>JAGQAX010000019.1:1426954-2711460 GCA_019142605.1 Cephalopholis sonnerati
TTTAAATCAGTGTTTAACATTTGGTCAACAATGTTAAAGGGTTTTGTTCCATTGTGACACCTTAAAGTAACTACTGGACAAAGATTACCACATTTGGTACATTTTTGTTGAAATATTGTCAGGGGTATGAATAATTTTGAACATGGCATTTTTTGGGAATCCATCAATAAAATACCCCTGAAATCAATATTTTCTTAAATTTTATATTGTTGTCATTCGTTCAATTGTTGTTCACATATAACTGATACACAAACTTAAAAAAAATGTAATATTTCGTCACTAAATTAAAAAATCACAAGAATTAGCAAGGGTATGAATAATTTTGAGGACGACTGTATATATCTGTGTGTGTGTGTGTGTGTGTGTGTGTGTGTGTGTGTGTGTATACACATATATATTAGCGGACCACACAGTAATTTTATTACTTTTAGATCATTAATGTTTAGCTTGTACATTGCCTGCTTGTTGTCAGGCTCAAGGATACACAAAGTGCAACAAGTTCCTAAATATTCCATGTATATGAAGACAAAAGAGAGAGACAGAGAGACAGTGCTCATTTAAAGAAAGAGGAGGAGCAAAGGGAGAGTGAGCGTGAATTAGTAAGTAAGAGAGAGAGAGAGAGAGAGAAAAGGATCATACCAGTTTTGTTGTCCTGAAAATGTCAGTACTTTCTGAAGCATTTTTTGTCACATTCCCGTCATGTTATGATGTCAGAACTGACACCAACGTGTGTGTTCGATGTTCTTGTTTATTTTGATAACCTGGCCATTGTTCTAGCTTAAAAATTGACCTCCATACCATTGCTAAAAGTGCATGGAACATAATGTCGGAGCACCCGCGTTAATTGCGTTGACATTAATCACGGAGATTAAAGCGTTGTATGTATGTGTGTGTGTGTGTGTGTGTGTGTGTGTGTGCGTGTGCGTGTGCGTGTGTGTGTGTGTTTGGCAACCGTCCCTGCAGACAAGGAAAGCCCAACTGTACCACTGAAAGTGTCTGAAATTTTGTTACTGAAGTTCACCCTGAATCCAGCCCCCTGCTGGGATCAGGGTAACCCTGATTTTTTTGGTTTGACCCCAATCCCACTAAAGTTTTGAACAACACATACTAAAGGTTTGATCCAGATCTTGGGGGTTGCCTTTTTTGGGCTTGTGCCCTTGTATATCAGCAGTGATGGGCAAGCTACGTGGATATTGTAGTGAGCTAAGCTACCAGTTACTCAGCAATAAATGAAGCTTCACTACACAAAAGCTACCCCCCAGAAAAATGTAGTAAGCCAAGTTACACAGACACAGCAAAAGTAGTTCGCTACATGAGAAGCTACTTACCGGTAGTTAAACCAACTCCACATAGTGATAATGATAATACTTAATTTGAGTTGAACCAATGTCATGCCAAGTGAATATTTTTGTGGTTACCTGTGTTACGCCCCGGTCTAGGGGTGTGGGTGCGCAACATAAGGCACACAGGAACACAAGTATAAATGTACAGGTGAGCAATTTATTGCTACACACTCCAATGACACACGGTACAATATCGCACACAAAATGGAGCAAAAGACTTCAGGGTGAGCCCAGGCCAAAACAACAAACAAAAAACAACCTGTCTACCGACGGGCGAAATAACTGATTCCTAACGAAAACAAAAGAAACAAAAATACAATACTTAGGCCTAACTCCCTAGGCTAACGAAAAACAGGAGAAAACAGGTTCAACAAAAATAGCAGCTCACCCCTACGCTCCGTGCAAAACAATAATGAGTGACAGTGATTATTTACAATATATACACAAACGACTCAGTTGGCCCGAAGGCGCTGGTCTTAACAAAGAACTAATTATTTAGCAGACAAGCTAAATAATTAGACGTGTGTCACACAACAAAATACTTATCGATCACAGAAAAACCAGAAAACCAGAAAGGACGATGCAATGCTGCTGCCATGTACGAGAGTGGGTCTCGCGGCTTCCGTGTGGCCGGCATTAAGAAGGCCGAGCCCCTCGCCCAACCAATCCGGCAGCTGTGACGTCACGCTCGTAGCCCAATCGGCGATCGTTGACACAGAGCCGAGCCCCTTGCTCAGCCAATCCAGTCGGAGCGTCAGCGTCACCATCGTCCAGCGTATCACCTGTACACCTGTCAACACAACACATACGATCTCTGGACGAAAAGGAGAGGTCTAACTCTCCACTAAACATACAGGTGAATGCACATAGAAACATACACATACACAGAATAAATACACAGATAACAATGCACACATTCACATAACAAATACACAGGCGGCTGGGGGACGTAACAACCTGCCAGTTTAGTTAATCCAAAACAAAAGATTGCTGGAATTCAATTTACTTTATTGGGACATTCCTTAACAAGGAAACATTTCCCAAGACTTTAAAAAGAATGCCTAAAATAAGAATATAGGCTAAGTACAGTATAAACGAAGACAAGTGGAGAGGTCAAGCCATGCAGCATATCAAAAAATCACTGTAATTTCAAAAAACAAACAAAAAAAAAAGAAATCAACACTGACTAATGGTAGGACAAAAAATGACCAGCACAAGCACTCGAGTCTGTTTTAACCACACTTTTTTTAAGGTGCTTCAGGTGGTTGCCAGGGCATCGTTAGGGGGTCACTAATACCTCATCACAAGAGATCATTTATATGGGGAATGTTTAATTATCATACTCACTGCTTTCTCTAAAAAAAAAAAAGAAAAAAGAAAAAATTCACAATCTGGTCAACAACTATCTACATTTCAGTCTCCAAATATTTCTATGATAACACTTAAAATAACTGACCTATACTGGTGTATGTGCCCAAGCTGACACAGTTAAAGCCCCTTGTTGGCCAAATCCCTGAGAATGAAAACATGGCCCTCTGCAACTTCATGTCCTCAGCCTCCTCCAGCATCCAACAATATATGTCTCGACTGCATCAAACTGTGACTCCACCCATGGCAAATGTTGATCATCAATTGTTGTAATGGCTTTAGCAATATTGTTCTTTTCAGTCTTATTGATGTATATTATATGTTTCCATTATCTGTTATATATATGTGTATGTGTATGTGTGTATGTATATGTATGTATGTATGTATGTATATATATATATATATATATATATATATATATATATTCTTTTTTTTTTTCTTTCTATACTTACGTTTATTATTGTGCATTATTTGTAAATTTGTAATGGCTTTGGCAATATTGTTAATATACAATCATGCCAATAAAGCTTATTAAATTGAAAATTGAAATTGAGAGAGACAGAGAGAGAGTGAGAGAGAAAAGAGAATTGGGTGAGAGAACATGGACATGAACATGAGCTCCTGAATATTTTTGCTTTTTTTTGGATGTTTTAAACTGGGATAAACTACTATTTTTCTAAGAACTGGAAGAAAAGAGAAGAGAAAACCATTGTCTATCGAAAAAAACTCCCAAGAAGGAAAAAAAAACAGCAAAACAACTCAGAAAACAGTGATAGACTGGAAAACAACAGAACCAACTGCCAAACTGACAGTTAGCCTAACTGTCCAACTAGCAACAAAAACAAAGGTCAAACAAAGAGGAGGAAAACAGCTGAAGACTCACGTGAGTGAAACCATCAGAGAGGAAATACAATATTTAAAGGGAGGAAACAAGTAATTGCTGAACACTAAATAAGCTTAAGCTAGCATACAGCTAGCATAATTCGGCTAGCTGTAAACAAGATCCGTAGCAACTGTTGCTAAGGAATTTAGATGGCAGCAGTTCAGCAGCAGCAGAGCCTGATGGAATCCACCAAAGGCTGTACAGAGGCTGTTCCTCTCCTCTATCCTCCTGATGTAACCAATGAGACTGCCAGGAAGGCATATAAACAAAAACTGTTAAAAGAAAGACCAGAAACACTGTTTTCTGACCGCTACAAGACCGGGGAGGTCAGCAACCTGATCTTCTTTACAGACCAGCCGCTAACATGGCACTCTGCCATCAGTGCCCACTACCCCTCTGTCAAAAAAGAGGGGATCTGTAACGGCTGGAAAATAAAAATAAAAGAAGCAGAGGATTCAGATACTGTCACGATGACAGTAAATCTATACAAGAACGGGACTATCATGGTGCAAGGGAACCTCAAACTGTTTGAGACAAACTTCCTCCTTATAAAAGAAAGAGCCCAGCAGGAGAGATCTAGCTCCACTGACAGTTCCCAAACCCTGCCAGACACTCCCAGCTGCCTAACGACTGGGCAGCCCCCTGAAGAGAAGGAGCCCACCAGCCCAGAGCAGGTCCAGGACCCCCAGCTGAACCGCACCATCCACGACCTGAAGGTGAAATTCACAGACCTAGAGAGAGAACTAGTACAACTGAGAGAGCTGATCAGCCAACAACCATACCAGCCCACCACAGCTCAGCCTGACCCCTGTATCATCAACACAGAGCTGGGCATGCTGAGGCAGGACAGGGACAGCTGCAGGTGGGAGCTGAGCCTGCTCAGGACTGAGATCAAAGAGCTACATCAGGACAGAGAGCAGCATATAGCAGCACTAACAGCTCTGACAGAGGAGGTGAAGGAGCTCAGAGGGGAGAGAGAGCAGCACAGGAGAGAACTTACCTCTCTGTCAAAGGAGGTGGAGGAGCTCAGAGGAGAGAGAGAGGAGCACAGGAGAGCACTCACCACTCTATCAGAACAGCTTCAGGAGAGAGGTGGAGCTACAGAAGATCTGGATGAACAACTAGACTTACATCCAGACCATAACCAGGACCCTGTCAGCAGCCAAGACCCACCAATCCAAGAACCTACCTCCACCCTCAGCTCCACATCCAGTCCACAGACCAACGCCACACCCACACCTCCTCCCATCCCACTGACCAGCACCACCCCTCATTCCTCCAGACCAGCACAACAGAGAGAGAAGGCAGACATTGTCCTCCTCATCGACTCCAATGGAAAATTTCTTAATGAAAAGAAACTTTTCCCCAACCACAAAGTGGCTAAAATCTGGTGTCCAAACACCCACCAAGCCATAGACCTGCTGTCAGAGGAGCGGCTTGGATCTCCGAGTCACATCATAATCCATACTGGCACCAATGATCTGCGGAGCCAGCAGGAGAAGGTGTCAAGAGTCACTCAGTAGAGTGATAGAGAAAGCCTCCACCACCTTCCCCAGCAGCAGAGTGATCATTTCCACTCTGCTCCCAAGGAAAGACTTCCACCCTGACACCATCCACAGGATCAACAGCAACCTGTCCAGAGACTGCGCACAGAGACCCAATGTCCATTTAGCCCACCACCCCACCCTGGACATCAGCTGTCTCTACGACCACGTCCATCTGTTTAAAAACACAGTCCCCATCTTCGCCCAAACACTGAAAAACGTTGCTCTCATCAGAGACCAATCCACAGCCTGCAGAAAAAGCATACCAACCCACAACCCCCAGAGAACACCGAGACATCCCCAACCAATATCCAGACCAACACAGTGGAGACAAGACCACCCTCAGCCCCACCCACATCAAGTCCCAATTAGACCCCACCAAGGCAACCACGACCCCCCTCAAACCAGACCACAGCCACTCCTGTCCCTAGGGGCCCCACCCCAACCACAGCGACAAGAGCCACACCCTGGCCCACTGATTTATGCCCAGGTGGTCCGGAGAGCAGCAGGACCAACCTTAACCACCCCTCCACAAAATGAGTTGAGGGACATTCAGCAGATGCTCAGCCTGCTTTGCTCTCATCTGATTGGACAGGTATCACAGTAGACACTGTATGAAGTATTATTAGAGTATTTCTTGTTCTCATACAGCTTAAAAAAAAAAAAAATTACATTGTACATACGTATTGATTATTTTGTATTAATTACATTGGATTGTTACCTTTTATAATATGTTATGTAGATTCTCTTTTCTTTGACTTAGTAGTTTATCTCATCTTGATCACCAAATGCAGCCTTTTGAGTTTTAAATACAATGAAAACAAAATCTTTTACCATTTCTTGTTTGAATGTTCAGGGTCTGAGATCTTCTGCTCTTGGCCTTAAGAGCAGGACCTCAGACTTTATTAGAGAGTTAGAAAATGCAGATTTGTTTATATTACAAGAGACTTGATGTAGAGGAGATGTCTCCACTGGTTGTCCCTCAGGCTACATAGAGATAATGTCCCCATCCACCAAACTGAAGAGAGTAACACAAGGAAGAGATTCAGGAGGAATGCTGATTTGGTATAAGGCAAACCTCGCACAATACATTCAATTAATCAAAAAAGGAGAATTTTCAATTTGGCTCAAAATCAAAAAAAGATGTCATCACCACAGATAAAGATGTATTCCTGTGTGCAGCATATATCCCCCCATCACAATCCCCTTATTTTAATGAGGACAGCTTCTCCATTCTCGAAGATGAGATCGGTTACTTTCAGACCCAGGGAAGTGTGCTGATCTGTGGAGACCTAAATGCCAGGACTGGTACAGAACCAGATTTTATTAACACACAGGGAGACAAACATATACCTGGCCAAGTCAGCATCCCCCTTCCTTCACACCCCCACAGAAATAACTTTGACAAAACTGTCAGTAAAAGTGGGCAGCAACTGTTACAGCTTTGCCGAACATTGGGTCTGTACATAGTTAATGGTCGGCTTCGAGGGGACTCATTTGGTCTTTACACTCACAGCTCTCCTCTTGGCAACAGCACAGTAGACTATGGCATCACCGACCTAGAGAGCATTTACAGTCAGCCCCTTAACGCCTTTATCAGACCATAGTAAAATCACACACTACATTAAAACGACAGCAAACAACCCTCACACAGTAGAACCCTGCAATCTGACCTACAGAAAACAACCTTATAAATGGAAGAACAAAAGCAAAGACGAATACCAGACAGCCATCAAAAATCCAATCTTTCAGTCCCATTTAGACTGTTTTCTTTCCACCTCGTACCCCCTCAGTCAGAACGGCCTCAGACAGGCTGTACACGGCATCTACAACATATTTGACCATGTGGCAGACTTATCCAGTCTGAAAAAGCCCCAGCACCACAGACCAAAAGACCTGACCAATGACGAGTGGTTTGACACAGAATGCAGACAACTGAGAAAAACTCTCAGAAATATATCAAATCAAAAACAGAGACAACCTGACAACCCTGAGCTCCGCCTCCTGTACTGGGAAACACTGAGAGTATACAGAAAAACACTCAGAACTAAAAAAGAACAGCATGTGAGACATCAATTACACATAATTGAAGAGTCCATTGTAGGGATGCACATGGTTAACCGTTTAACCGTTAACCGATAACAGGAACTTTGACCGATTAATACTATCGGTTAATTTTGTCTTTTAGCTACGTAAGTCAATCAACTCATGGGGGCGTGTCGACAGGTGCAACACATGCCATCACGTGCTTTCCGCCACAGTCCACTTTACAGCGAAGATGAAGAGAGCAAAAAGGAGTTCTGTGTGGGCAATGACAATGACGTGCGTCTTCATGCACGCTGGCATCATATGCAACATTAATATTACAGATATCAATGACGGTGCTGCAGATGACACCTTAAGTCGCTGATTAATTCCAGTTGCCTTCATGTTGTACAGTAGGGGAGGGTGTGTATCTTTGTGCGCATTTACGCATGTGGCACAAAACCGGCGTTACATTGAATATTATTTTTTATCTCCAGACACGCCGCGGGTCGTCCAGGTTTACAGTGAAATGGTTCGGTATGAAGCCGCATCATCCAGAAAAACATTAAGCTCCATCAGAACTGTTTAGAAATCGGATTTCAGAAGCTAAAACTTTATTTTGGAAATTAATCAGAACACACAATTAAAGAAATCACCAGCGCGCTCGCTCTCGACATAATTTAAAAAGCAATAGGAGACGATTGAAGCCTACAGTACTGTTAATTATATCTAAATCTTGTAGCTTTTTTTACATTTTAGATGAGTAATCTAACTATTTGCTGTCATTGTAAATCTGCAGTTCAGCAACGGACAGCGCCGAGTCAGTGACTCACTCGGAGTAACGCACATTTCCTTACATGGAAAGCCTTGTCGGAATGGTGGGACGTTTGCGTGTCGGAATAGCGGAATGGCGGAATGTCGGAGTGGCAGCATGTAACCACTCAACAGGGCATTTAAATCTTATCGGTTAACGGTTATTAATCAGTTAAAGGGCGTCGGTTATCGGTCATAAAAAAAATTTAAAATGTGCATCCCTAGTCCATTGACTCCAATGACTTCTGGAGGAAATGGCACTCTTTTAGCAAACCACAAAAAGAAGAAGTGGCTATTCAAAATGGTGACATCTGGAAAAATCACTTTGAAAATCTGTATACTCCTGTTCCCCTGAATTCGGCCCAAAACAATCTCCTCAATAAATTACACATTTTAGAATCAGTCATTAAAGACAACCAGAACCCCCTAGACTACCAAATTACTGAAGCAGAGCTACTAGCTAAAATCCAGGCACTGCAGCCAAGGAAAGCCAGCGGTCCTGATGGCATTTTAAATGAAATGCTAAAATTTGATGACCATAAATTTAACATGGCCATATTAAAATTATTTAACCTTATTCTGGGTGTAGGACATTTCCCTGACCTCTGGAGTGAAGGAATCATCACACCAATCTTTAAAAGTGGAAACAAATTCGACCCAAACAATTATCGAGGCATCTGTGTCAACAGCAACCTGGGGAAGTTGTTCTGCAGCATCCTAAACGGCTGACTGCAAGACTTCCTCAGAGAACATGATGTCCTGAGCAAGAGCCAGATAGGATTCACACCCAAACATAGAACAACAGACCATATCTACACCCTTCACACCCTCATTAATAAACACGTCCACCAAAACAAGAAGAAAATCTGCTCTTGTTTTGTAGATCTCCAAAAAGCATTTGACTCAGTTTGGCATGATGGTCTGTTCCTAAAATTAATTGAGAAGGGTGTAGGGGGAAAGGTCTATGACATCATTAAAACTATGTACACACATATGAAATGTGCTGTTAAAATTAACCACATGGAAACAGATTTCTTCCCCCAGAGCAGAGGAGTGAAATAGGGCTGCAGTCTCAGTCCCACCCTCTTCAACATTTATATCGATGAATTGGCTGAATCACTAGAACTATCTGACATCCCCGGTCTCGCTCTGTCTGACACACAGATTAGATGCCTACCTTTTTGCAGATGATCTCATATTGCTGGCTCCATCAAAGGAAGCACTACAACAGCAACTGGATCATCTGCAAACCTTCTGTCAAACCTGGGCCCTGACAGTTAATCTGGACAAAACCAAAATTATGATATTCCAGAAACGACCCAGGGGTCAGGGAAACCAAACCAGGTTTGTCCTGGGCTCTCATGAGGTGGAACACACACACAACTACACATACTTAGGACTACACATCACGTCCACAGGAAACTTTAACCTGGCTGTTGATGATCTCAGAGAGAAGGGAAGAAGGGCTTTCTATGCTATCAAGAAATCTTCAAACATTAATATATCCATTAGAATCTGGCTCAAAATATTCAAATCTATAATTGAACCAATTATTCTGTATGATAGTGAGGTGTGGGGTCCTCTTGCATATCAAGATTTTGAAAAATGGGACAAACACCCCATTGAAATCTTGCACACAGAGATTTGCAAGAGCATCCTCAGAGTGCACAGGAACACCCCCAACAACGGATGCCGAGCTGAGCTAGGCCAATTCCCCCTTTTAATTAGAATTCAAAAAAGAGCCATCAAATTTTATAAACACCTTAAAACAAGTGACCCCAACTCCTACCACTACAAAGCTCTGCAATGCCAAGAGGAGAACATGGAGAGTCCCCTCAGCCAGCTGATCCTGAGGCTCAGCTCCTCTAACAGCAGCAGACCTCAGGACAGCCCTCACACAATCTGGACCCACCAAATTATAGAAAAACAAAAAGAACATTACATTAACTATTGGACATCTACCACAAAAACGCAAAGCAAACTTCAGTGTTATTTGGCTCTAAACAGACAGTACACAGTGGCAGAATATCTGAGCACCGTGACTGATGAAAAACTGAGAAAGACTTTGACCATGTACAGACTCAGTGACCACAGCTTGGCCATAGAGACAGGCAGACACAGGCAGACCTGGCTGCCCAGAGAGGACAGGTTGTGTCAGCTCTGTCCACACAGACAAGATGGAGACAGAGACACACTTCCTGATGCACTGTAGCAAATATGAACACGTCAGAGCCGAGTTCATCTCAAAAATAAAACATAAAGTCACTGACTTTGATTCTCTGCCTGATCAAACTAAAATGCAACACATCCTTGGAGAGAACAGAGCCAGCAGCTTAGCAGCAGCTAAATATTTAAGCAATACATCACGACAGGCCGTGATATACGCTCATTATATCACAGCTAAGGGGCGTTCTTTGGCCCGACGCGAAGCGGCCTTATAAAACGGTTACCAATAATGCCAATATGAAAGAGGAAATAATTTTCATGTAGTTTTTAATTAAACAGAAATACATAGGCCTATTATCTAACAAAATAGCCCCGCTGTGAAAAAATAGTCCCACCTCCTCGTACGTTAGCTCTGCATGTTGTCTATTCCTCACCTTTTTTTCGGCAGAAAGTCACTGCTCAATCAACTTATCTTGACACCAGTCTGCGAAGCACTTCACTGCCCACCTGGTTTGTTTAACTGTATTGGCCTCGCTTCTCTCGTTCTCCAGTTGGTCAACCTCTCCGGACGTCAGCTCCGCATGTCTTCTTTTGCTCCGCTTTTTTTTCGGAGACAGGCACTCATCAATCCATTCATCCATGGTCAGCCCTCCCCGGAGATCAAAGTTGACCGTGAACATAATTAAATGTTGTTACTGCCGTCAAAAAAGAAATATCAAAACCGGCTACTTTTTGCTGCGTACTGTAACACTTGTTTGTTGTCATGGAAACATTGTTGCTTCCCTGAAGTGGAGTGATATGCTGTGATAAGGCTTTTTCGAATAGTAGCCGTGATATACGCTCATTATATCACGGTTAACAGCCAATCAGATTGCCGGATTTCACCTTTCCGTTTTATAAGTCACATTATATCACAGTCTGAGGGACAACCATCACAACACCTGACACACCTGTCTATATTTACAGTCCGTGTAACTCACTATCTGCTTTTTTCTTTATTCTTTTTATTTTGTTCTTTTCAATTCAATTCATGTGCCGCACAAAAACAAACATGTGACACGTGAATATAAAATATACAAGATACTTATTTTTCAGTTTAATTGATGTTGTTGTTGTTGATGTATATTATATATTTAAATTATCTGTTTTTTTTTTCTTTTCTTTCCATACCTTTATTATTATACCTTATTTGTAAATTTGTAATGGCTTTGGCAACAGTAGGTGCGTATACATGGACACAAATATTCCAGTTTTATTTGGTTTAAAAGCCCAAACCGATTAAAACTACTCCATATAGACACCTCAATCGGAAGAAACATGCCCAAACCAAATGAAATTTCAATCGGTTTCAGAGAGGTGGAATAAACCTTCTTTAAACCGAAAGAAATGTCATGTAAACACTCGATCGGTTTGTTGTGCGGCTGCGCCGTTACTGCGCATGCTCTGTGGTGACGTCACTTTGATGAATCTAAGATGGCGGCAGCGAAGCAAAATTGGTCCTCAGCGGAGAGTTTGTTTTTACTAAGAATCCTCAACGAATTAAACATCATTAATCGACTCGACGGCAGGAAAACAAGGTACACAGAATTATTCAAACAAGTCCACGAAAAAATGAAAGAAGCCGGGCAAGACCGAAGTATTTAACAAATAAGAAACCGATGGAAAACTCTGAAGACGGCCTACTACAAGGCTAAGGCCCACAACAATAAAAGCGGCTACGACCCGAGCAACTTCCCATTTTATAACGAAATGGACGAATTAATGGGTGGACGGCCACTTTCTTGGCCACTTAACGTTGCAGAGCACGGCGTGGATGTTGGTTTTGATGATGTCGATGTCGATGTCGATGCTGATGAAGCTAACGTAGCTAACGTTAGCATGTCCGGTAAGTTTACCTTAAGTTACAGCGCGGCCTTTTTTCTTCTGCTGTTTAATTTGATGTATAATATGACTATATTCTTTCATAATTGGTGCAGTAGTGGCACTGTGTTTGCTCTGTATGTCTCAGAGGGATTGATAGAGGTTTGAGATGCGTCTTAGCAGCATTTGTCATCCACCACAATTTAATGTAACGTAACGTAAGTTTACGTTAACTCAAGAAAATGGCTCTGCTCCTGATCTTCATCCACTGGCTCCTGGTTCTTGGTGGTGGAAGGGGAATATAGGTAACCGTTGCGGTTCGTATGAGAGGGTCCTGCTGTAGCCGATCCCCCCGTATAGATCGCAGGAGGAGGAGAAACTGCTGCGTTTGTAGTTTAAGCAGAGAGAAAACAAGAAAAACAACTAAAGACAGAAGCACACGATACGGGTCCATTCTGACACAGGTACGCAGGAGAGGGAAGACGAACTGGGAGACGGGCGAGTGAAGGATAATTTTGACAGTTGTTTATGGAAGTAAAAGCTTCTTCTTCTACTGTTTTTGACAAATTTGACCGCCAAAAGTTGACTGCAAACGTCACAGCGAGTTTATTCGGTTTATTCTGTGGCTCATGTAAACACTCGATCGGATTAGATCATGTTACATGTAAACAGTTAACCCGAAAGACTCATTCGGAATGAATTTAATCGGAAAGAGGAAAAGTGTCCATGTAAACGCACCTAGTGTTAATCTACAGTCATGACAATTAAGCTTATTCAATTGAAAATGAATTGAATTGAGAGACAAAAGGCAGTAGAGAAGGAGAAAGAAAGAAAGACAGTAAAAGGAGGAGAAAGAGATCATGACTGTGCTAAGGAAGGCTGCTCCACAAATCCCTGGAGTTACTTCGTATGCTACAGCCCAATGCAAACGCACAGGTCACACAGACGTGCACACACCCTGCAAACAAAAAGGAGAGTAGTCTAAAAAATTAGACCAAATAGAGCAAAGTAACTGAGGGAGACGAAACATTTTAAATTTGACGAAACTAATTAAAATTTACATATCTAAAAAAAACAAAGAAAAACACCGGTGACCACCTGAGGATGGTCTGTAACCACTTGATAGCACCCTGCATGTTGGCTTTAATTCAGTTAAGTGGTGAAATGGCATTGTGCAGTGTCCTAACCCAACACCACCTGAGAAGGGAGATTAGGAAATAAATTCAAAACAGGCAAGTATGGAAGACTGGTTCGCCTATGACAGGTAAGATCCCCCTGCAGACTCGGGACAACCTAAGGCAGGCACAGCCACGAGTACTTGACCTTGTTGCCACTGTGTGCAGGACAGTATGCAACACTGGGTCTCATGTTCTTACACAAGAACAGATGACTTGGGGAAAAAAAAAAAAAGAAATCAACACTGACTAATGGTAGGACAAAAAATGACCAGCACAAGCACTCAAGTCTGTTTTAACCACACTGAGCCAGTATGCTGCCTTTTTTTAAGGTGCTTCAGGTGGTTGCCAGGGCATCGTTAGGGGGGCTAATACCTCATCACAAGAGGTCATTTATATGGGGAATGTTTAATTATCATACTCACTGCTTTCTCTAAAAAAAAAAAAAAAAAAATCATAATCTGGTCAACAACTATCTACATTTCAGTCTCCAAATATTTCTATGATAACACTTAAAATAACTGACCTATACTGGTGTATGTGCCCAAGCTGACACAGTTAAAGCCCCTTGTTGGCCAAATCCCTGAGAAAGAAAACATGGCCCTCTGCAACTTCATGTCCTCAGCCTCCTCCAGCATCCAACAATATATGTCTCGACTGCATCAAACTGTGACTCCACCCATGGCAAATGTTGATCATCAATTGTTGTAATGGCTTTAGCAATATTGCTCTTTTCAGTCTTATTGATGTATATTATATGTTTCCATTATCTGTTATATATATGTGTGTATGTCTATGTGTGTATATGTATATATATATATATATATATATTTTTTTTTTTTTTTTTTCTTTCTATACTTACGTTTATTATTGTGCATTATTTGTAAATTTGTAATGGCTTTGGCAATATTGTTAATATACAATCATGCCAATAAAGCTTATTAAATTGAAATAGAAAATTGAATTGAGAGAGAGAGAGAGAGAGAGCTAGCTCATCTCACAGGAGCGGTATTTTCACCCTACACAAGACAGGGTCAGACAGTTTAACATTAATGTCCTGTCTATTGGCAAACATTTAACATAACTCGGCTTTCAGCTGTAAGCATATTTCAACAATATTTCATCTTTTTCGCCCAAACACTGCTCGCTAATGTTACCGTCAGGTAAACCAGTGACCTGTTAGCTAACAGCCATATACTGTGATACAATAAATATTTGTTGTTACTATTTGTTTGAGTGAATGAACGCCGAGCCGAAGAGTGGTCGGTGCTTCCAAAAATAGTTGAAACACAACCAGTGTGAAATTGGCAGGTTTTTGAACTGAGTCTGGTTCTTAGTGTCACCTGGAGACGAGGATGGCAAGCCTGTAAGCAATCCGATTGGACTTTCGCGTCACGTCGAGGGGCTTTCCCAAACTAGACGCCACATGCCCCCCCACTCTATCGATGCATTTCGTGCACGGGCAGATTCCAGTGGTCGTAGCTAGGGGGAGGACCAAGTACCTACTTTCGGAAAGGTCCTCGGCTCTTGCTTCCGTTGTTTTGCAAGCTCAGCTGTGTGCACATGTTTCACATTCGCTCTCCCACACTCCACAGAACATGCTGCGGGATATTTTAGATCGTTCCGCAGGGTTTGGCCTCGGAAAAAAGAGCTTGAACGGACGCAACAATGCTACTTGATCAGTAAAACTGTTAAGCTATTGAAAAGCTATTTGATTCAGGAAATAGTGACGCTACCGCCAAGCTACCGAAAAATGTAGTTTGTTACTAACGACGCTATTTGTAGCAACGCTACTGCCCAACACTGTATATCGGTTTGTGTTACCCCTCTTAGTTCCGAGGTTTTTGTGGGACTATGAAGGCACCTCAGGCAAAGCTCTTCATGAGTTCATTTATTTTTATACTACTATGAAATCACAGCTTGTATGTTGTAGACATGTTTTCCAGGAGGGCATTCATGCATCATATTTTTGTTGCCAGATTAATAATGATTCTTTTAATGTGGTAACAGTTAGAACATACTGTGTACTGCCCTTGAGAGGATGAAAGCAGAAAAGAAAAAAGAAAACTTCTTGAAACATTTTGCTGTTATCATGGCTTTTGTATCTTGAACAGTTATGATTTAGCATCTCATAATTAGTATCTGTTGAAATAAACACAAAAACTACAAACCGAAAAAACTGAATATTGTCTAAAAATATCGAACATTGCATGTAAACATTTGGCACATAAACATGTTAAAAAGTTACCTGTTTGATGTTCTTGTCCAGGTCTAACCCTGCTCATCCCCTACCTGCTCACCAACAAGAAGAGGTGGAAGGAATGCAAGATCCGGGTCTTCATTGGAGGCAAGATCAACAGGATTGATCATGACCGCCGAGCGTAAGTACTGCACACTCTCCCCATCCACTAGGTCAGATTTGAAGGTTAACAGAAGTAGATAATAGGGGTGTAGTCACTTTTTTATCACAATGCAATATTATATTGATTGTTTGGACAACTAATTTGCCGTTATTACAAAGTCTGCCGCTAGGGGTGCACAATATTCGTTTTTTTCCAATATCTAATATGCCAACATGTAACAGTCAATTTGACTGATAACCGATACCAATATGGATATATCCACTTTTTTCCCTTACTAATTTTAGAGATCATTAAGTTTCTTCTGTAGTGGAATTAATATCATATTATGCATGCATACTCATGTTATGATGGCCCATCAGCAGATTGAGACATGAAATGCAATACTTTTCTATGTATATAATATTCATTAATTGTGCAAAATAAGAGAAAGGTTGTTGGCCGTTTCTGGTAGTTCATTTTAAAGCCGATATTGGCCGATAGTGATGACATGCTGATATTATTGTGCATCCCCATTCGCCATGATGCGATTTAAATCTGATGAGATTCTGGGGCCTGTGATTGATTGAAGCTGCCACCCCCTTCTTTTTTGCTGTTGGCCATAAAAGATAAAAACAGCACATAAATAATGTAAATCATTGTTACCTGTTAGGTGCAGTAAAGTTTACTTTATTTTGACTCCACTACCACACATAAAACAGCACATGGGATTAGTTAGTCTTCAGGGCTTTCTGTCAAAGAGACCATTCTTAAAGAAATCTTTTCATTTTAACCCTTTTCCTATAACTTCAGGACTATCTGGCTTAAAGCCCTGAAGGCAAACTTCTCCCAACAGCCATAAAACAACAACATAATTTAACAAAGCATCAAATTTAGCTCAATACAAACTGTCATGGTTCACAGACAAAACAATTGTTTTTTGCTAGTGACCGATTATTAGCTTAAGCACTTAAACCTTGCAAATATTAGCCTAGCGGCTAGCAGAGTTTCCTCTACTCATATTTTAACAGATTACATGTATTATTAATACTTTTTCTGACTCACTTTTGGTTTACGTCACTGCATCTCCTGACAAAACAACACGGTTGAATTTTAGCCTGCATGCAGGTTTTTCAGCCCTGACATAAAACAGAGCAGCTAATGTTGCTGCAGTGAGAAGTTAATGGTGTGAGATGCCCAACCAGGCAGGTACTTCCTGTTTTATCTTGTAACCGCATTGTTTACATACTGCATGTGCTTTGTCTGTTGACCCGTATTTTCTCTGAAATCAAAAATATTTCCACACTGCTCATTTATTCCCAGCCTTGTGATAGTCTGGCATGTCCAGGGTGTACCCCGCCTCTCACCAAATATCAACTGGGACAGGCTCCAGTCCCCCCATGACCCTGTACTGGGATAAGCCATTAGGGAAAATGAATGAATTAAAATTTTTTCACTTTGCATTAATTATATTGGAGCATTGATTACTAAATCGATATATCGATCCAGATCAGTGGATTGTTACACCTTAAATAAATAATATGACATTACAGTACATTTACCAAAAGCAATGACTGTTTGCTCACTGGCAGATATTAACTCTTTTATTGAGTCTTTGAAATATTTCCATGCACCCTTGGATTGTTTTCAAAAAATTGAAAATACTACAAAATTACAACTGCTGCTACATACACTACAGGCCAAAAGTTTGGACACACCTTCTCATTCAATGCGTTTTCTTTATTTTCATGACTATTTACATTGTAGATTCTCACTGAAGGCATCAAAACTATGAATGAACACATATGGAGTTATGTACTTAACAAAAAAAGGTGAAATAACTGAAAACATGTTTTATATTCTAGTTTCTTCAAAATAGCCACCCTTTGCTCTGATTACTGCTTTGCACACTCTTGGCATTCTCTCGATGAGCCTCAAGAGGTAGTCACCTGAAATGGTTTTCCAACAGTCTTGAAGGAGTTCCCAGAGGTGTTTAGCACTTGTTGGCCCCTTTGCCTTCACTCTGCGGTCCATCTCACCCCAAACCATCTCGATTGGGTTCAGGTCCGGTGACTGTGGAGGCCAGGTCATCTGCCGCAGCACTCCATCACTCTCCTTGGTCAAATAGCCCTTACACAGCCTGGAGGTGTGTTTGGGCTCATTGTCCTGTTGAAAAATAAATGATCGTCCAACTAAACGCAAACCGGATGGGATGGCATGTCGCTGCAGGATGCTGTGGTAGCCATGCTGGTTCAGTGTGCCTTCAATTTTGAATAAATCCCCAACAGTGTCACCAGCAAAACACCCCCACACCATCACACCTCCTCCTCCATGCTTCACAGTGGGAACCAGGCATGTGGAATCCATCCGTTCACCTTTTCTGCGTCTCACAAAGACACGGCGGTTGAAACCAAAGATCTCAAATTTGGACTCATCAGACCAAAGCACAGATTTCCACTGGTCTAATGTCCATTCCTTGTGTTTCTTGGCCCAAACAAATCTCTTCTGCTTGTTGCCTCTCCTTAGCAGTGGTTTCCTAGCAGCTATTTGACCATGAAGGCCTGATTCGCGCAGTCTCCTCTTAACAGTTGTTCTAGAGATGGGTCTGCTGCTAGAACTCTGTGTGGCATTCATCTGGTCTCTGATCTGAGCTGCTGTTAACTTGTGATTTCTGAGGCTGGTGACTTGGATGAACTTATCCTCAGAAGCAGAGGTGACTCTTGGTCTTCCTTTCCTGGGTCGGTCCTCATGTGTGCCAGTTTCGTTGTAGCGCTTGATGGTTTTTGCGACTCCACTTGGGGACACATTTAAAGTTTTTGCAATTTTCCGGACTGACTGACCTTCATTTCTTAAAGTAATGATGGCCACTGGTTTTTCTTTAGTTAGCTGATTGGTTCTTGCCATAATATGAATTTTAACAGTTGTCCAATAGGGCTGTCGGCTGTGTATTAACCTGACTTCTGCACAGCACAACTGATGGTCCCAACCCCATTGATAAAGCAAGAAATTCCACTAATTAACCCTGATAAGGCACACCTGTGAAGTGAAAACCATTTCAGGTGACTACCTCTTGAAGCTCATCGAGAGAATGCCAAGAGTGTGCAAAGCAGTAATCAGAGCAAAGGGTGGCTATTTTGAAGAAACTAGAATATAAAACATGTTTTCAGTTATTTCACCTTTTTTTGTTAAGTACATAACTCCACATGTGTTCATTCATAGTTTTGATGCCTTCAGTGAGAATCTACAATGTAAATAGTCATGAAAATAAAGAAAACGCTTTGAATGAGAAGGTGTGTCCAAACTTTTGGCCTGTACTGTATAATAATAAAGACTGTAGTTAAAGTTTATCATTATTATTATTGTGCATAATGGTTCATGGCTTTTGAAGAGAACAAGATGAAGCCCTGTGACAGGTGACTGGTAGATTACTACCATTACTTACTTTACTTCACCCACCATGTCCATAAACAGAGGTGAAGCAGACATTAGCAGGCCTCATCATATAAAAGCAGGCATGCAGCTTGTTGGCAGTGAACTCATTGTGGCCACCTGCTTTTCTTTCAGCACCACACTCCTCTCCTCAGCTGCTGCTGACAACATGACACTGGGTTTGTTTGCAGCTACAGATACTGATACTAAGTCTTGTGAATGCTCATTTTCACTAGAAAAATGGCAGTATAACTAACTATGGCACTCTCATAGTATGATAACTGAACTTTGGTGATATCACGAGATTACATGAAAATCCATTTTGTCAGGCTTCCTGTGATGCGTTTGTGTCAAAAAGACCGTGGTTCAGACCAATCAGCATCCTGCTGGAAGCTACTAGCAGCTACGGGCATTGTTTAAGTATGTGTGATGACATAGGGAAAAGACTGCTGGTTCAAGTCAACAGTGGTGGCCCCTAAAGATATTGGCGCAGATGCTGAAGTATTATCAGCTGTATAAGACCTGTAGAGTATTTCTTCACTGATAGAAGAGGGTGGTACCGAAAGCTTCTCTCACTGAAAAAGATGTTTTTTTCTTGTCATCATATGGTTCACTTATCTGATTGGTTGGAGTTAGCCTGTGATAGACGGTGATAGACAGATGCTTCATCCATTCACCTGTCAAGTATTTTTTGAAAGTGTTTTTTTCCAAACAGATTTCAGTGACTGCTTCACAGATGGTTCTGTGTAACAAACTGTCCAGCATGTCAGGTCATAATGTACAACTTAAGCACACCTTTTTGTTGTAAATCATGAAGCATTTTTATTTGCCACTTAGAAAGTTTTCATATAATAAGCTTTTCCAAGATGACAGTTGATTGATGTCCTTGGTGCATACTTTGAGACACTGTGTAGTCAGGACACAGAATGGGGCATAAGACTGGAAAAAAAATACAGATTTACAGAGTCTTGTATGACAATGGTCAAATTTAGGCTGTTTTTATTTTAGTTGAAGGTCTAGTGTGTAGGATTCTCCCGTGTGTCCAGTGTGTAGTAAAGGTACAGTGGCTCACGCGAAAACACAAATGAGCCAGCATTTAGCTTGTCCGTCCTGGACTACCGTAGAAACACCATGGCGATCTCCGTAGACAAGGACCCACTCCCTATGTATATATAAAAGGCTCATTCTAAGGGAACAAAAACACAACAATCCTTAGTTTAAGGTGATTATACACACTGACAAACATAGTTATGAATATTGTATTCCATCTCTGCCAATTTAAAACCCTTAATCATACACACTGCACCTTCAAGTTTTTAGTGACCATAAATACAAAAACTGATTCAAGTCTGAACTGACTGAAGTCTTGAAATCTTTGCATAAAAATGCAAAACATACTTTAAAACAAAATCTGACTTAAAAGTTGACTTAAAAGCCTACTCAATAAGGCAAATGAACTACAGGATCTTTCTGATGGTTTTGCACAAGCCAGTATGTTTACATTTACAGTACTGCTGACCAGTTCCCAATCAAAGTTCAGACTTGAAGCTTTAAGGTTTATAATTAATCTTGGGAATAGCACATTGACAAAATCTAGTACAAGGTTCACTTACTGGAAAGGTTCCGCTGATCCAGGCCATGAGATGCAACTGACAGCTTTAGATATTTTTCAGTAAGTGGGCCTAATTTTCAGGCTGATTTCTCACTGTCATTTTACCAGGAAAATTGGCTTGTTCGAGACTTAAACTAGCTGCAGACAGCTAATACGCCTGAATTAATGTTTTGTCTCCCTTTGATAATATTTTATCAAAGTTATGTTATTGTCATGTGGTTATGTAGTGGAGTGCAAGGTCTGCTTTAAAAACTCTCCCGTGGTGTGTTCAAGGACACCCTAACTGATAACGCCACTTACACAAGAAGTAAAGGAAACCAAAACACTTACTGAATGTTCAGTGGACAGCACGTTCCAAGTCTAAGTAAAGTGGATTTAATAGCGGAATGAAGGAACTGAGGCTATTGTCTGTCTGGAAGGAATGAAATAAATCTAAAATGTTACCATTTGGGGAAAATTGTGTTAACAGAAAAACTAACAGTATGGTCCTTAAAAGCAGGCCGCAAAATAGACAAACTAAATACTGGGGCCAGCTGTTTGGAACAGCAGCATTTCATGTGAACATCCTGCTACATTGTGGTTGTATCTCCCTGGATTATGTCTTCATCAGAACCGTTAGGGGTCATTTCCTTGTTATTGAGGGGTAAAGCTTTTCTCATCACATTCTGTTATTCTCTGGAAATGACCAAAGTTTGCCATTATGAAGGCATGTAGAGTGGACACTTTCACTTCCATCACTCATAGGCACTATAACTCTTATTTCTTTTCTGTATTTATTATGTATACATTGTAAAGCAGCTCTATATAATATTCACAGCACATCTTTTTCGAGGGCTGGGTACTACTCTTGTGCCTATTCTGTGCCAGCTTTTCGGGGGGTGCTGATGCTTTTTTTTCTTGGTGAGGTCAGCAGAGTTCTCAGTCAGCAGCATTTGGCAGGAAGTTTATGGAACTTTTTTCCTGTCTCATTCAAGAGGGTAGTATATCAATTTAAGAGCAATATTTATTGATTCCATGTTCAGATTTTGTAATATTGTCCCACAAAACCCTGCCCCTGCACTCAGATAGCCTCTGCTTGCACTTAAATCTCCTCTGTTTCTGCTCAAACTGTGTGCTTGTACTCATATACAATGTTGCTTGCACACATTTCCTGCTCCAGCTTCAGCTCTTCTTCTTGCACCCAAGCTGCTTCGGTGCGCTCATGGAATTTCTGCTCTCAGATTTCTGCCCTGCTCTTTTTGTATAACAACTCTGTCAAAATCCCCCAACCAGTAGAATGCCAGGTTTATTGTTGACCAATGAAATGATCCCTGCCTACTTGCGCGCACACTCGCTTTAGTTTTAGAGCGTCCTGTCCCGGCGGGTACTCTTTAACCGGGTGCATCCACTCCCGCCCTCCAGGGCTTTATTAAATGTTCTTCCCTTGCTTTCTTTACGACTTTTGGAATAAAGGGACTGTTAGTTTACACACGTGCACCCGTATTTCTTACTATAATAGCTGCATACAGTATAATAGTAGCCGCATGGCACATGATTGATTGCTGGCCAACATGGACTGTCAAAGTCAAGGATCTCAAGTAAGTTTTTTTTTTAATTTTAATGGTGCTATTACTGTACGTTACGTGAACAATGTTGCTAGACAACAACAAAATGGATAGCTGCTGATGGCAAAGCTAACGCTAAACCTGCTCCGCTAAAAATCAACCGACACTGGACACACTTAGCTTGACAAAACTACAAACAAACTCTGAGAGAGCTAAGAAAATAACACAGTCCATCACCTGCTTTATGTGTAAAGATCTGCATCCATACAGCGTTGTTGAAAACAAAAGCTTTTGTTACATGTTAAAACACTGGAACCCAGGTATGTGACTCGGCCCCAGTGTTATTTTTACTGACACAGCCGTACCCAAGCTCTAGTACAGCAGGAAGAGTGGCGTTAACCTGTCAGGACTTCAAAGTCAGTGGATTCATATGTGACTATAACAGCACATTATACCATGGTCTGGGTGAATACTCGATTTTGATTGGCTGCAGGGTGTCCGTTAAAAAGTGTTGTAGGACACCTATAAAAAAGTTCCGGTCAAATAGCCTGATTGTTCTAAATTATTGGCTGGCTCAAACGCTAGTTGGTAACTGTGGCAACAGCTGCAGCCGACCAAGCTTCAGGTTCTGTGGCCAGACGAGAGATATTAAATAGTCCACTCAGCTGCTTCTTGTGAAAAACTAAAAAACATTAACGTATTAATAATTGATTTAATATTTATTTCTTTCGTAAGTGACCATGGTATAAGCGGGATAATGCCCTTTGAGGTGTCCATTATCAGAAATGAATGGACTTCGTGGAAGCAACCGTCCTCCGCTTTGCATCGGACGGTTCACGCCTCCGCGTCGTCCATTCATTTCTGATAATGGACACCTCGTCAGGCATTATCCCTTACTTATCTCACAGAGAACTGGCGACTGCTGTCTGACGTTTTCTAAGCTAGAGCAGTACACAAAAGTCACACCAGACCAAACATTGCAGACCTCCTGCAAAATGCAGCACAAGAATGGGGGATTGTGGTTGTAACAGACAACGCTTTTAACATGGATGTTGCCAGTTCAATTAGCAGGATACCTGCAAGTGCTCACATGCTTAATCTGGCCTCGCAGTGGGCTTAAAATCAATAAAAATGATTTAAGTCAGATGAGCAGAGTGAAAACTTTATCTTTTGAGGTAAAACTGGTGTTGACAGAGTTTTGCTTTGGGGAAATAATTTGCAGTTGGAACAAAAGGAAATAAATCGCAGTACATTGCAATATATTTTATCACAATACTCAGCATTTCACAATACATTTAATATCGGAATAATCATATCATGACTTAAGTATAGTGATAATATCGTATCATGGGTCCTCTGATGATTCCCACCCCTACTAAGCAACCATAACAAGCACCATAGCACATAACAGGTATCACAGCATACTGACCTGAAAGTCTGAGTGCAGGGCTGATCATCTTCCAAGCGTTGTTCTTTGGTGTGTATTAGGCCTAAAATTTTGTCCGTGGGACAGATGTAAAGTTCTGGCAGCCCTGCACTAACATGATCATCTTCTCCTCCATATTTAGCACAGACTGATATTTACTGAAGAAGGTAAAGGGATCTGTCGACTGTGAGTGGTTGTTCCTCATCACATGACATGGAGTGCGCGCTGCGTTCCAAAAGTTGAACTCTATTTATCTCAGTGTGCAGCCGTTGGGCCCTGAAATTTGGTGCTCGGGAATGCGCAATGGATTTGCAAAAAAACTTGCCATGTGTATGGCCCCTCAAGAAGTTATATAAATACATAGTGGAGTGATGGCGTACTGTGCAAAGTATTAAATCATGCTCCCTCTGTGTGTGTTACTGTGCTCGCTTGTTCATTGTTATGGTAGATGGTCCAGTCAGTGCATGTGAGTCGTGTATGTCCCCATCATTTTCACATATGTGCTTCTTTTATTTGGCTTGTTTGTTTTACCTAGGTAAATACATCAGTTCATATGTAGGCATTGTTATGTGTTTATTTTAGGACGTAAGCTATGGAGCTAAAATCATGCCAAAACCTCACAAACACACATAACATGTTTTACTCACGCCCAACGATCCACAAACTCAGTGTGGTTTGCAAATACAAAACATCATTCACAAACTAATGCATTTCGTTTTGCAAATAACAAACATACCTATCAAACAAATACATCATGCTTCAGACTAAAATCTTTCAACTACAAAAAAATCCTTCAAGTACATAAAACCAATTCTACAACTACGAAAATCTTAAAGCCATTCGTGTGTAGCTCTGAAGCTGTGCACGTGTAGATCAGAGGCTGTCCGTGTGTAGATCAGAAGCTGTCCGTGTGTGGATCTGCAAGGCGGAAGTCACGTGACTTTTGTCACTAATTTTCCGCCTTGCAGATCCACACACGGACAGCTTCTGATTTACACACGGACAGCCTCTGATCTGCAAATGTCCTGTAATTCGCACTCCACAACAGCAGGTGTTGCGGGTGATTCAATCTAAGGCCGCCAACAAAGATTCAACTATGGCCACATACAACGTTAATAACTTGATACGTCTTGGTCTGAAGACGGGATTTTGAAGTGAAGATGACCTCAGTCCACACACATTACTGAACACAACTCCTCAGGTGGTGCTAAAACAAAACACACATTGCTGCTCGCTGCTTCACACTGAAAGGTTCGAAATAACTAAGTAACGGGAGGCTTTTATTGTGAAAGGTCATAGGAAGTGATATGCGGTCATTAGCGCAAACGTTTTTAGCGGCGCTGCTCGCGCTAATTCATATGAAATCAGGTAAAGACGTGGAGATATTTAGCGCCTATTTGTTCATGTGTCAGTTATAAATACTACAGGAGGTTAAAGTGTAAGCAGAAACAGCCACAGTGGGGTGTTATATGCTGCAAACAAACCGGCTTTACAGTTACGTTTCCGTGGTCAAGCCAGCCGGCACTCAATTTGGAGTGCGCACGTATTCTAATGCTTATGGTAAATGCATTAATATGGCGCTGTAAGCTGACAGGGGGAGGAGCCTCTCGTAGAATGAATGGAATAAGGAAATAAAAAAACTTTCGTCCGACTTTGATCTTTAATAAAAGACCACATTTTCAATAAGTAGTCCAAGGCACCGATTGCCGGCTAGCTTGACCACGGAAACGTAACTGCCGGCTGGCTTGACTGCAGTGGCTTAGTGCACCTCCATCTGCACTTTAATAACTTTAATATCACTGCTTGTACATGTCGTACTGTGTGGTGAAAAACACTAACATCGGTTTATGTTCTTTGACTAAAAGGCTTTTGTATAGAATAAGGATGAGGTGAACTTTATTCATCCCAAAAGGAAATTCAATCAGTCATTGATTAATCAAAGAGTTATACATTCTAATGGCTGTGGGTCAGAAAGATCTTCTATATCTTTCTGTCCTGCAACGAAAAGAGAGGAGCCGTCAATAGGTAATAAAAACCATAAACCGAAGTAGTCTTTCTTCAAATTGTTCACAGTAAAATTCCTGATGTTAATGTTTTTCGCCACACAGTACAGCATGTTAAAGCATCGATATTCACCTGTTGGAGGTAAAGCGCAGATGGAGGTGCACAAAGCCAGTTTGTTTGCAGCATATAACACCCCACTGTGGCTGTTTCTGCTGACACTTTAACCTCCTGTAGTATTTATAACTGATACATGAACAAATTAGCGCTAAATATCTCCACGTCTTTACCTGACTACCTGATGGCGAGAGTTTGCGCTAATAACCGCATATCACTCCTATAAACTTTTCACAATAAAAGCCTCCCGTTACTTAGTTATTTCAAACCTTTCAGTGTGAAGCAGCGAGCAGCAATGTGTGTTTTGTTTTAGCACCACCTGAGGAGTTATGTTCAGTAATGTGTGTGGACTGAGGTCGTCTTCACTTCAAAATCCCGTCTTCAGACCAAGACGTATCAAGTTATTAACGTTGTATGTGGCCATAGTTGAATCTTTGTTGGCGGCCTTAGATTGAATCACCCGCAACACCTGCTGTTGTGGAGTGCGAATTACAGGACATTTGCAGATCAGAGGCTGTCCGTGTGTGGATCTGCAAGGCAGAAAATTAGTGACAAAAGTCACGTGACAGTGCCAAAAGTCACGTGACTTTTGGCAGTAATATTCCGCCTTGCAGATCCACGCACAGACAGCCTCTGATCTACACGTGCACAGCTTCAGATCTACACACGAATGGCTTTAAGATTTTCGTAGTTGTAGAATTGGTTTTATGTACTTGAAGGATTTTTTTGTAGTTGAAAGATTTTAGTCTGAAGCATGATGTATTTGTTTGATAGGTATGTTTGTTATTTGCAAAACGAAATGCATTAGTTTGTGAATGATGTTTTGTATTTGCAAACCACACTGAGTTTGTTTGTGGATCGTTGGGCGTGAGTAAAACATGTTATGTGTGTTTGTGAGGTTTTGGCATGATTTTAGCTCCATAGTAAGCATTGTATTTATTTTTGGACATCTGTCTATTTAAGCAAAACACACACACACACACACACACACACACACACACACACACACACACACACACACACACACACACAAACAAACTGTAACTGACAGAATACGACCGTCTTAATGCTAAGCTAAGCTAACCATGCCCTGACTCCCTGTAAATCTCAGTACTGATTTCTATTTTCTCATCTAACTCCCTGAAAGAAAAGCAAATAAACCTATTAACAAAATGTTGAACTAATCCTTTTATGTGAAAGGATGGAATTTTTCCAGTATTATCTATATCTGCATAAACCTAACCTTCAAGACGGCATCTGTTTGTAGCACAAAGGCCTCTCTCACCCTCTGCTGCTCTTCTGTTGTCCTCCCCACTCACATTCACACTGTCTGTCTCTCATTGTCCCCTACAGCTGCTTCCTACCTCCTTTTTTTTTTATAAAATTAGCTTGGTGCTAGCACCCAAGCCCTCTCTCTGTGCACAGCTCTCCGTGTACTTTGAAATCCCCCGTGTGTGTGTGTGTGTGTGTGTGTGTGTGTGTGTGTGTGTGTGTGTGTGTGTGTAAAACCACAAATTGGCCATTTCCACAGATATATGACACTTCAGTGTTTACCTGTCAAACTTGAATGGATTTACTCTACAGTGTTTTGTTTCGCTGATAGACAAGTAAATTGCAGTATATATTTGTTATTATTTATTATTATTATTATTACATTATTTTTTTTCTCTCCTTACGTTTTTTGGTTGTACAGGTGCCAGCATATATGTTTAACTTTTCACTTTTTCCTGTTTTCTTTTGAATCAGCCAGTCTGAAGGGTCGCCCACATTAGGGGTGTGCCATATCATATCGTTCACGATAATACTGGTATGATTTTTTAATATGATTTTGACTAGTTGACATACTGACGTGGTACTGTTATTTACAGTAACAGCAAGCATAGCTGAAAGTGCAATTATTACAGACTCCAAAAAGAGGAGCAGTTTCAGTATTGTGGAATAAACTGTGGCGTCCTGAGTGTTTTACAAACAGCTCCAGACTTCTCAGACACTTTTAGCTACCTACTGCTCAGAGGCTCCTCTGGCAGCAGTACAGTGTCTCTCCCTCTCCTCTCTCACCGTGCGTACATGGGAATAGGTGTCGTCAAGTGATTTTGTCACAAACCCTTGGTAATGCTCATGGCTCAACAAAAAACTACATATATGTGAATGTGCAATAGCTATTGTAGCATAACAGCCTGTCACAGGTAATAGCGTGTTGATTAGAGGAGAAATGGCAGAGCAGTATTTTGTTGTACTATTAATACTATATACAGAATCGGAGTCTCACTCTGAGTTGTTGTTGTTGTTGTTTACAAACTAAAGTATTGAGAGATCATTTTAGTTAGAAGGCAAACTGTTTTTGCATCACTTATGCAATCCTATGTTCTTAAATAATTATTATTGTTTTTGTAATTTGTTATGTCGTCAAGAACATCGTTATCACAAAAATACCCTGAAATATTGTGATATTATATTAGTGCCATATTGCTCACCCCAAACACAGATAACCCAAAGAGAAATCATACAAACTCTGCAACCTCACTTTCACTAGCTTTCATAGTCAATGTGAAAAATCTATTTTAGCCTGAAGATCACACATTTGACCCTATAAATGTGTCATTTTCATTTTGAGTTGTGTTTGTTTTTCAACCTGTTGAATGTCAGTCCAATATTCACTCTCTTTTACCTCTGTTTTTGGTCTCAACAAACTCTTGAGAAACACATCTGTCTATTAGCTGCTAAGCTCCCTTATGTTCACCTTTGACTATGTCTGTCTACTGTTTGCTGCTGGGCAGTCGAAGTACAGGGGTTTTATCAGAGCTCTTTCACTGACAACAGCTGCAGGTTGATGATAGCAGAGACTGAACCAGACTGTAAACAATCAGCTAAAAGAGGTTTAAAAAGTTCCATAGAGCTGAGAGGGAACTGCAGCCTGGGTCCTAATTATTCCTCGGTTCAACACTACGAGTGACATCTTTTACATTACAGATAATAAGTTCATGTAAAAGATCGATCAGTGCAGCATGAGATTGAATGATTGTGATGGGTTTTCACATTGGAGACCAGGAACGTCACGGCAGTATAGTGGTAAGCTGTCAATATGCGACAGATGATGCTTTCGAGCACTCAGCTTCTTTGAAGTTGAATATAAAGGAAATGACTCTCATACACAGAATGCCACAGTACTCCCAGTAAAGTCTGTCCCACCTGCCTCCACCCTCCCACAAACTCCATGTTCAAACAGAGCTATTAAAAGCAGCTTATCCTGGCCTCCAGGATAACTCAGTAATGTTATCTCTGTCCGCAGCTCCTTGGATAGAAAAGTCCTTGAAGCCAGTTTCCAGTATTTGTCCTAAAGCTCTTTGTTTTTTTGCATTTACCATGCAGGATGGCTACTTTGCTGAGCAAGTTCAGGATAGACTTCTCGGACATCACCGTGCTCGGAGACATAAACACCAAGCCCAAGAAGGAGCAGTAAGTCTTTTTCAATAAAGTTCAAAGAAGCAAAGCTTTTCACACAAGCTGAGTCCCTTTTTCATAGTGCCATAGTTAACCAGCATAATCACCATGCAAGCTGTATGGCACATGCAGCTCTTCATGTAAATTCTCAAATTGCCTGTGCTATTAGATAGTACATTCAGCAAATTTTAATTTCCACAGTACTAATTCCACAGTACTGTTGTTAATTACTGTACAGTTGTGCCAAACTCACTACTCTACTGAAAATACATTTATTTTTAACACGATTTCTGTTACAGTTCACCAGTTAAAGCCCAGTTGCTTCTACTTTGTCATTTTCTTCAACAGCTATTAAGCCACTATATATATATATCTATATCTCTCTCTCTACATATATATATATGTGTATATATATAATATATATATACAGTACAGGCCAAAAGTTTGGACACACCTTCTCATTCAATGCGTTTTCTTTATTTTCATGACTATTTACATTGTAGATTCTCACTGAAGGCATCAAAACTATGAATGAACACATGTGGAGTTATATACTTAACAAAAAAAGGTGAAATAACTGAAAACATGTTTTATATTCTAGTTTCTTCAAAATAGTCACCCTTTGCTCTGATTACTGCTTTGCACACTCTTGGCATTCTCTCGATGAGCTTCAAGAGGTAGTCACCTGAAATGGTTTTCCAACAGTCTTGAAGGAGTTCCCAGAGGTGTTTAGCACTTGTTGGCCCCTTTGCCTTCACTCTGCGGTCCAGCTCACCCCAAACCATCTCCATTGGGTTCAGGTCCGGTGACTGTGGAGGCCAGGTCATCTGCCGCAGCACTCCATCACTCTCCTTCTTGGTCAAATAGCCCTTACACAGCCTGGAGGTGTGTTTGGGCTCATTGTCCTGTTGAAAAATAAATGATCGTCCAACTAAACGCAAGCCAGATGGGATGGCATGTCGCTGCAGGATGCTGTGGTAGCCATGCTGGTTCAGTGTGCCTTCAATTTTGAATAAAACCCCAACAGTGTCACCAGCAAATCACCCCCACACCATCACACCTCTTCCTCCATGCTTCACAGTGGGAACCAGGCATGTGGATCCATCCGTTCACCTTTTCTGCATCTCACAAAGACACGGCGGTTGGAACCAAAGATCTCAAATTTGGACTCATCAGACCAAAGCACAGATTTCCACTGGTCTAATGTCCATTCCTTGTGTTTCTTGGCCCAAACAAATCTCTTCTGCTTGTTGCCTCTCCTTAGCAGTGGTTTCCTAGCAGCTATTTGACCATGAAGGCCTGATTCGCGCAGTCTCCTCTTAACAGTTGTTCTGGTCGGTCCTCATGTGTGCCAGTTTCGTTGTAGCGCTTGATGGTTTTTGCGACTCCACTTGGGGACACATTTAAAGTTTTTGCAATTTTCCGGACTGACTGACCTTCATTTCTTAAAGTAATGATGGCCACTGGTTTTTCTTTAGTTAGCTGATTGGTTCTTGCCATAATATGAATTTTAACAGTTGTCCAATAGGGCTGTCGGCTGTGTATTAACCTGACTTCTGCACAACACAACTGATGGTCCCAACCCCATTGATAAAGCAAGAAATTCCACTAATTAACCCTGATAAGGCACACCTGTGAAGTGAAAACAATTTCAGGTGACTACCTCTTGAAGCTCATCGAGAGAATTCCAAGAGTGTGCAAAGCAGTAATCAAAGTAAACGGTGGCTATTTTGAAGAAACTAGAATATAAAACATGTTTTCAGTTATTTCACCTTTTTTTGTCAAGTACATAACTCCACATGTGTTCATTCATAGTTTTGATGCCTTCGGTGAGAATCTACAATGTAAATAGTCATGAAAATAAAGAAAACGCATTGAATGAGGGTGTGTCCACACTTTTGGCCTGTACTGTGTACATATATATATATATATATATATATATATATATATATATATATATATACATATATATTTCTGTATATATATCACTCAAATTAATAGAGTTTATCTTCACTATATTAAATAATTATTAATCGGATGAGTCTATAGCCAGAGAGCAAGTGCAAGACTGAATCTATGCCACCCTCATGTGTTTGTTTGAAGGCATTGCATCAGTAGACTATGGCTGCAGAAGCAGAGAATTAGCAGCTCAGTCAGGAGAGCTTACATTACATTTCAGTTTGCTTTGAACATATAATGATTAGAAAAATGTAAATCACTACTTTCATCACGATACAATATGAGAAGAATTTATGTAAATTAAATAGGATTACTTTTTTACTTCTATTTTTATTTGTATTTGCTTATCTATTTTTTTAACAAAATGATATGGCAAAAACATATCTTTGCTCATGTCAATAAAGCTGTTTGAATTGAATTTAAAAATGAATTTATTGATAATATGTGCCCATTTAATGCAGTCTATTACAGAAGAAGCTTCTACCCCCTTTTTGCCATAAAACATAAAATCAACACAGAAATAACTAACAAGTTAAGTGAAGTTAAGGTTATTTTAAATTGACTCCACTGATACACATAAAATAGCACATAGGAAATCCCTTCCTGAAAGAAAGGTTTTCATTTCAACCCGAATCATAATCTATTTTATTCTATTCATACTTTGTTACTTTACTGTTTAACAGATTGCACGGATTATTTATACGTTTTCTTTCTCCCTGTTGGTTTAAGTCACTGCATCTCCTGACAGAACAGCAGTGTTGAATTTCAGTTTGCAAGCATGTTGCATCAGCTTAATATTGTGGAAACAGAGCAGCTAATGTTGCTGTAGCCAGAAGTTAGCACCTGGCCTGGCAGATACATTGTGTTTTATCTCAAAACAGCATTGTTTACATACAACATGTGCTTTGCCTGTTGACCTGTATTTTGTTCAAAGCCAAACATATTTCCACACTGCTGACTTCCCCAGAAAATAACAATACCCTTATAGTCTTTTTTTTTTCTTGCCATTATCTGCCTCTGCTGTTTGAAGGTGACACAGAATTTCAAAATAAACGCGTTACCTAAAGATGGTGATATGGAGCAATGTTTTCACTTTGCATCGATGATATTGGAGCACTGATCATTGAATTGATTCATCGATCAAGATCAATGGATTGTTACAACCGTAATATTTACATGATTTTACAACTTACTCGCTGACAAATAAATGGGGCTCTATGACTGATATTCTACATATTTCCACATGGCTTTTGGTAATGTGGATCCATAACAGTGTTGTTTTGTTTTTTCCTGTAACTTAAAGATCATTCCAGTTAATTCCATTTGTGTTTCAATTTTGTAGACCTGTACATCATTGATATCCGTTATAAAAACATAGTCAGCAAGTTAATATTTAAGATTTGGTGGTATTACCAAAAGGCGTCAGAAACAGACAGTCAGACAGGTTGGAAATGTTAGTCAAATTTATTTGGAAGAGAAATCAAAGCAGAACACAAAAATCACTTCCCAACTCAATTTCTTCCTGCATCAACTTATGCCTACTGTACTCACTTAAGTTATATGCATCCTTCAGTGCGGTATTGTTAGCAACATTTCAGCTATGCTCCCTTTCAGTTTGATCTTTAAATAAGGGGTATGGATTAACTGTTGACTTACTTCCAACTTTTCTGTTGGCCTGACAGCAAGGCGCAGATCCTTGACCCAGCCAATGTCTATCACTATCACCAATGTAACTGATAAAAACCAGGGCCAAACTACGAAAGTAAGGCTCAAGTTTTAGTTCTTCAGTTACGCATTATGCTGTAAATTTCTGCATGGTTTGACCATATAACCTACAAGACAAAAAAACACTTTACACGACCCCATCTGGTTATATCACTGATGAGAGAGCAGTGACACTAAACTCCACTGATAAAGTTATTGATTTTGACTTTCCATACAGTCATATTAGAGCAGCAGTTACACCAAACTCCTTCGAAAAAAAATTGAGATTTTAACTCTTCATACGGGGTCATATCAAAGTAGTAGTTACACCAAGTTCCACTGAAAAATACTTATTTTAAATCTCAATGCATAGTCAGATCAGAAAAAACAACATTCATTGTTTTTAATACGATTGTTCTTTCAGTCAAAAGAGTGAAAAAACAATCTTTTTGGATTTTAACTTTTAGCAGTTACACAAGACTCCGCTAAGAAAAACTGATTTTAACTCTGTAGGGAGTCAGATCACATTAAAAAAGTGAACGCAATATAAGTGTGTATTCTTTAAGGCCTTATGATGCATGAATGCAGGGGTTAACCATAAAGCTGTTGTTCTTATGCAGTGTCGCGGCCTTTGAGGAGATTATCGAGCCGTATCGGCTGAAGGAAGACGACATGGAGCAGGAAGCAGCTGAGAGGCTTAAGAACAGCGAACCCTGGAGGATCACTGACAATGAGCTGGAGCTGTACCGCGCCAAGGTCAGCACCCTGCTAATCACTATAATTCACTGTTTCTGTATTGTACTGTGTATTTTGATTTCAGACATTAAAACACCTTGTCAGTGTTGAACAAAGTCCCATACGATCTCATCTTATCCAAGAAAAAGTCAGGCAAGTGAATGTAACTGGCTTTATTAATGAAAACATTTGAGTTTTCAGCTAGCAGTGTGGCACTGTGAGCTGTACTGCTGGCTCAGTGTCAGTGCTGCAGCAGCTTGTGATAAACATCTGGTAAACTGATACCTGAATGTTTGAACTGTATTTGTTTTTGTTTTGCTTTTCAGACTAATCGTCAGATCAGACTCAATGAGCTACTGAAGGAGCACTCAAGCACAGCTAACCTCATCGTCATGTAAGCTGCTGTGTGTGTGTGTGTGTGTGTGTGTGTGTGTGTGTGTGTGTGTGTGTGAGAGTGTGTGTGTACGTGCGTGCACCTGTGCTTGTGTGTGTGTGTAATAGTTTCAATAACAGTACTCTATTTACTCTATTTAATTTTTATGCCTCTGCCCCGGTGATAGCTGTAGCCGGAGGCATTATGTTTTCGGGTTGTCCATCTGTCGGTCCATCCCATTCTCATGAACCCAGCATCTAAAGAACAGTTTGAGGGAATTCGTTCAAATTTGGCATAAACATCACCTTGGACTCAATGATGAACTAATAAGATTTCGGTGGTCAAAGGTCAAGGTCACTGTGACCTTGCATTCGTCTAATTCCCTTGAATACAATATCTCCAGAACACCTTGAGTGAATTTCTCCTAATTTGGCAAAAACATGAACTCAGACTGAAGAATAAACTGATGAGAATTTGGTGGTCAAAGGTTAAGGTCAATATGACCTCACAAAACATGTGTATGGGCATTACTCAAGAATTCTTATGGTAATTATGACAAAACTTCACACAAGTGTCTACTAGGATAAAATAATGAAGGGATGACATTTTACATTTAAAAGGTCAAAGGTCGACTTCACTGTGACATCTTAATGTTCTGAATAGTACACTTTTCTGGCCATTATTCAGCGTCATAACTCAGGAACAGAAGGGGAGACATTTGGTCAGATATTGACTTGGTGTTAACCTTGAAACTGAGCTGATTGTATAGATTTTCTGTACTGATGAGGGGAAGATGTGTGAAGCATGCATGTTTTCACAGACATGGATGTAAACTGTAAGTGCAACATGACCAGTGCGTGCATATGAATTTTATATGTTTGAAAATTGCTGATCAAGTGGGGCAAGAAAAAAAAAATCTTTTATAATGGGTCCTTGAAAAGTCCAGGAAAAGTTTGTAAAATGTGTGAGGACCCTGTATAGGTGATTGGTGACTTTAGGCATATTCTTACGTGGTCTTTTATTAAATTAATTTATTTGTATTTTATTTGGGCAAATATCTTGAACATGTGCTTGTGTTGAGACAAGTGTAAATATTTTATGTCATTATTGGCTTTGTTAATAGAACAAAAAGGGTTTTACAGAAGCATATCAATTTCAAAGTGAGCTATCAAAAGAATTAATAGCTTGGTATCACTACTGAAGCTCTGGTATTACATCAGTGCCAGTATCAATGAATAAAAATGAAGCAGCTCTGCTAATTATTGCCTTCTCTTTTTCTTGCTTCCTCTTCCTCTTGGCAGGAGTCTGCCGTTGGCCAGGAAGGGCGCAGTGTCCAGTGCTCTGTACATGGCCTGGCTGGAGGCGTTGTCTAAGGACCTGCCTCCCATCCTCCTGGTGCGTGGCAACCACCAGAGTGTCCTCACCTTCTACTCTTAAATACACATGGAGAACACAATTCAAGTTTTTAAGTCATACATCTACTTCTGCCTGCGGGAGCAGACCCACATACACATCCAGTTCCAGTCCAAACCTAAAGGTGCACCACATACACTCCAGAGACAGTAAAAAACACAGCAAACTAATGGAAACAATGCTGGTAACATGAATAAAGCTGAAAAATTTGACAGTGGTAGATATGTGTAAAAGCCCTAAAAGTGATGGAGGTATTTTAGGGTTGGGATGGGGGTGGTTTTAAGGTTGCCCATTCTGCTCCTTTCTTTTTATTTATTCTAAGATGTCTGGGTTTTTCTATTGTAGCTCTAGTTTCTTCTAATTTCCTCATGACATTTCCTTTTTGTCAAAGTTTATTTCTCTCAGGCTCCAAAGCAGTCGTGCACAATGTTCACGTTGTTGTTCTGGTGATATGAAATATCTTGATGTCATACTTGTTAAGTTCATTGGACCAGTTGGTTTATTTGTGATGCAGCAATAATCACCCTGTTGTTTTCCTTAAATATTGGGAGAGAACCATGCAGAATGATTTGCAACACCTTCTGAAGCCTTATGGATGTGCCTTCCAGTTGAATCAGATGAAAGAATTATAATCTCTATCCAGATTGACAATATTGCTTATTATATTAGTGGACAATAGTTAGTTTATTGAGTTTTAAATGTTATTCCTTCTTAGTTGGAGCATTGTATTTATGCGAGTGGATTGCATGAATTTAATGAAGGGTGTCCACTTGATTACATGAAGACTTTCTCTTTTCCCCTAATCAACATGTTTGTTTTGGGCCGTAGCGTTTTTATTTCTTATACACTTTTGAGTCTTCCTTTTTAAAGCTGTTGAAAATTTACGATATTTACACCTCAGCTTCTCAACACAAGACAAAGTTTCTCTTATAGGCACAGTGCCTAAAATGTTTTTCTGGGTCGTAAATTTAAGATCTTGTTCATGAGAAAAGATGTGAACCTAGTTTTCCATTCACCTTGTCAGGTGGAAATACTGTCTCTCCCATGTAGCTGCTGAGTGACTACATTAGACTTTCAACAATTTTTGTGTTTCTGTGTCCACATGTACGGTTCTTCCCCTGAAAAGAAACTGCTCTATCCAACAAGCTAGCTAAAACCTTGCCTTAATGCTAGAACTAATGATTGTCATGAGTTCCTATTCTCTTATAAGCCATACTGGCTGGATGGTTTGTGGGTAAATGCAGATAGCGATCCATTGGCCACATGTTATGAGAAATATTTCAGCACAATTGTCTTCTTTACTATGTATACATTTTGATTTTCTTCTCATAGTCCACCTGCATTAGTCTGTTGCATTGCTTACTGTAGGCCTGCCTGTTAGTGGTGAAGTGGTCAATCAGTAACATATTCCACTTTGTCAAAGTTAGTGCCACAGTAGACTTGAGTTTTGCACTCCTGCAAGCCTCACTGGCTGCTTGTTTGCAATCTGACTATATGATGGACCGCTGGTCTCCCATTCTGACAAAGCCTAGATAGGCAGAGAGAATGAATGACACGCCCGCCTCATACTGCAAGGCTTGCTGGCAGGAAGAATGTGATATTAGAATGTGTCAAGGCTGAAGATATACCTCTATGCATATGAGCTTGTGTTGCTTTAGTACTTGTAATAAAAGTCCATGTTTATGTGAAAGGATCTACACGCCTCAGTTCATATTGGGGGCACATCAGGCACTGGCTTGTAGCCTTTTTATGAGTACCATGGCTCCAACAGAAGCCATGTATAGACCATTTCACTATTTTTAACGCTGATGTTCTGAAATAGGTTGAATGAATGCCGCTGCTCTTCTATGGTCATAGACAATGTTGTTTTCAAAGAGATTGATTTCTGCTGTTACTGAGCTGTTACTTTTTGGAGGTAAAGTTAAATTTTTTTCTAAAGGTGCATTCAGACTGAATGCAAAGTGAATTTCAGGAGCTCCACCATTGCTTATAAAATTAGTGCAAAGAGTGCATGCAAATTCACTCCAGGCAGCCCATATTTAGTCAAAGACACACCTGAATAAGTCAAGTTTCAGCACAAAGACAAAAATCCTGCTTATCCCAAGGAGCTCCAAGTTAAGACAATAGGGAGACTAGAAAAAGAAAACAAGCTGAGTTTTCAGAAGAATACAGAATGACTAGGAAGTTAATGGAGAGTTTGGAAATCAAAGTTGCTAGCTAGCTTAAATTGAATGCCTGGGCAGTCATTAGGGGTAAATAAACACTTCAGCAGTTAAACTGCATATACAACATGAAGCAAAAATCTGTGTTGAGTCTGAGCACACCTTAAGGTTGGCATCTTTGGTGCCCCTTAAATGTTCTATTTGAATGCATTACCCTGAAAATGAATAATTCCATTTGAATTGCAGAAAACATAAGACACCATGGTACCAGCAGGATATTGATTCTAACTGCAGTTAAGTAAAAACATTACTGCAGAGTTCATCATGGATAATCTCACACTTCCACTGTTTGCGAATGTCAGCAGTTAACATGAAAGGATCTAAACTGCCACACAATTCAGAAGGAAAGGTCCATCATGGAATTATGGTTATAGATTAGAAACTGCCACAAAACTAATGGAATAAAACAGGGTTCTCTTTATTTGTAATGTACTTCTTTTTCTCTGCCTTTTTCCCAGGAACCGGCAATTTTAGCATTTAGCTTGCTACTTTCATGTACTCTGTCCTTTTTTGTATGCAATTTTAAAAGAGGATTGTGACACAATGCTTAGGTTAGTTGAATGTACTGTATAATAATGAACACTAGTGCTAGGAGTTAGCATACATAGTCTCCTTTTGCTTTCCATCATGTTTATGAATTGTTTCCTGCGTTAGTTGCAGTTGGCACAGTGCAGCGTACTGTGTGTCTGCTTTATACAGCTACATCCCATCATTCAGTACTCTGTGCTTCACTGGCAGAAAGTGTAGGCCAGGACTTTGATATATGTATGCATGTGTGTGATGTGAGGGAGGTTATGAGTGTATATATGCTTTTAGTACATACACATTAACTATATACACACTCATGCTCACAAGTGTATTAAATATACTCAGAGTACTTTCCAACTATATGAAAATCATTTACTGGGTGAGGAACTGTAAAACTTTTGATTGAAGGCACAGTCAAAGAAAATCCCTGCTCAAGTTATAACACACAGTAGCATCCCCCAAATGTTAAAACATCCTCCCAGCTCACTGTTAGGTCATGGGAATCAGGTTTGAACCCATTCCATGTCAGACCCAGAGAAGAGATCCAGTTCAGAATAGACCAGTGGATCATTAAATCAGATCCAAAATGAGGGCAACCCAAACAGACCAAGAGCTGATTGTCCCGTCAGATCCATTTAGGAATCAGATAGGTTGACAAACAGACCCTGTCCCATCCAGTTAAACCAAGCGAACCTGTAAATGTGTGTACTGTTAGTTGGACAGCAAAGGTTTTAAAATATTGTGAGCTGGAAGGATATGCCAATATTTGGGGCCCCTATTGTGTACTTTAACAAAATCTAGGATTGTGTCTTTAAAAGAATACTTTAGCTCTAAAATTAGCATCTGTATATCGATTACTCACCCCTTGTTACGTTGAATTAGTGAAGACAATTGTCAGGCATACCTCCAAGCAAGCCTCTTTGGTGAAGAAAGAATCCAAGAACTTGATGTATTGGAGTGAATGGTGTCTGCTTTTAACAACAGCAAAAAGATATGCATGCATTTGAACTCTGTTGGTGCATTCCATTGAGCAGAGTTCCAAATCACAAACTTGCCCAGGTGCTCCACTTGTCCATGCGAGAGACTGTCAGGAGTGTCACAGTTCACGGTTCAGGTTGATAAAATACAGTAGTGTTAGGGCTGGTGCGTTTTCAATACAGCAAAAAAAGTAGAAATGCCAGAGAAATTTCCTTGATTGTTGAAATTTTAAAACTAAAATAATTTTGGCTTTTGTTTTTTGTACAAGGCAGAAACTACTGTCCAACTGAAATGGACTTGTTTAAGTCTGAGAAAAGCAAAATTGGTGATTTCTTTCTAAATACATTATACTTGTCAGCAAAAACTTGTTAAAAACATGAAAAGACTGTGAACTGTGTAGTACTGAACTGTGGAGTTAGACTGTTCAGCTGTTTTGTTCTGTTTGCTAGACGACACACTGGAGCCGTCTTTAACATAACCCCTTCCCCAGTATGTTAATACTGCAGTACGACTGACACTAGAGCTTGTTACTTTGGCCCACTGTGTATCGGTGGTGAGTTTGCTACGTTCCACGAGCTCTTTTAGTCTAATAAATGCATGAATAAACATCTCTGTTGAATGACACAGTCATATAAACACAAGCTGAACAGCCATCACTAATAGACCTTTTAGTTTTTCTGGATGAATCGGCTACCCAGCCTGCCAACAGTTACTGCTCACTGCTGTGGGTGTGTGCTTTATGCTAAAGTAGTAATGCCGCCGTTCGCTGCTGAATGAGAGGCTATAGCCACGCAGCTGCAATTGTATCCCAGTTCGGAAGGTTAGCACTGTGACTGTTATCTGCTGGCTTAGCTGCTGTAGTGAGTCTGTCGCTGCGCAGCAACTCCTTCAATGTATGATGTATTCAGTTTATAGTGCAAACCAAACCGAAAGCCTCATACTGAACAGGTTAATACAAGTTAATACAAGTATGTGTATAGTGCAAACCAAACCGAAAGGCTCATACTGAACAGGTTAATACAAGTATGTGTATTGTTACACCCCTTCTGTTTAAGGGGAAGTGTTTTGAATAGTAAGGTGTTGGTACCAATGCATTTGTTTGCAAAGAACTGGACATACGACTAAGTGAATGAGACTAAACGGATACTGTGATTTGGTGTAGCTGTTGGACCTCAATGACTTCCATTCATCAAGAATCTTTCCATTTTTGGATTCTTCATTCATCTCGGGCATGCGAGGAAAAAAAATCTTCAGGAGTACAGTGTAACACAGGGTGAGTCATTAATATGCAAATGGTCATTTTGTGAATGAAGTTTTCCTTTAAACTCCATTTATTTCACTTCTGCTGTGAACACTCACCCTCCCTTACTGTTACACAGCAACAATATTACAAACAAGAACAAGGGTTGCTTTGTATTGTATATTAAGGAAAATATATATGCCTATATATACACATTTATAAATGTATTAGTCCAACCTGGAGGGGATTTTTATCTTTGACATGTCACATTAAATGAAACAAGAAGACCTCCTGTCAACATTTTACAACCAAATAATAGTGTTTGTGTCTTCATTTATGTCCTGATAGATTGTAAAACCTGTCAGATAATACTACTGTGTTTTACTAGAGAAAACAAATGTCACCTCTACTCGTATGTCAATGATGAGATGTCAAATGATGACATGGTGTCTTTCTATGTATTATTTGCCAAAGCCCCTTTCCTCTTCAGTCCTCATCTGTCATGTGTTGAGCCATGAAGATGGATGATGTTGTCCACACTGCAAACATAAACTAAACTGTAAATAAACTCCATAGTCTAATGACATAAATTGAGGGAGTGGAATAATTATGTTGAAAGATATTTATTGAGGTCAGGATTTTCTCCAAAGTTATTTTCTTTTTGGTATATTTTGGTTTTGGTTGTAAGTTAATTTGCATGTTGATTTTTTTTCTTTTGTTGCCTTTTGATTTTAGCAAATTGTGTCTTTTTTCTATTTTTGAGTCTCTATATTTCTATCTTTTCAATGCCTTTTGACGAAAAGACATCACGTCAAAAGCAGAGCAAACCTGTTTTCTCCTGCTTTCACACAATCGTGGATGGAATCGACCCAGCCGCTCAAAGCAGTAATGTTTTGATACACTGTACTGTTAACAGTCACAGATATGCTTTTTCTAACATTTTAACATTTATGATTACCAATACTTTGTACATCTTTATTGCAATAAATAAATGAAATCAGTTACATTTGAAGTCTCTCTTTGTGCTCTTTATTATTGATTCTGTCGCTGACGAGGCAGGGAAGGGAGTGTAGGTGTGGGGAAAAAGACAGTGCTTACAATGTTTTTGAAGCTCGGTAACTACTTATTTTTAGTAACAGCTGGTTTACGTACATGTAGTTGACACATTTATTTTTGTTGGGTTCTAAGCCTTAACATGGGCCTGACCTTGCAGCAGATGTCCAATTAAAATATCAAAATGGCTATCAGAAATAATTATTAATGATAGTTATTAATTATGTTTGATAATGTGACCTAATTTACATTAAATCACCTCAAGGGGCACCATTCCTGAAAAGGGAAAAATTACAGCCAGTTAATAATAGCAGTCTCATGAAGTTCACTAAACTATCAATTTGGAATTTTGATTAATAATTAAATTAATAACAATTACCATAATAACAGTAAAGGCTAAAGGATTTCAGAGTTCTTGACATAGCAGAGGATGACTGTTCATTCACTCTTGTGCAATATTAAATAGACAGCAGGTACGATTCCAAATTCTAACTATCAAACTATATACAAGCATGGGTGTATATGAGTGTGTGGGTGTGTTTGTTTGCGAGAGAGAGACAAAGGCTGGTGTGTGAAACGGGCTGTCTGGCCTACCAACAAAATGGCTGGATCAAAGATGGCCTAAGATCAGGGGAGGGTTTGCCTGACTGCGTGGTCAGTCATGACCAAGGAATAGAAGCGAGAACTTTGAGTTGCCTCTTTGGGTGTTGCTATGTTGAAAGCCAATATGAAACTGAGTCAGAGTGTATGCGAAGGGTCTGGGTTAGTACAGAGGATGTTTAATTACATGCAAGACTCTGTCCGTGAAAAGCATTAGCAAACTAACATCCATCAGCCAACTAACCAATAACCTAACTGCAAACAATCACAAATGACAAAGTTAAACAATCTTGCTTAGACTGCACAACTGTAATAATGCTATGCCCAGTTGTTATATTACCAATCCCTGAATGGATGGAGGGAAGAGTCGCTTTGTGGGGCTGAAATGAGCTGTGGTTCCAGAAGCAGTCTTTGCTGTGTCCTTGTTCCAAAGGTGCAGATCCGAGGAGGCCAGTTGCTCTGTGTCCTTGCAGAGTTACACGTTGGGGTGCTAACTTAACTTGGTTCTCCTTGTTGCTGGAAAGTTAGTTGCAAACCTTGTATTTGGCACACTAAGTCATCTGGTCTCCAGGTTCTGCTCCTACTATGAGCATGAGAGAGAGAACAGTGGAAGGGTGGAAGCAGGCCCTCCTGTGTGATGTCCCAACTCTGCAGAGATTTAGGAGCAGGAGCCCATCAGCACCTGCTGGGAAAGAGCAGCAAGACTCTTAGGAGCAAGAGCCTATCAGCGGCTCAGGAGAAAGAGCAGCAAGAGTCAAGTGCTCCCTTCAATGGTTTAAGGGCAAGAGCGGCAAGTTTGAAGAACAAAGAACATGCAGTCTCAGCCACCACTCCAGATAGCAAGACCCAGAGGAAAACCTTTTACATGTCCAGGGTAGATCTGCACAAATCACAAATCATCTATGGTTCAGTAAATCTCCACATTTTGCTTGTTTGATGATTTTTTTTTTATTGTAATCTTGAAGATCATAGGTCATATGTCTCTATCTTGGGACATTCAAATTGTTTTCTTCTGACTACGTTGATTATTAAACAAGACAGTTAACTTATGATCTTGGTAATGAGAAAAAAAATATACTGCAACCTCCTGTTCGTCTTCTGTACTTATTCCGTTCAGATCCCCATTCCACTTCAATGGACACAACTTTTCTAGGATGTCTAGATCAGGGGTCAACAACCTTTACTATCAAAAGAGCAATTTTTGATTAAAAATAATAATGAAAAATCTGTGTGGGGCCACAAAACATATTGATCCTTATAATGAAAGAAACATAGCCTATTAAGTTGAAATTAGCCTATACGTACAGTGTAAATGAGCATTCATTTATATGTTTTACCACAAGGTGATGACTGTGCAGGGTACTAATTATGATTAGTTGGTACTTTAACCTTGCACAGCTGGCAGTGAAAGCAAACAAATTTGGACAGCACAGCGCTGCTGCTGATCAGACTGATCAGATACATCACAACATCACTGGAGTTTTATACAGGAGTGAAGACAGATAAGATATTAAACTTAAGTGTATCACTCCCAAGTTTTATATGTTGTTTTCTGATTGACCATCAAGTTAAAAATCTGAACAAGAAAAGGAAACAAACAACTTTCTTCATTTATTAGAGAGATTTTTCTCTTCACGATCTGTTATTTCATTCATCAACTCTTATTATGGATACAACTAAAGTCAGAGAGTCTGTCTGTCAGTAAGAAACACTTTTTAATATCACTGACTGCCATTTCCATTCAGTCACACCTGAGGCTAATCATTCCTGAGCGTTGGCTTGATGAGTTACAGAATTTTAATTTTCTCTGAAACATTTGACCTAATAAATCATTTCCAGTGTTGGAAGACACCATAATCATATTCTAGTTTCTTAAATGATGAATTCACAATCAGAATCAGTAAATACAGATGCAAATAATGAAAAGGCCTTAATCAACATATAAACACATTCTGTGACTCTAACCAGGAAACAGTATGTATTATGAATACAGAACGCAGGTTGTTGTTCATGTGCAAAACACTGCTGCTCTGCTACTGTTAACTGTATCTATCTTTAGATAGATAGATTATCTTTGTATAATTTATGTATAATGTTATGCGTGTGCAGACACAAACTCCATTAAAAGTTTCTATAAAGCCTCCTGACAGCTGATCAAGCTCTGATCAGCTGCTGCCATTATTAGAAACGGACGTCGTTTCATGTGATGCTTCAGAGGAAAAGATGTCATATTTCTCTGAAGGCATATCTCCTCGTTTCCTCTCTCCTCACATCCCTCCCTTATTTTAATTTAGTGGGTACTGCAACTGTCCTTAAAATGTACGCACTGTTGCATGCTATATGCACACAATCGGAGCATACCACTGTCTCATAACATTATGCCCTGAACTCGGACCCTCTTACTCATTTATCCGTTACCTTGGAGATAAAACAAACGCCACTTACTAGTTTGCCAGAGACAAAGATCAACCCGGAGAGCTCTGCTGTTATTACCTTGCAATGTATGGAGTTTAACTTTTAAGTTATAACTGCACAGATTGTAGATTCTAACATATTTGCAACAATAAAATTACATCTGCAGTTCTGTCAATTATTTTTATAATTATGTCCTATTGTTTGTAATGTTTGATTAATTTGTTTTCTTAATCGATATTCGTATTACAAATCGACTGGTTATAAGTGTTGTAAATTATAGTACTAGGCCTTATCAAGGGGCACCAAAATGTTGGGAATCCACACTTATAGGCTTTGTACGGCGGCACCATTAATGTAGGGAATCTACATTAATAGGCTCAAATTGGCTATCAGAAATAATTAATAATTATTAGTAATAATTATTAATTATGTTAAATAACGTGAATTAATTAACATTAAATCACCTCGTGGGGCACCATTCCCACAAAGGGAAAAATGATAGCCAGTTAATGATATCAGTCTCAAAAAGTTCACTAAACTATTAATTTGGGAAATTGATTAATAATTAAATTAATAACCATAACCAAATTAATAATAAAGCCTGAAGGATTTCGGAATTCTTGACGCAGCAGAGGTTGACTATTCATTCACTGTTGTACAACATTAAACAGACAGCAGGTACGATTCCAAAATTATATTTATTCATAAAGTAAAGCAAAGCAAAGCAAAACCAAAACACACAAATCCTAACTAACTATATACAAGCCTGTGTGTGTGTGTATATGTGTGTAGGTGTGTGTCTGTGCGTGTGTGCAAGAGAGAGGGAAAGACAAAACCGGGTGTGGTGATCGAAGGGCCGTTTGGCCTACAAAACAAAATGGCGGACAACAGAAAACTACAAGATGACCAGATCAAAGCTGGCTTCAGATCGGGGGAGGTGTTTGTCTGACTGTATGGTCAGGACAAAGACAAAGGAAAAGAAGCGGGACTTGAGCGGCCTGCCTGGGTGTAGCTCTGTTGAAAGCCTATTTGTGAGTGAGTCTATGTGAATGCGATGTGTGTTGCAAAGGGTCTGGATTAGTGCAGAAGGTGTTTAGTTACATGCAAGACGTCTGTGAACAGCATTAGCAAACCAAACATGACTTCGCTTGGTAAGACCAACTAATCAATAACCTAATTGCAGACAATCACAACAATAACTCAATTAGCAGCATTAAATCACAAACAACAAGTTAAACAATCTTGCTTAGCCTGTGCAGCTGTGATAAAGCTATGCCCAGTTGTTACGTTACCAAATCCTGAATGGATTGAGGGAAGAGTTGGTTTGATGCGTGCTGTCCTTGTTAACCAGTGAAGAAGGCTGGAAAGAGCTGTGGCTCTAGAAGCAGTCTTTGTTGTGTCCTTGTTCCAAAGGTGCAGATCTGAGGAAGCCAGTTGCTCGGGGTCCTTGCAGAGTTAGACGCTGGGGTGCTAACTCAACTTGATTCTCCTTGTTGCTGGGAAGTTAGTTGCAAACCTTATGTTTGCCCTTCTAACCTCTGTGGTTTCAGTTATGCACCTTCCTTGGGTGAGGGCGCATGAGAGTCTTAGGAGAAAAGGAACAAAACTCTGTGGAGCAGTTGTTCCACCCTTTTGATGGTTTGGGACAAAGAGCACCTCTGGGCTGGTCCAGGGCCCAGAAGGGAAGAGGTGTGGGCGGCTTGCCACCCAAGAGCTAAGAGAGACTGTAGTGAATGGAAATCAACTCCTACAGTGTGTCTGATGACATCACAGAGTCACATGGCACTGTAACAGTAATGACCAATCACTTTTGAGACTTGTCTCTCACAGAGGTGTGAAGGTGGCCATCCTGCTGAGATGGGTGTCAGGTAACTTCTTTGTTTGAGAACAAAGAACATGAGGTCTTCAACCTCAGGAGGAAAAACCTTCACATGTCCAGTTTAGTTTTTAACAAATGACAAATCATCTGTGGTCCAGTGAATCCCAACATAAGTTACTTAAATGTGCCCTCATGCGACATTGCGACTTCTGACAACTGTCATGAGCTGTTAAGCTGTCATCTGCTTGCGACTCAGTCTGTGATGGAACATCCATTGTGCAGAGGACTGTGGGCCAGAATAGCTAGAAAAACATGCTAGCTTGCATACTGCAAAATTCAATCGGATGTGGTAGAACATCCTGGTATTTTTGGCATACTGCTGTAACAACGCAGCTCCTAGGCTGCAACAATGATAAGAAATAAAACTAGTGCACAATTTGTTAAGCTTATTTATTTACAAAATAGCAATAACCAAATAAACGTGAAAGTCAGTAATCAGTCATGTCTGCATGTATGGGTGTGTGGAAATGTAGAAAAAACAAAAGAACAGCAGCTGCATCGTGAGGGAAGAGAAACACTCTGTTGGAGGATGGTGAGCTTTTATATCATAAAGCACACTGGGCCCAGTTGTGGCTCATGAGGTTAATGATGACCTTCTGCCTTAACCTGCATCCTATAACACAAACAAAAGCCAGGAAAACAGGCACACCTAGTGAAGTGGAGGGGTCGTCACACCCCCACCATAAAAACAATGCTCCCACTAGAAATATCGGCAAACCACAGCTTTCCAAGATTCAACCTACACAAACAATTAGCACAACTATTTTTCACATTTTATTGTATGCATGTACCATACTGATCGGTTCTGATGATATTTCCCTCCAGCCAGCCCACCAAGCTCGAACCTGCAACTCAGCAACTCCAGCATCTGAAGCAGCATTAAGAGATGCACGGCACAGCACAAAATTCAAGAGCAAGGTGACCTTACCAGAGCCATAGCCCCATAGGCAAAAACAATCCATTACATCAACCTATAGTCTGGGCAATGTAAAGAGTGGTGAAAAGCAGGTTCTGAATGAGTAGACTGCCAAAGGAACACCAGCAGAGCTAACATGGACTTTGAAATTTTGCCAACATTTGGCAACTTATAGGCTTTATTTAACTCTAGCATCTTACCCACTTCAACCTGTCATCCAATCTCATCTCAGAAACCTTGGATCCTTCTGAGACAAATTAAGAGGGAGCGTAAAACAGAGAGAGCAGAGAATAATGCAAAAAAAAAAAAAGCCACTGGGGAAGATATTTTACAGTATTACAGTATAGTATTATGTTTGATTTTGGCCTGTCAGGACCCTAAATGTCAACTTCCTGACCCAGAATACAAAATGTTGAACACAGTACCAGTGTTCATGTGTCCAGCCAAGTTATTTGCAGCTAGACTAAGCAGTAATCATCAAAATGCCAAATACAGCTAGTCAAAGTACACTGAACCGGACATACACGTAAGCGCTCAACAAAAGTAGCACCCAAAAGGCCCCTTGAGCTGTGACACTCAATATTTGACTTTACCAACTAACTGAAATAACCCCTAGTTCCCCACTAAAGAAAATTTGGTGCCCCATCACCCTAAGGCGTTCCCAACTTACTGGACACCATCTCCAAAAAAAAAAAAAAACTATAACTGAGCAAAAGCACAGCACATTGACACTACGTTTACACGTAGCCGGCTATTTTCATAAACGGACATTTCACCCTCTCCGTTTTCAAAAATAATTGCGTGTACATGTGTCCGTTTTCAGAAAACGCAGTCTACTCTCGTAGGACAGGTAATACAGGGTGCAGGCAACTTTTTTTATGACACTGACAGGAGTGCGCACGTATCCTAATGCTTACGGTAAATGCATTGACACGGCTGAAGCTGACAGGGGGAGCCTCTTGTGAAATGAATGTAATAAGAAAATAAAACAACTTTCCTGATATCAGTAGTTAAAGACACCTGTACTATTGGACAGAGTACTTCTTGGACAACATGTCCTATTACTATCAAGTACTTTTACTGTGTTCTTTTGCAGTAATCCTATGTCAAAGTCTCTCATATCAACTATAAATGTGCTTCATTCACCCCACTGTGATCTTTAATAAAAATCATATTTTCAATAAGTAGTCAAAGACAACTGTACTATTGGACAGAGTACTTCTTGGACAACATGTACAAATAATATGAAGTACTTTTACTGTGTAAGTTGTTGCAGCCAAATTGCTGACCTCCGAGCACTCATCTGTCTCTGCTCCTCGATATAATAGAGCAGCTGTATTTGCAAATGCAAACATACGCAGAGGGCTTGCACCAAAATAAATGCGGCTGCTACTCTGAAGGCATCCATGATCATCATAGCAACATGTAAACATAGGTCGCACTTTTGAGGTGAGTGCAAGTTCTGTCGCATGATGTGACGTCTGCTACCTGCGTTTTCTCCGTTTTGCTCAGTTTACATGCATACATGCAACCGGAGTTTTCCAAGATCTCCACTCTGGCCGGAGTTTTTAAAAAGCATCGTTTTCAGAGGCAAATTATCCGTTTGCGTGTAAACGAAGGATGCAAACGAAGGTTTATGTCTCCATTTCTAAAAATACCCGTGTACGTGTAAACGGGGCATAAATGGACAAGCCCTCAATTGTAACGTCCTACCACCATTGTGAATTTTAATCCCAAATGAGCCCCTATTTGTGTTATGTCCCCTTTTGAACATGGGGGGCGAAAGATGATATTAACACAAAAATTAAATAACTGAAGGAGTCAGAGTAGAAGTGTAAAAATGAAAAGTGATTTACTTACAAACTTAACACAAGGCTCTTCAAATGTGGCAGAGAATGGGACAAGTGGTTGTGTCAAACAAAAGAAACCAAATTAACAAAACCAGGCCTCACTTACCTCTACCTCTGCAAACAAAACACAGACCAAAAACCTAACTGTTTAAAAAAAAAAAAAAAAAAGTTTCACCAAACAAATACAAGGGTGGCAACAACCAATAACCCTAGTGACAGAAACGTCTACATGAGAAGAATGTACAGGGTACCAACTCACCCACTGTCCACAACAGGAACAGCTCCTGCCACATACCTTTCATTTTTCAACAACTTCGTCAAACAGTAGCCCAGGCAGTGCAGAGGATCACAGAGAGAGAGAGAGAGAGAGAGAGAGAGAGAGAGCTTCTGCTTCTTCTTCTTCTTCTTCTGATGTTTCACGGCGGTTGGCAAACAGCTTTTAGGTGTATTACCGCCACCCTCTGAATAGAGTGTGGATCGGAACGGTCTTAGTCCTATATTCTCCTGCCTAGTTCTGTCTTTTCCAAAAATCTAAATATTGCCCTATATCCTACATGTCCTGAATTCAGCTGTAATATTTCCTTTATTTCCAGTTTGATGTGGTCTTTTTCCAGTCTGCTTTTCAGAATCTGTTTTCCTGCTGGTATTTTGAACAACAAATAATTATATGCTCGACCATTTCCTGCATATTACAATATTCACACATACCAGTTTCAAATTAACTTAAGTGTACTATTAAGACCACTGTGTCCAAATTTTATTCTTCTCTTTTAGTACCGTTTGTTTCTCTCATTTTGCCTCCTTATTTTTTGGATACTGTGGTAATGTCTACCCTTAGTTTCACTGTTCCAACTTTCCTGCCATGTTTTAATAATTTCTGATTTAATTATACTTTTAACTTCAGCCTTACTATAATTTACTGTCATATTTACCTTTACTTTTTTAGTGGTAACTTTTGCATATTTGTCTGCCATTTCATTCCCCTCTACCCCTATATGTGCTGGTATCCAAATGGATTTCACTATTATTCTGAAGATGGCTTGAGTTATTTCCATCAGGATGTCTTGTCTTGATTCTGACTGCATATTCTTGAAACTGGTTAATGCACTGTTTGAATCTGATCCTATTAACACTTTGCTTGTTTTTTTTTTTTTTTAATTTTTATTTATTCCACATAGATATAACACATGAAGATGTACATAAAATCACACCCGCCTCAGTTTACAATCCACTCAATTCAAATCATATTCCTACACCCACACATACATACAATACCACCTTTCTGTGCAAGTCAAACATAAGTCAAAATCACACATATTTTACACTGATACCGCCATCATTCATTGAATTCTGACTTCTCTCTAATAGTCCAATAGTACAGATAAGTGTACTTATGCTAGTGAGAAAATACATACCAAAAAAACAAAAAAAAACAAACAAAAAGAGGTATTTAGATCTCTGATATCGCTTGTATTATTGGTTCCGATCTTCTCTCAAATTTCTCTAGTTTCAGTTGTAGTCTTGCTGTAGTTTCTTCCATAATAAAAACCTTTTTTACTCTGTCTGTTCATTGCATTATGTTTGGGGGATGTGGTTTCAACCAACTGATTGTGATAATTTTCTTTGCAATCAGGAGCAGGACTCTCAATAAGTAGCTACATTATCTGTCTATCAAATCCTCAGGTGATATCCCAAGTATGTACAGGGTTGAGTTACGATGTAGGCAGGGGCGAAAATCCCATTTCATTTTGGGGGGGGACAATAAACAGTAAAATTTCAGAGAGTAATTCTTGGGGGGGACATGAAAAAAATGCTCTCTCCCTCTCTCTCTCCTGCTCCTTTGGAACTTGCCTCATCGCCGCTGCCGCTATTCTACATACTCGTTTGAGCCTGTTAGCCATCATAAGCTAGGCTATTTGCTTACTGGCGTGCTGATTAAAAAAACAAAAACAAAAAGAGAGAGGCTGATTTCGGACCAAGCAGAGAAATGTCACTTTCATGTTACAACCTTGAGCTTGTTAAACAAGCGGTGTGATAAATGACTTACTGGCTTTTACACATCAGTGTAGTCTGCCATCGTGTATGAGACGATCGCTTGCTCGCTGACACACGGAGCTGCCGGTAGCCCCGCCCGTTAGAAACGGCATGTGGACTAAACCACTTTGAGAAACAGGGGGGTCATAATCTTTCAACAATTAAAAAAAAAAGGTTTTACGTTTATAATTTGCAGCGCTTGTGTTGTGCTTTTATTGAACATGACTATATTATTATTCAATTGTTTTTGTGTGCTTACAATGATTTTTGGGGGGGACAACTTTATGGAAGGGGGGGACACGTCCCCTGTGTACCCCCCGGGATTTCCGCCGGATGTAGGTCAATACCTAGAATTCTTCCTATTTCTTTTTTCACACATTTCCAAAAATCTATGATCTTTGGGCAATCACAAAATATATCCCCCACCATCCCACAATTCCTCCAACATAAATCTGATGTTTTACTATATTTTGCGGTGACAGATGGGATGTTAAAGTAGCGCATCTTCACCTTCCAATCAAACTCCCTCCATGTTGCACTGTTAGTTAATTTCTGTCCAGATCTGAACGTTTCTCCCTGTCATCATCCATTATTATTACATTTGCTTCCAATTCCCATCTTTCTTTGACATCCATATTATTGTCATTGGATTAGTATTATAGTGCTTTATATATTTTTGAAATTAGCCCTTTTTCTGACTCCTCCTCTGTAAATTACATGAACAGTTCTTCAACTTTGGTTGGTTCTTTGCTTATTCTATCCCATTCATCATGTTTCTGGAGGCAGTGTCTCAATTGCAAGTATTTATAAATATCATTATTTGGTAAATTAAATTCCTGTTCGAGTTGTTCAAATGATTTCAAAATTTGCCCTGTAAAAATTTGTGCTATATATAACAACCCTTTATTTCAGTCAGGATAGACTACTAGAATAAATTAGAGAGACAGGTATGAAATGAGATCAAATTTATTGTGCACAGAAAACAATCTTTGGCACTTAGACCCCACGGGAAGTAGATCATCTTAGGAAGCAGCTGGATGGATTAGATGCTTCCCATGTAAAGAAGACTTCCCCCCAAAATAAAGGTATACCATACCTGATTAGGCGACACTAAATCGGCAGAGGAAAGAGCAAAAACAGCAATTATAAAGACTTCATTCATAGCATAATAAATGAGAAATTAAAAAAATGCAAACCTATGAATAGAGCCCATTATGATGTAGCTAGAATGCCACTGCTGATGGGGTCAGAGTGCGATGTGATTTTATTTTTTTTTTTTGAGAAATAGCCATACTGTGCAACGTACTTGGTTACTGAGGTGCAGAGAAATACGAACAAAGAGGCAAGGAAATAGCCCCAAAAAATGCAGGTGAATATAGCAGAATGGTGAAGCAGAGAAATGCCCATGAATGCGGGGGAAAAATGATAGCAATGATGCAAGGGAACATAGCCATGTGATGCAGGGAAAATGGCTAATATGCTGCTGGGTAAATAGCCATATGATGCAGGGGAAAAGGCTAATAATGATGCTGGGGAAATGGCCAACTGATGCAGGGGAGATGGCCAATATGATGCAGGGGAGCTGGCCAATATGATGCAGGGAAGATGGCCAATATGATGCAGGGGAGCTGGCCGATATGATGCAGGGAGCTGGCCAATATGATGCAGGGGAGCTGGCCAATAATGATGCAGGGGAAATAGTCATATAATGCAAGGGAAATTGCTAACTATGATGCAGGGGAAATGCTTAATCATGAAGGGGAAAAAATGGCCAATAAATGCAGGGAAAACGGCTAATGAATATAGGAACTGTGAAGCCACGAACCTTGAAAAACCACCACCAGAGATATGCATGACTTACAAGTATCAAGGTTTCAGAGATCTTTGAGCCGCCAGTATGTAGGCGGAGTCTGGACAAATGTAGGAGGAGTAAGCAGAAGAAGACCAGCGTCCTAGTTGCTGAAGAGAAGCTGATGAAACACCTTGCATGGCGCTGAAGTGACAGCACCTACCTACCATTTTCTTTTTGTTTGTTTTTGTAAAACCTGGCAGATATTGGCAGCAATAATTATGCAGCGGTGCCTTTTCTAATACAGGGCAAGCTTGTTGAAAGGAGGGACAGGTGTGGGATGATTGCTGGCATCCGGACAATGACTCTGGAAGACCATGTGATGCGCCTCATAAATGGCATTATTGCTTGCAAGAGGAGTGACCTTCATTAATGATGTCAGCGACAGCTTTGTTATCACAGAGCACGGCAATACTTTTGCGTTGCCAATGGTGACCCAGACGTGGCAGGCGACAGCAATGGGATAGATCTCATAGAGGGCAGAAGAAAATCTAGCTCCGAGAACGCGGGAGGCCAGTGGCTGGTGAACCACTGGCCTTGAAAGACCCCCCCCCCCCCCAAGCCCACGGATGGAGCCGCATCCGTGAAGGTTTGAATGGAGTCAGAGGAGTGCACGATATCACTGGCAGCCTTCATCTATGATTATTTGGTCATGCAGGTTTGAAACGGAGAAGGCCAGATCGAGCAGCCTGGAATTAAATGAGTGACCTTGAGGCATTATGCGCAAGGTGAAGTTAAGGTGACCCAGAAGCGACAGAACTGCTGCTTTGAAATGTGTTCAGCTGACGCAAATGCCTGGCTGATTTTTTTTTTTTTTTTGTCAGAGAGAGGCACGCCGAGCTGGCTGAACAGGTGTTTTAATTTTGACAGAGAGGAACCAGGGCTGTCACTTGGGAAATCAATGGCAGACTAGCGTTGTTAAGCAGGATCCAGCAGAGGGCCTCAGACACCATGTTAGAGATACAGGGACTACTCCTACAGCCAGAAGTGAGTCTTCTTTATGGCATCGGTTATATCTGCTTTTGATAACCAAGCGCCCTGACCGGCTAGTTGATCAGCTTTATTATTTTTATTATTTATTATTTTCTTCCCGGAGAATTTTCTAGTGGCAATGCCTACGGGACTAGTGCGAAACACTGAAAAAAATAAAAAAGGAGGGGAGTTGAAGGGGCCAATTTGGTAACATTTATTAAGCTCTTTCCCTAATAACTGGGAAACAGACTGTGGATTTATTTATTTTTTACACATAACTTGAGTCCGGAGATGAAATGACCCCCACTCGGAAACCCTGAGAAAGTCCGGTGAGCAGATGATTTGTGAATGCAGAGTCTGGATGAGCTGACAGTTCTGGAGCCAGCTTGGATGTTTATTGGAGTGGATGGATGCACTTTTAGGAGGTGTGTGAGCTGCGCCGGCTCACCTGACGAGAGCGAGCCAGACGGGCAGGGATCAGACAGCGGGGGCACACTGATCTTGGGTGCGCATCCTTGCACGCGCTGCAAATGTGGAGAAAGATGCAGCTTGGGTACGTACAGACATTGTCGTTAAAATTATTGCATATAGGTGTGTTATTGAACAACTCCATCTTTCTACCGTGGCTGTCAGTCATGGAGCGAGGTGGAGGAAGGTTATGAATCGCTAGCCTCTCTGCTTGAGGCGCTGGTGGCAAAAAGGGTAACTGCGGGCACAGCGAGTCAGAATGTCCTACATTGCCGCATGTGTGGCAAGAAACTGCTTGTGAACCTCCGATGAGCATGATGAGAATCTCAGAGTCAAGAACTGACCAGTTTAAACGAATGTTTGACTGAGAAATATAGAGGGCTACTTTGTTGGAAAATGCCTTGTGATACTGATAGAAGATGTTTTTTCCATATCTGAGATTAAGATCCCCGATCAGCGCTAGATAGGCATCTAACTCGGCCCTTCGGTCAGGATGAACAGAGCAGACTACGTCTCTGTAGATCCCGAAAGCTATGAGAAATTAGTCAATCGAAAGATCTCTTGCAAAGCGGGGGTCGGCAGATTTAATAATGGCTGTAATGTTATCGGATGAAGAAACTTTCTTATCACATTCGGGGGAAGGGAGAATGAGACTGACCAAGTTGACATGTTTGGCTTGCAGGATTTTTTGCCTTAAGTGGGGAGAAATATTAGCTGCTGAAGGAATGTATGGCCTACCTAGCAGGGGCGCAGGGACAGCGGATGCCAGTGTGTGGGAATGAGGCTGGAGTGAGGCACCGAGGCTGAGGCATTTTCTAATGACTGGAGATGAGAGTCGATAGCTTGGACTGATCTCACCAGCGACTGCATGCTTGATAGCAGGATGTCATGAGGCAGCGTGGATGGAGCAGCAAAAGCAGCGGTGGCGGTGGCGGCGGCTGGAGGAGCAGCACGGAGAGCAGCAGTGGCAGTGGCAGCGGCAGCGGCAGCGGCAGCGGTGGCGGCAGGAGGAGCAGCATGGAGAGCAGCAGCAGCAGCGGTGGCAGGAGGAGCAGCAGGGAGAGCAGCAGCGGCGGCGGTGGCATGAGGAGCAGCAGCAGCGGTGACAGGAACAGCTCGGGGGGAAGATGCTGAAGGCCTCAATGATGAAGGCGCTCTCCTTTTTGCACGGGCTGCGCCGAGTGTCCTGGTCTGTTTGCGGCCGCGTTGGATCGCAGCAGGCGCTGTGGCTTCTTCTGCGGAGACTGGAGAAGCGGCCGGAGAATCACTGACAGCAACAAGGCTTGCCAGCTCCTGAAGCTGCGACAACTGGAGCCCGGGGGCTGGAGAAACACCATGGGCTCTCAACTGAGACAATAATGACTCATACTCCGATTGAGCGATGCCAACGCTCCTGCGCTGTGCAATGGGAGTCTGAGCTGCCTCCAGGAAAAGCTCGCCACTTGGATTTAAATCCTCTAACAGAGGATCGGAGTCATAATCCGACATTCTTAGGCGGGCAGTGAGGAGGCAGGAAAAGAGTAGCAGAGCAAACGCCATACAGGTAAGACAGCAATCTGAAAAAACTTCACGGGGGAATGACAGCTCAATGACAGCAGAGAGGGAGAACACTTTTAAATTAGACAGCTAATGACTGATTGGTTAAGAGAGAGGGGGTGGCAGATTGTGATTGGATGAGAAAGATGATGAGTAGTGGAGCGTAAGGATAGTGGGAAATTGATTGAGACTTAAGGGGCATGCGCAAAAAGATAGTCCTCCTGACTGAACTTTCGCTAAGCTTCATTTCTCCATTTCTCAAATCCTGCATCCATAGCACACGGTACAAAGTCTGGGTTTTTGGCTATTTTTGTAGCTTTACTTACAGAGCTTGATATATTTAATTTCTTTTGTATTGTTGACCATATTTGCATTGTTTCTATAATCAATTTATTTCGAATTTTAAGCTTCTTTTGCACCAACCTCGTAAGAAATGGTAGTGATTCCAAAGACACAGTAGGGCAGGCCCTTTGCTCCATTTTCACCCATATTGCATCTTTGTTTTTAGTTATCCATAGTAGAAGAGCTCTAAGTTGAGCTGCGCAGTAATAGTTCCTTAGATTTGGTAAATTTAGCCCTCCCTTATTTGGGGGTGTCTTATATTTAATTCTTGCCTTTTTGTTTTGTTTTGCCATGTTTTGACATACTTTTGTCCAGCATTTTAAAGGTGGAGCCAGGAATCATAATTTGAAGTGACTGAAACAGGACAAGTCTTGGCAAGATATTCATTCTAATCATTTCTACCCTCCCGATAAGAGTCAGTGGTGAAATTGGCCATCTATCCAAATCTTTCTTCATTTCCTTTATCAGTTGTCCGAAATTTACATCACATAACTATGAGACATTAGAAGTAATAATAACACCCAGATATCTAAACCCTTTGTCGGTCCATTTAAACTCAACCGTTTCTTTTAACTCTGCTGGACAATTACCTGAGATCATCATAGCAATTGATTTGCTTTCATTAGTCAAATAACCTGAAATTTTTCCATATTCTCTAAGATTCTCGAACAGAGCTGGTATTGATAGGGATGGGTCATCTAAAAGTATTAATAAATCATCTGCAAACAATGATATTGTATGTTCCATCCCCCTCTCCCATCCCTTATTCCCAATATTTGATTGTTCTGTCTTATTGATTCAGCCAATGGCTCAATACATACAGCAAACAGTGGACTCATATAATCACCTTGTCTGACTCCTCTTTTGAGGCAGAAGAAATCTGAGCAATAGCCATTAATTCTGATCCGTGATTTGGGGTCTTTGTAGGTTATTTTTACACATTCTATAAAATTCTGGGGAAACCCAAAAGCTGATAGTGTCTGGTACAAAAAGTTCCATTTCACCCTGTCGAAAGCCTTCTGGGCATCAAGGCTAAGCATCATAGAAGCCTGAGGTTTGTATTTTGTACTGGAAATTATATTTAATATTCTCTTAATATTGTTTGCTCCCTGCCTACTGGGAATGAACCCAGTTTGATCTATTTTAAATAATTTAGTTATGTGTTTTTGCATTCGTTTTGCCATTATGTTTGTAAGAATCTTTAAATCATTGCAGAGTAAAGTCACAGGTCTATATCCTTCACATAAAGTTGGATCTTTCCTTCTTATACAAGACTGATATGATGGCTTCTGACCATGACTGTGGTGGGTCTCCAGATGTAAGAGTATATTTAAATACTTTAGATAGGTGTTATCTCCTCTCTAAAACTTTTGTAGAACTCTCCTGGAAACCCATCCGTCCCAGGTGATTTATTATTTTTAAGAGTTTTTATAGTATCCAATATTTTTCTGTATAGAAATTGGCCGAATCATGTCAGATGCCTTTTCTCTTGACAGGGTTTATTTTTTTAAAGAAATGTTTGTGTGTCACTATCATTGTGGTCAGATTCAGAGTCATCATATAAGTTTTTATAATAATCCGCAAAGGCCTCTGCAATTTCTTTGGATTTTACTATAGTTTGTTTAAATGTGGGTTGTTTTATTTTTGAAATTATTCTATTTGTTTGGGCCTTTCTAAGTTGGAATGCTAATTTGTCCTTGAATAGCTACCATGTGGATTTGAATAAAATGTATAATCTCTCCTCTTAGAATTGTTATCGCTCCAAGGATCAGTAAGACTAAGCTCTTTAGTCATATTATTCAGTACTGTAGATTTTTTTGCACTTGGTCCCTGGTTTGGAGGAATCCTGTCTAATTTGCAATTTTGTATTGTGTTAAAATCTCCCCCCCTCAGTACCATCCCCTTTGCTTCACTGGTTATGACTTTAGCTATCTGTTTAAAGAATGTTTCTTTCTCCTCATTTGGTGCTTATACATTTAATACTGAAATATTCATATCCCCTATAGATCCTACAATCATTACATATCGTCCAGTGTTATCCTTAATCTCTTTTTCGACCTTAAGTGGTGTGCCTTTACCAATTAAAATAGCTACCCCTCTCCTTTTGTCATATGAGGCATAAAATACCTGGTTCACCATTCCCTTTTTAATTTTTTATGTTCAGTTTCCGTCAGGTGTGTCTCTTGTAGTAAAGCTATTGAACATTGTAATTTTTTCAACTGGCTCAGTATCTTCTTCCTCTTAATGGGATGATTCAGTCCGTGTACATTATATGACACAAGATTAAGCTTATTCATGTTATTTTCAGATGAGACCCACAAGCTCTATACCTCATAACAAAAGTAAGAAATTGCACAAAATTCTGCATAATGAAGAAAACAAAAAATGTACGTACATCTCCATCAGAACCAGAAATAATGTATAACAGGAACATGAACATATGTCTTCCAAAAGTCCCAAAAGAGTTGTGGCGTTTTCTCTCTGGGGAAAAAGCATTATGTGCATTTACAACTTGTTGTCTAAGGTTGTTAAGAACTCAAAGTTTTAAATTCGCTCTTCATAAAACCAATATTTCTGTCAGTTTAACAAGTAATGTCTAAACCAGCTTCTCTGATGTTCACCAGTCCTTGTAGCGAAGGCACATATGAATATTATTTCCGATACTTAACTATTCATTATTGCACTTACTCATTTTTTTTTTTGTCCTTATTATATCAGTGGAGGTGTTGAGTGTTGAGTTTACTCCATGAGGGCATGTACGTCTGCTTTTGTGATGTGGGGCCATCTCTGCCTCCCTCTCTGTCCTGTCGCCATGAACAGCTGATCTGCATCATCACTCTCTGCAGCCTCTCCATCCTGTCCTCGTCCACATTAATCCCCATGTCCTTTAGCATAGGTGCCGCTTCCGTTAGTGTGGCAAATGTCTTTGTCCTTGAGTCCTAAAACACTTGGGCTGGGTAGGGGGATGTCCCTCACCTGTTTCCCCTTCTTTTGAACCTCCATCGTGTAGTCTTGATTAAAGTAGATGGTTTGTCCCTCAGCTGTAGTCTTCTCTTTCCAGGCTTGCCATAACACATGTTCCTTAACTCTGTGGTCCAAGAAGCGCACGATGATCGCTCTCAGGGGGGCAGTGCTGTCTTTGAGTTTAGCCACCAGTGACTGGTGCGCCCTCTCAATGTGTATTTCCATGTTGCCTGCTATTTGGATTTTGGACTTAATAAGTCCCGTTATGAAGTCAATGGTATCGTTCTTCTCTGCACCCTCTGGGATGCCGTGTATCCGTATATTGTTCCATCTCATCCTTGACTTCACAGATAGTTTGGCTGTTTGCTGGAGTAGGAATGTGGCGGAGCGCTCCAGTCACATTGTCCTGTCTTGCGTATTTCCAATTCTTTCCTCCATGTGCCCCGTTCTTTGCTCCAGGGATGTTGTTCTTTCCATAAGCTCTTTCATGTTCGTTTCGAGTCAAGCCATAGCACTCTTGTTGTCACCTGCTGCTTCGGCATGCTCCTGTCTAACCGGCCCTAGCTGCCCCGTCTCTGGACTATCTCCCTCCGTCGACTTGGTACAACTACACCTTGCACTGTCCTCATCTCCAGGCTTCCCTATCTTAACCATTTTCCATAAGCTTTGTTTGCAGACTTATTTTCCAGATTTGGTCACTTTCTGCCGTTTTCTTTTAGTTAATAGCTAGTTTTAATTGGTTTCCTCTAGAGCTACTTTCCTCCCTGCCATCTACCACACGGCGCCACTGGAAGTCGTTTTACATTTTCAGTCCAACTGAAGTAGCCAATAGTTCCCCTGTGAATACTGATAAGTTGTTACTTACTCTTTCATTTACCATGAAATTGAAATCTGGAATTATGAATGCAACCCCCACTCTATTAAGCATCCGTGAAAACCTTGATATGCTCATTGTAGTGTTCATCTCTGTATCTACTAACTTGGCTTTTATCTTAACTTTTCCTTTTCCTCCACTCTAACAAATGCATGTCTACATGGATCTCTCCCAGTAACCAAGGTGGTACAACAGAGAACAAAACAGTGACTTATCATTATATCCCCTTTCTCAATTCCATTAACTGTATTCCCTATTGTCCATCTGAGGCTCTTAATTCCAACAGCATTTCATTCATTTTCACTTGTAAAGCTGATATTGGAGTTATATTTATTGCGCCTGATACAGAATTCTATTTAACTTTTCAGTAATGTTTTAGACGCAGACTGATAAATTATACAGCCATAATCAAGAACAGTCCTAATCAACCGCATGTATACAGTTTTCAAGGACTGCCTACTCGCTCTCCAGTCATGGCCCCTCAAACATCTCAAAATATTCAGTACTTTCTCACATTTTTCAATAACTTTCTCTGTATGGGTCAACCAAGTAAGGTTCTTGTCAAACCACATCCCCAAATATTTGAGACATTCTGTTCTTTCTATGTTTTCATCATAAAGTTTAGTTTTTAAACTGCTCCTGAATTTTCCTTCTTGTGAAAAAAAAAAACTGCTTTTGTCTTTGCCATTGAAAATCTGAAACCCTATTCCAGGACCCATGCCTCTACTTTTCTTAATACCTCTTGTAATTTTTTTACTATGAAGTCTATGTTCTTACCCTTTTTTTTCTTTTTTTTTTTACATAATCCCACCATCTGCAAAACACCTCTAGAACTATCAGTGTTACTGATCACTTCATTTGTCTTCACTGAAAAAAGAATGGGACTAATTATACTTCCTTGAAGAGTTCCATTTTCTACTAAGTGCTTTGTACTATACTCTTTTACTACTCTTACCGATATTAATCTATCTGTTAAAAACTTTCTAATCCATCTATACATTCTCCCTCTTATTCCCTTTTGATATAATTTAATCATTAAACCTTGTTTCCACATAATAAGCCTTCTCCACATCAAAAAATATAGCCTCTATACTCTCTTTATTAATTTGAGCTTTCCTAATTTCAGTTTGTAAACATAGAGCTGGATCCATTGTACTCCTTAGTTTTCTAAATCCACTTTGATGATTCTTAAATAATTCTTTTGTTTCTGTATGATACCTTAGTCTTTCATTTATAATTTTTCCCATAGTCTTCCCTATATGTGAGGTCAAAGCTATTGGTCAAACTTGGATCCTTACCTGGCTTACATATGGGAACAATAACTGATTTTTTCCACTGTGCAACATCAGTCCTGCATACCTCAGTTCTCCTGGTTCTGCTAGCTATGTCAGACTTCACTCCATTACCAGCCTCACAAGAGACTCCCCTGCACTCCTGGTACTCTCAGACGGCTTTCTAGTATTGCCTGCCTGCTCTTGTCACACTCACTCACCACTGGAACTACAATCAAGCTAACTCAAAAACCCCTGAACTTCTGCATATCTGTGTAAGCAATAAAAGTCATTACCAACTGTTTGCCTGCCTCTGAGTACTGCATTTGGGTTCAGTCTCACACACGTTACAATTCTTTCCTATTGCCTGACATCCTCTTAATCGTACCCCATACATGATCTAACAATGTAGTTCTGCCTAGAAATTTACAATATCTCTTCTAATAATCTCTTACCTTTTTTTAAAAATTATTTTCCTGACTTCTGCTTGCTGTCTTTTATATTCAGTTAAATTCTGGAAATGATGTTTTCTTCAGGACCTTCAATGCCTTATTAGGACTTATAATTACAGCAGTGCATTCTTGAGTCCAACATGGAACTATCTTTTTCCCTTTTAATAATAATAATAATAATAATAATAATAATAATGATAATAATACATTTTATTTGAAAAGCGCCTTTCAGAGCACTCAAGGTCATTGTACAATAATAAACAAAGTAATAAATAACAACAAGGAGAGACAAAAACACAGAAGAAACAACACTGGTATTTAAAAAAAGAAATAAAATGTACAGTACATTCCTCTTTGGAATTGCATTGACTCCCTTGCTGCTCCTAGAACAATGCTGCTTATTTTTGCATCGAGTTCATTGATGTCTTGGTTTATATTAACCTTTCTTAATTTTCTTTTCTTAATTTGCTTTACCAAATATCCATCTTCCCTCTCTCTCATCCTGTTCTATTTCCCTTTCCACTCCTGTGATTATAAACATTGTGTAATGATCACTTTCTATAGATTTTCTCTTGTGTACTTCCTACCTACTTCTCCCAGCTAAAGATTGTGATACCAAGGTGAGATCTAATGCTGATTCTGTTCCCTTCACCAAATTCCCTTGTGCCTGGCCCATAATTAAAACATACCCATTCTTTTTCCTCCATTACTTCCTCCATTATTTTCTCCATTAAAATCTTTTTTCTCTTCCCATATTGTGTTATGTGCATTGAAGTCACCACACCAGATGATATTTCCTCTCCAGTGGTCCAATATTGCTTCTAGTTTTTCTTTCTCTAATCTTTTGCACAGGTTATGTTAAAATGTATTACCTTTACACTTTCCCCTTTGTCCCATACTTCAATAACTACTAGCTTTGATTCTTGATTTTTCCTAAATACTCTATGCTTTATGCCTTCTTTAGCACACGGAGAGAAGCGGGGACAGGAGAGAGAATATACAGCACAAAAAGGCATTTTCCCCTGTCTGGCACATAACACTGCATTTGACATTCTATGCATTGGGACATACTAAATCTGGCATACTAACACACTCAAAAATAGAGGTACCAGTGTGTACCTAAAAGGGTACAAATGCTTGTCGCTGGGGGTGTACCTTTTTGAAAGACATTTCTGTACCCTTCAGTCCTGGTCCATTTCTGTACCTTATCAAGTTGTACCAGTTAAAGTACAATTATGTACCCTGCAAGACATAAATGTACCTTTAAACTATAGTACAGAAATGTTCCCATTGAAAATGGTACAATTGGGTACTTATAAGGGTACCCCCCCAGCGACAACCTATTTTGGACTTTAAAGAGACAAAAATGTACCTGAATTGTCCACAATATTTGCTTTGTGACTGTTTATTTTCATTAAAAGATGATAAAAATTTCATTGTGAACATGTATTGTCACATAAAATAAATACATGTCAAAGTTTTAAACCATCACATCAGCATATTTACACAATACCTCAAGGAAACAAACAATCTATCATCAACTAAATATGTGTTTAGAGCTTGATAGTCTATCTCATTTCCTGGATTGAGCAGAATCCAGACACTGTCAACTGTCACTTGGTAAGCATTTAGAAGGGACTGCACACAAATGACACAATTATGTCACAAAATTGACTATTTGTATTTGCTCAAACCAGCACCTGTAATGTCCTCAGCCAGTGCATCCTCTCTTGCCTCCATGTACACCTTCTTTAATGGCAAATCCTTGACAAGTTTAAGAATGTTTGGAAGAACAAATGTGAAGTTCTCACTGAAGCGGCGGCAGATGTTGACTGCAGAGGGGTGCATAGCATCAACCTCGTTGCACAACTGAAAATTTTAAAAAAGCAAAATAGGGGAAAGAAAGACATTTTATGTTAAGAATTTAAACAACCTTTCACAAGTTTAATATACAGACTGGGGATAAATTTGAAGTGCTGTAATTTGTCCCGTCCGTAGCTAAAGTTGGCATCAGCTTTAGAGCTGCAAAAATTACTTGAATAATTGATTATTTAATTAATTGCCAACTATTTTGATAATCATTTAATCAGTTTGAGCAATATTTTTAAAGAAAAAAGTAAAACTCTCTGATACTAACTTCTAAATTGCAAAACAAGTGATGGATTAATCAAGTAAATGGTCAGCAGATTAGGTGATAATGAAAATTATTCTTACAAGATAGACTTGAAAAATAATTGACAATATTATGACCAGATTAAGTAATCGATGAATCCAGAAAATAATAAACAGATTAAATGACAATGAAAATAAGTGTTAGTTGCTGTCCTAATCAGCACAACAGTTCTTACCCCCGCAGATGTTCGTAGGAATGGATATCTCTTTAAGAGATCCTCAGTAGACATTTCTTCTGCTATTTCTCAGCGTCTCCATGCAAAGGTTTTCATCATGCGGTCTTTCACCAGCTTCGTGTTGGGATGCGGCTTTCTGTATTGCTCAAGCAGCACCTTGATATGAGCCTCAATGGAGGTTGCACCCTCCTCCACAATGCACGATTCCTTTATCAAAGCAGATATCACTGATTATCGACCACGTGCACACAATATGACTAGATATCATGCCTTAGCTCTTGAGAGGCTGAGGGTGTGGGGACTTACTAGAGATGGCTTCAGTCGTTTCAGACATGAGCCTGCAGATTCTTCTGTGGTCTTCAATTTTCTTGCTTGCCCAGACTTCTCTTTGACCTGTTTTACTTCCTCATTGTGGATTAGTGGAGCCCGTTCTGCTTTGAATTTTCTCTTGAGTTGGCTGTGCCAGGTATGCTAGTTGTTCCAAATTGATATCATTAGTCAATTATGCATACTTTATGTTAATCTGGAATCTTTTAAAGAAGAAACAAAAGGTGAGGTACTTACATAACCATTCCCGTGAACGTCCCCTAAGAAAGGATACTTCACAATCAGTGCTTTGATGACCTGTATGTAGTCTGAGTGGGTTGGATACCTGTCTCAAACAGTGACAAAACAAACCGCATTACTTTGATAACTCTTGTCCTCCATTGGGGACATTTTTGTCCTTAGATTCCTCTAAGAAACTATTGTGATTAAGTAGTATATTACAGCCTAATGACAGTAGCTAAGGTTGAATTTTCAAAATAAATTGTAAAAAAACAAAAAAAACAAAAACACTTACACCCTTGCCAAATGCCATATGCATTAACACAGCCAAAATGACTGTAGTCATGAATTATTAATTTATTTGATGAGAAATTATAAATATTACAATTTAGGCCTGAGAACATGTGATGTATGATTTTATGCTGTTATGGCATTATTGATATTACTGTGTAATATTTGGAAAGGAACCCTTACATTGTGTACTGTGACAGCATTTCATAGAGAGTCCCAATTATTTTGTTGCGGCACTTTTGTTCCTTGTGGACTGGTTCTTTGGCATCTAAGCGGCTCTGGACATCTTGTGGGAATTGTGGAATGGAAATGACGACAGGCCGTCTGTGGCAAGTAGGTTCTGAACTGCAATACAACAGGAGAACAACATTATCCCTGCCATTTTGCAAGCACTTTAATGCAGATGCAAACTGACACATTTAATACATAATACCTCTGGTTTGCTGGGGACACAGGAGCTTCAGATGTATTTTGTTCTGGGTTGACGGCTTGTAAAGTAAGGATGACCTCCTTGTAGCGGTTTGTGAAGTCTCTGAACTTCAGCTGCTTTTTGAAAGACTTGTCAAAGAGATATGCAATCATGCTCTCTGTGAGTGCGCAGTCTACTGTCTCTCCATCCACATCATTGTCTGAAATGTAAATATGTAATGTAAATACAAAGGCTATTAAAGAGGCAGAAGCACAAAAACTGTGGACATACAAGGCATGATAACTAGACTGAAAATACATAAATAAAATGCAGTTTTTTGCAACCAAATAAAATAAAGCATTTTATCTTCAAAAGTATGCCGCTACTGATGAAGGAGACCTAAGCCTATTTCTCTGCTTACTGTAGTGGTAGCAAAAATGTATTTTAACTATCCAACTCTAGTTTAAAATAAAAATAACACAAACATCTATACTTATTATCTATATCAACTTTAAAGGCAACAAGAATCTACATCAGTCAGTTCTTCAAAAAAAAAAGATCTGATTTTACTTGACAAAAAACTGTGCATTTTGGTCCTTGCAATATTTATTTAAAACAACAACAACAACACATGGCATTCAATTTTTTAATGGTACTTCCAGACATTAACAAGAAAAGTGACACAACACTATTTCCTGAAGTCATCCTAATACAGAACAGGATAAGAACTGTTCCAGAGTGAGCAACATGTGGAAAAACAAGATAATTGATTGTTCCTGTAGGTGGTAACATACAAATAGGCTGGTATATAAAACCAATGTAATTTTTAACCCCTAAGTCCAACAGCTGTCATGGAGGATGGAGCAGCCAATAACCTTTATTATATGTTAATTCACATCAGTTGGGTTACTGGTTAAATCTTTACAGTTTACCTTGTATTCATCACTACTGAGATCACTGATCCACCCTTGGTCTGCCTGTCTGTCACGATCTGTATCTTAATCTCTTTTTGTTTAACTCGCGGAGTTGAGGTGGTTGTGTCTAGAAGGGAACCCTAGACCTGCGAAAGATTTCGCCAGTGACAATAACCCAAAATATGAGCTTTCCCTACCCTCAGCCGAATGTTTTTGTCCTTAAACCCACCCATATCTTAACCACTGAGGTGTCACATTGTGAAGCATAAATTGTTTGCGCAAGATGAACAATGAATAAATGATAAGAAAATTAAGTTTTGCAAATCTATGGTTCCCTTCTAGACATGACATCTGGAGATATTCGGCCGCAGTCTCAGTCTCCGTAACCAAGGCAACGATTACAGACAGACCTGTGCCTGTAATATTTTGTTTCTCCACATTGTCTCATGAAACTCCTGTATATCAGTCCGGTACAACGGTAAAACACCCGTCTGTGTTAGACCTGGCTGTCGTTTTTACGAGCGAACGGTAGACGTTAGCCCCTTAGCATCATAGGCTAGTTAGCTTATCTCTCCATGACAGTTTACGGTGCTGCAGGACCATGTACCCCATGAAGCTGAAATGGTACAAATGTGTACTTTTCTTTGTTTCATATCTCTTTGAGCGGGAAAACGGGAGTCCTTGCTAACAAAAACTTCACAGTGATGTGGCTAATGGCTGATGCATTAACTTTAGCTTACTAATGATATTTTTGATAACTATATTTACATATTAGCAGTGCAGAGAGACGTTTTTCTATAGCTACCGCCGGTTAGTCACTGTAATACTGGATAAAACTTAGCTAACAGCTAGCTATTACGCATGTTAAAGATAGCTGTTCAGATATTTGCTAAATTTAGCTCATTGGTTAAAATTAATGCTGTAAAAACCAAAATCACACTTAACTTACCTCTAAATTTTGAGCCTCCTCCTCTGAAACATCAATACCTCCTTCCACCACCAACTTTTCTAACAGTTCCTCCGTTGACAGACTCCTGAGCGCCATGCTTAACTTCCCGTCCTTTGACCTCAGCACTGGCGTCAGAGCCAGCCCAGCAGCGTCTTTGCCTTTAGCCTGTGGTATTAATGCGCTGTTGCTTGGCAACCATTTTGCTGTATTGGGGAACTATATTGCTTGGCGTATTTCATTTTGCTGTGTGTTTATTGACTTTAGAAGAACTCCGTTTAACTCAACTTTATTCATATAGCACCTTTCATACAAATGTACCGCCCAAAGTGCTTCATAAAGCAGGAAACCTCTTAAATAGTTGATAGTGCCAGGATGGTGTAAAAGCGTGCTTGAACCCGTAATTAAAGATAATAAAAGCAAAATACACAACAGTAAGTAAAATCTTGAAGGATAAATATGATAATAAAACAAGATCATGTTAAAAATGATGAATAAAAGTTAATAAAATAAAAGATGCGAATAATTAATTAATAAATGAATAAATAAATGGATGTATTTATTTCATTATTATTATTATTATTATTATTATTATCATTATTATTATTATTATTGTTATAATAATAATAATAATAATAATGACTCTAAATGCCTAAACTATAATTATACTACTATTAGTATTAGAAGTACTACTGATAATAGTTATTGTCTATGAGCTACGCACATTTTTCAATGCTGCAGGTACCCTTAGGGTTGAAATGGTACAAATGTGTACTTTACATCACTTTGAACCCTTTCTGATCGTCTAAAGGTACACTTCTGGCCTCTTAAAGACCAATATTGTACTTTTGAGAGAACATTCTTAAAAAATGTACCTATAGGTACAGAAATGTTCTTGTCTCGTACCTCTATTTTTGAGAGTGAATAGTATGATGGTATGGGTGTTGAATGCATAGCATGGCCTACTGTGAGGCAAGGATGAAGCCAAAGACACATTTTGATTTATTTAATTTTATTTTGATCTATATTGTTAAAGAACATAATTTGTGTTTAAACAGTGCTCAAAGTAAACATGAATGTTGTATTACTTATACATGTCAAAATATATGAAAGATTTACTTAGGATTTTTTTTTTAAATACCAGTCTGTTAGAAAGGACAGTGGCTCTGAGTGCTGCCGAGAAAATAAATAATAAAATACTGCTCAGATTGGATTTTCTAATGATACAATCAGTTTATAATGCATCCTATTGATTATGTCCACAGAATATTCATCTCAGGAGGTTTTCTACAGACAGTTTTCTGGAGATGCTGCAGAAATTGAGAATATTTTTACATGTGATGACATACAATGCAACACATATGCAATGTGTTTTAAAGCATGACTTTATTTGTTGATATGAGTTAACTATTTATGAAAAATAGATAAACTTGTGGGGTTTTTTTTGTTTAAAAAAGTTATTTTGTTGTCACTATCATGGGGTTTCTGTGTTAAGATTCTTCATTCATTAGAATGGACAGAAAAAACCCCCACATAATTAAGTATCCTATTGAAAGAAAATGCTATGATTTATTAATGCATTTAGAGTATAACTCCACTATTGGAATATTATTTTGTGTGTGCTTGTAAGATAATTGGGTTTTGAACAAGCTAAGGCTTAAAAATAACTCAACACCTGAAAAGCATGGTAGTAAATATGAAGATTGCATTTTTTTTTTTTTTTGAGTTTATGCATATTTTTGTATGATTTTTGGGTTAATGCTTGGCTTTTCTAATTAAAGATAACTGTATCTGAGTTAGGGTAAAGAGAGGCAGGACCCTCCTTACTACTTCCCCTCAACTTTTTGGGATATGTAGTTGAATACTCCATGAGAGTCATTCTGATAGTACCCATTAATTTGTTATTTTAAGGTCTTTGTTGTTTTTCCTCTGTCATGATTGGTTTGATGAATGTTTCTTCTGCTTACAGACAATTAGACCAGATTGAGGAAGAAGAAAGGTGGGACAGTCCCTCCTCCCCTCTCACTACCATCCCTCATGTTCCCCTTGATGTAAGAATATATATGTAGTTATCTGTTATAGTAATGATCATTTTAAAGATGGTGGGTTATTTACAACTATCTGTTTTGAAATGTATGTTATGTAATATGTCTAATTGTTTATATGATATGTGGTATTCTCAGGTGATAGGCATGTAGACATGACCATATATAAAGTCTGCCAGCACATGATCCACCCTGCTTCTGATTGGATTCAGTGCAGCTGCAGCCTAAATAAAAACACAGATTGTATAGTAAACATGATGAAGCCATGGGAGAAACGCAATGTTTGTAATGTTTCAAATGAGATTAAATAAAAGAAGCAATTCAGCCCATCTGCTCATTTACTATCAAACTGATGTTCCCTACCATCACCTGCACCAAGTTATAACAACTGATAGTGCTGTGCATGGGGCATGTGCTTTAGTTCACCTTAAAAGCAGGGTTCACTGTTCTCATTGTGGTCAGATGTCTGCTCTGTTGCAGCTGTAACCACATCCAACATGGATGTCACACTGTTATGACACACCCTGGAGTACACTTGTGCATCACGGCACCAAGTTAAACCACTGGACATAAGCAAAAAACATTTTCAGTTGGTGTAGAGATGTTATGTGAAGCCAATAAAACTTTGGTGTTTTTACATTATGTTTCAAAGGATTTTCAGAAGTTTTTGCTGCACTGTGAGTCTCAGCCATGGTGCTTGTTAATCCTTCCAACTGGGCTCCATTCTCTATATTCCAATGCAGATGTCCAGATGCCCAGTGAGCAGTAAATCCAGCTCCAAGCTCTCAGGTATCCCTTTGGAAACCTGCTGGTCCCATTATGGGTGTCATATCCATGTTTTATACAGCCTCTGGATCAATGGGTGTCGGTAGAACAAGTCAAATGTCATGTTAAATATATATTTTGCTCTAGGATCAATATTTTTTTATATACTGAAGTTTGTATACATTTACTGTGGATATACATGGTCCTCAGTGAGTGTGTGAAGCTGTGGAGCTCACACAATATATGTCACCAACACCAGCTAGATAGGTAACATTGTTAAAAATTCCATATGCGCATGTAAGGTTATGTCACCGGATGTGTTTATTCCAGGTGGAAAGTGAAATAATGAGCAACACCAGCTGTCTGTGTGAGTACATTCCAGCCAGTATGAAACACACAGGCATCTTAGCTTAAGCAAGAGAAAAAGCAGTGACATTACTTATGCAACTTATGTAGTCTTTTTAATTTCATATTTTCACAGTCTAATACTTCAACAGGTTTACAACAAAATGGGACTTTGTTGACTTGCAAAATTATCTCTTAAATTCCCATCATCATCATCAATAACATCATTTGTGTTATTCATGGCACAATTCCAACAAGATCAAAAATGATTTGTTTCTCTATCTATCTATCTATCTATCTATCTATCTATCTATCTATCTATCTATCTATTTATTTATTTATTTATTTATTATTCTTTCTGGGGGTCCACAGAAATGTGAGAAACAGTCAGTACATTTACATAATGTCTGAGAAAGTGGATGAAAAGCCGGACTAACACACCCAGATAATGCAATTGGGAGTCGTATTATTCCTGCATGTATACAGTCAATTGGACCCAAATTTGCCTAAGTGCTCTACGCATGCTTCACAGTTTCTGCCCCTGGCCTTGACCCGAAAGTGAAAAAGCATGAAATGTGTGACAGAAGAATAAGCTGGTAACAACATGACGACATCTACATCCAGAGCTGTGCATTTATTAGACGAAGTTGTCCAATATGGTACCAGTTTGCAGCTAACGAACGTAGCGAACTTGTTTGTCGATTGTTTGGTCTGTGACATAATAGGTCAACCAGAAAAAGGTCCAATACTAACAATGTGAAAGCGGGCATATCATGCCACCTATCATAGCGGAGTCAGACATACTTTAGTCAACAAACTGATTCCCCTCTCATGCTTGTATACTGGGAAAAGGACTGTAGTCAAGCAGTAGCCTTAGCTCCACTCAAGTGTGTATGTAAACGTACTGATTGTTTATCACCACCACCTACAAAGTCGTCCTGACATTTGCACTATGCAATGGCAATGTCATCATCAATCAGTTGTTCTTCTGTAAAACCACAACTGGCACTATGATAACAATAAGTACTGCACAAGCACACAAAATGACTGAAGACAGAATTTTACAAAGTCTTTTTCTTTTGAGTTCTGCTTCTTTCTTCTTCAGTAAAGAATCGAACCCTGGTGTGTATAGATCCTCCAGCCAATAATCCAGGTCTTTAGGTGTTTTCTCTTCTTCCTGCAAAGAAGATGAAAATGAAGCATCACTATGTACAAATGAGCCCTGTGACTATTTTCACTGTCAATACCTATACTCAGTGATGTGAGTTAGTTTGTAAGCTGCCTGCTTCCTTTATGTTTGTCAAGTTTGGGAAAGCTGATAGTCAAATGAATTGGAATCAACTGTAGTCTAGAACACATAAGATAAGATAAGATAAGATAAGATAAGATAAGATAAGATAAGATAAGATACACCTTTATTAATCCCACAAATGAGAAATTCCAGTGTTGCAGCAGTCAAGAAGAGATGGAGTCGGATTAAATGATAAAAAAAAAAATAGGCATGCAAAAGATACAAAAATACAACAAACAGCAATAAATACTAATAATAAGTATAAACAGTGGCCTAAAAGAGAGCATATTTAGTGCAAATGAAATACTGTATGTGCAAAAGATACAAGGGGGGACAGTTGTGCAGTGTAAACCAATGTTAATGAATATTGCTGAGTGAGCCCTGTGATAGTCTGGTGACCTGTCCAGGGTATACCCTGCCTCTTGCCCAATGTCAGCTGGGATAGGCTACAGCCCCCCCGCGACCCTCAAGAGGATAAGCGATTAGAAAATGGATGGATGGATGGATTGCTGAGTGACTTGTAAAGTGTCCATAGTGCCATAAAGTGTCGATGGTGCAGTTTATTATAAGCAGCGCTGGTTGTGTAGTCTGACAGCAGCAGGCAGGAAGGACCTGCATTGGCGTTCCTTCACACACTTTGGGTGAATCAGTCTATCCCTGAAGGAGCTCTCCAGAGCTTTTTTCACTAGCAAGGACCACACCACAACAATATGTCATTTAAATGTTTATTGTAATTCAGGAGGTGTTAGTTGTTGCACTGGTGAATGGATGTAAGTGGAGGTGAAGGTGGAAGAGGGATGTGTTTTGTTAGGCTGGTCTGGGAGGATGAACTTGAGATCGGGCGGAGGGAGACTCAGTGTGGAGGTTCCGTCTCAGGCATTTTCTTACCCGAGCTGATTACAGGCCCCCAAAAGAGTCAGAGTTAAAGTAAACTGAGTTGAGCGTTGGCTTGATGGAGATCGTTGAGCTTGTTGCGGATGTAGGAGCAATATGCATAAGCGGCCGAGGACCTGGGTTGTTTGATCTGAGATGCCCAGTCTGGCAGCTGTGAATGCAGCACCAATGCCGAAAGAATGGCTTGAGTAGTGTTTTGAGGATATGCCTGAAATGCGGAGGACTTTGTGAAAATGAAGATGAAGTAGGTGGCAATTCTGAGCACCTTAGGAAGCCAAAGAAAGCTGGCAGCCTATGTAGCCTGAGCGTAGAGAACGAATACAGGGGCTTAGAAGGTCAGAGGTGAGTAGCGAGCATCTAGCTGTGAGAGTGGGCTCCTGTTTGCGCAAGCCTTTGATCAACCTTGTGACATGAGAGTGAGAGACTGAAGGGCAATGGTGGCCAGTGATTAGTTTGATAATGAAGTTGATACCGGCTAGGTAGGTTTGGATGGTGGACAACCAGATTTTGATTGGAGTGAGCATGGGTGATGAAACTGCATGTGGACGTGACGTCCAGAGAAGGAAATGGCAGTAGGTAAGCGGAGCGATATGCATCGGAGCAATTCCAGCTGGTTAAGTAGACGGAGAGAGTGCTTGGGGCAAGGCTGTTAAGGATGGCTTCTTGTGAAGTGTTAGAGACGTTTGTTAGCTGAGGAGCTAGTTGAATGTCGTGGATGGAAATGATAGAATTGGTGTAGGGTGGAGATCTGATTCTGGGGCCAAGTGTCCAAGAATTTCTGGAATGAGAAATGAGACAGTGAATCAGCAATGTTGTTGTAGTAACCAGGAATGTGGGCTGCCCTCATAATGAACTGGTGTTGAGCTGAGATTAATGTGAGTCTGCGCATGAACTGCATGATAGCTGGGGAACGAGATCGCCCTTTGTTAAGGATCTCTATGGCTGCAGTGTTGTCAGAGTGCATTAGTATGGACTTCCTAGAGCATTCATACCCCCAAAGAATGGCAGCTATGATGATGCTCATGAAGTGCAGATGCTCATGAAGCGCAAATGAGGGAGAGTGGGACTCTGAGTCAAGGGCTTTAATCTCTGCGGGCTGTGTGGAAGTGAACCGTTTCCCTCCGTAGTAACCGCCGAAACCTACGGAAGGAGCTGCATCCATGTAAAGTTGAATGACAAAATCATTATAGAAGAAAGAAATGCTGTTCAAAAAAGAAAGGAAATGTTGCTACGAACGCATTTCCATTTTGCATGCATCATCCAAAACAACTTTATCATGGAGAGAGGGGAAAGTTAAAAGATTGGACAGGAAAGATTTGAGAAGGGCCAGTAGCTGGCGTTTTGTGTATTTGTCTACCAGAAGATAGTTTGACAGAAGCAGAGTGATGCGCTGTACTTTCTCTGTGGGCAAAGATGCCTGAAAGGAAATGGAGTCAAGATTGATGCCTAGGAATTCAATGGACGTGCTAGGCCCTGTGGTTTTCTTTTCAGAGAGGGACACCAAGTTCTGAGAAAGCTTATGCAAGATTAGTGAGCCTGGGGTGAGGAGGTGAGGATGGTGGAGTGACAATGAGGAAATCAACGAGAAGATGAAGAATGTGAGGGAGTCTGTAATTGTTGGTCAGGATCCAGCAGGGGCTTCTGAAAGTGAGTTGAAAAGACTGAGGCGTTGTGTGAGATAGAGAGACATGAGCATGGTGGTGGAACACTGACTGTGCATGCTGTGGCAGGGTGAGAGGGGGCTCCACATAGTTTGCAAGAGAGAGATGGTTGAGGACTGAAGGGATGAGGGATAAAGGGATGAAGGGATGAGGGTCAAGGGTCGAATGGATGAGGGATGACGGGTTGAGGGATGGAGGGTTGAGGGTCGAATAGATGAGGGATAAAGGGATGAGGGATGAAGGGTTGAGGGATGAAGGGATGAGGGGTTGAGGGATTAAGGGATGAGGAGTTGAGGGATGGAGGGATGAGGGTCAAGGGTCGAATGGATGAGGGATGAAGGGATGAATGGTTGGGGGTCAAGGGTTAAATGGGTGAGGGATGAAGGGATGAATGGTTGAGGGTCGAATGGATGAGGGATTAAAGAATGAGGGATGAAGGGTTGAGGGTTGAGCATTAAAAGGGTGAGGGATGAAGGGTTGAGGGTTGAATGGATGAGGGATGAAGGGTTGAGGGTCGAGGGTTAAATGGGTGAGGGATGAAGGGATGAGGGGTTGAGAGATGAAGGGTTGAGGGATGAAGGGTTGAGGGTTGACCAGTTGGAAATAGAGGAGACGGCTGAGAGTTGCCAACTTGATTATCCTGTGGTGGGGCCCCTTGAGTTTCTGGACGTGGCTCTTGTGATGCGGTGTGGGCTATGATGGAAAAGGAAGGAGCAGGAGCCATGCTATTATATGTGGCTGAAGGAAGGGTAGAGGAAGGGATGAAAGGACATGGTGGTGGAACACTGACTTTGCATGCTGTGGCAGGGTGGGAGGGGGCTCCACATAGCTCACAAGAGAGAGATGGTTGAGAGCTGAAGGGATGAGGGTCAAGGGTTGAATGGATGAGGGATGAGGGGTTGAGGGTTGAATGGATGAGGGATAAAGGGATGAGGGATGAAGGGGTGAAGGGTTGGGGGATGAAGGGTTGAGGGATGAGGGATAAAGGGATGAGGGATGAAGGGATGAGGGGTTGAGGATCGAATGGATGAGGGATGAAGGGTTGAGGGTTAAATGGGTGAGGGATGAAGGGATGAGGGTCGAATGGATGAGGGGTGAAGGGTTAAGGGTCGAGGGTTAAATGGGTGAGGGATGAAGGGTTGAGGGATGAGTGGATGAAGGATGAAGGGTTGAGGGTCAAATGGATGAGGGATGAAGGGTTGAAGGTGGCTCCTCAGGCACCAGTCCACAAAGTCCTGGCTCAGTTCTCTGTACTCCCTGTCGTCCCCATCTGTGATGAGGCTGTGAAAGCTGATAGTGATGGCAGAGTCGTTGGAGAACTTCTGCAGATGACAGGTGGGGGTGTCATATGAAAAGTCTGCAGTGTAGAGGGTGAAGAGGAAAAGCACCAGCACCGTCTCCTGTGGGGCCCCCGTACTGCAGACAACCAAGTCCGATACACAATCCTGGGTCCTGACATACTGCGGCCGATCCGTGAGGTAGTCCAGGATCCAGGATGTGAGGTGATAAGCCACTCCTTTGTGCTCCAGTCTGTCCCTCAGAAGCGCAGGCTGTGTGGTGTTGAAATCGCTGGAGAAGTCAAAGAACATGATTCTAACAGAGCTGCCAGGCTTCTCCAGGTGAGAAAGAGCTCTATGCAGGAGGAAGATGACGGTGTCGTCCACCCCAGTGCCGGGGCGGTACAGATACAGCCACTTCAAATTTCCGTCTGGTCCGTGGTGGAGCCGCGACCGATCCATGACAGGTCCTTGCCGTGACCTGGCCGGGCTCGTAGATCCCCCGCGATGACGTAGAGAATACTAGGCCGGCCGGTAACGCCCCTAAGTTTAATTTGTAGAAACCAGTTGCAATGGTCTGTCTATCCACCAGGAAGAGCAGTGAGTGTGGAAGCTGAAGCGGTTTACTTCCCACACAGAGCATATTTAATGATTATCAGGCTGCCATATCACAGGTCATAAATAATATGCTGCAGCGTTTTGTTATTCAGAAGAACTACACGAAAATCAAAGTGATATGGCTGGGAACTGAGCGATAGTACAGCGAAGCCAAAACTGTGTTTGAATCATTAGTCTTAGCGGCTGAGTTTATCTGCAGTGGTAATGATAATAACGTCATATAGTAATATACATACAGTATATTTAAGCAATAAGCCCCGAGAAGCCGTGGGTCACGGTGATTTTACAACGGCTGAGGGGCGTTCTAAGGCACGACGCGCAGCCCATAAAATAAACACACATGAAAAAAAAATCAACAATTTATTGGTAATAATGCAACGATAAAACTGAGAACTATTCATTCTTCCACCAAGCAAGATCAAGTGGACAGAATGGTTGCCAAGCAACACAGACGATAAGATTATACCAGTGGGTTACACTGATTTTACAACGGAAACGCCAATCACATTCAAGAATGGGAAGCACCCGTTTTATGTATATATACACATATATATATATATATATACAGTACAGGCCAAAAGTTTGGACACACCTTCTCATTCAATGCGTTTTCTTTATTTTCATGACTATTTACATTGTAGATTCTCACTGAAGGCATCAAAACTATGAATGAACACATGTGGAGTTATGTACTTAACAAAAAAAGGTGAAATAACTGAAAACATGTTTTATATTCTAGTTTCTTCAAAATAGCCACCCTTTGCTCTGATTACTGCTTTGCACACTCTTGGCATTCTCTCAATGAGCTTCAAGAGGTAGTCACCTGAAATGGTTTTCCAACAGTCTTGAAGGAGTTCCCAGAGGTGTTTAGCACTTGTTGGCCCCTTAGCCTTCATTCTGCGGTCCAGCTCACCCCAAACCATCTCGATTGGGTTCAGGTCCGGTGACTGTGGAGGCCAGGTCATCTGCCGCAGCACTCCATCACTCTCCTTCTTGGTCAAATAGCCCTTACACAGCCTGGAGGTGTGTTTGGGGTCATTGTCCTGTTGAAAAATAAATGATCGTCCAACTAAACGCAAACCGGATGGGATGGCATGTCGCTGCAGGATGCTGTGGTAGCCATGCTGGTTCAGTGTGCCTTCAATTTTGAATAAATCCCCAACAGTGTCACCAGCAAAACACCCCCACACCATCACACCTCCTCCTCCATGCTTCACAGTGGGAACCAGGCATGTGGAATCCATCCGTTCACCTTTTCTGCATCTCACAAAGACATGGCGGTTGGAACCAAAGATCTCAAATTTGGACTCATCAGACCAAAGCACAGATTTCCACTGGTCTAATGTCCATTCCTTGTGTTTCTCGGCCCAAACAAATCTCTTCTGCTTGTTGTCTCTCCTTAGCAGTGGTTTCCTAGCAGCTATTTGACCATGAAGGCCTGATTTGCGCAGTCCCCTCTTAACAGTTGTTCTAGAGATGGGTCTGCTGCTAGAACTCTGTGTGGCATTCATCTGGTCTCTGATCTGAGCTGCTGTTAACTTGCGATTTCTGAGGCTGGTGACTCGGATGAACTTATCCTCAGAAGCAGAGGTGACTCTTGGTCTTCCTTTCCTGGGTCGGTCCTCATGTGTGCCAGTTTCGTTGTAGCGCTTGATGGTTTTTGCGACTCCACTTGGGGACACATTTAAAGTTTTTGCAATTTTCTGGACTGACTGACCTTCATTTCTTAAAGTAATGATGGCCACTCGTTTTTCTTTAGTTAGCTGATTGGTTCTTGCCATAATATGAATTTTAACAGTTGTCCAACAGGGCTGTCGGCTGTGTATTAACCTGACTTCTGCACAACACAACTGATGGTCCCAACCCCATTGATAAAGCAAGAAATTCCACTAATTAACCCTGATAAGGCACACCTGTGAAGTGAAAACCATTTCAGGTGACTACCTCTTGAAGCTCATCGAGAGAATGCCAAGAGTGTGCAAAGCAGTAATCAGAGCAAAGGGTGGCTATTTTGAAGAAACTAGAATATAAAACATGTTTTCAGTTATTTCACCTTTTTTTGTTAAGTACATAACTCCACATGTGTTCAGTCATAGTTTTGATGCCTTCAGTGAGAATCTACAATGTAAATAGTCATGAAAATAAAGAAAACGGATTGAATGAGAAGGTGTGTCCAAACTTTTGGCCTGTACTGTGTATATATATATATATATATATATATATATATATATAGCATATATATATATATATATATATATATATATATAACTGTGCTAGTGCTGTTAGATTGCTGTTAGACCACCCCACTCCCTGTACACAATGTGCGAAAGACGAGGATATTTTTTTTTAACCTCAGCGAAAATGTTGCTTTTCAAAGACTACATGTCAACTAATATGGACTGAAACAGAAGCTTTCGTTAGATGAAAACAGCCTGTGAGTACTGGAAATATGCGCGGCGCACATCATGGCTTCATCTTATCGATCTGCCACTGTCTGTCTAAACAAATTCATGGAAATTATATTTCATAATTCTTTATATTATAATCTAACGGAATTCGTCAAAGCAAGTCATTTGGTGCTTGCAAAGTCATGATATCAAGCTGAGACAGATGCCACTGCACCCCCGTCAGGTCCGGGAAGCTCTGTGCAACATACGAGTGAACCTTTTCTTTTAGGCTCACGTGTAGTGCCATCTTCCTGTTGGTGCCTGACCAATTTGCCCTCTTCACCCAGCTCTCATATGTAGCAAATGGTGTGAGAGCCATGAAAAGACTGGCGGCATATACGTCGGGCCGATGCTCTCCCCGCACAAAGCAGTCCCTGTAGAAGATGTAGATCTTTTCTTTTTTAATTATTATTTTGACGTCCGGATTGTACAGCACTCTGCCTGCCGCACACAGCAGGCTTCACCTCAGCGCTCTGCCGCTGTCTGTCTAAACACATTCATGGAAATGATATTTCATAATTCTTTATATTATAATCTAACGGAATTCGTTAAAGCAAGTCATTTGGTGCTTGCAAAGTCATGATATCAAGCTGAGACAGATTCGTTCCGTTCGGTTCACAGGCTGCTGCGGCAAGTGCCACGGTGATTCTCATTAATCAATAAAGTCACCGATCACTCAAAGATAAGCTGAACAAGATGTCTTGTGTAAACAATGGCCGTTTCTAAACAATCTATGGCGTTCATGTAGAGCGTCGCCCATTCAGCTGTTTTACATAGTGTGAAAATGACTCCTCGGCTCAAACACATTAGCATCAACCTTTCGTTCCCTCTGAATGGGCAGCGTCATCTGAATGGGATTCCCAGCCCCCACATTTGTTGCAAACATTTAACAACACATCGCCACTGTCGATGTCTGAACTACCTCACAGTAATGACCTTTTGCAGTTCTTCATATATATTGATATGTATATTGATACAGGTGGTGCAGTTCTGAGTGTTGTAATTTTCCCGTATTTTTTTTTTTTTGTAGCCTTTTGTAAAGAATGTGAACGGAGATACTCACGTTAAAGAGCCTATTAACAAATATTCAGATGGAAACCCATTCAATCACTATTTTTGATCCTGCTCGAATACAATGTATAAAAACATGCATCCTCTCATTTCCCGCTTCATTTGAAGCCCGTGGCTTGTAAGGGTGTGCCCGAGGGATTTCCTTCCCGAAGACGTCACGTTTACCATATTTGTAAATTCTTAATGTTAATTATGAATTTGTCACAGGCAGCTTACAAAAAGTTGATAAAGTTTCCTGCAACTTACTAACTCAAAGGGAGCGCACGTGAAATAAAGTGGTCTTGTGGAGGTAGCCTCCACACATCATTTGCATTACCAAGGACCTTTTTGTTCTTACAGAATGTGTGAATGAGGGTTCTGAGCAGCTTTCTACCCCCCCACCGTTACACACATCATCACACTGACTAAGTCTCTTACTGACCAACTTTTTCAAAATGATTTAAGAAATAATTTCCCCAAGTTATTTTCAGAACATTTCTCATTATTCTGAGTGACTACCTAAGTATTTTCAGATAGGGGGAGACCAGGGCCAATTGTAACACAGTTTTAGGTTTTCCTCAATAACTAATGTGTTTATAACAGCGATGCTGCAGCAAATAAAGGTGGTCATTTTAATAACTTAAATACTGCTGGGTGGCTTATTGTAACCTATAATAATATAACATAGCAACACATTTATATTATTGTACAAAAGTACTGTAACTTATAGGCCAAACTAAATCTTTAAAATAAAAATAGTGCAACAAAAGTGTAATATTTGCATCTGAGAGAGTGGAGTAGATTAGATTAGCAATGTAGCACAAAAAGGAAATACCACCAGGGAAAGTACTAGCACCTCTTAATCTTTAGTTTTTGTGTTTCTGTGAGGGAAGCGCCATCTAATGGTGACACCTTGTAATTGAATAAATGGGCGTGTTACAGTGGAATTCAGGCACACCCCCAGAAAGGTGGGGGGAAATGATATTTGGCTGGGAACTGGCTGGGAACTGGCTGGGAACTGGCTGGCTTCCAGCTGGCACTCGGCTGGCAGTCGGATGGCCTGGGAAATTTGAAGTGGCTGCAACTGTAGGCAAACTGCAGTGGCTCCATTGAAGGGCCTACTGCGGGGGGGAGACGAGACAGGACCAGCTGCTCTGGAGTCTTCATGAGGTGCAATGTTAATGCCACCGTTCTGAAGCTGCTGAGGTACTTGGGGTGCAGAGTCTTGGGCACAGGTACCACGCAGGATGTCTTCCACAGCCATGGTACTCTTCCCAGCCTCAGGCTCAGGTTGATGATGGTGACAACTGTCCTGCACAGTTGGTCTGCACAGGACTTCAGGAGCCTGGAACTGATGCCGCCTGGACCTGCACCCTTCCTCGTCTTTATCCTCCTCAGCTGATCTCTCACCTGATAGGTAGTGAAGGACGAACTGGGGCAGGGGGGCTGTGTGCTGGGGGGTGGAGGTGATGAGGTGGGGGGAGGAGTGAGGAGTGGGGAGATTTCGGGGGGAGCGGGGGTGGGGGAGGTGTTGAAGCAGTGTGCCAGGAGTGTAGGCGGGGGAAGGTGAAGATGAGGATGAGGGGGGTTGCAGTGGTCATGTCTGGGCCGGGGGAGGGGCAGACTGATATTGAAGAACACATTCATGTAATTCACCCTCTTCTGGTCGCTTCTGGTCTGGGAATCTGGTTGTTTGTGTCCAGACTCCGCTGATGTCGCTCTGCTGCAGCTGTTTTTTTCCATCTTCTTTTCATATCCTTCCTTTCCCCGCTGGATGTTTCTCTGTACCTCCTTCTGCACAGCCTTCAGCTCCTCCTTGGTTCCAGAGTTAAAAACTCTCCACTTCTCCTTCAGGAGAGCCTTTATATCTGGAGTAATCCTGGGTTTGGTGTTGGAAAAGCAGTGTACAGTCCTGGTGGGTACGGTGCTTTCCACACAGAAGTTTATGTAGTCCGTAATACATAATGTCAGACTGTCGATGTCCTCCCCATAGGAATCGCTGAGTACCTCCCACACAGTGGTCTTGAAGCAGTCCTTCAGACCACCTCTTCACAGTGCAGGTAGTTGCTGATTCCCTCTGTGCCAAAGGTTTGTAGACAGACAGAAGATGAACCAGGTTGTGAACAGCTTTCCCGGGGGGGGCAGGGGGGAGTCATACCCTCCTTGGTGTTGGCATAAAGTAAATCCAGTGTTTTATTGTCTCTGGTGTGGCAGAAAACATACTGGGTGAAGGCGGGCAGGGTGGTGGATAGGCAGGCATGGTTGAAGTCCCCAGAGATCAGGAGGGCCTGAGGGTGCTGTGTCTGCAGCCTCCTCGTAATGGAGTGGAGTTACATCTAGTAGTAGTAGTAGTTACATCTATCATTCACAAGCACAGCCAGCCCTTCTCCTTTCCTCTTACTGCTGTCTGGTGTCCTGTCGTGTCGGATGAGCTGGAAACCATCCAGGGCGGTGATTGAGTCCAGTATTTCCGCTTTCAGCCATGTCTCTGTAAACATCAGCACACGGCGCTGACTCACCATCAGAGGGAGTACCGGCAGAGCAAACAGCTTGTCCATTTTGTTGGGGAGCGACCTCACGTTCTGCATGATGACAGACGGGAGGATAGGTTGGTACAGTCTCCTTCGGTATCGATGCTGCACTCCGGTGCAACATCTCCGTCTCCTTCTCCGCAGCTCGCTGAGAATATCGTGCCTCCCCCCGGGCCGCACCGCACATGATTAAGAAAAATAGGAGAAAGACCACTATGAAGAAAGCGGTCTTCGTCTCCATACCAAAACAAAACATATGTCCTAACTAGCTAAACTGAAAAACTCCAATAAAGAAAGTTAAATGGAAAGAAATTGGAAATAAAACTCAATGGTGAGCAGGAGCTGCTACAATAGGCGTCCGCACGAGGGTGCCATCTTCCTCTTCCTCACTACTGTGAGGAAATTTACCTACAACTTTCCATATCATCATTTATTAAACACCTTATATAAAAATTGCCTTCAAAGCTTAACTACAGGAACCTTTGAAGTCTACATTTTTCCATTTTCCCCTTGTTGTTTAAGTGATAATGACGGCGGGAGTGTTTTATAGCAAGGATTGGGTTTATGTGCAGTGCCTGAAAAAACTCTTTGGCTAATCAATTTGTAATGACCAGGTTCTCACAATTTTCACCAGCTGAAACAGTTTTCTTGAAACTTTTATTTAGCACCAGCCAAGTTGGCTTGTAACTAGCACATTTAATTCATAGCCACGTTTGGCATTTGAGTTAAAAACAACAACAAAAAAAACAACTTTTTTCGCTTACTTAGAATTTTTGTATTGAAGTTATTCTGCTAGTTTTATTTACAACATGATACATTATACTATCCTGTCGCAAGCAGTAACTTCTGTCTCACGGCTAATGGAAAAACAATGACAATACAGCAGCAGAGTGTAAAGCCTGCTCATGCTGAAAGATTGTGATGTAGGCTGTAACCTTATCACTGTCATCCCTGTGTCACGGAGTCACCTTGACAGCTGTACATGTGCATTTGATGAAAGGCTGAAGGATTTGGAACAGGTAAGTATGATAACAGCTGGCTCTGCTGGTGATGAAGATGGGTTTTGTTATGCTGATTGGCTGAAGGAGTTTGTCTATCAAGATGAGTACTCCCGCCCACTGAAAGTGTTTGGGGCAGCAGCGAGGCAAGACTGATAAGACTGGGGGCCTAACAGAATATTAAGGTCCCATCATCAGGGTGTCTTACCAGGCTAGAGTTGATGCATAATCAGTCTACATTTTTAACCAAGTGTACCATGATGTGAAAGCAAAAAAATTAAAAATCCAGGTTTTCTATTTGCATGACAGACCATTTACAACAGCAGCAACCACGGAAGAAAGGGAAAAAGGCTTTCCAGAAACAACAAGGCATTCAATGGCACAAAAGGAAGAGAAACACCACCTTTCTGTTTTAATATTTAGGAATAAATGTTTTGCAATTTAAATAATAAATACTGGTGGACATAGTAAACTTCAAAAAGACATTTTAGTGAATATTTTAAGGGACAAATCATTTCTTTATAGGTTTTCCCAAAGATCCCTCAAAACTTTACTGTTGTGGCTTTCAGGAGGTCTCAAGTAGTGATGTTACGTGCGGTGCCGATGCTTCGAAGCGTGTGTCGAGTAATCCAGGAAGTGTTTCCGCGATGCGTGTATCGAGGCTTGTATCGTTTCAGACGACTGACGTCATTGATGACGTCCGAAGCCTCGCTGCCCGACTGTACCACGTGACTGATTCGAGAAGTGGTGCGAGGTTTTGACAGCGATACTCTCTTCCAAGTTATACAAGCACATTCACTGTCCTCTGCCCTTTTAAACCAATTCCATTTTCCAGAAGTGACACAGAACATGAGTATTAACCCTCCTGCCATTATTTTATTGTATGACACTACACCACAACACAATTTTTGGCCAGATGACTGGTTTACACACAGGATGCATTCACAAAACAACTACAATTTATTATAGCCTACATGTATGTGATACAGTATAGTCATAATATGCTCACTAGATAATACATTATATTGATATAAACTAATTATGTGGTCATACATTATTTTTCTTGTTATTTATAGTCATTCCCAACAGCTGCTACTGACACAAATGACGGTGTATCACAGATTACATGGTTAAGATCACAGCTGCCTGTTTTAAACACTTTGGCCAGCAGGTGGTTTCGTGTGCACATGAAGCCTCGAGAAATGAACCCTTTTCTGAACCAATTTGCTGGAAAGCTTCAATGCTTCATGAAGCTTCATCTCACCATCACTAGTCTCAAGTGTCAATGGAGGGGTCTCAGACCTCCAGAGACCCCCATGTTTGCACCCTGCATGCAGTGAACCTGGGGCTTTTGGGGCCCTGGGGGTCAGTTGGTAATTCAGCCTATAGCAGTGACTCAGCACTGGCTCTCCTACTATGGTATCTGGTTTGCAGTGAGTGAAGGCAGAGTAGTACCAACAAAAGTTGATTTCCCCCCCCCCCCTCTAATGTTATGAAATCAGTGAACGGTCTACCCAGTGTGTCCCCTCATCCATACAGCTGTCCACCTGTCTGTCTTTTTTGTTTTTGCACCAATCCATCCAAACACCACTTCATTCTGCCAATCATCCATAGCATCTCTTACCCTCCACAAGTTACCTTTAAATAATCTGCGAGGTTTCCATGGATTGTTTGGGTGTCATACTCTTTGACGGTCCAGGAAGGCTTGGACTTGATGTTGTCCACTGTTTCCAGTGATTGTATGTCCATGTACAGAGGGTTTCTTTTAATGTTGGACTTCAGAGTGACTGGAGTAATATGCTTCTCCAGGTATCTGGCCTCAAACACCACAGGAGTGCCCTCTGGGGATGGAGGACACAAGCTTTCAGTCTTAACCTCTCGCTCTCTCTGTGGAGACAATGAGGCAGGGATTAAAATCCTCACTATTCAGACTTTCAACACTTTCTACAAAGAGAAGGCACTGGAGACACAGATACAACTTAGAAGAAGTCTTTTGCATCGTATAAATGATGATGATTCCTTAAACATTTTATTTGTATTTACCTTTTTACCTTTAACTTTCTTTTATTTGAACAGGATTCTTGTCACTGTCAATCCTACTCCATCACTGATGCTCAGAATAATATCAGAAGACTTTGGGGTGATACATTAAGTATCACTTTCACATTTCCCCCTCCCACCAAATTCCCCTGAAAATAAATACCTAGTAGCGGGGTAGGACTTTTCAGATTACCCGGAACTTTGAGGGGCGGGGCTGTGTGCTGAAGAACACTGATTGGTGGAACACACGCAGCATTCCGCACTTCCGTGCCGATATGGCTGCAAACTTTCTACAAACAAACATTTCTACCATAGTATTGATGAGCGCTAATGGTATCGATTCTTTTAACAGCAATTTTACACATTTTGGTTTAATTCATTATCATCCTGCAGCCTCTCCTCCGTGCTCTGTGCCAGCGCTGAACATACACACACACTTACACGCTACAGTAAGCAGTGAGCAGCTGAGCAGCGGCCGCAGTGGAAACAAACTCAAAAGTGACTTGAGCTGACGGCAGCTACACTCGTTACTGTAAGTGGAATTAAACCTTAGCGAGTAAGAAGCCAATAATTTATCAATACATGTGTTCAGCAACATGAACATGTAAACATGTAGACAGCGATATTCAATATGCTCCATCCATAGTCATATCCACTGACACTAACGTTAATGTCTTACACGCTGATTTAGACAGCACGCTAGTTCGGCTAACATCAAATTGTTACTAATAAGCTCCAATGACAGCTGTCTGTATGCAGACTAACTTAGTTTGACTCTTATCTTAAAATACTTTTAAACCTAGCTGCTGGCTGAGACAAACACCCCCCCCCCCCCCCCCCCCCTTTATTTTATTATATTGTTCTTATTTCCTGTCTCTATTATCTTTAGCTTTTTATGCCTTATGCTTCTCGCCCTTTTTACTGTTGCAGCTATCAAATTTCCCAGCAGCTATTACCATGTAATCTCATACCATATCCAGTCCAATGGACTGATCGATCAATGAATAGATCTATGGCTGAATCCAAATGTGCAGACTTCCCCACACTTGCAGACTCACAGACTTTATGGGCGCATTCCCAGAAAGTCTGGGAATGCAGACTTTCAGACAGTCTGCTTGGGGTACAGACCTCAGCAGACTTCACTGATTTAATTGCCCACAATTCACTGCAATACAGACATGACGTTGTATATTTTTTTTCAATTGCCGAGTAAAAACAAACAAAAAAAACACCTATATGTATGTACAACAATTACTGTAGCCTAATAAAACAATACTTGAATCATGTAGGCCAAAAATAATACTCAACAACATCATGATACAGAAATGTGTAATAGAGGGGAATCAAAATGCACTGTATTATTACATCCTACCCTATAGGCTGGAAACTACCTGATTTTTTTAGTCACAGCTGGGTCTTTATTCACAAACATCTCTGTATGTGAAAGTCTGCGGTCTGTATGTTACACAAATTTATTTTGTTCACTCACAAAACAACTCTATACATGGGATTTATATCTTTTATTTATATCAGTTACAATAATTGTAATCGTCAGTCGAACAATTCCATGGCAAAAACTCTTGAGGCAGCTATCAGCGGCTATCAGTGGCTTGCAGTCTCTGCCCTTGCAGACTTTACGTGATGATGGTGAACTCCTCACAGTATGTACAACTGATGTCCGCGAGGGCTCAGTCCGCAAGTCCAGACGGTGGACACCTGGATGCAGCCTTTGATTACTGTAATCTGACACAACCAAAATATATAGATTTATTTGACTGGATGTCTAAGCCAATCACAGTGTTATACATCATCTAAAGTGGACAGCAGTAGAGCCATGCCCCCTTCAAGGAGTCAAGGATTTCAGTCAGTTAATCATATTGTTAAAGTACATCATTTGTGTTTAAACTTGTTTAAAGATGAGATATTATTATTTTATATTATTATTTATGCATGTCAAAAAATCATCGGAAAGATTTGTAGCTTTTACTCAGGATTTTTTCAAAAATATCTGCTCACTGGAATGGACAGTGGATCTGACCTGTTCCGTTTGATTTTCTAGCGATACATTCTGTTTATAAAGCATCCCTATTGATTATTTTCACAGAATATTAATTTCAGGAGGTTTTCAACTTACTCTTGTCTGGAGAAATAAAGGATATTTCATGATGTCATGATGAAAATACAGTACATTATTCAAAATATACAGAAACTGTTGTGTAAACTTAAATACCATCAGAACCTACATGAAATGTCATATCAACACAGAAAATTTTACCAAATATAAATATGTGCTTAAAGGGACATTGTGTAGGAATTACTCCCATCTTACGTTGAAATCGTGTATCACATTTAAACGAATAGTGCACTCTAGCGCCTCACTTTTTCAAACACGTATTGCAACAACGGTAGCCGTCATGTATCAAAAAGCCTCGACAACACTGATGAAACCATGTCATCCTCTGCTATCCAATAAGTACACATATAACAACACAGACACTACACATACAGTGAAATCCGGTTATACCCCTCTGGTGGAACTGTATGTTTACGTGGTTTCAGTAGCTTTCATAGTCGCGGTAAAGCCGGACTAAAAGCTGGTGGGAAGGCTTTATAAGCTGGCATTTACTGTGACAAAAAGCCGACGTTTACCGCGACTTCGAAAGCTACTGAAACCACGTAAACATACACTTCTGTACCAACGAGGCTGGTGTATTTCAGCAGGATCTACTGTTATGCTGCCTATGGTAACGAGCAACACAGTCTAACAAAGCCGAATGAAAAAAGTTAGCTTTAGGCTAATTTAGGCAGTACAGTTGACTTACTTGTCGAGGAGAAAGCTGGCAACGTCAGCGTCCCTTTTAAAATCTTTCTCCTTCATGGGCTCCTTCCACCTGGGGTAGGCTAGCCCGATGTTAATCCTCTTTTTTTTAAATGCTCCGGTCACGCTGCCTTTTAAGTTCCCCTTTTTGCTTTCTTGGCGATGGTGAAACCGTCTCCTGTGCTGCTGCTGCATATGCATGGTCCTGCATTATGCTGCAGTAGTGCAGATTTTCAAACTTGCCTGGGTGGTGAGCCTCTCTGACTGATCTCCTCCAGCATCTCAATCACTTAGGTCATTCCTACTCTGCGCTTGCTCGCAGGGAAAACGTGTAGTTATTTTGCATTGGTGCTATTTGTCCCTTGCTGGCGGCTGTAGTTTCAAGTTGGCAGACCGTCATGGCACTTCCCACCGGCTTATCTGTCGTATGTATAAACAAATCTAAAATTCTTTGCTTAGGAGAATGTGTGAGAATGTGGTCATAATACACCAATGATAACACAAATATAAATGCAGACATAGAAAATGTTACACAATGTCCCTTTAGGTACCTCTTACCCCTTATTTACACAAACACTAAAAGCAATCAGAAGCAGATTTAGATTTTGTTAGTACCTACAAAAAGATCACAGCCACTAAGATTTCAATTACACAGGATGTGGTGTTAGAAATCCAAAGTGCCTGTGGACTCCCTGAGCCAGGCTTATGCCTGGTTGCATACCTAGACATGGAAGACATGAGCACTCTGTTACTCTGGTGTTGTTGAGGAAGGCTGGACGATGCATCACTGGGGTTGTCAAGCGGGCTCCTACTTTCACAGACATTTTGTTGATTTAGGCCCACAATGTCTCCAGCAGGCTCAGCAATGGATTCTGGTGTCCCAGAACCACCCCCCTCTGCATCAGTCCAGTCGGCCTATTTGGGAGACCAGCAAGGATATTTCCTTTTCAGCCACAACCACTGGCTACTCCGCTCCACCACCCTTGATGCCTAGGTCCCTCATCAGCCCTACTGATTGATGTTGCCACAAAGCCCCGACACCCGACTTCTATTGGGTGGATTTTAATGCTCCAGCCTTGTTGTTCAGCCTCTGCTGCAAGTTCAGAGTATCACAGCTTTTTCCCTTCGAAGGCTTCCTGCACAGCATTCTCCCAAGGACTGTGAGCTCCACCAAGTATACCTTGTGCTGTGAGTTGCACCACAGGACCAGGTAAGGCCTCAGGTTTGTTATTGATATTTTTTGAGAGACAGTTAGCCGTTGGCCCACATCCACCAGCATCTGCCAGTCACAGGCTGCCTCCAGCTCTCCCAACCTGGTCCTTGGTCGGAATATGCAATGTCCTTGTTCCCCTTCTCGAACGAACGCCATTGGCATGCTGGAACTAGTTGTTCTGGCCGGCAAGGCATTGACGGTGGTCCTCTTGCTTTCCAGGGTTGCTGCCAGGCATTTTAGCACTTGTTTGTCTCTCCAGGTGTACCGTCCTTGAGAGAGGCTTACTGTGCAACCAGTGAGGATGTGTTGGAATGCGGCTGGTGTTGAACACAGGGGGCATGATGGATCTTCACCCAGCCACTGGTTGAGATTTTGAGGGGATGGAAGGACATCATAGGTTCAGAGATATAAAGTAACGAAGTAGGACTACTTCACTACCATACTTACGTACTAAAAGGCCGTATCTGTACTTTACTGGAGTCTTATTTTTTTCTCCTACTTCCACTTTTACTTCACATCATATTTTCGATGAGTTGAATACTGACGGACCATTACAGTATCACTGCCAGAGTGGTAGATGGCTCTGCCACTGACTACAAGTGGGTTTGGTGAAGTTGGCTTGTCATTGGCAGTGATCAAACTGCCTTATCACAACATTGCGTTCAGTTTGCTCCCGCTCTGACTCTCGGTTTGGTGTGACAACAGAACCCTAGTGACAAAGAGTTCTCTTCTACAAAGAGTTAAGCTCAGTGTTTTAAGTTGCTCTGATGACTTGCTTTGTTTTGACAACAGATATACTTGTACATGGGCTTTGACAGCTTGAGTTGGTCTAACAAGTGATGTAAGTGCCTTCTTTTAAGGTGCTGAATTGGTTTAAATATCCTGATGGTTTGCTGTCACAATTCTGTTGTTAAGCCCTTCTGTTTTGGGCCTTCTGAGTTTGTTTAGAGAGTGACTTTAAGACTCACATGTACTACATCTTGTACATTCCTAGCCTTGTATTGCTGCTATAGCCAAAAGAAGTTTGAGTGTACTTCAGGCTAAACATTTGAAGATATTGCATAAACAATATGATATTCAAACTTTTGACTGCTTTCTTTATTAACTACATAACATATTAAAACTTCATATTTGTACTTTTAGTTTCAAAACTTGAGTACATTTTAAAACAGACTACTTTAAATACTTAAGAACAAAAAATATTGAATACTTTAATACTTCTACTTGAGTGTGGTGATTAAAGAAGACTTCAACTTCTACTTGAGTCATTTTTTGGTAGACTCTCTGTAGTTTTACTCAGGTCTGGGTCTCTGGTACTTTATACATCTCTGCATAGGTGGCACAAATGAGGAAACCTCCTGCTCGCCTCCATGTCCCATATGTCTTTCCAGCTGATATTTTGTTTTTCCACACTTTCCCATCTCATCCATTGGCCCTGTTTGGCCTGTGACACAGCCTTGTCACACCTGCTGGACTCCTCCTGTTGACAGATTTCAGCGATGACCATCTTTCTCCATTCTTTTGAGGCTGCCTTATTCCAGCAGGGTCGTCTCTCGCCAAACCCGAAACCACTTCTTCCATGTTGGACTTGGCCCACAATGTCACCATGGTGGAGAGCAGATTTTGCCTGTAGGACAGCACTCTTTGCTGTCCACATCCTTCCTGTTGACAGGGTTGGGGCAGCAGCTCAAATCGCGGTTTCTTTCGATTCTGCCAGGGTCATCTCAAACCTCGCCTTGGTGCATTTGAACTCCTCTGTGAGGCTAGAAAGAGGTAGTTGGTGTAGTCCATGGCCATATAGGGCTATGCTTCCCAGACATTGAGGCACACCTAACCATTTTCTCACGTGGGAGCTAACCATCCCTTCCAGCTTCTCAACTGTTGTTAGGGTGATGTCATACATGGTTAGTGGCCACATAATGCCAGGTAATAGCCCAAACTGCAGGCAGATTTTCACCTTGCCAGGTAGCGTGGATTTGTCGATGGTCTCCAGATCCTTGGTGAGTCCTTGTTTGTGTACTTGGACAGAGTCCTTGAGCTTCGAGTTGTACCACCTTCCTAGACTTTTGATTGGCTTTTCTGTCACTGTTGGAATAGGTTCTTGGTTGATAAAGAACTGCTGATGCGTCAGTTTACCTTTAGTTATAGAGATACTTCTTGATTTGGATGGCTTGAATCTCATTCTGGCCCAAGTGATGTTCTCTTGAAGCTTCTCTAAAAGACGACTGGTACATGGTGCTATTCAATCAATCAATCAATCAATCAATTTTTATTTATAAAGCCCAATATCACAAATCACAATTTGTCTCAGAGGGCTTTACAGCATACAACATCCCTCTGTCCTTAGGACCCTCACAGCGGATAAGGAAAAACTCCCCCAAAAAAACCCTTTAACGGGGAGAAAAAAATGGTAGAAACCTCAGGAAGAGCAACTGAAGGAGGGATCCCTCTTCCAGGATGGACAGACGAGCAATAGATGTTGTACAGAACATATCAATATAATGAATTAACAGTAATCCATATGACACAATGAGACATAAGGAGAAACAGATATTATATTAATAATATGATTATATATGTATGTGACAATAATGATATGTGTATAATAGTACAGGTATGACTAATAGTAACAGCAGCAGTGGGAGTCATCAGGCAGGACCATGGCAGCAGCACAACCACGACACACCATCCAGGCACAGCTGCGGTACGAGTTAACCTGCAAGACAGTGGAGCACAAAGGCTCCGAAGAACAAGCCGAGTTAGTGACATGCAGTAGACCCGGGTTAGAGAGATGCATTAACAGGACATGAATACTAGCAAGGGAGAGAGAGTGAGAAGGAGAGAAGGGGCTCTGTGTATTATAGGAGGTCCCCCGGCAGACTAGGCCTATGTCAGCCTAACTAGGGGCTGGTCCAAGACAAGCCTGAGCCAGCCCTAACTATAAGCTTTATCAAAAAGGCAAGTCTTAAGTTTAGTCTTAAAAGTGGAGACGGTGTCTGCCTCCCTGACCGAAACAGGAAGGTGATTCCACAAAAGAGGAGCCTGATAGCTGAAGGCTCTGGAAGAATAGCCAGGTTATGGATGGTGATGTGGACAAAGCCAACAACTTCAACCTGTTCTTTAACAGGTTTGATGGAGGGGACAATGCTCACCCTGCCCCTACATCCATCCCCCCTTCTACAGTGTCACCTGCTGCTGCTGCTCCTGCTCCACTCAGTACGTTTACACGCAGCTTGAGAAAATCGAATTATTGGTGTAATACGACTGAAACCGGACTTTGGAATGCATGTAAACAGGTTAGCACAACTGAAACTGGACTATCTGTAGCTCAACTAACACACCTAGATAATTCGTTTAAATATCGAACTATTGCTACATCGAACTATTAGTCCGACTGGAGTTGGATTCGGCGTCCTGCGCATGCACCACTTTTTCTTTCGTGGGCTCTCACCCAGAAGAAGAAGGAGATGACAGCAGTATATAGCAGTGCAGTAACTCCCGGAAAAACAAACAAACAAACATCAAGGTGACCGAGTAGCAGGAGACGCACCTCTGAAAGGACGAGGAAACCACATTCATGCTCTGACAGCTAAAGGAGCTAAACATTTTAAAATTTATGGATAGTAGGAAAACGCTAAACCTGGATTTATTTAAAAAAGTTTTTTTAACAACTGAAGGAGGCCAGTTTCATCAGGACGGCATAACAGATCGGCGTCCAGTGGAAGCACGTTAAACAAACCTACCATGATGCCAAGAAAAAATAATCACAATCGTGTCCTTTTTCCGACATACTGGAAGAACTGCTCAGAAACAGACCTTGTCCCAAGCTGCAGACCACGGTGTAGAGGTTGGATTCAAACTAGGTGAGTTTCTATTACGTTACATTAGTTGGGTTTACAGAGGGATGTTGTATACTGTAAAGCCCTCTGAGGCAAATTGTGATTTGTGATATTGGGCTTTATAAATAAAATTGATTGAGTGATAAGCAAGACTACATTACCCTAAAGCTAACTAATAATATGATGTAAGCTAAAATAAATGATATAACATAAAATAAGGGGGTATGGATGCTAAGCGTTGGTTTTATGCCTTTTGCAGAGAGTGCGGCTGGTGTGGAGGAGAAAAAAATGGAGGAGCAGTTACCACCGAATACAGAGGAGGGGGACTTTCCTTTCCCGCTTCTGATAGGGAATGGAGCAGAAGCAGTACGCCACTAATGAGAAGCAGAAGCAGTACTCCACAATTGGAAAGGCACACCAGCACTCCCCCAATCGATTTACCTGGTAAGTTATGCATTACTCTGGCTACATTAAGCATGTCCTAGTTTTTTTAACATACCCTTGCAAATATCAAAATTTCAAGAAAATATACACAAACATTCACCATTTACATATAAGATGTGAGAACATATCAGCTTAGCGGCTCTTCCTATGTGTTTATTCTAATTTTTTTTCTCTAAATGACTTCTGTAGGAACAACATCACAACAATCTGGGATGAGGCAGCGTAACATGGCTAATTTTGACCTGGTCTTCCAGAGTATGGAGGAAATTAACAATTCCTGGAAGCAGCAGCTGTCACAATCTCTGTTCCCTATTCCCCTCCTGTCCCTCTGCTGCAGTGATTTTCCACTCTACCTGTCAGTCACACCCACCATTCTCTGGCCAACTCCCCTCACCTGTTGCACAGCTGCAGCTCATTCCCTCATCAGCCCAGTATAAGAGCCTCGCTAACTCTCCTGTCATGGCCAGACTGTTCTTCAGCATTACGCAAGACTTTCCAGCGCTCTACTCCCGTCTGATCACCCAGTGCTAACTCTGCCTGTTTCTGACCTGCTCTCCTCCCCTGCCTGCTGGTAAACTCATCTGCCTTCCGTCCCTGACCTCGTGCTCTGCCTCAGCGTTTCTGGCGTCTGTCAGCTCTCCCGGCTTCGACTCATCCGCCTGGCCTCGGCTCTCCCTCTGCCTGCTCCCCATTGGTACCACTGCCTTCGCAGACTGCTCACCTGGCTTCGACCCCCTCGCCTGTCTCCGACCGCTCCTCAGCTCTCTCCTCGTTGGAACCTCTGCTTGATCGGCTGGTTCTTCTGGCTACGGACTCCTCTCCCCATCATCAGCGGCTAAAGTAAGCTTCCTCCCTTCACATCACACTGTGAGAGAACTGAACTGTTCGGATCCGGGGGGCTCTGGTGCTTCTCCTCCGTTCCGCGGCTGGATTCGGCCTCTTCCCTTCCCCACATCTGTGCCTCAGAGACTTTGTGAGGGCATTCGCCCGAAGAACAAACTTTGCACAGAATTAAGTCATTCTGCTCCATTCCTTGTTTGCTGCTGTGAATTAAGTCATTTCCAACTGCCAGTTTCAAGTGTGCTGCATTTGGGTCCAAAACAATGTTTCAGCAGCTGCAAAGGAGCGAGGAGAGGGAGGAACTGGTCAGCAGCATTATTCAGAGCAATGCCACCATAGTCTCTGCTCTATTGGAGGGCATCAGGAGCCTGCGGCCAGCTGTCACCCCACAACCCACAACGCCCTCAAACCCGTCCCAAGCGCCATGCCTAGGCATGGACTCTGGCTCTGTCTATGTCTATGGTTACAATGAACATGCTGTTTACTGCAGACTTTAGCCTGCCAGAACATTTGACTTATTCCTCCTTCTACTCAAGTACTTTTTTACCCAAGTACTTTTTGTTTAGAATGTTGTTAAAAAAAAGTGTGCTTTTAATAAATTACATGAAAATATCATGACGTCTCTTTATTAGATTCATTCATCATTCAGATGCATCATTCATTCATTTACAAGTTATAAAGGTGGAAATACAGCTAGAATGTGTTGGTAACACAAACTAAAACACTGGTTGGTGCAGAGGAAAGTTGGGAGCCAGATACTTAGCTAGTGCCAATCTGATACTCTGACCACTGGGATTCTAAGGGGCGGTGTAGGCACGGGCCCCTGGCTGGGGTAGGTTGCACTCAAGAATAGCAGCTTCTTCTGTCCAGGTGGGGCTGATGCTTTCCCTCTCATCCTTGCAGAAATTGTGCAATGCACAACAGGTGGCAATCACGTGAGGGGTAAATGTGTAGTGGAAGTCACTCCGCTTGAGCAACACCGTCCAGTGTGACTTTAGTCTCCTGAAGGCGATCTCTACTGTGGTCCTTGCAGAACTAAGGTACACATTAAATGATTCCTGCGCAGGAGTGATGTGTGGAGAATGTGTGTAGACTTTGATGAGCCAGTCCAAGAGTGGGTAGGCTGAATCACTTAATAGAATAGAACAGAAAAGAGCGGACTTTAATGATCCCCCCAGTCCCGTAAATATGTAATTTACCCCAGCGATAAGGTGCTGAATGATTGAGGACACCATTCCCTTGCAAAATATATATACTAGCTTTTTAGCAGTCGACATATGCACACCAAACTGATTTGCCACAACCCTGTACTCTGCACAACTGGCCAGTTCGTACAGAATAATGGTGACCCTCATTTGCAGTGGTATGGGCACACAAATGGTCACGTCCTGGGGTTTCAAAACATCTTCCATCATCCGCCATAATTTCTCAAATGATCTGCGGGTCATACGGAAGTTCTCCGTCCACTCTTGGTCTGTGAATTCTTGTTGAGCTACCCGCTCCCACCAGTCTTTGCTCCTGACCTGCATCCAACATGAACGGGATCTTCTTTGTAGCAGTGAGGCTGCAACATTCAGTAACATACTGGAACTGTTCAGGGTGCTCATCTGGATCATACGGCGGCGGCGGCAGCTTCCTTCAGACAACACAGCAACCAAAAGAGTCATGGTAGACTGCATTTGTAATATAATTAACATGTAAAGCATGTACGAAACATACAGAGCCACAGCAACATCCACTTCCACCATCTTTGGTCGTCATCTTCCTCTTCGGATCAACCGGAGCTAGTTTAATACGAGCTATATTAAAAAGGACACAGTACTGCCTATCGAGGAGGAGTCAGACGTACTTGGTCAGAAATTCAATTTTCTCTTCTGCATGTATACTCAGACAAGAAGAGAAGTCCAACTTGACTGATTAGCTGAGCTTTGAGCTTAGCTCGACTACTGCGTGCATGTTAACGTACTGACTGTCACCTGGTCGCCTGGCTGGATTTCAAAAGAAAGAGGTCACCCCATCAACCAGTCTCCATACAGGAGGAGGACATTGAGGTGGTGCACACCAACAAATACCTGGGGGTCCTCTTGGATGATAAGCTTGACTGGTCCTCTAATACTGACGCCCTCTACAGGAAGGGGCAGAGCCACCTGTTCATCCTGTGGACACTTTGGTCCTTTGATGTGTGTGTGGAGATGTTGACCATGTTCTATCACACAGTGATGGCTAGTGCGCTCTTCTACGCAGCAGTGTGCTGGGGAGGCAGCTTGACAGACAGAAACACCAAGCGTTTGGGCAGGCTGGTTAAAAAAGCGGGCTCAGTGCTCGGCAGAAGATTGGACCCACTGAGAACTGTGGTGGAGAGGGGCGCATTGAACAAACTAAAAGCTATAATGGACAATAGCAGACACTCTCTCCACAGCCTTCTGGAGTGACGGAGGAGCAGCTGCAGCAATCGGCTCATCTCAATGCGTTGCGGAACAGAGCGTTTCATCCCCACAGCAATAAGACTGTTTAACACCTCCTGAATCCAGTCACACACACACACACACACACACACACACACACGCACATTACTTTAGCCACAACTGGCTGGACTGTGAAATGGACAATTTTTATCTTAATTTAATCTCTATTTGTGCACTCATTTTAACGTATTTTACTTGGGGGTTTTTTTGTCTATTATGAGCTGCTGTACAGCTCAGTTTCCCCCCGGGGATAAATAAAGTTCTATTCTATTCTATTCTATTCTATTCTATTCTATTCTATTCTATTCTATTCTATTCTATTCTGTCAATCTGTACACTCATATTCTGTATTAAACATTATCCTCATCTCATTCATCAGTCTCCTCTGACTGAAATGGTTACCATAACCAGACTTAAGTGTGGCATCCTCTCACATCTAAAGACAATGTGAGTTTTTAGTCACACACCATAAGACTTTGCAAAGACTGGGGTTCTTTCTTGTGAGGTCGCCATTTAGAAGACTACAACTAGATTCCTGTTGAGATTCTTTCCCATCCTGTTCCTGGTGGAAAAGATCACAGCATATCACTTTAAAAAATATGACATTATAACAATTCCTTGGGTGCCTGCCAAAACACATAAATTTAGAAACACAAGATAAAAGGCGTCATATGTTGACAGTATTCTTGTCAATTCGGCATTATTGTATCCATAAGAATAAATTGTACTTGCATGCAAAGTTTACATGTTGGATTTTGTTGCCTAAACTCCATACCAGTCTCTGTTGGTTAGCTGTGCTATTTTAGTGGGAGGAGACTGTGAGAATGAGAGGAGAACCATTTCAATTAAGACTTAAGACTTACAAATAAGTGCTGGTTGGTGGATCAGATACACGCCACATTAAACACTGACTATTTTTCACTCCACAACTCTACCACTTTCTCTTCCACAGTCCAAGAGAATTGAGACTTGTTAACATTCTTGTGCCTCCACAGAGCCCCCTCCGTGTTAACTGTCTACCGATTTGCTGCTTCTTGTTTGGTGCTGGAGAGAGCACAGCTATTGGTTGTTGACAATGTTCATAACATTGAACTTCATTTACATGGGCCAAGACTAAAAACTTACGATAATACTATACAGGTTTGGTTTTGTTTAAATATAAAACAAGAAAAACACTGACTTAAGACAACTCAGTTTAATGATTAATGACCACCTTACACCAATCCATTGAGATCACAGGAACACATAGCAACTGAGGTCAAACTCCCATGATTTTACTCCGATATTGGAAATTTGTCTGTGGACAGTGAACGTGACCGTAGTTAATATAATATTCCCTTATACATTTGCAATAATTTAGGTTGCCAGGCTCTAATGATAGGTCATCAAAGACAAACCTTTGATTTTGGACTATATACACTTAATTTACTTAATTTTACTTTACTTCACCTGATTTTACTTAACAGCTCTGAGGACCCTCCTTTTGTTGTTACTTTCCTGCTCAAAAATGTGACTAGATTCTGGATGAAATATTACATCATACTGCTGTCGTCTAGAAATGATGACTGATGAATACTGAATGCAGGTCCATCCTGTTCTCCTGTTTCAAGCCACCATCTCCCCACAGCTCCACATTGTGATGATCTCTGCTAGACCATTCATGCAGACTAAATGCACATTATGAATAATGTATTTGGCTTTGGCTGTAATGTAGAATAATTAAGAAACAAAATACAGCTGCATATGTTGTAGCAACTCATAATGTACTAACTGCACATATTGTAATCATTTAAATGTAATTAAGGCTCATAATGTAAAGATCTGCACATAACATTATAAAACCATTAGTTTTTAATGTAATACGTTTTCTGCATATTGTAATAAGTTGTTTTGGCAAAATGATTACATTATAAACTAAGCAAAAACAAATGTTGAATAATGTAATCAATCAGCACAGAGTGTAATAATTCTAAAAAGAGTTCTCTCCTTGACTTTTTAAAGTATAGGAACACTATTAGTTTTACACACAAAACTGGAGTTCTTTATTTCAAGCAGCTGGACTTGGTTTGGTCTAAACAACATTTTCATAAATCAGTTTATATTTAATGAAGCTTTTTGGATGTGTGACAAAGTTCAGGTTTATAAGATATCCAGTGAGCTGGACAAAAGAGAATCTTCACAGAGATGATGCTGAATTTAATGTACTGGGTGATTCTTCGCATGGGAAGTAATTCTTTCATTCACAGTTATTTTAGTCAGTGTTTTAGTCGGCTGTGGCTCAGAGGTAGAGTGGGTTGTCCGCCAACTGGAAGATCAGTGGTTCAATCCCCGGCTCCTCCAGCCTGCATGCCGAAGTATCCTTGAGCAAGATACTGAACCCAAAATTGCCCCCAATGATGCTTCCATCAGTGTGCTAAAAACTGAGATACTGAACTTGTACGGTAGTCTCAGCCACCAGTGTGTGAATGGTTGAATGTGACTCAGTGTAAAAAGCGCTATGAGTGGTCGAATGACTAGAAAGGTGCTATATAAATGCAGGTCCATTTACCAGTTTAAATATTAGCTGTGCCAAGCAGCAAACCAAACTCGATAACAATCTACAAAACATTTCGGTGAAGGTTCTCAGTCATCCAGGTCATGGTAATCATAAGTGCTATAAGTGCATAAGTCACAAATGCAAGCAAGTCCAGTTGCCTATAATATAGCACTTATGAATCTACAAAACCCTGTCTCTCTCTTTGGCCACTAGATGGCTTCTGTCAGTGCTGATGCACTTGGGAGATGTTTCCCTTTGGCTTTCTGACAGATATCAACATTAGGCCCTTGGCAAGAGGAAGACTTATGACCAAAAAAATTGGCATAAAAAATCCAAGTCCAGGCACTCAAAGAGGTTTGAAAAGTATAAAAGGCCTTTAATTTAATGGGCTACAAAACATTAAAATACACCAACACTTATCGGCTTGCGCCTTCTTCAGGGTGCAGTGACACACAAAGACAAACAGGATTAATTATTAGTAATCACTACAAGTGTGCACAGGTGGGCACAACTGCAGGGGCAACACCCAACAAAGACAAGACAGGAAACACAAGAGAATCAGAACCTCCCACATGCAACATTTTTCTAGCCTCTAGGGGCATCACATAATAAATATAAAATATATTGAAAAAATATATATAGAAAAATATAGCAAAAATAGATGTAACAACAAGATCTCCCTTTAGGCTGACAAAACACCAGCCCTGTTGAGGGTGGTGTAGACAAAGGAGGGCAAAAATTAGAACAGGAAACAAACCTTAAAGTACAGCATTTAACATTGGTAGGCAAAAATAATAAAAAAAAAAAAATGTTAAAAAATATATATAGATATCTGCAATGAGGAAACCACTTCAAACAAATTTAAAAGAAAATGTTTGGGAATTGTCAACTCCTCAAAGGAAAAGGCACAACTATATATTGGGACTACAGCAATGACTACAAGAAAGATGTAAGATCAAAGTCTTCATTGAGGCCAGGGTAGGCCCTTGGCAGTTGAAAGTAAATTTAATATGCTGAATGAAAGGTGTTCTATCACTGGCAGCTAGTAAGATACATTTTGTTTTTTGTGAGAAAAGTTATTGATGTTTGGTAATAAAACTTTGACAGAAAAGCTGGTGCATTTATCAATTATTGGCAGTGATTGGAGAGTTCTCTCCTCTCTGTTTTCTAAAAGAGTAGTTCAAGTTTGCTGATACAGGCTGAAATAAAAATCTGAATTCTTAAAATAGGTGGTATTACCCTTTCTTAACCTCTGGTAACTGCAATAAATGTCTAGCAGAAATATACACTGTTAAAAAAAATGAAGGGAACACTTAATGGTCACGGTGTAACACCAAGTCAGTTAAACTTCAGGGATATCAGTCTGCCCATTTAGGAAGCACAAGTGATTGTAAATCAGTTTCACCTGCTTTAGTGCAAATGAAAGTGACAACAGTTGCAATGGAGAGGCAAAAGCTAAAAAAAACTGTTGCTCTCTCCTTATCCTTTCTGACTGATTCTTCTCCAGTTTTGTGTTCTGCTAGTGTCCTTGTCACTAGTGGTAGCATGAGCCGGTAACTGCAGCCCAGTCAGGTTGCACAGGTTGTCCAGCTCCTCCAGGATGGTACATCCACACGTGTAGTCAACATCAACCCTGCAGCAGGACTGGGATCTGCTCCTTTGTGCAAGAAGGAACAAGAGGAGCACTGCCAGAGCCCTACAAAATGACCTCCAGCAGGCTACTGGTGTGCGCGTTTCTGACCAAAATGTCAGAAACAGACTCCATAGAGGTGGCATAAGGGCCCGACGTTCTCTAGCGGGACCTGTGCCCACAGCCTGGCACTGTGCAACACCACTGGTGTTCACCATGGAAAACCAGAATTGGCAGGTCTGCCATTGCCGCCCCATCTTCACAGATGAAAGCATGTTCACACTGAGTACATGTGACAGGTATGAAAGAGTCAGGAGACACTGTGATAAATGTTATGCCCTTTGTAACATAATCCAGCATGACCGTTTTGGTGGTGGGTGAGTGATTGTCTGGAGTGGCATATCCTTGGAGGGTTGCACAGAATTCAGTGTCATAGCCAATGGTACCCTTACTGCTCTTAGCACAAAAACTGTATTAATACTGTAGCTATCAATGTGCTAACCTTTCTGACAGAAACACAGTTGTATGCTTTCAGTGATGACTAATATTTTAGACAGGAAGATACTTTACATTTTGTAAACTATCAGTGATAACTTCACTGGTTCCTCTCAAAGAAATACAGTTATATGTTGAATGCACTGGCCTTTCCAGCAGAAAAGATTACCAACACCCAACATCCTTAACTTTTCTCAAAGAAAACATGGTTTATCTAACTAGCTGCTAGTGATAAAACACTTTTAATTCAGCAAATTAAATCTGCTGCTGCTAAAAGGCTAATGTTGATTTCTAGCAGAAAGTCCTACAAGAAAACTGTCTTGCTGGTAAAACACCTCCAAGCAGGCTTGCAACAAAAGTGTATGATTATATATGTATAACATTATGTGATAACTGGATCTGTATCTTTATCATTATAAATGTATATATAACATTCTGTGTGTGTTATATATATAAATGTATAATAGGGCTAGGACTTTAACACGTTAATTTCGATCAATCAATTACAGAAAAAAAAATTGGTTACAAAAAATTTCCTGACCGAATCTGACCCAAGTCCGAGACAATTATAACCGAGCCCAGCCCGATGCAGTTTGTTAACCTGACATAGTTATTGTTACCATGGTTACAGCTTGTCTGTTTACCGTGATCACACATGGACAGTGTGTAAATGACCATCAAAAGATTGTTTCTCACAGTCAAACACGCCGCAGTCACAGCAGCGCAGCACAGCACAGCACACACGCTCAGTTGGAGCGGAGCCTGTGTTGCGTTCAGGCGTTGTCACGTAAATAACAAATTCCAGCACTTGAATGAGCCACAACACAACACAGCAGCAATGTTAAGTGGGCCGAACCCGAGCAAAACTTCTGATTTGTTATCCAAACCCGGCTCGACTCATCGGGTTCCACTGGGTCCCTTCGGGTCCCGTCGCTCTCGGGTCGGGTATTCACACTCTGGCCCACAATAAACCAGATGACGGGGTTCAGCGCCAACGTCTGACAAATTAACAAACTCTCTGGCAAAATGAGAAATAAATATTTTTTATTGTTTAAGTTCACGAACATGTCTATTCATTGATTCAGTCCTCAACCAAAATTAATCTGAATTTAAAATCTTTGCTTATTGTGTCAAATATTGCTATTTGATAAAAATGCAATTATTCGAGATTAGTTCACTACAAAGCCTCTAATTAATTAGATTAATTTTTTTTATCGCGCCCCACCACTAATATATAATAATAATGACACAGATACAGTTCTCTCTGTCTAACAATCACCTGCCTATGAACAACAGCCTGCATTCTGTATTTATAATATGTACTGTGTCCTGCTCAGAGTCACAGAATGTGATTATATGATTTAGACCTTTTCATTATTTGCATCTGTATTTATTAATATTCTGATTGTGAATTTCTTATTTAATAACCCAGAATATGTTTATGTCTTTTTGTCTGTGAACACTAGAAATGATTTATTAGGCCAATTAATTAATTAAAATTCTGTAACTCATCAACCCAACACTCAGGAATGATTAGCCTCAGGTGTGACTGAATGAAAATTGCTGACAGACAGAGTCTCTCTGACTTTCATTGGATCCATAATAAAAGCTGATGAGGGAATTAACAGATCATGAAGAAAAATATTTTAATGAATGAAGACAGTACATAACTCGGGCGTGATACACTTGAGTTTAATCTCTTATCTGTCTTTCCTCTGGTATAAAACTCCAGTGATGTTGGGATGTGTCAGATCAGTCTGATCAGCTGCTGTGCTGCGCTGTCCAATCAATAACTAATAGCCATGTGGGGGGTAGTGTCGGTTGGTAAAAGACTTTGACGAAGGCTGAACCTGTTTATCCCTGCTTCCTTCCCCTCTGAAAGCCTCCTCTCTCCTTGACTCCTCCGAGCCCATTTAACAAATTGAGATGTCCTACAAGATGGCAAGTCTCAATCAATTTCTGGGTCAAGTGATCGAGGACAGAGGATAGAGGAGTCGAGGAGGGATATTGGGATGAACCCATGAAGAAATAGAGGCCTTTCCAAAACCAGACCCTGCCCACTCCCATTCCACCATGGAGTATAACTCTGTTTGTAGTCATCTTCCAGCTGAATGAAGCACCCTTGATCAAGATGTAGAGGATAAACACAGCAGCAAGGTTTGGGACAAACTTCCCTCTCTGCGGCAGAAAGAGGAACTCTCGTAACTTTTCATAACCATGGAGAAAAATTAAGCTTAATCCAGTTTTATGTTGTTTATAAATGAGAAAAAAAACATGCATATGCATTCATATGTATTTGTAGGACCTACATTTAATTTGTATGCTCTGCTATTGTTTACCTTAATTTTTGTATATTATACTATATATTCTCATCACCACACAAAAGTGCCCACAGTCTGATCTCAGCTTTTTTTTTTTTCAATACAATACCACACAGCCGTCCTGCTACCTCCGCCTTGGTAGCTCTCGAAAGGGGTGATTGGCCATCTTTTAAGAAGACACTGATTGATCTGCTGATTATCAATTAACCACAGCTGTGAGGTTGCATCCCAGGGCTCGCCGGCAGACCCAGGAAGCAGAGGAGAGGGAGAGAGAGCGCAATTCAAAACTCAAAAGCAGGTGCTTACATTAGTTTGAACAGTTTACATTTGTAAGGGTAGTTGCAGAATTTTTTTTTTGTACAGAGCGTCTTCCAGGGCAAACACAATACATGGTCAGTAAGTCAGTACTGGTGCAGGCTTGATGTTGGATGGTTTTATAATCCACTTTAACTTTTCATGAGTTGGTCTGGGATGGCACTCGATGTGGCAGACCCTCTGCATGAACGTGGAAACAGAGTAAAAATGCACAGGGAGATGGTGCAGGGGGTGGTTTGGGAAAGGCCCAGCAACTTTCAGGGCAAAACAGGAAATAAACTACAACAAAATGTGAGATCATGACAAAAACTTCTTTCTTGTGCAAGATGAAATGCATATGACCACTGATAGGGGCCATCTATTGGCCAAATGATGGGCATAGTTTTGTAAATTGTGATCTAATATGGATTGCTGCTTGGATCCAACCCAACTGTCAGAAAATGTTGCATTGTACGTTTTTGCAAACCACAGATACATTACATTTGCATGTTATAATGTAGCTGATACATTGAAACATGTGGTTAGGTTTAAGCAAAAAACAAACATTGGGTTATGGTTAAGAAAACATCATGTTTTGGCTTTAAATACCCAGTTTAGGGGGCACAATGCCCACTGAAAAAGTGGGGTTGTGTTGGTGAAAAGAAATTGCTTTTTGATGCACTATCCCAGCTGGAAAAAAAAGTGACGGGTCACTACAAAACACCCACATTGGGTGCCTAAAAAGCTGTTGGAAACACAGCAATAACTCACTAAATCACAACCAGTTTCGTTGTTTGTTGCTGTTAAACACTGGTCTGCAGTTTGGCAGGCGTTTCACTTGGGTGTCATGCCATCCACCATGCCCGCCACCTTCCAATGACACATTCAGCTCACATACCACGTCACTTAAGAAATCAATTTCAATCAGTTTTTATTTATAAAGCCCAATATCACAAATCACAATTTGCCTCAAAGGGCAAATGCTAATATATATGTATAAATTGTATTCATGGTTTGCAGAAACGCACAATGTCAACATTTTCTTCTGGCGACTTGGCTGTTGGACAAGCTCATATTTACAGGAACTGGAATAATCAACACGTTCTCATCCCAAGTCATCACATATCAGGTCTAAGGTTTAGACAATGTGACAGAGAGGGTTTTGGTTGTGTGAGCCCAAACTTAAGACCTCTTGTGTACAAAGGTTCCTTAGGTTGAGTTACTTGCATTCACCACAGATAGTCCGCTAAGAACTGGAGAAGAAGATGTCCTCAAACTATGCTTTATTAACCACCACACACATACAATGCAAGCCACTCTTTACTAGACTGTTAACTGACGTGGTTTCTGTAACATGATAAAGTAGAGATAACGTACAGTTATGATCATACTGTTGGGATTCCCTGGACCACAGATGATTTGTCATTTGTTAAAATCTAAACTGGACATGTGAAGGCTCCTGAGATGGAGAGACCTCATGTTCTTTGTTCTTCAACAAAGACAGTTATCTGACACCCATCTCAACAGGATGCCCACCTCACACCTCTTTGAGAGACAAGTCTCAAAGCTTGATTGGACAGTACTTTTACAATGTCATGTGACTCTGTGATGTCATCAGGCACAGTGTAGAAATTCTTCTCCCTTTACTACAGTCTCCTGTTGCTCCTGAGCTGCCAAACAGCTCAGATCTCTTTCCCTCTGGGCCCTGGACAGCCCGGATGTGCTCCTCTTCCTGGGCTCTGACCAGATCAGAGGCCCTTGCCCAGAACCACTAAAGGGAACAATTGTTCTACAGACTTTTGTCCCTTTTCTCCTAACACTCTTGTGCCCTCGCTCAAAGCAGGAACATAACTGAAACCAGAGAAGTTAGAAGGGCAAACACAAAGTTTGCAACCAACCTCCCAGCAATAAGGAGAATCAAGTTGAGTTAGCATCCCAATGTCTAACTCTGCAAGGACCCGAGCGACCGGCTTTCTCGGATCTGCACCTTTGGAACAAGGACACAACAAAGACTGCTTCTAGAGCCACAGCTCTTTCCAGCCCTCTCCTCCAGATAACAAGAACAGCACGCCTCAAACCAAATCTTCCCTCCATCCATTCAAGGATAGGTAATGTAACAACTGGGCATAGCTTTATCACAGCTGTACAGGCTGAGCAAGACTGTTAAACTGGTTGTATGTGATTTAATGCTGTTTACTCAGTTATTGTCGTGATTGTCTGCAATTAGGTTATTGATTAGTTGGTTTTACCAAAGCTAAGTCATGTTTAGTTTGCTAATGCTGTTCATGGACAACTGAACATCATCTGCACTAATCCAGACCCTTTGCAACACAAATCGCTTTCACATAGACTCATTTACAAATAGGCTTACAACAGAACTACACCCAAACAGACAGCTCAAAGTTCCCGCTTCTTTTCCTTTGTCTTTGTCCTGACCACATGATTAGACAAACACCTCCCCCGATCTGAAGCCAGCTTTGATTTGGCCATCTTGTAGTTCTCTGTTGTCAGCCATTTTGTTTTGTAGGCCAAATGGCCCTTCAATAACCACACCCGCCTTTGTCTTTCTCTCTCTCTCTCACACACACACACACGCACACACACACACACACACACACACACACACACACACACACACACACACACACATGCTTGAATATAGTTAGTTAGGATTTGTGTGTTTTGGTTTTGCTTTGCTTTCCTTTACGAATAAATATAATTTTTGGAATCATACCTGCTGTCTGTTTAATGTTGTACAAGAGTGAATGAACAGTCAACCTCTGCTACGTCAAGAACTCCGAAATACTTCAGGCTTTATTATTAATTTTGGTTATGATTATTAATTTAATTATTAATCAAATCCACAATTAATAGTATAATTAATAATTAATAGATATTATTAACTGGCTATCATTTCTCCCTTTTTGGGAATGGTGCCCCATGAGGTGATTTGGTAATTATTTCCGTTAGCCAATTTGATACTTAAGCTGGAGATCTGTTACAAGATCAGGCCCTTGATGAGCCCTATTAGTGTTGCTCCCAACATTTATGGTGCCGCCGTGTCATACCTACTAGATTTCCATTATTTATTTATTTATTTTTTTTTGTAGATTTCAGTATAATCCCAGCTTTTTATAATACTATTTGTAGAACCCTTACATATTTGGTGTCCCTTGGTGAGACCTAGTATTATAAACCCCAACATTATCGTTGTTCCCAACATTTATGTTGCCCCTTGATGAGGCCTACAAGTGTAGATTCCATACATTTATGGTGCCTCCGTTGTTTCCAACAATACTCATTATGTAATTTACCACTATTCTACCTCCATAACAAAAACTTCATTGAACAGAAAATGTGAATTCACCTGATGTATCTACAACAGTAACATATTAAGAAAACAAAGAGCTTACTAAGTCATGCGATGAATTTACTGCCCTCATACTTTTAAACTGTAGCTGAAATGATTTACACATAAAATGAAATAAATCAGAAATATGCATAGAAAGCATTAAACTAACCAAGGTAATAGATTTCAATAAGCAGGAAAAACAACAGCAATATTACTAATCTCAAACTTTTCAACTTAAACTTGCAGTGTCTCTCACAGGACCTGCACAGGATCTCTCAGATCTCTCAGTTCATAAAGTCTTTAAATAAAAGAATCCTGGAAATATTTACTGGAAAGAAGATAAAATATATCCTGCCAAAGAGGCAACTCACTGCCACGTGGTGAACTTACAGCAACGCATTGACTGAGCATAAAGCTGGAAACTGGTTACTGACAATATAGGTGTCCTTCATATTAGCCCCTTTTCCACCAACACTCCCAGGAACTTTTATTACCAGGAACTTATTTACCTGGTTAAAAGAGTTCCTGGTAATCTGTGTGGTTTGCATTTCCACTGCACCTCAAAGTTCCGGAAAATTTATTCAAATCAGGCTGATGACGTAGATGATTGAGCGTGTGCCCTCTGCCAGCTTGTTGGCTGGTAACATAACATGTTGGCAGAGAGGGGGGGTGTTTGTCTCAGCCAGCAACTAAGGTTAAACGTATTTTAAGATAAGAGTCAAACTAAGTTAGTCTACATACAGACAGCTGTCATTGGAGCTTATTAGTAACATTCGCTGTTAGCCGAACTAGCATGCTGTCTAAATAAGTGTGTAAGACATATCTTTAGTGTCGGTGGATGAAAGACTGTGGACAGAGCATACTGAATATCGCTGTCTACATGTTTACATGTTCATGCTTGCTGAACACATGTATTGATAAATTATTGGCGTCTTACTCACTAAGGTTTAATTCCACTTAGAGTAACGAGTGTAGCTGCTGTCAGCTCGAGTCATTTTTGAGTTTGTTTCCACTGCGGCCGCCACTCAGCTGCTCAGTGCTTACTGTAGCGTGTAGGTGTGTGTGTAAGTTCAACGCCGGCAGAGAGCGCAGAGGAGAGGCTGCAGGATGATAATGAATTAAACCAAAATGTGTAAAAGTGCCGTTAAAAGAACCGATACCGTTAGTGCTCATCAATACTACAGTAGAAATGTTTATTTGTATAAAGTTTGCAGCCACACCGGTATGGAAGTGTGGAATGCTGCGTGTGTCCACCAATCAGTGTTCTTCAGCACACAGCCCCACCCCTCAAAGTTCTGGGTAATCTGAAAAGCCATACCCTGCTACTAGGAACTTTTTTCAGGGGAATTTGGGGGTAGGGGGAAATTTTTTTCCCCGGTTAATTTCAGTGGAAACACTCGGAGGCTTTTCAATTACCTGGGTAAATGAAAAAAGTTCCCGTGGTGGAAAAGGGGCTATTATGACAAAATTTCTTTTTTATCATTCTGTGTACACTTGTCTTTTTTGTACATTTGTATAATATGTTCTGCTATCATATATTGGTATTTGATGATGTTGTAAATAGTGTAGTACTTATATGACAGGTCATTGTGATTTGGTAGTCATGCTTCTGCTCCCCACAGTTGATCTAATCTAATTAGTGGCAGCAGTTGATCACACTTGGTAGGAATTTGTCTAGATCTAAATGTGCTCTGTGAAACAATCATGTCAGTACCACTGATGTTGTCCAGTGGTGTATCATACAACTGCAAAAGGTGGCTTCTGGCCTTTTGTCTGACACCAAGATCACTGACAAAGTGGCAGTATTAGATGACTTCAGAATAAGAATGGGCTGGAATAATTGTAAATGGAACAATAACTTCACATGTTAAGAATTACCCAGTATATTAGATTCAGCATCAGCTCTGCAAAGGTTCTCATTTGTCCAGGCTACTGTTTTTTTTGGAGACCTGAAATTTGTCACACAGCCAATAAACTTCATCAAATTTAAACTGATTGTTGAAAATGTCCTCTAGAGCAAACAAGACATCTGTCACTTCTGTCATGTAAAGCTATAAGTGTTCCTGTGTTTTAAAAAGAAAAGGAGAGTACTCTTTTTAAAATTATTACACTATCTGCTGAATTGATTACGTTATTTAACATGTTTTTTAGCTTAGTTTATACATTACATGACATTACATGACATTATATATGATTATTACATTAGGAGCTTTAATTACATCTTAATGATTAAATTATGCACATTGATTACATGAAGAGTTGCTACACATGTCAAAGGGGAGAAACAAGACAGAACAATATACAGAGAGATGAACAGACAATATAAGTGGCTGTGACACAGTCCATACCTGGGAGTAGACTCTGTTCTGCCAGTGTCTCTGACTCGACATGACTGCCCCGATCTGGAACATGCCATGTGCAGCCGGCAGCATCCCAATGTCTAGCTGAAGGAACTTCTCTGGATGGTTGTTGTTGGGCAGAACAGAGATGTCCATCCTGGCTATGTTGCTCCCTCCACACTGACTGCTTCATCCAGCTGGATGCACATACTCACTACAACTTGCAAGCTCTGTAATAATTCATGAAGAGCAAGATATTTATGAGCCTGTATCACTTGCAGGTGTGTGTAACCCAACCTGACCATTAAGAGCCTGATGCTGGAGACCAACAGAGAGAGAGAGAAAGAGAGAGAGATGAAGGCTTGGTGACTGATTTTACATAAGCTAAGTATACTGTATGTAACATCAAGAGACTATGTGTTATGTCACGAAAAACCTTAAGTGGAGAAGAGTAACTAAGTACATTAATACAAGTACTGTACAGCACATGTTTGAGGCACTCATTTTCATTTTCATGTAACTTTATACTTTCATGCCACTACACTTATTTGACAGTTTTGGTTATCAATAATAACTAACGCTTCATACCTAAGTGACAGAAAATGTATTATTTAGATACTTCTCCAAGTCATTTTTCAACACCTTATTAATAGATTTTTTTTTCTATAGACAGACAGGACATTAACATAAGCTAAAGGCTAAGCTTAAGTCCAAACATGTCCAGAAATATAGAGAAAAACGGAAGGAAAATAAACAGAGAGGGCACAAAACAAAACCGAAAAGAAACAAATAAGTAAACCAGTAATTTATGGAGCTAAAATCATGCCAAAACCTCACAAACTAATGCATTTTGTTTTGCAAATAAGAAACATACCTAACAAACAAATACATCATGCTTCAGACTAAAATCTTTCAAGTACAAAAAAATCCTTCAAGTACATAAAACCAATTCTACAACTACGAAAATCTTAAAGCCATTCGTGTGTAGATCAGAAGCTGTGTGTGTGTAGATCAGAAGCTGTGCGTGTGTGGATCTGCAAGGCGGAATATTAGTGCCAAAAGTCATGTGACAGTGGTAAAATCGTGCCAAAAGTCACGTGACTTTTGGCAGTAATATTCCGCCTTGCAGATCCACACACGCACAGCTTCTGATCTACACACGCACAGCTTCTGATCTACAAATGTCCTGTAATTCGCACTCCACAACAGCAGGTGGCGCTGTTGATTCAATCTAAGGCCACCAACAAAGATTCAACTATGGCCACATACAACGTTAATAACTTGACAGGTCTTGGTCTGAAGACGGGATTTTGAAGTGAAGACGACCTCAGTCCACACACATTTATCTGCAGTAACTGAACACAACTCCTCAGATGGTGCTAAAACAAAACACACATTGCTGCTCACTGCTTCACACTGAAAGGTTTGAAATAACAAAGTAACGGGAGGCTTTTATTGTGAAAAGTTTATAGGAAGTGATATGCGGTCATTGGCGCAAACGTTTTTAGCGGCGCTGCTCGCGCTAATTCACATGAAATCAGGTAAAAACGTGGAGATATTTAGCACCTATTTGTTCATGTATTAGTTATAAATACTACAGGAGGTTAAAGGGTCAGCAGAAACAGCCACAGTGGGGTGTTATATGCTGCAAACAAACCGGCTTTACAGTTACGTTTCCGTGGTCAAGCCAGCCGGCACTCAATTTGGAGTGCGCACGTTTTCTAATGCTTACGGTAAATGCATTAATACAGCACTGTAAGCTGACAGGGGGAGGAGCCTCTCGTAGAATGAATGGAATAAGGAAATAAAAAACTTTCGTCCGACTTTGATCTTTAATAAAAGATCACATTTTCAATAAGTAGTCCAAGGCACCAAGTGCCGGCTTGCTTGACCACGGAAACGTAACTGCCGGCTGGCTTGACTGCAGTGGCTTAGTGCACTTCCATCTGCACTTTATCTCCAACAGGTGAATATCACTGCTTTTACATGCCATGCTGTGTGGTGAAAAACACTAACTTCGGTTTATTTTCTTTGACTAAAAGGCTTTTGCATAGAATAAGGATGAGGTGAACTTTATTCATCCCAAAGGGAAATTCAATCAGTCATTGATTTATCAGAGTTATACATTCTAATGGCTGTGGGTCAGAAAGATCTTCTATATCTTTTCTGTCTTGCAACGAAAAGAGAGGAGCCGTCAATGTTAAAGCATTGATATTCACCTGTTGGAGGTAAAGTGCAGATGGAGGTGCACAAAGCCGGTTTGTTTGCAGCATATAACACCCCACTGTGGCTGTTTCTGCTGACACTTTAACCTCCTGTAGTATTTATAACTGATACATGAACAAATTAGCACTAAATATTTCCACGTCTTTACCTGACTACCTGATGGCGAGTTTGCGCTAATGACTGCATATCACTTCCTATAAACTTTTCACAATAAAAGCCTCCCGTTACTTTGTTATTTCAAACCTTTCAGTGTGAAGCAGTGAGCAGCAATGTGTGTTTTGTTTTAGCACCATCTGAGGAGTTGTGTTCAGTTACTGCAGATAAATGTGTGTGGACTGAGGTCGTCTTCACTTCAAAATCCTGTCTTCAGACCAAGACCTATCAAGTTATTAACGTTATATGTGGCCATAGTTGAATCTTTGTTGGTGGCCTTAGATTGAATCAACAGCACCACCTGCTGTTGTGGAGTGCGAATTACAGGACATTTGTAGATAAGAAGCTGTGCGTGTGTAGATCAGAAGCTGTGCGTGTGTGGCTCTGCAAGGTGGAAAATTAGTGCCAAAAGTCATGTGACAGTGGTAAAATCGTGCCAAAAGTCACGTGACTTTTGGCAGTAATATTCCGCCTTGCAGATCCACACACGCACAGCTTCTGATCTACACACGAATGGCTTTAAGATTTTCGTAGTTGTAGAATTGGTTTTATTTATTTATTTATTTTTTTCTTTCCTGTTTATGTTGTTTTTTTTTGTTTGTTTTATTTGTCTTTTTTTACATTGCAATCATGAATTACTCTCTCAGCAGGTAAAGATACTCTTGGTAGTTATTTATTTTCTCACAAGGCCCTTGGAACTTTGTACTTTAATGTTATATTCTATAGTTGGCTCATACCTGCTAAAACAAGTGATGTGTTTTTGTTTTCTTTTTTGTTTGGTTTCATTTGGGTCTGTAGCTGTCACTGTCCTTTTCTTTTTGTCTCTGTTTAGTTTTCTTGTTGTTGTTGTTTTTCTGTCTTTGTCTTTGACTTGTTTGTTTTATAAATAAGAAAATTCCAAAAATAAAATTAAAAAAAAAAAAAAAAAAAAAAGAATTGGTTTTATGTACTTGAAGGATTTTTTTGTAGTTGAAAGATTTTAGTCTGAAGCAGTGGCGATTTTGGCATGAAGATTCTGGTGGGGCCACAGACTATTCACAGAAAAAAAATTGATAATGCAATTAACATGTAATACACTGAGCCATACCCGCAGTACAAATACTACTTGCTGCGCGCAAGTGAAAGACGCAGTAACAGCACCGGTGATAATGCTAAAATCACACAATGAAGATCTGACAACATATCTCACCCTATCAGCAACACGGAGGTGTTTAAGAACCCCGACATCATTTACTCAAGATTCACCAACACCAGCATGAGGACCATAAAAGCTATGCAAATTTCATGCCGTAAAAGGCGCACAGTCAAAGAATGACAGTCAATGCACGAGACCGAAAGAGGAAATATTCAAACAGCCCACAGACAGGAGAACAGCTCCCGCACGGAGCGTGCGTAAAGTGACGGGTCCCACACACGCCCAAATGTGCAAACTTATCACCAGCAACTTGCTCAAACATCACAAAAAATTATATGCAGATTACAGAATTAATACTACATATACATACGTACATTACAAAACTGCCTTCTGACACCCGTGTGTCAAATCTGCGCCATGCACGGACCAAAGGCTCAATACGGCAGTCAATAGTTGATAATTAAGAATAACAATAAATTAAACTCACCGATGAGGTTCACTTCTTGAAGAGGAAGGAGGCTCGGCGGTCCCTCATGTGTGCAAACTTCTCTATGACCTTGCTGTTAAAGTCAAACAGTCCATGGATGAGTTCGTTTTCGATGGATAGCATTGCCAGGGCGTTCAGCCTTTGCTGTCCCATCGTATTCCGCGTAAATGTTTTTATTCTTTTCAGAGTGGAGAAGTTTCTCTCAGATTCGGTGCTTGTCATTGGTGTTGTGATGATGATTTGCAGAAGTGTCACAGTTTCAGATAATGCCTCCTGAAGGTTGTTTTCATGAATGGACTTCAATAAAGAAAGTGCGGTATTGCCTTTGCTGAGTTCGCTGTGCTGGTAGAGGGACATCAACTCGGTTTTCAGTTTCGCCTTATTTGTTATTGGCCATAGTTTAATGGCACATTCCAGTTCAGCCTCTGGAAACGACTGCACAAACTTGGGGAAAAGTGTGCAATCAATGAGTTTTGCTGCAATCAAATGGTCACTCTTAGTGAACCTCTCCTCCACTTGACTTATCACAGTGTCGCAGGCCTCTTTCATGACTGTAGCCGTGTTGGTTTTCCTCCTCTTATTTACCTCTGGCCGACTTTCTTGCACAATCACATCAGCGCGTTCCCTGAGACGTCCCACATTTTTGTTGAAGGTGTCCATCGCGTGGATGATGCCAGCCGCATCAATGTCCCGTTTTTGTAGTACACTGTACAAAATGTCCACTTCTGGCATGAGTTCAGAAAAGAACTGCAAAAAGTGTAAGAACTTCGGTTCCTGCAGATGCATGGACAGACCATAGGCCTCGCTGATGGTCACCCTGTCCCATCCCTCTTGTGTGCGAATGTTGTCCAAACACTTCTTAATCTCCTCGCGGCATTCCCACACAGCATTAACAGTTCTGCTTTTGAAATTCCACCGTGTGGCTGGAGGTCTGGGGATGCGCCTATCCGATGTCTCGGCTAGAGCAGCTGTCCTCTTGGGTGAGTTTGAGAAAAAGGTGGCGAAAGCTGACAGATCAGCAAAAAACACTTTTAATTCAATAATCCTTGCTGAGCATATTTGTTGAAGTGTTAGGTTTAACTGATGCGCGTAACAGTGCACAAAATGCGCATTTGGGTATCGCTCCTTCACAAGAATCTGGACTCCGCGCACACCTCCACTCATTACTGCGGCCCCGTCATATGTTTGCGCAATGAGCTTGTCAGTCAGGTTTAGGGGCTCAATAGATGAAAGTATTGCATTTGATAGACCAGCAGCCGTTTTGTCCTTCACCTCAATAAATTCCCAAAACCTTTCTGTCACTGTGCCGTTTACCATATAGCGCAGCACTATGACCATTTGCGACTTGCAGGACACATCGGTTGTCTCATCTGCCTGCACGGCAACAAAGGGTGCATTTGCCAGCTGTTGCGCAATCTCATCCTTGTAAACACTGTACATGCAATCCAAAAGTTCATTTTGAATGACTGCTGAAGTGCCCTTAAAATAGGGTTGAGAATCGTAATGGCTCCTCAGTCTGGAGTCTCCCTCGCACATCGTCTCAAATATGCACCTAAAAATGCCGGGGTTTAAGGAACCGGCAGACTCGTCATGTCCACGCAGGGCAATTTCACACTTTCCACAAAGTTTTATACAGGTTATGATTCGGCCAAGAACATACCTGTTTTCTTCAGTCTGTCGGTTATGTTGTTCAATACCGCGTCGGTATGCACTGTCAAGCTGAGATGCAACGTTCGTTGTACCTAGTAAGCCTAACTTGACTGCATTATCCACATGCGATGCACAGCTTTCGTGTTTTACCAGCCTTTCTGACAGGTGTTTCAAGTCTTTAAATCCGGTTGTTGTCCAGACAGTTTCCCCTCCAAAGAGAAGACATGGAAAGCAGAACAGGCCTTTTTTTGATATGCTAGCTGTTAGCCACGTTTTCCTTTTAAACCACTCCTGGTTGAAGGATCTTGTTTTATCTTTACCTTCTTGAGATATGGTAAAGTCATCCGGTCGATGTGGTCCCAAACGTTTAATTTCCAATTTCTCCTCAAGGGGTAAAGTGCTAAATCGAACAGTTGTTAAGTAGTCCACACGATTCATCATTAGCACTACTGTACATTCATATCGGTCATATTAGCTAAGATACAGCTACAGTATCATAAAATGCGGTGCCCGCCCTTTCGTCAGTTAAATCAACCAATGGGAAAGCTTCAGGGGCCCTGGCGGCCAGGCCCCACGTATTAAACTTAAGTGCGTGCTGAGCACGCGCACACACGCGCAGCAGTTTGTCCAGCCCACAACAGCGCAAGTGCAGGGCCAGCTCAGCCCGGCCCCACCGAGCGAAAACAGGCGAGCAGCATAAGCACAGAGACAAATTCACACACTACTACGCGGCAAAAAATTCTCTAGAGAGGTAATTGTATTCAGCATGTGATGAAAAATGGCGAACATTTCAGGATAGAAATAAAGTTATGTTAACTGTTATCTTAAGCTCAATGACATTATTGTGTCTGACAAATAAATGCCTATAATCTTCTTCTGCATAACAGCGCCCCCTGGTGGGGCCGTGCCCCACTGGCCCCTAATGCAAAAACGCCACTGGTCTGAAGCATAATGTTTTTGTTTGATAGGTATGTTTCTTATTTGCAAAACGAAATGCATTAGTTTGTGAATGATGTTTTGTATTTGCAAACCACGCTGAGTTTGTTTGTGGATCGTTGGGCGTGAGTAAAACATGTTATGTGTGTTTGTGAGGTTTTGGCATGATTTTAGCTCCATAAATTACTGGTTTACTGGCCGTGTGATAGAGGGGTCACATCCCTCTATTTAAATAGAACTGAGTGTTAAGCCAATAGGGAGGACCTTTTGTGAGTGAGACGGGGTAGGGACAGTGTAGCGGCGAACAGCTGTTTCATCAGCTGATGCGCGAGCCCGCAGCCGCGGCGGCCTTGCGGCGCGCACGACAACCAACCTAACCCCGTTTGTAAGTATTGTGTTTTTATTATAGAGTACTTGGTAGAGCACGTCTGCACCCGTATTCACTTAGGTAGCCCCAGATAAGTTCAATGTACAGTTCGGCCAGCCAGTTTGCACAATCAAAGTAGTTTATTTATGTTTACGTGTAATTACAGCGGTGAGTGCTCCCGGCTCATCAGCTGGGGCGCGAGCACGTTAATTACTCAGCTGTGTCAGTTCAAGCAGAACAAAGAGACGCCATTGCAGAGCAGAGGAGTTTGGTTTCCCACAGAGCGTGTAAAAAGTACCAACAAAGCTGAACGGACCGCCGGTAAGAACGCTTGTTATTTTTATTTGTGGATGCGAGGTACCTGAGATGTGGGTGAAATTGCTTGTAGCGCTCGGCACTGTGTGTAAATGTTGGCTGGTAAGGAAGTGTTGTTGTAACTTGTTTGGTCGGATAAATATTGCAGCGGTCTGCTTAATCCCAATTTAAAGTGTTTGATGTGCAGACATGACCGTGCTGGATCATTGGCTGCTAGTGTGGGCATAGGATAAACGGGTCATTTTTTTCCTACCTGCAGACAGTATGTTTAAGGCTGCTAAAACAGTGATTCACGGCTAAAAATAATAATTTTACAGTGGATATGGGATGTAAATGTGTGTCTAAACCTAGGGGGAAATTGTTGGTTGATTAGCTATTTATTAATTTGTATGTTGGGTCTAGGAAAATGTTTAATTCACTGTTTCCATGGGTAAAAGAATGTATTTTATATATTTTGATGTATTTACATTGAAATAATTCACTTAAGTCTGTTTTAACTTAAAGGGAAAAGTTAATCTATTTTTATGCACTTGGTTAATGTGAAAGGGTTTTGATAATTGATAATTATTAATTGGTATTAATTATAATTATGGGTTTGATAATTATTAGAACCTGGTTTTACAAAATGGTAATCATGTGGTGTTTTGTCTTTTAAGGTTTTTCACCTGCTGAGGAAAAAAGGCTGTAAAAAAGAAAGAAAAAAAAAAGAAATTGTTTTCCTTCTTCTGCACTATCCTGGGCAATAACCAAAGAAAAAAAAAAAGAAAAAAAAAGGAAGAACGGCCTGGTCTTTGAGTGGATTCCAGCTTTTAATGTTCAGCGTTGGTACACCCCTTCAAGTGTGGGGTTTACACAGCAAGCAAGCAAAACACTTGACAGTGAAAAACCGACTGCAGCTGGTTGGAAAAGCTCCGATTCAAACCAGACTGAAATTCCTGCATCCAAGTTCACCCCACAACCCCTTCTGCGTCCAAGCCCAGCCCACTGCAGCCTCCAAGCCCAGCCCACTGCAGCCTCCAAGCCCAGCCTGCGGCCGTGTCCAAGCCCAGTGCCTCAAAGTTCTTAGTAAAGTTCAAAATGGCCGAGTCAAAGTCCCTGCAGCAGCTGAAGAGGGAGAGAACGACTGCCAAGCAGCGGTTTACCCGACAGGCAAACGTACTGTTGAAGTCTTGCAAGAAAATGTCGGCAGAAGAACTGGTGGAAGCCTTCAGCAAGGTCACACTTGAGGCCGAGAAGGTACTGGAGGCAAATGAGGAGGTGGAAACCTTGACTGAGGAGGCGGAGCTCGAACCTACTGCTAAAGAGGACATCAATGCAGATGTGAGGAAAACAGCAGAGGACTGCGAACAGAAGCTTGAGGAAGTGGAGGATGCTGTCCAGAAGGTTCTATGGCAAAACTTTGGCTGCCCCGAACTCTCCTTTGCAGTGGAGGCAGCTGAAAAAGAGTGCAAGCGGTTGGTAGCAAGCAGACCTAGCCTGAAGCTGGAGGTATACGAACTCATTCTCAGCAACCTTGAGGGGCTGGTGAAAAGGGCAAAAGAAACCCTGCGCCAATGGACTCGGTGGGTCCCAGAGGGAGAGCGGCCTGACTTCCGGCAGCGCGTCAGGAGTGTGGAGAGTTGGCTGCAAGAGTTAATTTCAGACAAGGCTACCATACTGCAGGCAAAGCTGGAAAACGAGGAGTCCTCTGAGGAGACGCCACACCAGTCACCTACCGTCAAACTGAAACCAATGGCACTCCCTCAGTTCGACGGCAACAAGCGGAACTTCTACCTCTGGAGGAAAGAGTGGGAGGCACTACAAAGGCAAGGAGAACCGACCGGCTCCAAGGAGGTCCGAAAAATCCAACTGTTGGGCAGCCTAGAAGATAAAGTAGTGAGGGATCTTCGCCTGCCAACATATGGGACGGCGGATGAAATCTTTCGTGTGCTGGAAAATCGGTTTGGAAATAAAACAGCAATTGCCCTGGAAATCATTGAGGAGCTGCAGGCACTGGCACCAGTAAGAAGTCACCAACCCAGGAAGATTGTCGACTTGATACAGATCGTGGAAAAGGCCCTGTATGACCTCAGTGAACTGGGAAACACTGGCGCCCTGAAAAATCCACTCGTTACCAAGTCTCTGGAGAGTAAGCTGCCAGAAGGCTTAAAGAAGGAGTGGCTGGTCCATGTGTCGGAAGGAGAGGAAGCCTCATCACCTGAGGGCAGATTTGACATGCTCCTCAAGTTTCTGAGAAGCCAGGAAAAGATTTATGAGCAACTGGACCAGCTCAGGGACGATGACCCCAGCAGGAGGGAGACAAGAGTCCCACAAAAACATGCCCGAACAAAAACTACCAACTCATCAAGCTCCCAAGCATCCTGTGTTGTCTGTGGAGAAAGGGGCCACAGAAAGAGACTCTATTACTGCAAGAAGTTCAAAGCTCTCAAAGTAGCAGAGAAGAAGGAAGCAGTTAAAAAAATTGGTGCTTGTGGGAGGTGCCTGGAGGTCCATGACGATGATGTAGAGTGCAAGACCACCTTTCTGTGCAAAAGCGAGGGATGTAAGGATGCTCAAGGTCCGGGTCATCACTACTACCTCTGTCCCAAAGCTGCAAGTAAGGGAGATGGGCCAAGGAGGCCAAAGCCCAGTCCAGCAAGAGGGGGATGGAAAAAGTACACAGAAACCCAGGAAGAGTTCCTGACAAGCCTGCCCCCTGACCTAGCCCAGCGGTGCCGGGATGCGTTCTGCAACTCTGTCTCAAAGACATTCAGTTCAGCTGTACCTGAGGGGAGTTTGCTGGCAGAGAATGGCCTTGAAGAGTTCCCTGTCATAATGATGATCCTTGAAGTTACTGCAAACGCTGGACAGAGGATTGGGACCCTCATAGACTTGGCGTCCGATACGAACTACATCACTCATGAGGCTGCGGGTGAGCTGAACCTGAGGAGTGAGGATGTGACGCTCGTAGTCCATGGAGTCGGCGGGATGCAAGTGACAGTGGAGACCAAGCGTTACCTCTTGAAGATCCGGATCACAACTGCAAAGGGAACCCTGAGGTCCCACCAGCTTGTGTGTTACGGGTTGGACAGCATCGCAGAGGTCAATCGCCACATACCACCCAAGGCACTGCAAAAAATATTCCCTGATGTCCCTCTTCATGAACTGGTCCGTCCCACTAAAATCAAGCTCCTCATCAGCCTCAAGGAAGGCCAACTCGTCCCTCAAAAAGTGCGCTCTGTTGGCGACCTTGTCCTGTGGGATGGTCCCCTTGGGAAAACAGTGGGTGGCTCTCATCCAGATCTCATGGAAGATATTAAAGTTACAGCTTATGGATCCAGAACCCACTTTGCCCGCTCCATGCGCACAGCAGCTGTTGCGTACAACGAAGTCACCAGCAAGAGCCCAGTTCATCCACCTCAGCTCACTCAAGCAGTCACGTCTGCTGCCAACCGAGACTTCATGGACTGGTGGAGGTGGGACAGTATTGGGGCTGCGTGTGAGCCCAGGTGTGGCGGCTGTAGATGTGGAAATTGCCAACCTGGAGGAAAGGAGATGACAATCTCTGAGGAGCGAGAGCTGGAGCAAATAAAGAGTGGACTAACATACGTCAATGGAGATCGCCACAGCGAGAAACCACACTGGCATGCTAAGTACCCTTGGGTGGAGGATCCAGCAACATTGCCAAACAACAGGAGAGCAGTCGAAGCAACATTCCGGAGGACTGAGAAGCAGTTGGCAAAGGAGCCGAAATGGAAGGCGGCCTACAAAGCTCAAGTCCACGAGATGATCGAGCGGAACGCTGCAGTCAAACTGTCCAAAGAAGAGTTGGCAAGCTGGCCTGGATCCGTATGGTACATCAGCCACTTGATTGCACCAAACCCCCACTCTGTGACTACGCCAGTCCGCCTCGTCTGGAACAGTAGTCAGAAATTCAGAGGCCAGAGCCTGAATGACCTGCTCATCAAGGGTCCGGACGTCCTCAATGACATCCGTGCTGTCCTCATCCGGTTTCGCCAAGGTGTCTTCGCTGCACTTGGGGACATTAAAAAAATGTATAATTCTGTATGGCTTGAGGACCAGGAAGTACACCTACATCGCTTCCTGTGGAGAGACTCTGAGGAAGAGGACATCCAGGAATATGCCATCACCAGGGTTAACATAGGCGATAAACCAGCTGGCTGTATCACTCAAGTCGCCATGCGGGAGACAGCCAACCTGCCAATGTTCCACCATCTTGCAGAAGAGCGTCGAGTACTGGAGCGAGACGCCTATGTAGACGACATCTTGACTTCGCATGATGACCTGTGCCAGCTCAAGCGAATAACGACCAATGTTGAGCACATCCTGGAAGCCGGAGGATTTTACATGAAGCTATGGGTTTACTCCGGCCAAAGTGGGAGGTCAGAGTCAAGCCACTTAAAGGAGGAAGAACCCCCAGTGATGGTCCTCCCAAACCAACTCTCTGAGGAGAACAATAAAGCCCTGGGCCTGGGATATGATCCTGAGAGCGACAAGCTTCATTTGATGGTAGATGTGAACTTCTCCAAAAAGAAAAAGAAAATGAGACTCGGAGAAAACCTGTCAAGAGAGGAAGTCAGAGCGCAGGCGCCGGATCCACTCACCCGAAGAGAGCTTCTCAGTCAAGTCTCTGGGCTATACGATCCCCTCGGCCTTGCGACTCCTGTCAAACAAAAGGGAGCCATCTTGGTGAGGAGAGCTTTCCAGGAAGCAAAGGTCAACTACAGTCCATCAGTAGATACGTGGGATGCACCTTTGACCGAGAGCCTCCGTGAAGATGCCATCTGTCTCTTTGAAGACTACGCTGAGCTCAGCCAGTTGAAATTCATCAGAGCTTTGACGCCACCTGATCCGTGTGCCAAGCCCTGTGGTATCACCTTCTCTGATGGTAGCGAACGCTCTTATGGTGCCGTATTGTACCTCCGGTGGGAGTGTCCAGAGGACGTGACCATAAGACTGGTCGAAGCCAAAGCCAGGCTGACACCATTAGACCACAAGGGGGACGCTGTCAAGGCTGAGGTCTGCGGAGCAGTCTATGCAGCTCGTTTGAAAAAGCACTTCCAGAAGCACTGCAGCATCCATGTGGAGAAGTGGTACCACCTGGTCGACAGTCAGACAGTCTTAGGAGCCATCCAACGTGAAAGCTATGGCTACCAAACATTTTTTGCCAACAGAATTGGGGAGATCCAAGGCAGCACAAATGTCCAAGACTGGTGGTGGATCCCTGGGCCCCTCAATATCGCAGACATTATCTCAAGAGGGGCGAGCCCCAAGGAACTGGACGAAGGCACAGAGTGGCAGCAGGGTCCTAAGTTCCTATGTCTCCCGGAGAGTGAGTGGCCAGTGAAGTCCGCCAAAGATGTTGCTGTCGAAGCCAGAGAGAACCTCATGCGCATCCAGAAAAAGGCATTCGTTGCTGCCCTGACCAGAGCTGGAGGAAAGACGGAGCCCAAGCCTGAACTAATTTCAAGCCCGGCTGATCTGCACAGGCCTCCTGCCGGGGCTGCAGTCACAAGCCTGATGGATATCCAGCGATTCAGCAACCTAACCAGACTGGAAAAGTCACTCGCACTGGTCTGGAGGGCAGCAAAGAAGTTTCTTCATGGCACAGCCAGGGGAAGACCAAAGTGGGAGGCAGTCCCGTTTGATGGCACAGTCACCGTGGCAGAGAGAGAGGACGCCTTCCGAGACCTCTGTCTGGCAGCACAAGTAGGAGCTACCTTTCCCAGCACCACAACAGACCGGCTGGTTGTGTACAGGGACGAGGCAAGTGGGCTATTGGTATGCGGAGGCCGAATCCAGCACTTCAAAGAGGACGGCTTGGCTGTTCCACTGATCCCCTTTGACACTTGGCTGGGGACTCTGCTTGCACGCCAGAGTCACCAAGAAGGGCATGAGGGGGTTGCCGGGACTCTACTCAAGATGCGGAAGTGGGCTTGGGTTGTGCAAGGCAGAAGGCTGGCCCAGAAAGTCGTCAACCAGTGCGTCCACTGCAGAAAGGCCAGAGCTCAAGTCTGTCAACAGGTGATGGGTGATCTGCCAGTGGAAAGATCAAGACCTGCTGCGCCATTCCAGTTCATGTCAGTTGACCTGTTTGGACCTTACTTGGTGAAGGACGATGTCAAAAGGAGAGTATCCATGAAGGTCTGGGGGGTCATCTTCTGCTGCATGGCGAGCCGGGCTCTACACATAGACCTGGTCAACAGTATGTCCACAGAGAGCTTCCTAATGGCCTACCAGAGATTCACTGCCATCAGAGGCCACCCCCTCAAGGTTTGGTCAGATCCTGGGACCAATTTCATTGGTGCAAAGTCCTTGCTGGAGGAGTTGTATGCCTTCCTGATGAGCCAAGACAGAGCAAGCCTGGAGGAGTATGCAGCGACAAATGGGACAAACTGGACCTGGAAAGTGCTCCCTGCCGACTCACCGCATCGGAATGGAGCTGCTGAAGCTGCCGTGAAGGTCGCCAAGAGAGCTCTTCAAAGTTTGAGCAAGTCGACAAATCTTACCTTCAGCGAGTTCCTCACAGCCCTCCAAATGGCAGCTAACCTCGCAAATGAGCGTCCTATTGATGCGAGAGTCCAGAGTCGGGAAGACCGCGTGGAGTATGTGACGCCAAATTCGCTCCTCCTGGGCCGAGCATCTCACGGTGGTGACTTCAAGTCCTTTGATTTCCAGAACTACCCCTACAAGCGGCTCAGAGAAATCCAAGGTCAAGTCAACGAGTTCTGGAAAGCATGGTGCCAGCTTGCTGGCCCAAACCTTTTTGTTAGATCAAAATGGCATGCTACAGAAAGAAATGTCTCCGTTGGTGATGTTGTATGGCTTTGTGATCAGAATGCTTTGCGGGGGCAGTTTAGACTTGGCCGAGTCGTCACTGTAGCTCCCGATTCGAAGGGCATTGTGAGAGATGTTGAGGTTCTGGTCACTCCAGGCAATTGTGCCTCAGTCCACCATCAGCAGCCAGTGATCCACTCCACAGGTTCTAGTGACCGAAAAGAGAGGTCCAACGGTGTGGTATTGCGCAGAGATGTCAGGCGGCTCGTAGTTCTTTTACCTGTAGAGGAGCAGCGCCCCTAGTGGTAAAGTTGTTTGTGAAGTTGTTCGCCTTTTCAGTTTGCAAGCTTTCTGAGTAAGTTCAGAAAACTTGAGTGGGAGGTGTAGCGGCGAACAGCTGTTTCATCAGCTGATGCGCGAGCCCGCAGCCGCGGCGGCCTTGCGGCGCGCACGACAACCAACCTAACCCCGTTTGTAAGTATTGTGTTTTTATTATAGAGTACTTGGTAGAGCACGTCTGCACCCGTATTCACTTAGGTAGCCCCAGATAAGTTCAATGTACAGTTCGGCCAGCCAGTTTGCACAATCAAAGTAGTTTATTTATGTTTACGTGTAATTACAGCAGTGAGTGCTCCCGGCTCATCAGCTGGGGCGCGAGCACGTTAATTACTCAGCTGTGTCAGTTCAAGCAGAACAAAGAGACGCCATTGCAGAGCAGAGGAGTTTGGTTTCCCACAGAGCGTGTAAAAAGTACCAACAAAGCTGAACGGACCGCCGGTAAGAACGCTTGTTATTTTTATTTGTGGATGCGAGGTACCTGAGATGTGGGTGAAATTGCTTGTAGCGCTCGGCACTGTGTGTAAATGTTGGCTGGTAAGGAAGTGTTGTTGTAACTTGTTTGGTCGGATAAATATTGCAGCGGTCTGCTTAATCCCAATTTAAAGTGTTTGATGTGCAGACATGACCGTGCTGGATCATTGGCTGCTAGTGTGGGCATAGGATAAACGGGTCATTTTTTTCCTACCTGCAGACAGTATGTTTAAGGCTGCTAAAACAGTGATTCACGGCTAAAAATAATAATTTTACAGTGGATATGGGATGTAAATGTGTGTCTAAACCTAGGGGGAAAGTGTTGGTTGATTAGCTATTTATTAATTTGTATGTTGGGTCTAGGAAAATGTTTAATTCACTGTTTCCATGGGTAAAAGAATGTATTTTATATATTTTGATGTATTTACATTGAAATAATTCACTTAAGTCTGTTTTAACTTAAAGGGAAAAGTTAATCTATTTTTATGCACTTGGTTAATGTGAAAGGGTTTTGATAATTGATAATTATTAATTGGTATTAATTATAATTATGGGTTTGATAATTATTAGAACCTGGTTTTACAAAATGGTAATCATGTGGTGTTTTGTCTTTTAAGGTTTTTCACCTGCTGAGGAAAAAAGGCTGTAAAAAAGAAAGAAAAAAAAAAAGAAATTGTTTTCCTTCTTCTGCACTATCCTGGGCAATAATCAAAGAAAAAAAAAAAGAAAAAAAAAAGGAAGAACGGCCTGGTCTTTGAGTGGATTCCAGCTTTTAATGTTCAGCGTTGGTACACCCCTTCAAGTGTGGGGTTTACACAGCAAGCAAGCAAAACACTTGACAGACAGAGTCATTTGTAACAGAGAATTTACCCAAAATACCAATTTTAGGCAGAGGCTTAATAATACAGCCATAAGCCTTGAAAGTAGTGTCAAAAAAGGATGACCAGAAAGGGTCAAGTTTTAAACAGGACCAAAACATATGGGACATGGTGGCTGGGGTCTGTTTATACCTGTCACATATAGGGCTAACATTTGGGAATATTCTATGAAGTTTATCTTTGGACAAGTATAGCTGAGGTGGCATTTTTAATTTGTCTTGAGAATGCAGAAGATGAATTAACCCTACAAAGAGCAATGTCCCGTTGCACATCTGGCAGTAGGAACCCTAGGACATTTTCCCATTTTTGTCAAACATGGGATATAAAGAGATTGTATCTATTGATGATCTGAGTATAAATCATTGAGACTCTACCTTTATTTGGCACATTATTTATTATCTACCCTCTACCTCTTGACCATATCTTCAGAAATTTTGGCATTCAATTCCACTGCTACAAAGATGACAACCAGCTCTATCTATCCACCAAGCCTACTTCCAATTACCCAATTCCCTTTCTGACTGTTTATTGGATATTAAATCTTGGCTCTCACACAACTTCCTCAAACGTAACAGTGATAAAACTAAGGCTGTCCTTGTAGGTACTAGATCTACTTTGGCTAAATCACATAGTGTCTCTCTAACCATTTACAAATCCAAAGTCTGTCCTTCCTTGAAAAGTCTGGGTGTCATTCTGTCAGGGTTTGAGGTTTTGCTCCCCTTTCCCCCTCCCTTGTGTTCCTGTCTCTCTTGTCTGTGTCCGCTCTTTCCCCATGACATTCTCAATATGGCAGGGGTATTCAACTAAAATTCAAAGAGGTCCAGTTAGAGAAAATTTCCTAAAGCAAAGGTCCGGAGCATCATTATGGCTAACTTGCGATATAATTTAGTGTGATACTGAAGTAGCCTAGTAGTTGTATTAACGTCTGCATGTAATCAACATGTGACTGTCAAATCAAACCGTACGATCCAAAGCATTTCGACAATATTTATTGTCACTTAACATTGAACTATAAAGATACGCATTTAAAAATAAAATGGAGAAAATAAATTAATTCGTTTCTGAAAAATTGTGCATCTTAAAATAAAGTGCTTAATTTTAGAAAAAAATAAGATAAAGTGTAGTAACAGCTTGAATTTTCCTTTTTCTTTGTTAACTTTTTCACATCCTGACTTGACAGTCTCACTCGCCTCTCCGTCTTCTCTCCCTGTATCGCTTTATTTCTTTATCTATATTCCTATCTTTCCATTTTTCTTCTGTCTTTCCGCTTGTCACTCATCTCTCACCTCTCTGACTGTATTCAGAGTCGCAATGTTAATCGCTTGGAATGCAGAGATTTGATTGGCTGGGTGGCATCACGTGGGATGGCTAAACTCGCATGCAATCTGTCTGTGCGTTTCCTGATAGTAAAGACTAGAAAAGTTGCACTGGTAAAAATAGAAGCGTCTCGTCAAATTTTAAAATCGCTTATTAGTTTACTGGTTATTGGTCTGGGTCTACATAGGATGGCGTCTGGGTCCAGACTCGGACCGCGATCTGCCTGTTAGTGACCGATGCAATATGGACTCCCTTTCCACTCTCAGATCCCGTCTGAAAATACACTTTTTCAGGCTGACATATTCGGTCTGATTTAATGGTGACACACATATCAAGACTTACACTGATGATGACTTTGTGATGATGATTTTATACCTCACTCTTATAATAATGATTTTTGTCTAGTTGTTTTATAAACTTAATATTGTATATTACTGAATTGTGAGACTGATCTACGGGTACAATGCTGCTTGTATTTTAACTGTGTCTTGTAAGGTGTCCTTGAGTGCTCTGAAAGGTGCCTTTTTTGTTCTTGAATGATGTGTCAGTTAGAGTGGCAGTCTAAGTAGGTCCTGTTTTTAAGTCATTTTTGAGTGTGTTTTTTCTTTTTTAATGATTGTTCATTTTTCAAATGTGATGAGTAAAGTTGTGTACACGAGGGACAATCTCCTGGCTCTGAGAGGTACGACTTACGGAGTTAAACAACCAATACTGGCCGAGCAAAGCTGTTTCAAGGCTGCAAAGCAGAAGCGAAGCTAAAGGCTAGGAGATGGAGATACAAGCCTTTCCTGCCGTAATAATGGGAAATGTGCACTTTGAGATTTGTATTCAAATGTAAAGTGCGTTATAAATAAAATCTATTATTATTATTAAATGTAAACTCGCTATCTAACAAGTGTGATAAACTCCTGGCATTGGTGAGGAGCCAACGACTCTACAGGGAGTGTAGTCTGATGTGCTTCATTGAGACGTGGCCGAATGACAACGTGCCTGACTCCTGTTTGAACCTAACAGGCTTCTCTACTGTGTGAGTGGACAGGGACGTGAGTGGCAAAAAAAATTCATAATTAATATTAAGAATTTACAATTAACACATCTTCTTTTAGATATTCTTTTTTTTTTTTTTCAATCACGTACTGCACCAGGTCTCCTCTTCCCAGAGTACTGGGTAAATATCTCAGAATAAGGAAGGACTCATAGGGTCATACGATAATGCAATGTGCACACTGGAGACACTTGCGCGTGCACACATGCACACTCACATGCATGCATTCCCGTCATCGGGAAGGAAATCCCTCAGGCACACCCTTACAAGCCACGGGCTTCAAATTAAGCGGAGAAATGAGAAGATGCATGTTTCATACTTTGTATTCGAGCAGGATCAAAAATAGTGATTTGAATAGGTTTCAATCTGAATATTTATGTTCGTAGGGGTCTTTAATGTGAGTATCTCCATTCACGTTGTTTACAAAAGGCTACAAATTAAAAAAAAAAAAAGAGAAAATTACAACACTCAGAACTGCACAACCTGTATCAATATACATAGCAATATATATGAAGAACTGTAAAATGTCACTATTGTGAGGTAGTTCAGACATCGACAGTGACGATGTGTTGTTGAATGTTGGCAACAAAATTGGGTGCTGGGAATCCTATTGAGATGACACACTCACCCCTTCAGAGGGAACAAAAAGGTTCATCGTAATGCTAATGATGTGTTGAGGCTACCTCACCTTCAGAGATAGACAAGACCACTTTATTTTATGTGCTCCTTTCGAGTTATTAAATTACAGGAAACTTTATCAGCTTTGTGAAAGCTGCCTATCAAGAATTTATGACAAACACATTTTCAGTAAATCTGTCTCAGCTTGATATCATGACTTTGCAAGCACCAAATGACTTGCTTTAACGAATTCTGTTAGATTATAATATAAAGAATTGTGAAATATCACTTCCATGAATCTGTTTAGACAGACAGTGGCAGATCAATGAGGTGAAGCCGTGCTGTGTGCGGCAGGCAGAGCGTGTGCAGAGTGCTGTACAGTCCGAACGTCAAAATAATAATTAAAAAAAAGAAAAGATCTATGTAATCATTTCCAATATTCACAAGCTGTTTTTATCTAACGAAAGACTCTGTTTCAGTCCATATTTGTTGACATGTAGTCTTTGAAAAACAACATTTTTGCTGAGGTTAAAAAACTCCTCGTCTTTCGCACATTCTGTACACGGAGTAGGGTGGTCTAACGGCAATCTAACAGCACTATAGGACATTATTATCATTACCACTGCAGATAAACTTAGCCGCCAAGACTAATGATTCAAACGCAGTTTTGTTCTCGCTGTACTATCGCTCGGTTCCCAGCCATATCACTTTAATTTTTGTGCAATTCTTTTGAATAACAAAACACTGAAGCATATTATTTATGACCTGTGATATGGTAGCCTGATAATCATTAAATACGCTCTGTGTGGGAAGCTCTCTCCCACAATTATAGTAGTAAGAGGCACAGTAAACTGCTTCAGCTTCCACACTCACTGCTCCTTCTGGTGGATAGACAGACCATTGCAACTGGTTTCTACAAATTAAACTTAGGGGCATTATCAGCTGGTCTCGTATTCTCTACGTCATCGCGAGGGATCTACGAGCCTGGCCAGGTGACGACAGGGACCTGTCACGGATCGGTCAGGGCTCTACCATGGGTCAAATGGAAATTTGAAGTGGCTGCATCTGTATGTGCCTCAGGAGTTTTCACACATTGTTACCATTATTGTTTACATTCCACAGCAGGCAGCAATGGCAGTGGCCTGTGTCATCATCCATGAAACTGTTGCTCGGATTCAGACCCAGCATCCTAGTGCATTCATTGCAATAATGGGGGATTTTAACAACACTACTATCTCCTCACATCTGACTGGTTTTGTGCAGTATGTGGATTGTCCCACCAGGGAGAATAAGATACTGGATTTGTTTTGTGGAAATGCCAAGGATGCCTACAGTGCCTCTGCGGATCGGTGGTGGAATGGGTGGATATTGTAACAGAATATATAAACTTCTGTAGGGACACTGTGATGCCAGATAATACTGTACGCTGCTTCCCCAATCATAAACCCTGGGTTAACAATAATATCAAGCATCTCCTCAACCAGAAAAAGCTGGCGTTCAAGAAAGGGGACAAGGAGACTTCCAGTTCAGCATGTGAGGGAACACAAGCTCAAGAGGTGGCTCCCGTGCTTTTACAATACTTATCATCAGTTTTTCGCTTAACAGACGTGTTTTACCTAGTACCTGGTGTTGTTTAGCATCTAGGGACTGTTTTTTTTTTTTTGAACTTCTTTTTATTTCCTTTGAACAATTAGTCGTACAGTACAAAGCATGTTACGTGTCAAGGCCATCAATGACCTTAAGGAGCAGTCCATGAGTATCAGTGTCTCTTCAGTTTCCATACATTATTTAGGTACATAAGAATGAATAATCCTTTTGTCCCTGGACCCAGGAAAAACGAGACAAAGCAAATAAACAGGTTGTTACATTTTCAAACCATCAGCCTGAAAAGAAAGAAAAAATCAAGTATACAAATAAGACAAAATAAATAAATACTAATTTTTTTTTTTTTTTTTTTAAAAAGGGGGTATATTAAAAAAAGTTATTACATTTATTTAATTTTTTTATCATTTATTTAAAAATAAATCTGTTTTTAATTGTAACCTTGCAGTTATGTTTTCCATGTGGTAAACCTCCTTAACTCTCTCCTTCCATTGTGCTACTGAGGGGGGCCGTGGCCTCAGCCAGGAGACTGTGATCATCTTTTTAGCAATTAAGAGTAGGACTCTCAGTAATATCTGGTTGTTATTGTCTATATCTTCTGGTAATATTCCCAGTATAAAGTAAGATGGTTTTAAGGGTAGAAATATGTTTAAACATTTTTTAATTTCTTTTTGTATATTCTGCCAATATTCTTTAAGTTTTGGACAGTCCCAAAAGATGTGTGCGTGGTCTCCTACCAGACCACAGCCCCTCCAACACTGATCAGTGGTACCACCGGATTTCGAGGTGATAAGAGGAGTCCTGAAAAATCTCATCCTGACCTTCCAGTCAAATTCCTTCCAAATAGGACAGCTGGTTATTTTATGTCCCTCTCTACAAGACAGTTCCCAATTTCTATCCGAAATTATAGTATTCATCTCCAGTTCCCATTTTTCCTTCATGTCTAAGCTGTTATCTGTTAGTTCTTCTTGTAATATCTTATATATGTGTGATATGATCTTCTTTTTAACAGTGCCTTTAATTGTTAACATAAAGAACTGTTCCATATTAGATGATGGTGTACATAATCTGTCCCATTCTTTATGTGTTAGTAAATAATGCCGCAGCTGTAAATACTTAAAAAAGTCATTGGCTGGAAGGTTGTATTTAAGCTGAAGCTGTTGGAAAGACATCAGGACTCCTCCCTCAAATAATTGCTCTAGGAGGATTAGGCCTTTTTCTTCCCACTTTTTAAACCCTACCTCCAATTTGGATGGAACGAAGTCAATATTGTGTGCAATTTTCACTGCTCTAGATATAGATAGTGGGATTTTTAACTTCTTCCTAACATTTGACCATATTTTTAAGGTGTTTTTTACCCATTGGTTACTAATTTTATTTATATTCCAGGTGTCTTGGTTCAAGAATGGAATTGTGTCTAGGGGCTTATTTGGGCAGCTACTCTGCTCCATCCTAACCCAAATAGTATTTTTATCTTGAGTTAGCCACGCTACCAAGGATTTGAGCTGAGCTGCCCAAAAATATTTTTCTAAGATAGGTAAATTTAGGCCCCCCCTTATCTTTCGAGCATAGAAGTCTTTTAAATTTAATTCTTGGCTTTGTATTTCGCCAGATGAATTTAGATAACCATTTATTAATTGTTCTAAATGTAGAACTGGGAACCTCTAAAGGTAAGGATCGGAACATAAAGAGTAATCTTGGCAAAATGTTCATTCTTATTGTTTCCACTCGTCCAGCTAGGGATAAGGGAAGAACTTCCCATCTCGTAAGGTCAATTTTTATTTCACCCATCAGTTTTCCATAATTGGCTTTAAATAACTGTGATATCTCAGAGGTTATGATGACTCCTAGGTATCTAAACCCTTGATTGGACCAGTGGAATTGGAATTCTCCTGCTAGTTGTGAGGGCCAGCATCCCACCAGCATCATTGCCTCAGACTTTGATTGATTAATTTGATAACCTGAATGTTTTCCATATTCTTTAAGGTTACTCATCAGCGCTGGAACAGAAGAAATTGGGTCACTGATGTATGTTATTACGTCGTCTGCATAAAGCGAGATCTTGTGTTCTATTTGACCATCATCTTTTATACCCTTAATATTATCATTTTGTCTTATTAATGCTGCTAGGGGTTCAATATTTATAGCAAAAAGCAAGGGACTAAGGCAGTCTCCCTGACGAACTCCCCTCTCAAGGAAAAAAAAATCAGAACAACATCCATTTACTCTGACACGTGACTTTGGATTTGTATATATATAACAGTTATCCACTCAATAAACCTTGGATGAAATCCCATAGCAGTCAGTGTTTTAGTCAGAAATTGCCAATTCACTGTATCAAATGCTTTCTGTGCATCTAAACTAATTAGCATAGAATTTTGCACACTTTTCTTAGCACATGTTATGATATTTAAAGTTCTTCTGATATTATTAGTTCCTTCTCTGCCAGGGATAAAGCCTGTCTGGTCTACATTGATCAGTTTTTCAATAATTTTCTGCATCCGGTTTGCCAGTATACTGGTCAGTAACTTTAAGTCATTACATAGTAGGCTAATGGGTCTGTACCCTTCACAGGCAGTTGGATCTTTACCTTCTTTGTGGATCACTGATATAATGGCCTCTGACCATGTAATTGGTGGTTCCCCTTTGGAGAGGACATAATTAAAAACTTTAGTCAATATTGGTGTTAAGTCATCAATGAAGCATTTATAAAATTCTCCAGGGAGTCCATCTGTCCCTGGAGATTTGTTGTTTTTTAGTTTTTTTATGGCTTCCCGGATTTCAGTTTCCATGATGTCTGATGTCATTTGCAATGCTTCATCTTCTGACAATGAGGGCAAATTTAGGCTGGCGAGAAAGGCTTCAGATTCATTACCCAATATATTTGATTTAGGCTCTTCATATAAATTTTTGTAAAACGATGCAAAGGCATCTGCAATTTCCTTAGGGTGGGAGACTATTTTTTTATGTATGGGGTGCACAACTTTGGAAACCAAACGATTAGCCTGAGCTTTACGAAGCTGAAATGCTAACAGGCGGCTAGCTCTGTTTCCCATTTCATAATATCTTTGTTTAGAAAATCTTAATGCACCTTCCGCTTTATATGTGAAGATCTTGTCTAAAGCCTTCCTATTTTCTTTTAATTCAAGCAGAGTGTTGTGTGCTCCTGTAATTTTATGCTCTATTTCTAATTGTTTTATTTTATTTTCTATTTTTGTTTGTTTGGCCAATCTTAATTTCTTTAGTCTTGATGCAATCTGAATAATTTTTCCTCTTAAAACGGCTTTAGCTGCCCCCCATAGGATTGGTGGTGTTACATCTCCAGTATAATTTATCTCAAAGTAATCTTTCAAGTTCTGTTTTAATTCTTGTACTACTGTTGCATTGGTCAATAATGAGACATTTAGTCTCCAGTATTTAAAGACATTTTCTTTACCTAGATCTATATTTAACATAACAGGAGCATGATTACTTAGGGTTATCGATTCAATATGACAATCTATTACCTTATACATATATTGTTGGGGAAGACAAAAAAAGTCGATCCTAGAATAACTATTATGAACATTAGAAAAGAAACTAAAGTCTTTCTCTTTAGGGTTTTGAAATCTCCAGGGGTCCTGGTTTTTTTAGTTTGGGGTCCCTTCTCTGCTGGTATTCTATCTAATCTTCCATCTTGAACAGCATTAAAGTCACCTCCAACTACTAGCATGCCCTTAGCATTAGCAGCAATGACATTTGCAATTACTTCAAAAAAGTTATCATCCTGTTCATTCGGTGCATACAGATTCAGAATAGATATCTCCATGTCCCCTATCCTACCTACAACCATAACAAATCGCCCCATTTTATCATGGATGTTTTTCTCCAAAGACAAGGCCAGAGATTTATTAATCAAAATTGCAACTCCCCTTTTTTTACCAAACGAAGCACTATACACTTGATTTACCCATTCCCGTCTTAATTTTTTATGTTCGCCTTCTGATAAGTGGGTTTCCTGTAATCAAGCAATTGAACATTGCATTTTCTTTAATTGATTGTATATTTTTTTCCTTTTAATAGGATGATTCAATCCACGGACATTATAGGTTATCATATTCAAATTGTTCATAGATATATGGAAGAGATGTTCGTTCTCAAATCAGACCTCCTTGTCAACATTTTTGCACACATCTGTGCACCGTTTGAAACATAATATATGACTGTATGACCATCAGAATCATAATAATCAAACACAGTAACAGGAAAGAACAAAACAACAGCAAAAAAAAGACATGAACTGACTTCCAAACAACCGATTGATTGAACAAACTTCCTACAATGAAATTCCTAAACAGAGAGTTGTGACAAAAACCTCACACACACACAGTGCTATTGCAACTAGCTGACAGCGAAATAGCTGAAGTTAGAGTTGCCTAAGGTGAAATAAAACAAAAACTAAACTAAACAAAATTAAAATATCTTAGCCCTTCATCCTGAGAAGGGACAAACCCCATGTAGTGTTTCTTTTTCATTCTTTTTTCCCCTTTCTTTTTTTATTTTTTAACTAATTAAAACCAGCCAAACATAACTCTTTGTTGTTACAATAAAGACAAAGTAAGCAGACATAATCCTGATTTACAGCCATAGCTGTACTACCTTTTTTTTTGTCTACTTACATTTTAAAGTCATTTTCTATTCATTCCTCGCCTTGGACAAAAACCTGCAGGTCCGCGTTTGTCATCGTTGATGGGCCTGCTCTGTTTGATGTCGGAGCCGTGTCCCAGTGATTGCGCAACAGTTCCTTCTGCAGAGTCTCCCGGTCCTCTACCTTGACATGAATTCCCATCTCCTTCAGGGTGGGGGCCGCATCCGCGAGAGACGAAAAGGTCTTCACTCCAGATTCCAGATGGATTTTCAGCTGAGCAGGGAAAGGCGATTGGGCTTTAACTTTTTTGTCTTTAAGTTGTTTTATTACCTCCCGTACTTGTTTGCGTTTCTTCTGTACATCCGATGTGTAGTCCTGGTCAAAAAAGACCTTTTGCCCTTCATATGTCACCCCTCGTTTTTTCCAAGCTTTCTGAAGTATTGTTTCTTTCATTCTGTAGTCAGAGAACCTGACAATGATGGATCTTGGGGAGGCAGAATCCTTCGGTTTCATGGTCAATGAGCGATGTGCTCTTTCCACACACAGGTCCAGATCTTCTGGTAGTTCCAGCGAAGTGCGCATCAAGTCGGTTATAAATTTAACCATATCATTCCGTTCTTGCCCCTCTTTCACCCCGTATATGCGCAGGTTGTTTCGTCTTGCTCTGGACTCGAGGTCCTCGCACTTTGCCGACAGTTTCGCTTCTCGATGAAGTAGATAGCGAATAGCCCTCTCATGGCGGAGAGTTTTATCCTCCGCGTCACTTACTCTTTGTTCAACCTCCGCAACATGTTGTTCTAATTTTGTCGTACGTTCCAACACATCACTGAGGGTAGATTCAACTCTGGATAAGGTGGTCTTCATATCTTGAGAAGCCTCCGTGTGCTCTTTCCGTAGGTTGCGGAGTTCAGTGAGAACTGCCGACATGTTGTTTTCGGCGCACACTTCACCTGTATTTGAGGGTATGTCCATTTGGTCCCGTTTATCCTCTTTTTTCGGCGCTTTGCCTTTCTTTTCTGTATCCTTTTTCAGCACGGACATTTCAGCTTTCTTTTTAACCGGTCTGTGGTAAGTATTTTAAGACTGAACTTGTGGTTTGGCTAGTTTTTAAGGGGTTTCTCCCCGCAGCAGGTGAATCAAGCTGCTGCTCCACGCATGACGTCACCGGAAGTCATCTAGGGACTGTTTGACTTTAACTTTTTGAAAGAAATGGCCTACGAATTACGGAAGAAACCGACAACTGCTACTGCCAACCCCGCCGCTGCGGAAAAGGGTGCCGCCATGTTGGAGGAAAACACCGACCCCTGCTCGAAACTGCCAGCAGATCTGGAGAGACTTCGCTCTGCCCTTATTGCGGACGTAAGCGCAACACTTTCTATATTGATAAACGAAGCTCTGAGCACGGCCCTCGGCCCAATCTCGGCCTCTCTGGAAAACATCAGAAAAACAACCGACTCTCACGGTCAGCGCATTCAGGACGTAGAGCATGAGCTCTCCGGTTACAGTGACAGAATCGTGGAGTTGGAAGAGTGCACCAAAAGCCTTATAGCAGACAACGCTCCCCTCCTTGCAAAAACAGAGGACTTGGAGAATCGCTCTAGATGATCTTATTTGAGGGTCGTCGGAATACCTGAGAAAATGGAGGCTAACAACCCTGTTGCATTCATGTCTACTTTTTTTGACATCTTTCCCACACCACCCGTCCTTGACTGAGTCCACCGAGTCGAACCAGCGCCAACAGCAACGGAGGGTGAGCGCAACTGAGCCAGAGTGTTTATCGTGCACTTCCACTATTACAGGGATAAGGAGCGTGTGGTCAAGAGAAGGGGAGATCAACTTTACTTCAGAGGGCAGAAAGTGTTCATCTTTCAGGACCACAGTGCCAGCGCAACCCGAAGAAGGGCTGCATTCAACGGGGTGAAAGCCAAACTACACGAGAACAAGGTGAAGTTTGGGATCCAGATGCCCGCTGCTTGCCTGTGGATCATACATGACGGGACTTAGGGTGTTTTTCAACTCGCCGGATCAAGCCCAAACCTACTACAACCGCCACTTTACATGAGAATGCAGGGTTACTTGTGGTCTGCCAAAAGTAGAACAGGAGCCAGAGCCTTCAGCTATCAGGCTCCTCTTTTGTGGAAACAGCTTCCTGTTTCGGTCCGGGAGGCAGACACCGTCTTCACTTTCAAGACTAGACTTAAGACTTTCCTTTTTGATAAAGCTTATAGTTAGGGCTGGCTCAGGCTTGTCTTGGACCAGCCCCTAGTTAGGCTGACATAGGCCTAGTCTGCTGGGGGACCTCCTATAATACACCGAGCCCCTTCTCTCCTTCTCTCTCTCTCTCCCTTGCTAGTATTCATGTCCTGTTAATGCATCTCTCTAACCAGGGCCTACTGCATGCCACTAACTCGGCTTGTTCTTTGGAGCCTTTGTGCTCCACTGTCTCGCAGGTTAACTCGTACCGCAGCTGTGCCTGGATGATGTGTCGTGGTTGTGCTGCTGCCGTGGTCCTGCCTGATGCCTCCCACTGCTGCTGTTACTATTAGTCATACCTGGACTATTATACGCATATCATTATTGTCACATACATATATAATCATATTATTAATATAATATCTGTCTCTCCTTATGTCTCATTGTGTCATATGGATTACTGTTAAATCATTATATTGATCTGTTCTGTACAACATCTATTGCTCGTCTGTCCGTCCTGGAAGAGGGATCCCTCCTTCAGTCGCTCTTCCTGAGGTTTCTACCATTTTTTTCTCCCCGTTAAAGGGTTTTTTTTGGGGAGTTTTTCCTTAGCCGCTGTGAGGGTCCTAAGGACAGAGGGATGTTGTATGCTGTAAAGCCCTCTGAGGCAAATTGTGATTTGTGATATTGGGCTTTATAAATAAAATTGATTGATTGATTGATTGATAAGGACATCATAGCTGCATGACAAAGAGGTTTTGACAAGGTAATTGGACACAAACCGTTACAATCTAAAAGCTGTCTGCTTATAGCACATCATGACGGTGTGTGTCAATCTGACGCTTGTTAAAATTCACCGGCAGCTCACTGGTTAACCTACAAGCGCTGGCATGTGTGCGGAGTGGAGAAGAAAAAAAGCTCACGCATATATGACTGTGGGAATTACCTGAGGTGTAAAATGAATATTGAATAAGTATCTGTACTATTCTAGTCAGCCCTATGTGTTGTGCCTGGATTCCGAAATTCCCAAGTTGTTGTTGCCACTGTGTTTAGACGGTTTAACCGTCAAGACAACTGTTTCTCAAACCACACATTACTCTCGTTTTCTGCATTATTCTGTTTCATTTTTAAAGTGGTTCTATAGCCTGCTGTTATATATGTTTAGATAACTGGTAAATTTCCCTTCCCTGCCTCTATAATTAGACTGATGATAATATAATGTGTTTTTTGCCAGGGAGCCACCCTTGAGATAGATAAATTAGTTAAGATTAGTTCAGATGCACTGCAAGTTAAGCAAAAGAAATAACCTGCTGTCTTCTTCGTTTGGGGAAGAAGACCTGGGGTTGGAGAGTTGGAGGGGTGGGCTGGGTGGGGGAGAGGGGGGTTGGTTAACTTTGAAATCCAACTTTTCTTACTTTAAACACGATTTCATGTTTTTAGATTGCAACAATTCAACTTCTACTTATTGCTCTTACTGAGTAGGTCTGCTACATCAGGGCTTGACACCCTCGGGCTCCATTTATGTATGCACCTTCTTTCCCTTTGACTCTCATAGTAGACAATGGCTAATTCTCCACATGTTGGGAGGGCTAATATAGCTCCTCCAGTGAGATTTATAACCTGGAATGTCAAAGGTATGAATAATCCCAATAAGCGATCAAGGGTTTTCTCTCACCTGAGACATCTGAGGGTGGAGATAATTTTTTTGCAGGAAACACAGTTGCGTAGAGCAGACCATGTCAGGCTCCACAAGTCTTGGATTGGGCAAGTGTTCCACTCCTTTAATTCTAAATTCAGAGGTGTTGCAATACTTCTATATAAGAAAATAAAATTTTCGGCTTCCAATATTATCCCAGACCCACAGGGTAGATATATTATAGTTGTAGGCACCCTCTTCTACACGCCCGTACTACTAGTAAATGTCTATGCTAAATTTTGATGATATGGGGTTTGCAAACAGACTTCTGTCCTCTCTCCCTTGTGGAGATACATACCTCATGATTTTTGGGGGGGATCTAAATACTGTCATCAGCCCAAATTTGGATAGGTCAAGCTCTAGGACTATTGCCCCTTCTGCTATGTCAAGAGCTTTTAACCTGTTTATGGACCAGAATGGATACGTGGACCCCTGGAGATTTTATAACCCAAATGCTAGGGAGTTTTCCTTTTTTTCCCCCGTTCATCAGTCTTTTTCCCGCATAGATAATTTTTTTATAGACAAAACGCTTCTCCCATCTGTAGTCTCCTCGGAGTATCTAGCGATTGTTATTTCCGATCACGCTCCATTAAAACTTGATCTCTCCTTTGCTTTTCCCAAAGGAGACCCTCCTCAATGGAGACTTAACTCCCTCCTTTTATTTGACCAAACATTTTGCAACCATATAACTGCCTCCATTGACACATTTATTGATCTCAACAAAAATGGCTCGGTCTCACACTCCACACTATGGGAAACACTAAAACCGTTTATCAGAGGAGGAATTGTCTCGTTTCTGCACATAAAAGCAAAACAGAGAAAACTGCAATAATTAATCTAACAAATTCCATCCTTGACTTAGATCGTGAATACTCTGCAAATCCCACTCCAGAACTATATAAAAAGCAACTAAATCTACAGGCCGAATTCAATTTGTTATCTACAAGGAAGGCTGAACAATTGCTACTGCACACACGGGGGTGAACTAGTATTCTTTCTCGGACTTGAGAAGATAAAATTCACTCTTAGGGGTTCTGAAGACCAGTTTTATAAGAAATGGCAAAGCCTGATATGTTATTTTAATAGCCTTAGAACACTCCCTCCTGATTAGAACAGAAGCATTATGTAATTGTACACTATTGGCATCAACTCTCATGCACTGTTATGCAGACCATCTCCTCTTTTCTTCTTTCCTTTTTAATTTTTTTTTTAACCATTTACCAAACCTACTTTTTCTTCAACTGTTTTTTTGTATTTATTTATTTATTTATTTATTTTATGTGGAATTGATGTAATTGTGGATTGAACCTGTACCTTCATGGACTTTCAAGGTTGGGATGGGAGGGGGTGGGTGGGAGATGGAAGGGATGTTTGTTCAGAAAAAGAAAATTGGAAGGAAATATATTGTTCAATTGTAACTTTATATAATTTGCAACTATCCCTCAATAAAAAACATCATTGGAAAAAAAGAAAGGGGACAAGAAGAGGCTCAGGGAGGTTCAGCATGAGCTGAAGGGGAGACTGAGACAGGCAAAGGGGGACTACAAAAGAAAGGTGGAGAGTAAACTGCAGCAGAACAACATCAGAGAGGTGTGAAAGGGAATGAAGAACATCACAGGCTATTCAAAGAAGAACAGCCAAGTTATGGATGGTGATTTGGACAAAGCCAACAACTTCAACCTGTTCTTTAACAGGTTTAATGGAGGGGGCAGTGTTCACCCTACCCCTACATCCATCCCTGCTTCCACAGTGTCACCTGCTGCTGCTACTCCTGCTCCACTGTCACCTAGAAGTTGCCCCTCCCCCACTACTGCAGCTACAGCTACAGCTACAACATCTACCACCCACGGCCAACTACCACTGTCCTTTACAGCAGACAAGGTGAGGGCGGAGCTCAAGAGACTGCACACAGGGAAAGCTGCAGGCCCGGATGGAGTGTGTCCAAGGCTCCTGAAAGACTGTGCAGCCCAGCAAGCAGAGCCCCTTAAATGGTACTTCAACAAGAGTCTTCAAACAGGCAAAGTCCCAGTGCAGTGGAAAACATCTTGTCTCGTACCGGTGCCCAAAGTAGAGTGCCCGGCCGAATTAAATGACTATCGATCAGTGGCCTGATCCTCCGTTTCCTGAAGTCAGAGGTCACTAATGCTGTGGACCCCCTCAAGTTTGCCTATCAGGAGCACATAGGAGTGGAAGATGCAATTCTTTACATGCTGCATTGGGCCCACACCTACTTGGAGGAGCCAGGGTGTTGTGTGAGGATCCTTTTTGTTGACTATTCAAGTGCATTTAATACTGTCCAGCCCTCCATCCATACTGAGAGACCGGTTGGAGGGGATGGGAGTATATCACTTCTTGACCTCCTGGATAATAGACTACCTGACAGAGCTGCCTCAATATGTCAGGAACCTGTGTCTCTGGGATGGTCAGGAGCAGCATTGGTGCTCCACAGGGAACTGTTTTAGCACCGTTCCTGTTCACACTCTACACAGTGGACTTTAAATGCAACTCAGAGTCCTGTCACATACAAAAATACTCTGATGATACAGCTATTGTGGCTTATATCAGGAGCGATCAGGAATGGGAGTACAGGGACCTTGTGGATGCCTTCAGGGACTGGTGCAGTAAATGCTGTCTCCACCTGAACACAGCCAAAACCAAGGAGATGGTGGTGGATTTCAGAAGAAAGAGGTCACCCCATCAAGCAGACCATGTTCTATCACACAGTGGTGGCCGGTGCACTTCTCTACTCTCTGGTGTGTTGGGGAAGCAGCTTGATTGACAAAAACACCAAGGATTTGGACAAGCTGGTTAAAAAAGCTGGCTCGGTGCTCAGCAGGAGATTGGACCCACTGAGAACTGTGATGGAGAGGGGCACATTGAACAAACTGAAAGCTATAATGGACAATAGCAGACACCCTCTCCACAGCCTCCTGGAGCGACAGAGGAGCAGCTGCAGCAGTCGGCTCATCTCACTGCGTTGCAGAACAAAGCGTTTCAGAAGATCCTTCGTCCCCACAGCAATAAGACTGTTTAATACGTCCTGAATCCAGTCACACACACTAACACACGTCACATTGGCCACAACTGGACTGGACTGTGCAATGGACAATTCTATTTCAATTTAATCTCTATTTGTGTACTTATATTAACATATTTCATTTTGGTTTTTTTGTCTTTTATGAGCTGCTGTACAGCTGAATTTCTCTTTGGGATAAATAATGTTCTTTCTATTCTATTCTATTCTATTCTATTCTAAATAAAATGCATTATAATTAATATTATATGGATTCTTCAACAAAGAATCTACGCAAGATAATGGGGAGATTTAAAAAAACTTGCGCACAAGGCCCCTGATTTGTAAATAACAGAGAGAATTAATATTAGTCAGCCTGAAGTTTTTGGATAATTGGTCAAAGCTGGCAAAAGTGTTACGCCTACCCCTATCATACCAAATTAGGAAGCCTTTATCTTATAAAGATAGCTGGAAAAGATGACTACTGACAATAGGTGAGTGAATAGAAATGTAATAACTAATTAATAACTGTGACAAAGCAGCAAAGCAAAGCAGGGATTGAGTGTGGCTAGCTCTTTCAATCTGGAGCCACATGGGGGCTTTACCATTCCAGTCCTTTAGCCACAGGGAGATAACATTGAAATTTGCTGCCCAGTAATCTGAGAGCAATTTTGGAAGGGAGAGTCCAACTAGATTTTCTGGTCTTTCTTTAAATTCTTTCCTTATGCGAGCTGATTTATCATTCCAAATTAAGGAAAAGATCATCTAGTTGAATGCTTAAAAAAATTATTGTTGTATCACTTGGAACAAATTCTATCACAATTAATCTTTACAGAGTTTATTCTCCCAATAAGCAATAAGGGTAAAACAGACAATTGTTTAATATCTTTTCTGAACTGTTCTTTGAGAGGAGTGAAATTTTCTTTAAACTGAGTAGGATTTAGTGACTTTTACCCTCAAGTACAGTACAGGCCAAAAGTTTGGACACACCTTCTCATTCAATGCATTTTCTTTATTTTCATGACTATTTCAATCAATCAATCAATCAATCAATTTTATTTATAAAGCCCAATATCACAAATCACAATTTGCCTCAGAGGGCTTTACAGCATACAACATCCCTCTGTCCTTAGGACCCTCACAGCGGATAAGGAAAAACTCCCCAAAAAAAACCCCTTTAACGGGGAGAAAAAAATGGTAGAAACCTCAGGAAGAGCAACTGAAGGAGGGATCCCTCTTCCAGGACGGACAGACGAGCAATAGATGTTGTACAGAACAGATCAATATAATGAATTAACAGTAATCCATATGACACAATGAGACATAAGGAGAAACAGATATTATATTAATAATATGATTATATATGTATGTGACAATAATGATATGTGTATAATAGTACAGGTATGACTAATAGTAACAGCAGCAGTGGGAGGCATCAGGCAGGACCACGGCAGCAGCACAACCACGACACATCATCCAGGCACAGCTGCGGTATTTACATTGTAGATTCTCACTGAAGGCATCAAAACTATGAATGAACACATGTGGAGTTATGTACTTAACAAAAAAAGGTGAAATAACTGAAAATATATTTTATATTCTAGTTTCTTCAAAATAGCCACCCTTTGCTCTGATTACTGCTTTGCACACTCTTGGCATTCTCTCCATGAGCTTCAAGAGGTAGTCACCTGAAGTGGTTTTCCAACAGTCTTGAAGGAGTTCCCAGAGGTGTTTAGCACTTGTTGGCCCCTTTGCCTTCACTCTGCGGTCCAGCTCACCCCAAACCATCTCCATTGGGTTCAGGTCCGGTGACTGTGGAGGCCAGGTCATCTGCCGCAGCACTCCATCACTCTCCTTCTTGGTCAAATAGCCCTTACACAGCCTGGAGGTGTGTTTGGGGTCATTGACCTGTTGAAAAATAAATGATCGTCCAACTAAACGCAAACCGGATGGGATGGCATGTCGCTGCAGGATGCTGTGGTAGCCATGCTGGTTCAGTGTGCCTTCAATTTTGAATAAATCCCCAACAGTGTCACCAGCAAAACACCCCCACACCGTCACACCTCCTCCTCCATGCTTCACAGTGGGAACCAGGCATGTGGAATCCATCCGTTCACCTTTTCTGCGTGTCACAAAGACACGGTGGTTGGAATCAAAGATCTCAAATTTGGACTCATCAGACCAAAGCACAGATTTCCACTGGTCTGATGTCCATTCCTTGTGTTTCTTGGCCGAAACAAATCTCTTCTTCTTGTTGCCTCTCCTTAGCAGTGGTTCCCTAGCAGCTATTTGACAATGAAGGCCTGATTTGCGCAGTCTCCTCCTAACAGTTGTTCTAGAGATGGGTCTGCTGCTAGAACTCTGTGTGGCATTCATCTGGTCTCTGATCTGAGCTGCTGTTAACTTGCGATTTCTGAGGCTGGTGACTCGGATGAACTTATCCTCAGAAGCAGAGGTGACTCTTGGTCTTCCTTTCCTGGGTCGGTCCTCATGTGTGCCAGTTTCGTTGTAGCGCTTGATGGTTTTTGCGACTCCACTTGGGGACACATTTAAAGGTTTTGCAATTTTCCGGACTGACTGACCTTCATTTCTTAAAGTAATGATGGCCACTGGTTTTTCTTTAGTTAGTTGATTGGTTCTTGCCATAATATGAATTTTAACAGTTGTCCAACAGGGCTGTCGGCTGTGTATTAACCTGACTTCTGCACAACAAAACTGATGGCCCCAACCCCATTGATAAAGCAAGAAATTCCACTAGCCTAATTAACCCTGATAAGGCACACCTGTGAAGTGAAAACCATTTCAGGTGACTACCTCTTGAAGCTCATCGAGAGAATGCCAAGAGTGTGCAAAGCAGTAATCAGAGCAAAGGGTGGCTATTTTGAAGAAACTAGAATAGAAAATATATTTTCAGTTATTTCACCTTTTATTGTTAAGTACATAACTCCACGTGTTCATTCATAGTTTTGATGCCTTCAGTGAGAATCTACAATGTAAATAGTCATGAAAATAAAGAAAACGCATTGAATGAGAAGGTGTGTCCAAACTTTTGGCCTGTACTGTATGTAAACAATTCGACTGAAAGTTTAAATGGCATAATAGGATATTCTTCAGTATTTGTTTAAGTCATTTTTCATGCAAAAATGCATCACATTTTATGGTTCCAGCTTTTCAAATATGACGATTTGCTGCTTTTGCTTTTATCTTGTGAGCAGCTGTGGCTCATTCGGTAGAGCAGCCGTCTGCTAACGACAAGTCATCTGTGGTTTGATTCCCAGTCCCTGCAGTCTACATGTCAAAGTGTCCATGGGCAAGACACTCAACCCCAACTTGGCCAATGATATGCCTAATGAGCAGGTAGCACCTTGCATGCTAGCCTCTGCAAGCAATGCATGAATGTGTGTGAAAGGGTAAATGCTAGCTTGTGTTGTAAAGCATTTTGAGTGGTGGCTTTGACTGGAAAGGCGTTATATAAGGGCTGTCCATCCATTTAGCATATTTAATTTTTAATAATTTTAAGGTTTAGACCATTGGTTAGACAAAACAAACATTGGTAAGGTGGTCAATTGTGATGGCATTGTTTAGTTCAGACCAGACCTGGTGAGCAGGTGTCAGTCGGACTGCTGACTCAGTAGACCGCTGACTTTTTAGGTGTGACTCCCAACTCTTGGACTGACTTGATGATAGCTGGGACCCCCCCAAAGCCGTAACTGGCTGAACATTGGCTGGAACAGGTGTGACTTCTGCTGGAACCCCTGACATTGAAACTGGTGTGGCATTGGCAGGGACCTTTGGCACTGGAACTGGTGTGGCATCTGCTGGGACTCCTGACGCTGGAACAGGTTTTGGCTGGTTGCTGGGGCCTGGGTCTGTGGCTTCTAGAAACTGGAAGGATGGACTCTGGATTTCTTCACACGAGTCCTGGGATTCTGGTAGAGGCTCCCGTGATACCCCAGGGTAAATGCTCGCTCATGAGGTTGGTCTTTCTATAAATTATTTCCTTATGCAAGCTGATTTATCATTTCAAATAAAGGAAGAGATCATCTGGTTGAGTGCCTTAAAAAGTGACTGCGGTATCACATGGAACAAATATAAAATTCACGATCGCCATCATATCATTCCCGATGATCTTGGAGGGGGGACAATGATAAATAAATAAGAGTAAATTATGAATGTATTAGAGTAATTCAGAACAGGAATCATTTTAAATTTCATACAACGTCCCACAAATTGCAAAAAAAAAAAAAAAAATCAGAACATTAGTATTATTATTTTATTAAATTAAATTTTTAAATAGGAAAAAAGACAGTAGCAAAGGAAAGACTATGTTTACAATTATTATTTTTTATTTCATTTTTAAATTATGTCAGTTATAATTTTTAAGCACTCTTTCCATGTCATTTCCTTATTTGTTTGTTTTTAACTATCTTTCTTTCTTTTTTTTAATTTTTTACTAATTTTCTTGTTTTTAATTTCCTCTTTTTACCAGTTTCTTGCTGATTTTTTGGGCCATTTCTCTTTTCATTGTTCATCACCTTTTTCACATGTTTTGAAAAGAAATCAAGCCAATTTGCTCAGGTTTCAAGAGGTTAAATATAAATTCTAATATGAAGAAAGACATGTAAGTTTAAGTGACTTTTCCCTTCAGTTTCTCAAAAAAGGTACAATAAAAGCAGTCAGAACCACAGTGCTGCATAACTGATGTATGATTTAAAGGTTATGCTGTGTAATTCTAATACTGTTATGGCGTGATAATCAATCACACAAATGAACTGACCATGCAACTGCAAACACTGGCATATAGGAGGGCAAGTAACAGCTGAATGTGACTTGCTGGGACACCTTTCACCTGCTGCAGGTGAAAGATCATCCATAAACTGTCTGACAGTGGTCAGATCATTTATGGCAAAATTATCATTAATTTTTAAATGGTTATCTTGATAACTGCCACGGAGGAGTTCACAAAAACGAAAGCAAAACCCCTAAGAGGGCCCTCAGCCTACCCCCCTGCACGTGCCTGATCAAATCAGCTGACTGACGAGTAGTACTAGTAGACAATCCTGATGGTGGCGCTAAGGGCAAGGTCAAGGAGGGCCTCTAAAATGTGAATGTTTATTCTTCCAGGGAGAATCAGTGCGCACAACAGTTTCCCCTAATGGAAATATGTTCGTCACAAGCACACAGATGGAGGACAGAGGCAATAACAGTTCCTTGGTGGAGATTTACAGCGTCAGTGCTGCAGGCGTGATGGAGGTGGGGAGAAAGAGAGAGACGGAGAAATATAGAGAGAGAGAGAGAGAGAGAGAGAGAGAGAGAGAGAGAGAGGAGTGGGGGGGGGGGGTTGTGGTTACGGCCACGTAGATGTGGATGGTGCAGCGGGGTTGCGCAGCCATCAACCAACGACGGGAGGAAAAATCCGCGAGTCTGACCAATAAGGCGGATATTGCAGTTTTACCTTTTGCACATTTCCGATGTCGTCATTGGGAAACCACTATCGCACTGCCTCGCATCGCATCTCTGACAGAAAATGGATCAGCAGAGGCTGGCAATCCGGACTGATGCGGTAAGATATGAGGCGTTTGATTTGCAGTACCGTGTGCTGGCCTATGCAGGGAAATGTTCATTTTACCTCCACTTGCTGCAACCCATCGTGTTGAATTCCCGTTTCTCTTCATTTCTGTTTAATTTGATGCGTCAATCACACAGATTTAGCACGACAGGGATTGTGCATCTATTTTCGCATCCGTGCACTTACGATATTAACAGTAACCATTCGAAAATCGCAAAGCATGTCGTTCGGTTTGGGTTCGCATGATATGAGCACAGAGGGATGCGGTGATTATGTCCTGCTCATTACAGTTTAATGCAGTCATTTGGCTGATGTTGGAAAAATGTGCTCCTGTCCTCGACCGCTGACATCATCCTCATCAGGATTCTGGCTCTAGGCAGCAACTCTTCATGCAGCAGCAGCAGCAGTCAGGATATACTACGCAGTGTTTGCTGGCTCAGCGTGTTAATGCGACGTTTGTTAGGACCTATTGCATTGCCCTGCAACCCAGGTTCATTTCATGCATTGTTGCAATGTCACACAGGCTGCGTTGGTTGTTCTCATTTTGCCAGAGAAGTCCGGCAGAATTGCCTAGCCAGATGTTGCACAGAGGCCATGTGTGCAGACAAACATATAGATAGATAGAATAGATAGATAGATTATATTCAGCTAAAGCAGTGAAATTTAAATACAATACATTTTTTATTATTGTGTAAATAAAATACAGACCTCTAATTAATTTAAGTCTGTAACTTAATTGTATTACTTTGGAACAATTTTAAGAGTTTCTCAAATGTATCTGCCCATGAGAATTTTTTATCTTTTATATGATGAGTTGTCCTATAAATTTACTAATCGTTTATCTACACCTTGTCAAAAACCACTGACCAATGATCATCACATAACTATGGAGCTCTTAAGAGTCCAGTGTGAAGGATTTACTGACATCTAGTGGTGAGATTGCAGAGCTGAACCTTCTTCCGGGTGCCAAGAACTACAGTGGCCAACACGAAAACACGAAGGCCCTAACTACAGCCAGTGTTTGATTTGTCTGTTCTCAGCTACTGTACAACATAGCGAACTCTGTGGAAACCTCCTGCTTCATATGTAGATATTCAGTGTTTCCCACGGAATTGGAGTGTATAGCCTGGTTTCCACCAAACACCTTCAGAATGGTGCCAAAAGTTTCAGTAGTGTACAAGAGATTATATATTGTATAGTTATTTATTTTTTTGATTTTATGTTTTTTTTTTTAAATCACTGAATGGGAGAGATTCTGGAAAAAAAAAATCTTAATCTTATCTTGGATGTCTTATCAGACATATTACCTAGACCCTAGGTCTGTTTAGCTTTTCCACTGCAAACAGTACTCTTAAATGTGTAAATGTGGATGGGGTTGTTGTCACTCACTGCTCTGTACAGCACTCGCTGTATTTCCTCATTACTGGTGACACAGAGGAAAGTCTGCACCTCATTTATTGTCCACAGAACGGGGCTGCACGCTGACATTTCACAACAAAATAGAAAAGGCTGCAGTAAGAGTCTCTCTCCATGAGATATAGTGGGTCTGTGCATTTAGTCCCTCTTAGCACAGGGGTTTAATGTTGCCGTAGCGCACGGGAATGACCCTCCACAATGCTTTTTTTTTCTCCAAGTAAAAATTAGAATATATGCAGGTCATAAAATACAGTTGAAATTAATATAAATTTATTTTTAAATGCTTGAAGGTCCACTTATTACTAGAAGTGTATGTTATCCAAGAAAGACAATAAAAACTAATGGAATTGTCAAAGTTGCCATTTTAAAATTTGAGGGGTGTTGATGGATTCATGTCATCAATTCATGCATTGAGTATTATTTATTTGTGCATTATTTATTTATTTAAGAGAAAGGGGGGAACATTGCATATTGATGAACATTTGAACAAATGTAAATATGCCAGATTATAGCCCTGGGCTAATTTCCATCTGTAGACCCCTTGGCAGGTTGATGGTACAAAACATAGTAAACATAAAAACACGTTCTATACAGCAACTCTATGTACACAAACTAAATACAGGTGAAGAATACAAGCAGCAGTGACATAGATATACAGAGACAGTTAAGCACAGACAATAAACATGTGAAACCGAAAAGAGCCCAAATTATATATATTGCACATCCTCCTATTGCACAGAGTCCCATTGCACAGCGCCCCACTTTTTATTAGATATTATTGATTATATTGCACATGTTGCCTCTATTGCACTGACTTCTATTGCACAAAATTATATTGCACTAATCCCATTGCACTGATCCCTATTGTTAGGGTTGGGTACCGAAATTCGGTTCCAAGTAGGAACCGAATCAAAAACGGCAGGTACTGGGTACCCATAAAAAATATTTACTTTCGGTTCTGCTTATCGGTTCTTGGACGCACTTGTAACCTTTTTTACAATGGCTATGTGTCTGCCAGGACCTGTCTCCCAGGAGTCACGACCTGTCTGTTACGTAACTACGTCACGCATTCACGCTGACTTCAACACGCCGGAGGGGAAAAAAAAACACCGGAGAAACAAGAGGGAAATGCTGTGGCTAACCGGGCTAACTATGCATGATGGACCATGGAAAACGCTCTAAAGTGTGGCTTCATTTTGAAAGACAAAGAGATGAAAAAGGAAAGTGCAACATATGTCAGAAACTAATAAGCTGCAAGACAGGTTGTACGTCAAATTTGACGAAGCATTTACGACTGCATGGCATCGACCTGAAAGACTGTACAGTGTTTGATGTACTGCGGTCGTCAACACCTGACACAGCCAGTGCGAATGTTGCTACAAGCAGCGTTAGCACCTTGCCAGCAGCCCCAACAGAGACACCGTTCACGTTGGCGAAAAAGAGGCTGACAAAGGAGAAAACTGAGGAGTGTCACCGTGCGGTAACAAAGTTTGTAGTCTTAACAAGAACTGTTGAGTTGGACACTTTAAAACAAACTTTTGTGGGGTTATTTCTGATTTTGTTTTTTGGTTGCAAACAGCTAAAATGCACTGAATAGACTTTAGATGCAATTTGCCCTCAGTGCTGCTTGGACATGATATATGTGCAGAATGTGCACCACGGGATGCACTTTATTTTTATTTCTCATGGATGTTTTACTTTTATTTTAAGTAGCTGTTAACCTCATTGCTGCTCAGACATGACTTGACTTGTGTGCAGAATGTACAGTGCACCACGGGATGCACTTTAATTTTTATTTCACAGTTTATTTCTCTGGGATATTTACTGATTGTAAACAGCTGTTATTTACTGAATGCACTTTATTTCTTGAGGTTTATTTGCTGTGTTGCAGTGAATGCAATGGAGTTTAGTATTTCAGCACTAATGCTGCTCAGACAGGATTTTATTTTGTTTACCATTTTCTTAAAAGGTAAAGGAATAAAGTTACTTTTGTTAAATAAACAATTGACCTTCTATTTTTTTACTGTTTTGGAATCGAAATAAGGAATCGGAATCGATAAGCAGAACCGAAATTGGAATCGGATTCATAAAAATCTTAACGATACCCATCCCTACCTATTGTAATGAACTCTATTGCACCAATTTCTATTACATCAATCCTTGTTGCACTTTTCGACAATGTGCTTGGGACAGAGTAAACATAATAAAATTATGAGTATTGCACATTTCCCTATAGATCACAAGTGATCACATGTTTGTGTGTCTCGCAGCCAAAGTTTTAAATGTTCTTTAAAGGTAGGGAGACTTGTACATTCCCTCACTGGCAGGGGAATACTGTTCCAGATCTTAGCGCCCTGGACTGACAGGATGTTTTGAGAAAAGGCTGTTCGTCTAAATGAAGGTTCACAATCTCCTCTGACAGTGGCTCGAGTCACTCGTGTAGAGCCACTGACAGATTTCTGCTTGATGAACTCATTCATTGGTATTGGAGTAAAATTACAAGTAAACGTTCCACCTTAAAAGTTGCCCAGTGGCCCAGTAAATTCAGTTACTTTTTTCTCAGTAAGCTGCTGCGAGAGGCAACAAAATATCCATTCATTTTATAGTTATAGTTAACTAATATATGTAAGACTTGCCATGGTATGAACAGATTCAAAAGACTCGAAGTGTTTATTGTCATATGCACAGTGAGGAAACATGTTTCCCTGTACAATGAAATTCTTCCGTTGCTGACTGTAATGAATGCCAGAAAAAAGATATCAACTAAATCCACACTCAATTATGAATAGATAAAAAAGATAAAAAAAAATATTCAGTGGTTCAGTGGTTACATTGGCCTCAAAATCAGCCACAACTCAGCCCTGAGCAGAGTGACCATCTTCTATTGACCAATCAATGGTCTGCAGTGTTTCTAGGTCCACCTTTTAGTACCAGATCTGTGAGCTAGGTACCCCAACAGAGGGGTGACCAAAATGGGGATGGTAAGGAATGGTTCTATTGGAACCATCCACAACACACAGTGGAAACGGAGAAATGCGTACTGAACTGAACTGAACTGTACTGGACTGCTTGGTGAAAACAGGGCGGCTGTGTCCCTTTGCACCACTCTGTGTCCTGTCTCTAAATTTAGAGGTTTTTGTAGGTTTGTGAAAGCAGTATGATCTGTTCAGAGCTGATTAAATCAGATTCTTGGACGAGAGGAGCAGCTGCTGTGAGTGAATACAAACTTTTAGACCCAGGAAAATGAATGGTTAAGTTTCACTTTCACTGCACCTGATGTTCTGCTGCTCCGTTTCCACCTCGAGTATGCTCTGCACTTCGACAGTGTGGTGCTATAAGTATTTGAATGCATATATACGTATTCAAGTAGTGCTCCTAATAGATGGTCCAGCTCTAAAAATAGAAAATCTATTTGTGGTGGCAGATGTTTTAATTGTGGCGGGCCCCCACACATAAATGAGTATGTGAGAAACCCTGGAAAATAATTGTTCATTCTAAGTTAACAAAAACATAATGATTCTTATTTGCACATGATAATTAACTAATGAAAACATAGTTATGAATAGGCAGCATACCATTTCTGCCAATAGATACCCTAAATCCTACACACTGCACCTTTAATGTCCTGTAGGGTGATATTTTTAAAATAGGCTGTTACCTTATTTTGTTCGCAAACGTTAATTATCTTGTGTGCACAAACGAGGTGGCATAAATGCTCTAAAAGTTGTAGCCACCCATAATTCACTGCTACAAAAATAGATTAAACCAAATCCATGCACACTAGTATCCAGGTTCTGAGTGCTTTCTTGACTTTGATCACATTTTGGATGTTTACAGGGAACATTAAGCACCCTGAGTATTTATATCTGTGTCAACCTAATTTGAACCTTTTGAAGTTTCTTATTAGTCTGCTGTTTGCACAAATGTGTCTTTGAGTCTTCCACACACCTGCCATTCTCAGTCATTTCTGTAGTTGTTTGAGGAGCTGGGGATTATAGCTGTCTGTACACTGCGACATTTAAACCCTGTCAGCAGTCATGGATAATAAGAGCATGATGTGTATTCTCTATTTTTGTCAGCCCATACCAACTCATTGTGTCATTATGTCTTTTATCATCATATTGTTATAGATGCATTGCTTTTCTGACTAGTTAGTTGAAGTTGAAGTTCATCAACAATTGCAGACATATCACTGTTGAGCTGACACACATTTAGGCTTCTCATGACCAGGCTTACCAGGTTCATGCAGCTTTACTCCAGAATATGTTGCACTATGGTTGTTGAAGAAGGTTGATACATCCCTTGAAGAGTATAAACTAAGTGAAATCAACCAGAATTTAGTCCTGAAGGGGCCAACTTTTCAGGGAGCAATATCTGTAGTTACTTAATAGCTGGTGGATTAGGCCGCTGCAGTGGAGCAACTGTTTGTATGTATGTGAGTTTACATACATGTACATGATGAGATGTCCTGACACATGAAATAATGGTTAAGTGTGGGGTGAACAATGCTACAACAGTAGCCAGCTCAGTATCCATTAAGAGCATGTTCATAGTATACACTTAATATCCAGTGCTAATGTTCAACGGAAGTGTCGATGGAAGAGTGCACTGGGACAATAGGAACAGTTTTTTTTTATGAAGCCCCCTCCCTCTACACTTTCACACTCTCTCCACAGGCCGCAGACCATTCAAGAAATGCTGCTGAAGCATGAAGCTTCTTGGGGCTAGTGGACCTCAGTGGCAGATTTATCCTTTATGTGGCCACTACATTAGAAACATTTAAGAGACTTATGAGGCAATATTGCAAATGGATGCAGGAAATGGAGCAGAACACATGTACAGGCCTTATGCTGCCCTTATTCTCTTCCGGGTCTAATGCAATTGTATTCTTTTTTTCTGGTTTAGTGCTAGCAGCACTAGTTGACATTATAAATAAATGAAATTTGGTAACATTCAGCAGTACACTGCAACAGTGGTCTTACAGTATCACCTTGACTGAGAGGACGACATAAGAGCATGGCCTGAAATCACATATGAGGACATTTTTATTTACTTTGTCGTGTCTGCTGCTGCAGCTGGGAGATTTGTTCGAGCATCAAGTTTGCTAGATTTCACAAGCTCTCTTCAGCCTAATAATTAAAACAAAATATACCCCGAAAATGTCAATAAGGAAAATATTCTTACACCTATTTTCCTTGCCAAACTGTAAAACTTAAAAAAATACTGTCCTACACAGTGGTGAAGTGAAGGGTATACGCAGGTATACCCACCTCTAACAAGCTGTTTGCAGTATACTCACCTATCAGTCAAAAAGCCATGGAACTATATAGTAGAGTAGACCCCCTTCCTTCTTGGTAACCTATCCAGCTACCTAGTAGTAGACCCAACTCATCAACTACCACTACACCACTAGCTGTACACCTTCTGAATTCAAGTTTTCTCTTTTACTGAACGTAGACTGGCTTAACTGCCTTGTGAACATATTGCAAAACACTTCCTTCAAACTTGACAGAAAGAAAACATGACCCACCAAAAGAGTCTCAGTCAGTCTTTCCATTGCTCCAACAATCACCATTAAATTAGCAAAATAAAATGACAAAAATCACCCCCAAAAAATCCCCTCCCACACCAACCGGCTATTTATTCAGTGGATTGCTGATACATTCAGTGGTGTAGGTGTAGGTTCTGCAGGTATACGGGGTATACCCACCTCTTTTTCTGGCCTTTTAAAGTATACCCATCTATCAGCCAAAAAGCCATTGGAATATATAGTAAAGTAGACCCACCTCCTCCTTAGTCACATACCCATCTTCTTAGTAGTACACCCACCTCTCCAACTACCACTACGCCACTGGATATATTGGTTCAATGTAAGCTATGTTATGTCTCACTACTTTTTTACTTTTTAATCTATGATCATGCACTTTTTTGTTTAACTGCACAATGAAATGCACAATACAGCTGTGAGGAACTGCTGGATGTATGCTGCCAGCCTGTACACAAGAGCACCTGTTGACAGTGTTTTTGTACTGTTCTGTCAATGTCAGAAGAGGTAGACAAAGATCTGCACCAGAGAGTTGAAATTTCCGAGTAGTTGCAGACCACAACAATGCTTAAACCAAAGCACCTGTTTTTAAATCATTCAAATTACGTATTGTTACACCACCCCCAAGCTGGTCTCAAGCAGCTCCTTAGAGCTCCGAAAACATAGATGCTGATATGCAAAAGTTTGCGTTATTTGGATTACTGATTACTGTATTTTCATGCTTAACAACTGCTTTTTAAAGTTTAAAAACAGTGTGTTGGTAAGTGGATGATAAAGGTGGCATCTAAAACAAAAATAAGATGACAAAACGACAAGGGATGCATGATAATGTTGGGCATGTCATCGGTATTGGCCGCTATTAGCTTTAAAATAAATCAACATGCTTTTTCTTATTTTGCACGATGAATGAATATTACCTGCACTGAAAAGCATCCTGTTTCCTGTTCAATTCCACTACAGAAGAGGCTTGATGATCACTAAAATTAGATGGGGGAAAAAAGTGGATATATCACTATCGGCATAGATTATTGGCCAAATAAGTTGTTATATGTTGGCATATTGGTTTTCTGCAATAAATCCAATATCGTGCATCCCTCAAATCAGGCAAAGAATGATCTCAATGTAGCTCCAGAGTCAGCTGATAGGTTCACATGTAATCACGTTGAGGGGCTGAGGCACTAGATTCTAGGGACCACACCAGTGGAATAAGAAACAATCATGAGCAAAGAGGTAAAGAACCTTGTTATCCACTGTGTTTCTATACTCAGAAGAAACAAGAATCTAGAGGTCAACTGATAGTGAAGGCTGATTTAATAACAATAGTTTGGAAGAGGAAAAAGCCAAGAGACGATAAACTGGCCGATGTTAACATATTTTATTATTTGTAACAAGATACTTTACAGTGGAGTTTTTTGTGTTGTCAGAATACTCAAAATACTTTCTCCATTATTCACGAAAGCTTTTAATTTGAAACAAGGATTTGTTAAACTTTCCTTGAGTCGAAAAAAGTGAAATCCGTGATGTCATCATAACGTAAAGTCTATGAACTGAGCGGGAACTCGCAAGCATCTTCAGCAGTTGAAACACTGCTACGCATATTCAGTGGGCTGCATATCATGGAAGTAAACCTAAAAAGTAAACTAAAGCTAGAAACTTTTTTGGTGTATTTGCCAGGTGAGCAATGCCATCAGGCAAATTGATAGTCACCATCTTGGCATCTGGTATCTAGTTTTTATTATACATCTATAATGTGATGCACAAAAATACATCCATGGTTAGGTGGCAGTAATGTATGTAAAACTTAGGTTGCTCACCACTGAGGAAGGAGAAGATGAATAAATTAGAAATTAAATAAATGATGAAAAATTAAAAGCAAAATTAAATTAAAGCTGCAAGCAGCGATGAACGGGCCCTCGCACCTTCACGCAACTCGAGGGCGCTGGCAGGATGCTGGCTCACGTCGCCGTTCATTCCTGTCAACGGCAGACCCCTCACGCAGGAGTTACACGTCAAATCCCTCAAATCATACGAAGATATGTAATTTTGCCAGTAGGTGGCGCCGTACTAATAACCAAGTATTGGCGTATGGATGTGTTCAGGGCAGGACTGTCATCAGTCCTGTGAAGTTTGGGGAAGATAGGAACGTGTATGGTGAAGTTGTGAACCAGTTACAAGCAAATTCAAAATGGCGGATTTCCTGTTGGGTTTGGCACATGGCTGCAACAGGCTTTTTTATACGTCTTTCAGTGATGCACGTGCGTACCAAGTTTCATAGATGTAGGTCAAACCAGCTTCGGGGGCTGCTTCGTTGAAAATTTGTAGGGGGCGGTGTTGAGCCATGTTGGCACATCAGAGCAAAGAAATCACATCAGACAACACAAATCGGATACTGTCATATGTGTGCCAAGTTTCATGACTTTACAAGCATCCCTTATCCCTCAAAAACAACTTCGTATTTTATGGCGAATAAGGCGTTGCCACGGTGACCAAACATCACTAAGCTTGACAGGTGGTCTCGGGAGTGACTCCACATCACGCTCGCCAAATTTTGTGCGAATCGATCAATTTTCATGTCACTTGATTTTTCTCTGTTTATAGCGCCCCCTATCGGCCAATTTCCGCCAAATTTTGCACAGAGCCTCTGGTTGACGTCTGAAACAAGTGAATTTAGTTTGATGTTGATCGCTTGTACTTTGACAAAAATATGCAACGGTATGTTTTTTTTAGCTAGCAGTAAAAAAATGTTTATTTTTAGCTAGTGCAATTTTTGGAGTAGCAAAATTCTTTTGATAACTTTTGGTCAGACAGGTCTGGAGATTGTATGTGCAAAGTGTCGTGAAGATGGAGCTTAAACGCTAGGAGGAGTTCGAAAAAGTAGGTTTTCCAGTTTTCGCGATGTTGCGAAAGTCATTATAGGCAGAAATGGGCGTGGCCCATCCCAGGTGATTCAGCGCTATTCATGGAATCTGTGGATATGAGGTTTTTGAATGTGGGACATATGGTCTGAGAGTTATAACCCAAAACATGTTGAAAATGGGTAGGGGGCGCTGTTGAGCCATCTTGGCACATGAAAACACAAAAATCACATCAGACAACACAATTTGGGCCGTCTGATGTGTATGCCAAGTTGCGTGAGATTTCAAGTGTCCCTTGCCCCTCAAAAACAACCTCGTGTTTTATGGCGAATAAGGTGGCGCCACGGTGACAGCGTTTGACGAAACCTCAAAGGCTTCTGCTTTGATCATCATCAAGGTCTTGGGAGTATGTATCTGCAAAATTCAGGTGGTTCGGGGGAACCTGGTAGAAGAGGGACATGAAAGAATGACAAAAGTAACTTTCTGCCGCCAGTAGGTGGCGCTATGACACTGTTTCAAACTTTCTGTATAGATGTTTTCAGGGCTGGGTAGTTATCATATGTTTATGAAGTTTTGGAAAGATATGTCCACGTACAGTCAAGTTACAGCAACTTTTGTGATCGTGGCGAAACATAAAAGTTCGCCGCCACGGCATGGTCACGCCCTTTGACGAAAACTCACAGTTTTCCATAGAAAGCATCATCAAGGCCTTTTGGATAATTTTCCCAAGTTTGACGTTGATGTGGTCAACTTTGGAGGAGATGTGCTTCAAAGTGTAAAACATGACACTTTATACTACCAGTAGGGGGCGCTATATTAATCACAAATTATTGTCATGTAGATCTCTTCAGAGTGGGACTGTAATCAATCCTGTGAAGTTTGGGGAAGATTGGACAATGTATGCTGGAGTTATAAACTACTTCCTGTGTTATAATACTACTTCCTGTTTGTAGCGAAGGTTGAGGTCCCGGCACGGTCACACGCTGTAACGAAAAGTCAATTTTTCTGATAACTTTTGGTCTTCAATTTATGTAGGTGGGACAGACCAAGTTTGAAGACGATCGGACAAAATCTCTAGGAGGAGATCATTCATTTACGACCCCTGCAAATGGCCAAAAATGCATGAAAATTGCACATTCAATTCAAAATGGCCGACTTCCTGTTGGGTTTAGGGCATGGGCCCAAGAGGCTTTTTTGTACGTCTTGGTGTGTTACATATGCCTACCAAGTTTCATACACGTAGGTTAAACTACCTTCGGGGGCTGTTCCGTAGAAAGTGTTCAGGGGGCGCTACTGAGCCATTCCTTTGCACATTATGATGAAACCCCTACCATATGTAAATTTTCACCACTTCTGATGAGTCTGCGAAGTTTCATGAGTTTTCGAGTATGTTAAGGCCCCCAAAAAGGCAATTTACTTTGGAGACTAATAATAATAATAATAATTAAAGCTGCAAGCAGCGTTGAACGGGCCCTCGCACCTCATGCAACTCGGGGCCTGGCGCGGCCGCCACCGTGTCGCCAGAGGTCGACCGGCAGACGAGGCGCTGAATGTTCGCCTCCATCGGACAGTGTAGGAACCAATGTGTTGCGACTTCCCGTCTCCACTGGGTGGCGCTATGACTTCTGACTCCTGAGCGTCATGTGGGTGTGTTCATGCCAGGACTATTATCATACATGTGAAGTTTGGAGCAGATTCGACCATTAGATCCCATGTTATAGCAATATCGTGTTTCATGGTGAGACGTCAAGTGTCGACGCCATGTCACAGCCACACCGTTCCATGCTGAGCAATTCTCTTAATATGTTTTGATCACACACTTGTGTAGATGGTACACACCAGTTTTGGAGTTAATTGATTCATTTCTGGAGGAGGAGATCATTAAAATACAACACGTGGAAAACGCCAAAAATGACTGTAAATTTCAAAATGGCCGACTTCCTGTCTGGTGTGGCCTATATGTGCAAGAGGCTTTTTTGTGCGTCTGGACACGATACATGTGCATACTGATTTTCGTGCACGTCGGTGAAAGTTGTTATGGGGGACGCAGCACTTTAAGGGGCGTGGCCAAGCCATACGGCCACGCTTATTGATGAAACTCATACTATACATTCAGGTCTGGACTGTTAACAAACATGTGAAGTTTGGTGAAGAATGGACAATGTATGCCAAAGTTATACTAATTTCGTGTTTTATGGCGAGACATCAAACTTCGCCGCCACCTGACAGCCAAAGCGTTTAACATAGGGAAAATCGTATGATAACTTTTGATCATCAAGTGGTCTAGTTGATGCACGCCAAATTTGAAGCCGATCCGATGAATCATGTAGGAGGAGATAGAAAAAGTATGAGGAGTGCAAATCGCCCAATCTGGCGTCAAATTCAAAATGGCTGACTTCCTGTTGGGTGTAGCCAATGGGTCCAAGAGGGTTTTTTGTGCGTCTGGATGTGATACATATGTGTACCAATTTTCATGCATGTCGGTGAAACGTGCCGCAGGGGCTGATGTTTAAAGGGTGTGGCCAAGCCATTTGGCCACGCCCATCAACGAAATTCACATGACATTGTCAGGGCTGGACTCTTAAAACACATGTGAAGTTTCAGGCAGATATGCCCAAGGACACTGAAGTTAAGGCCACTTTCCTACGTTTTGGCGAAGCATCGACTTCGCCGCCCTCTGGGCGCAACGCCGTTTGACGATACGTCACAATCTTCATCATGTAGCATTAACAACGTGTTGAGGCCTTTCTGACCAAATTTGAGTTGGATATGCTGAACGTGCTCAGAGCTGCACCTCAAAGTGTAAAAAATCACTTTTCCTGTCGCCAGCAGGGGGCGCTTTGAGAACAGGGGAATTTTTTGATGTAGACGTGTTCAGGGCGGGACTACGATCATACCCAGCAAGTTTTGTGCCGATTGGACCTTTCACGCCCAAGTAATAGCAATTCTGGGCTTTTGGGGTTTTTTTTTTGAGACATCAAACTTCGCCGCCACCTGACGGCCAAACCGTTTAACGAGGGAAAGATCTTTTAATAACTTTTGATCATCATGTGGTCTAGTTGCAGCACGGCAAATTTGAAGCCGATCCAATGAACCGTCTAGGAGGAGATAGCTCTGAGAGAATTCTTGGAAATCGCCAAAATCGGTAAAAAAATGAATATTCAAATCAAAATAGCCGGCTTCCTGTTGGTTTTAGAAAAAAGTCCAAGTGCGCATTTTCGTGCGTCTTGGGATGATACACGACCTCCCCGAATTTCGTGGAATTTGGTCGAACGGGCTGCCGGTGGGAGCCGATTGAAATTTTCTAGGGGGCGCCATTTCGCCATTTTGCAATGGGCATCGTTTAAATTTTGCGTACACATAAATGTCCCCTAGACGAATGTGCACGTCAAATTTGGTGAGTTTTTGAATATGTTAAAGCCCCCAAAAATGCGATCAAGCGAAAAAAAAAAAAAAAAAAAATAATAATAATAATTAAAGCTGCAAGCAGCGTTGAACGGGCCCTCGCACCCCACGCAACTCGGGGCCTGGCGCGGCCGCCACCGTGTCGCCAGAGGTCGACCGGCAGACGAGGCGCTGAATGTTCGCCTCCTTCGGACAGTGTAGGAACCAATGCGTTGCGACTTCCCGTCTCCACTGGGTGGCGCTATGACTCTGACTCCTGAGCGTCATGTGGGTGTGTTCATGCCAGGACTATTATCATACATGTGAAGTTTGGAGCAGATTCGACCATTAGATCCCATGTTATAGCAATATCGTGTTTCATGGTGAGACATCAAGTGTCGACGCCATGTCACAGCCACACCGTTCCATTCTGAGCAATTCTCTTAATGTGTTTTGATCACACACTTGTGTAGATGGTACACACCAGTTTTGGAGTTAATTGATTCATTTCTGGAGGAGGAGATCATTAAAATACAACACGTGGAAAACGCCAAAAATGACTGTAAATTTCAAAATGGCCGACTTCCTGTCGGGTGTGGCCTATCCGTGCAAGAGGCTTTTTTGTGTGTGTGGATGTTATACATGTGTCTACCAAGTTTCGTGCATATCAGTGAGACGTCCTATGGTGGTTATTTGTGTGAATGGGCGTGGCCAATCCATTTAGCCACGCCTATTAACGAAATTCATAACATATGTTCTGGGTTGGACTGTCAATATACCTGTGAAGTTTCACACAGATCTGACCAAGTACAGTGAAGTTATTGCCACTTCCTGTTTCATGGCGAGACGTCAAAATTCAACCTCCCACAACTGGCGTGCCCTTTAGATTCTGCGAGACCTTTTAATAACTTTTGATCAGGAAGTGTTCTAGATGGTAATCGGTAATTTTGAAGCCGTTCTGATGAATTCTGTAGGAGGAGTTCGTTAAAATACGATGCGTGCGCGACACCAAAAATGACCATGACATTCAAAATGGCCGACTTCCTGTTGAATTTAGCCTAGAGGTCCAAGAGACTTTTTTGTTTGTCTGGGGGTGATGGAGATGTGTACCAATTTTTGTGCATATCGGTGAGACGTCCTATGGAAGTAATTCATATGAATGGGCGTGGCCAAGCCATATGGCCACGCCCATTGACGAAATTCATATCACATATTCAGGGCTGGACTGTTGACACACATATGAAGTTTCAGGTGGATATCATCAAAAACACCAAAGTTAAGGCCATTTTTATGCATTTTGGCGAAGGGTCGACTTCGCCGCCCTCCGGATGGAACACCGTTTGACGACAGTCAAAATTCTTCATCATGGAGCATTACCAACATGTTAAGGCCTTTCTGACCAAATTTGAGTTGAATATGGTAAATGTGGTCAGAGCTGGACCTCAAAGTGTAAAACATGGTATTTCCTGTTGCCAGCAGGGGGCGCTATGACAATTACTGAATTTTTTGATGTAGATGTGTTCAGGGCGGGACTATTATCCATCATGTGAAGTTTGGTGCAGATAGGATCATCTACACCAAAGTTGTAGTAGTTGTAGTATAATTTCGTGTTTTTTGGTGAGATATCCAAATTGACCCTTCCGCAGCGACCGCGCCCTTCGACGTGACGAAGATCTTTTAATAATAAATTGATCCCACTGTAGTCGAGCACGCACAGGTAAATTTTTAAGTCAATCCGATAAAATCTGTAGGACGAGTTCGCTCAAGTACAACGTGTGGAAATGGCCAAAAATGACCTTATTTTGAAAAAACAATTCAAAATGGCCGACTTCCTGTTTGGTTTAGGGTGTCGCTCCAAGAGGCTTTTTTGTGCGTCCCGGGATGATACATATGTGTACCAAATTTCATACGCCTAGGGCAAAGTTAAAGCAGGGGGCTTCGATTTTGAAAACTGTTAGGGGGCGCCATTGAGCCATTTTGCCACGCCCCTTTGTAACGACCATAAAATATCGAAATTTTCACCAGACGTGACGAGTGTGCAAATTTTCCTGACTTTTTGGGCATGTTCAGGCCCTCAAAAATGCGATCAAAGGTTTAAAAGAAAAATAATAAGAATAATTTTTATGATTTCAATAGGGCTCTCGCACGGTTCGTGCTCGGGCCCTAATAATCCTAAGGAAAACAATAGGGTCCTCGCACGGTTCGTGCTCGGGCCCTAATAATCCTAAGGAAAACAATAGGGTCCTCGCACGGTTCGTGCTCGGGCCCTAATTAAAGCTGCAAGCAGCATTGAACGGGCCCTCGCACCTTCACGCAACTCGAGGGTGCTGGCAGGACGCCGGCTCATGCCGCCCTTCATTCCTGTCCACGGCAGATCCCTTACGCAGGACGTCATATCCCTCAAATCATATGAAGACATGTAATTTTGCCAGTAGGTGGCGCTGTACTAATAACCAAGTATTGGCATATAGATGTATTCAGGGCAGGATTGTCATCAATCCTGTGAAGTTTGCGGAAGATTGGAACATGTATGGTGAAGTTGCAAACCAGTTACAAGCAAATTCAAATTGGCCGACTTCCTGTTGGGTTTGGCACATGGCTGCAAGAGGCTTTTTTATACGTCTTACAGTGATGCATGTGCCTACCAAGTTTCATAGATGTAGGTCAAACCAGCTTCGGGGGTGTTTCGTAGAAAATTTGTAGGGGGCGCTGTTGAGCCATGTTGGCATATCAGAGCCGAAAAATCACATCAGAAAATGCATATTGGATCCTGTCATATGTGTGTCAAGTTTCATGACATTACAAGCATCCCTTACCCGTCAAAAACAACTTCGTGTTTTATGGCGAATAAGGCGTTGCCACGGTGACCAAACATCACCAAGCTTTACAGCTGGCCTCAGGAGTGACTCCACATCATGCTCGCCAAATTTCATGCGAATCGATGAATTTTATGTCACTTGATTTTTCTCTGATTATAGCGCCCCCTATTGGCTAATTTCTGCCAAATTGGGCTAGGATCGTCTGGATGACGTCTGAAAGAAGTGAATTGAGTTTGACATTGATATCTTTTACTTTGACAAAAATATGCAAAGGTATGTGTTTTTTAGCTAGCAGAAAAAAACTGTTTATTTTTAGCTAGCCTAATTTTTGGAGTAGCAAAATTCTTTTGATAACTTTTGGTCAGGCCAGTCTGGAGATTGCATGTGCAAAGTTTTGTGAAGATGGAGATTAAACGCTAGGAGGAGTTCGAAAAAGTAGGTTTTTGATGTATAGTAAATTACAAAGAGAAATTTGCAGTGGGAGTGGGCGTGGCCTATGTCAGAAGATGCGACACTATTTAGGGAACACGTGGATATAAAATTTATGAAGATGTGATTTAAAATGTGGAAGTTACAGGCCAAAATGCGTTTGTATCTCTTATAGCGCCACCTAGTGGAGAAGACGCACAATTTTTGCTATGGGTGGTCTGTATGCTATTCTCTATATACCCTGTGAATTTCACAGCCCTCAGCATAATACTTGGGCTGAAATAAATGTTTGTTTTTTATCTTGTAATAAGCCACGCCCACTTTTACCAGTCGTGACTACCTTCAAGATATGGCGTCAGGACAGGCCCAGCATAATACTCACCAAATTTCATAAATATCGGTGCAGCCATTTACCAGATATAAATTTCCCATATTTGCAGCGCCCCCTAGTGGCCAAAATTAGCTAAATTTGGTTCATTCTCTCACAGGCACATATCAAGCAAGGATCTCAGATTTGGTGTTGTTAGCATTTATTTTGACCGAAATATGCCACCGTTCGCCTTTTTATAGCTCGCTAGAAAAATTTATTCATTAATAATTTGAGCATATTATGACCAATCAAAATTCCTTTGATAACTTTAGATCAGGTCCAGCCGAAGAATGTACTTGCCAAGTTTCACGCTGAACGGACAAAACCCTAAGGAGGAGTTCGAAAAAGTAGGTTGTCCAGTTTTTGCGATGTTGTGAAAAACATGATAGGCAGAAATGGGAGTGGCCCTGCCCAGGTGATTCAGCACTATTCAGGGAATCTGTGGATATGAGGTTTTTGAATGTGTGACATATGGTCTGGGAGTTATAGCCCAAAACACGTTGAAAATGAGTAGGGGGCGCTGTTGAGCCATCTTGGCACATGAAAACACAAAAATCACATCAGACAACACAATTTGGGATGTCTGATGTGTGTGCCAAGTTGCGTGAGTTTTCGAGTGTCCCTTGCCCCTCAAAAACAACCTCGTGTTTTATGGCGAATAAGGTGGCGCCACAGTGACAGCGTTGGACGAAACCTCAAAGGCTTCTGCTTTGACCATCAACAAGGTCTTGGGAGTATGTATTTGCAAAATTGAGGTGCTTCGGGGGAACCTGGTAGAAGAGGGACATGAAAGAATGAAAAAAGTAACCTTCTGCCGCCAGTAGGTGGCGCTATGATGCTGATTCAAAATTTCTGTATAGATGTTTTCAGGGCTGGACAGTTATCATATGTGTGAAGTTTTGGAAAGATATGTCCACGTAGAGTCAAGTTACAGCTACTTTGGTCATCATGGCGAAACATCAAAGTTGGCCGCCACGCCAAGGTCACGCCCTTTGACGAAAATTCACAGTTTTCCATAGAAAGCATCATCAAGGCCTTATGGATAATTTCACCAAGTATGAGGTTGATGTGTTCAACTTTGGAGGAGATGTGCTTCAAAGTGTAAAACATGACATTTTCTACTGCCAGTAGGGGGCGCTATATTAATCACAAATTATTGACATGTAGATCTCTTCAGAGCAGGACTGTCATCAATCCTGTGAAGTTTGGGGAAGATTGGAGCATGTATGTTGGAGTAATAAACTACTTCCTGCGTTATAATACTACTTCCTGTTTGTAACGAAGTTTGAGGTCCCGGCACGGTCACACGGTGTGACGAAAACACAAGCTTTTGATAACTTTTCGTCTTCAGTTTATGTTGGTGGGACAGACCGAGTTTGAAGGCGATCGGACAAAATCTCTAGGAGGAGTTCGTTCATTTATGACCCCTGCAAATGGCCAAAAATACATGAAACTTCCACATTCAATTCAAAATGGCCGACTTCCTGTTGAGTTTAGGGCATGGGCCCAAGAGGCTTTTTTGTCCGTCTCGGCGTGCTACATATGTGTACCAAAATTCGTACGCTTCGGACAAAGTTAAAGCAGGGGGCTTTGATTTTGAAAACTGTTAGGGGGCGCCGTTGAGCCATTTTGTCACGCCCCTTTGTAATGACCATAAAATATCGAATTTTTCACCAGACGTGACGAGTGTGCAAAATTCTGGGACTTTTTGAGTACGTTCAGGCCCTCAAAAATGCGATCATAGGATAAAAAAAAAAATAATAATAATAAGAATAAGAATTCCTTCGGTTTCAATAGGGCTCTCGCACGGTACGTGCTCGGGCCCTAATTAAAGCTGCAAGCAGCGTTGAACGGGCCCTCGCACCCCACGCAACTCGGGGCCTGGCGCGGCCGCCACCGTGTCGCCAGAGGTCGACCGGCAGACGAGGCGCTGAATGTTTGCCTCCTTCGGACAGCGTAGGAACCAATGCGTTGCGACTTCCCGTCTCCACTGGGTGGCGCTATGACTCTGACTCCTGAGCGTCATGTGGGTGTGTTCATGCCAGGACTATTATCATACATGTGAAGTTTGGAGCAGATTCGACCATTAGATCCCATGTTATAGCAATATCGTGTTTCATGGTGAGACATCAAGTGTCGACGCCATGTCACAGCCACACCGTTCCATGCTAAGCAATTCTCTTAATATGTTTTGATCACACACTTGTGTAGATGGTACACACCAGTTTTGGAGTTAATTGATTCATTTCTGGAGGAGGAGATCATTAAAATACGCCATGTGGAAAACGCCAAAAATGACTGTAAATTTCAAAATGGCCGACTTCCTGTTGGGTGTGGCCTATCCGTGCAAGAGGCTTTTTTGTGTGTGTGGATGTTATACATGTGTCTACCAAGTTTCGTGCATATCAGTGAGACGTCCTATGGTGGTTATTTGTGTGAATGGGCGTGGCCAATCCATTTAGCCACGCCTATTAACGACATTCATAACATATGTTCTGGGTTGGACTGTCAATATACCTGTGAAGTTTCACACAGATCTGACCAAGTACAGTGAAGTTATTGCCACTTCCTGTTTCATGGCGAGACGTCAAAATTCAACCTCCCACAACTGGCGTGCCCTTTAGATTCTGCAAGACCTTTTAATAACTTTTGATCAGGAAGTGTTCTAGATGGTAATCGGTAATTTTGAAGCCGTTCTGATGAATTCTGTAGGAGGAGTTCGTTAAAATACGATGTGTGCGCAACACCAAAAATGACCATGACATTCAAAATGGCCGACTTCCTGTTGAATTTAGCCTAGAGGTCCAAGAGACTTTTTTGTTTGTCTGGGGGTGATGGAGATGTGTACCAATTTTTGTGCATATCGGTGAGACGTCCTATGGAAGTAATTCATATGAATGGGCGTGGCCAAGCCATATGGCCACGCCCATTGACGAAATTCATATCACATATTCAGGGCTGGACTGTTGACACACATATGAAGTTTCAGGTGGATATCATCAAAAACACCAAAGTTAAGGCCATTTTTACGCATTTTGGCGAAGGGTCGACTTCGCCGCCCTCCGGATGGAACGCCGTTTGACGACAGTCAAAATTCTTCATCATGGAGCATTACCAACATGTTGAGGCCTTTCTGACCAAATTTGAGCTGGATTTGCTGAACGTGCTCAGAGCTGGACCTCAAAGTCTGAAACATCGCTTTTTCTGTCACCAGCAGGGGGCGCTATGCAAATTTCAATATTTCTGCATGTAGACGTCTTCAGGGCGGGACTATTATGAATCCTGGGGAGTTTGGTACCGTTCGGACTATTAATGCCAAAGTTATAGCAATCTCATTTTTCATGGCGAGACATCAAACTTCGCCGCCACGCCCAGGTCAGGTTGTTTGGAGTTTACGTAATCCGTTAATAACTTTTGATCACAAACTAGTCTAGTTGGTGCACAGCAATTTTGAAGCCATTCTGATTATTCCTGTAGGAGGAGTTCGTTAAAATACAACACGTGGAAAACGCCAAAAATGGCCGTTCAACGCCAAATATCTCACTTCCTGTTGGGTTTAGCCTATGTGTCCCTGTGACCTTTTTTGTGCATCTCAGCATGATCTACATGCGTACCGATTTTCGTGCAGATCCGTGAAACCTGCCGAGTAGGGTGCTCTTTAAGGGGCGTGACCTAGCCATTTTGACCCGCCCACCTCCACGAACCCTAAAATTCCTAAATTTACACCACGACTGATGCGCATGCCAAAATTGGCGTGTTTTGGAATATGTTCAGGCCTCCAAATAAGCGATTTACTTTTGTCGTAATAATAATAATTCCTGCAATTTCAATAGGGTCCTCGCACGGACGTGCTCGGGCCCTAATAATAATAATAATAATAATTCCTTGCATTTCAATAGGGTCCTCGCACCGCTAGGTGCTCGGGCCCTAATAATTCCTTGCATTTCAATAGGGTCCTCGCACCGCTAGGTGCTCGGGCCCTAATAATTCCTTGCATTTCAATAGGGTCCTCGCACCGCTAGGTGCTCCGGCCCTAATTAAAGCTGCAAGCAGCGTTGAACGGGCCCTCGCACCCCACGCAACTCGGGGCCTGGCGCGGCCGCCACCGTCTCGCCAGAGGTCGACCGGCAGACGAGGCGCTGAATGTTCGCCTCCTTCCGTCAGTGTAGGAACCAATGCGTTGCGACTTCCCGTCTCCACTGGGTGGCGCTATGACTCTGACTCCTGAGCGTCATGTGGGTGTGTTCATGCCAGGACTATTATCATACATGTGAAGTTTGGAGCAGATTCGACCATTAGATCCCATGTTATAGCAATATCGTGTTTCATGGTGAGACATCAAGTGTCGACGCCTTGTCACAGCCACACCGTTCCATGCTGAGCAATTCTCTTAATATGTTTTGATCACACACTTGTGTAGATGGTACACACCAGTTTTGGAGTTAATTGATTCATTTCTGGAGGAGGAGATCATTAAAATACAACACGTGGAAAACGCCAAAAATGACTGTAAATTTCAAAATGGCCGACTTCCTGTCAGGTGTGGCCTATATGTGCAAGAGGCTTTTTTGTACGTCTGGACACGATACATGTACATACTGATTTTCGTGCACGTCGGTGAAAGTTGTTATGGGGGACGCTGCACTTTAAGGGGCGTGGTCAAGCCATACGGCCACGCTTATTGATGAAAGTCATACTATACATTCAGGTCTGGACTGTTAACAAACATGTGAAGTTTGGTGAAGAATGGACAATGTATGCCAAAGTTATACTAATTTCGTGTTTTATGGCGAGACATCAAACTTCGTCGCCACCTGACGGCCAAACCGTTTCACGATGCAAAAATCTGCTTATAGGTTTTTATTACACCTTTGTCTAGATGGCACACAATGATTTTGAAGTTGTTCTGATGCATCCTGTAGGTGGAGTTCATTAAAATACAACACGTGGAAAACGCCAAAAATGACCATTAAATTCAAAATGGCCGACTTCCTGTTGGGTTTGGCCAATGGGTCCAAGAGACTTTTTTGTGCGTCTGGATGTGCTACATATGTGTACCAATTTTCATGCATGTCAGTGAAACGTGCCGCAGGGGCTGATGTTTAAAGGGTGTGGCCAAGCCATTTGGCCACGCCCATCAACGAAATTCATATCACATGTTCAGGGCTGGACTGTTAACACACATGTAAAGTTTCAGGCAGATATGACCAAGGACACTGAAGTTAAGGCCACTTAACTGCGTTTTGGCGAACCGTTGACTTCGCCGCCCTGTGGGTGGAACGCCGTTCGGCGATACGTCACAAATCTTCATCATGTAGCATTACCAACGTGTTGAGGCCTTTCTGACCAATTTTGAGTTGGATATACTGAAGGTGCTGAGAGTAGCACCTCAAAGTCTAAAACATCGCTTTTCCTGTCGCCAGCAGGGGGCGCTTTGAGAACGGGGGAATTTTTTGATGTTGGCGTGATGAAGGCCGGACTACGATCATTTCCAGCAAGTTTTGTGCCGATCGGACTTGTCATGCCCAAGTAATAGCACTTTTGTTTTTTTGGGTTTTTTTGGCGAGACGTCAAACTTCGCCGCCACCTGACAGCCAAACCGTTTAACATAGGGAAAATCGTATGATAACTTTTGATCATCAAGTGGTCTAGTTGATGCACGCCAAATTTGAAGCCGATCCGATGAATCATGTAGGAGGAGATAGAAAAAGTACGAGGAGTGCGAATCGCCCAATCTGGCGTCAAATTCAAAATGGCTGACTTCCTGTTGGGTGTAGCCAATGGATCCAAGAGGCTTTTTTGTGCGTCTGGATGTGATCCATATGTGTACCGATCTTCATGCATGTCAGTGAAACATGCCGCAGGGGCTGATGTTTAAAGGGTGTGGCCAAGCCATTTGGCCACGCCCATCAACGAAATTCATATCACATGTTCAGGGCTGGACTGTTAACACACGTGAAGTTTCAGGCAGATATGACCAAGGACACTGAAGTTAAGGCCACTTAACTGCATTTTGGCGAACCGTTGACTTCGCCGCCCTGTGGGCGGAACGCCGTTCGGCGATACGTCACAAATCTTCATCATGTAGCATTACCAACGTGTTGAGGCCTTTCTGACCAATTTTGAGTTGGATATACTGAACGTGCTGAGAGTAGCACCTCAAAGTCTAAAACATCGCTTTTACTGTCGCCAGCAGGGGGCGCTTTGAGAACGGGGGAATTTTTTGATGTTGGCGTGATGAAGGCCGGACTACGATCATACCCAGCAAGTTTTGTGCCGATCGGACTTATCATGCCCAAGTAATAGCACTTTTGCTTTTTGGGGTTTTTTTTGGCGAGACGTCAAACTCAAACGTCAAACAAACCGCCACCTGACGGCCAAACCGTTTAACGTAGGGTCAAGTGGTCTAGTTGATGCATGCTAAATTTGAAGCCGATCCAATGAACCGTGTAGGAGGAGATAGCTCTGAGAGAATTCTTGGAAATCGCCAAAATCGTAAAAACAGGAATATTCAAATCAAAATAGCCGGCTTCCTGTTGGTTTTAGAAAAAAGTCCAAGTGCGCATTTCCTAAGGAAAACTATAATCGTAAGGAAAACAATAGGGTCCTCGCTAACCGCTTGGTGCTCAGGCCCTAATTAAAGCTGCAAGCAGCGATGAACGGGCCCTCGCACCTTCACGCAACTCGCGGGCGCTGGCAGGACGCCGGCTCAGGCCGCCGTTCATTCCTGACGAAGGCAGACCCCTCACACAGGAGTTACACGTCATATCCCTCAAATCATACGAAGATATGTCATTTTGCCAGTAGGTGGCGCCGTACTAACAACCAAGTATTGGCCTATAGATGTGTTGAGGGCAGGACTGTCATCAATCCTGTGAAGTTTGCTATGGGTGGTCGGTATGCTATTCTATATATACCCTGTGAGTTTCACAGCCCTCAGCATAATACTTGAGCTGAAATACATGTGTGTTGTTTATCTTGTAATAAGCCACGCCCATTTTGAGCAGTCGTGATTAACTTCAAGATATGGCCTCAGGAGTGGCCCAGCATCATACCCACCAAATTTCGTAAAAATCGGTGCAGCCATTTACGAGATATAAATTTCCCATATTTGCAGCACCCCCTAGTGGCCAAAATTAGCCAAATTTGGCTCACCCCCTCACAGGCTCATGGTAAGCAAGGATCTCCGATTTGGTGTTTTTAGCATTTATTTTGACTGAAATATGCCATAGTTTGTCTTTTTATAGCTAGCTAGAAAATTGTATTTGTTAATAATTTGCGCATATTTTAACTGAACAAAATTCTTTTGATAACTTCAGATCAGGTCCAGCTGAAGACTGTACGTGCCAAGTTTCATGCTGATTGGACAAATCCTAAGGAGGAGTTCGAAAAAGTAGGTTTTCCAGTTTTCGCGATGTTGCGAAAAACATTATAGGCAGAAATGGGCGTGGCCCCACCCAGGTGATTCAGCACTATTCAGGGAATCTGTGGATATGAGGTTTTTGAATGTGTGACATATGGTCTGGGAGTTATAGCCCAAAACACGTTGAAAATGAGTAGGGGGCGCTGTTGAGCCATCTTGGCACATGAAAACACAAAAATCAGATCAGACAACACAATTTGGGACGTCTGATGTGTGTGCCAAGTTGCGTGAGTTTTCGAGTGTCCCTTGCCCCTCAAAAACAACCTCGTGTTTTATGGCAAATAAGGTGGCGCCACAGTGACAGCGTTGGACGAAACCTCAAAGGCTTCTGCTTTGATCATCATCAAGGTCTTGGGAGTATGTATTTGCAAAATTGAGGTGGTTTGGGGGAACCTGGTAGAAGAGGGACATGAAAGAATGAAAAAAGTAACTTTCTGCCGCCAGTAGGTGGCGCTATGACGCTGTTTCAAATTTTCTGTATAGATGTTTTCAGGGCTGGACAGTTATCATATGTGTGAAGTTTTGGAAAGATATGTCCACGTAGAGTCAAGTTACAGCTACTTTTGTCATCATGGCGAAACATCAAAGTTCGCCGCCACGCCAAGGTCACGCCCTTTGACGAAAACTCACAGTTTTCCATAGAAAGCATCATCAAGGCCTTTTGGATAATTTCACCAAGTATGAGGTTGATGTGTTCAACTTTGCAGGAGATGTGCTTCAAAGTGTAAAACATGACATTTTCTACTACCAGTAGGGGGCGCTATATTAATCACAAATTATTCACATGTAGATCTCTTCAGAGCGGGACTGTCATCAATCCTGTGAAGTTTGGGGAAGATTGGAGCATGTATGTTGGAGTAACAAACTACTTCCTGCGTTATAATACTACTTCCTGTTTGTAACGAAGTTTGAGGTCCCGGCACGGTCACACGGTGTGACCAAAACACAAGCTTTTGATAACTTTTCGTCGTCAATTTATGTAGGTGGGACAGACCGAGTTTGAAGGCGATCGGACAAAATCTCTAGGAGGAGTTCGTTCATTTACAAGCCCTGCAAATGGCCAAAAATGCATGAAACTTGCACATTCAATTCAAAATGGCCGACTTCCTGTTGAGTTTAGGGCATGGGCCCAAGAGGCTTTTTTGTACGTCTTGGTGTGTTACATATGCCTACCAAGTTTCATACACGTAGGTTAAACCAACTTGGGGGGCTGCTTCGTTGAAAATGAGTAGGGGGCGCTGTTGAGCCATTTTTTCGCACATTATCACGAAACCCCAAAAATATCAAATTTTTCACCACTTCTGATGAGTCTTTGAAGTTTGGTGAGTTTTTGAATATGATAAAGCCCTCAAAAACGCGGTTCATTTCGCGGAAAAAAATAATAATAATCCTAAGGAAAACAATAGGGTCCTCGCACCGCTTGGTGCTCGGGCCCTAATTAAAGCTGCAAGCAGCATTGAACGGTCCCTCGCACCTTCACGTAACTCGAGGGGGCTGGCAGGATGCCGGCTGACACTGCCGTTCATTCCTGTTAAGGCAGACCCCTCACGCAGGAATTACACATCATATCCCTCAAATCATACAAAGACATGTCATTTTGGCAGTAGGTGGCTCCGTACTAATAATCAAGTATTGGTGTATAGATGTGTTGAGGGCAGGACTGTCATCAATCCTGTGAAATTTGGGGAAGAGTGGAACATGTATGGTGAAGTTGTGAACCAGTTACAAGCAAATTCAAAATGGCGGACTTCCTGCTGGGTTTGTTCCTACCAAGTTTCATAGGTGTCTGTCTAACCACCTTCGGGGACTGCTTCCTAGAACAGATATGGGGGCGCTGGTGAGCCATGTTGGTACATCGAAGATCAAAAATCACCTCACACAACACCAATTGGATCCTCTCATATGTGTGCCAAGTTTCATTACTTTACAAGCATCCCTTACCCCTCAAAAACAAGCTTGTGGTTTATGGCAAATAAGGCGTTGCCACGGTGACAGCGTTTGACGAGACATCATGGTTTTCACAATATAGCATTACCAACATCGTAAGGCCTTTCTGACCAAATGTGAGTTGGATAAGGTCAACGTCCTGAGAGCAGCACCACAAATTCTAAAACATGGCTTTGTCTGTTTCCACCAGGGGGCACTATGACAAATACGAAATTTCTGCATGTACACATGATCAGGGCGGGACTATTATATCTCCAGTGAAGTTTGGTGCGGATCAGAACATTTACCCCAAAGTTACAGCAATTTTGTTTTTCATGGCGAGACATCAAATTTCGCCGCCACCTGACGGCCAAACCGTTTAACGATCTACTAATCTTTTGATAACTTTTGATTACAACGTTGTCTAGATGGCACACAGTGATTTTGAAGTCGTTCTGATTAATCCTATAGGAGGAGTTCGTTAAAATACAACACGTGCAAAGAGCCAAAAATGGCCGCAAAATTCAAAATGGCCGACTTCCTGTTGGGTTTGGTCTATGGGTGTAGGAGGCTTTTATGTGCGTCTGGGTGTGATACATGTGGGTACTGATTTTCATGCATATCAGTGAACGTCCTAGGGGTGTTACTTTTATGAATGGGCGTGACCAAGTCATTTAGCCACGCCCATCAACTAAACTCATAGCACATGTTCAGGCCTGGACCGTTAACACACATATCAAGTTTCAGGCAGATATGACCAAGGACACTGAAGTTAAGGCCACTTTTATGCGTTTTAGCGACACATCGACTTTGCCGCGCTCTGGGCACAATGCCGTTTGACAATACATCACAATCTTCATAATGTAGCATTACCAAAGTCTTGAGGCCTCTCTGACCAAATTTGAGTTGGATATGCTGAACGCGCTCAGAGCTGCACCTCAAAGTCTAAAACATGGCATTTCCTTTTACCAGCAGGGGGCGCTATGACAAATACAAAATTTCTGCATGTAGATGTGTTCAGGGCGAGACTATTATATATCCTGTGAAGTTTGGTGCAGATCGGACCATTAACCCCAAAGTTATAGCAATTTCGTTTTTCATGGCGAGACGTCAAACTTCGCCGCCAAAAAGTCGATTCCCCCCTCAACGGGTAACTGATCTTTAAATAACTTTTGATCACAAAGTAGTGTAGATGATACACAGCGATTTTGAAGCCGTTCTGATTAATCCTGTAGGAGGAGTTCGTTAAAATACAAAACGTGGAAAACGCCAAAAATGGCCGCTAAATTCAAAATGGCTGACTTCCTGTTGGGTTTGGCCTATGGCTCCAAAAGACTTTTTTGTGCGTCTGGGTGGGATACATCTGTGTACCGATTTTCATGCATGTCGGTGAAACGTGCCGCAGGGGCTGCTGTTTAAAGGGTGTGGCCAAGCCATTTGGCCACGCCCATCAACGAAATTCATATCACCTGTTCAGGGCTGGACTGTTAACACATTTGTGAAGTTTCAGGCAGATATGACCAAGGACACTGAAGTTAAGGCCACTTTCCTGCGTTTTGGCGAACCGTCGACTTCGCCGCCCTCTGGGCTCAACGCCGTTTGACAATACGTCACAATCTTCATCATGTAGCATTACCAACGTGTTGAGGCCTTTCTGACCAAATTTGTGTTGGATATGCTGAACGTGCTCAGAGTTGCACCTCAAAGTGTAAAACATCACTTTTCCTGTCGCCAGCAGGGGGCGCTTTGAGAACGGGGGAATTTTTTGATGTTGGTGTGTTGAAGGCAGGACTACAATCATACCCAGCAAGTTTTGTGCCGATCAGACTTATCATGCCCAAGTAATAGCACTTTTGTTTTTTTTTTGTTTTTTTTGCGAGACGTCAAACTTCGCCGCCACCTGATGGCCAAACCGTTTAACGATGGAAAAATCTTTTAATAACTTTTGATCATCAAGTGGTCTAGTTGCAGCACGCCAAATTTGAAGCCGATCCGATGAACCGTGTAGGAGGAGATAGCTCTGAGAGAACACTTGCAAATCGCCAAAATTGGTAAAAAAATTAATATTCAAATCAAAATAGCCAGCTTCCTGTTGGTTTTAGAAAAAAGTCCAAGTGCGCATTTTCGTGCGTCTTGGGATGATACACGACCCCCCCGAATTTCGGGGAATTTGGTCAAACGGGCTGCCGGTGGGAGCCGATTGAAATTTTCTAGGGGGCGCCATTTCGCCATTTTGCAACTGGCATCGTTGAGATTTTGCGTACACATAAATTTTCACCTAGACAAATATGCACGCCAAATTTGGTGAGTTTTCGAATATGTTAAAGCCCCCAAAAACGCGATTCATTACGCGGAAAAAAATAATAATAATCCTAAGGAAAACAATAGGGTCCTCGCACGGTACGTGCTCGGGCCCTAATAATAATAATTCCTTGCCTTTCAATAGGGTCCTCGCACCGCTTGGTGCTCGGGCCCTAAATAATAATAATTCCTTGCATTTCAATAGGGTCCTCACACCGCGTGGTGCTCGGGCCCTAATAAATGCAGTATCTGGCATGCTTTCCAGTTTCAGTTTTTCTAATATATCTTATAGATACATATAGTCACCTGCCCTTGTTATTGCCCTTCTTGTTGCTCCTTGGCAGGTGCATTCGATTTAAATCCCCCACTCCTCCCCTGCCTGCTTTCCCCCTGTTCTCCAGTTGGCCTCCATGCGAAGTATGCTGATCTGTAATACCAAGGGCCAAGGCGACATAAATGAGGGGAAGCGAAACTACTAATGAAACGCAGCAACAGACTTTCGCTTCAGAGCTAATGGCATTATAGTGCTGGACTAGCTGTTGCTGTTCAGTCAGTAAAATTATGTAAATCCATGTTAAAATGAAAAACAGCACAGCAAGACATAGTCACACAGCAGGAGGGAGCTGCTTTCTCTGGAGCTCTACCACCCTCCCCTCATCAGCTCTGGTTGGTGATGTTTATCCCTGCTTAACAACTGCAGGCTGTGCAATCATCAGCCACAGTAAAGATTGTTTTTAAAATGTCCTATTGGTGCCAATTAATCGGTCAAAAATATATAGCGATTTAACTCTAACAGAAACCGCTGTCTTTGTCTGGACATGTGAGAAAATTCACATGTTCCTGTACAGAGAAGACTTTACGATGGTCACAGAGACAATACATAATATATATATTTGAATTTGAATTTATTAAAGGATAGCCCCTTGAGATGTAGCATCTCATTTTCAAGGAGTCTCTAAACAAACATACACATAAAACACAAAACAACATTACACTACATTACATGATAGACATACATAACATATACCAAATACAGACATCTTGCTCACCCACTCCCACACCCAACCCCTACCCACATAAGTCTAGCATACAAAATAGACAAATTGATTAACAAGGATCAGTGATGTGAGCATAAAAAGAATAAAGAAAATAAATTAGAAACATGAGCAATTTGTTTTGAGATGGGAGTGTAGTGACATCCTAAAACAGTGAAAAGAGGTAATAGAACGCAAAGAAAGAGGGAGGGTATTCCAATCCGATGGGGCTTTATATTGGAATTATCTTTTGCCAACTTCTTTCGAGATTCTAGGAACAAAGAGAAATGGGCAGTTCATATGTCTGAGTGAGTATGGAGAATTGTATGGAGTCATAAGTTCTTTTTAATATGTAGGACAATGGAAATAAACACATTTAAAAAGGAACTGAAGCCAATGAGATTGCCGTCTTGATTTGGGTTGTAACCAATTCAACGAGTCAAACATAAAACAATGATGAGTTCTAAAAGGACATCTCAGAACAAATCTACATAAAGAACGAAATAAAACAGTCAGAGATTTAAGATGAGTGTCTGAAGTGTTTTGGTCAACAATGTCTGCATAGTCAACAAGAGGTAGTATCAGTTGTGAGATAAGCCTTTTTCTGACATGAAATGTGAAGTGATTGATTGAACGGTAAAGTGAAGCAAGACAGCCATATACTTTTTTTAACAATGTAATCAATATGGGGATTAAAGGAGAGTTCGGGGTCAATCCAAAGTCCAAGATATTTAAATGTGTCAATTTTATCGACAGGAGATCCATCAGAAAAATAAATATGAAAATCAACTGGATGGGATCCGATGTGACGTGTACTGAAAATCATACTGCAAGACCTCTTTTAGTTCAGAACAAGTTTGTTCTTACAAAACCAGTCTTGAACCATATCAAAGTCAAACTGTAAAGAGTTCTGGATTTGAGATATATTAGAGTTTGAGGTGTATATAATAGTGTCATCAGCATATAAGTGGGAATGGGGATTTGAACAAATATTAGGTAAATCATTGATTCAACTCAACTCAACTTTATTTATTTATATAGCACTTTTCATACATACAAGTGTAACACAAAGTGCTTTACAAAACAAACAAGATGAAATAAAACAAAACAAAATATATATAGATAAAAATGAAAACCCATCCTTCCCACCCCCGTCCAAACAAACACACATACACGCACGCACAAATGCACACACACGCAAACACGCACACACACACACACGCACACACATACACACACAAAGATAAAATGTTGATATTGATATGGATATGGATATGGCTCGACACCGAGGGTCCAGGTGAGGACAACGTGAGGGGGCCGTCTGCAACAAGAGGCGCCACAGCTCTCATCCACAGGGAGCACCGCCCCAGGGACCCCCACCTGGGCCGGGGTGCACACTGAGGGGTCCCCAGGACAGCGCCCCCCCATGGAGAGCAGGCATAACTACCGCTGCGGAGGGCCCCCATGAGGAAACACTGGAGCTAAAAACTAAGATATGCATCAGTCTAAAAATTGTAAAAAGAGAAGAGAGAAGATTTAAGAAAATTTAAAGGTAATATAAATAAATAAAAATCATTAGAAACATTGAGGATTAAATATTAATAAAATAAATAAATAGCTATAAGGAAATAAGTTAAGTAGGTCAACTAAAAGCTAAACTAAAAAGGTGGGTCTTGAGCCTCCTTTTAAAAATATCAACAGTCTCTGCGGCCCTGAGGTTCTCCGGCAGGCTGTTCCACAAACGGGGGCCGTAATGGCTGAATGCTGCCTCACCGTGAGTTTTGGTTTTAACTCGTGGAACAATAAAAAGGCCAGTGCCAGAGGACCTCAGGGTCCGCGAGGGCTGATATGGTAAAAGCAGGTCAGATAGATAAGAGGGCCCAAGGCCGTTAACACATTTAAAAACCAGTAAAAGAACCTTAAAATCGATCCTGAAACGGACGGGGAGCCAATGCAGCGATTTTAAAACAGGTGTAATGTGCTCCCGCCCTCTGGTCCTCGTCAGCACGCGAGCGGCTGAGTTCTGTAGTAATTGTAGATTATTAATACTCTTTTTGGGAAGACCAGAGAGCAGGGCATTACAGTAATCTAACCGACTAGAGATAAAAGCATGCATCAGCACCTCCGTACTGGCCTGAGAGAGAAATGGGCGGACCCTGGCTATGTTCTTAAGATGGTAAAAACCAATCTTAGTAATGTTCTTTATGTGTTGAATAAAAGTGAGCTCAGGGTCAAAAATAACGCCCAGGTTCTTTACAGATTGTGATGGTTTAAAATCCTGTAGTTTTGGTAAAAGTTTCTCTCTCTGACCTTCAGGACCGATAACTAAAACCTCAGTTTTGTCCTGGTTGAGCTGTAGGAAATTTTCTGCCATCCATGACTTAATATCTAAAATGCAGTTAAAAAGGGCATCAAGTGGCCCTGAGTCATCAGGAGACACGGCGATGTACAGCTGTGTATCATCAGCGTAACTATGGAAACTGATGCCGTGTCTCCTGATGACGTCCCCCAGGGGAAGCATGTATAGATTAAAAAGAAGTGGACCTAAAATTGACCCTTGGGGGACCCCACACCTGATTTCATGTATTCTGGAGGAGCATGTATCCATACTTACAAAGAAAGATCGATCTGTGAGATAGGAGTTGAACCAGTTAAAAACAGTACCAGAGAGGCCGACCTGGTGCTTCAGCCGATTTAGTAAAATGTGATGGTCTACTGTGTCGAAGGCAGCGCTAAGATCCAGCAGAACCAAGACTGTGAGTTTATGATTATCTAAATTGCACCTGATGTCATTTAAAATTTTTACAAGAGCTGTCTCGGTACTGTGGTTCATCCTAAAACCAGATTGAAACTTCTCTAAAATACTGTTTCTCTTTAAAAAATAATTTACTTGGTTAAAAACCAGTTTTTCTAAAATTTTACTTAAAAACGGTAAGTTGGATACAGGTCTGTAGTTATTAAAAATGCTGTAGTCTAAATTGCTCTTCTTCAGAAGGGGCTTCACCACCGCCGTTTTATAGGCAGTGGGGAAGACACCCGTCTGAAGAGAGCAATTTACTATGTTTAAAATCTGTTCCTCAAAGAATTCATAAAATGTCTTTAAAAGTGATGTGGGAATTGGGTCTAAAAGGCAGGTTGTTGGGTTTACCTGGGAGAAAACTCGACCAAGAGTCCTCGCATCAACCAGGGCAAAACTCTCCAGTGTCTCCTCAGGTAAAAGCACTGATCCAGGTGTGTTAAAAACAACATTCTGGTAGGGTAAAAGACTGGATCTGATGTTGTCAATCTTACCTCTGAAGTGGTCTTCAAAGTCCTCACAGAGGGCTCCAGATGGAGCCAAGGAGGACTTATTAAAATCAGTATTGGTTAAAAGATCGAAGGTGGAGAATAGGAACCTGGGTTTGTCTTTATTGTTTATTATGAGGTTTGAAAAATAGGTTCTTCTTGCCAGTTTGATTGTGTTATTATAGTTTTTGAGTATGTCCCAGTATATTTCAAAATGAACTGTCAATTTTGTTTTTCTCCACCTTCTCTCTGCACTCCTGCATTTTCGTTTTAATATTCTTGTATTCTCATTTTTCCATGGACATATTTTCTTTGCTTTTACAGTTTTTGTTAAAAATGGAGCAACTGCATCCAGTGACGACGTAAGTTTGTTATTAAAATCATTTACAATAAAATCACATGGTGCAGGTAAGATCTCAGCAGGAGTGCTTTTTAAAATCTCAATAAAATTTGCAGCCGCTTCAGAGGTAAGACAACGTTTCCTCACTGTTTTCACTGAGGCCTCCTGGTGGCTAAGACTGGAATTAAAACCGGTGAGATTAAAAAACACACAGTAGTGGTCGGACACAGCCAGGTCAACAACAGAGGACACACCAGTGGACAGGCCATAGGTTATGACCAGGTCCAGGGTGTGTCCTCTGTTGTGAGTTGGCTGTGTGACGTGCTGCTTAAAATCCATACAATTTAAAATATTTAAAAATTCAGCTGTTGTTGAATCTGAATCCAAGTTATCAACGTGTAAGTTAAAATCACCAGTTATTAAAACCCTGTCATGTGTGGAATGTACCGTTGATAAAAGTTCAGAAAATTCACTGATAAAGGAGGAATTGTGTTTGGGTGGTCTGTAAATAGTAATGCATAAAATAGGAGGACTGCTAAAAACAAAGGCATGATGTTCAAATGAGTTGTAATGATTAAAATGAATGTCCTTTGTTTTTATGGAGTTGGATATGATTGCAGCAGTCCCACCACCTCTTCCACCATTCCTGTTAAAAAATGAAAAACTAAAATTGGGTGGGGAAGCCTCAGTGAGAACTGCTGGAGCGTCAGTGCCGAGCCATGTTTCAGTTAAAAACAAACAGTCTAATTTGTTATCTAAAATCAGATCATTAATGATAAAAGACTTATTGGATAAAGAACGAACGTTAAAAAGTGCCATATTCAGGGTTGTCGGTGAGCTGGTTGGATGAGAGTCTCTGCTGAGAATGTTCACATGGACCAGGTTGTCACGGGACAGGCGGTAAGATGTGATGGGGCGGTGGATGTGTGGTGGTCTGTAGTGTGTTATTACTGAAATATATGAGGGTTGTAAGGTGGGTGTGGATATGGTCTTGTGGCGTCAAGTCTGTGTGGCCGGAGAGATGTGCAGAGAGGTGGGATGCAAGTTTCTTTTACCTTTGGTGTTGAGATGGAAATTGTCCAGCCAGAATAGGTGAGGTTTTTTCCAGAAGATGTTGAAGTTGTTGATGAAACCATAACCACATGCTGAACAGAAGACCGACAACCACTGATTGGCACTGTAGAGTCTGCTAAAATTCTCTGACCCCAGTCTGAGGGACGGGATGAGGCCAGAGAAGATGCAAGCCTTCCCCAGTGACTCAATTAGTTCAGCCAGCTGCTCGTAATCACTGCGGAGTTTAGACGATTGCCTCAGACGCATGTCGTTCACCCCGCAGTGCAGCAAAACCGTGTGAGCAGAGGGGTGTCTGTCGACGATGGCCGGGATGTGTTCATACAGGTCCAGAATTTTTGCACTGGGGAAGGAGTATGTGATGGAAAAGTAGAAAAAAAGAAGCAGACCCAATGTGGAGCCTTGTGGAACACCCTTTTCAGTAATTAGAAAGTCAGACTGATGACCCTGAAAAACAACACATTGACGACGATTATGGAGATAAGCGTTAAACTAGAGAGGAGCATTTTGATCGAGACCAATAGCAGAAAGTTTATCAAGAAGTAAATAGTGGTCAACCAGATCAAAAGCTTTAGACAGATCAATGAAAATCACACCAGTAAATTGACCCTTGTCAAAGGAAGAGAACACATCATTTGTGAATTTCAACAGAGCTGAGGTAGTGGAAAAATTTGGTCTGAATAGACCTCTAGAATACTGAATGAATTTAAGTACTCTAACAGTTGGTTAAAAATAAGCTTATCAAAACTTTTTGCAATCGTGCAAATAATAGAAATAGGACGATAGTTATTTACATCAGAGGAATCTCCACCTTTGAAGAGGGGGGTAACCTTAGCACATTTCCATATCTTGGGGATTGAAAAGGTAGACAGAGACAAATTAAACAGATCAGCAAGGGGATACATCAAAACATGTGTGGCAAGTTTGATAAATTTAACTTCAAGGCCATCTGGACCAGCACTAGTGTTATCTTTCAACTGGTGTAAAGCAAGAAAAACTTCATTAGGCAAGATTTTTTTTAAAGGAAAATGAATGGTCTGAGAAAGTACTATATGAGGGACTGGCAGTCCAATAAGAGTCAAAGTGATAGGAGCTACAGATGGAAGAGAAATTATGATTAAAAGCATGAGAAATAAGTGATGGATCAGAAATACGCTCATTATTAAATTGAATCTGGTTTAAAACATTTTTGTTATTTCTGTTAGGAGTAGGATTCAATTTATTCCAGAACTGTCTTGGATTGTGAAAATTTTGGGACAACCTATCTTTGTAGTAATTAGACTTTGCATTCCTGGTTTTGATTGTACATTCATTTCTCAGTGATTTGTAGGTATCCAAGTCAGTAGAGTCTCTAGGTGAGCGATATCTAGCCCATGCTTTATCCCTCTGTTTGAAAAGACTAATGAGATCTGAACTGATCCAGGGCAAGTGTCTTCCTTTGACTCTAACAGTCTTCATTGGAGCATGTTTGTCAATAATTTTGTTTACTTCAGAATAAAAGAAGTTCCATGCTTCCTCAACATAGGGAATTAACTGAAATCTATCCCAATTAATGGAAATCAAATCATAAATGAAGTTGCCTTCATTAATATTCTTACATTGTCTGATTGTCATAAATCTGGGAGGAGATCGAGGAACTTCTATTTTCCAGACACAGAATATAATAGAATTATCACTTAAGCAGTCTGACAAAACACCAGATATAACTATTCTGTCAGGATTTGAGACAAGGATCCAATCAAGCAGAGATGAAGATCTATAATCAGCTCTTGTAGGTTTATTAATGAGCTGCGTGAGGTGTACACTGTCAAATAAGTTTCTGTCCTTATGAGAAGAACAATCAAGCCAGTTACTGTTGAAGTCACCAAGAATTATTAATTCAGTATGCCTCCCAAGTGAATTAATAGTAGATAGAATGCTCATGGTAGAATCAGCAGGGGCTGAGGGAGGCCTGTAAATGTTGCCAATTTTTAGCTTTGTTTTCATGAAAAATTATATTAACAAAAAGACATTCAAAATTAACTGGCTCAACAATTGGAATGATGTGGTCAGAAGCTAAACTTGCTGCAACATAAGTAGCCACACCACCACCTCTAGAGGATCTATCAGCTCTATATAACACAAAATTTTCGATTTCAATTTCATCATCTGTGATGTTATCATGAAGCCATGTCTCAGAAATAGTAATGGTATTAGGTTTATAAAGAGTAACCCAGGCTCTTAATAAATCAATTTTTGAGACAAGACTCCAGATATTAAGGTGAATAATCTTTAGACCCTTTGCTAAATCATTTGTATCTTATAGAAAATGACAGTTCAAATAAAGAAATTCGAATGGGGAGAGATACAGTGAAGAGAGTAGGGAGCAAGAAAAAAGACAGACAGGTCACACACTCACAGATGCAGACACACACACACACACACACACACACACACACACACACACACACACACACACATAGTGTAACAACACCTTAGCTAGTTCTTATATCAAAGAGTCAGACTGCAATATTTATGCCAGTAGAAATAAGAGAGTGCCCTATTTGATTCAGGAAAACAAAAACAAAAGAATATAGCCTACATTTGACTATCATGTAAATTAAGATCATACAGCCTCAGGGTAGAAAATACAGTAAACAGAAGATTTTAAGGTCATATATGCATCCAAAGGCAATAATAATGAAAAGAGCAGCAGTCAGTAGTTGACAGTTTACAGCAAAAGTCCGCTTGCGACAGCATCACCACAGTAACAGCTGGAACCTGGTAACATATGACGTCACGGGTGGAGCAGTACACGGCAAACAAACAGTGGAATCTCACACACTGATGGACAGTAAATCACTTGGCGAAAGTTGATTTTGCGGGTAACAAAACGCAGAAGTAATAAACTAAAAGGCACCAATGAAGAGTGAAGACTCAACAATGTTCCAGCTGTGTGGAGAGATCCAAGAGAGAAGGTTTGCACAGTCAAAGTTTGAATATTAGCTGCCAACATCAGCGGAATGAGTTACTCACAGAGCTGTCATGGAGACGGACTGAGGGAATCGCTGAAGAAAGTCACTGCTTCTTCGGCACTGAAGAGCCTTGGCTTTCCATCCACAATCACTCTTAGCGTAGATGGATAGCGAAGAGAATACCTGATGTCAGCGGCGCGAAGTTTCTTTTTGACAGTGTCAAACTGCTACTGCGTTCAAGCCAGCTTCCACTTCGAAAAACATGGTCAAGCCAGCCCCCACTTGTTTTGTGGTGCGCATATATGGGCCATTCTACAGAATTGGTGCAAAGTCAGAGTTGGAAACATCTTGAAATAAATGTGTCTTTTCCCCAAAACTTTTCATGTATGTTAGTTGTATAATATCCAAGGTACACATTTCTAGTAGTTGTACAGTTAATTCTCATTTTGTATTTTCATACAGTTTTGGAATATTTTTCCTCTCCCAAAATTTGTCACTACCGAAACACAATGAAATATCACATGAAATAAAGGGTTATATTGATCTATTAAAATTTTGTTTACATCTACCTTGTAAATATATTTTTTTGAAATTTTATTTTTCAAAATTCACAGGTAAATTAAAAAGTACATAATTTTAACAATTTTTTTAAGCGTGATTTATCTGAATCATTGGATTTTGAATCCAATTTTTCTTTGAAAAGGGCATAAAGTTGTTCATAATGATTACAAACTTAAGGATTCATTAGTTTTAATACACATTGAACCAAACACCATCACAATATCTTAGTTGATAATTCAATATACTTTATTTTTGACAAAACATCCCATGTTTCGGTAGTGACGGCACATTTTCGGTAGTGACACTACTGTTTCGGTAGTGACCACAATATCTTGTTTGTCACGGCTGAATAAGACTGTCATCATTTTATGTTAATAAAAATAACTAATAACTCATAAATGTTGAACACATGTATATCAGACACACATCTGACATTAAATATCTGAAAATGACATAACAGTGCTTGAATTTCAGAGTACACCTCACTGAAGAGGTATTGGATAGTTTTGGTCTTGACGAGACTGCAAATGAGAAATCATAACATGTTGATTTTTCTACCTAAAAAAAGAAAACATCTCACAATATAAACTGTTTAAGAATCACGTTGTTTTATTATGAACAGCAAGTGGGGAGCCGATGATCCACTCAGCCGTCTTAATGACCCGCTGCAGTTGTTTCTTTTCAGATGCAGTGCAGCTGGCAAACCACACCATACAGCCATAGGTGAGGACACTCTCTATTGTGCAGTGGTAGAAGTTTCTCAGCAGAGGTGGAGGGAGTTTGTTCCTCCTCAGTGTTCTCAGAAAGAAGAGACGCTGCTGGGCCTTTTTGATGATGTGGGTGGTGTTCACAGTCCAGCCCAGGTCCTCCGAGATGTGCAGGCCAAGAAACTTAAAGCTGGTGACCCGCTCCACTTCCTCCCCATTGATGCTCAGGCCTGAGTGCAGTGTGGTCCTCGACTTACAGAAGTCAATAATGACTTCTTTTGTCTTCTTTGTGTTGAGGTTGAGGTGGTTGTCACTGCACCAGGCCACCAGTGCTTGGACCTCCTCCCTGTATGGTGTCTCATAACCGTTGTTGATGAGCCCCACAACGGTTGTATCATCCGCAAATTTGATGAGGGTGTTGGAGCTGTGAGTAGCGACACAGTCATAAGTGTACAGTGTGTACAAGACTGGACTCAGCACACAGCCCTGAGGAACACTAGTATTGAGGACGATGGTGGAGGATGTGGAGGTGCCCATTCTGACATGCTGGGGTCTGTTAGTCAGGAAGTCCTTGATCCACAGACAGAGGGAGGTTCCAAGTTGTAGTGTCTGCAGTTTGTTGATGAGTCTGCTGGGGCTGATGGAGTTAAATGCCGAGCTGAAGTCAACAAACAGCATCCTGATATATGTGTTGGGGCTTTCAGTGTGGCTGAGAGCGGTGTGTAGGGCGATGGAGATGGCGTCATCTGTGGATCTGTTAGACCTGTAGGCGAACTGATGTTGATCAAAGCCAGGTGGGATATGGGCCTTGACATGCTGTAACACCAGTCTCTCCATACATTTCATGATCACCGGTGTCAGGGCCACAGGCCGGTAATCATTCAACCCTGTGATGGCAGAGGATTTGGGCACAGGGATTATGGTGGCAGTTTTCAGGCAGGTGGGGACTGTGGCTTGCTGCAGAGAACGGTTAAAGATGTTAGTGAATACTGCAGCAAGCTGGTGAGCACATGATTTCAGCACCCTCCCTGGTACTCCATCAGGTCCTGGTGCTTTCCTGGTGTCAATGCCAAGCAGGACTCGCAGTACCTGATGTTGTTGGATGGTGGGGGGCTGGTCGTGCTCTGATAATGTCAGCTGTGTGTCCTCTGCCTGTCTGTTGTCCTCTTCAAAGCGGGAGAAAAAGGTGTTAAGCTGGTCTGGGAGAGAAGTGTCGGTGGAGGGGGGGTGTTGTGGCATTGTTTGTAGTCAATTATATTCTGTATGCCTTTCCACATGGAGCGGGGGATGTTCTCCCTGAAGTTGGCCTCTATCTGCTCTCTGTACTTTGTTTAAGCAGCCTTTATGCCTCTGTTCAGGTCCGCTCTAGCCCTCCTGTAGGCTTCCCTGTCCCTTGACCTCAGTGCTGAATCCCTGGCCTGGAGTAGTGCTCTGATACTGGCGTTAAACCAGGGTTTTTGGTTGGGAAATGTTTTCACCTGTTTCCTTGATGTTACATTATCCATGCAGAAACTGATGTATGATAGTACAGAGGAGGTGTGGAGTTCAATGTCTGGGTCTTCAAAGAGCTCCCATATGGTGTCCTCAAAACAGTCCTGCAAGGATAATGTGGCCTCCTCAGTCCAGCACTGCACTGACTTGTACTGTGGCTTAGACCTGCAGATGAGGGGCTTGTAAACTGGTGTCAGGAACAGGGAAAGATGGTCTGAGTGTCCGAGGTGGGGGGAGTGGCGGGCTCTGTAGGCTCCAGAGATGTTGGTGTAGACCTGGTCTAGTGTTCTGCCCTTCCTTGTTTGAATGTCAACATTCTTGTAAAATCTGGGGAGCACAGCCTTTAAGTTGGTGTGATTAAAGTCTCCAGCCATGATGAAGAAGCCCTCTGGGTGTTTGTTTTGTTGCCTGGTGATGCTGTCATGCAGCCTGCTCATAGCTACGTTAGCATTAGCTCGCGGGTGGATATACACGGCAGTTACAAACACTTGGGTTATTTCCCTGGGCAAATAAAAAGGTCTGCACTTCAACATTAGAAACTCCAGGTCTGGACAGCAGTGTCTCTCAATAACGGCAGTGTCCTTGCACCAACTGTTGTTAATTTAGACGCACACACCTCCTCCCCTCCTCTTACCGGAGTCTGATGTGCGGTCCGCCCGGAAGATTGTACGTCCTGCTAGCTCCACGGCTAGGTCCGGAATGTTTTCATGCAGCCAGGTCTCTGTTATCACCATGATACAGCTGTCGATCCAGGCGTTAATGTCCCGTAATTTCATCTCGTCCATCTTGTTAACCAGGGAGCGGACGTTGGCTAGAAAGACGCTTGGAACCGCTGGTTTGTGCGGAGTTGCGGTTAGCCTAGCTCTGATGCCAGCTCATTTGCCTCGTTTCCGGCGTCTTTCGCAGCGCCGGCATCGCCTCCTTTCTGTCCGGTCTCGCCGGCGTATCCTCTCCGGGAATGAGTCGAACCCTTCTGGGGGGGTCCAGCCGGTCCAGTGTTGTTTCAGGCTTAAAAGTTCAGTTCGAGTGTAAGTCCTTCTCAGTGTGTAGCTGCTAACTGAAGAAGAGCACCGGGTCGCTGCGTCTACACGCACCGCCATCTTGTGTTGAGATGGAGGAGTTTCCATTTTGTCACTACCGAAACAATCATGTCACTACCGAAACGGCACCACATGTTTCGGTAGTGACTGTTTCGGTAGTGACAATTTTAGATAACTTTGAGCCTAGCTTAAAGAGGCTGATAAGCACATGGTTAGCTAGCACTTTTCTGAACTATTGCACACACATAAAAACTATTCTTTCTGCCATAAAACCAAAAAAAGTTTGTTTAAGTGCAGAAAATAGGTGTTCGGTAGTGACGTCTCTTAAAGTTACACACTGATTTTCAGACTTTTGAACACCTTTTCTGCAAAATGATGAGACCTAGCTACTCACCATGCAGCCAAAACATGAGAGGGACAAAGGAATACTTCCTGATAAAAAAAAATTAGAGGTGTGGCTTAAATCAGTCTTAGCCTATGGACTAAAACCTACAATGTTTCGGTAGTGACAAGAAAATGAGGGACAAGATTTTTTACATACATTTTCATGATTTACAAAAAATATATAAAATCAATTTACTTTTTTACACTTCACTTTCAAATAAATCAAAAAGACCATTTTAAAAACAACAATAGAAAATTTTATAAAAATCATTTCACTATCATTTTCATGAATTGAAATTTAGGAGTTGGGGTTGGGGACAGCCACCTCCCAATGTAAAGTACCCTATAAATGATGATTTTATATATATTAAGCATACTGATATCTTAAATATCACTTTGGGTTTCAATAGATAATTGCAGGATCTTAGTAAACATTCAAAATTTGAATACTTAAATGTTTTTTTAATTTGTTTTTTTGTTTGGGGACAGCAGTTTGCACCAATTCGGTAGAATGGCCCATATATTAGGCATTGCGGTACGGGTGCAGAAGGACTACTTTCAAAATAAAAGTAACCTTCTTGTGGATGTGATCTCACGTTGATTCAGTCAGCCTGTCTCATGGTGTGTTTGTGAATCAATGAATTTATCAGTTAATATATTAATCTATTAATTATTTAAATGAAATAATGGTAAGGGAAACAATCCGTACAATGAATATAAAAGTATTTTCAGTGTTTCCATCTAAATTCAGAAAAATATTAAAAGGAAACTCCCTGTTTTCACAGATTAATTTTTTTTGTCACTCAACTTTCAAAATTAAAGCCCTGATGAAAATCCAATATTTTCAGTATTTCCACCAATATTCAGATTGATATTAAAAGGAAACTCCCTGTTTTCACAGACCAGTTGTGGTTCTGAATGACAGTACACCACCTCAGAGTGTAACTCACACAATTTCAGGAAAGTCTGATGTAGAATTTCAAAATTAAAGCCCTGACAAAAAGTCCAATGTTTTCAGTATTTCCACCAATATTCAGATTGATATTAAAAGGAAACTCCTTGTTTTCACAGACCAGTTGTGGTTCAGAATGGTAGTACACTACCTCAGGGTGTCACTCACACAATTTCAGGGAAGCCTGATGTAGAATTTCAAAATTGAAGCTCTGAGAAAAGTCCAATATTTTCAGTATTTCCACCTAAATTCAGATTGATATTAATAGGAAACTCCCTGTTTTCACAGACCAATTTTGATTCAGAATGACAGTACACCACCTCAGAGTGTCACTCACCCAGTATCAGGGAAGTCTGATATAGAATTTCAAAATTAAAGCCCTGAGGAAAATCCAATATTTTCAGTATTTCCACCAATATTCAGATGATCCTAAAAGGAAACTCCCTGTTTTCACAGATCAGTTGTGGTTCAGGGTGTCACTCATACAATTCCAGGAAAGTCTGATGTAGAATTTCAAAATTAAAGCCCTGAGAAAAGTCAGATATTTTCAGTATTTCCACCAATATTCAGATTGATATTAAAAGGAAACTCCTTGTTTTCACAGACCAGTTGTGGTTCAGAATGGTAGTACACTACCTCAGGGTGTCACTCACACAATTTCAGGGAAGTCTGATGTAGAATTTCAAAATTAAAGCCCTGAGAAAAGTCCAATATTTTCAGTATTTCCACCAATATTCAGATTGATATTAAAAGGAAACTCCCTGTTTTCACAGACCAGTTGTGGTTAAGAATGACAGTACAGCACCTCAGAGTGTCACTCAGACAATTTCAGGGAAGCCTGATGTAGAATTTCAAAATTGAAGCTCTGAGAAAAGTCCAATATTTTCAGTATTTCCACCTAAATTCAGATTGATATTAATAGGAAACTCCCTGTTTTCACAGACCAATTTTGATTCAGAATGACAGTACACCACCTCAGAGTGTCACTCACCCAGTATCAGGGAAGTCTGATATAGAATTTCAAAATTAAAGCCCTGAGGAAAGTCCAATATTTTCAGTATTTCCACCAATATTCAGATTGATCCTAAAAGGAAACTCCCTGTTTTCATAGATCAGTTGTGGTTCAGAATGGTAGTACACTACCTCAGGGTGTCACTCAGACAATTTCAGGGAAGTCTGATGTAGAATTTCAAAATTAAAGCCCTGAGAAAAGTCCGATATTTTCAGTATTTCCACCAATATTCAGATTGATATTAAAAGGAAACTCCCTGTTTTCACAGACCAGTTGTGGTTCAGAATGACAGTACACCACCTCAGGGTGTCACTCACACAATTCCAGGGAAGTCTGTGCTTTGGTCTGATGAGTCCAAATTTGAGATCTTTGGTTCCAACCGCCGTGTCTTTTTGAGAGGCAGAAAAGGTAAACGGATGGATTCCACATGCCTGGTTCCCACTGTGAAGCATGGAGGAGGAGGTGTGATGGTGTGGGGGTGTTTTGCTGGTGACACTGTTGGGGATTTATTCAAAATTGAAGGCACACTGAACCAGCATGGCTACCACAGCGTTGTGGATCAGAATGACAGTACACCACCTCAGAGTGTCACTCACTCGCTGACATTGTCTGAGTGACACCCTGAGATAGTGTACTGTCAATCTGAACCATAACTGGTCTGTGAAAACAGGGAGTTTCCTTTTAATATCAATCTGAATATTGGTGGAAATACTGAAAATATTGGAAATTTCTCAGAGCTGTAATTTTGAAATTCTACATCAGACTTCCCTGAAATTGTCTGAGTGACACTCTGAGATGGTGTACTACCATTCTGAATCAAAATTGGTCTGTGAAAACAGAGAATTTCCTTTTAATATCAATCTGAATTTAGGTGGAAATACTGAAAACATTGGACTTTTCTCAGGGCTTTAATTTTGAAATTCTACATCAGACTTTCCTGGAATTGTGTGAGTGACACCCTGAGGTGGTGTACTGTCATTCAGAACCACAACTGGTCTGTGAAAACAGGGAGTTTCCTTTCAACATCAATCTGAATATTGGTGGAAATACTGAAAATATTGGAAATTTCTCAGAGCTTTAATTTTGAAATTCTACATCAGACTTCCCTGAAATTGTCTGAGTGACACCCTGAGGTGGTGTACTGTCATTCTGAACCACAACTGGTCAGTGAAAACAGAGAGTTTCCTTTTAATATTTTTCTGAATTTATATGGAAATACTGAAAATACTTGTATATTCATTGTAAGGATTGTTTCCCTTCCTATTATTTCATTTAAATAATTAATAGATTAATTGATAAATTCATTGATTCACAAACACACCATGAGACAAGCTGACTGAATCAACATGAGATCACATACGCAAGTAGGTTACTTTTATTTTGAAAGTAGTCCTTCTGCACCTGTACCGCCTAGTATATATGCACACCACAAAAGAAGTGGGGGCTGGCGAGGTGTGGGCATGCCCCTTGGTGGAGCTTCCTTGTCGACCAGGATCGGGAGAGCAGGTCGGAAAATTTGAATTGGTATCGGCACATTTGGTAGGAACAATTTACTATTTATTTGGCTCTGATCTAGGATTACGGACTGTGGTTTTGGTAAAAGGTAGGTTGTAAGGAGTGGTTTGCATAGGTTTTGCCGACGGCCTGTATAGGCCCGGTAAGACGAGATTTGTGCGCTGCGCCTTATAGCTAGCCAAACAGCTGTTAGGAGGTGGAGAGGAGGTGGCGGAAACGTCATCAGGGCAATTAAAACAGGGGAAACCGGGAAGGTCTACCCGAGGAGAATTTCCACAGTTAGGAGAGGAGGTGGGATATGAGGATTCTTCTGGATCAGATGTGCAAAGTTTGCAAGACATGGACTTAGAAGAGGGAAAAGGAGAAGCACGTGAGAGCGGAGTGCAGAGCTGGGTTGTTGAGCACCAAGGAAAGGGGACAAAAAGGGTCAGAAAATCCAACAGTGACTGATCTGACAGTGAGGGAGAGGGCTATGAGCGGAAGGAGAATAAGTCAGACAAATGTGTTATTATAAGATTCAATGTAAAGGGACAGGAATTGATGAAGAAAATCAACCCATTCATGCAAACTACAACTCTGGCAAACAAGATTGGAGACATATTGTACGCCAAAGTCCTTAATGATGGAAATCTTCTGGTAAGATGTGTTGATGAAGAGCCGCTTGAGAAAGCTCTTAGTCTAAATGAGATAGGAAAAGCTAAGGTAGAGAGCACGAGGAGGGTTGGAGTACAAAGAGAAGGAGGGTGCAAAGGGGTAATAACATGTGTGCCACTGGCAGTAAATATGGAGGAACTTAAGAAAAATATCAAGGGAGCTAAAGTGAAAAGTGTATTGAGAATGAAAACAACAAGGGATGGAGCAAAGAAGGACAGTGAAACAGTACTGATTGAGTTTGAAGGAAATTTTGTGCCAAGTAAAGCGTTCCTGGACTTCATGAGTTATCCAGTGAGGGTGTACAGTACAGGCCAAATGTTTGGACACACCTTCTCATTCAATGCGTTTTCTTTATTTTCATGACAATTTACATTGTAGATTCTCACTGAAGGCATCAAAACTATGAATGAACACATGTGGAGTTATGTACTTAACAAAAAAAGGTGAAATAACTGAAAACATGTTTTATATTCTAGTTTCTTCAAAATAGCCACCCTTTGCTCTGATTACTGCTTTGCACACTCTTGGCATTCCCTCGATGAGCTTCAAGAGGTAGTCACCTGAAATGGTTTTCCAACAGTCTTGAAGGAGTTCCCAGAGGTGTTTAGCACTTGTTGGCCCCTTTGCCTTCACTCTGCGGTCCAGCTCACCCCAAACCATCTCCATTGGGTTCAGGTCCGGTGACTGTGGAGGCCAGGTCATCTGCCGCAGCACTCCATCACTCTCCTTCTTGGTCAAATAGCCCTTACACAGCCTGGAGGTGTGTTTGGGGTCATTGTCCTGTTGAAAAATAAATGATCGTCCAACTAAACGCAAACCGGATGGGATGGCATGTCGCTGCAGGATGCTGTGGTAGCCATGCTGGTTCAGTGTGCCTTCAATTTTGAATAAATCCCCAACAGTGTCACCAGCAAAACACCCCCACACCATCACACCTCCTCCTCCATGCTTCACAGTGGGAACCAGGCATGTGGAATCCATCCGTTTACCTTTTCTGCCTCTCAAAAAGACACGGCGGTTGGAACCAAAGATCTCAAATTTGGACTCATCAGACCAAAGCACAGATTTCCACTGGTCTAATGTCCATTCCTTGTGTTTCTTGGCCCAAACAAATCTCTTCTGCTTGTTGCCTCTCCTTAGCAGTGGTTTCCTAGCAGCTATTTGACCATGAAGGCCTGATTCACGCAGTCTCCTCTTAACAGTTGTTCTAGAGATGGGTCTGCTGCTAGAACTCTGTGTGGCATTCATCTGGTCTCTGATCTGAGCTGCTGTTAACTTGCGATTTCTGAGGCTGGTGACTCGGATGAACTTATCCTCAGAAGCAGAGGTGACTCTTGGTCTTCCTTTCCTGGGTCGGTCCTCATGTGTGCCAGTTTCGTTGTAGCGCTTGATGGTTTTTGCGACTCCACTTGGGGACACATTTAAAGTTTTTGCAATTTTCCGGACTGACTGACCTTTATTTCTTAAAGTAATGATGGCCACTGGTTTTTCTTTAGTTAGCTGATTGGTTCTTGCCATAATATGAATTTTAACAGTTGTCCAATAGGGCTGTCGGCTGTGTATTAACCTGATTTCTGCATAACACAACTGATGGTCCCAACCCCATTGATAAAGCAAGAAATTCCACTAATTAACCCTGATAAGGCACACCTGTGAAGTGAAAACGATTTCAGGTGACTACCTCTTGAAGCTCATCGAGAGAATGCCAAGAGTGTGCAAAGTAGTAATCAGACCAAAGGGTGGCTATTTTGAAGAAACTAGAATATAAAACATGTTTTCAGTTATTTCACCTTTTTTTGTTAAGTACATAACTCCACATGTGTTCATTCATAGTTTTGATGAAACTATCTAAGATTGGAGTTGGAGGGAGAGCCCTTAACTGGATTAAAGATTTCCTGTTTGGAAAGAAAATTCAAGTGAGAATCAGGATAGTCATGTCAACACAGTAAGTGGTGGGGAATGGCACGCCTCAGGGGAGTGTGATCAGTCCATTACTGTTCAGTTTAAGCATTAATGATGTGTTCAAAATTTCCTCTAGACATAGGCAAGTCTCTGTTTGCTGATGATGGAGCTCTGTGGGAAAGAGGCAGAAATATTGAGTATGTCATTGGAAAACTTCAAGGAGCTATCAATCAAGTGACTGTTTGGGGATATGACTGGGGATGCAAGTTTTCAACTGAAAAAACCCAAACTGTGTTCTTTACCAGGAAGAGAATCAGAGAGGATGTCACTTTAAAAATGTATGGGGAAGAGTTGGAAAGGGTGCCACAATTTAAATTCCTTGGCGTTGTGTTTGATGAACACCTGACATGGTCAGGCCATGTCACCAGGATAGAGGAAAAGTGTAAAAAAGTCATAAATGTGATGCGTTGTGTGGCTGGAAGAGAATGGGGAGCAAGTTGCAGTGCACTCCACAGGTTGTATGTTGCATTGATATGATCCATGCTGGATTATGGTTGTGTGGCATATGGGTCAGCAGCTAAGAGCCATTTTAAAAAGCTGAAGTCATACAGGCACAAGCTTTACGCATCTGTTGTGGAGCTTTTAAGACATCACCAATTCCTGCCATACAAGTAGAGATGGGAGAAGTGCCTCTGGAGTTAAGGAGAAAACAGCTGATGGCCAATTGCTGGGTGAATTTGAAAGGTCATAGAGCTAATCACCCAACAAGAGAGGTACTACAGGACAGCTGGGAGAATGAGAAGAGCACCAGTGAACATTTTGCAAAAGTTGGTAATAAAATAGCGAAAGAACTGTCTATTGAAGGACTACAGATAAGCCCACCAATGGTCTATCCAGAAGAGGCTCCATGGAGATTAATGTGTCCGAGAGTTGACATGTCTCTGCTGGAAATTAAAAGTACAGGGAAGAAAACAGTTGATTTACTGAGTGCATTTAGCCACTTGATAAATCAAGAATATCAAGACTTTGTGCAGGTGTACACGGACGGGGCGAAAAATCCAGACACAGGTGTAACAGGATTCGGGGTGGCAGTACCAGGAAAAGGAGTGGGTAGAACAGGTGATGGACTAGGGGTGTACACAGCAGAAATGGTGGCGGTGCTGGTGGCATTAAAATGGGTGGAAATAACAGCACAAAAGAAGACGGTAATATGCTCAGATTCTGTATCAGTTCTTGAAAGTATCACATCATTTCACTCCAACAGCAGGCAAGACATTCTATATCAGGCTCTGCACACAGTCACAAGAATACACAGAAAGGGGGGACAGGTCACATTCTTTTGGGTGCCAGCACATGTAGGGCTGCAAGGGAATAAGAAGGCAGACAAGTTGGCAAAAAGGGCACTGAGAGCAAATAGGGTTGAAACGCAAGTAAACATTAGTAAGGCAGAAGTGAAAAGTGTAATTAAGGGAAAAATTAATCAAAAATGGCAGAGCATGTGGGACAGAGAGAGCAGAGGAAGACACCTGTATCAAATTCAACAAAATGTTAGAACTTCAAGGATTGCTGGCAAAGGCAGGAGAGAGGAGATTGTGATAACAAGACTAAGGATCGGACACAATGCCTTAAACAAAACGTTAAAAATAATAGGGAAACATAACACTGGTTTGTGTGAGGAGTGTCAGGAGGAGGAATCAGTAGAGCATGTAATTCTGAGGTGCAGGAGGTATGAAACATAGAGGGAGATGATGAGGAGGGGGCTGGTGGAAGAAGATGTAAGGGAAATATCATTAAAAGGATTGTTGGACATGAGTGACAGGTCTCAGCAAAGGATGCTTTTAGAATTTTTAAGGAGTACGGGGTTGTTTAATAGGATTTGAGGAGTCAGGATCAGTGGAGTAGGTTTGTTGTATATTTGTATATGGGTTGAGCAGAGCCAAAAATCTGTAATGATGGGGGGCGGTAATGCACCAAAGTGATGGATGCCAACCGCCGTAAAACCTGAAGAAGAAGAAGAAGAAGAAGAAGAAGAAGAAGAAGAAGTGGGGGCTGGCTTGACCATGTTTTTCAAAGTGTAGGCTGGCTTGACCGCAGTAAACTGCTGGTACTTATTGATCAGAACAGTGCTGAAGTTGGGATATATGTGGATTCGAGCTCCCAAAAAGGTGAGCTCTCCTTTCTCCCATGAAAGACGTAGGATCCTCACTTTTTCCTGGAAATGTAAAAATTTCACAAGGATGGGCCGAGGAGAAGATCGTGAGCTGGAGTTGAAGTTGGGAGAACGGTGCGCCCTTTCAATAATACCTAGGTGAAATTGGTTTTATATTCGACATTCGCTTGTTTTTTCTGTTTCTAACTTTAATAGCGTCATGAAAACTGCACCAATTCCATCCAGGTTGGTATTATTTTGTAGAGATAAGTAAGCCAGACATTTCACAGGTCTCATCAACTGACCAACCTCAGTGGTTGTGGCGAAAACTCAAAGGAACAACGCTGAATGTCCTTCCGAGTACCGTGCGGCAACCGGAGCGCTCAGGGACCGTGGTAAAATTGCAATCTCTGATTTTTCGGTTCGGACAACCAAAAAAATAACAACAACAACACAAAAACACTGTCATTACCAGAGGGCTAAGAGTCTCACAGCATGTTATTATTCACTCATACTCAATAGCGCCACCACATGGTTGGTTATTAAGCATTTTACCTTTTGGCTAATAACTCGTGAAATGTGAGGCGTATTAAAACAGTATTTGGATAGTAGGTTCCTTGGATGAAGCTGATTCAAATGGTATAGGCCACGCCCATTTGCACCTGTTATAATTTGCTGCCATTTTGGATTTTCTGCTAAACACATTTCCTGTCTCTATTGCCACATATTTCATCCAATCTTCACCAAATTTGGTACATGTCATATGTAGATGACCTCGAACAAGACTTTTCAGTTCGTTTTTTGATGTCATGTATGGTTTGTCTGTAATTTGCCATCAAATTCCTAAGGGCATGGCATGATACACTTGATGGGCCGTAAGTCTTCAATGCACAATGGAATTTCAACCACATTTCTAAATGTTGTACATACAGCCACAATGCACAAGTGTGTCATATTTGAGCCATTTCTGCCATGAGGGGGTGCTGTAGTTAAAATGTAACATGAATTTTAGACGTGTATTGTTGTTGTTATGACAAAATTTGTTGTAGAGTGTCTTCATAAGGCAGTGCAGGCAGTGGTAGCAGTGCTGGGCAGGCAGTCACCCTCAAAATTTCATTGAACTTTTCTAGTGGCTGCTAAATTAGTAGCCACACACAAAAAAGTGCAAGGGCTAATCAATAAGAACTGTTTTTTTTTTTTTTTGAATGCTCAACACCAAACACCAAATACTTCACTACAACTGGGTTACACACAAAGCAGGCTTCACAGAGGTCATCATGGGCAGCCACATGCTACCCTTAAGAAAGATGTCTAATCTCCTAGTCTAGAACTAGCCCAGTTCCCTTTCTACCTGTGGGGGTTACTACCTTACGTAAGTAAGTATCTTTAGTGATGCACCCGGGCACGCCAGGGGCCACCCCAGGGCTATCACACAAAATAATGAAGTGGTGCTGGTCTCTCCAGCACCCGCCGGCTCACTCAACTGGGAAAGTTCAAAAACTACCTCATGTGGCTACACATAGATGAACCTCAATAACTAGAAACTAAAGGACTAGGTTTGAAATTATCCCAGACGAGCCCCCATTATTATGTTACAGCTGGCTCAACACCGAACATAATAATGGACACAACACCAAGAGAAAGTTTACTACATTAGAATTTATTGAAATTAGTGGATGATCTAAAAAGAAAAACAGATACCTGGCACCACAAAGGTGCTGCTGCAGCTGGGTGGAGAGAGAGAGAACTGAACAAAAGGACTGGCATAAATAGACTCAGCCCCCTCAACTCAACTCAACTCAATTTTATTTATAAAGCACTTTAAAAACAACTACAGCTGAAAACAAAGTGCTGTACATAAATAACCATAAGACATAAAATAAACCATAAAAACAGTTAAAAACAATAAAAATAGTAAAACAGGAGCAAAGTCTCATGCTGGGTCGAAAGCCAAGGAATAAAAATGGGTTTTAAGATTAGTTTTAAAAATGGACAGTGAAGAAGCCTGTCTGATGTGCAAAGGCAGATCGTTCCATAGTTTGGGAGCAGCAACAGAAAAGGCTCTATCCCCTCTGAGCATCCGCTTAGACCTCGGTACCTCCAGGAGCAGCTGATCAGCTGACCTGAGGCACCGAGCAGGGGCGTGAGGGTGAAGCAGCTCAGAGAGGTAAGGAGGGGCGAGACCATTTAAAGATTTAAAAACAAATAAAAGAATCTTAAAACGAACCCTGAAGTGCACAGGCAGCCAGTGGAGGGAGGCCAGAACGGGCGTTATGTGCTCCCTTTTACGTGCTCCAGTTAAAAGACGAGCAGCCGCATTTTGTACCAACTGGAGACGTGAGAGGGAAGACTGGCTGACTCCAAAATAAAGTGCATTGTAGTAATCAAGCCGAGACGTGATGAAGGCATGAATCACAGTCTCAAAGTGCTCACGTGCAAGAATGGGCTTCACTTTTGCCAACTGCCTCAGATGAAAGAAGCTGGACTTCACTATTGCACCTATTTGACAATCTAGTTTAAAATCACTGTCCATCTTAAACCCAAGTTAGAAACAGTTGGCTTCACATACAGTGCCAAGGGGCCCAAGTCAACAGGGGGAGGTTCACAGGAGCCACTGGGACCAAACACCATCACTTCAGTTTTCTTTTCGTTAAAATTTAAAAAGTTTAGGGCCATTCAGGCTTTAATGTCATCAAGACATAACAGAAGTGGTTTGATTGAGAAAGCATCCTTCTTATTTAGTGGCACATATATCTGACTGTCATCAGCATAACAGTGAAACGAGATGCCATGCTTTCTGAGAATGGAGCCCAGAGGAAGTAAGTACAATGAAAAAAGGAGAGGCCCTAAAATTGAGCCCTGTGGCACCCCAAATGACAGAGGAGCCGGGGAGGATTCAGAACCAGCAAGGCTTACACACATAGTTCTGTCTGTCAGATAGGACCTAAACCATTGCAGAGCACTACCACAAATGCCCAATAGGTGCTGCAACCGGGATAATAAAATATTGTGGTCCACTGTATCAAAGGCAGCAGTTAGGTCCAGCAGGACAAGAATCACATAATCTCCAGAGTCGTTAGCCAGGAGGATGTCATTGAAGACCCTTAGCAATGCTGACTCTGTGCTATGCAGAGTCTTAAAACCTGACTGGAAGACCTCCAGAATATCATGCTCATCCAAAAAAGACTTCAGTTGAGCATAAACAACTTTCTCCAGGACTTTAGAAATAAAAGGCAACTTAGAGATGGGCCTAAAGTTAGGCAATACAGTTTTATCAGGGCCAGGTTTCTTCAGCAGTGGTTGCACTACTGCATGTTTAAAACTAATGGGGACGACACCAGAAGACAGACTGCTGTTAATAATGACCAGAACTGACTGACCGATACTGGGGAAAACCTCTTTTAAAAAATGAGGAGGGACAGCATCATGAGGGGAACCTGATGGCTTCATATGGCCAACCACATCTTTTAAAAATGACAAAGTCACAGGCTCAAACTTAATGAACACAGCCGGGCAACGGACAGAAGCAGAGGTGTCAGCGGCAGGAGCTGAGATGAGAGCCCTCGTGATAACAACCACATCAATAAAAAAGTGCAGGAAGTTATTGCACATTTCAGTGGATGCTTCGAAGCAGACAGGCTGTGGGGCATTAAGAACAGAGTCAATAGTTTTAAATAACACACGTGGGTTGTGGCGGTTTGACACAATAATGTCTGACAAGTGTTTTCTTTTAGCCTCTTTAACAGTGTACTGGTAGTGACGCCAGCAGTCCTTTAGCATTAGAAATGACACCTGCAGCTTGTCCTTCTTCCACCTGCGTTCAGCTCTGCGGCACTCCCTTCTAGCTGCACTAGTTCTGTCATTGAACCAGGGCTCCGGTTCAGCTTTAGGCTGCACAGTTTTTAATGGAGCCACAGAGTCCAGTACGGTTTGGCAGGAGGAGTGAAACCAAGAACTGAGCTCCTCCGTATCCAGAGAAGTTGAGTTGGAGGGGGCACATAGCTGGTCGAAAGCAGCAGAGAACTGACCGGCAGTGAGAGGGTTAAAAGTCCGACAGCGCCGAGGAGGAGCGCTAGATTTAAGTGCAGCACAGGAGAAACCAACATCAAATATTACGGGCATATGATCAGAGAATACATTATCACAGATCTCAAGGTTAAAGACAGACAAACCATGGGAGAGAACGAGGTCTAATGTGTGTCCATGTTCGTGTGTGGGACCAGACACACACTGCACCAAGTTAAAACAGCACAGGTGTATGTCAATCAGGTGATCAACCTAGAGGGATCAACAACAGGATCAACAGGAAAACACCAAAAAAATCAACAGGATGTAAACCCTGAATGTAACAAAATGTATGGTATACTCTACTATTTACTGGTCAATACCATGTACATTATTTCCATTTTAATATAAAAACAAACTTTATCTGTATAGTTTTTTTTCATATTTTCTATCCTACATTTTTTTTTCTTTTACATTATTAAATTTTTTTGAATATGCCTTAATTTCATGTCTCACTTTTATTTTGAAATAAGTCACTGGTATTTCAACTTATCAAAACCAAACTATTTCTCATTTTTTTGTAAGGTCATTATGAAGCTTTCACAAACATTTGTTTACCAGACAAAATGCAAATGTCCTTAACAGATTAAGTGTTCAGTGAGCTTTATTTATTAATATTCATCTATTTTATTTTGAAATAGCTCACTGGAATTTCAACCTATCAACACCAAAATACGTCTAATCTGTTTTTAAGCAATTTATACATCTTTCACAACCATTATCTCCCAAAAATACATTTAAAAAATTTCCCAGAAACAATTATTGTTCAGTGAGCAATATGTATGGATATTTCTTGATTTTATTTTGAAATAGCTTACCGGAATTTCAACCTATCAACACCAATCTACTTCTCATCTGTTTTTAAGCTCTTTATAGAGCTTTCACTACCATTACCCCCCCCCCCAAAAAAAAAACTTTTAAATATATCCCAGCAACAATTAGTATTCAGTTAGCATTATTAATGAATATGTCCTGATTTTATTTTGAAATAGCAAATAGCTCACTGGAATTTCAACCTATCAACACCAAAATACATCTAATCTGTTTTTAAGCAAATTATAGATCTGACGCATAACTTCATCGCTAAATCCAAAGAGGGAAGACGCCAAGCCACGCACACAATGGAGGAGAATATCAAGAGTATACTTAATGAACTTAAAACTGAAATCACTGGCCAAATCAGTGAATTCAGAAGTGATTTCCAAGAACTCAGAGCAGAAATAAAAAAAGAATTCAATGCATTACAAAACGAAGTGAAATACCTGACATCCGATCTGAAGACAATGACGGACCACGTGGCAGACGCTGAGGAGAGGATAAACCAGATGGAGCAGCGAGATGGTGATGTTACTGAAACCCTCACACACCTGTTGCAACAACAAAAGGCTTTAACAGACAGAGTGGATTATCTGGAAAACAAATCCCTGACAACTGAACATCAGAGTCAGCCAGGTGAAAGAAGGGAGTGAGGGTGACGACATGTCGGGCTTTATAAAAACTTTAATTCCAGATACCCTGGGAATCCCCGGACAAGATCTAAATATTGTGTAAGCACACAGAGTTTTCACAAACAGACAAGCCACAGCGGGATCAACCCCCAGGCCTATTATTGTCCGTTTTCTGCAGTGGGACGTGAAACAGAAAGTGCTGCACTCTGCCTGGGCCAAGAGAGATATTAATCATCAGGGATCACGGATCTTTTTCGATCATGACTTCTCCGCAAGACTCCGCCAGGAGAGGAATCTTTATGCCCCCATTAGAAAGCAGCTCAAAGAGAAACAGCTTAAATCCCATGTGGTATATCCAGCTAAACTTGAAGTGTTCACCCCAAACGGCATTCAGATGTATGCCACTGCCAGTGAAGCAAGACGGGCTCTCCTGCAGGACGGGACTGTCAGCGGAGACCAGCACCTCCAGGCGCAACCGGCTCAGGTGGACAACGCAGCGCTCTAAATCCCAAAGACGACATCAGGAAAAACAACAACTGGACACTTTGCCCCAAGCTCCGGCAAGTAACAATAAACTGATAATAATAACTTCGATTAGTTAAACAAACTGAGTACAGGTCATACGTGACAGTGGGGAGTTAAAATCCTACTGTCTGCAAGAAGGAGGGGGGATATGGGAATTACTTTGGCTAGGGGGATACTGATCATTAGTTGTAGTTTTATTTTTTTGTGTGTGCCTGTGTGCGTTTCCTGTAATACGGAATACCCCCCCTCAGTTTATCCTTTGTTTGAAAGAATTCATCTTAAATGTCTAAATATTAAACATTCTCAGCTTAAAGCAGAGTCCCAAGCCTGTTTAAAAGCAATTAGATTATATTAAGTGCTACATATGTGGCTCATTCCCCCATCCTGCAGCTATAAGAAGCTTTTGTTCCCCAGATATAATTTACATTGATGTATAAAGAGGGTGACGACGGGAGCCCGTGGGGTATCAGATGCCATCACGGCACGTAAGGTATCACTCTCATAGTTTTGGAATGAGAGCCCCCCCCCCCCCCCCCCCCTTTTTTTCTTTCTTTTTTTTATTATTTATTTATTTTTTCCTCCCATCAGGGTTGGTTTGGGTTGGTCTATTTGTATTAAAAATTAGTAACATTTAACAATGAACACAAGTAATATGATTAACCTTATGACATGGAATGTTAGAGGTATCTTACAGCCTTTAAAAAGGAAAAAAATTTTGAATTTTGCTAAGAGTCAAAAATGCCAAATATTATTTCTGCAAGAAACACACTTATCTCAACAAGAATCCGTGAAATTGATTAGGGATTGGGTTGGGCAAATTTCTTATAGTACTTACAACACTAAAAGTAGAGGTGTGATTACTCTGTTTCACAAAAATGTGAACTTTACCATTCTACGAAATATCGCAGATGAGGTTGGGAGATTCGTCATTATTATAGGAGAACTTAACAAGGAACAGGTGACTTTTGTCAATAGATATGCCTCTCCCAGCTCAGATGGCTCAGTGTTTCATGAAATTAACAACCGTATTTCTATGTTGGGAGATATACCCCTTGTGATGGGGGGAGATTATAATACTGTTCTGGACAATTTAATTGACAAATCACCCTCAGTTGTAACTAGACAACATAGCAAGGCTGAAAGGGCATTGAAAACCCTTATTAAAGACCAAGCACTAGTGGATATCTGGCGACTCACACATCCGAAAGAGAAAAACTTTACGTTTTATTCAACACCCCATAATTCACATTCCAGATTGGATTTTTTCCTTGTGAATAAACCTTGGGTAGACAACACCCTATCCTGTAATATTGGCAGTCGCCAGATCTCTGATCACAGCCCAGTAGAATTGGCTGTTATTCTCCCTCAAAAGCCTACTCAGCGCTTTATCCTCCCCAAGTGGGAAGCTTTAAAAGATTATATAAGAGGTCAGATAATGGGATACCAATCTCGGAGGAAAAAACAAAAGAAAGAGAACCAATTGAAACTTGAAGCCTTGCTGAAAGCAGTGGAGACTGATTTGTATAAGAATCCCACACCAGTGAATATTAGTAAAGTGTCCAGTCTCAAATTCCAGCTTTACTCTTTGTATACCGCAGAAGCGGAATTTGCACTTCTTAAGACACAAGCCAAATTTTATGAAGATGGAGAGAGAGCCTCTAAACTATTAGCATCTAGGCTCAAAAAATTAAAACCCGAAATGTAATCACCGCAGTTAAAGATAAATTGGGTAACCAAATAGTTAATGAAATGCAGATAAATGATATTTATAGGGAATACTTTGAACAACTCTATCAATCTGAAATAACTTCTTCAAATTATGACAGTACCAATCAAAAGGCTGAGCTTTCTCTCAATAATATTAATATTCCAGCTATTACTGATGAAGACAAAAAGACACTAGAGGAGGGGATAACAGGTGAGGAAATTAACAGAGCTATCAATAAAATGGCTGCTGGGAAGACACCTGGTATTGATGGACTTCCACAAGAATTCTATCAAACGTTTCACAATAAAATTATTCCCCTGCTGCTATCCCATTATAATGAAGTTATTCAAAATGGCTGTTTCTCTCCATCTTCAAACACAGCATCAATAATTTTAATTCCTAAGAAAAATAAAGATCCTTCTCTATGTAGGAGCCAACGCCCTCTATTCATTTTGAACTGTGACATAAAGATCTTTGCTAAGGTGTTATCAAATAGACTAGAACAGGTGATAATGAAATTGGTGCACCCTGACCAAGTAGGGTTCATTAAGCAACGTTACAGGTCAGATAGTATTAGACGGCTTTTGAATATTAAATGGGCAAAACGAAAATCCCCCACTCCTTCCCTGGCGTTGGCCTTGGACGCTGAGAAGGCCTTCGACAGGGTGGAGTGGGGGTACCTATTCAAATCGCTAGAGAAATATGGCTTTGGACCCAACTTTATTCATTGTATAAGCAGCTTATACTCTGGTGCCCGTGCCTCAGTTACAACTAATGGTTTAGCATCATGTAATTTTGAACTTCATAGGGGCACCAGACAGGGTTGCCCCCTCTCTCCTCTGCTGTTTGTCCTGGCCCTTGAACCTCTCGCTATTGCAATAAGACAGAATACTGACATCAAAGGAGTGCTAATTGGAAGCGAGGTCCACAAGCTGGCATTATATGCCGATGACATCATCCTGTTCCTCTCACAGCCTTCTAAATCACTTAGATATGTCCTGGAAATCATAGAACAATTCTCCACTTTCTCTGGATACAAAGTAAATGGGTCTAAAACAGAGGCCCTCCCCCTCTCAGATGCAGCATCTATGCCTGACTTGAGTACCTATAATATCAGCATTCCTAAGCATGGTATTAAATACCTTGGCATTAAATTTCCTTTTGAGATAAAAAATATTCAAAAAATAAACTACACTAGTATACTTGAAGAAATGAAAATGCAGTTTGAGAGGTGGAAGGGACTCAATCTCTCCCTCTGGGGTAAAATATCCTCTATAAAAATGATGGTGTTTCCAAAATTGATGTATATATTAAATATGCTACCAATTCAAATACCTAATAATATATATAAGCAAATTGATAAACTTATCAATGCTTTCTTATGGAATGGGAAAAAGGCACGGTTTAGTTCAGTTACTTTACAAACACCTAAGAGGAAAGGTGGATTTAATTTGCCTAATCTCCGGCTCTACCACTGGGCTGTCACACTCCATAAGTTTGTTAAAACAGTCAGACTCCCTTACCCTAGACCATCATGGGCTAGTATTTATTGAGCAGTATTTTCTCCTGTTCAACTGGAGAATGCTCTACATATACAGCAAAGGAAAGATGAGCCTCACCCCTGTCTGAGTTATATACACTCCATTTGGAGGTCAATTCATAAACTTACTAAGGAATCTGTGTTGCAGTCTTCATGGCTACCTATCTGGAACAACCCCTTGATAACTATTGGCAAAAAGCCAATTCAATGGAAGGAATTTCATAAAAGCAACATCAGTAAGGTTGCTGACCTATAGGTGCCGAATTTAAAACATACTCAGAAATGAATACAGCAATCTCACCGAATCGTTTGGCCTGGTGGAAATATCTCCAACTGAGAAGTGCTATTGCAACCTTAAGGCATAAAAGTAAAGATCCTCCGAGGGCAACATACTGGGATAAGTATTTACTGGCAAATGTCCAATGTAAAACAAATGTGCCTGGAATATATAAAGAATTGATTGACAAAATTACATCAAATTTTAAAGCCACTAAGGCTCTGTGGAGTACAGACTTGGGACATGATATAACAGAAGACGAATGGAACCATATCTGGATCAGAGCACATTCAGTTACACAGAATCGGCCTCAGACCAACTGGGCTCTGCTGGAGATGTACGCCTCACCTTCAAAACTCTTAATAAAAAGAGATTAAAAAAAAAAAGAAATTCCAGAGAGGTATTTCACAATAAAATCGAGAAATATTCATAAATAATGTTCAATGAATATGAAAATGAAAATGGTTGTGAAAGATGAATGCCGACCTTACAAACAGATGAGAAGTAGAAGAGATATTCATTACTAATGCTAACTGAATACTAATTGTTGCTGGGATATATTTAAAAGTTTTTTTTTGGGGGGGGGGGTATTGGTGGTCTATAAAGAGCTTAAAAACAGATGAGAAGTAGATTGGTGTTGATAGGTTGAAATTCCGGTAAGCTATTTCAAAATAAAATCGAGAAATATTCATACATATTGCTCACTGAACACTAATTGTTTCTGGGAAATTTTTTAAATGTATTTCTGGGAGATAATGGTTGTGAAAGATGTATAATTTGCTTAAAAACAGATGAGATGTATTTTGGTGTTGATAGGTTGAAATTCCAGTTAGCTATTTCAAAATAAAATAGATGAATATTAATAAATAAAGTTCACTGAACACTTAATCTGTTAAGGACATTTACATTTTTTCTGGTAAACAAATGTTTGTGAAAGCTTCATAATGACCGTACAAAAAGATGAGAAGTAGTTTGGTGTTGATAAGTTGAAATACCAGTGACTTATTTCAAAATAAAAGTGAGACATGAAATCAAGGCATATTCAATATTTTTTAATAATTTAAAAGAAAAGAAAAATGTAGGTTAGAAAATATGAAAAAAACTATACAGATAGTTTGTTTTTATATTAAAATGAGATTAATGTACATGGTATTGACCAGTAAATAGTAGAGTAAACAATACATTAAATGCACAGTTCATAATAATAATAATGATAACTGGAAAATTTGTATGAAATTTTGAGGGTGACTGCCTGCCTGGCGCTGCTGCCACTGCCTGCACTTCCTGGCCTTGCTTATGAAGATACTCTGCAACAAATTTTGTCATAACAACAACAATACACGTCTAAAATTCATGTTACATTTTGACTACAGCGCCCCCTCATGACACACTTGTGCATTGTGGCTGTATGTACAACATTTATAAATGTGGTTGAAATTCCATTGTGCATTGAAGACTTATGGCCCATCAAGTGTATCATGCCACGCCCCTAGGAATTTGATGGCAAATTACAGACAAACAATACATGACATCAAAAAATGAACTGAAAAGTCTTGTTCGAGGTCATCTACATATGACATGTACCAAATTTGGTGAAGATTGGATGAAATATGTGGCAATAGAGACAGAAAATGTGTTTCGCAGAAAATCCAAAATGGCAGCAAATTATTACAGGTGCAAATGGGCGTGGCCTATACCATTTGAATCAGCTTCATCCAAGGAACCTACTCTCCAAATACTGTTTTAATACGCCTCACATTTCATGAGTTATTAGCCAAAAGGTAAAATGTTTAATAACCAACCACGTGGTGGCGCTATTGAGTATGAGTGAATAATAACATGCTGTGAGACTCTTAGCCCTCTGGTAATGACAGTATTTGTGTGTTGTTGTCATTATTTTTTTGGTTGTCCGAACCGAAAAATCAGAGATTGCAATTTTACCACAGTCCCTAAGCGCTCTGGTTGCCGCACGGTACTCGGAAGGACATTCAGCGTTGTTCCTTTGAGTTTTCGCCACAACCACTGAGGTTGGTCAGTTGATGAGACCTGTGAAATGTCTGGCTTTCTTATCTCTACAAAATAATACCAACCTGGATGGAATTGGTGCAGTTTTCATGACGCTATTAAAGTTAGAAACAGAAAAACAAGCGAATGTCAAATATAAAACCAAATTTACGGTGCCTTCAATAATGGGCACAGTGGAGAAGTTCTCTATGCCCAAAAGTGTGGAATAAGTTGATTCAGGAACGTCATCATATCCTTACCCTCGCTTTTCTCAGGGACATTAAGGAAACAAAGATTTGAGGAGCGGCTTCTGTTCTCGGCATCCTCAACTTTATCCTTGAGGTAGGCATTCTCCTTCTCCAGTGTATGCACACATTTATTCAGATCCTCGATGTTATCCTCATTTGAGCACACTCTTTGTTCAAGCTCTGACACTTGGTCACCCACTGTGGATAAAGATCCTTGTATTTTGTCAAGACCACGTTGAATTGACTCAATTTTTGTGTCAAAATGAGTCATCAGTTCACCTTTGTTACGTTCAATGGCGTCCCAGATTGTTTGCAGAGACACTTAAGCGCCAGCCATTGCAGAGAGTAAAAGTGCTTAATTTCAACACTTCTCAGTTCACTTGATTACCGACCTTTTTCAGATCCAAATAGGAGTAAATCAGCCACTTAGATTAGTCACAATCAGACTATTTATTGAGGCAGTCTGAGACCAGCCACAGACATTCAGGCTACAGCAGCCATCTGGAATCCAAGTCCATATGATATTTGTGCTTGTAATATATAGAAAGTCAAAACAACCAGCTAAGAATGTCAGGAGGGTTTTATTTGTCCAGGTCACTGATATTTTGGCCTTCACACTATTACAATGTCAGTAAATGGACTTTTGATTATGCAGATCACAACATTGCAGTAAACACATTTTAAAGTATATTATCATATTTATTTCAAAATATGAAATAGGCAAATGCCCCAGGGTCCCAGATCCTCAAGGGCCCTGAATGCCCTTGGTTCATAATGTGGTGACTCAGGGTAATCAGATTAACTGGAAATTTGTTTGGAAATTTGTAATTCTAAAGCACAATATGAACAGACATGATACGGTAGAATAGCGCTAGGTTTTAACTAGTCTATAATTACCTAAATTAATTAAATCATACCTTTTGATTAGTTGATAGAAAATGTTTTATATCTGATTTACTTGTGCACAAAATTTCACTGGTATGACATGTTGCTGTCATGTGAATAGATGTGAAGACATTCTGGCATTTTACAATGGGTAAGATTTCAGGCTAACATTAAAGAAAACTTAAAGTCTACTGCCCCAGTGTTGAGGGGACCTGAAAAAGACAATTTTACATCCTCTCAGGCTTGAAAGGCCCAATTATTTGCCCCTCAACTAACAGCTTCATTATCTGCACTGCTATGGGCCACAGAACACCAACAAAGCATGGCTCACTGATTGAATAATAATGGAGCTTGCTACCCATTCTTAGCATGTTGCTAAGTATCACAGCCTTTCTTGTGGACACAGTGTGTATAGTAACTTAAAATGGTAGTTGTATGAGCAGGATAGCAGCAGAATGACACATGACCTAATTTTTGATAGAAGCAAGAAACTGCAAGACATGTAGCATGCAATAATGGAATGAAAATGTACTGAAAATGTAATGGTGATAATGTTCTGATATTATAACAGTATTTTTATAGATAATGTACAGATAATGTCAGTGTTTTTTCAAAACGTATGATGTAGTAATTTTAATGGATAATGAAACAGCATAAAAAGTGAACTTTTTTTCCCTGAAATGCAAAGTGTGCAAATATACAAGATCTGCACTGCTTTAATGTTTTTGAAATGTAAAATCTAGGTGCTATGTTTGTAGAATTTGAAATTTACATCAAATGGCAAGTGGAGCATTGCTATCAGGCAAATAAGCATTAAACTGAACCCAACCATACCACAATGCTGATTGATCATTATTAGACCAAAATGGCTGTCAGATTAGAAACCATCAGAGGGTGACAAACACTACAGAAAATGCCATTACACAAGACATTACACAAGTGAGCTATGAAGGCAGTTGATTCAGTTACAAGGAAGTGTTCTTTTTCATCTGAGTCATCAGTGATTCTTATTGAATTAAGTGTCCTCTCTGCCAGACTCCATTTGTCGTTATGATAGGGTAACAATGTAATGTTTGACGTCTATTTATTACTTACTATTGACCGGAGGTCTAGGAAAGATGACCTGCCAAACCAGTGGAGCTTTAGGGTTAGATGTGTGATCTCACTTCAGTTTACAGTACAGTCATTTTCAGAAAATTATTACATTACTTGGTGTGACAAGAACCATTTTTTTCCATTTTTTCTGATATCAGTGTTTTTTTTTTTTGTTTGTTTGTTTTTTTTTTCAATTTTTATTAAATCATCTTGATAGATGAATGTGGCATTGTCTTGATAGCACCTTACTTCAAGGGTAACATCATCGTAATACACCTTAATGCAAATGTTACATCTTCAAGACAAAGCTCACTGCAAGCATCATATACATTGTCTTGATGAACCTTACTTCAAGTATTAGATCATGTTGACATGCCTTACTGCAAGAGTTACATCATCTTGATACACCTTACTGCAAATGTTACATTGTCTTGATAAGCCTTACTGCAAGTGTTACATCACCTTGATACGCCTTACTGCAATACTTACATCACCTTGATACACCTTACTGCAAGCATTACATCACCTTGATACACCTTACTGTAATACTTACATCACTTTGATACACCCTACTGCAATACTTACATCACCGTGATGTACTGCAAGCACTACATTGTCTTGATATACCTTACTGCAAGCTTTACATCACCTTGATACACCTCACTACAAGCATTACTTAACCTCGATACACTTAACTGCAAGTGTTACATCATCCTAATAAACCTTACTGCAAATGTTACATCATTAGGGCTGCACCCGACTCAGACTTATGCCAGCTGAAAAATGAGTGTTCGACTATTAGTTCCTTATTTGACATAAATAGTTTGGGAGTCTGAACATAGGGCTCGAGTTCACACCTCTGGACAGTGATGTGCATGTAATATAGTAAACAAGTCAAGTTAGCCAACCGAGCTAATGCGTGCTAACTACGTTAACAACATATCGGAAATGTGCATTTTTTGCAGACACTAGAGTTCAAACAAAAGACTGTACCCTCTGCAGTTGCCTGAATCTGGGCGGCTATCTCAGTCTCATTCAGGCTTACCCTGGGTCTACTTCTGCAGCTGCCGCAGAGCAACGTGAAAGTAAGGAGTGCTCACTCAGCAGCTAAATCTAGGGACAGAAGAACATTGCACACTGACTGACATAACAGTTGACTGAGGGGTTTTTGACCGAATCTTCAATTTTCAGGGGGTAGCCCTATACATCATAGTAGTATCTCCTTATTGCAATCATCTTGATACACCTTACAGCAAGCATTACATTGTCTTGATACACCTTACAGCAAGCTTTACATGATCTAGATACACCATTCAGTAAATTTTGTAATGCTTGCAGTAAGAATAAATCAAGACGATGTAACCCCTGTAGTGAAGAAGACACTGCAGGCATTTTCATGAACCCAGTGGTTATTTTATTTTTCAGGCTGATGCTTGTTGCACAAAATGTAACCAGCAGTTCTGCCGTGCTTAACAGATACCTGCTGTCCTCAGATGGCTGTAAAGAGAGTCACCAGTGTTGGGGTTTTTTTTGCGGAAAAGCTGAGGAGCTTTTTTTTTTTTTTTTTTTTATCCCAGCGCTTCAAAAAAGATTCAAGATACTACGTGGGCACAGGCCCTTAGGGAATTCATTGTAGTACTAACTGTTATGATCAGTGTTGGGGGTAAGGCATTACAAAAGTAGCATGATACAGTAACATGTTATTTTTAATAGTAACAAAGTAAAAATATATAGCCACACAATTCCGGGGTTCAAGCCAGCATGGAAGTTTGGGACACCACTGTTAAAGATAAACAACAGGTTTTATGACAGTCGGACAGATGCTCATTCGTCTCCAAATCTCTAGTGGGTCACACTCTTTTTGTCGATGTTTGAACAAACCCTCATTGGTTAATGGCCAAATTTGGAGAAAGACCACTGCACTTGTTTGGATGTTGTGGTGCCTCCAATCAACCGATTTAAAGATAATTTAATTAATGTTTTTCACCATTATTATTTAACATACCCTGTAAGTTTGGTAATGATTGGACAATCAATTTCTGATTTCTAGTTTGATTTATCCCAAGCCCATTTTTTGCATTTGTGGTGCCCCCTAGTGGTCAATTTGAATGAAACTTTCAGAGCATGTTCCTGGTACCTCCTGAGACATTGCTTGCAAGGTTTGTGATGATTGATGAAAAGGTTGTGGAATTATGTGCTGTGCCACACCCCCTCTGAAGTTGGTCAGTATCTTCAAAAAGCAATTAGATATCAATAACTGTTAAAGCAATGGTGATAAAATTCTGAAAATAAAAATCTCACCCCATTCTGTTTATTTTGAGTATATTGTCAAATATTTTGGTGACATTTGGCTAAAAATGAGATGAAATAGAAAATGTTGAAAATGCATACAGTACAAATTACAACACTATAATGAATATCACTGTCAGCTAACTAGGGATGGGAAATGATAAGAATTTGGCGATTCCGATTCCATTATTGATATCACTTATCGATTTGATTCCCTATCAATTCTCTTATCGATTCTCATGGGGGTTGTTTGCATTAACTCTTTCATGTAAAGTATGTACTAACATTTTGCATTCGATTCGAAATAAATTAAAACTGGAATGAAAAAAAAAGAATTCCTTTGTAGAAATGACTATGTTAAAATAAATTACACCTGCAATTATCAACTTTTGCAAATTAACAATTTTTGTGCAGAAAAAATTAGCATGTGTGCCTTCTCAGGAAGGGTATGAGATCTTTCTGGACTTTAAGTGTCTCCACCTGTGGAGAACACCCTCTCAGATGGGGTGGAGGATGCTTTGACACAGAGATATTTCTCAGCTAAAGCTGACAACATTGGCAATGTGTCCCTCTTCTCTACCACCAGAGGATGGCGCTGTCCTTGGTTGGAATGGGAGGAAGGATTCTATATTGTTGGACTTCTTGATCCACTCTCTGGACTACGAAGACAGGAGGCAGCTGCTGCACGGACATAAGCTCGCCATCCTCTTCCTCAAAGGCCCCCTTTACACCTTGCATTAACATGCATTTTGTGCGATCGGATAGCAATCCGATTGCTCGTGACCACATGAAAGTACAGGTGTAAATACACTCGAGACGTACTGAGGACGTATTGTTATCCAATCAGCCAAACCACTTCTGAAGGTGGTCAGGGATGCATTGTGACCACATCGAACACAAGTCTAAATGCAAATGCGTCTCCAATCCACATGCAACAACTCCGTGGATGAAAACAAGTGAGGTGCACCAGCTGGACACAGGAAGAAGGAGGAAGAATATAACAACAACAACACTCACTGGGTAGCGACTGCAGAGAAAAAGAAAACACCGTGGTGAAGATAGTTTGACATTGGATATTCACAGATATTCACATTTTCATTTTGGGTTCAACACTGATTTCCTCCTCCATGTCATACGCAGAAAACAATGAGCAACACAGGGTAGGGCTATTAACCCAATAGCTTTCACATAACTGGACCCAGACACCACAAACAAAATGTAAAATGGTTTGTTGAAGTTTGTTTAAAAATTCTTATAAAACAAAATGTGTGTTTTTGTGAGTGTTTGTGTGTGTGTGGGTGGGCGGGGGGTTAACAGCCCTACACTGTGTTGCGTATTGTTTTCTGCCTATGATATGGAGGTGGAAATCAGTGTTGAACCCAAAAAGAATATGTGAATATCTGTTGAATATCCAACATCAAACTATCTTCACGACGGTAAAGAAACGCCAAGGACGGAACCACGGTGAGATGAAGTGTCTGCTCTCCATTTGGTCTGACAAAAGTGTCCATACAAGAACGCAACTTCATGGGTGGCTAACATCTTGTTGTTGTTGTTGTTATTGTGGTGCACATGATATGACGTTGTAGTGTGCCACTAGGATGTGACGTCAGCGGTACGGAGCATTATCTGATAGCAAATGGATCTGGATGGGACACCAGAGACGCATATTAATACCAGGTATAAATGTATGTGGTCATACGCTATCCGATTGCAAAAAATGCATGCTAATGCAAGGTGTAAAGGGGGCCAAAAAGTTCTTCTAGGGCTGTCTTTTTTTGCTGCTTTATGGTTGACGTCTGAAATTATAGACATAACCACTAGGTTCAGTTTTAAACTAAATAGTGTAATAATCCATGCAATCTATCATCTGTCCTCACCACGAGTGAGACTTACATAGTCATCTTCGTCTTCATCCTCTTCTGCCTGCCTCTGTGTCTTGATTTGATTTGATTTATTTGGATCCCCATTAGCTATGGCAATGCCAAAGCTATTCTTCTGGGGTCCATACAACATCTTTACAATGTATCAATGCAATTTGCGTTACATACGATACAATCCACATTACACATAAAACACAAAGAAATACAAAACAAATACACAACACAACAATACACGGACAATACAAGACAGCTCCCCAGGTCAGCAGTGGTATGTAGTATTTACATATCATGATATCTACACAGGTCTACCTATAGTAGGTATATTAGTCACACTAATAGAACTCAAATTTTCTTTAGCCCTTTGATGTTACATCCAGCACCATTGAAGCTTAATCCCAAAATCAACCAGATTTGACAGTTAGAATTAAATTAGATTTGACAGTTACCCATTCTTTCAGTATACATCTCCCCAGAACTATTTCTGTTGCAAAAATTTGCAATTTTAGGTAACTAGTGCAGTGCCCATAGGAAGTATGTATTAAGTAAGTATGTAAAAGTGGAAGCTTAAGTAGATTTTTCATGTATGGCCAAATGAGGCTGTGTTCGATGGTTGGATGTACAAAGAAGTGTACATACTCTTACATAGTGTTAATAGAGAAACTGTACATTGGGTAAGACATGAACGTACATTGAGATATGGAGAGACACGCAACATCATTAGGTTTCCTAGCTTTCCGTAGGCGAACAATCTTGAAATGGTAGCTAGCAAGCACGTAAGCCTGCATGCCTGAAAGGAAAAACAAACGTTTCCGACCTAGCCATACTTTGTTATGGGAAGTTTAGGCAATGTTTTAGTCAATCTAACCATGTTGTAGCCATGTCAGCAAACACTATGAGCAGATGAGAACAGCGTGGTGAAACTTAAGAAATACTACTTACCCATGAGATTACTGAAACATGTCATGTTAATGCAAACTGCACCACTTCATCTATTCCTATATGGGGGAGGGACGAAAGAGAATGCCATAACCCCGGGTGTACACTGGATCCGTCGTGTGCGTGGTCCGGCCGTGGCACGGACTCCTCCGTCCTGTGCCGGGCGTCAATGTCCACTGGAAGCGTATCTATAGCGGCGCGCACGAGCAGCTGGAATAGACGGATCGCGAGATCATGATCTCACGCGATAATTTGCGGAAACACTGGAGATAAAAAGACATCAACAAACAAAGAAAAGATTTCTCTACCTGCCGGGGGCCACAAGCTTAGACGTCATGTTGTTTTAGCGATGTGAAATACGCTCCGGAGTTTTCATGGGTGTTTTTATTTAGAAAATTGACCGGATACTCTCGTCTTTTCTGCGCCTGACTTCCTGTTTGACTCATTTGGTCTGTGGAAATTGACGCTTCGTCGCGCGGCATCCGTCAAAAAATAGACCCGGCGCGTATTTTTAGCGGAGTGGAGCGGAGCGCCGAGCCACTTCTGGTGGAGCAGTTTACACTGACTTGAATGGCCGCGATTAGCTCCAGCACCTACGCCGTGGCTGAATCGCCCACTTGAAGGATCCAGTGGACGTCCGGGGTAAGCCTGTGCAAAGTTTTGGGTGATGCAGAGCGGTATAGCAGTAGGATACTTTGATCTTTTATGCCGTGAGGCGTGGCTACAGCTGCGAGCGAGAGCGCGATAGGCTGACTGGTTACACGGAGGTCTATGGGATTTTAACTTTTAATGATAACGTTGTGAATATTAATCCAAAAAACTTCAAAATCAAGGATGCACACCATCGTGCCATGCGCAAGCCTTATCCAAAAGCTCAGGTTGATCTGACAAATAGTCAGAGAGATATGCGAGCCACAGACACACGGCGGTGGGGCACTGAACGCCCCTCAGCTGTTGTAAAATCACTGTAACTCACGGCTTCTCGGGGCTTATTGCTTAAACATATTTTCAGTTCATAATGTACCCCATCCTGCTCCTCTTTAGGAAAGTAAATTCGCTGTCCCATTTTTCGAGATACTTCTTTGATTTTTTGGCAGGAATGCCTTCTCCTTCGTCACATCCATCCATCTCTCTCTTTTGTTGTTCCGGGTTTGTTCCCGCTGTCGGCATTAACCTCGCGACAACTGCCACCCAGGCTACTGCAGGTGGCAGCTCTCGCGAGGCTAGTGACAGTTCAGTTTGGAGAGGCAGAGGAATGTTTTTTTTATTATAATACGGGAGATTTACGGGAGAATACTAATACGGGAGGACGGCGGGAAAGAGGGTTAAAATACGGTAGTTTCCCGGCCAAAACGGGAGACTTGACAGCTATGTGCGGCACCCGCGCCGTGGCTGAATCGCCCACTTCACGGATCCAGTGGACATCCGGGGTAGGCGTGTGCAAAGTTTTGGGTGACCCAGAGCGGTATAGCGGTAGGTAATTAGGGCCCGAGCACCGTGAAACGGTGCGCACCGAACACGGTGCGAGGCCCCTATTGTTTTCCTTAGGATTATTATTATTAGGGCCCGAGCACGTACCGTGCGAGGACCCTATTGAAATTGAAGGAATTATTCGGGCCCGAGCACGAACCGTGCGAGAGCCCTATTGAAATCATAAAAATTATTCTTATTATTTTTCTTTTAAACCTTTGATCGCATTTTTGAGGGCCTGAACATGCCCAAAAAGTCAGGAAAATTTGCACACTCGTCACGTCTGGTGAAAATTTCGATATTTTATGGTCGTTACAAAGGGGCGTGGCAAAATGGCTCAATGGCGCCCCCTAACAGTTTTCAAAATCGAAGCCCCCTGCTTTAACTTTGCCCTAGGCGTATGAAATTTGGTACACATATGTATCATCCCGGGACGCACAAAAAAGCCTCTTGGAGCGACACCCTAAACCAAACAGGAAGTCGGCCATTTTGAATTGTTTTTTCAAAATAAGGTCATTTTTGGCCATTTCCACACGTTGTACTTGAGCGAACTCCTCCTACAGATTTTATCGGATTGACTTAAAAATTTACCTGTGCGTGCTCGACTACAGTGGGATCAAAAGTTATTAAAAGATCTTCGTCACGTCGAAGGGCGCGGTCGCTGCGGAAGGGTCAATTTGGATATCTCGCCAAAAAACACGAAATTATACTACAACTACTACAACTTTGGTGTAGATGATCCTATCTGCACCAAACTTCACATGATGGATAATAGTCCCGCCCTGAACACGTCTACATCAAAAAATTCAGTAATTGTCATAGCGCCCCCTGCTGGCAACAGGAAATACCATGTTTTACACTTTGAGGTGCTGCTCTGACCACATTTACCATATTCAACTCAAATTTGGTCAGAAAGGCCTTAACATGTTGGCCATGCTATATTGTGAAGATCATAATGTCTCGTCAAACGGTTTCGCCGTGACGGAGTGGCGAAGGTTGACGTTTCGCCGAAACCCATGAAGTGGCTCTAACTTTGGTGTACTTGGTCGGATCTGCCTGAAACTTCACATGTACATCACTGGTCTCGCCCTGAGCATATGATATTAATTTCATAAGGGGCGTGGCTAAATGACATGGCCACGCCCTTTAAACACCAGCCCCCGTAGCACGTTTCACCGACATGCATGAAAATTGGTACACACATGTATCACACCCAGACGCACAAAAAAGCATCTTGGACCCATAGGCCACACCCAACAGGAAGTCAGCCATTTTGAATTTCATGGTCATTTTTGGCGTTTTCCACGTGTTGTATTTTAACGAACTCCTCCTACAGGAATAATCAGAACGGCTTCAAAATTGCTGTGCACCAACTAGACTAGTTTGTGATCAAAAGTTATTAACGGATTACGTAAACTCCAAACAACCTGACCTGGGCGTGGCGGCGAAGTTTGATGTCTCGCCATGAAAAATGAGATTGCTATAACTTTGGCATTAATAGTCCGACCGGTACCAAACTCCCCAGGATTCATAATAGTCCCGCCCTGAAGACGTCTACATGCAGAAATATTGAAATTTGCATAGCGCCCCCTGCTGGTGACAGAAAAAGCGATGTTTTAGACTTTGAGGTCCAGCTCTGAGCACGTTCAGCAAATCCAGCTCAAATTTGGTCAGAAAGGCCTCAACATGTTGGTAATGCTCCATGATGAAGAATTTTGACTGTCGTCAAACGGCGTTCCATCCGGAGGGCGGCGAAGTCGACCCTTCGCCAAAATGCATAAAAATGACCTTAACTTTGGTGTTTTTCATGATATCCACCTGAAACTTCATATGTGTGTCAACAGTCCAGCCCTGAATATGTGATATGAATTTCGTCAATGGGCGTGGCCATATGGCTTGGCCACGCCCATTCATATGAATTACTTCCATAGGACGTCTCACCGATATGCACAAAAATTGGTACACATCTCCATCACCCCCAGACAAACAAAAAAGTCTCTTGGACCTCTAGGCTAAATTCAACAGGAAGTCGGCCATTTTGAATGTCATGGTCATTTTTGGTGTTGCGCACGCATCGTATTTTAACGAACTCCTCCTACAGAATTCATCAGAACGGCTTCAAAATTACCGATTACCATCTAGAACACTTCCTGATCAAAAGTTATTAAAAGGTCTTGCAGAATCTAAAGGGCACGCCAGTTGTGGGAGGTTGAATTTTGACGTCTCGCCATGAAACAGGAAGTGGCAATAACTTCACTGTACTTGGTCAGATCTGTGTGAAACTTCACAGGTATATTGACAGTCCAACCCAGAACATATGTTATGAATTTCGTTAATAGGCGTGGCTAAATGGATTGGCCACGCCCATTCACACAAATAACCACCATAGGACGTCTCACTGATATGCACGAAACTTGGTAGACACATGTATAACATCCACACGCACAAAAAAGCCTCTTGCACGGATAGGCCACACCCAACAGGAAGTCGGCCATTTTGAAATTTACAGTCATTTCTGGCATTTTCCACGTGTTGTATTTTAATGATCTCCTCCTCCAAAAATGAATCAATTAACTCCAAAACTGGTGTGTACCATCTACACAAGTGTGTGATCAAAACATATTAAGAGAATTGCTCAGCATGGAACGGTGTGGCTGTGACATGGCGTCGACACTTGATGTCTCACCATGAAACACGATATTGCTATAAGATGGGATCTAATGGTCGAATCTGCTCCAAACTTCACATGTATGATGATAGTCCTGGCATGAACACACCCACATGAAGCTCAGGAGTCAGAGTTATAGCGCCACCCAGTGGAGACGGGAAGTCGCAACGCATTGGTTCCTACACTGTCCGAAGGAGGCGAACATTCAGCGCCTCGTCTGCCGGTCGACCTCTGGCGACACGGTGGCGGCCGCGCCAGGCCCCGAGTTGCGTGGGGTGCGAGGGCCCGTTCAACGCTGCTTGCAGCTTTAATTAGGGCCCGAGCACGAACCGTGCGAGAGCCCTATTGAAATCATAAAAATTATTAGGGCCCGAGCACGTACCGTGCGAGGACCCTATTGTTTTCCTTAGGATTATTATTATTATTATTTTTTTTTTTTTTTTCGCTTAATCGCATTTTTGGGGGCTTTAACATATTCAAAAACTCACCAAATTTGACGTGCACATTCGTCTAGGGGACATTTATGTATACGCAAAATCTCAACGATGCCAGTTGCAAAATAGCGAAATGGCGCCCCCTAGAATGGTTCAATCGGCTCCCACCGCCAGCCCGTTTGACCAAATTTCTCGAAATTCGGGGGGGTCGTGTATCATCCCAAGACGCACGAAAATGCGCGTTGGACTTTTTTCTAAAACCAACAGGAAGCCGGCTATTTTGATTTGAATATTCCATTTTTTACCGATTTTGGCGATTTGCTAGTGTGCTCTCAGAGCTATCTCCTCCTAGACGGTTCATTGGATCGGCTTCAAATTTGCCGTGCTGCAACTAGACCACATGATGATCAAAAGTTATTAAAAGATCTTTCCCTCGTTAAACGGTTTGGCCGTCAGGTGGCGGCGAAGTTTGATGTCTCAAAAAAAACCCCCCAAAAACCCAGAATTGCTATTACTTGGGCGTGAAAGGTCCAATCGGCACAAAACTTGCTGGGTATGATCGTAGTCCCGCCCTGAACACGTCTACATCAAAAAATTCCCCTGTTCTCAAAGCGCCCCCTGCTGGCGACAGGAAAAGTGATTTTTTACACTTTGAGGTGCAGCTCTGAGCACGTTCAGCATATCCAACTCAAGTTTGGTTAGAAAGGCCTCAACACATTGTTAATGCTACATGATGAAGATTGTGACGTATCGTCAAACGGCGTTGCGCCCAGAGGGCGGCGAAGTCGATGCTTCGCCAAAACGTAGGAAAGTGGCCTTAACTTCAGTGTCCTTGGGCATATCTGCCTGAAACTTCACATGTGTGTTAAGAGTCCAGCCCTGACAATGTCATGTGAATTTCGTTGATGGGCGTGGTCAAATGGCTTGGCCACGCCCTTTAAACATCAGCCCCTGCGGCACGTTACACTGACATGCATGAAAATTGGTACACATATGTATCACATCCAGACGCACAAAAAAGCCTCTTGCACATATAGGCCACATCCGACAGGAAGTCGGCGATTTTTAAATTTACAGTCATTTTTGGCGTTTTCCACGTGTTGTATTTTAATGATCTCCTCCTCCAGAAATGAATCAATTAACTCCAAAACTGGTGTGTACCATCTACACAAGTGTGTGATCAAAACATATTAAGAGAATTGCTCAGCATGGAACGGTGTGGCTGTGACATGGCGTCGACACTTGATGTCTCACCATGAAACACGATATTGCTATAACATGGGATCTAATGGTCGAATCTGCTCCAAACTTCACATGTATGATAATAGTCCTGGCATGAACACACCCACATGACGCTCAGGAGTCAGAGTCATAGCGCCACCCAGTGGAGACGGGAAGTCGCAACGCATTGGTTCCTACACTGTCCGAAGGAGGCGAACATTCAGCGCCTCGTCTGCCGGTCGACCTCTGGCGAGACGGTGGCGGCTGCGCCAGGCCCCGAGTTGCGTGGGGTGCGAGGGCCCGTTCAACGCTGCTTGCAGCTTTAATTCTTATTATTTTTCTTTTGAACCTTTGATCGCATTTTTGAGGGCCTGAACGTGCCCAAAAAGTCAGGAAAATTTGCACACTCGTCACGTCTGGTGAAAATTTCGATATTTTATGGTCGTTACAAAGGGGCGTGGCAAAATGGCTCAATGGCGCCCCCTAACAGTTTTCAAAATCGAAGCCCCCTGCTTTAACTTTGCCCTAGGCGTATGAAATTTGGTACACATATGTATCATCCCGGGACGCACAAAAAAGCCTCATGGAGCGACACCCTAAACCAAACAGGAAGTCGGCCATTTTGAATTGTTTTTTCAAAATAAGGTCATTTTTGGCCATTTCCACACGTTGTACTTGAGCGAACTCCTCCTACAGATTTTATCGGATTGACTTAAAAATTTACCTGTGCGTGCTCGACTACAGTGGGATCAAAAGTTATTAAAAGATCTTCGTCACGTCGAAGGGCGCGGTCGCTGCGGAAGGGTCAATTTGGATATCTCGCCAAAAAACACGAAATTATACTACAACTACTACAACTTTGGTGTAGATGATCCTATCTGCACCAAACTTCACATGATGGATAATAGTCCCGCCCTGAACACGTCTACATCAAAAAATTCAGTAATTGTCATAGCGCCCCCTGCTGGCAACAGGAAATACCATGTTTTACACTTTGAGGTGCTGCTCTGACCACATTTACCATATTCAACTCAAATTTGGTCAGAAAGGCCTTAACATGTTGGCCATGCTATATTGTGAAGATCATAATGTCTCCTCAAACGGTTTCGCCGTGACGGAGTGGCGAAGGTTGACGTTTCGCCGAAACCCATGAAGTGGCTCTAACTTTGGTGTACTTGGTCGGATCTGCCTGAAACTTCACATGTACGTCACTGGTCTCGCCCTGAGCATATGATATCAATTTCATAAGGGGCGTGGCTAAATGACATGGCCACGCCCTTTAAACATCAGCCCCTGCGGCACGTTTCACTGACATGCATGAAAATTGGTACACATATGTATCACATCCAGACGCACAAAAAAGGCTCTTGGACCCATTGGCCAAACCCAACAGGAAGTCGGCCATTTTGAATTTAATGGTCATTTTTGGCGTTTTCCACGTGTTGTATTTTAATGAACTCCACCTACAGGATGCATCAGAACAACTTCCAAATCATTGTGTGCCATCTAGACAAAGGTGTAATCAAAACTTATAAGCAGATTTTTGCATCGTGAAACGGTTTGGCCGTCAAGTGGCGGCGAAGTTTGATGTCTCGCCATAAAACACGAAATTAGTATAACTTTGGCATACATTGTCCATTCTTCACCAAACTTCACATGTTTGTTAACAGTCCAGACCTGAATGTATAGTATGACTTTCATCAATAAGCGTGGCCGTATGGCTTGGCCACGCCCCTTAAAGTGCAGCGTCCCCCATAACAACTTTCACCGACGTACACGAAAATCAGTATGCACATGTATCGTGTCCAGACGCACAAAAAAGCCTCTTGCACATATAGGCCACATCCGACAGGAAGTCGGCGATTTTTAAATTTACAGTCATTTTTGGCGTTTTCCACGTGTTGTATTTTAATGATCTCCTCCTCCAGAAATGAATCAATTAACTCCAAAACTGGTGTGTACCATCTACACAAGTGTGTGATCAAAACATATTAAGAGAATTGCTCAGCATGGAACGGTGTGGCTGTGACATGGCGTCGACACTTGATGTCTCACCATGAAACACGATATTGCTATAACATGGGATCTAATGGTCGAATCTGCTCCAAACTTCACATGTATGATAATAGTCCTGGCATGAACACACCCACATGACGCTCAGGAGTCAGAGTCATAGCGCCACCCAGTGGAGACGGGAAGTCGCAACGCATTGGTTCCTACACTGTCCGAAGGAGGCGAACATTCAGCGCCTCGTCTGCCGGTCGACCTCTGGCAACACGGTGGCGGCCGCGCCAGGCCCCGAGTTGCGTGGGGTGCGAGGGCCCGTTCAACGCTGCTTGCAGCTTTAATTCTCATTATTTTTCTTTTAAACCTTTGATCGCATTTTTGAGGGCCTGAACATGCCCAAAAAGTCAGGAAAATTTGCACACTTGTCACGTCTGGTGAAAATTTCGATATTTTATGGTCGTTACAAAGGGGCGTGGCAAAATGGCTCAATGGCGCCCCCTAACAGTTTTCAAAATCGAAGCCCCCTGCTTTAACTTTGCCCTAGGCGTATGAAATTTGGTACACATATGTATCATCCCGGGACGCACAAAAAAGCCTCATGGAGCGACACCCTAAACCAAACAGGAAGTCGGCCATTTTGAATTGTTTTTTCAAAATAAGGTCATTTTTGGCCATTTCCACACGTTGTACTTGAGCGAACTCCTCCTACAGATTTTATCGGATTGACTTAAAAATTTACCTGTGCGTGCTCGACTACAGTGGGATCAAAAGTTATTAAAAGATCTTCGTCACGTCGAAGGGCGCGGTCGCTGCGGAAGGGTCAATTTGGATATCTCGCCAAAAAACACGAAATTATACTACAACTACTACAACTTTGGTGTAGATGATCCTATCTGCACCAAACTTCACATGATGGATAATAGTCCCGCCCTGAACACGTCTACATCAAAAAATTCAGTAATTGTCATAGCGCCCCCTGCTGGCAACAGGAAATACCATGTTTTACACTTTGAGGTGCTGCTCTGACCACATTTACCATATTCAACTCAAATTTGGTCAGAAAGGCCTTAACATGTTGGCCATGCTATATTGTGAAGATCATAATGTCTCCTCAAACGGTTTCGCCGTGACGGAGTGGCGAAGGTTGACGTTTCGCCGAAACCCATGAAGTGGCTCTAACTTTGGTGTACTTGGTCGGATCTGCCTGAAACTTCACATGTACGTCACTGGTCTCGCCCTGAGCATATGATATCAATTTCATAAGGGGCGTGGCTAAATGACATGGCCACGCCCTTTAAACATCAGCCCCTGCGGCACGTTTCACTGACATGCATGAAAATTGGTACACATATGTATCACATCCAGACGCACAAAAAAGGCTCTTGGACCCATTGGCCAAACCCAACAGGAAGTCGGCCATTTTGAATTTAATGGTCATTTTTGGCGTTTTCCACGTGTTGTATTTTAATGAACTCCACCTACAGGATGCATCAGAACAACTTCCAAATCATTGTGTGCCATCTAGACAAAGGTGTTATCAAAACTTATAAGCAGATTTTTGCATCGTGAAACGGTTTGGCCGTCAAGTGGCGGCGAAGTTTGATGTCTCGCCATAAAACACGAAATTAGTATAACTTTGGCATACATTGTCCATTCTTCACCAAACTTCACATGTTTGTTAACAGTCCAGACCTGAATGTATAGTATGACTTTCATCAATAAGCGTGGCCGTATGGCTTGGCCACGCCCCTTAAAGTGCAGCGTCCCCCATAACAACTTTCACCGACGTACACGAAAATCAGTATGCACATGTATCGTGTCCAGACGCACAAAAAAGCCTCTTGCACATATAGGCCACATCCGACAGGAAGTCGGCGATTTTTAAATTTACAGTCATTTTTGGCGTTTTCCACGTGTTGTATTTTAATGATCTCCTCCTCCAGAAATGAATCAATTAACTCCAAAACTGGTGTGTACCATCTACACAAGTGTGTGATCAAAACATATTAAGAGAATTGCTCAGCATGGAACGGTGTGGCTGTGACATGGCGTCGACACTTGATGTCTCACCATGAAACACGATATTGCTATAACATGGGATCTAATGGTCGAATCTGCTCCAAACTTCACATGTATGATAATAGTCCTGGCATGAACACACCCACATGACGCTCAGGAGTCAGAGTCATAGCGCCACCCAGTGGAGACGGGAAGTCGCAACGCATTGGTTCCTACACTGTCCGAAGGAGGCGAACATTCAGCGCCTCGTCTGCCGGTCGACCTCTGGCAACACGGTGGCGGCCGCGCCAGGCCCCGAGTTGCGTGGGGTGCGAGGGCCCGTTCAACGCTGCTTGCAGCTTTAATTCTCATTATTTTTCTTTTAAACCTTTGATCGCATTTTTGAGGGCCTGAACATGCCCAAAAAGTCAGGAAAATTTGCACACTTGTCACGTCTGGTGAAAATTTCGATATTTTATGGTCGTTACAAAGGGGCGTGGCAAAATGGCTCAATGGCGCCCCCTAACAGTTTTCAAAATCGAAGCCCCCTGCTTTAACTTTGCCCTAGGCGTATGAAATTTGGTACACATATGTATCATCCCGGGACGCACAAAAAAGCCTCATGGAGCGACACCCTAAACCAAACAGGAAGTTGGCCATTTTGAATTGTTTTTTCAAAATAAGGTCATTTTTGGCCATTTCCACACGTTGTACTTGAGCGAACTCCTCCTACAGATTTTATCGGATTGACTTAAAAATTTACCTGTGCGTGCTCGACTACAGTGGGATCAAAAGTTATTAAAAGATCTTCGTCACGTCGAAGGGCGCGGTCGCTGCGGAAGGGTCAATTTGGATATCTCGCCAAAAAACACGAAATTATACTACAACTACTACAACTTTGGTGTAGATGATCCTATCTGCACCAAACTTCACATGATGGATAATAGTCCCGCCCTGAACACGTCTACATCAAAAAATTCAGTAATTGTCATAGCGCCCCCTGCTGGCAACAGGAAATACCATGTTTTACACTTTGAGGTGCTGCTCTGACCACATTTACCATATTCAACTCAAATTTGGTCAGAAAGGCCTTAACATGTTGGCCATGCTATATTGTGAAGATCATAATGTCTCCTCAAACGGTTTCGCCGTGACGGAGTGGCGAAGGTTGACGTTTCGCCGAAACCCATGAAGTGGCTCTAACTTTGGTGTACTTGGTCGGATCTGCCTGAAACTTCACATGTACGTCACTGGTCTCGCCCTGAGCATATGATATTAATTTCATAAGGGGCGTGGCTAAATGACATGGCCACGCCCTTTAAACATCAGCCCCTGCGGCACGTTTCACTGACATGCATGAAAATTGGTACACATATGTATCACATCCAGACGCACAAAAAAGGCTCTTGGACCCATTGGCCAAACCCAACAGGAAGTCGGCCATTTTGAATTTAATGGTCATTTTTGGCGTTTTCCACGTGTTGTATTTTAATGAACTCCACCTACAGGATGCATCAGAACAACTTCAAAATCATTGTGTGCCATCTAGACAAAGGTGTAATCAAAACTTATAAGCAGATTTTTGCATCGTGAAACGGTTTGGCCGTCAAGTGGCGGCGAAGTTTGATGTCTCGCCATAAAACACGAAATTAGTATAACTTTGGCATACATTGTCCATTCTTCACCAAACTTCACATGTTTGTTAACAGTCCAGACCTGAATGTATAGTATGACTTTCATCAATAAGCGTGGCCGTATGGCTTGGCCACGCCCCTTAAAGTGCAGCGTCCCCCATAACAACTTTCACCGACGTACACGAAAATCAGTATGCACATGTATCGTGTCCAGACGCACAAAAAAGCCTCTTGCACATATAGGCCACATCCGACAGGAAGTCGGCGATTTTTAAATTTACAGTCATTTTTGGCGTTTTCCACGTGTTGTATTTTAATGATCTCCTCCTCCAGAAATGAATCAATTAACTCCAAAACTGGTGTGTACCATCTACACAAGTGTGTGATCAAAACATATTAAGAGAATTGCTCAGCATGGAACGGTGTGGCTGTGACATGGCGTCGACACTTGATGTCTCACCATGAAACACGATATTGCTATAACATGGGATCTAATGGTCGAATCTGCTCCAAACTTCACATGTATGATAATAGTCCTGGCATGAACACACCCACATGACGCTCAGGAGTCAGAGTCATAGCGCCACCCAGTGGAGACGGGAAGTCGCAACGCATTGGTTCCTACACTGTCCGAAGGAGGCGAACATTCAGCGCCTCGTCTGCCGGTCGACCTCTGGCAACACGGTGGCGGCCGCGCCAGGCCCCGAGTTGCGTGGGGTGCGAGGGCCCGTTCAACGCTGCTTGCAGCTTTAATTCTCATTATTTTTCTTTTAAACCTTTGATCGCATTTTTGAGGGCCTGAACATGCCCAAAAAGTCAGGAAAATTTGCACACTTGTCACGTCTGGTGAAAATTTCGATATTTTATGGTCGTTACAAAGGGGCGTGGCAAAATGGCTCAATGGCGCCCCCTAACAGTTTTCAAAATCGAAGCCCCCTGCTTTAACTTTGCCCTAGGCGTATGAAATTTGGTACACATATGTATCATCCCGGGACGCACAAAAAAGCCTCATGGAGCGACACCCTAAACCAAACAGGAAGTCGGCCATTTTGAATTGTTTTTTCAAAATAAGGTCATTTTTGGCCATTTCCACACGTTGTACTTGAGCGAACTCCTCCTACAGATTTTATCGGATTGACTTAAAAATTTACCTGTGCGTGCTCGACTACAGTGGGATCAAAAGTTATTAAAAGATCTTCGTCACGTCGAAGGGCGCGGTCGCTGCGGAAGGGTCAATTTGGATATCTCGCCAAAAAACACGAAATTATACTACAACTACTACAACTTTGGTGTAGATGATCCTATCTGCACCAAACTTCACATGATGGATAATAGTCCCGCCCTGAACACGTCTACATCAAAAAATTCAGTAATTGTCATAGCGCCCCCTGCTGGCAACAGGAAATACCATGTTTTACACTTTGAGGTGCTGCTCTGACCACATTTACCATATTCAACTCAAATTTGGTCAGAAAGGCCTTAACATGTTGGCCATGCTATATTGTGAAGATCATAATGTCTCCTCAAACGGTTTCGCCGTGACGGAGTGGCGAAGGTTGACGTTTCGCCGAAACCCATGAAGTGGCTCTAACTTTGGTGTACTTGGTCGGATCTGCCTGAAACTTCACATGTACGTCACTGGTCTCGCCCTGAGCATATGATATTAATTTCATAAGGGGCGTGGCTAAATGACATGGCCACGCCCTTTAAACATCAGCCCCTGCGGCACGTTTCACTGACATGCATGAAAATTGGTACACATATGTATCACATCCAGACGCACAAAAAAGGCTCTTGGACCCATTGGCCAAACCCAACAGGAAGTCGGCCATTTTGAATTTAATGGTCATTTTTGGCGTTTTCCACGTGTTGTATTTTAATGAACTCCACCTACAGGATGCATCAGAACAACTTCCAAATCATTGTGTGCCATCTAGACAAAGGTGTAATCAAAACTTATAAGCAGATTTTTGCATCGTGAAACGGTTTGGCCGTCAAGTGGCGGCGAAGTTTGATGTCTCGCCATAAAACACGAAATTAGTATAACTTTGGCATACATTGTCCATTCTTCACCAAACTTCACATGTTTGTTAACAGTCCAGACCTGAATGTATAGTATGACTTTCATCAATAAGCGTGGCCGTATGGCTTGGCCACGCCCCTTAAAGTGCAGCGTCCCCCATAACAACTTTCACCGACGTACACGAAAATCAGTATGCACATGTATCGTGTCCAGACACACAAAAAAGCCTCTTGCACATATAGGCCACATCCGACAGGAAGTCGGCGATTTTTAAATTTACAGTCATTTTTGGCGTTTTCCACGTGTTGTATTTTAATGATCTCCTCCTCCAGAAATGAATCAATTAACTCCAAAACTGGTGTGTACCATCTACACAAGTGTGTGATCAAAACATATTAAGAGAATTGCTCAGCATGGAACGGTGTGGCTGTGACATGGCGTCGACACTTGATGTCTCACCATGAAACACGATATTGCTATAACATGGGATCTAATGGTCGAATCTGCTCCAAACTTCACATGTATGATAATAGTCCTGGCATGAACACACCCACATGACGCTCAGGAGTCAGAGTCATAGCGCCACCCAGTGGAGACGGGAAGTCGCAACGCATTGGTTCCTACACTGTCCGAAGGAGGCGAACATTCAGCGCCTCGTCTGCCGGTCGACCTCTGGCAACACGGTGGCGGCCGCGCCAGGCTCCGAGTTGCGTGGGGTGCGAGGGCCCGTTCAACGCTGCTTGCAGCTTTAATTTGATCTTGTATTCCGTGAGGCGTGGCTACAGCTGCGTCAGAGAGCGCGACAGGCTGACTGGTTACACGGTATATATCAATCCAAAAAACTTCAAAATGACAGATGCACAACATTGTGCCATGCGCAAGCCATATCCGAAAGCTCAGGTTGATCTGACAAATAGTCAGAGACATATGCAAGCCACAGACACACAGACTGACAGACAGAGATTTCTTGCTTTATAGATAGATGCTTGTACTACCAGTTGTCCTATATTAAATCTCTATTGTGCACAGGTGTTTTTTGACTAACTTCTTAAAAATTATTTTACTATTTACTTGTGCAATGTTTTCTGGTAGTTTGTTCCATTCTTGCATAGCTCTGTACATAGCCATTCGTTTAATTGTGTTTGTTTTTGATTTGGGTAGTGTAAAATTTCCTCTGGTAGCATGTCTGGTTGCATAGCTATGTCTATCTGAACTATAATATACATTTTTATACAAGATTGATGTTTTTTTGTAATTAAAATGTTCCTAAAGAAAACTGGCAGTGAATACAATAATCTTTTCTTAACCGATAGCCAGCCCAAATAGTTGTGCATGGCTATAATGTTTGTTCTGTAGCCGCAATGCAAAGCTATTCTTGCTGCTCTATTTTGTACAATTTGCAACTTTTTAATATTTTCTTGTGATGTATTAGACCAGACTACTGGACAGTAGTCCAGAACTGATAATACTAAAGATTGTAACACTAGTTTAGTTAACCTTAGTGACATGAAAGCCGCACACCTTTTTACAACAGAAACAGCACTTCCCATCTTGGATACCATCTTATCAATATGTTTGGTCCACGACAATTTATTATCTAACACAACACCAAGTAATTTTGTTTCTTGTACTTGTTTCTCAGACACATTATTTATAATAAGATTCAATTCAGGCTGTTGTTGTAAAGTATGTGTTGTGCCAAATATAATACTGTTTGTTTTTGATACATTAAGAACCAACTTATTTTTTCTTATCCATTCCACCACAGATTGCAGTTCCTGCTGTAGGGATGTATTTAACTCTGAACATTCAGGTGCTGACAACCAAATTGTAGAATCATCTGGATACATTGATATGGTAGCCTTATTTAATATAAGTGGTAAATCATTTGTGAAAATTGTATATAATACAGGCCCCAAACAGCTCCCTTGAGGCAGCCCACAGCTGACCTCCCTCTCATCAGAGTAACTACCATTGAAATAAACCTGTTGTTTTCTATTTGTTAAATAACTTTTGAACCGTTATATTGCTGATTGTGAGAACCCATAACATTCCAACTTTTTAATTAATAATTAATAATCAATGACATCAAAAGCTGCTGTGAAATCCAGCAAAACTGGTCCTACTAATTTCTTTTGTTCTATATCCATTAGCCAATCATCTGTCATCTGAGTTAGGGCAGTCTCTGTGGAGTGCCCTTCCCTATATGCATGTTGGCAATCTGTGGTTAAATTATTTAAGGGAAAATAAGTTCTAATTTGTTCACAGACCACAGTCTCCATTATTTTACTTAACACAGGCAGTAGACTTATAGGACGACTATTAGGTCCAGAAAATGACTGTCTGACAGGTGGTGTTATTTTTGCCTTTTTCCATTCTTGAGGACATAACATTTCTATCAAACTTTGGTTGATGATATGACAGATCACCAGGGCAATCAAATCAGCCACCATTTTCAGAAGCATACTGTCTAATCCATCAATTTGTTTTCTATATAACTAATATTTACAGTATCAAAATTAAATTTGCAGTTTTTCCCTGACATTATTTTATCTCTTATTAATAAGTACGATGATTCATTGTTCATGTCTTGAAAGTTGTTTCTTAAATCATTGATTTTCTTAATAAAAATATTGTTAAGGTAGTTTGCTATCTCGGTTGGTTTGATGAGAAAATGTCCTTCTGTCTCCAAGAAAGATGGAGTAGATCGATGACTCTTTCCCATCAGACTGTTAAGTGTACTCCATACTTTCCTACTATCATGCTTTATCTCGTTTATCCTATTTTCATAATATAATTTCTTTTTCTTTTTATTTAATTTGGTTACAAAATTCCTTAATTCACGGTACACTTGCCAGTCTGATTTCAAATTAGATCTATTAGCTATTAATTTAGCTTGACTTCATTCTATCATATATTCTTTTCATTCATTGTCTACCCATGGTGTACTGATACTTCGGTAAACGGTAAACTTCTTTATTGGCGCATGTTTCTCTACCACTTTCATGAAAACATTGTTGAACTTCATCAGCGCTGAGTCTGGATTGGTTTCCATTAAAACTTCTGACCAACAGAGCCCACTTACCTCCTCTCTAAATTTAATCTGATCAAAGTTCTTGTATGATCTTTTCATAATTACCTTCAGGCCTGGCTTTGGCATTTTAGTTCTTCTAGCAAGTGCCACTAAATTATGATCGCTACAACCAACGGGTACTGATATAACTTTTGAACACAGTTCAGCTGCATTGGTAAAAATATGATCAATGCAGGTTGATTTTTGCGTGCCATCTCTTCTCATCGTTATTCTAGTTGGTTTATCTACTACCTGTATGAGTCCACACGCACTTGCCATACACTGAAGCTTATTTCTCATTGGGCACGTTCCTTGCCAATCTATGTTCAAGTCCCCCATAAAGTAAGTTTCAAGACCTAAATTACATGCATTTTCTAGCATTTCACACACCATATCAAGATATGAACTGTTTGCGCTTGGTGGTCGATAGCAGCATCCTATTAACAAAGGTTTTAAATGAGATAAATGTATTTGCAGCCATAACTCTTCTACTTCCAGCAGCATTAAATCATTCCTAATTCTAATTGGCAAGTGATCCTGAATAAAGAGAGCGACTCCTCCTCCAAAAGCATGTCTATCTTTTCTAACTATATTATATCCTTCAATGTATGTTCAATACTGAATCCTCAAAAGTTGAATCTAAATGCGTTTCTGATATTGCTAAGATATGTAACTGATCACTCATTAATATTTCTGTGATCTCTGTTATTTTGTTGCTAATGCTGCATATATTTATATGGGCTATTTTCAATCCCTTTTTTGGCAATTTAGCATGTCCCAACATTAAGTAATTGAGTAACTTTCTTGACCATCTGACCAACCTGCTCTAGAGCTCTCACTACAATACTTACATACATACAGAACATAAACTGTTAAACATACAATGAAATAAATCTGAACATGAAGCCTTGCATTGACACTTAGCTTGTCCATGTTTGGAAGCTTAAAGTAAGCTGAGATCCACATAACTTAACTCCACATAACAACATAACTTTCATTAATTGCTTTACTTTTGATCTTTATTTCTTTAAACTTAAACTTATTACTTTACTCAGGTTATTAGCACAGAAAGGTTACCATTTCATTTAATCTTATAATATTATTCCCTTCCATTTTTCTTTTCTTTCCTTCCCCTTCCTTCTTTCTTTTTCCCTTTTTTCCCTTTTCCCTCACTTTACTCACTTTACCATAGTGTCCATAGGCAGGTGATCTATATCTTGAAAATGTTTTCAGGGCCCTGGGTGAATACGGAAAGTGGGAACAGGGATCCCTGGCGATGTTATGAAGGTCCAGGGTGGACTTGGGGGGGGGCAGATATCCCTGGTGAATTTTGACAATTCAGGTGCATGCAATGTTTTCAAGGTCCAGGGTAAAGTGAACAGGGGAGGTAGCTTGATCCCTGGCCGATGTTTGAAGATAAGTGGGTTTGGGAATACGATAGGAGATAGGATGATAAGGGGCGCAGGGGTAGCGCACTTCCGCATTCATACACTCACTCACGCATACGCGGGGATAGGATGAGAGAGGGAGGGAGCAGCGCACTGTCACACTCACTCACACCCACTCGCGCGTGCACACACTCTCTCACACACACACACACGCACACACACACACACACACACACACACACACACAGTCAGGTAGGTTTAATCACAGTGTTGAAATACTTCTCTGCGCTCTTGTAGTCCTTGAAGTATTTCTTCTCATCTTTGTAGGTGACGATGAGAGTGGCTGGATGAATAATACCATTTCTGATTTTCTGCTCTCGTAGTTTCTTTCTTATGTCCTTAAACTGGGCTCTTTGCTTGGCAACCGCAGCTGTCAGATCTGGGAAAATCTTCACTTTCATGTCCTCGAACACGATTTCTCCTTCTTCCTTTGCCAGTTTTATAATGGCTTCTCGTGTCGGCTGTCTCTGCAATCTGACTATCATTGCTCTATCTCCTGATACATTGGCTTGTCCGACTCTGTGGGCCACTTCCACCACCGGCTCCTCTGGAAGTTTCCCCTTGAAAACTTTTTTGAAGAGTTGTGCCATGTATTCAGTCGGGTTGCCTTTTTCCACATTCTGCTTCAGTCCAAACACTCGCACATTATATCTGCGGCTATGTGCTTCCAACTTTTTGGCGTTGTCTTCTAACTTCTCCACTCTTTCTTTCAGCTTCGCATTCTCACTTCAAGTTGCTTCTTTGAAGTCTCTAGCACTGCAATGCGCTCCTCTGCATGGGTGAGCCTCTCGTTACATTGTTTCACTTCTGCTTTCACCGATGTAATTTGCGGCAAGAGTGCATTGATTGCAGCGGTTATCTCCTCTTGTATAATAGCTCGCATTGAAATCAGCATTCCACTCTGATTCTCTTCTGAACTATTTTCGAGTGTTGCCATTGTTACCCGAGGGCTCCGATTTGACACAAGTGTGTCCTCCGGTGAACTAGACGGATCGATCGGATTCTTTTTCCCTTTGATCTTCTTTCCTCCCTTCATCGGGCCACTTCAAGTCACCTTTTTTACTTAACTTTTCCGTCTTGTTTCACTTCAATCTTATCTCATATCCAAGAATTAGATCAAAATTTCTCAAAATGTTTGTGGAGCTCCGCTCTCGTGCGCTCACCTATTGCAACCGGACATGACGTAGAAGCTCTGATAGTTTAAGAAGAAATTCACCATGAAAGAACCACTGAGCAACAAGAAGAGGTCTCACAACGGAAATGTGCTACAATCAAAGGCATTTTCAAATTCAAATACCTCTTCTATTGCTGCTGCCTGTGTGTCTGCTGCCCCTGCTGCTGCCCTGACCCTGTCCCAGATTTCATCCCCGTTCATTGTAGATTTAAATATGGGGTCTAACACAGTGGTTTCCTCCAGGAATGCTTGGATAGCATCATCCTGAAGTTTAAAATGGAGGACAAACAACAAAAATTAGGGGAAAAGGAGATTAAATATAATAAACTTTAGTGTATATGATTATTTCATTATGTATTATATAATGATTAAATAATTAACAAATATCAGTCACTTTACCTTGTAATGTCTAGAAAGATCATTTCAAATGTTTTCCTTGATGCTCCTGGTGAATGCAGAGTCATCTGCCTGCACTGTGTAATGTTTGTGCAGCTTCTGAAGCATGGGCAGTATCTGGCCACAGGTCGGACTTTTTTTGCTTGAGACTGCAAGTGTGGATGTGTAATGCTTTCGCATCAGCAGCACAAACTTCTCTGCTTTCCTCAGGTCCTCATTGCCAATTCTGGCCAGTCTGCAATAGAAACAAAATAAATAACACCTTTTAATAATAGCTTTACTCAACCAAGTTTTCTTTTTTTTCAGACATTACATAGTTCCCCTTCTCCATGGCCTTTCTTAGCCGCAGATCTATAGCTGCAGCTTGGATGGCAGAAAACTGCCCACAGAACCTCTCCATCATCAAAAACAGAGCATTCCATCTTGTCCTCACATCTAAGAGGAGCATGTGTTGAGGCAGCTCTGAAAGGCAAACACAAACACAAAGACATGATGAGATTAATATAAACAACATTATATCATAATTAATTCATCATTTTAGATTTACCCTAATCTGTTCATTTACATTTTGGCTGGCTCTGATTAAAGTATTTAAAATGTGTTCTTACCGAGGAGTTGTTGCTTCTCCTTGAACATGAAAACTTGATAATGTTCAGCTTTTTCACAGCTACATCCATGTTTGCTGCATTATCCACAGTGGCTGCCACAACCTTCTCTTTGACTCCAAACTCCTGCAGGATCCCCTCAATCTCCTCTGCCACAGCTGTCCCTGTCTGTGATTCGTACACTGCTTTGGTTTTGAGAGCTCTTTCCTTATTCTGACCTTCCCTGACATAGTGCAATGTTACAGTGAGTTAATGGTCTTGAGTAAAACTTGTCCATCCATCAGCTGTGATGGCTGCTTTTGTGACATGTGTCAGGTCTGAGTTCAGATTGCTCTTTTCAACCCCATACCAAGCAGGAATCAGATGGTTACTCAAACTGTCTCTGGGGGATGGTATTTTTTTAATGTTGAGAGTCTTTGTCATCTCACTACAGAGAAGATGTAATAGGAATTAATGAAAGAGGGGACAACTGTACTGGTTAAAATAATGCAACTTTGACAATTTTAATTTTCATTTGAGCCATACCAGACAATATGCAGCAAATTTACCTACCAAAATTCAGGGGCATCCACCGTGGCAAAAGGGTGCAAACCTTTCACCACAAATCTAGTCACTGCTCGGTGACATTCATTTATTTTCACCTCGGTCATTTTACTCTTCCCTACCTTGATGAAAGGGGAGGCTAAAGGTGCGTGAGAATTACCTGCAGCAGCCTCTGAGCCAGCCTCTGAGCTAGCCAGACTCTGGTAGTCCTCATCATATAAATGTAATTCTGGAGATGAACATTATTCATTTTTATCGTGAAAGCAGGTTGACACAGGAAATGGCGCTAGCATTATTACAGAACAGGACCTAGAGGAGTTTAACGTTACCTGTGGCATTTACAGAGGACATTGCGTTGCTAGCTCCGCTCCGAGAGTCAGCACTGTCGAGCAGCATATCAAATGCGGTACACTGATGCAAATTAATTGCATGCTGTGTGCCTACATGTTTTAGCATGCTTATGGGAATTTCCTCCCTTTTGTTGTTATAAAAGCACTGCAGGTGTTGCAAATTGCCTTAGTATTGTCTTTTTTAGTGAACTGTAACCATACTTTAGAGCGCTTTCGCCTCGTTGCCATGTTGGATACACTCTGAACCAAAATACAGAGCGTGTGTGTGATGTCATCACGCAAATGCATCTGTGGAACCGGGAAGCAGAATCGTTAGGCAAGCAGACTAACGATATCGAGGAACTGGACCACTGGCAACCGGTTCTCTACAAGAATAGGTTCTCGATTCCCATCCCTAGAGCTAACTGTTAAACCGGTCTGAATACCATTTGAAACATGTGACATCTAGTATCCAAAGAATGTCTGTGTCAGTTGTGGTTGTACTTAGATGAAGACTTATAGAGATATAGATGTTAATTAATTTTGCATATTCTTGAAAATATAGAATGACAAACTTTTGAATTGACCATAGGTTGCAGTGCAGCAAAGCTTTCTCGCAGTTCAGTGGATGTGCTGGAAAAAATCAGCTCTGTAGGACATGTTGGTGATTTATTATGATTTTTTTGAACTATGGAATGTGAAATGTCTTGAAATTTAGATTTAATGTTATAAACCACGCCCCCTGTAAGCAATCATTTTCAAATGTTGAGCATCGACTGAGACATGACCCTAGAGGATGCAAACCAAATTTCATACAAATATCTCTGGCTGATTATGAGATATCAATTTTTTGCATGTGTAGCGGCCCCCTTCGGTTGATTTAAAGCAAACTTTCAGGATATGATTCAGTTACTTATGTAGACATTTCTTATAAGTTTTGTGATGATTGGGTCAAGGGTTAAGGAGTAAAATCCATTAATGTGCTGAGCCACACCCCCTCTAAAGTTCATTGGTCAATATCATTAAAATCCAAACACATATCAAAAAGCTGTTGATAACTTTTTAAGAGCTTTACCCCATGATGATCCACATAAACTTTGGTACTAATTGGACCTGCGCATTAGGAGGAAATGTCAAACATTTGTTTTTCAAAAAATTCAATTTGGTGGACAATCTAGTCAAGCGGATGTTGAGGTTTCTTGAGGCTTTCATAGAACACATTCACTTGAACATAGGTGTTGAATTTCAAGTCAGTCAGACATACGGTGTGAGGGTGGTTGCATTTCAAAACAAAATTTCTTCGACCTTAATTAAAATGCCCCCATCTGGCCTATTGACATTATATTTCTAGAGCACAATTTGCACACAACCTCCAGTCATTAGTGAAAATTTAATGTCTCTACAATGTACCATCTCACGGGACTTTGCAAATACATTTCTGAATAATAATGATAATAATAATAATAATAATAATAATAATAATAATAATAAAAGGGGACAAAAACAATAGGGTTTCAGTCAGTTGGGCTTGAACCCCTACTATAACGGAAAGCAACAATAGGGTTTAACCTAGTGCTGGGCGGTATGACCAAAAATTTATATCACGGTATTTTTCTTACTTATATCGGTTTCACGGTATATGACGGTATTTTTTATTTTTTTTTCATGCACGTCTGGGTGTTAACCACATTTTTTAATGATTTAGAGAGGAATTACTGCAGTAAATTGGCTTAGAATGGCCTATTTTACTGTCATGAGCGGTGAATATTGTAGAAAAACATTAATGTCCACACTAGTATTGATACAGGTTTGCATGGCCCTACAAAATGATGCTGTTTACAAAGAGGTGGCACTCATGATTCTAATGAAGTGAAGGAATCAATACAAACGCGTCTTTGAGTGACATCTGACTTGTCTTTTCTCTTGCAGTGCCACTGCCAACGTTACCTGCAGATGTGGAGGACGCAGATCTTAGTTTCATGCATTCTTGATATTCCAAGACATGTTTGTGCCTGAGGTGGTGAAGCATATTGCTCATGTTGCCTACTACAACTTTAGCCCGACACATTTGCAGAGAATTGTTGTTTGATCAATGTCGGATTTTTTAAAGCCGAACAACTTCCAAACAACAGACACGGCTCCTCTTTTCGGTACAAATTCTTCTGTGTCATTTTCTACTCGTTTTGTAACTTCAGTTTCGGAACTTTCACTGTTTTTATTCATTTTTTTAACTCAACAGTTCACCGTTTTGCCGTCACATCACCTTGCTTAGTGCACCTGCAAAACAGTCCCCTCCAAAACAATGTCCCACGGCACTACGTTCTGCCGCTCGGCTTTCCCAACGTTGTGTACGCTACATACTCACCGATATTGGGGTATATGAAAAATTCATATCATTAAAAAAAAAAAAAACACCGGTATTCGGTATGAACCGGTTACCGCCCAGCACTAGTTTAACCCCTAATAATGCATTACCAAACAGGATTTTGGGTAAAATGATTACATTTACAAAGTCATGTCACACGTTACCACCCGAAATAAACAGTTAATTGTTTATTGTTTTCATTTTTGATTCATCCACACTGATCCACACCACTTCACTTCTTCCAGTACACTGACACGGAAGGTTTTTGTGTGTTGTCATGTCATCTCTTATGCGCTACATTATAGTAGGGTGCTGGTGATTGTGTGTGTTATCATGTAAGGTGTGTTTCCATTCATATACCTATAACTTACCCCATTCTGCTTCGGCGTCCTAAGGCTGCCTGAAAGCAGCAGGGATAAGGAGCTTGCCTCCGGTTTGTTTTTTCCTTGTTAATGGTAAATTGAATGGTAAATGGACCTGCATTTGTATAGCGCCTTTCTAGTCGTCTGACCACTCAAAGCGCTTTTTACACTACGAGTCACATTCACCCATTCACACACACACATTCATACACTAGTGGCCGAGGCTACCATACAAGGTGCCACCTGCTACTCAGTTTTTTTTTTTAACACACTCACACACCGATGGAAGCATCATCGGGAGCAATTTGGGATTCAGTATCTTGCTCAAGGATACTTCAACATGCGGACTGGAGGAGCTGGGGATCAAACCGATCGGTAGACGACCCGCTCTACCTCTGAGCCACAGCCCCCCCCCCCACAGCCCCCACAGCCCCCCCTTGTTCCGGTGGTTGGCGCATCTGGGTGATGTTAGTATATGTTGGATGTGTTTCCATTCACATCCCCTACAACTGGCACAAAGTCCCATTCTTATGCATAACTTTCTTTCCGATGCCGCTATAGCTGACCAGCACACCAGGAACTGGCAGGTGGGTCTCCCAGCTCCGGTGTATTAATTTGAGCTTGTCATAGTGACTGACTCGCTTGCCAGTGGTGTTCAGTGGCCAATGGTGCAGTGTTGCAATGCACAGAGTTTGCTCCATAGTTAATACCCACAATGCACTATAAAAACAGTGCTCACTATAATCACTGACTAGAAGTAACACTACCGCACTTCCAGTGGAGAGGTGACATCCACTACACTGAATAGTCATTCCCTATCCCTTCAAACAGGGACCAGAGTGTGAAGGCAGACTAACACTCACTCCATGCAGACATCTGCAGCTGAAGGCTGAAGGCCTTTAAAGCCCATTTTTTTTTTGTGTGTTTTTTTTTAATGGATTCTCACTCTCTGTAATTTACAGGCTTATGGAGTATAGCCACTATATGTCTTTTCTAGGCATGGCATGTATTGTTATTTGCAGGAAATATTCCTAGGAAAGCTTAAATGAGATTTTTCTTGTCTATATGTCCAAAATTTACCATCATACAGTAAATATTTTATCTCTTTATAAATTAGGAGAAGCAAGTGTCAGTGTTTCAGTGATATAAATTGTTGATGTAATATTCTGAGCCCTAGTCCTGGCAAAATATAAATAAATTGATAGTACAAATAAAGCTTGTATTTATTGATTTATCATTCCTATTGTTTTTTCATTACCTGTATTTTCTGGAATTTTAGGTGGATTTATGGCTGTTTCTGTGTGACTAGATGAAATGAATGGAAAGTGTAAGGTGTGCTGATTCTGGGAGAGTTTAATCTCTGATGTTTTTGTTAACCTGCTGACTCTGTGTGCAAGTAAAATGACAATAAAAGGTATATTTTGAGTTACTTGAATTCATATAAGCTTTTTACTTCATTCTTTTCCTCTCCCCACTTCTGAAACCTGTTCCCACTTTTTTATGTAGGTGTAGATGTTTCTAGCTATCACTTTATTTGCTCTGCTAAATTTGGGCTAAATTTTTGCTCTTATGTCTATTTTAGTGCTGGTGGTGCCTTTTGTGGTGGGCATTAGAGCTCTAACTCTGCCTGAGCCTGATTTGGTCTGACCTGACTCGTCTTTTTTGGGCCGAGCTGACCCTCTGAATTCTTATTATTTCTTATTATACATTTCTTCTTTTTTCTTTCTTTTTTTTTTTTTTGAATTAAACTGGCAGTTGCAACTTAGTGCATATAGGCAGAGTTTTAATGGACTGAATTAAATGGGAAAGAGAGGTGGGGGGACTATAGCCCTTTTTCCACCAACATTCCCAGGAACTTCTATTACCAGGAACTTATGTGTGGTTTGCGTTTCCACCGCACCTCAAAGTTCCAGAAAATGTATTCAAATCAGGCTGATGACGTAGACGATTAAGCGTGTGCTCTCTGCCAGCTTGTTTGGCTGGTAACATAACATTAGTGCTGGTAGAGAGAGGACGGGCGGTTTGTCTCAGCCAGCACCTAAGTTTAAAAGTATTTTAAGATAAGAGTCAAACTAAGTTAGTCTACATACAGACAGCTGTCATTTGAGCTTATTAAGCTCAAGTCGTTTTTGAGTTTTTTATCACTGCAGCTGCCGCTCCACTGTTCACCAGTTACCTGTGGCGTGTAGGTGTGTGTGTGTGTGTTCAGCGCCGGCACAGAGCACTGAGGAGAGGCTGCAGGATGATAATGAATTAAACCAAAATGTGTAAAAATGCCGTTAGAAGAACCGATACCGTTAGCGCTTATCAATACTACGGTAGAAATGTTTATTTGTAGAAAGTTTGCAGCCACACTAACACGGAAGTGCGGAATGCTTCGTGTGTTCCACCAATCAGCGTTCTTCAACACATAGCCCCTCCCCTCAAAGTTCTGGGTAATCTGAAAAGTCCTACCCTGCTACTAGGTACTTTTTTCAGGGGAATTTGGGGGTAGGGGCAACTTTCTTTACCGGGTAATTTCGGTGGAAACACTTCGAGGCTTTTCAATTACCTGGGTAAATGAAAAAGTTCCTGCGGTGGAAAAGGGGCTTATGTTTGGAAGAGGGAAAGTGATTGAACAACTCAGCTGACTTGGGGGGGATAGAGCTTGCACAACTTGGGATGGATAATGAGAAAGATGGGGGTGGGCAGGGCTGTGGGAGAGATGTGTGTAACATGCAGTTAAGAGTGGTGATCAACATTGTGGCTGTGGTTCTGACGGTAGGGTGGGCTGTCCAAAAAATGGTAGGTTGGCTCAACCCTTGTTCCCACCAGTCCGCATGTCAAAGTATCCTTGGGCAAGATACTGAACCCTAAACTGCTCCCAGTGGCTTTGCCGACAGTGTGTGGATGCGTATGAATGTTTATTGTAACTGAGTAGCAGGTGGTATCTTGTATGGTAGCCTCAGCCACCAGTGCATGAATGAATACCGGTATGTGTGTGAAGGATGAGTGTGACGTAGTGTTGAAGCAGAGTATACTAGTCCATTTATTGTTTATCTACCTGCCATCGTCATGGGCTGCCATGTGCACTAGACACACCACTACGATGACAGACTATTAAGATAAGGAAGAAAAGGAGAAGTGGTGCAAGGAAACACATCAGCTCTTGTATATTCATTCATTCGGTAACTGCTTATCCTGTTGGGTCGCAGGGGTGCTGAAGCCTAATCCAGCTGACACTGGGCCAGAGGCAGGGTATACCCTGGACAGGTCACCAGACTATCGCAGGGCTTACACATAGAGACAGACAAACATTCATGCTCACATTCACACCTACGGGCAATTTGGAATCACCAATGAACCTTACATGCGTATCTTTGGATTGTGGGAGGAAGCCAGAGTACCTGGAAAAAGCCCATGCTAGCATGGGGGGAACATGAAACTATGCACAGAAGGGCTCCCCCACTCCAGGGTTCGAACCCCCCACCCTGGGTTCTAATCAGGTTGTGCTCTTGTGCTCTTTCTGTGAGTGAAAGTGCTAACTACTGCACTATTGGGCTGTCAATAGATACAAAAAAAACTAATCAATCTCACATTTTAAAATCCATTAATCTTGATTAATCGCGAGTAATTTCCTTCTAAAGTTAAGTACTGTCTAAAAGAGAAAAAAAAAAATCCGGTGCTTAATCACAAATAATTTCATCTTTATGTCATCCATTTGCAATAACATGTTGGAATGTGACATCATGGAATTATTATATAAAATCAAAAAAGGTATTCGAATGCTCTTGCTAAATGACAGTAGTTTATAAAAGTCAATGAATCCAGAAAACTGTTGTCATTGCCTAAGCAAAAGTAGCTTATTTGTTATCAATGTAGGCTACTGCACTAGTCCATATGAAAAAGACATTGTGGTAGAGAGGCAGAGAGACAGCACTCGTGTGGAAAAGGGGAAGCACAGAGAGACTGAAAGTGAGAGGGAGCTTTTGAAAAGGACTATGCCAGGTATGTTTGTCCAAAAAACGCTAGTACTAGGCCTTGTTTCATCATGCTGTTAACATCACTACCTTATTCGAAAATGGATTGAACTTATATATATGTCTATATACACACACATATATATGTATATACATATATGTATATGCTAGTAATAATTTTGTGCATATTTGTTCATATGCATAAGTTTACATATCACCTTGGGTTTGTCCTTCACCTCCTCAAAGTGATCCCACACTTTGGATTCCCTGCCTGACATGTTATTAACTAGCCTGTGTAATAATAGCAGGTACCAGCCCTGGAAATTAACCTGACTCCTTTCTGACTGCTGTGTGTAGCTACTTCCTGTGTCTGTCCTTTCAAATTAAAATTCTCACATGGTTCAGTCATATAGGTTTTGATTTATTTTGACAAGGCGCAGCTCCTAATAGAGTGTTTCATGTTTCTTTTTTGTTTGTTTGTTTGTTTGTTTTTTTCTCTGCGACTAAGCAATTAATGTTTGGTTAACTATTACAGGGCAGCCCTAATTTATAAAAAGTAAAATTTGTTTTTTTTTAATCAGCTTGGGCCCAAAACTACTGCTGTGGTTCAGGCTACAGTATACAGCTGCTGCCATCTTGTGCATGGGAAGTCATTTTGAGCCCAAGTCTGCGCAGTAGCGATCTCCATTTTTTTTCCTGTTAAAAGGTTTTTAGGGGGGAGTTTTTCCTAATGTGCTGTGAGGATCCAAGGAAAGAGGGATGTTGTATGTTGTAAAGCCCTCTAGAGCCTATTGTAATTTGTGATATTTGGCTTCATGAAAAATATTGAATCAATCTGGAGGACTTCATTTTTTTAAGGGATGATGGTGCAGATAAGACAGGGACATAAGTATGTTTGACTAGTTATTCATGAAAATAGTGAGCAGGGTTGGGTATGAAAAGCTATGAGTTGGACTCATTTCCAAATGTATCCAGTTTGACATATTGTAACACTTTGCTGCACATGTCTAATTGGACAGCATTCATATGGTGTTTTTCTAGTCTCAGTAACGACTCAAAATTCTTGACACTACAGGCACCGTTTACCCATTCACAAATTAATACACTCGTGGCCAAGACTGATGAGCAAGGTGCCACCTGCTCATCAGATAATCTTGGGGCAGCTGCGGCTCAGGAGGGAGAGGGTCCACTAACTGGAAGATCATTTGTTCAATCCCCGGCTCCTCCAGTGTTGAAGTACCCTTGGGCAAGATACTGAACCCCAGTTTGCTTCTGGTAGTTGTTTCAGTAGTGTGTGAGTGTGTTTAAACTGAGTGACAGATGGAACCTTGCATGGTAGCCACCTGTGTTTGAATTTGTTTGTGAATAGGTATATGTGACATATAGTGTTAATGAGCTCTTAGTGGTTGGATAAATAGAAAGGCAGTATACAAATGCAGGTCCATTTACTATTCAAAATGTAAACTACAATCAGCCTGTCGTGTTGAAGGAATTTCCCCTGCAGTAATCAAAGGACAAAAACAAAGGAAAAGAAGTGGGAATATGAGTCTCCTCTTTGGTGAGGAGACTAGCTATGGTGAAAGCCAATTTATGAGGGAGTATATGTGTATGCGATATACGTAGCAAAAGAGTCTGGGTTAGAATAGAGGATGTTTAGTTGCATGCAAGACGCTGTCTGTGTAAAGCATTAGCAAACTAACATCACTTAGCTTTGATGAAGCCAACTAACCAAAAACCTAACTGCAAACAATCACAACAATAGCTCAGTAAACAGCATCAGATCACAATCAACAAAGTTAAACAGTCTTGCTTAGCCTGTACAACTGTAAAAATGCCATGCCCTGTTGTTACATTACCAGTCCTTAAATGGATGGAGGAAAGAGATGCTGTGTTGTGCTGCTTTTGTTAGCCAGCAGTGGAAAGCTGGAAAGAAATGTGGCTCTAGAAGCAGTCTTTGCTGTGTCCTTGTTCCGAAGGTGCAGATCCGAGGAGACGGTAGCTCACTATCCTTGCAGAGTTAAAAGTCTGGTGCTAACTCAACTTCTCCTTGTTGGAAAGTTAGTTTCAGACCTTGTGATTGGCACGCTAACTTCTCTAAGCAGGCTGCATTGAGAGCAAGGCTGCAGCTCATGCTGTGAGCATGCAGAGGTGAGAAAATGGGGGAAGGGCATAGCAGGTCCCCCTGCCTATGTCCTACTTCGGTCGAGGTCCAGGGGAAAGAGCGGGATGGAGAGTAGAAGCATCTCCTTAAGTTGGCTTAGAGACATCACAGAGTCACAAGAAGACTGGTCTCTCACTCAGATGTGACAATGAGGCATCCTGTGGAGATGAGTGCCAAATGGCTGTCCTTTGTTTGATAAACAAAGAGCATGCGGTCTCAGCCACCATTTCAGATGGCAAGACCCAGAAAAGAAGCCCTCACATGTCCAGTTTAGATTTCAACAAATGACAAATCATCTGTGGTTCAGTGAATCCCAACATTCAGTATTGCAATATTGTGGTTATAGTAACAGGCCTAGAATGCAGGGGTCAGGGACCAAACCATCATTACAGTACAATGGACTGGAGCAAGACAGGTAGATCATTAAATTTGAACATGACCTTTTTTGAATTGTTATTGCACTCTGAAAGCTGCACACTTTAAAAATGACATTTACAAATGTGGACTATGCAGCAGTTGTCACAAGATTTCAGGAAAACATCAGTAATGACAACAACATAGTCATCTTCCATCTGCTGTGGTCTGAGCATCTGCTTAACCAGTTGCTCAATCTGGGTCAGCTCCTTTTCCTGCAGTGGTCACACAGGTTGCAGCAGCTTGTATTTTTTTCTATTATGTAGGCAGTCTTTTCATACCTGCATCTTTGTAATTTCATTCTTCCTTGTTTTTTAATTCATGCATTTTTTTTTACAAACCTTTCTGTAAAGACAGATCGTGACTTTATGAGTAACAGAGCCCAAAATATTTGTGTTTTTTAGAGCATTTGTGACAAAGTCATTACTTTCCTAAAGGGTAAGTGTGGTTTTTTTTCAACCTGGACCCTATCTTCCCATGGTTTTGTGTCTAACTGAATAATTGGAACAACAATTTTTGAAATTGGTCCAGTATTAAGTAAGACCACAGCGGGGATGGCGAAACAGGCTGCAATGTAAGCATTCTGGGCATATTCATACTGTCAATTTACATCTGCTAAAAGTGCTTGTTTTGCCACTGACATTCAGATTGTAACTCCAATACCCTTTTTCCACACACATGTGCTGGCTTGGCGTAATTTGGTTTGACTTGGCACGTCAGAGGAGCACTGGAGGGATTTGTGTCTCCATTACAACAGGGCTACCTGCTTGGTGTGTCTTTAACTGATAATGTGCCTGTCTTGAGTGATGGCAGCTGATCTATGGCGAAAGACCTGTTTGCTGTAAACATTTTTCCATCACAAAGCAGGCAGGTAAAATAAGTTTACCTGTTGGAGGTGAGCTGTTTGCAGAGGTGCAGTAGGAACTGTCTGCAGCTCTTCATCTAACATCTCACTGTGGCTGTTTCTGCATATAGTCTTCCTCCTTGTGGTATTAGTAGACTTGTTTTTATTGAAGAAAAGCTGCTAACAAAGTTCTGCTAATTCAGTGACAAACACCTTTAATTTCCTACAGATTTTTCCCCCGTTTTTTGTTATGATAAAGTCTTTCTTGTGAAGCAGCATAATAAGAAAATGTACAATTTTTATCAGCAGTACCTTAACATGACTTCTATGCAGCTCAAAAACGAACGTGAAACGGTAACATAAAGCAGATATCTAAAGTACAAACAGGACATAGGAGAGAAACTAAACTCCAAACCACAGAGATTCAGTTAGAAGCTACAAAAGTACTGAGAGCTGAACACACTAAAGCCCTTTGTCTTTTTTAAAATTTTTCTTTCAGTAAACGAAACAACACACCTGTGCCAACTGGGCACACAACATATAACAAGGTAAGGATCTGAGTGTTACATAAGGCAGCAGAATCAACATAAATACAATATACATACATAGACATATATTCAGGCCCTTACTTTTCTCAACAGGTCAGTCAGTTTACAGATAATGGTCACATATAGACACATATTCACATGTATGCATACCACACCCACTCCTACTTATTCAACATGCATCTTCGTATACTACATCTTTATTTTTAAATGGGCATACACATCTAAACCAAAAAGTATAAAGATTCTGCATTTGGGAAAAGGGAAAATCATTTTAAATTTAGGGGGTTGTGGCCTTATTATTGGTAGACCAATTATACAAAATCAGGTCTTATCGTTGACACATAGGTGAGCCATTTTGACCAGGGGCGATTGCTCTCAGAAAACAAGGGAGGCTGAACTTCCCCTAAAATTTCATAGAAGAAATGGTCAAATATGCACTATTGAATTTACATTAAAATAAGAATTAAGCATTAAGCATGCGCTAGGATGCGTTTAACATCAAACGTCAGCTGTTTATCACCAGTTTTCAAACATGACCTCCCTGTCATACATTCTTATGTCAGCATGGTGGACACGGAGCTTCCAAGCATTCCTATGAGACAGCGCTGAGCAGTCTTTTTTCATGCAGCAAAGCGAGACAGTCATTGGATAAAAGCGACAAAATCGTCACTTCCAGGGAGGCTTAGCTTCCATAGGACCTAATGAAGCGGTAGGCAGGAGAGGACGCTCGGTGTATGCATGATGATTGGAGGAATTGTCTAAAAGGCTGAACCCCTTTTTAATTGGCAGCGCTTTTGAAATACACACCCGCATCGTCACATTTCGAGCTCAGTCCCATGCGGACATTTGTGAGTGGAGTCCTCTGACAGAGTGCCAGTCAGGTGTTTAAACCCATCTGAAAATCTTTGGAGGTGTGTTTTGCTGTGGTTCTATGGGATGAGTGGTTGAAAAATGGCTTCAATTAAATGTTCCTTTTATAAGTTACTGCCTCGCTACAATATGACAAATTTTATGATGTAAACTTAAAGTGAGCTTCCCCTGTTTGAAAGACCAGCAGCCGCCACTGATTTTGACCAATTTTCTTTAAAGATATCAGCTTGGTTCCTTGGTCTAAATGTAATCCTCTCCATCACGTATATACAGTATTATAGACTGTATCAGTCCATTCATTTATTGTTGTTTTGTCTCTCTTAAGCCATTTTCTGGTCAGGTATTTATCCTGCTTTGCATATTCTAGTCCGTTCAAATCACCCAGATACCAAGTGCGCATGCGCCAACAATGCGTGCAGCCTGTTGCTCTCGCTCCTGCTTGTTTTTCTTAATTTTCTTACTTTTTTTTTTGCTTTATACCTTATTACTTGTTTTTTTATTTTACGACCAATATTCTGAAGTTGTGCCCTCTTTAAACATGTTGATTGAGAGAGTTCTGGTCTATTTCTTTACTCTTAATTTACTACTTTCATTCGGACTCGGCACCTTTGCGCAACAACTCTATGGCCACATTGTTTACTCCAGAGATCAGCTGATCGCGCTGAGGCCGGCCGGCTTGGCAGCTGGAACATCAGCGATACCGGCTGAAATGTGGAGGAAAACTCACAGAGGATGCAAGGGAGGAATGAAACAGAAGCGGAAAAGAGCGAGGGTGAGACAACGGAGGCTTATGGAGAAGAGGATATATAAGCCGGGTCTCCCCTCTATCACCATGGGCAACGTGAGGTCACTGGGAAATAAAATGGACGAGCTAACAGCAGTCGCCAGGAGTCAGAAGGAGTACCGGGAGTGTAGTATGATGTGCTTTACAGAGACATGGCTACACAAGGACATTCCAGACGACAACGTCTCCATCAGCGGCTTTCAGACTGTTCGGGCCGACCGGGACTGCACCGAGAGCGGTAAGCGCAAAGGAGGGGGGCTTGCCGTGCTTGTCAACAACCGGTGGTGCAGTCCTGCTCACATTACTGTGAAAGAACAAATCTGTCACCCGGATATTGAACTGTTTGCTGTTGGACTCAGACCGTATTATTTGCCCAGGGAGTTTTCACATGTGATTATGGTGACCGTCTACATCCCCCTCTCTGCCAACCCGACGTCGGCATGTGACGTCATTCATTCCGCCGTAGCCTGTCTGCAGACTCAACACCCGAGTGCTTTCATAGCTATCTCGGGTGACTTCAACCACGTCACCATGGCAACAACACTATCGAACTTTACACAGTATGTGAGCTATCCCACTAGAGGAGGGAGAACCCTGGACTTGCTGTATGCAAACACCAAGGACGCATACAGCTGCCCCCCCCCCCCCCCCCCCCCCCACACACACACACACACTCTGGGTAGGTCAGACCACAACCTGGTGCACCTCAGCCCCTGCTATGTACGAGCCAGCCTGCGACCATGAGGACAGTGAGGAGATGGTCAGTGAGGCTTATGAGACACTGCAGGGCTGTTTTGAGGTGACAGACTGGCAGGCACTCTGTGAGCCACATGGGGAGGACATTGACGGGCTCACAGAGTGCATCACGGACTACATCACCATCTGTGTGGACACCACTGTCCCAGCCAGGACCGTCCATTGTTACCCAAATAACAAACCATGGGTAACAAAGGACATCAAAGCCATCCTCAACGCCAAGAAGAGGGCCTTCAGAGCTGGTGACAGGGAGGAGGTGAGAATGATACAGGGGGAACTGAAGGTGAAGATCAGAGAGGCTAAGGAGAGGTACAGGAGAAAGCTGGAGTGGAAACTCCAGCAGAACAATAGAAGGGAGGTCTGGAGTGGAATGAGGACCATCACTGGCTTCAGGACCAACAACAACAGAGGAGTTGAAGGCAGCGTGGACAGGGCCAATGAACTGAATCTGTTTTTTAACAGATTTGACACTGCTGGTCCCGCCCACCCCCCCACTGACTCTTCTGCTGTCTGTCTTGTGCAACCAACAGCCACTCCACCTTCCCCCACCCCTCCTGCTTACACCCCCCTACCCTCCAGTGTGAGCCTCCCTCACACCTCCTCCCCCAGTAGCCAGACTGACCACACTCCTCATCATGAAGACTACACCCCTCCTCCACCTGACACCTCCACAATGTGCTTCACCACCGATCATGTGAGGAGACAGCTGATGAGACTCCACTCAAGCAAGGCTGCAGGCCCTGATGGTGTCAGCCCCAGGGTGCTCAAAGCCTGTGCCCCCCAGCTATGTGGAGTACTTCGGCATGTCTTCAACATGAGCCTGAGTGTCCGGAGGGTCCCCATGCTGTGGAAGACATCCTGCCTCGTTCCTGTACCAAAGACGCCGCGTTCCAGTGGCTCTAAGGACTACAGACCCGTGGCATTGACCTCCCACATCATGAAGACCCTGGAAAGACTTGTCCTGGAGCAGCTCCGGCCCATGGTCAAGCCACTCTTGGACCCCCTCCAGTTCGCCTACCAGCCCCAACTTGGAGTGGAGGACGCCATCATCTACCTGCTCAACCGTGTCTACGCCCAACTGGACAAGCCGGCGAGTACTGTGAGAGTCATGTTTTTTGACTTCTCCAGTGCGTTCAACACCATCCGTCCAGCTCTACTGGGTGACAAGCTGACAGCTATGCAGCTCAACGTGGCAAAGACAAAAGAACTGGTGGTGGATTTGAAGAGAACCAAGACACCAGTGACCCCGATTTCCATCCATGGGGTCAGTGTGGACATTGTGGAGGACTATAAGTACCTGGGGGTCCACAGTGACAATAAACTGGACTGGTCTAAGAACACTGATGCTCTCTACAGGAAGGGCCAGAGTCGTCTCTATTTTCTGAGGCGACTGAGGTCCTTCAACATCTGCCGGACTATGCTCAGGATTTTTATGAGTCTGTGGTGGCCAGTGCTATTCTCTATGCTGTTGTGTGCTGGGGCAGCAGGCTGAGGGTGGCGGACGCCAACAGACTTAACAAACTGATCCGCAAGGCCAGTGACATTGTGGGAATGGCGTGTGACTCTCTGATGGTGGTGTCAGAGAGGAGGATGCTGTCTAAGCTGCGAACTATCTTGGATAATGTCTCACACCCACTCCACCATGTGCTGGTCGGGCACAAGAGTACTTTCAGTGGGAGACTCATACCACCAAAATGCACCACTGAGCGCCACAGGAAATCATTCCTGCCTGTGGCCATCAAACTGTACAACTCCTCCCTCTGAGTTGCCTTGGACTGTTTCACCACTATCACCAACTCATATAAATTATTACATATTTATTCCTAAATAATCTGTGCAATAACTGACTACATTGTTCAGTCTGTATAAGGTTCCTGTATATATTGTAAATTATGTTGTGTGGTATCTACATATATATTTTGTAAATTATCTTCTTATATTTCTTATATTTTTACTTCTTTTTGCACTATATCTTCTTTCTACACTTGTTTGCACTATATCTTCTTCTTTTTACATTTGTAAGGAGCACCTGTAACGAAAACAATTTCCCCTTGGGGATCAATAAAGTATTTCTCATTCTGATTCTGATTCTGATACATGATTTTAAAATTTAAGTGCATTTTCTTTTTAAAAACAGTTTCCAGGACCCCATGGACGTCTCTCCAAAATGGAGCCACAGAGGGATGGCCCCAAAAGATATGATAGTTATCTGCTAATGTGTTTCCACAGGACCTCCAGCAGGCAGTTTGATTTGAATAGTTAGAGTACCAAAGAATCGAGTCACATTCTTCCAGCTGAATTCCCTCCAGGAGCTTGTCATTGCCCATTGCTGTGTGCAGATCCTGTCCCACTCTTCCTGTGATGCTGTGAGGCTTCCCTCTGCTTCCCATCTTGCCTTAATGTCCAAAGTATGGCCATTTTTTAGATTTTGGAGAGCTAAATGTAGTTTAGATACTATTTTTGGAAGGTAACATTCCTGTAGGCTCTTTCAAAGATGTTAAGAATTTCTTCCCTCCCTGAGGTAACATCAGTTGGGGATTTTTTGTTCACAAAGTCTCTGATTTGTAAATATCTAATGTGTTCTTGATTTTGTAGACCAAATTTATCCTTGAGGTCCGGGAAGCTCAAATCTATATCCTGATCCAGGAGTGTGCAGTATGCCGTGAGCCCATTCCCAGTCCAATTTTTAAACCTTGCATCGTAATTATTGTGCATACATTTTGGATCATATGCGAACCATTTAAACATTTTGGTCTTTTTTTTCAATTGATACCTTTCAATTATTTCATCCCATGTTTTAGGGAGCCAATTATCCAAGGATTGTTAGGGTCTGAAAGGTAATTTGTTAATGAGGGGTCACTAACCAAGGTATTAACTGGTAATCCCTTACCCACTGACAGTTCTGTCTCTTTCCATCTCAATCAATAATTTGGTATACACCATCCAACTAGTGGCTGAATTTGAGCTGCTCAATAGTAATTTCTCAGATAGGGGGGAGCTAATCCACCTTTTTCCTTTAGTAATTGTAGAGTTTTGTATTTTATTCTTGGTTTTCCCCCGCCTATATAAATCTGGAGAGGATTTTATCCCATTCCAAGAAATATTGTTCTGGTTTCCCAATTGGTACTGAGTGGAATAAACATAAAAGTTTAGGTAAAATGTTCATTTTTACTGACTCTATAAGACAACTAAACAAAAGCCCTTTTTTTTTTTCTTTTTTTATTGGTGCACCAACATTACATGGCAATAGTGACACAAATAAATAAGGTGAGGGTACAAAACATCAAGCCAATGACATATAACAAACGGGTAAACAAACAAACAAACACAACACACAAAACACATACACACACAAAAAAAGGTGTGTGTGCGTGTGGGTGTGTGGGTGCGTGTGTGTGTGTGTGTGTGTGTGAGTGCGTGTGTGTTTGGGGGGTGAGGGGGTTGACACTGAGCAAGGAGGACAACATTCTGAATAACTGATGGAGTGCTATGATGAATTTATTGAATTTATGAACGGTTGCCAAATTGGGTCTTGAGGTTTTGAATTCTTTAGAGCGAAGCTAGAGAGACGGTCTATGGAGATGTAATCATTTAAAAGGTTTTTCCATTGTGTGATAGTTATGGTATTTTTTTATTTCCAGTTCATGAGGATTGTTTTCCTGGCGACAGCCAGCGCCACGAAGAGTGATTTATTTTTCTGTGGATTGAGGTTGATTATTGACAGATCTCCTAGGACACACAGTGAGGGGGATAGAGGGATGGGGCAGCCCAGAATATTAGAGAGTGACGTAGTGACCTTAACCCAAAAGTGCTGTACAGGGGTGCAATGCCAGAGAGTGTGGATACAGGATCTTGTTTGTTTTGGGTGCAGTGTGTGCAAGTGTCAGATTGTACAAAACCCATTTTAAACATCTTGTGACCTGTGAGGTGAACTCTGTGAAGGATCTTGTATTATATTATCCGAATATTGTTATTTTTACTCATACAGTATATGTTTTTGAGAATTTGGTTCCAGAAGTCAGCATTGGGAGTGATTCCAAGGTCCTGTTCTCCATTTATGTGACGGTAGTGATATTGTTTCATCTGAATGAGTTATGATTTTGTAGATTTTTGATAACATTTTCTTTGTAGAATTAATTTTGATTAAATTGGAAGCTGGGTGAGGTAAGTCAAGATTAATGCACGTAATATTCAATTTTGATCTCAGAGCAGATTTGAGCTGAAAATACTTGAGAAATTCATTTTTCCCAATGCTGAACTTCTGGACCAAATCACAAAATGACAAAATGGCAAAATGGTGTTATCAGTGAAAAGGTGTCCCAGGTGAGTGAGGCCTTTTTGGATCCATGATTGAAATCTGATTGTTTTATTATTAGTGAGAAAATCTGTGTTATTCTAGATTGGGGTGTACTGTGACGGGTTTAGAACCGAGACCGAGTTTAGAATGTGTGATCTGGTGAAATTTCCAGGCTGTCAGAGCCGTCGATATGGTTGGAGCCTTAAAGCATGGATGTTGTTTGACTGTTTGGCTAATAAAAGGTAAATCTAAAATGTTGAGGTCTTTGCAGAGTGTCCTTTCCATGTCAATTGACAGGTTATTTGATTGGTTGTTATGGATCCATTTATGTATGTGCTGGAGTTGATTGGCTATGAAGTAATGAAAAAAATGAGGAGCTTCTAATCCTCCAAGGTGTTTGGGTTTTTGTAAAGTGTTTAATTTGATTCTCGGAGTCTTATTGTTCCAGTAATATTTTGAAATAGTAGAATCCAGTAATTTGAACCAAGTGGAGGGGGGTTGGATTGGGATCCTTGTAAATAGATAATTTATTTCGGGGAGTATGGACATTTTGATGGTTGATATCCTGCCTGCAAGTGATAATGGTAAATGAGTCCAGCATTGAAGGTCATTGGTTATTGTTTTCAACAGTGGTATGAAGTTTAGAGTGTACAGCTCTGACAGCTTGGGGGAGATGTGAATTCCTAAATATGTTATGTGGGTGCTGCATAAGGGGATAGGTGAGGTGTGGGCTGCCACATCCCAGTGTTTTTTTTGAGAGGAAGGATGGAGGATTTGGACCAGTTTATGGAGTAATCAGATATTTTAGAAAATAATTCTATTAAATTGATGGATTCTGTAAGGGATGTATGAGGGTTTCTTAAATATAACAATAAATCATCTGCATACAGACTGATTTTATGATCTGTTGTAGGCGTTTTAATTCCTTTAATGTTGCTGTTTTGGCGAATGGCTGTTGCTAATGGTTCAATAAAGATGGTAAATAAAGAGGGGTAGAGTGGGCATCTTTGCCTAGTCCCCCTGTGCAGTGTGAATTTATGTGATGTTTTCCCATTAGTGGTGACAGAGGCTGAAAGTGATGTGTAAAGAATCCGGATCCAGTGAATAAATGATTCTTCAAAGCCAAACCTCTCTAATGTGGGAAACAGAAAATCCCAGCTCACCCTGTCAAATGCTTTTTCAGCATCTAGGGACATTATACATGTATCTGTTGGTTGTGTTGATGTATATTGCATTAAATTGAACAGCCTGTGTGTGTTATTGGATGAATGCCTACCTTTTATAAATCCTGTTTGATCGGGGTGAATAATGGAGCAGATGACCTTTTCTCATCTGTAAGATAGAGCTTTACTTATGATTTTTAAGTCTGTGTTAATCAATGAGATGGGTCGGTAACTGGATGGTAGAGTTGGGTCTTTATTAGGTTTTAAAAGGAGGGATATTGTAGCTGTATTCAAGTTGACTGGAAGTTCTGAAATTCCTGTAATTTCAGAAATCAATTTGTTAAAAACGGGTGACAAGATGGACCAGAAGTGTTTGTAGAACTCAGCAGGGAAGCCATCAGGATCGGGTGCTTTATTGTTTTGCATGTGGTTAAGTGAATTGAATAACTCTTCCATTGTTAGTGGTGCGTCAAGAAGTTCCTTTTGATCTGTGGTAAGCTGTGGAAGGTTGATACTGTTTAAGAATGAATTGATGACCCACTGTTGGTCACACACAGTACACATCATGTAAACTTTAAACCCGTCTCGTCCATGATCCCTTCCTGCCGGTTGTGCCATTTATACAGACTTTGTTTGGGCACTGTTACTACCTTGAATACTTCAACACTACCTCTGAGGTGAGACCACTCTGTCCCTCCATTCAGTGATTGTACCCATTATACAAAATAATGAGGAGGCATAACAGTGAGAAATTCCAATCTTGAAGAGGCAGTGTAAAAGGAGCTAGAGACTTTAAAAAACGTCTTTGGTCTCCTGCACAGATAGACGTGAGTTGAGTGTAGCAATGCACATGCTTGTTTCAGGGCAACAAGGGGAGTTATTGGGAGTTAGCTGACGTTTATGAGATATCACCGCTGTACGCTTGGAGGTGATCAGGGGTGTTTGGCCCCACTTCTCAGAAGGTCCATCTCTGATGTGGCATGTTAAAACTGAAAGCGTAAATGGAAATCGGCATGGCATGGTTTGACAGTGCTAACAACAGTGCTAATGGAAAAAGAGTATTAGTGTCCGATAACATTGTCGAAGACATTGACCTTTTGTTTAAGAATTAAGCCCAGTATGGACCAATGATTTGCAACGAGATGAGATGGTTTTAAAACCTTGCAGAGAAAAGCTGCAACCCTGTTAACTGGCCGGTCAAAGCTCAACTCAAGCTGGTTGATGGAAAGCTGGAAATCAGAGCAGAAGTACAGAGAGTTGTTGCATTGAGATGACACACCATCTCATCTAACTGCATCGGTGTCAACCAGCAGGTTTTTAGAACATTGCAGAATGGCATATTGCAAGTAGTTGCCTGTTTCCTTTTCACCAGAAACAGCCCCCAAATTGCTTTTTCCAAACCCACCAGTCTCCATTGAAAGAAACACACAAATTTTATCATTGTAAAACACACTTCATTCAAAGCTGACAGAAACATGAAAAACATCTTGGTTGATCTTTCCACTGTTCCAGCAATTACCAGCTCTGGTTTGATTCTATTATCTGTACACGACAAAAATACCATAGAAAATAAGAAATTATTTGTTTGAGTTTATTCATAGTTTTTGTAGTTAATGTAGAATAAGCATATAATTTTGTTGCTACTGACTTTTACTGAAAAAAAAAAAAAAAACGGAGATGGTAAATGAACCTGCATTTGTATAGCGCCTTTCTAGTCGTCTGACCTCAAAGTCCTTTTTACACTACGAGTCACATTCACACCCCTTCACACACTAGTACCATACAAGGTGCCATCTGCTACTCAGTTTTTTTTAACATACTCACACACTGATGGAAGCGTCATCGGGAGCAATTTAGGGTTCAGTATCTTGCTCAAGGATACTGCGACATGCGGACTGGAGGAGCCGGGGATCGAACCTCTGATCTTCCAATTGGTGGACGACTCGCTCTACCTCTGAGCCACAGCCGCCCACAGATGAGTTTGCCTTTTTAAGGCATAAATAGCATATGATAGTAGTATCAGTTCACTGTGAGCTTTTATTTGACCACAGTTGTACTTCTGAGGTGGCAATCTGAATACATTTGCAAGTGCCTGTTTTTCTCTCAACTTTTTGCGGACCCTCCCCACCCCACGGGCCCCAGTGCAACTGCTCTGCCTGCACTGTCTATACTAACGCCCCTGGCCACAGTCCACATAATGTTAATATTAAGCACTGCCTCTATGCAGTAATCACATATAGGTCATTTGTGCAGTATATTTCATGAAAATGTGATGCCTGTAGATACACTTAAACTCTGCACCAGTCTGGTGTGAAGTATTATAAAAAGCACAGCGTTCGGTGTGGATAAATATGAAAACACCAGCATTCGTATTTAAGTGTGGATGGGGAAAAATAATGCTGTTGGAAAATAGTATGGCTGCTTTAATATAGGCATTAAGAGAAACAGCTTTCTATGTCGTCTACCCCTCTCTGAGATGACTCATTTTAAATGTCAGTATAGCTTTATGAAAAACCAAAAGCTTGACTCCAGTTTTATTAAAAGAGTACAGGGGATGACAGCAGCCTCTCTGACAAGATGCTGAGCAGGCCAGGCACAGCATTTTTGAAGTGAAACAGACAGAGTAGAGAGTAGAGTTTCTAGAGTTTCTTTCTTTAACACAGTTGGCATAAGTCTTTTGATGATACCTAAATGACTGGTTACCTAGCAACAGACATTTCTTACTAGGTAGTAGAGATGGATATTTTAAGTAATTTCTATATTCGAGTACTCATATTAAATTATTGTAGAGTAGTCAAGTATTTACAAAAAGGAATGTAAATTGGCCACCAACCCAAAGCAAGTGCAATCCTAAATTCATTTATTGAACAATCAGGCTTCAGTTAGCCAATTTAAGTGGACCATATTAATACTAATACGTAATATTGGAGTCTAGTGGAATAGATTTATGTGCTTTAATGTTAAAAAAAAACAACAAAGAAAACATTATTTGTCTTATACTGCCCATTGCTCCAGCACCTCTGTCTGAAATAGTGTGTTTGGGCGCATGTCTCGCCTCCCCAGCAGCCCAGTCTGCTCTGAGTGGTCAGCTTGCTCAGTCTGTTGTGATTAGTACAACGGTTAGAGCGTGTATCGGAAACATCACGCCCCTTACCTTATGTGATTTCACCTCCAGAGGCTGCCGCTGACAACAAGCTGTGGCTAAGCTAACAATGGCGGCTGTTCACCCTCATCAATTTGAGTAAAGAAACACTCCGAAGAACCTTCGCAACAAAGACTGGAGCAGGACGTTTCACAGTGGTAAGTTTTTATTTTGTAGCTGTCTTAAGTGATATGATGATAACTGTAACTTATCTGACGTTATGGTAACAACTGCATATCTGTCCTCTGACTGAATGAAGTTGAAAATGTCTGCTGCATAATACAAAAGGTTTCTAACAACACAGTGGTGGAAAAAAGTTTTCGGACACCCCATGCATTTGTGAAATATTGCATTAAGAATCACTCTTAGGTCTTCAAGTGCAATTTCTTTTAGTACAGTCACAGCCAAATTACTAAACAAATCCTAAAAAAGCCATTAAAAACTTAACATTGATTTGTTCCATAAAAATACGTAAGAAATTTTGAGTATTGGGTCATTTTGGTACCAGTGATCCACTAATGAAGGTCGTACTTTTTATTTAAAGACACAATTTTTGTTGCCGTGCTTTGTGTCTATATAAAGCCAGCACATTTGAAAGTTCTTCAGAGACAAAAATGGCTAAAACAAGGAACCTAACGCAGGAAGCACGCCTGAAGATACAGATTCTCAGCCAGGAAGGGTACAGCTGCCGCCAGATAGCCAGGAAGTGCAGATGCAGTCCTTCAACAGTTGGATACACTCTGCAGAAATAGAGACGAACCAACAGCTTGGAAGACAAACCAAGATCTGGGCGTCCAAGGGTTTCTTCAGCAAGAAATGACCGCATCCTGATCTGCATGTACAGGGAAAACTGCCGAATGACATCACAGGAGCTTCAGCAGCAGTGGTCAAACCAAACTGGTGTCCAGTGTTCCACCTGCACTGTATGTGGCCGACTTTTAGATCATAGCTTAAGGTCCTACAAGGCTGTCAAGAAGCCCCTGATCAATGAGAGACAGAGGTTAGCCCAGCGTCGTTGGGCCCAAGCACACAAGAACTGGACAGCAAGGAATTGGAAGAAGATTCTGTGGTCAGATGAGTCCAGTTTCCAGCTTTATCTTCCTCCTGCTAATGTGAGGGTACGCAGAAGGCCAGGCGAAGCATTATCTCCAGCATGTACAGTACCCACTGTCAAGCATGGTGGAGGCAGTATCATGAGCCCCTTTTCCACCAACATTCCCAGGAACTTTTATTACTAGGAACTTATTTACCTGGGTAAAAGAGTTCCTGGTAATCTGTGTGGTTTGCGTTTCCACCGCACCTCAAAGTTCCTGAAAATTTATTCAAATCGGGCTGATGACGTAGATGATTCAGTGTGTGCCCTCTGCCAGCTTGTAGGCTGGTAACATAACATTATTGCTGGTAGAGAGGGGGGGCTGTTTGTCTCAGCCAGCAGCTAAGTTTAAAAGTATTTTAAGATAAGAGTCAAACTAAGTTAGTCTACATACAGACAGCTGTCATTTGAGCTTATTAGTAACAATTCAATATCAGCCGAGCTAGCGTGGTGTCTAAATTAGCGTGTAAGACACGTTAGTGTCGGTGGATGAGAGACTGTGGACGGAGAATATTGAATATCGCTGTCTACATGTTTACATGTTCATGCTTGCTGAACACATGTATTGATAAATCATTGGCTTCTTACTCGCTAAGGTTTAATACCACTTACAGTAACGAGTGTAGCTGCCGTCAGCTCGAGTCATTTTTGAGTTTGTTTCCGCTGCGGCTGCCGCTCGGCTGCTCATTGCTTACCATAGTGTGTAGGTGTGTGTGTGTTCAGCGCTGGCACAGAGCACAGAGGAGAGGCTGCAGGATGATAATGAATTAAACCAAAATGTGTAAAAGTGCTGTTAAAAGAACCGATACCATTAGTGCTCATCAATACTATGGTAGAAATGTTTATTTGTAGAAAGTTTGCAGCCATACCGACATGGAAGTGTGAAATGCTGCATGTGTTCCACCAATCAGCATTCTTCAGCACACAGCCCCGCCCCTTAAAGTTCCGGGTAATCTGAAAAGTCCTACCCCGCTACTAGGTACTTTTTTCAGAGGAATTTGGGGGTAGAGGGAATTTTTTTTACCTGGGTAATTTCGGTGGAAACACTCGAGGCTTTTCAATTACCCACGTAAATGAAAAAAGTTCCTGCGATGGAACAAGGGGCTATGGTTTGGGGATGCATGAGTGCTGCTGGTGTCACTGTCTGTGATGGCACATTGAACTCTGCCAAGTATTGTGCCATTCTTGAAACCCACATGCTCCCTTCTGCACGTGCACTGTTCCGTCAAGGTCAAAACTGGATGTTTCAACAAGATAATGCCCCTTGCCACACATCCAGGGCCAGTAGAACTTGGCTGCAGGAGCACAGTATCCAGGTCTTAGAGTGGCCAGCTCAATCCCCGGACATGAGCCCCATTGAAAATCTGTGGTGGATTATCAAAAGGTCTGTTTCAAAGTGTAAACCAAAGAATTTAGAAGAATTAAAAGCAGTAATTACAGAAGAATGGGACAAGATTACCCCTCAACAATGTGAAAGGCTCGTGGGGAACATGTCAGCCAGGATTAGAGCTCTACTGTGTGCTAATGGCAGGACTACTAACATTAATTTGATGATGTGATGGTTTATTTATTTTTTTGTTCAGTTTTGAACACATTCTCTATTATTTGTTGACTCTGATACCGACAATGTTGAGAACTGACATATTGAAACTGTCAAGAATTTAGTTTTGTTAGTTTTTCTTGTAAACAATAAACTAAATAAAAAAAAAAAAATCATTTGTATTTGTTTGTGTCTGTCTAATGCAGCCACACCTTTTGAAACACAAAAAAAGATTTTTCCACAAATATTTCATGATAATATTTGAGATTGTGTAAAATTTTAAGGGGGTCCGAAAACTTTTTTCCGCCACTGAATAGTCAGTTACTACATAACATGGAAACACCAACAGCAGCACTCAGCTGTTATATGACGTGGTGTAAAGAATAACTCATTTTTTGTATCTAAGCAGGCTTATCTATAATCAGACCAATGTAGTTTGTGTTAGGCAATAACACCAAAGTTATTAGAAATTCTGCTACTAACACATTCCCCGTTCAAACGGTTTAAGTTTTAAACCATGAATTCATCAATTTTACTATAGCAGATTGAGATTACAGATTTCTGTATAATACATAAACAAATACATAGAAATTACCAGTACATTAAGATGTCTTAGTGGTCATGTTTACTGAAACCATTCTACTAAAATGTAGCTGCAATTTATAATCATCTTCACCTTGTGTTTGTTATCTATGACATGTACAGTGTACCAGTGTGTCAGTTTCTCCACATCATTTACATGAAATGAAGTTTTGATAGTAAAACGCATGTTGCTTTCTGGGTGTGTTTGTTCTATGCAGTGATGTTGTCTCCTGAGTCTTAAAGTGCTTACCAATGACACAGTATGCCTTGTGTCTTTTTTACCTACTGGTTTTGGGGTAATGAACTAGGTTCCAGTTCATTTTACACGTATGATGAACCATCCAGGCCTGGAGCCTGACTGTTTGAAGCATACATCCTGCAGAACATCCATAACATTTACAGGTATGACTATGGGCCCTTACAACATAGAACTGAAGAAGAGTACATTTTTATGACATGTAATGAGATACAACTGTGTAAACTCAATTCTGAACACTAAGGTTTCATTATACCAAAAAGCCCACTAATAAAGAAATGACAAATAAGTATATTGTCAAAAGAACTTTATTTTTAGCAAATGTAAAAAAAAATGAAAACTACAAAAACTCAGTAAATAATATACAGTAGATAGATACATAAATACACTGAACAAAAATATAAACGCAACACTTTTGTTTTTGCTCCCATTATTCATGAGCTGAACTCAAAGATCTAAAACATTTTTTTATATACACAAAAGGCCATTTCTCTCAAATATTGTTCACAAATCTGTCTAAATCTGTGTTAGTGAGCACTTCTCCTTTGCCAAGATAATCCATCCCACCTCACAGGTGTGGCATATGAAGATGCTGATTAGACAGCATGATTATTGCACAGGTGTGCCTTAGGCTGGCCACAATAAAAGGCCACTCTAAAATGTTCAGTTTTATCACACAGCACAATGCCACAGATGTCGCAAGTTTTGAGGGAGCGTACAGTTGGCTTGCTGACTGCAGGAATGTTCACCAGAGCTGTTGCCCATGAATTGAATGTTCATTTCTCTGCCATAAGCCGTCTCCAAAGGTGTTTCAGACAGTTTGGCAGTACATCCAACCGGCCTCACAACCGCAGACCACGTGTAACCACACCAGCCCAGGACCTCCACATCCAGCATGTTCACCTCCAAGATTGTCTGAGACTAGCCACCCGGACAGCTGCTGCAACAACTGGTTTGCATAACCAAAGAATTTCTGCACAAACTGTCAGAAACCGTCTCAGGGAAGCTCATCTGCATGCTCGTCGTCCTCATCAGGGTCTCGACCTGACTGTGGTTCGTCGTCGTAACCAACTTGAGTGGGCAAATGCTCACATTCCATGGCGTCTGGCACGTTGGAGAGGTGTTCTCTTCACAGATGAATCCCGGTTTTCACTGTTCAGGGCAGATGGCAGACAGCGTGTGTGGCGTCGTGTGGGTGAGCGGTTTGCTGATGTCAATGTTGTAGATCGAGTGGCCCATGGTGACGGTGGGGTTATGGGCAGGCATATGTTATGGACAACGAACACAGATACATTTTATTGATGGCATTTTGAATGCACAGAGATACTGTGACGAGATCCTGAGGCCCATTGTTGTGCCATTCATCCACGACCATCACCTCATGTTGCAGCATGATAATGCACGGCCCCATGTTGCAAGGATCTGTACACAATTCCTGGAAGATGAAAACATCCCAGTTCTTGCATGGCCAGCATACTCACTGGACATGTTACCCATTGAGCATATTTGGGATGCTCTGGATACGACAGCGTGTTCCAGTTCCTGCCAATATCCAGCAACTTCGCACAGCCATTGAAGAGGAATGGACCAACATTCCACGGGCCACAATCAACAGCCTCATCAACTCTGTGCGAAGGAGATGTGTTGCACTGCGTGAGGCAAATGGTGGTCACACCAGATGCTGACTGGTTTTCTGACCCCCCCAGACCCCCCCAGACCCCCCCAATAAAGCAAAACTGCACATTTCAGAGTGACCTTTTATTGTGGCCAGCCACACCTGTGCAATATTCATGCTGTCTAATCAGCATCTTGATATGCCACACCTGTGAGGTGGGATGGATTATCTCGGCAAAGGAGAAGTGCTCACTAACACAGATTTAGACAGATTTGTGAACAATATTTGAGAGAAATGGTCTTTTGTGTATATAAAAAAATGTTTTACGTGTTGCGTTTATATTTTTGTTCAGTGTATAAACACAGCAGTGTTTTATCTGCAACACTAATAGTGTCCAATTCTTTACATTCAGGCGTCCATCTCATCCTGTGTTGTACTCCAGATACGCCAGGAGTTTCCTGATCCGGCTGGTCACTACGTTGGCCTCATGATGCCCCCTGGCTGAAGTGAAACATGTGTAAGGCAATCACTTTTAGGGTCTCTTATACTGGGATGCCAGGTCCTTTGGGATGGGGATTTTGGGGAAGACGAGCCTCTTCAGGTCATCTACAGTCTGTAAAATATTGAATTCAAATATTGATTTCCTTCTGTTTTTAAATTAAGTGCTTCCCTGAATCCATCTTTCTTGTATATATCTCAAGTGTTGCCATAACTCTTTCATATGTTTTATCTGATGTTATTATGTTGGTAAAAAAAAAGAAATTATTTACAAATTACTGCATATAGGGTCTGCTTTTACAGCCTCTGCTGAGGGTAAAACTAAACTAAAAGAATACACTTTTGCTCAGATTCTTCTGTAATAACAGAGTCGCCAGGGTTACATGTTGAGTCATGAGGGTCTACTAGCTCTGTTTAAGTTTCTAACTCTTTCTCCTCCAACTCAACATGAGGTCCTGTACTTGGTTTGAAATCTCTGCCCTTTATAGGTGTTGATGACAGCTGAAAGGCCAAATGAAAGAAAATATGTGTGTGTGTGTGTGTGTGTGCGTGCGTGCGTGCGTGCGTGCGTGCGTGCGTGCGTGCGTGTGTGTGTATAAAGGCGCTCAACAGAGACTCTTCTTCTTAAGGAAGCTGAGGAAATTCGGACTATCCTCTAAACTCCTCAGCAACTTTTACACATACACAGTGGAGAGCATCCTGACAAACTTCACCACAGTGTGGTATGGGAACTGCACTGTTCAGGACAGAAAGGCTCTCCAGTGTGTCATCAAAATGGCACAATTTGACTGTGGAGCAACCCTCCCCCGACTACAGGACATCTATAGCCCCTTTTCCACCAACATTCCCTGGAACTTTTATTACCAGGAATTTATTTACCTGGGTAAAAGAATTGGAATCTGTGTGGTTCGTGTTTCCACCGCACCTCAAAGTTCTGGAAAATTTATTCAGATCAGGCTGACAACGTAGATGATTCTGCATGTGCCATATATTTAGCTCCGCCACCTTGTTTGGCTGGTAACATAACATTAGTGCTGGTAGAGAGAGGACGGGCTGTTTGTCTCAGCCAGCAGCTAAGTTTAAAAGTATTTTAAGATAAGAGTCAAACTAAGTTAGTCTACATACAGACAGCTGTCATTTGAGCTTATTAGTAACAATTCGCTATCAGCCGAACTGGTGTGCTGTCTAAATCAGTGTGTAAGACATAACGTTAGTGACGGTGGATGAGAGACTGTGGACAGAGCATATTGAATATCGCTGTCTACATGGTCATGCTTGCTGAACACATGTATTGATTAAGTATTGGCTTCTTACTCGCTAATGGTTAATGTCACTTACAGCAACGAGAGTAGCTGCCATCAACTCGAGTAATTTTTGAGTTATCTTAACTTTGCTTCCACCGGGGCCGGTCACGTGTTTACCGCTTACTGTGCCGTGTAGGTGTGTGTATGTTCAGCGCTGGCACAGAGCGCAGAGGAGAGGCTGCAGGATAATAATGAATTAAACCAAAATGTGTAAAAGTACGGATAAAAGAACCGATACCATTAGCGCCTATCAATACTACAGTAAAAATGTGTACTTGTAGAAAGTTTGCAGCCACACTGGCATGGAAGTGCGGAGCACTGCAAGTGTGTGTTCCACCAATAAGCGTTCTTCAGCACACAGCCCTGCCCCTCAAGAATTCCGGGGAATCTGAAAAGTCCTACCCCTCTACTAGCTACTATTTTCAGGGGAAGTTTGTTGTTGAGGGAAAGTTTTTTCCTCGGGTAATTTCAGTGGAAATGCGCCAAGGTTTTTAAAATCCTGGGTAAATGACAAAAGTTCCTGCAGTGGAAAAGGGGCTTATGACACCCGGTCACCAAAAGGGCACTCAACATCATTAAGGACCACACCCACCCACAGCACACACTGTTCACACTCCTGCCATCTGGCAGATGCTACAGAAGTGTAAAAGCAAGGACAACGAGACTAAAAAACAGTTTCTATCCACAAGCCATCAGACTACTAAACCGATAACTATCTGTCTCTCTGTATATATACATATTGGACAATATGATAATATTTTGATACTATTTGCACAACAATATTTGCACAACAAATCTGACTGTACATATTACTTGCTCTCTTTTTATTATCTATTTCTTTTATTTCAGGTTAGTCAGTGTGTATTTTAGTGGTGTCAGGGCAACTCACAAAGTAAGAATTTCATTGCCTGTAACACCTTTACGTTTGCTGTGTACATAACACACATTTTTTTTTTCCTGCTCTAACATCATAAAGTCAAAGGCATGTGATAATGTTATGCAGAAATATATATTCTGAAGCTTTTGGGAAACATCATTTCAGTACTGTAAAATATTTCCAGGTACTGTATCTCAAACACAAAAACACATACAATTTCTGTGTCACATACCTTTGCTTCTCGGGCTGATCCCTCAAAGTAGCCCTGTACAGGTGTGTGCTGATCACCACCATCTTTTGAGGTGCCAAAGACTGTGTGCCCACTGAGACAGTATGTGGAGGGTCTGTTTGGCATCCTACATCATGGAATCTAGCTGTAGTGGAGAGGTGTTTGGCACCAGGGCCGTGCTGTGATGTACTCTAAAAGACAAAGGAAAGTTAAGTATCTTAAACTGATTGCACCAATTGAAAACAGTCAACATTAGGGATAGGTATCGTCAGGGTTTTATCGATACTACTACTTTTATCGATACTCCTTATCGATTCTGTACTTTATCAGTACTCTTATTGGTTATTTTTCATTTCTATATAATAGCGTTTCAGAAGATACATTTATTTAAAAATGATCAGTTCAGAGCAGAATAACTGAATATTTTAAATATAACTTAAGGTTGTTTCCACAGCAGCAACAGTCATTTTTACAACAGCAACATCACTATATAAATAATATCCCTGACATCACAATACTGAGTGAAATTTAGTTTTTAGTAGTCACTATAAGCGATTCCTCCTGTCCTCTGTCCTCCTGTCTTCCTGTCCTCCTGTCCTCTGTCCTCTGTCCTGCTCCCTCTCTGCTGATGTGATTCACTGTGTGCAGGTAACATTAGTGCTGGCAGAAAGAGGAAGAACTGTTTGTCTCAGCCAGCAGCTTACTTTAAAAGTATCTGCCCAATTTTAAGATAAATGTCAAACTAAGTCAGTCTACATACAGACAGCGGTCATTTGAGGTTATTAGTAACAGTTTGCTACTAGCGGAACTAGTGTGCTGTCCTTGTGTAAGACATAATGTTAGTGTCGGCAGATGAGAGACTGTGGACGTGTTACTACGTTTACATGTTTACATGTTTATGCTTAACCCTAACCACACATACTTACTCAAACACATGTAGAGACTAGACACACATACAACGTCTTTTCTTCACATAAGAGCCTCCCCAGCTGTATAACTCAGACTAACTACAATGTTTAGTCACGGCTTCCATGTAACAGAGCTCCAAGTAAAACACATTGTACATTTTTCATAAAACGTATGACAAAAACCAATTCACAATCAAACTCCGAGGACAGCCACACATTTTGACAAATAAGTGCAGGTCTTACTTCCAACTGTGCTGTCGGCTAATCGCTCGAGCTAGCAGCATTTAGCTGCTGAGATCGGGCATCACACATTGAAATGTCGACCCTTTTGTCAATATGGACATGCTGCACATTGTTAGCTCTGTTAAATTCTCTACAATTGAATCATTAAATTTGTCTTAGTAATATCCAACAAACATGAACTTTTATCCGGGAGGCCACTGTTTGCTTCCTGTAAGATTGCAAAGCCAAACTCTATACTTTTTTCCCAATCCCAACCACATGCGTTGTTGGAGAAAAAAAAGTCAATTTGTGTTGTTGCACTGATGTAGTGCGTTTATTTTAAAAGAGACTGTATGAAATATGCATTTCCTGTGAAAGCCATAACAGGATAAAATTGACATGGCATCCCAGAAGTCAGCAACCACTGCACCCAGGGTATGTTGCACATCATATCTGGACATGGAAAGTCCATGACCCTGATATGTGACAAGGTCGGAATGAGAATGTGTCGACACACCAGGTATCATAAATCCTCTGGTGCTATAAAACACAGTACGTGAGCGACGTGAACTTTCATGAGAGTGAACAATCCTCACATTGATGGAAATTGGTTCCATTCACAAACCGATACATTCAGTTCACAGGCCACCAAATACATGAGCATGTTTAATGAATGCACTCTTTTTGCCTGTGTATGCACAGCATTGACGTTAATACACTATTCATCAGAACACATTTGTCTGAATTGTTTTGATCCGTAATGAATGACTTATTAACATTAATGATTGCAGATAATTCACTAACTTCCTGGTGATTACTGAACAGCTAACTAAAATGATAATATACCTTTTCAGAATGGACTGTCAGGATGTGTGGGTCCAAGAAGGCCAGGGCTACTCATGGAGCTCAGGTGCCCCCCCAAAAGCAGCACTATATTTAATATGAATACAAAATGTTGATATAATCGCTATCAATATAAAGATTTTTGTATACACCATATATACAATATTTACAGTCATATCAACCTACCTCATACATATAAAGCAATTTGTATTAATCGTATTTATTCCAGCACCCTTTGCACACTGTACCAGTGTTCTACTGTATTATTATCTGTTAATTCGTAGTGGTCTCATTTTTATGTTCACATTTGTTCAGCTTTGTTGTCCTTGTTTTTACCTGTACAGACGTAGATTCCCTGTATGTGTACACACTCACCTGGCCATTAAAGCTGTACCGATATCGCATTATCAGTTCATATAGCCACTGACTTTTGAAATGTAGCTATATCTACTCCCTCACACACCTGTAGGCACCTGACACACACACACGCACACACACAGTGATTCCAACTTGGTGACTTTCTCACTAGATGTATTGACTTTTAAGATTCTTTTTTTACAAATTTCTGTTCAGGGTAAACTCAGTCAGTGTCTCCCCCTCCCTCTCCTCTCTTGTTGTGCACTCACAGGCAGGAGTAAGTTACTATGGTTAGCTTGCGGCTTTCTCAAGAGCCGCTCATCCAAACAACATCACACTCCACACTGCTCTTCCTTGGATCTGGGAACAAAAGTGTTCATTCCAAAAGTTACAAAACTGATGCTTGAAATATTTATGTTTGGTACAATGTAACATCTACGATCTCTCATTCTTTATCTGTAATGTGTTGTAGCAAGCCACGGAGAGTTAGCCTACCCAGTCCAGAAAGCCCTGAAGCCCCTGTTGCTCCACAGAGCGCTGGTCACTTGCTTATTAAAGTTTACAAATATTGAACATGTCCCTTGTCCAAATGTCACCAAAATTTAACATTGCATGTCCTTAGGTCCCCAATAATATGCCTGCCAAGTGTAAAGTAGATGGAATTAATGGTTCTGGAGACATACAGAGAAACAGACAGAGATTCCTTGCTTTATAGTTGATGATCAAACTATTTTAATGCTACAACTATTACTGATAGCACTTTCTGGTTTAAGATAAGATAGAACTCATTTTGAGTAAATAAATATAAAAAATATAGCCGCAAGTGGCAACTCCGGGGTTCAAGCCAGCATGGACATTTAAAACTTGAAAGCTGAGTAGGATCAAGACCTTTGACAGTTCCGGACACCTGCATTAAAGATTACCAACAGGTTTTATGACAATCAGACAGATGCTCATTCATTTTTGTCCAAATCTCTTCTGGGCCTCGCTCTTCTTTAGAAGCACTGTCGCTTCCTGTTGGTCATCTGCAGAAACATTTTGGGGACGTGCTTCATTGGCTTAGTTTAAAAAGTCTATGGTGTTTGTTGATATTTGAACAAACCCTCATTGATAATGCCCAAATTTTTTGATAGGCCAGTGCACTTGTTTGGACCTTGTGGCACCTCCTATTGACCGATTTTAAAGTTATTTATTACACATGGCTCATAATCCGTACTTAACATACATTGCAAGTTTTGTAATGACTGGACGATGAGTTTCTGATTTATAGTCTGATTTGTGTTATTGCATGCCCATTTTTTGTATTTATCATGCCCCCTAGTGGTAAACATAAATGAAACTTCTAGGATGTGTTCCTCGTACCTCTTAAGACATTGCTTGCAAGGTTTGTGATGATTGGCCCAAATTTTGTAGAGTCATTTGCTGAGCCACACCCCCTTTAAAGTTCATTCGTCAATATCTTAAAAACGCAATGAGATATCAATAACAGTGTTATAAGTGTTTGTGATAAAATTCTGAAAACTATCGCACATCATTTTGCTGATTTCAGGTATATTGTCAAATATTTTGGTGACATTTGGTTAAAAATGAGATGGGGCGACAGCAGCTCAGTTTGGGGCGGCAGTGGCTCAGTCCATAGGGACTTGGCTTGGGAACCGGAGGGTCGCCGGCCAGTGTTGGGAAAGTTCACTTTCTGCCAGAACTAGTTCAAAGTTCAGTTCACAAATTTTAAAATGAACTAGATCAGTTCATAGTTCATAATTCAAAATTTTGAACTAAGTTCATGGTTCCAAAAATTTTTCCAATACGTTGCTATGAGCTATTATTTGTCAAAATTATTTTCACCGCCCATAGAGAACCAGAGACAGCAATTATTTTATCAGTTTTAACATTGAAACTATGTGTCAGATTCATCTTCGTATCCAATTTTGAATACTCCAGGGTTTACATTAGCATTGAGGCGACAACCCTCATAATGCTGGCATTTCCCTAACACTTTGTTGCCACCCATTCAGTCCACACTAGTAGCAGCTGCAGCTTTCACCCCTACAGTTTATTCTCAAAAACATGAGGAAAAACTTGCTGCTTGAATGGTCTTTATTATGAAAATAAAAACAGGACTGTAGTCCTTAAGGTACAAATGTTTTTCCATTTCAATACATTTCCAAACCTGGAAACAATTCACATCAAATTCCATGTCAGTCATACTAAAAAGGAACTAAAGAAAGCAATACTGGAAAAATATACCAGGCATACAAATACAAAGGAGACCATTATAAACTGCAGTATACTGTTAACAACAAAGTCCAGAAGATGTGCCGACATAATTCTGTACTAACACAAACACAATCTGAGGTAGGAACCAGGCTGAGGTAGGAAACTAAGGTTGTACCTCAAAGTGCAGTATTCAAGGTGCAAAACATTTAAAGATTATTTATCTTTTCATTAAGTCAGTTGCATGATTTTTTTTCACTGACTTGTTTGCCCAAAGAAAAAAAAAGTTATATAACTTGGGTCATAAAAGTGCAGTAAAAAAAGCTAAAAAATAAAATAAATAACTTAAAGAGTCAGTCAGAGTCCAAGGCCCATGGACAGTGCTGTTACTTTCTGTCCAGTGTGAGTGAAAATACTGAGTGAAGATTTGTCACCACTGGTTACAGTTCACATAAATAACTAAAAGAATAATAACAATTAGTGAAAATAAAAAAAAGAGTCCAAAAGTGTGCAGGGCCACGGACAGTGTTACTATCTGTCCAGCCTGAAAATGCCTTATCTGAATGAAGATCCTTTATCACTGGTCACAGTGGGCTGGTCTCTCCCTGGTGGATCTGCTGTTTCTTGCTTCCTGTAAAAACAAGATGTGCTCTGTTATTTTTATGCAGCTCACCTCTGCACACCAATATACTCATCTCCATTGGCAATACATTGTACTTCTATAGCCCAAAAAACAGGTAACAACAATAATATACCTTCAAATCTTTTTGTTGGCATTCAAGATCAGCTGCTTTTCAAAGCTGGCATCTCCCAGCCGGTTTCTCCTGGGCCTGAATGAGATGAAATCAGAATTTTTAACATCATGATTATTGTGGCAAAATTGGTAACAGTAATATGTATTACAGGAATTGTGTACTGAGGCAATCACTGAAATAATTTGGCCAAATTTATATTGAAAATCACAATTACTATTTGCTGCATAAGCTTTAGAATTATATCACCAAGACAGAACTATGACTGAGGCTGGATATTTACTGTAATTATTATCAAAGCATAGTAATTATGGAATATAATCACAGTTCATGCCTACCTGAATATTTGACCACCGATGCTGAAGAGCCTCTCTACTGGGGCACTTGAGGGCAGTGCAGGTAGTTCAATTATGTTCATACTGTCTACTCAAATTTCAAATGTAAAGGTTTTTTCTTATGTTCAGACAGTGAGGTAAGGAGATGTAATTTACCTCGACATGTTTCGACCGACACTCCAGTCTTCATCAGAAACGTCCTATTTGACGTGAATCATGATGTGTCCTTTAGCTGGTACTTCCTTGAAGGCGTGACCAGCCTGGCAATCTGACAGATCTGCCAGGCCAGCCACGCCCCCCACCGCCCAATGGTCTCTGGAGGAATGAGTCCCAGGTGTGTGTCAGCAAAAATGACCCCTCATCCCAGTTGATGGTGTCCCTGGCCCGCCTCCTGATCTCTATTGCCTCCTTGATCCAACGTTTGAATTTATTGCTTTCTGTTCCGATGATGTTTGTGTTGTCACAGTCCATGATGTGGTTGTTTATCCTGCAGTGATCTGATATGGCTGATTTAAGATTTTCCTGTTCTGCGTTTTCTTTTTGCGATCGAGTGAGACATCCTGCCAATTCCTTTTCACACTCTTTTTTGTGTTTAGTTTTTCTTGTGTTAAAACTTCTCCCTGTTTCTCCTATGTATGTTTTTTTGCATGTCTTGCATGGTATTTTGTAAATAATGTTGCATTTTTTGTCCTTGTCTATTCTGTCCTTTGGGTAGTGCAGTGTTGTGTTTTATGAACAGCTTTTTGAGTTTTGGAAACTGCATGTATTCATCAAACCCATCTGTGGCTGGGGCATCCAGATAAGTGTCCACTTCAGTTTGTCGAGAAACCTGAGGGTTTCTGTCAGATCTGAAGAATGAAGCTGCAGGATCTTTCTTGTCACTTTCACCACTGGACTGGATTTGACCTGAGTCTCTTGCATCTGAGTCATCAGAATTGAAGGTTTGAAATTCTCGTTTCAGCATCAATCTGTACTGCACACGTTTCTCCTCACCTTGGACCCAGCGTAGCTTGAATCTTGGCACTAGCATAGCGGACAGTATCTGCTCCCTCTTCTCCAGAAGACCTGCCAGCCTTGTGCTCAGTGACTGCAAGATGCTCTTTATAAGGGGACGGCATGTAATGAGACCCTCTGCAGCAGTGGGTTTCATGCTCTCATCCAACAGGTCATTCATTATTCATTCATTCATTATGACATTGCAGTTGCACAATGGTTGGAGCCAGGTACCCAAGATGTTCTTCTCTGCTTGGAGGATGTTAAGTGCAAGTGCCAAGGCCTCATCACATCCACAAATTTGTGTATGACATTGACTTCATCTGGCGAGAATCGACAAAAGCCAAAGTCATCACTCACAGTGTGCAGGATCAGCTTGTCATATAGGGGAGTGGCATCATTTGCAGAGGTGACCTCACCCACATTAATTTCTGCCTTGATAGTTAGTGTTGCAATACGAGACAGTCGCTCCATGGCAAGAAATACAGAGTTCCATCTTGTGTCATTTGGCACAACAAAGCCAATCCCAAGCTTTTCTTCTACAGTATCAGAAGTCTTTGGACTCTGCTTAACCCTGTTCCACAGAGCAGATGCTTTCGCAAAAACAGCCCTCGACATTGCTTTGTAGCGTTGTTCAGTTACCTTTTCGGTATCTTTGGCCACTAGATTCAAGGTGTGAGCCATGCACCTTCTGTGAGGGGGGAGAGAGGGATGATCCAGAGAGGCTCAGGCTCCATCTGGTCATCTTCATCTGAGCTCTCACTGGCGGCAGCAAAGGCTGACTCTGGTTCATTGTCATCTTCACTTTCAGTTTCATCAACTGTCTCTGGCTCTTCAGCATCAATAGAAACATCTATCCCAAAACAGTTGGACGCCTTGACAAAATTTGCAGCGTTGTCTGTTACTGTACACACAACCTTGCTGTGGATTTTGAATTCTTTGTTAACATCTGACAATAGTTTTGCCAATACATCATGTGCATGTGCTCCTTTAATACGCCAGCATGCCAGTACTGCAGAATGTCTCTCAGAAACATCAGTTTTGTTTAGCCAGTGGATAGTGATGCCCATTAATGACTTATTCACAGCTGACCAGCAATCTGCTGTTTTGCACACAGCATCGACCTCAGAGAGTTCAGCCTTAAGTTTACATATGTTTTCTTTATATTGTTATATGTTATATTGTTTAGCAGTGTCTGTACTTTTCTTCTTGATGGCACTTTTTTGGATGGCTGCAACCCCTTAAAGCTGGCCTTTCCACTTTACTCAAGGGCTGCAGGTCTCCAACAATGTACTGCAAAACCAGGTTGTCCAGCTGCGGCTGGGAGACAGAGGAAACGGAGCCACTACTGTATGATGTTAATGTGATTTGGGTGGTAACGTTGGATCTGTTTTGGCTCGCCATTGTCGTGTTTTTTTTAATTCACTCACACATACCTTGAAAGGCTAGCCGGGTGCTTTAGCTCATTGTGCCATTTTAGGTTTGCTGTCAATGTCGTTGATGTCCGGACTGTCTTCTTCAAACCAGGCGGGCAAAGTTTACAGAGAAACGTGAGATTTTTACTGACTGGGTCAGTACTGACTTTTCCATAAAATTCTTTTAAATAGTCATAAGCCGTAGAGTCTCAGCTAGTGCTGCCTTCATCCATGCTCCCGTTGCTCCCCCTCTCCCTCTCTCTCTCTCTCTCTCTCTTGATTCTCCCGTTGCTCCGTGTTTTGATGATGTATTTGTTAGTGCGACAGGTATGACAGTTGTTGCCAGCTTGGGTGGTTTTTCCGCTACATATTAAGGCTGTTTACTGTGAGTTTTAGCTGGGTTTATACCTGGAAGGCTCTAAGGAAATCTGGCACACTCTTGAATGAAGTTATACTGTGAGAGAGCGCCGTTCACAAACACCAGAATGAACGCGTTCACAATAACGTTCATCAAGCGGAAATACAGTACGTTCAGTTCACGTTTGCCCAAAATATGAACGCGTTCAGGCACAACACTGTCGAGTGTGACAACTGGAATTTCCCCTTCCAGGATTAATAAAGTATATAAAATTGAATTAAATTAAATAGAAAATGTTGTGCATACAGTACAAATTACAACAAGATAATGAATATCACATCATTCGAAATATGTGACATCTAGTATCCAAAGAATGTGCATGTCAGTTGTGGTTGCATTTAGATGAAGACTTATAGAGATAAAGATGTTAATTAATTTGGCATATTCTTAAAAATATAGTGATGGACTTCTGAATTGACTATAGGTTGCACATGGCAAAGTTTTGTCACAATTTAGTGGATGTGCTGGAAAAAAAATTCAGCTCTGTAGGACACACTGGTGATTTATTATGATTTTTTTGAAGTATGAAATGTCTTGAAATTGAGATTTAATGTTATAAGCCACGCCCCCTTTGAGCAATCATTTTCAAATTTTGTTCATCGAATGAGACATGACCCTAGAGGATGCAAACCAAGTTTTGTATGAATATATAGCAAGCCGTTGTAACATTTAATAGCTAGGCTGGATATGTGTTGGACATATCCGTAATTCAAATCTTCCTATTCAAAAATATCATTTCAGATAGCCACAACCTCATTCTTCCTATACACAATTGTCATTTCAGATATCCAGAACGTCATTTTTACTAGCACAAATGATGTCACTTTTCCCATTCTTGTGTATGGGGTTTGTCATTACAGATAGTTATAATTAAGTTGCAGATATCCACAGCTCACATTGCAGATATCTACATCTGAATTACGACTATCCCTAATCCCAGTTAGAGATATCTACAACATATTTTCGACTAGTCGTAATTCCAGGGGGGTTGAAGATACTGTATCTTGAACTGGAAGATGTAGATATCTGCAATGCGAGCTGTGGATATCTGTAACTTAATTATGACTATCTGGGAATGGGAAAAGTGATGTCATTTGTCCTAGTAAAAATGATGTTGTGGATATCTGAAATGACAATTGTGTATAGGAAGAATGACATTGTGCATATCTGAAATGTTATTTTTGAATAGAAAGAATTGAATTACGCATATCTGCAACACACATCCAGCCTAGCTATTAAATGTTACAACGGCTTGCCATACGAATATCTCTGGCTGACTATGAGATATCAACTTTTTGCATGTGTAGTGCCCCCACTGGTTGATTTTAATCAAACCTTCAGGGTATGATTCAGTCACTGATGTAAACATTTCTTACGAATTTTGTGATGATTGGCTCAATGGTTAATGAGTGAACTACATTAATGTGCTGAGCCACACCCCTTCTCAAGTTCATTGGACCATGTATGCTGCAATTACAAAGCATTTCCTGTTTCATGGTGGAACACTATAGTTTTACTTCTGCTACGGTCACACAGGTTGACGAAAACCCAAGCCTGTAATACCTTTTCATCATTGAGGTCTTTCAATGGGACAAACTAACGTTGAAGTCGATCAGATGAAATGTCTACGACTAGTTTCTTAATGAACGACCCCTGGAAATGGCCAAAAATGCACAAAAGTGGCAGAGGAAAATTGAAAATGGCTGACTTCCTAGTGGGTTTAGAGCATGGTGTTTTTGTACATCTTTAGCTGTTACATATGCTTACCAAGTTTTATACTTCTAGGTCAAACATAGTGCTAGGGCTGCTCCAACGAAATTCTCTAGGGGGCGCTACCGAGCCGCCATGGCACATCAAAACAAAAATATCATATCAGACAATACAATTAAAGACTTCTGATGGGTTTGCCAAGTTTTGTGAGTTTTCAAGCATCCCAGCAAATTTTAATCGGGTCTGATTAAAGTGCTACAATAGGGACATCAAAGTATGAAAATAGTCATTTTCTGTTGCCAGTAGGTGGCACTATGACAATGATTCAAAATTCCTCTGTAGATGTTTACAGGGCTGGACTGCTGTCATATGTGTGAAGTTTTGGAAAGATATGCCCACGTGGAGTCAATTTACAGCAATATTTATCATCACGGCAAAACATCGAAATTTGCAACTATGCCATGGCAACGCCTTTTGACAAAAACTCACAGTTTCCACAATAAAGCATCATCAAGGTCTTACAGCTTTTTTCACCAAGTTTGAGGTGGATCTAGTCGACTTTGTAGGAGATGTACATCAAAGTAGATAACATATAATTTTCTATTACCAGTAGGGGGCGCCTTAGTTATCACTAATTATTGACATGTAGATGTGTTCGGGGCAGGACTGTCATCAATCCTGTGAAGTCTGGGGAAGATTGGACTATGTATCCTGGTGTTATAAATTACTTCCTGTTTTGTGTCAGTACACTTAAGTTTGATGCTTTGCCACGGTCACATGGTTTGACGAAAACTATCACCGCCAACTACTTCCAGCCCTCAGACTTTCTTCAGTCCAGTTCAGATCGGTTCATATTGATTCGTATTAGGGCTGCAGCTAACGATTATTTTCATTGTCGACTAATCTGTCGATTATTTCTTCGATTAGTCGACTAATCATTTTATTGAAAAATGTGTTAAAATGTTGAAAAATGTCAGTCTGTCTCTCCCAAACCCCAAAATTATGTCATCTAATGTCTTGTTTCGTACTCACGCCAAAGGGTTTTAGTTCACTGTCATGGTGTGTGTAAAGCTGCCAATATTTGAACGTAAAAAGCTGCAATAAGAGTATTTTGGGGTACTTTTATTGTACTTTTCTATGAAAAATGACTCAAACCAATTAGTCGACTACTAAAATAGTCACCGATTATTTTAAGACGCCGGAAACGAGGCAAACAAGCCAGCATCAGAGCTAGGCTAACAGCGACTCCACACAAACCAGCGGTTCCAAGCGTCTTTCTCGCCAACGTCCACTCCCTGGTTAACAAGATGGACGAGAGGAAACTACGAGACGTTAACAACCGGATAGACAGCTGTATCATGGTGATAACAGAGACCTGGCTGCATGAAAACATCCCGGACCTAGCCGTAGAGCTAGCAGGACGTACAATCTTCCGGGCGGATCGCACATCGGACTCCGGTAAGAGGAGAGGAGTGGTGTGTGCGTCTATATTAACAACAGTTGGTGCACTGACACTGCCGTTATTGAGAGACACTGCTGTCAAGACCTGGAGTTTCTAATATAGAAGTGCAGACCTTTTTATTTGCCCAGGGAAATAACCCAAGTGTTTGTAACTGCTGTGTATATCCACCCACAAGCTAATGCTAACGTAGCTATGAGCAGGCTGCATGACAGCATCACCAGCCAACAAAACAAACACCCAGAGGGCTTCTTCATCGTGGCTGGAGACTTTAATCACACCAACTTAAAGACTGTGCTCCCCAGATTTTACAAGTATGTTGACATTCAAACAAGGGAGGTCAGAACACTAGACCAGGTCTACACCAACATCTCTGGAGCCTACAGAGCCCGCCACTCCCCCCACCTCGGACACTCAGACCATCTTTCCCTGTTCCTGACACCAGCTTACAAGCCCCTCATCTGCAAGTCTAAGCCACAGTACAAGTCAGTGCAGTGCTGGACTGAGGAGGCCACACTATCCTTGCAGGACTGTTTTGAGGACACCATATGGGAGCTCTTTGAAGACCCAGACATTGAACTCCACACCTCCTCTGTACTATCATACATCAGTTTCTGCATGGATAATGTAACATCAAGGAAACAGGTGAAAACATTTCCCAACCAAAAACCCTGGTTTAACGCCAATATCAGAGCACTACTCCAGGCCAGGGATTCAGCACTGAGGTCAAGGGACAGGGAAGCCTACGGGAAGGCTAGAGCAGACCTTAACAGAGGCATCGAGGCTGCTAAAACAAAGTACAGAGAGCAGATATAGGCCAACTTCAGGGAGAACAACCCCCGCTCCATGTGGAAAGGCATACAGAATATAACTGACTACAAACAATGCCACAACACGCCCCCTCCACCGACAATTCTCTCCCAGACCAGCTTAACACCTTTTTCTCCCTCTTTGAAGAGGACAACAGACAGGCAGAGGACACACAGCTGACATCATCAGAGCATGACCAGCCCCCCACCATCCAACAACATCAGGTACTGCGAGTCCTGCGTGGCATCGACACCAGGAAAGCACCAGGACCGGATGGAGTACCAGGGAGGGTGCTGAGATCATGTGCTCACCAGCTTGCTGCAGTATTCACTAACATCTTCAACCATTCACTGCAGCAAGCCACAGTCCCCACCTGCCTGAAAACTGCCACCATAATCCCTGTGCCCAAATCCTCTGCCATCACAGGGTTGAATGATTACCGGCCTGTGGCCCTGACACCTGTGATCATGAAATGTATGGAGAGACTGGTGTTACAGCATGTCAAGGCCCACATCCCACCTGGCTTTGATCAACATCAGTTCGCCTACAGGTCCAACAGATCCACAGACGACGCCATCTCCATCGCCCTCCACACCGCTCTCAGCCACATTGAAAGCCCCAACACATATATCAGGATGCTGTTTGTTGACTTCAGCTCGGCATTTAACTCCATAACCCCCAGCAGACTCATCAACAACCCCAGCATGTCAGAATGGGTACCTCCACATCCTCCACCATCGTCCTCAATACTGGTGTTCCTCAGGGCTGTGTGCTGAGTCCAGTCTTGTACACACTGTACACTTATGACTGTGTCGCTACTCACGGCTCCAACACCCTCATCAAATTTGCGGATGATACAACCGTTGTGGGGCTCATCAACAACGGTTATGAGACACCATACAGGGAGGAGGTCCAAGCACTGGCGGCCTGGTGCAGTGACAACCACCTCAACCTCAACACCAAGAAGACAAAAGAAGTCATTATTGACTTCCGGAAGTCGAGGACCACACTGCACTCAGGCCTGAGCATCAATGAGGAGGAAGTGGAACGGGTCACCAGCTTTAAGTTTCTTGGCCTGCACATCTCGGAGGACCTGGGCTGGACTGTGAACACCACCCACATCATCAAAAAGGCCCAGCAGCGTCTCTTCTTTCTGAGAACACTGAGGAGGAACAAACTCCCTCCACCTCTGCTGAGAAACTTCTACCACTGCACAATAGAGAGTGTCCTCACCTATGGCTGTACTGTGTGGTACGCCAGCTGCACTGCATCTGAAAAGAAACAACTGCAGCGGGTCATCAAGACAGCTCAGTGGATCATCGGCTCCCCACTTCCACGCCTAGAGGAGATCTATTCCAGGCGTCTCCTCCGACGGGCCACAAAGATTCGGAATGACCCCGCCCACCCAGGACACTCTCTATTCACCAGCCTTCCCTCTGGCAGACTCAGAGTCATGAGAGCCTGCACCAACAGACTGAAACACAGCTTCTTCCCCATGGCTGTGAAGAGACTGCTACAGGAACCATGACCCCCCCCCGCCCCCAGTTTATTTTATGACGAGGACATTCTAGCTGCTACAAGAGAGCACCGAACGAAATTTCACTGTATTTATTGCAGTGACAATAAAGCTTCTTCTTCTTCGTCTTCTAATCGTTGCAGTCCTAATTCGTATATATATTTCCATTCATGTCTTACCACAGCTGAGCGCATGCTGGTCCTTCGCAGTTCACTTGTTGTTCAATTTCATCACCTCTCTAAGTGACTGACAGTGTCCATTTATTTGCTTGATTGAAGAAGGTCTCCGCTGGTCTATGATCCTGGAAATGTTTTGTCTCTCCAATAAAAGTTATGATTGAGTGTTGTTGGGTGGATCAGACCGTGTTTTATCTCTGCCTGATGTATTACATCTTGAAATCTTTAAACTGCGCTCTTCTTATGGACATCTCAGTTGTTGATTTTCACTTTCATCCCTCTGTAATTCAGCACTCTCTCTTTCTTTGCTATTTGTAAAATAGTGTCTTTGGCCAGGTATCTTTGCATTCTGACAATCAGTCTTGAACCGGATTTTGACGCTGGCCCCACTCTGTGCACATTTTCTACTTCAGGCAGACAAGGGAGATTTTTATGTTTAAATACCTCTTTATGTAAGTAGCATGTCCCTTTTCCACATATGTATCGAGGCCAAATACTCTGATATTAAATCTGCAGCTGAAAATTTTCGGCCTCTCTATTTTTTTGCTTTCTTTGTTTTCTTTTTCAAGCACATTGCAAACTTTCTCCACCTCAAACATTCTCTCTTGTGTGCTGGAAAGCACCAGCTCAACATCAGCCAGTGTGTCTTTACATTCCTTCAGTCTGACTTTTAAGGATCCAGCTGATTTTCATTTATACAATTTAAACTGACCTAAGGAAATTAGAAAAAAAACAAAAAATGTAAATGGCAGCACAGTGGTGTAGTGGTTAGCACTGTCGCCTCACAGCAAGAGGGTTCCTGATTTGGACCAAGGGTGGGGGGGTCGAACCCAGGTTGGGGGAGCCCTTCTGGAGAAAACCCATGTTGACACTGGGAGAACATGCAAGTTCTCCCAGTGTCAACATGGGTTTTCTCCAGGTACTCCAGCTTCCTCTCACAATCTAAAGGTGAGGTTAATTGGTGATTCTAAATTAGCCGTAGGTGTAAATATGAGTGTGAATGGTTGTCTGTCTCTATATGTCAGCCCTGCGATAATCTGGCGGCCTGTCCAGGGTGTACCTCGCCTCTCGCCCAATGTCAGCTGGGATAGGCTCCAGCACCCCCGCGACCCTCAAGAGTATAAGCACTTATGGAAAATGAAAAGGATGAATGAAAAATGTGAATCTGAATTGATTTTGTACTTAAAAATGACTGTTTTTGACAAAAATGCATTTTTCTCAGCTTTTTATCCAAATTGTTGTTTCTTTTTATTAAAATGCACAAATTCAAGTGTTCATAAAATAGGAATGGAATAAGATAGAATAAAACATTTTTTGTGTTTAAAAGCAGAATGTCTCTTTTTTAGTTTTGTGTGTGTACTGTTTACATATTCACAGAACACATTATTCTGTGGGTCTTGAGAGATTAGTTTATATGATCAAAAATGCTGGCGGTGGCTGGCAACTTAAAAATAACACTGTGACGGGAAAAGTGTTAATTTGACCCCAGGTCTGACTGCTGTCGTGCTGTTGGCGAAGTGTTTGAGCCAGCGGCAGTTAGTTGCTTAGATCAGGTACTACACATACAAATGTTAAAATTTTTGTCTATATGGACATGCTTCACATCGTTAGCTCTATTAGATTCTCCACAATTCAGTCATTCAGTTTATTTTACTAAGACCACCCAGCTGGCAGTGTAACTTACTATAAGCTGAGTAGCAAAGCATTTCAAAACAGTAACTTTGATTAGCCAGTTATCCAAGGCCTACAGCTAAGCACTGGGTGTACAGCCTAACTTCGCTCTTACAGCCATCTATTCCACACTTCAGCAATTGGTAATAGCTTCCATATTTGTTTTAAAATGACAACTTAACAACTTATAAGGCATACTTACAGGTTGTGATCCTGCATCTCCACATTTACCCAACAAAGTAACCTGCTCCATCTTTCAGTAGTAAATGCTTTGAAAATCCAGCTGTAAACTGTTGCCAGTTTGAGAAGCAGTCCTTAGGAAAATGAGGGAAACACAATAAATTGTCAGGGTTATATTGTTGAGGAGTAGTGTTAAAAATTCATTCCAACCACTTATTCCTCCTCTCCTCTCCTCTTCCGTTGGCAGTCCAAACCAGGGTAATTTGTGGTTGCACGGAAAAAAAGCAGTGTCGCCCTTACAGCTCCTCAACAGTTCAAACTCTCTGCAGTCTGCTCCAGCTCTGCTCCAAGTAGGTTTGTTTGGGGGCACAGCTCAGTGGCCCGCTGATGGGCATTGTGCGCATAGATAATGTTTTACATAGTGATACAACCAAGTTACAGAGGTAAAGGCAGGAATGCAAATGAGGCGTTTCAAGCAGCTGATGAGCTGTGTCTCTGTGGGGAGAGAGAGCTCCTTTTAGACTGGACTTTGGGCTTTTTTATTTAGTAGACCTTATAGATGCATAAAAATGCTGTATACATGGCTTAAGAGAAGGGGAAAAACCCCAAAAGCATAATAAGTCCTCCTTAATGTGACACAACAGGAAAAACATAATCCACTTCCATTGGTGAATGTGATCTTATTGGCTGGTGGCAATCAACAAGAGGAATGTCTGCTGATACCCATGTTCGGCCAATAAATTAAGTGCATCCCTTCTTTTTACCACCTTAATTAGAATTGTCATTGCACAAACCTGAATTTGCTAGGCAGCTTTTTGCTCTATAGCCAAACTTGCCAAGTTGATATATATATATATATATATATATATATATATATATATATATGTGTGTGTGTAAATGTATATGTATATGTGTATATGTGTATATATATATATATATATACAGTACAGGCCAAAAGTTTTGACACACCTTCTCATTCAATGTGTTTTCGTTATTTTCATGACTATTTACATTGTAGATTCTCACTGAAGGCATCAAAACTATGAATGAACACATGTGGAGTTATGTACTTAAAAAAAGCCACCCTTTGCTCTGATTACTGCTTTGCGCACTCTTGGCATTCTCTCGATGAGCTTCAAGAGGTAGTCACCTGAAATGGTTTTCACTTCACAGGTGTGCCTTATCAGGGTTAATTAGTGGAATTTCTTGCTTTATCAATGGGGTTGGGACCATCAGTTGTGTTGTGCAGAAGTCAGGTTAATACACAGCCAACAGCCCTATTGGACAACTGTTAAAATTCATATTATGGCAAGAACCAATCAGCTAACTAAAGAAAAACGAGTGGCCATCATTACTTTAAGAAATAAAGGTCAGTCAGTCCGGAAAATTGCAAAAACTTTAAATGTGTCCCCAAGTGGAGTCGCAAAAACCATCAAGCGCTACAACGAAACTGGCACACATGAGGACTGACCCAGGAAAGGAAGACCAAGAGTCACCTCTGCTTCTGAGGATAAGTTCATCCGAGTCACCAGCCTCAGAAATCGCAAGTTAACAGCAGCTCAGACCAGAGACCAGATGAATGCCACAGTTCTAGCAGCAGACCCATCTCTAGAACAACTGTTAAGAGGAGACTGCACGAATCAGGCCTTCATGGTCAAATAGCTGCTAGGAAACCACTGCTAAGGAGAGGCAACAAACAGAAGAGATTTGTTTGGGCCAAGAAACACAAGGAATGGACATTAGACCGTGGAAATCTGTGCTTTGGTCTGATGAGTCCAAATTTGAGATCTTTGGTTCCAACCGCCGTGTCTTTGTGAGATGCAGAAAAGGTGAACGGATGGATTCCACATGCCTGGTTCCCACTGTGAAGCATGGAGGAGGGGGTGTGATGGTGTGGGGGTGTTTTGCTGGTGACACTGTTGGAGATTTATTCAAAATTGAAGGCACACTGAACCAGCATGGCTACCACAGCATCCTGCAGCGACATGCCATCTCATCCGGTTTGCGTTTAGTTGGACGATCATTTATTTTTCAACAGGACAATGACCCCAAACACACCTCCAGGCTGTGTAAGGGCTATTTGATCAAGAAGGAGAGTGATGGAGTGCTGCGGCAGATGACCTGGCCTCCACAGTCACTGGACCTGAACCCAATCGAGATGGTTTGGGGTGAGCTGGACTGCAGAGTGAAGGCAAAGGGGCCAACAAGTGCTAAACACCTCTGGGAACTCCTTCAAGACTGTTGGAAAACCATTTCAGGTGACTACCTCTTGAAGCTCATGGAGAGAATGCCAAGAGTGTGCAAAGCAGTAATCAGAGCAAAGGGTGGCTATTTTGAAGAAACTAGAATATTAAACATGTTTTCAGTTATTTCACCTTTTTTTGTTAAGTACATAACTCCACATGTGTTCATTCATAGTTTTGATGCCTTCAGTGAGAATCTACAATGTAAATAGTCATGAAAATAAAGAAAACGCATTGAATGAGAAGGTGTGTCCAAACTGTTGGCCTGTACTGTATACATATATATATATATATATATATATATATATATATATATATATATATATATGTCATATTACATAATTAACATATTCTAAACTTAGCTTAATATTTCTGCCCAAGTTTATTCTATAGACTGATTTGTTGACAACATACTAAATCGTATTTCTTCTCCATGCATAGTAAGGTGAAACAAATTTGATAACTGTCACTAACTAAAATTCTTTGTTTATTTCTCCAGGCAACACCAATATTAAAGCAACTTGATGGAGAAAACTAGAGGAGTCCCTTTAAGATGACACGCACAGACCCTCCTGACATACTGGTATCAACTGTGCATCAAGATATTAAAGTGGTCCCCATTTCTTCACACTACAAATCCTTGCAACCCTCCAAACAATGTGATTTCATAAATTACAGCACACTGGAGGACAGCAGGAACAAAGTCAATAAGAGGCACTGCCGTACCTTTGACCATAATTCATTGGAGTACCCAAAGTCACACAGATACTCTATGGAGTCTCCATACAAGAAGGCTGATAGGCACGCAGCTAACCCAGATGCTGCCTGGAATGCCTTGGGCCACCAGCAGAGATACCGCTTTTCTGCTCCAGACATTTTCAGCCATAGGTTAACTCCTCAACCAGTGGCTGCAGATATGATGAGTGAAGTAGTTGTCCCTGAACAAAAAAGAAGGACCAGGTCAAAAAGTGCCCCTCGGGTCCAGACCAGTCTCACTCCTGTGTCTTTTGAAGGGTCCTCATCTTCGGGTAGGAAGGGCAGGGAGTCACAAAGGGCTCCAAGAGACTCTCGCTGGAGGCCAGAAGTATCACCACGTAGGGAGTCCTCCCATGCAGCAACTAGGGCTCATATGCATGAAGTTCATCCCATAAAGTTGCAGCCTCAAATGGGTGACAGCAGTAGATACTCACCTCACTATGCTGCTGATAATACTGAGAATGGAGGGCTGGATAAACCTGCAACTAGCCCTCATGTCAGGTGTCGGGTAGACATCAAGCCTGATGATGCAGCATTGCATCATTCAGGACGGAAACAGGCTACACCACAAGTGGACATACCCTGGCAGAGGCATCACAGTGGAGGAAGTAGGAGTCTGACTGTGCCACGCCATTTCTCCTACTCAAGAACACCAACTCCCACTGATTCATTAGGTACAGAGGGTAGGCAAGCTTATCAATATTCTCGCAGCATGCCAAACAGTTACTTACAACCCATGGAAATTCCCTTGCAAAGAATGCCTTCATCAGGTGATTACTATGGTAGGGAACGAAGAGCTCATTCCAGTCCGAATGTGCCAACCAAGTTCTTTTATGCAGATGACCCAGGGAGATATGTTACTACTGCTCCTCCTCAACCAAGTTCTTGCTTTCACAATGAACGTTACACACCAGGACGAACATATACTCCAAAAGTGCAATACGTGCAAGATCCAAGGACTCGAATGGTACATGCTGTAGCTACAAGACCCTATTATCCTGAGATGGAGCCCTTTCCATACTCTGTGCAGACAGGGTATCCCAAACCCTATGCAGCAAATGAACCAGGGCCATACATTATACAGACACCTCCAACAAGAATATTTTATGGGGATGATCCAAGGTCTTTTCAAATCCAAACTGCTCCGCCAAGGTTTTATTATTCCAGCGACATGTATGCAATGCCACCAGAGCACCATATCCCAGCAAGGGCATATTACACAGAGGGCCGAAGACATGCTAGAGTTATTCAGGCACAAACAGATGACTGGTATGGCTCAGATGCATCTGGTTATTCCACCAATCCTGCCTCTTATGTATCTCAAGTAACTCCAACCAGAGTCCATCAAGAACCAGTGTTAACACCCTGGTATGCCAATCCATGTGTAGAAACTCAAAGAATTGGCACAGATTCAAAATCGTACTCAAGGTCCTGGGACAATATTCTCAACTCTCGAGTAGAGAGGGAACAACCTCTTCCTGTACAGCGGGGTCAGAGCTATGATGATCTTCTTGACTCAAGGAAGCCTGCATCAGTCACAGGTGACAAACCGCAACCAGTGGTAGTCAATCTTTCCAGTTCACCGAGACGCTATGCAGCCTTATCAATGTCTGATAACTCACTAATTGACAAAAGCCCAACAGAGACATCAAAGAGCATGACTAGTAAACTCTGGTTTGTCACTCCTGAGATAACAATCACTGATAATGACATTCGACCAGGGAAACTTAATAAAGCTGAAGGACGGTCAGCCAGTTGGGACATTCTTGACTCCAGAAGCACCGACGGTCCAGAGCTGTCTCAGCATGATTTTGAAAGCTCAACCAAAGAGAAGACGCATGACAATGCCTCACTACAGCAAAGCCTTGAACAACTTGATGAGCTTCTAGCAGATCTTGTGACCGACTATAAGCCACCCAGTAGAAGGGCAAGTGAGGACATTCTTGATCAACTAAAGAAGTTAATTGATGAGGAAGAAGCAGTATCTCTATCCAGAAAGAACTCAAAGGCATGTACAGAGGAACCAGCTCCTCTTGACAAGCAGCCAACCTCTATAAGAATGACTCCTAATGCTTTTCGAGACATGGACGGGGCCAATGATGCAATGAAAAGTGCAGATGAGTGCTCCCCAGATCAGAGTCCAGATGAAGATGATACAATGATGTGCTCAAACAACAAATGCCGTAGGACAGAGACCCTGTTTAATGCTTGCCTATATTTTAAGTCCTGCCACAGCTGCTACACTTACTACTGCTCTCGTAACTGTCGCAGGGAGGACTGGGACATTCATAAAGAAAGCTGCCTGTATGGAAGAATTGGCAGCATATGCCGTCACATCATCAAACACTGCCGGGAGACTGTTGAAGTCCACAAAGCCTTCTCCCGTATTGCCAAAGTTGGCTACCTCTCTCGAGGTAGAGGAGTTCTGTTTCTTGGTTTTCCAAATCCTGCATCATCCAGTAACTTCCTGCAGTATGGCCTGGATAGTTTACTGATGTCTCCCACATATCTGTCCCTCCGAGAGCTTGAAAGCTTCAAGGACAACCTAGGGGAGTATTGTAAGGAGCTGCAAGAAGCTGGTAAAGAGTACGACCCTAACGAATGTTTCATCTTGAATGTATCCATTGCTGTTGGTGACCAGTTGCCTGATGGGCCATCACCCAGGAATCAAGCTCCAACTGTCAGAAAGTATGCAAAGGTAGCACTGGCGTCCTTCAGCCCTGAGAGGAAGGTTCACAAGAAAGAGAGTGACATGGAAACGCTGATCCTCACTCCACCCCCTGGAACAGCAGATATTGACAAAGAGGGAGAGGAAGGCAGGAAGGCCAGGGAAATCTGTTTTATCAATATACAACGGGAGTTAAGGATTCGAGGGGTTTTCCTACGGCACGAATACCCACAGGTATATCAGCAGCTCTGTGAGTTTGTGGAAAGTAACAGAAGGTTCACACCCACAACTATTTATCCTATTGACAAGAGGACAGGTAAACAGTTTATGTGCATGATTATGGCTGCCTCTGAGCCCAGAACGTTGGACTGGGTAGGGACTCCTCATCTCCTTGATGATATTATTTAAGTGCACCTTTTGTTGTAAATATATATGTATAGAAATGCATATATATTATTACACATATTTATATATCAATTTAATTACAAACATTTGTAGATAAGTATTTTGTTATCTATCTATCTATCTATCTATCTATCTATATATATATAAATATATATATATATATATTATATTATATATATATATATATATGTATATATATATATTCATATATTCATATATTCATTTCTGCTTGGTCAGTATTCTATTTCCTGTCAGGTGCAGAATGAGTTCAGTACATAATTTATTTTAATTTTTTTAACAAGTACATACTTTTTATCCACCACAAGTCATTTGTGTGTATCCTGGACATTTACTTTTACAACACATTCCCTTTGGTAGGGACTACTTAAGCTGATATTCTACTATTTTCATTTTTTAAAATTCTTAGCAACAACGGTATGTTTTTTTTAAAAACATAGTCTCTTGAATGAAAGAGTCCATTTCTGTGTGTGAGTACGACGTGACTATTTTTCATATGCGACTTTAATGGTATACCATGCAGAAAATATGAAACATTATTTTCTTAGCTACGTAAACACATTCTATGCAAAGTTGCTTCATGACTTAAGTACCACATTCCTGTAGAGGGAGTTGTTATATTATATTATATTATATTATATTATATTATATTGTATTATATTATATTATATTATATTATATTATATTATATTTTATTATATTATATTATATCATGCACATCTGTAAAGAAAGTTTTGTTGAAATAGAGTTAAATGTTGAAAGTTTTGGTGGTAATATTAATCATACGAAAATAATAAAAGCTGAAAGAGATATTTGTGCTACTTGAAACATCTATGAAAAGCACAAAATCTTATTATTACTTAGGTAGAAGTACTTTACTGAAAGTTAATGTTTTCCTGTTTGAGTTAATTGCACACTCTGAAGAAATTCAAGCTAAATTCAGTAGTTCTTCAATGCTGCTCTGCAGAATTACCGGAGCACTAGTGGACTTGAAAGCAACCCCACAATGGATACTGAAATGATGCCAGTTACCAGCCACACAGTAGGTGTCGGCCTGTACTGCTCAGTTTTAAACACTGTGAATAGTGAGAGTTACAAAAACACAACTTGGTATAATTCCAAAATATCATGCAATTTCCTATAACACTTAAGTTGATGAGTTGTATTTTTAGATATATTAACAATAAAAATATATGAATTAGCAGCAGGAGTTATTGTCCTTAGAACAAGGTGAGCCAGATTTGGCACAGTAGCTACATAAACAGTACGTAAATGCTTGAAGAAGACATTAGTTGTGTATTTGTGCTGCACTAGTTTTATTACATGTGTGATTTATATTGCGTTTTTTTGTTCTAGTAAATCAACGTAGCCATGCTGCCTCATCTCTCAGTACATTTCTTAATTTTGTTTTTGTAGTGTCCTAAATCTTAAATTTCCTGCCAGCACACTGATGGTGATTTTAAACGTGCATTTAAGCTTTAAAATCTTACCAGTGTCACTGGAACATATTGTATGCTAATAGCCAAACTTTTTAAAAATGGTTTGAGTGACCCCATTTGTCAATTGAATCAACTTTTCTGGATGATGTGGAGGAGAGTTTGTCAATCAGTCCTCAGTTAAGGTTACACTGTTAGACTGTTTCTTTCACAGTCATTAATCATTGTTCTTCACTTCATCTTATTCCCTTGTGTTCCTTTCCTTTCCTTTCCTTTCCTTAGAATCTGTAAGACAAAATACAGAGAAACTTGAAGTATATATATGTAAATATATATATATATATATATATATATATATATATATATATATATATATAATTTGAAAATCTGTTTCACTGAGTTACACTTGTTTGGCTGACAGGATGTTCTGTACAGATTGGCTGCATGTGACTCTGTTTTCTATGTTCTGATCTCATTTTAACATGACATTGATGATGATAGTAACCTGCTTGATGAATGGATTAGTGAAAGTGAAAACTACTATGCTGTGCAAGAAAAAAAAAAGTTTCTGTTTTCGTCAGTCATTCAAGTTAAAATAACAAATGTCAAAGGTAATGGAGAAGAGACCTCACTCAAATGTCTAGAAAATCCTGTAATCTTGTATTTTTTATACATATGTGTCTGAGTGTGTCTATTTATAAACCATATCTAATAAATGGAATGGGAACTCTGGGTGCTGCTGTCCCGCTCTTCTTAAGGTAAAGTGCAACAACCTTGTGTCTGTCTAAATGTACAAGACAGCCAAGTTCTCTATATTTCTTTAGAGGACAGTAACAGGAGGTGGTTATAAACAGGACAGTGTCATAGGAGTGAGAGTGCTACTGTGTCTGCTGTTTGTTTATGGAGAGCTTTGGCTGCTTGCTGATATAAAATGTTGATTTAATTCTTATCTTTTATGAAAAATGTTAACTAATGGAATAACCTAAATCATCTTTAAAGTAACTTAAACTTGACCTTAATATGGTTAATCACAGTGATTCCTAACTGGTCCAGACATGTGGACCAGATTTCTCTTAAGTCATTAGTTCAAGGTCCATACAGTTTAATACATTTAGCATCAAACCTGTATTTGGCCATGTCGTGGAACTAGTCTGCTGTCTCTGTCAAGGACCTGTCTGTTAGTCATTCACTCAGCAGCAGGAAACAGCACTTCAAAATAAAAGCTCTGTATCAGAAATTCACTGTACTTAAAAATTAGGTGTGTTTTTTTTTAATTTGACACGTTCAGAAGTCACTTGCAGTCCATTCAGAATGGACCTGCGATCCACTTTTGGACCGCATATGATAAACCAGTGGACCACGTCCCACCAGTTGGGAACCACTGGTTTATCATATGCGGTCCAAAAGTGGGTCGCAGGTCCATTCTGAATGGACTGCAAGTGACTTTTGAACATCTAAAGTTTAAAAATTTTTCATTCATATAAGTTAAATTAAAGATTTTAAGTTAAAATCAAATTATGAGACACCTTGGCATAGTTAGAATGTTTAACGTGGTGCATTAAATGAACTACTGTGTGTGTACTGTACAGTAGACATATAGGGCCAGCAGTAAGACTGCATAACCTACTAGAAACACACACCACATTACCAGTTAAACCATTAACAACCTCTTGAATTTGAAGGTTTATCATAGATGCATTGTAGCAAACTTGCCAATACACTTATGTGCAACTACTCAATTCAGTTCAATAGAACTTTATTTATCCTGAAGGAAATTCTTGTGTCAGAGAATGCTTCAATTGAAGTAACACAAATTGCACTAACAACAATTTAACATTCACGAACCAGAACAACCATTGGGTTCCCCAGGTCAGGGTCACTCACTGGGCCCAGTTTTCAAAACAAAATAGTAAGTATCAGTCAAAACATTCAAAAGTACAAGATATAAAGTGTTTAAGGAGCAAGAAGCAAAAACAGTGCCTACTAGAGTAACAACAGAAGTAAGATAAGTTCAGGAGTTACTAAAAACTTAACTCAAATGGTGGCAAAATGCTGATTGCTACTACATTGACAAGTTATCATGATATTAAAAGTGATATTGCACTTAAGGAAATATTGCATAGGATGAGTAAATGAAAGGTAATAAAAGACACAAGACGACGAAGAGCAACTCTAACAGACTGCTGCCCCAGACAGTGCCTATAATGGAAGATTTCTGTGGGCTGCCAGCAGCCTACTGTTATTTTACAGTGTCCGTAATTTGCTCAAACAGAAGACTATCGTTTAATTTTTTACAGTGATATATAGTAGAATGTAAGGCTTACAGTGTAATAATGTAGCTACCTGGCCAGTTATATACTGTATTTCTACAGTCTTGCTATCGTAATCTACAATAACCATTTTTAACTGTACCTGTTATGGTACACTTTACTGAAACATTTTCTTCATATTGATACAAACTACTGTAAAGTGGAGACATATGCTGTAAATAACAATTTCTCTTTATCTGCGGTCCATTTTAAAAAGATTAGCTCAGTTTTACATTCAAACACAGAAAAAACACCTCTAACATGGAACAGAATAAAACAAGCAAGAGCTTTTAGGTACAGACATTTTATTAGAAGTTAGAAAAAGTATTAAAGAAGTATTAGTAAATTAACAAAGTGCATATTTTTTCTCAGGGCTTCAATGTAAACTTAAGACAGCTGCAAAAATGCTGTCAAAACATGTGCACCATTAAACAAAGTGCTGAATAACATAGTACCATCCAGTTGTCCAGGCTCACAGCTCACTGAGTAAGATATAAAGAAAGAGAGAAAGAAAAACTGGATTGAAGGACAAAGACAAACTCTTGAAACTGAAGCCAAACCTCTTGTTCAAATTAAACTGACTGGGATCATCAAGTTTTGTATCACAATACTAATCATGCCGGATGGACAGCTGCTTGGAATTACTGAAGCCACAATCGAGGTTTTAACCTTCAGTTAAAGGGTCATTTCTTCCTGAACATGGCAGTACCATGTAGCTGTAAGTTCAGATGATGTCAATTTCCTCTCCATCTTTCCTCGATGTTTACATTCAAAAATATCAACCTGGAAAGCTAGCAGCTAGCTCGCTAGAAGTTGGGAGGAGGAGTGTTTTAAGTCTGGAGTTGACTTCCTTGTCCTGATGATGGTCCACTGCCATACCAACCACAGAAAGCCCCAGGTTTGCAAAACAGACATAAGAGCCTAAATTTAGCACAAAGTAGCACAAATTTAGTGTAAGAATTCTACCAATTTTAACAGCAAAAATTTAAACTCAAGCCCGGTGTACACTGTATGATTTTGGGCTGTCCAAGGTGAAAGATGACCGACGTGAAAGAAATGTGGCGATATCTTTGGTCGTGGCACTAAAACGGCGGTCCTACGTGGCACAGAGAGAGAAGTTCAAGGATGGCTATTGTCACAGTCATGGGACCAAAGACAGCCTGGAATAAAGTTCTGACAATGTCAGAAATTTGGTATGACCATCTCACTGTGTGACTGTTGTTACCACTTACGTCTTCTAACCAACCAACCAACAGAAATGCTGCATGGAATGATCAGCACTAAACCCAAACAAACAGACGGATAGCAGCTTGCAATGGAGGCAAAATGTGCTAAAAGAAATGTGTGGGATTCCAGCAAAGAGGAAAACCTTATGGAGTTGTGGCAGCAGAAGCCTTGCTTGTATGATGTGTCCTCCAGCTCTTTTCAAGCGGGCGTAAAGAAGGACGAAGCATGAACAGGTGAACAACCTAGCAGCTAGCAAACACACACAGAGATATACCACACACACATGTTCACAGCAGGCTGTTCCCCAGGCTCAGCCCAAGCATGGAAATCATACCAGAGCCTGACTTACTGATTTAGATTTAACCCCAATTTTGATATAGTTGGTTCAGGAATATAGTTGTCAAAACATAAGAATTAAACTATGGTCAGGTCCATGGTGGACAGGGCAGTTTGGGGAAGGGCACAAATACTATCAACCTGACACACATTTATACCACTAAATAATTTACTCTCACACCACTGTTTATGTTTGACATACTGGATCTATGGTGTATATATCTATTTAAATCATACCCCCAGCTGTATGTGTACTATTAGCACCAGTGTTCATTTCATTAATGAAACTATGACAAAATTTTTTCATCAGCGGCCTTTTTCCATGATGAAAACAAGACGATGATGAACTAAAAATAGTTACTGATAATAAAAACAAAGACGGAATCTGTATATCATTTTCAGTGACATGAGACGTAACAAAAAAATGTTAGTGGTCGACTATTGGACTTTGAAAGCCGAGAACGGCCGTGGTTGTAATTATTTTCAAATGCCACATGAACAACAGGCTGGTAAACTAGTCTGCACCAGGATGTTAAACTAACCGGCAAAACACTCACAGCAGAGCGGCCTCAGACGTTGGTGCAAGTTGTGAGCTGTAATTGTGAGCTAACGTACTGCGATAAGCGTGTTGTATCATTTCCGATGTTTCTGTGTTAGCGTCTCTCTGCTGCTCTAGTGAACTCTCACCAGCTACTTTTCTTATTCTCCTCACTTCAGCTGTTAAACATACATTTCACATCTTAACCCATACTAGTTCTGTTAATCAATCACTCCGCTTCTTCAAACAACTTTCTTGTTAATCTTTGCTTGCTAACACATTTTTAGCCTTGTTAGCTACCTCAGTTTAACACTTAGCGATGGCTTCTTCTCCTGCTCTCTCTTGCTCGGTGTGCCAGATGTTTAGCTATTCCTCTTCCTCCTTTAGCGATAGTGGTACATGTAACAAATGTAGTTTATTTTCTGCGTTGGAGGCGAGGCTTAGTGACTTAGAAGCTCGGCTCTGCACCATGGAGAGTCACTCTATAGCTGCGGTAGTTAGCCAGCCCCCTGTAACTTGGGCGGAGCCACATAGCATAACCTCTGCTAGCGGTCCTCCGGTATCCCCCGTGCAGCCGGGAGGCTGGGTGACTGTCCGAGAGAAGCATAGTACCAAGCTGAAGCCCACGGCTCACCACCGGCCCGTTCACGTTTCCAACTGTTTTTACCCACTCAGCGACACACCCGCTGAGGAGAAAACTCTGGTAATTGGCAGCTATATTCTGAGAAACGTGAAGTTAGCAACACCAGTGACCATAGTCAAATGTATCCCTGGGGCCAGAGCGGGTGACACTGAATCAAATTTAAAACCACTGGCTAACTGTGCGTTCAGACCAAAAGAGGCAAAAGAGGCAAGGACGCCCGAGGCTGCGCGAGAAACAAGACAGCTTCCAAAGCGGCAAAATATTTTAGCCGCTTTGGTCGCTCTTCACGTGACTGACGTCAAAGTTAAATCACGCTAGTCATTTAAAGGAGCCACAAAGCAGACTTCTTGACAGCGCCATAGTGCTGCTTGCTGTTGTTCACCTTCAGTTTAAAGCATGCCTAGTTGTATAGGAGGTTTTGTGTGTCATTAAATACAGAAAAAAAAAAATCTCAGAGCATGAACATAAATCAAAATCACCATCTAGTCACGAGCGGATTAACTATTGAGGAGGAAGCAATTAACAAAGGGCATTATGATTTACCCACCACAACATCAAACTTTTACAACTTTGAAATATACTAAAATTCTGTGGCAAAGACGTACCCTGGGCATGCAAGCCTTTCTTGCTTTGTGCAAGTGCATTTTTTTTCAAGCGTCTTCTTCGGGTGTACAGGCAGGCAGCAGCACACATCACAGCGATGTCATCCAAATCCATGATGAGTCCATATGATTTTGAGGGTTAAACGCGCATATTTATAGTCATCGCAGACCATGTTAATGATACAATAATAACAATTATGAGCGGGAGTTAATTTAATGTCATAACCGCCTCACCCCATTTTCCCCCTTTCTTCCAAAAAAGTAAAACGCTCTTTGGCCACAAGATTGTTATGTTTTCCGGCTCCGGGGTAATTTTCTTTAGGCCTATAGCACACACACACACACACACACACACACACACACACACACACACACACACACACACACACACGGGTGCAAATGCGCGCTCCTTACGTCTCAGCTGCAGCATCTCTGTGCACAATTACGCATGTGGTGTTGTCTGCTTGTCTTTCGTTTGGTGTCATACAAGTTCGTCAAGTTCGTGTGTGTGTGTGTGTGGCCAAAGAGTGCTCCTTTTTTGGACGAACGGGGAAAATGGGGTGAGGCGGTTAGCGAATTAAATTAACTCCCGCTCATAATTGTTATTATTGTATCATCAACATGGTCTGCGATGACTATAAATATGCGCGTTTAACCCTCAAAATCATATCGACTCATCATGGATTTGGATGACATGACTGTGATGTGTGCTGCTGCCTGCCTGTACACCCGAAGAAGACGCCGTCGCCGGGTTTGGGTGCACGAGATTCTCCGGCGCCGTGAGGAGCTCGGAGAATTTCATCGGCTGGTGCTGGAGCTGCGGCTGGACAGAGAACGGTTCCAGCGGAACTAGGAACCAAATTTACATGTGTTGTGCTTTGGGGCCCGCTCGAGCGAAGGACACCTCTACTCTGATTGGTTGCCGGCGGTTGCCGCTGAACCGCGTCATAGCTAATTACCATAAAGTTAACCGAGGTTCAACTTTTCATCTGGTGCCGCTTTGGACGCTTTAGCCGCTTTGGACGCTCTGGACGCGCGGCTGACGGCGGCTGACGCTTTGGCCGCTCAGGACGCCGGGCTCTCATTGAAAATGTATTAACTTCCGGCGTCCTTGCCTCTTTTGCCTCTTTTGGTCTGAACGCACAGTAAGACTAAACGTAGATTTAGTAAGATTGTTATTCACGTCGGCGTTAATGACACCTGGGTACGCCAATCGAAGGTCACTAAAATTAATGTTGCCTTGGTGTGTCAATATGCTAAAACTATGTCAGACTCCATAGTTTTCTCTGGACTCCTGCCAAATCTGACCACTGATGATATGTTTAGCCGCATGTCATCATTCAATCACTGGCTGTCCAGGTGGTGTCCAGCAAATGATGTAGGCTTTGTTAATAATTGGAAAACCTTTTGGGGAAAACCTGGTCTGATTAGGAGAGATGGCATTCATCCCACTTTGGATGGAACCACTCTCATATCTAGAAACCTGGAAGTTTATTTATGATCTAAAACCATGACAACACAGAGTTGAGACCAGGAATCAGAGTCGCAGTCCTAAACGCTTCTCTGAGCTTCTAGTGCAGTTACCCACCCATAGTGTTATACAAACGGTGTCTGTCCCCCGACCACCTAAATTATTTAAATCTAAACTCAAACAAAGAGGAGTTGTACGTAACAACCTGACAAAAATTAAAACCTCTTCCATGACAGAAAGACAAAACAGGACAATTAAATGTGGACTGTTAAATGTCAGATCTCTATCTCTCAAAGCAGTGTTAGTAAACGAATTAATATCAGATAATCATATTGATTTACTCAGCCTCACCAAAACCTGGCTGTGTCAAGATGAATATGTTAGTCTAAATAAATCCACTCCTCCCAGTCATAATAGGAATACCCACATTCCTCGAGGCAGCGGCCGAGGAGGGGGAGTTGCAGCCATTTTTAACTCTAGTCTATTAATCAGCGCTAAACCTAAACTAGATTATGAATCCTTTGAAAGCCTTGTCCTTAGGCTTTTACATCCGACCTGGAAAACCTCACAGCCTCTTCTATTTGTTATAGTGTACCGTGCTCCTGGCCTGTATTCTGAATTTTTATCTGAATTCTCAGAGTTTTTATCCAGTTTAGTCAGATAAAGTTGTTATTGTAGGCGATTTCAATTTTCACGTGGACGCTGATAATGACTCCCTCGCTACTTTGTTTATCACATTATTAGACTCCACTGGCTTCAGTCAAAGTGTACATAAGCCCACTCACCGTTTTAACCACACCCTCAATCTAGTTCTGGCATATGGAATTGAGATTGATAACTTAATGGTCTTTCCAGAGAATCCCTCTCTATCAGATCATTACTTAATAACTTTTGATTTCTTTCTACTCGATTAACAGTTATTATACTAGGTGTTTATCTGATAGTGCGGTAGCAAAATTTAAGGAAATGATTCCATCGGCATTAAATTTAATACCATGTCCCTCTGTAACTGAGGTTTCCCATACCGACTTTAAAGACTCCCAAATTGATTATCTCGTTGATAGCGCTGCAGGCTCGCTGCGAACAACACTTGACTCTGTAGCACCTCTGAAAAAGAAGTTCACAAAGCAAAGAAAGTCCCTGGTACAACTCCTAAACCAGAAAATTAAAACAAGTATCGCGAAAATTTGAAAGGAATTGGCGATTAACCAAACTGGAAGATTCTCGTTTAGTCTGGTTAGACAGTCTCAAAACATATAGGAGGGCCCTTCGAAATGCCAGAGCAAACTATTACTCATCATTATTAGAAGAAAATAAGAACAACCCCAGGTTTCTTTTCAGCACTGTAACCAGGCTGACAGAGAGTCACAGCTCTATTGAGCCTTGTATTCCTTTAACCCTTAGCAGTGATGATTTTATGAGCTTTTTTAATGACAAAATTCTAACTATTAGAGGCAAAATTCATGACCTCCTGCCCTCTAACAGTACTAATCTGCCTTCAAGCACAGCTATAAGACCTGATACATATTTAGACTGCTTCTCCCTGATTTCTCTTCAACAGTTGACTTCAATGATGTCTTCATTCAAGTCATCAACGTGTCTCTTGGACCCCATCCCAACTAGGCTACTTAAGGAAGTCTTACCTTTAGTTAATAGTTACATACTAGACATGATCAATATATCTTTATTAACAGGCTATGTACCACAGTCTTTTGAGGTAGCTGTAATTAAACCTCTGTTAAAAAAGCCCACCCTGGATCCAGAGGTGCTAGCCAACTATAGACCAATATCAAATCTTCCTTTTCTTTCAAACGTCCTTGAGTAGTCGCAGACCAGCTGTGTGACTTTCTCCATGATAATAATTTATTTGTGGAATTTCAGTCAGAATTTAGGGTGCATCATAGCACCGAGACAGCACTAGTTAAAATTACAAATGATCTTCTGATTGCTTCAGACCAAGGACTCGTCTCTGTACTTGTTTTACTAGATCTTAGTGCCGCATTTGACACAATTGACCATCAAATTCTGCTACAGAGACTGGAACATTCAATTGGCCTTAAAGGTTCTGCACTAAGCTGGTTTAAATCTTACTTATCCAATCATTTTCAGTTTGTTCACATTCATAATGAATCATCTTCACGTACTAAAGTTTGTTTTGGAGTACCTCAAGGTTCAGTGCTCGGACCAATTCTATTCACTCTATATATGCTTCCCTTAGGAAACATCATTAGAAATCACTTTATAAATTTCAATTGTTATGCAGATGATACACAGTTGTATTTATCGATAAAGCCAGAAGAAACAGCTCAATTAACTAAACTTCAGAAATGCCTTAAAGATATAAAAACCAGGATGAGCTCCAATTTCCTAATGTTAAATTCAGACAAAACTGAAGTTATTGTTCTGGGCCCCAAACAACTCAGAAACTCTTTATCTGATGATATAGTTTCTCTGGATGGCATTGCTCTGGCCTCTAGCACCACCGTAAGAAACCTTGGTGTAATATTTGATCAAGATTTGTCTTTTCATTCCCATTTAAAACAAACCTCTTGGACTGTGTTTTTTCATCTGCGTAATATTGTGAAAATTAGGCCTGTCCTGATGCCAAAAAATTTGTCTATGTGTTTGTTACGTCTAGGCTGGATTACTGTAATTCGCTATTATCAGGTAGCTCTAATAAGTGCCTAATAACTCTCCAGCTAATCCAGAACGCGGCGGCACGTTTGCTGACAGGAATTAAGAAACGAGATCACATTTCTCCTGTTTTAGCTTCTCTGCACTGGCTCCCTGTAAAATCCAGAATTGAATTTAAAATCCTTCTCCTGATTTACAAAGCTCTAAATGATCAGGCTCCATCATATCTTAGAGAGCTCATAGTGCCCTATTAACCCACCAGAACACTGCGCTCTGAGAATGCAGGGTTACTCGTGGTCCCTAAAGTCTCCAAAAGTAGAACAGGAGCCAGAGCCTTCAGCTATCAGGCTCCACTTTTGTGGAATCACCTTCCTGTTTCGGTCCGGGAGGCAGACACCGTCTCCACTTTTAATACTAGACTTAAGACTTTCCTATTTGATAAAGCTTATAGTTAGGGCTGGCCCAGGCTTGTCCTGGATCAGCCCCTAGTTAGGCTGACATAGGCCTAGTCTGCTGGGGGACCTCCTATATTACACCGAGCCCCTTCTCTCCTTCTCTCTCTCTCTCTCTCTCTCTCTCTCCTTTGCTAACATTCATGTCCTGGTACTGCATCTCCCTAACTCGGCTCTACTGCATGTCACTAACTTGGCTTGTTCTCTGGAGCCTTTGTGCTCCACTGTCTCGCAGATCAACTCATGTCACAGCTGTGCCTGGATGATGTGTCATGGTTGTGCTGCTGCCGTGGTCCTACCTGATGCCTCCCACTGCTGCTGTTACTATTAGTCATACTTGTACTGTTATTATACACATATGATTATTGTCACATACATATATAATCATATTATTAATACAATATCTGTCTCTCTTTATGTCTCATTGTGTCATATGGATTACTGTTAATTTATTATGTTGATCTGTTCTGTACAACATCTATTGCTCGTCTGTCCGTCCTGGAAGAGGGATCCCTCCTGAGTTGCTCTTCCTGAGGTTTCTACCATTTTTTTCCCCGTTAAAGGGTTTTTTTGGGGAGTTTTTCCTTATCCGCTGTGAGAGTCCGAAGGTCAGAGGGATGTTGTATGCTGTAAAGCCCTTTAAGGCAAATTGTGATTTGTGATATTGGGCTTTATAAATAAAATTTAATTGAATTGAATTAATTCAGCAGTAAATAATCAACTGTGTGTCTCACTGTGGATGGTGGAGCTGCTGAATGGATTTGTGGAGTTTGTTTGATGCAGCGGTGGCTGTTAGCAGTAGGCTCCACTTGTTAGCTGCTGAATGGCAGCAGAGCAAGCAGCCACCAGCAGCTTCACAGCTGATCCCCACAGGACTCCACTCAATTCGGGCTGGAGAAGGTTTATGGGTTGATGTGTTTGACAGGCAGGTAGGAGGCTCAGTTATCTGTGAGAGTAGCTGTGCTAAAATGAAAGTTTAGTTTTAGTCACCAACTCTGTGAGAGGACACGAGTTTAAACCTCCAGAATAACATGTTGCAGATCAAGAAAGAATTCAGGCTGCAATTAAGTTTTTTTTCTGCTTCTTAACAGTGAGATGAATAAGTAAGAGTTTACAGTTAACCCGGGTACAAATCCCAATTGTCTCAGATTAGTTATTGGTGGTGTCAAAGTCTTTGAGATCATAAATACACTGAACAAAAATATAAACGCAACACTTTTGTTTGTGCTCCCATTTTTCATGAGCTCATGAGTCTCACGCCACACCTCCAATTTCTCACTCGAAAAAAAAGTGCTGGTAGTCGTTCCACTCATGTATGGTAGGTGGCGCCACCTTACATAACTAGGCTACGACTACCTACAATGACGAATGATGCCCTCCTGCTAGTAAGAAGAGGAAGAAGAAATATTTCAAGACTTGCATTTCTTACCTCCAGGTATGTTGTAATATGTGTTGTGAAGTGGTTAGTCCTTAGCTTTTGCTCTATATTGTGGGGCATCGGTGGCTTAGTGTTGCCGCAGCAAACGCGTGGATCTTAATCAAAATACACTGAACGCAACACTTTTATTTTTGCTCCAATTTTTCATGAGCTGAACTCAAAGATCTAAAACATGCTTTTTTATATACACAAAAGACCATTTCTCTCAAATATTATTCACAAATCTGTCTAAATCTGTGTTAGTGAGCACTTCTCCTTTGCCGAGATAATCCATCCCACCTCACAGGTGTGGCATATCAAGATGCTGATTAGACAGCATGAATATTGCACAGGTGTGCCTTAGGCTGGCCACAATAAAAGGCCACTCTAAAATGTGCAGTTTTGCTTTATTGGGGGGGTCTGGGGGGGTCAGAAAACCAGAGTATCTGGTGTGACCACCATTTGCCTCACGCAGTGCAACACATTTCCTTCGCATAGAGTTGATCAGGTTGTTGATTGTGGCCTGTGGAATGTTGGTCCACTCCTCTTCAATGGGTGTGTGAAGTTGCTGGATATTGGCAGGAACTGGAACACGCTGTCGTATACGCCGTTCCAGAGCATCCCAAACATGCTCAATGGGTGACATGTCCGGTGAGTATGCTGGCCATGCAAGAACTGGGATGTTTTCATCTTCCAGGAATTGTGTACAGATCCTTGCAACATGGGGCCGTGCATTATCATGCTGCGACATAAGGTGATGGTTGTGGATGAATGGCACAACAATGGGCCTCAGGATCTCGTCATGGTATCTCTGCATTCAACATGCCATCAATAAAATGCACCTGTGTTCGTTGTCCATAACATACGCCTGTCCATACCATAACCCCACCGCCACCATGGGCCACTCGATCCACAACGTTGACATCAGCAAACCGCTCACCCACACAACGCCACACATGCTGTCTGCCATCTGCCCTGAACAGTGAAAACCGGGATTCATCCGTGAAGAGAACACCTCTCCAACGTGCCAGACGTCATGGAATGTGAGCATTTGCTCACTCAAGTCAGTTACAACGACGAAATGCATTCAGGTCGAGACCCCGACGAGGACGACGAGCATGCAGATGAGCTTCCCTGAGACGGTTTCTGACAGTTTGTGCAGAAATTCTTTGGTTATGCAAACCAATTGTTGCAGCAGCTGTCCGGGTGGCTGGTCTCAGACGATTTTGCTGGATGTGGAGGTCCTGGGCTGGTGTAGTCACACGTGGTCTGCGGTTGTGAGGCCGGTTGGATGTACTGCCAAATTGTCTGAAATGCCTCTGGAGACGGCTTATGGTAGAAAAATGAACATTCAATTCACGGGCAACAGCTCTGGTGGACATTCCTGCAGTCACCATGCCAATTGCACGCTCCCTCAAAACTTGCGACATCTGTGGCACTGTGCTGTGTGATAAAACTGAACATTTTAGAGTGGCCTTTTATTGTGGCCAGCTTAAGGCACACCTGTGCAATAATCATGCTGTCTAATCAGCATCTTCATATGCCACACCTGTGAGGTGGGATGGATTATCTCGGCAAAGGAGAAGTGCTCACTAACACAGATTTAGACAGATTTGTGAACAATATTTGAGAGAAATGGTCTTTTGTGTATATAAGAAAAATGTTTTAGATCTTTGAGTTCAGCTCATGAAAAATGGGAGCAAAAACAACAGTGTTGCATTTATATTTTTGTTCAGTGTAGATATTGAGCTTTTCAAATGATGATCAATAAGTGTGTGCTAGTAAATCAACTCTTAAACCTGTTAAAAACTGCTGAAGAAATTACAGCTTGTAAGTCTGCAGAAATTACTTGTAGATGTAGGAAAAAAAAGTCTTTTAAATGTGTATACAAACTGTAAGCTTGATTCTAATTAATGATACATGAATTTGCTTACCTGGATTAGTTTAAAGATTAAAAAAAAAACATATAGAAAACATAATGATAAAAAGTTTTGAATATCTGTTGACTCTAATAAGCATTTTCGACTCAAGACAAAGACTAAATCTAAAATAGCTGTCAAAATTAACACTGATTAGCACAATTTGTACTCACAATTTCTGCACTAGTTTTTACCTGCACAACTTACTATGTTCATACTGTATATAGCTGAGCATAGTCACTACACACTCTGAATACTGTTAACACTGTGCATACTGCATATAACTAGCTCCTATATCTATATCCATACCCCTTAGTGTTCATTCCACATTTTATTCAGTCTATATTATATTGTGTACTCTATTCTGTATTCTACTCCACTATACTCTAATCTAATGTACTCTAATCTATTTTTAAGGTAGTGGAAAAATCAGAAGCTAGTCTTTGAGGTATAAGACCTCACCTGGGGCCTCATGTACAAAGGGTACGTATACACAAAAACCTGGCGTACGCTCTTTTTCACGGCAAAGTTCAGATGTATCAAGAGTGAAATGACCGTGGAAATGTCCGGTGCCTCACGCCAACTTCATGGCTGGCGTATGCACGTTTCTACAGCTGTTGATCCTTTGGCGACACTTAGAGGTGATGCTGGGAAACTGTTATAATAAATAAATGTGAAAACAATTAGTCCTCAGACTGAGTGATGTGCACATCAGAGACACATGAACAATTAACACACCCACGTGTCTGCAATTACATGAGTGGATATAAAAGTATGCGCAAAGTGGTGCAAAAAATTCAGTTAAAACAATGGCTGCTTTAGCAGTATTAGAAGACATTGTATTGGTGCAATACGTGTTCAGAGACAGAGAGGATTTACTGGCACATGATGACAACTGGCTCGTCAGCCGCTTTAGTCTTCCCAGGGCAATCCTCCTGGAACTGTGCGCAGAGCTGTGGCCGGCTTTGGAGCGCAACACAGCAAGGAGCCATGCGCTGCCTGTGCCCATACAGGTGCTGACCACACTGGAGTTCCTAGTAACCGGGGCATTCCAGAGGGAGCTGGCCGACCGATCGGGACTGTGCCAGTCGACCCTGAGCCGAGCCATGCCAGCCCTGTGGGACGGAATTATCCGCATGTCAGTCAGGTATATCAAATTCCCATACAGTGCAGCGAACAGGTCAACATTAAAGCGCAATTTGCAGCGAGAGCCGGTTTTCCTAATGTAATCGGAGCTATCGACTGCACACACATTGCTATAAAAGCGCCATCACATGATGAATTTGTATACAGTACAGGCCAAAAGTTTGGACACACCTTCTCATTCAATGCGTTTTCTTTATTTTCATGACTATTTACATTGTAGATTCTTCTGCGATTCTTCTGCTTCTCTAGATTACTTCTGCACAACACAACTGATGGTCCCAACCCCATTGATAAAGCAAGAAATTCCACTAATTAACCCTGATAAGGCACACCTGTGAAGTGAAAACCATTTCAGGTGACTACCTCTTGAAGCTCATCGAGAGAATGCCATGAGTGTGCAAAGCAGTAATCAGAGCAAAGGGTGGCTATTTTGAAGAAACTAGAATATAAAACACGTTTTCAGTTATTTCACTTTTTTTGTTAAGTACATAACTCCACATGTGTTCATTCATAGTTTTGATGCCTTCAGTGAGAATCTACAATGTAAATAGTCATGAAAATAAAGAAAACGCATTGAGTGAGAAGGTGTGTCCAAACTTTTGGCCTGTACTGTATACAAATTCTGTACTGTATGTCAAACATTTTCATTCGATCAATGTACAGATCATATGTGATGCGCAAATGCAAATAACCAACATTGTGGCGAGGTGGCCTGGTTCAACGCACGATTCACACATTCTGAGTAACAGCATGGTTGGGAACAGACTACAAGCTGGCACTGTGCGCGATGGGTGGCTTCTTGGTGAGTAAATTTATTCGTGTAATTGTCCTAATCCCCGTGATGCGCACTGAGCATGTGCGACCCCAAATTCTTCACAGCATCATTACGAGTCAGTGGTTAAAGTTAGTGACTTGCTGTTTTTTGCTGGTTAAACTACACCTTAAGATCTTTCTAACAGGCCCCCGATTGTCTCTGTGTGCAAAGTATTCATGTTAATAACCCCGTGCGTAAAGTGTGAAATGTCTTAATCAGCCTCACCTTTTCCCCGGCGCACTTCTACACTAATTTGCAACAGTACCGTGTGATCCATGTAAGTAGTCTATAAGATTAATGAATGGAAACTGTAAATCCAGTTTTACTTTGTCTGCTTTCAATTGACCCCAGGCGACCGTGGCTACCCACTTAAGAGCTGGCCCATGACCCCTCTCACCAACCCTCAGACTGACCAAGAGCGGAGGTACAATGACCTCCATTCCTGCAATCGGTCAGTCGTTGAGAGGACAATTGGTTTGCTGAAGGGACGGTGGCGCTGCCTGGACAGGACTGGGGGTATGCTGCTGTACAGTCCCGAGAAGGTGTGCCGCATTGTGATGGCGTGCGGCGTCCTCCACAATGTGGCACACCGGCACGCCATACCACTGCCAGAGCAGCATATCCCCCCCACCAGACAAACCAGAAGCTGGACCCATGAATGTGCATCCTACCCAGGAGGCCATTCGGGCCCGGCAACATTTGATTTCAACCATGTAAAAGAGGCAAGGATGCAGAATTCACTTATTCACCAATGCATTTATTGAATCACCGATATTTGTGAGGACGCCTATCAGTTGATCTAGGCGATCATTTATGCCGCCCATTGCCCTAACAATTTCTTCTTGTGACTCAAGCACAGCACGGGTGAGGACACGGCCAGTCGGGCGGACAGCAGTAGCAGCAGCCGGTGGTTGCGGCGCACTGGCGCCGGAGATGCTGGGGATGCTGGAGGAATCCCCTGAGCCTGTGACGCCGGAGACGCCGGGGACGGTGGAGGAATCCCCCGAGCCTGTGACGCCGGAGACGGTGGAGGAATGCCCCGAGTTTGTGGCACGTGGCTGCGACTGCGTGTCCTCTCCTGTGTTTTAAAATAATAAATTGAGTAATCCAACATGAGTCAAAGTCTTTGATATCCTCTTTGATATGCTGGCATGTTTAAATTTAAATTCAAAAGATTTCAAACCAAACAATACCATACATACAGCATTTACGCATGAACCTCTATCTTGCTGTGAGCAGGCTACTGTATGAATACATTTGTTGTGAGTTACACAAATACATAGGTATTTGCCTTGGGGGTAATCAGAGTCACCCACATGTGCTCCCACCACCCCTGAGAGAGCAGTGTCACCCACAATTGCAGCGACTCTCTGTTCAAACGGGGTGGGCCCCTCTTCCCCTGTCCCCCCGCCTGTTTTGGCCACATTTTGGCGGTGGGCAGCCATCCTCCGCTTCACATCCACCTTGATGTCGGACCACTTCTTTTTCACTTCTGCTTGTGTGCGCCCCTCTGACCCCACAGCATTGACAGCCTCACACACACCCTCCCACCCACTCCTCTTGTGTTTGTTGCTTATGCCGGAGGACAGCGTGCCAAAGAGCACATTTTTTTTGCGCACCTCCACTTCAGCGAGTAGCGCCTCCAATTCGCTTTCAGTGAAGTCTTACTCATTCTTTGAAAATTTTTCTGATCGTGCAGAGAGGGGAATCTCAGGTGCAGGGCTCATTTAAATATGATTTGCGTATTTAAATGGGGCGTGGACAGGGAGGGGTCGGGTACTGCAACATGTGCCTCAATTCCACGTTGATTGGGATGTACAAAGGAAAGGTGCATGGATTCATGCGTGCGCACAGATTCATACATCTGGATATTTTTGTGCGTATGATGTTTTCTGGATTTGAGTGTACGCCATGTTTCAGTAGGAAATCCACGCAAGTCTTTGTACATGAGGCCCCTGGATATTTTTGTGCTCACGACGTTTTCTGGATTTGAGCGTACGCCGTGTTTCAGTAGGAAATCCACGCAAGTCGTTGTACATGAGGCCCCTGGGCTTTGCAGCTGCACCTGCAGCTCAAAACCTTTATCTGGTTTGGTTTCGTGCTCCCTCCCCTCTGCCCCCTCTTCCAGTCTGTCTTCTCTCTCTTTTTCTTTCTTCAGGGACCCCTGTGGAACTGGACGGAGCCTCAGACTCTGAAGCATGCTTCAACTTTGGTTTCACAATCAATAACTCATTGAAATCAGGCATGGGCAGCTGTGTGTGGGTTGTGCATGTCTGTTCACACTGAATGTAGGCCATGACAGTGACAGAATGTAAAGCAGTATGGGTAAAATAGAGCAGACCTCATTCCTCTGGCGGGGCAGCAAGCTGCTTGGCTCAGCATCTTTTGTGACTGCTGGCAGTCTGGTAGGATGGTGGAGGCTCACATAAGAGCAGCACATTAGTACATAGTAGTTTCTGCAAGAGAGCAGCTCAACTGTAAGGATTCAAAACAAGTGCACTGAAAACCGACCTGTGTGTGTGTGTGTGTGTTTGCACAGAATGTTGGTTAAGTGAGCAAAGAAGGTACAATTGGGTAAGAGGACAGGGCTGAGCATCAACCTGTTCCATTCATTACACTGTGGATGTCCTGACAGTGTGGACTGGCTGTGAGTTTTTATAACTTTTTTTTCAACAACAACAAAAACTTTTTTCACAGCCAAACTGTCACAGCTGTCTTTCCATGAGCAGGTCAAGTGTCTGAGGTTACAAATGCATGCATTAAACATCTATGGCTGATGAATGATGAGTATGACTGCAGTGACCCTGGACACTAAAGATCAGGCCCACTGTCAGGGAAGGTCAAAGGGTACAGATTACCCCGGGCCAAGGGGGGCCATGAAAAGGTCTATGGTTGACCTTTATATAGGATCAAGTACAACACTTTACTTACAGACTTATATCACTGACAATACAAAATTTGTAAGTGATTTTGCACGATAAATTAATTTAATTCAGTTTAATTCAGTTTTATTTATAAAGTCCAATATCGCAAAGATAGATGTCATGTGCACAGAACAGATCAACATAATAAATGAACAGTAATCCAAATAACAAAATGGTGCATAAACAGAGACAGAGACCAAGAGAGAAACTGAAGACAGAGAGAGACCGGGGGAGACAGAGTCAGAAAGAGATGCAGGGTAATGACAGTTGCTACAATAAAATTAATTTCAGTAATAATATCATAATAACCATGTTAACAATAATTGTGGTACCATATGTTGTAAGTATATAGTAACATATGATAGTATATGTATGTAACAATAATATTCATATGTGTATAATAACAGTAGAAGTATGACCAATAATAACAGCAATAGTACGATCCAGGCATAGCTGCATTACGAGGGAACCTGCGAGACAGTGGAGCACAAAGGCTCCAAAGAAGAAGCCGAGTTAGTGACATGCAGTAAAGCCGAGTTAGTGACATGCAGTAATAGGACATGAATGTTAGCAAAGGAGACAGAGCGAGAGAGAGAAGGAGAGAAGGGGCTCGGTATAATATAGGAGGTCCCCCAGCAGACTAGGCTTTATGTCAGCCTAACTAACTGTTAGCAAATGAAAAAGAACCAACTTTTCAGAAACTGAGGAGACAGAAAGAAGGCGAGAAGGGGCTCGGGGTGTTGGGATTTGCTAAAGGCAGATTGGTTATTGATTATTAATTACTAATTGTAATTAATTAAGAAAATAAATTATTGATGTAAATTAATAATTCCAGGTCACCACCCTGGATTCAGGGATCAATGACCAACCAGCATTTAGTCAACAGGGAAAATCCTTGTCTAAGTTTGCTAATAGATATATATACATAATATATAACAACCAAATAATTTAGAAGGCGTGAACGCGAGCACTGACCATCACAACCAGCTGTTGATACAATAAGCAATGCAAAAACAATTAACAATTAAACAATCAAGCTTTTGAATTAATAAACACACTACACTAATAACTAACTAGGACCAGCAAATCAAAGCATGTAAGTGGATCTCTGCGTGTGTGTGTGAGAGAGAGAGAGAGGGAGGGGTGAGAGAGAGAGAGAGAAAACGCATCCGTGGTTCACTGGGGGTCACATTACCCATAGATGCCAACTCTCACGCATTCACCGTGAGAGTCATGCAATCGGTTGATTTCACACGGTCTCACGCCACACCTCCAATTTCTCACTCGAAAAAAAAGTGCTGGTAGTCGTTCCACTCCTGTATGGTAGGTGGCGCCACCTGACATAACTAGGCTACGACTACCTACAATGAGGAATGATGCCCTCCTGCTAGTAAGAAGAGGAAGAAGAAATATTTCAAGTCTTGCATTTCTCACCTCCAGGTATGTTGTAATATGTGTTGTGAAGTGTTTAGTCCTTAGCTTTTGCTCTATATTGTGGGGCATCGGTGGCTTTGTGTTGCCGCCGCAAACGCGTGGATCTTAATCAAAATACACTGAACGCAACACTTTTGTTTTTGCTCCAATTTTTCATGAGCTGAACTCAAAGATCTAAAACATGTTTTTTTAAATACACAAAAGACCATTTCTCTCAAATATTGTTCACAAATCTGTCTAAATCTGTGTTAGTGAGGACTTCTCCTTTGTCGAGATAATCCATCCCACCTCACAGGTGTGGCATATCAAGATGCTGATTAGACAGCATGAATATTGCACAGGTGTGCCTTAGGCTGGCCACAATAAAGGGCCACTCTGAAATGTGCAGTTTTGCTTTATTGGGGGGGTCTGGGGGGGTCAGAAAACCAGTCAGTATCTGGTGTGACCACCATTTGCCTCACGCATAGAGTTGATCAGGTTGTTGATTGTGGCCTGTGGAATGTTGGTCCACTCCTCTTCAATGGGTGTGCGAAGTTGCAGGATATTGGCAGGAACTGGAACACGCTGTCGTATACGCCGATCCAGAGCATCCCAAACATGCTCAATGGGTGACATGTCCGGTGAGTATGCTGGCCATGCAAGAACTGGGATGTTTTCATCTTCCAGGAATTGTGTACAGATCCTTGCAACATGGGGCTGTGCATTATCATGCTGATGGTCATGGATGAACGGCACAACAATGGGCCTCAGGATCTCGTCACGGTATCTCTGTGCATTCAAAATGCCATCAATAAAATGCACCTGTGTTCATTGTTAATAACATACGCCTGCCCATACCATAACCCCACCGCCACCATGGGCCACTCCACAACATTGACATCAGCAAACCGCTCACCCACACGACGCCACACATGCTGTCTGCCATCTGCCCTGAACAGTGAAAACCGGGATTCATCCGTGAAGAGAACACCTCTCCAACGTGCCAGACGCCATGGAATGTGAGCTTTTGCCCACTCAAGTTGGTTACGATGACGAAATGCAGTCAGGTCAAGACCCCGACGAGGACGACAAGCATGCAGATGAGCTTCCCTGAGACGGTTTCTGACAGTTTGTGCAGAAATTCTTTGGTTATGCAAACCAATTGTTAGAGCAGCTGTCCGGGTGGCTGGTCTCAGACGATCTTGGAGGTGAACATGCTGGATGTGGAGGTCCTGGGCTGGTGTGGGTACATGTGGTCTGCGGTGTACTGCCAAATTGTCTGAAATGCCTCTGGAGACGGCTTATAGTAAAAAAATGAACATTCAATTCACGGGCAACAGCTCTGGTGGACATTCCTGCAGTCACCATGCCAATTGATCAAAATCAAAACTTGCGACATCTGTGGCATTGTGCTGTGTGATAAAACTGAACATTTTAGAGTGGCCTTTTATTGTGGCCAGCCTAAGGCACACCTGTGCAATAATCATGCTGTCTAATCAGCATCTTCATATGCCACACCTGTGAGGTGGGATGGATTATCTCGGCAAAGGAGAAGTGCTCACTAACACAGATTTAGACAGATTTGTGAACAATATTTGAGAGAAATGGTCTTTTGTGTATATAAAAAAAATGTTTTAGATCTTTGAGTTCAGCTCATGAAAAATGGGAGCAAAAACAACAGTGTTGCATTTATATTTTTGTTCAGTGTATATTCAACCATTTCAACCATGAATTTAGCTTGAAATCCAAAATTGGTCTTGTGTCTATAAAGTAATAGGCTATATGCCACATAGGCAAGTCCTAGTCCCTGGTTTTAACTAGTTCAGTCACTCTAAGCTGAATGCAGGTTCACTTAGGAAGGCCCTGCAAGTCAGGATGGCTTTGACTGAATGTAGGTATTGCCCATCTCTAGAATGCTACCCCTAAACCCACCAGAATGCAGGAAATCACATCTACCACATCCAAAATTTTCTGGGGGAGGACCCCCAGACCCCAACTATACCACCATTGTCTCTCTCTATGGTATTTGTATGTAAGGTATTAGGCCCTATCCATCTCCAGCAGGCATCCAGAAAATCAGTTAGGGTGCAGGGGATCAGAATGGCATCTACCAAGTCAGTTGACAAACAAACATTTTATGTGTATGCCTAAATGACAAAATTGTGGTCGGCCCCGCTGAATCTCACTTCAAGGTTTTTTGAAAAGTTGGCAGCCCTGTGTTACCACAGACCTAAAATGGCGGATGTGACACACGTTACACCAGATACTGTTGAGTGAGGCAGGAAATTAGAGCAAGAAATTAGAGCAAGACAATGGTCATCAAACCCCTGGCCACACTTGCTCCTTTAAAGTACGTACAAGATGGCATCCAGCTGGATCAAACACATTGTATACTCTAAAAAAGTAGCTGTGCTAACACGTGTGTGTGGAGACTGTGGAAATGGTGAACTGTCTTAAGGAGTTGCTTACAGGGCAATGAATGATTTTACCACAGGTATAAGGTGTGCGTGTGTGTGCATGCAAGTGTGCGTGTAGGTTAGTAAAAGAGAGAGAGAGGGAGAAAGAAAAAAAAAGGAGAGCAGGTGCTTGGAATTGGCGCGAGATAACAGCAGCTGGTCTTTTTTTCAGATAGGGATGCGGCGTATTTTGAGCATGCAGCCGGCATAAACTAATGGTGGTTTATCCACCAAATGAACAACAGTAAATTTGCTCTGGAAAGCACAACAACAAGACAGCAATCAAAGATCGGAACATCAAAGAGAGTTACAGTCGCAGCTCAGATACACGATAAGTATAAAGTCTCTGAAGCACGCAAGATCAGCATCAGCACCCGGGCCAAATGGCATCCCATATAGGCTCTATAAGAACACCCCCGGAGCCCTTAAATACCTCTGGAAGCTGATGAAGGTGGCATGGCAGAAGGGAGTGATACCAAAGGCATGACGAAGAGCTGGAGGCATCCTGATCCCCAAGGGGAAGAACTCAACATCCATCAGCCAGTTTCGCCAGATCAGCCTGCTGAACGTAGAGGGAAAGATCTTCTTCAGTGTCTTGGCCCAAAGGCTCTCTACATTCCTGCAAAGGAACAACTTGGTGGATACATCAGTGCAGAAGGCCGGGATACAGGGGTTCTCAGGATGCCTGGAGCATGCCAATATCATCTGGCACCAGATACAAACTGCCAAAAAGGAATGAAGAGACCTGCATGTGGTTTTCTTAGACCTTGCCAACGCCTTTGGATCAGTCCCTCATAAGATCTTGTGGACGGCCTTCAGCTACTTCGGCGTACCAAAGCACATCACAGATTTGGTCAAGAGCTATTTTCAGGATCTCTAGTTCTGTGTAACATCTGGGAACAACACCACTGCCTGGCAGCATCTGGAAACCGGCATCATGGCAGGCTGCACAATTTCCCCTCTGGCATTCGTCATGGCAATGGAGCTGATCATACGGGTATCTCGTTGGGTGGTGGGAGGTGAGAGGACCAAGAATGGCTTGCGTCTGCTGCCAATAAGAGCCTACATGGATGACATGACCATCATCACAACAACAAAGCCATGCACTAGACGGTTGCTTCAAAAACTCCAGGAAAACATCCAATGGGTCCAAATAGAGTTCAAGCCAAGCAAGTCACGCAGCATCTCTGTCAAAGGCCAACTAACAGGTGAGCGTTTCCACATCAGCAACGAGCCAATCCCAACAGTCCTAGAGAAGCTCATCAAGAGCCTCGGGCGATGGTACACTGCAGACCTGAAAGACACCCAGCAACTTGAACAACTTCGACAGGACACGGCTAATGGCCTCAGGCAGATTAACAACACTGCACTACCAGGGAAACTGAAGCTCTGGTGCTTCCAGTTTGGACTGCTACCCAGACTCCTGTGGCCATTGACCATGTATGAGGTATCGATTAGCCATGCCAACCGGCTGGAAAGGCTGGTTAACTCTCACGTGCGGAAGTGGCTCGGACTTCCCAAATGCCTCAGCAGTGTCAATCAATCAATCAATCAATTTTATTTATAAAGCCCAATATCACAAATCACAATTTGCCTCAGAGGGCTTTACAGCATACAACATCCCTCTGTCCTTAGGACCCTCACAGCGGATAAGGAAAAACTCCCCAAAAAAAACCCTTTAACGGGGAGAAAAAAATGGTAGAAACCTCAGGAAGAGCGACTGAAGGAGGGATCCCTGTTCCAGGACGGACAGACGAGCAATAGATGTTGTACAGAACAGATCAATATAATGAATTAACAGTAATCCATATGACACAATGAGACATAAGGAGAAACAGATATTATATTAATAATATGATTATATATGTATGTGACAATAATGATATGTGTATAATAGTCTAGGTATGACTAATAGTAACAGCAGCAGTGGGAGGCATCAGGCAGGACCATGGCAGCAGCACAACCACGACACATCATCCAGGCACAGCTGCAGTACGAGTTAACCTGCGAGACAGTGGAGCACAAAGGCTCTGGAGAACAAGCCGAGTTAGTAACATGCAGTAGGCCCGGGTTAGAGAGATGCATTAACAGGACATGAATACTAGCAAGGGAGACAGAGAGAGTGAGTGAGAAGGAGAGAAGGGGCTCGGTGTATTATAGGAGGTCCCCCGGCAGACTAGGCCTATGTCAGCCTAACTAGGGGCTGGTCCAAGACAAGCCTGAGCCAGCCCTAACTATAAGCTTTATCAAATAGGAAAGTCTTAAGTCTAGTCTTGAAAGTGGAGACGGTGTCTGCCTCCCGGACCGAAACAGGAAGCTGATTCCACAAAAGAGGAGCCTGATAGCTGAAGGCTCTGGCTCCTGTTCTACTTTTGGAGACTTTAGGGACCACGAGTAACCCTGCATTCTCAGAGCGCAGTGTTCTGGTGGGATAATAGGGCACTATGAGCTCTCTGAGATATGATGGAGCCTGATCATTGTGGGACTCTACAGCGATGGAGCCCTGTCACTGCCAATTTCCAGCCTGGTTGAGGAGTTCAAGTGTGCCAAGGTGAGACTGGAAATGTCCCTCATTGACTTTCAGGACTCTGTGGTGAGAGGCGCCGCTCCTACCCTAGCAACAGGGAAGAAGTGGACCCCAGCCACTGCTGTGCAGCAGGCCAAATCTGCTCTCCGCCATCGTGACGTAGTGGGCCACGTCCAACAAGGCAGAGGAGGCCTCGGCCTTGGAACTGTAACACCTCTCTGGCAAAAGGCATCTGCAACCGAACGTCGAACCATGGTAGTAGAGGAGGTGCGTCGACAGGGGGACGCAGCCAGACGTTCCAAAGCCATCGCACAAGCCAAACAGGGCCGCTGGATGAGATGGGATGGTGTTGAGAAGAAGAAGCTCACATGGAGCGAACTCTGGACCATGGAATCCAACAGGCAGAGCTTCATCGTCCGAGCCACATATGACGTGCTGCCCTCTCCCACAAACTTGCAGCTGTGGCTTGGAAAGGACCCGTCCTGCCCCTTGTGCACAACCCCAGCAACACTCAAGCACATCCTGGTTGGCTGTAGGACCAGCCTCACCCAAGGCAGATACACGTGGAGACACAACCAGGTCCTCAGGTGTCTACCCGATAAACTGGAGTGCAAGAGGGTATCCATCAATGCCCACCCCTTCAATAACCAGGATGTGCGCCGACACCCACCATCGTTCGGGAGGGGGACAAGCAGAGGATTAACCCCTCAAACCCTGATCTGGGCCCACTGAACGCAGCCAGGGAATGACAGATGTGTTGTGACCTAAATCACAGGCTCATTTTCCCTCTGGAGATCGCAACTACCACCCTGCGACCAGACCTCGTCCTCTGGTCTAACTCCTTCCATCTCGCCTACATCATCGAGCTGACAGTTCCATGGGAGGATGCCATTGAAGAAGCATATGAGTGCAAGAAGCTGTGGTACTCCAACTTAGCAGCTGAGGCAGAGGACAGAGGCTGGAAGATAAAGGTGCGCCCGGTGGAGGTGGGTTGTAGGAACTTTGTTGCCAGCACAACAGCAGAGTCAGGGGACAGGCTCACAGACAGGCCATCAAAGAGCTGGCCAACACCACGGAGAGGACGAGTCATTGGCTATGGCTGAAGAGGACGGACACCATCTGGGCAGCTAAGGCTAACCCCGGGACGCACACCCAGGCTCGATCAACCTGTAGTGGGCCTGCCTCAGCTGAGGGCATATTGTGATAAATGGCCGAAACGCCCTGTGACGCTGAGGTACACAACTGACGAGGTGTCCCGGTGGTAAAGCCTTTCAGCAGCCACCTTTCAAAACCTCCCAGTAAGAAGTGGTGCAGACTTTAGGGATTGCAACATCTAGTCCTTTTAATGAACTCTGCACAGACTAAAGCTCTCTTACTCAGGTCGCTAGGCGTGACAAGTGTGCATCCCGTCCACCTCGTCCCGCTGCTCTGTGATGGGTGCACGGGGCTGCTGTAGCGTATAGCAGGATGAAAGGAGCTGTCCTCGGCACGGCAGAAGAGGGATCAGCAGAGTCGACTCTTGATCTCTTTTCTTCATTCCTGTCAGTACACGTGCAGCCGAATTCTGGATCAGCTGGAGAGTTTCCAGAGACTTATTAGAGCAACCTGCTAATAGGGAGTTACAGTAATCGAGCCTAGAGGTAACAAATGTGTAGACCAATTTCTCTGCATCCTTTTGAGACAGAATAGGCCTAATTTTTGCAATATTACGCAGATGAAAGAATGCAGTCTGTGAAGCTTGTTTTATATGGGAGTTAAAAGACAAATCTTCATCAAATATTACTCAGAGGTTTCTTACAGTAGTGCTAGAGAACAGAGCAATGCCATCCTAAGAAACTATATCTGCAGACAGAGAGTTTCTGAGGTGTTTGGGACAGAGAATAATAACTTCAGTTCATTCGGAACACTTTTGTCAAAGAAAACTATTTCCATTTGCAGTACTATATTTGGCGGTATGGCTCTGTTCTGGGGCCCCTCTGCCTTTCCTCAGGCCTACACAGAAAGACTCTTCCACGTGCCTACGTGGAAAGCATAAGGCGGAAAGAGCACACCTTTCTGCCCTTCTGCATGCCTACATGGAAAGCCAAAGGCAGAGAGAGCACACCTCTCCGCCCTTCCACACGCCTGCGTGGAAAGCCATAAGGCAGAGAGAGCACACCTGTCTGTGTTACAGCCGTGGCTGTACCTCCCTCCTCCCCTGTGTTTCCCTGTGTTTTCCCCTCCCTTGTGTTTCCTTGTGTCTCTCCCTGTGTTTTGTTTTGTGTGCTGGCGTGGGTGTGGTCATCTCCTGTCACTCACTCTCAGCTCCTGGATTCCTCCACACCTGCCTGCCATCAGCTCATCAGCTCCCTCAGTCTCCACACCTGCCATCCATCAGCTCGTCTCCATTGCAGTATATCTACACTGGCTTTTCCACCACTCCTCGCCAGATTGTTGTCAAACCTCTGTGGATCATTATCATCTGCCAGCTACCAACTGCTCTGTTCTCCCAGCCATCCTCCAGCTCCAAGCCACCTCTGCCTTCCACTCAGCCCTCCATTCTCCTCACCTTCCCACGCCAGCCATTCCCTGTGCCAGCAGCCACCTCTGCCCTAACCGGACCCCCCTTTTTCCCCTTCCCTTCAATAAATCCATTCTTACACTCAACCACGGTCTCGCTCTTGGGTCCCCCTTGTGAGTCTGTCACAGAACAATCTGGCCAGTATGGACCCAGCGGACGTGGATTCACTCCGTCATGCTCTGGCTGCCCAGGGGAACCTTCTTGGACAACATGACAAGCTTCTTCAGGAAGTAGTGGATTCATTACGGGCATTAAATATCAGTGTTTCCCAACTCACTGCTTCATCAGCCACTGCTCCTTCCGATGCTGCTCCTCCAGACGCTGCTTGCCCTGCTTCACCCCCAGCTCAGGCCACTCCAGCTCCGCCTCCCCGGGAACCTCACATCCCGACCCCGGAGCGATACTCTGGCGAGCCGGGAGCTTGTGGACAGTTTTTGTTCCAGTGCGCTCTTGTGTTTCAGCAGCAACCAGCAACCTATAGCTCAGGTCAGTCACGTATTGCCTATATTATGGGTTTGCTTTCCGGGAGAGCAGCTCAGTGGGTTAAAGCGCTGTGGGATAGAGCCTCCCCCGTGCTCTCTTCCTACCCTCAGTTTGTGGCCGAGTTAAAGAAAGTTTTTGACTGTCCTATCCAAAGCAAAGAGGCTTCTAGCAAGCTTTTCTCCTTCCGTCAAGGGTCCAGGTCAGTTGCGGACTATTCCATTGAGTTCAGGATATTGGCAGCAGAAAGTGGGTGGGGAGAGATAAGCTTGCAGGGAGCATATATGAATGGATTGGCGGATTACATCAAGGATGAGCTAGCGGCGAGGGATGAAACAGAGGATTTGGACTCCCTTATTTCCCTGGCTACTCGTCTTGACAATCGCCTGCGGCAGCGCTGCAGGGAGAAAGCAGGCCGTCCACAAACTCCCATGTCACGCCCCCTGCCTCTGCCTGTGCCTCAACCTAGCTTAGCTCCCCGAGCCATTCCCTGTGCCAGGTCCCTCTCCAGTGACTCCTCCAGCTCCTCCTCCCCTCTACTCCCTGAAGAGCCCATGCAGCTGGGTCGGGCTCGTCTTTCCCCAACAGAGCGTCAGAGGAGAATGCAAGCCGGAAAGTGCATTTATTGCGGCCAAAAGGGTCACTTCCTTGCCTCTTGTCCCCATCGCCCAAAAGAAGAGGCTCGTCAGTAGCAGTGGGGGTTCTGTCGAGCCAAACTCCTTCCTCTCCTAACCCCCGACCCAGAATGCAGTTCAGTGCCACACTGTGTTGGAACCAATTGTCCCTGCCTCTACTTGCCTTGGTGGACTCCGGTGCGGACGAGAGCTTCATGGATGCCACTCTGGCTGCTCAAACAGGCATCACCAGTGAGCCCCTTGACGTTCCCCTGAAGGCTAATGTCCTCAATGGCCATCTCCTTGCCCATGTGACACACCGTACCAAACCTGTACATCTCATCCTGTCTGGTAATCATCGTGAGTACATTCAGTTCCATCTAATTTCCTCTCCTAGTGCCCCCATTGTCTTAGGTCACCCCTGGCTCCGTAAACACAATCCTCATATCAACTGGTCTGCTGGCACAATGGTTAGCTGGAGTCCTTTTTGTCACTCAACCTGCTTGCAGTCTGCCCTTGCCCCAGTAGAGGCCACTGTTTCCCCTCCTACCTCGGAACCCCCAGATCTGTCAGCAGTCCCAGCTGTGTATCATGATTTGGGTGAAGTCTTCAGCAAACAGCAGTGCTCTCTCCCCCCTCATCGCCCATATGATTGCTCCGTTGACCTCCTCCCTGGGGCCCCCCTGCCTTCTATTCGCCTGTTTAACCTTTCCCGTCTAGAGAGAGAGGCGATGGAGCAATACATTCATGAATCTCTGGCTGCTGGAATCATCCGTCCGTCCTCTTCCCCAGTCGGAGCAGGTTTCTTCTTTGTGTCCAAGAAAGATCGCACACTCCGCCCCTGCATTGACTACAGAGGTCTCAACGCCATCACCATCAAAAATAAGTATCCTTTGCCCCTCATCAACTCAGCTTTCGAACCCATTCAGAAAGCCACCATCTTTTCAAAACTGGATCTGAGAAACGCTTACCATCTTGTCAGGATCAAGGAAGGAGACGAGTGGAAAACGGCCTTCAACACCCCTCTTGGACACTTCGAGTACCTCGTGATGCTTTTTGGTCTGACTAATGCCCCCGCCGTGTTCCAAGCCCTAGTGAACGATGTACTCCGTGACTTCCTCAACAGAACTGTGTTCGTCTACCTTGACGACATTCTGATCTTCTCCCAAAACCCCGAAGAACAAATCCAACATGTCCGACAAGTACTCCAGAGGCTCCTAGAGAATAAGCTCTTTGTGAAAGCAGAGAAATGCGAATTCCATGTCAGTTCAGTGTCCTTCCTGGGGTACATCCTTGAAAGTGGACAAATGAGAACGGACCCTGCAAAGATCCAGGCGGTGGCTAACTGGCCTCAACCCACGTCTCTTAAGCAGCTCCAGCAGTTCCTCGGCTTTGCTAACTTTTACCGCCGCTTCATCAGAGACTACAGTCGGGTGGCCGCACCCCTAACCAAACTCACCTCCACTGCAACCGCCTTTTCTTGGACCCCTGAGGCTGAGGCGGCCTTCTCTGGTCTCAAAAGGCTCTTCACTTCTGCGCCTGTGCTCATCCACCCAGACCCCACTCGTCAGTTTATTGTGGAGGTCGACGCATCCAGCTCTGGAGTGGGGGCGGTGCTCTCTCAGCGTTCAGCCACCGACCAGAAGTTGCATCCTTGTGCTTTCTTCTCCCGCCGTCTGTCACCGGCTGAGAGAAATTATGATGTTGGGAACAGGGAACTGCTGGCCATCAAACTCGCTCTGGAAGAGTGGAGGCACTGGCTGGAGGGGGCCGAACATCCGTTCATCGTATGGACTGACTACAAAAACTTGGCTTACATCCAGACCGCCAAACGGCTCAACTCCCGTCAAGCTCGCTGGGCCTTGTTCTTTGGCCGCTTCTCCTTCACACTCACGTATCGTCCAGGCTCTCGAAACCTGAAGCCAGATGCCCTCTCCCGCCAATTTTCCTCTGAGGAGGTGCCCTCCATCCCAGACACCATCCTTCCTGATACTTGCGTGGTGGCAGCGGTGACATGGGAGATCGAGTCCATCATCAGGGATGCTCAACAAGCTCAGCCAGACCCAGGTAATGGGCCTCCCAACCGTCTCTTTGTGCCTGACTCAGTCCGTTCCCAAGTCCTCCAGTGGGGGCACACTTCCCGATTTGCTTGTCACCCTGGAACTGCCCGTACCCTGTCCCTCCTTAAGCGGCATTTCTGGTGGCCTTCAATGGACTCCGACACCCGTGCCTTTGTGTCCGCCTGTACAGTGTGTGCCCGTGCCAAGGCCTCTCACCAACCACCTGCCGGGTTACTCCGTCCCTTGCCAGTCCCAGCTCGTCCATGGTCTCACATAGCCCTTGACTTTGTTACTGGACTTCCACCCTCACAAGGTAATACCACCATACTAACCATTGTGGACCGATTTTCTAAATCTGCACACTTCGTGCCTCTCCCCAAGCTCCCCACGGCCTTGGAAACCGCTGACCTGCTGGTGTACCATGTCCTCCGCCTCCATGGAATACCCTCTGACATTGTGTCTGTCACCATTTGAATGTGCCATGGGTTTCCAACCACCTCTGTTTCCAGCCTTGGAAAATGACATCTTAGTTCCTTCGGTCCAAGCCCATCTTCGCCGTTGCCACAAGGTCTCGAGGGATGCCCGTGCTGCCTTGCTCCGCACTGCTGACCGCAATCGTCGCATTGCTGACCGCCATCGGACACCAGCCCCTAATTACCAACCAGGTCAGAAAGTGTGGCTCTCTTCTAAAGATCTCCCTTTGCAAACCTCTTCCAAGAAACTCACACCCCGTTATGTTGGCCCATATGAGATACATTCTGTCATAAATCCCACCGTTGTCAAGCTCAAGCTTCCTCCTCACATGAGGGTTCACCCTGCATTTCATGTCTCCCAGTTGAAGCCTGTCTCCACTAGCCCACTGTCTCCTCCAGCTGCAGCCCCACCGCCCCCCCGCATCATCGATGACCATCCGGCCTACACTGTCCGGCGGTTGTTGGATGTGCGCCGCCGAGGCCGGGGCTTCCAGTATTTGGTTGACTGGGAAGGCTATGGGCCTGAGGACCGCTGCTGGGTCCCTCGTCGGGATATTTTGGGTGTGTCCCTGGTCCGGGACTTCCACCGTGAACACCCTGACAAGCCCGGTGGGTCGCCTGGAGGCACCCGTTGAGGGGGGGGTACTGTTACAGCCGTGGCTGTACCTCCCTCCTCCCCTGTGTTTCCCTGTGTTTTCCCCTCCCTTGTGTTTCCTTGTGTCTCTCCCTGTGTTTTGTTTTGTGTGCTGGCGTGGGTGTGGTCATCTCCTGTCACTCACTCTCAGCTCCTGGATTCCTCCACACCTGCCTGCCATCAGCTCATCAGCTCCCTCAGTCTCCACACCTGCCATCCATCAGCTCGTCTCCATTGCAGGATATATACACTGGCTTTTCCACCACTCCTCGCCAGATTGTTGTCAAACCTCTGTGGATCATTATCATCTGCCAGCTACCAACTGCTCTGTTCTCCCAGCCATCCTCCAGCTCCAAGCCACCTCTGCCTTCCACTCAGCCCTCCATTCTCCTCACCTTCCCACACCAGCCATTCCCTGTGCCAGCAGCCACCTCTGCCCTAACCGGACCCCCCTTTTTCCCCTTCCCTTCAATAAATCCATTCTTACACTCAACCACGGTCTCGCTCTTGGGTCCCCCTTGTGAGTCTGTCACAGTCTGCCCTTCCAGGTGCAGAGGCAGCAGAAAATACCCCCAAAACAACCATACCAGGCAAACCTCTCTGGCCGTCCAGAGTGCTGGAAGTACCAGCAGAGGGGCAGCTTAGGTGGACAGCCAATTTGACCAATCAATTGCAATGAGGCTAACAGTACCAACATGGATTGCTAGATGACTACGTAGCTTGTGAGTTAATAAGAGGGCCCAGCAGATAAGCCATAACATCGCCAGTAGTTCACAAGGCACTTATAGCTTTTATATTTTCTTTATAGCTTGAGTCTTGGGCTGGAGGTAACATTCATAAGCAAATGATGTCCATCAGCCCATTGCCTTGGCGTTGGGACAGAAGCAATGGATGCTGCACTTGTAGCTTCTCCCATGCAGAGAGATCAAGCAGTATAGTGTTCATGTGGTAGCCCACCAGGCTGGCAGAGGAGGCAAGGTGAGAAGCAAGGCGAGAGGCATGGGATTTACCTCCTCTGTGAAAAGAGAGGCTCCTGCCGGTTGGCTTGAGGTCAGCTTTTCAGGTAGTGAGTCATAGAAGACAGAGAACAAGCAGAATTAGTTTTCAGAATTAAACTGCGTTCCTTACCTATCTCTGTCAGTCTTTGTGAGTTTTACTAATATGGAGAAGCAGTGAGGGTTAATGATTATGTGGCGATAAGCATACAAGTGGGAGGTTTAAGTATTAGGGAATGACCAACCAAACCAGACAACGCCACCTTGGGAATTTCGCCCAAGGAAATAGTTTTGTTTTACTTTATTGGAGCTAATACCAAGGCACTCAGGTTCGTTCTACTTATGGAGCAGGAGACGTGGTTCCAGTTATAAAAATATATATTTTTTATTACAAAATTTCATAAAACTGACATATATTAAAATAAGCTTTGCGTGTGGCTCTTTAATGGAAAGAAATACTCAAAACAGGGCTGGAGCTTACCAGTGGGGGAGACTAGGAGAACGGGGAGGTGAAGGAACCCAGGGAGAAGAGCACCCCACTTGCTCGTGTCACTCAAACACCAAAAAACCAAATAACTGAGGAGGGGTCGCACAGCACACACACACCAAAAAAAAAGGGGAACCCCACCACCAGGACACCGGGACTGCCACCGTAAGCTTCCAGCACCTGAAAAAAACAGGAAAAGAAAATATTAAAGAAGGGGATAACTCAAAACAATCAAACAAAACAACCCAATAAACAAAATAACCAAATAAATAAATAAGGCTTAAGGATAGGCAGCAACCAAGGTTACAAATGAACAAACTTGGCAAAATAGTCACTGTAGCTGCCAAAAATAACTCAATTTAATGACTAACAAAATAAGCTGACAAAAGTGACTAAGCAAAAGAAAAACAAATGATTTACCAGAAATAACAATTATACACAAAATAAATCAAATGATGAAAGTCCAGCTAACAGAATTTACAAAACTCAGGCGCCTTGATCAAACAAATCACAAAGTAATCCTAATTTAAGAAAAAAAAAGAGCTACAGTCAATCAAAAGGTAATTAATTACTAATCTGAAAAGAAAATAAGATCTGATTAAGCAAAACCAAAACAACAAAAATTAACCCAACATAAGGGAATCAAAGCCAACACATGCTGCATCAGGGCTGAGGCAAAAGAAAGAAGGAGCTAACTAAATAGGGATGAAGTTCTGCCGGTGGACACAGAATATCCCATACAGCAAGCATGTGCAGAGCCCAGCAGATTAAAGCCAGCACAGGAGTGATGCGAGCAGTGCACTAAGCAAAACATGCAGCAAAGCAGCAGCGGATCTTCCAAACAGCGTCACACCGCACATCAATTAACATCTACAATGAAAATATAAATAGACTAGATTAATATTAAAAGAATTAATGCTGAGGCGGAGAGGCTGGGCAACATAGGCCCTACATACCGATCAGGCAGCGTCGATGACGCACACACACTGGAGAGGGTAGGAGCACGTCAGGTCTCACAGCGGCAGTGGCACACGTGACTGACCAAGAGCGCATTGAATGGCAGGTTACCAGCGAGCCAGCCCCATAGGCGCAGCGTCCGTCTGTCGGACGTCTGCACACAGACAAACCATAACTGTGACAACTGCAAAATCCACCGCAAACAACAACAACAAAACCAGGCAGCTACCGCTACATTACCTGCACAGGTGATGGCGAAGAGGAGGAAGTGAGGCGACCTGAAAGTGGGCGGGCCTCAGAGCCAAAGAGCAAGAGGAAGGCGAGATGGACACTGCCTCCCTAAATAAGGTGGCCTCAGGTGCGGATTGGCTAAGAAGGCAGGGGAGAGCAACGCAGCACACTCACCCATGGGAGAGCACTTCATCCTGCTACAATCTACCCCCCCCAAATGCATCGTCACCCCGACGATGTAACACTCCATCCCAAGGCAACCAACACTAGTTCCACGGTCGGAAAAGAGCGGACACTGCATTTGACATTGGGCCAGAGGAATTTGCAGCACTGCGTACCAAGTTACCAACGGGTCTTGGGAGGTGGTTAATGTTTGAATGGTGACCTGCAGTCGAACGTACTGAACGGCGGACTGCTGCCTCACCAGCGCCTGGGTACGTGGCTGGTGGAACGCCAACGTGAGTGGATGGTGCGCCTGCCACAGGATCCACACAAGGATCTGGTACAGTTGGAACTGGGTCTACTTGTGGGAGCCGCAACCGAGGAGTGGTTTGGGTCACTGCAGCTGTTTGAATGGGTGCTGCAGGAGGGATCTCCTGCCTCAAAACAAACAAATCACCGTCATGTGGAAGTTCATCCTCTGACGGTTGCTCGTCAGAAAGCGGTGCAGAAGAGGCGGCGGCACCATCCAGAGCACCAGCACCAACCACTGCCTTCAGGAGTGTACGGTGAACATGTTTGATTCGAGAGTGATCATTAGCAGGGGCGATGGTGTACACAGAGCCTCTGTCCTTCCGTGCTTTAAGGACTATGTGCACTACGGGTCCCCACAGATCCTGAATCTTATGACGCCCTTTTGCACCGAAGTCCCGCAACAGCACCAGCTGGCCCTCCTGCAATGGAGCATCTCGGACATGCTGGTCATGGTTGTTCTTTCTACGCTCTGCTGCAACCCTGAGCCTCTCTCGGGTGCCCTCAAAGGCAATCTGCAAGCGAGTCTGATGCTCCTGGATCCACTCATTAACATCACCACCAACTGGATCTTGGACTTGACCCAACAAGAAATCAACTGGGAGCCTGGGCTCTTGCCCGAACAGTAAAAAGAACGGCGACTCACCAGTTGACTGATGGGGAGTGGTGTTGTATGAGAACAGGAGCTGAGGCAGACAGGTGTGCCAGTCCCGCTTTCGGGAGACAGGCAGGGTACGCAACAAATTATGGAGGGTTCAATTGAACCTTTCACACTGTCCATTACCAGCGGGGTGGTATGGAGTTGTGCGGGATTTTTCAATACCGTAAAGGCTACAAAGCTGTTGAATCAGACAGCTTTCAAAGTTGCGGCCCTGGTCACTATGAATACGGGCGGGGACACCAAACTTACAAAACCATTCCGTGACCAAAACCTGAGCCACAGTGGCGGCTCGCTGGTCACGAGTGGGAACAGCCAGTGTATACTTACTGAAAACGTCAGTCATTACAAGGACGTTCTCAATCCCAGTATGGGTAGGTTCCAACACTGTGAAGTCCATGGCCAGGATTTCGTTTGGCCGAGATGCTAGCAAGTGACCCATGAAGCCACGAGGGGCTGGCTGTGTGTTCTTGGCAACCTGGCACCTCTCACATGACTGGCACCACTGTGCCACATCGGAAGACATGTTCGGCCAGTAACACCGCTGCCGTAATAGCTCCAAGGTCCTCTCAACACCTTGGTGGCCATGCCTCTGGTGAACTTCAGTCAGGACCTCATCCTTCAAGACCGCAGGCAACAGCAGCTGGAAAACCGCTTCAGCGCCATCTGAACGAAACACCTGCCAATACACAATCCCACTCCTCTCCACGAGGTGATCCCACTGACGGAGGAGGACCAAAGCAGGCTGGGAAAGCTGTCCACGCTCTGCTTGGTTTGGATGCCGCTTCTGTTTCCAGAATACCAAGACTTCCTGGATAACAGGGTCAGCCTGCTGGAGTGTACAGAGGTCAGAAGGGGCATAATGGGGCAGCGCTACAACAGCAGCTTGGGTTGCTTTGGACCTCTGAAACTGCAGAGCTTGTTGCAAAGGTTCAGGGAGTGATGTGCCGGGGAGCATGGCTTCCATGTCTCTTGCACCGGGAGGACGCTGACGGGACAAAGCATCAGCATTCTTGTTAACCTTTCCCTGAGCGATATCTAATCTCAAAGTCAAATGCTGCGAGCTGGGCTGCCCAACGTTGCTCCGTGGCACCAAGCTTAGCGGAGGACAGGTGGCTAAGCGGATAGTTGTCCGTATAGACAACACACTTATGGCCGAGCAGATACTCCCTGAATTTTTCTGTCATGGCCCACTTGAGTGCCAAAAACTCCAATCTCATGGAGCTATAGTTTAGCATGTTGTGCTCAGTGGGCCACAGGCCTCGACTTGCATAGGCAATGGGCCTCACCTTGCCACCCTGTTCCTGCGAGAGCACAGCTCCCAGGCCACCCTGACTTGCGTCAACCTCCAAAATAAAGGGGAGGGAGAAGTCGGCATATGCCAGCACAGGTGCAGTAGTGAGTTTGGTCTTTAGTGCTTCGAAACTTCGGTGACACTCATCAGACCACTTCTCAGCAACTGCATGATCTGACCTCTTCTTGGATTTGGTGCCCCCCAACTCGGCCACCAGTCTGTGTAGAGGGGCTGCCAACTTTGCAAAGCCTTCCACGAACCGGCGGTAGTAACTGGCAAAGCCGAGAAACGACCGCAGTTCAGAGATGGTAGTAGGAGGCTGCCAGTTTGCCACCACCTCGACTTTACTGGGATCTGTGGAGACACCTTTGTCTGAAATCACATGGCCTAAGTAACGCAACTCCGGCTGGAAAAAGGAACACTTGGTGAGTTTAGCTTTAAGCCCCTCTTGCTGTAGCCGCCCGAGCACCACCTCCAATCCTTCCAGATGTTGATCGACTGTAGAGGAAAAGACTACAATGTCATCCAGATAGAGCAGCAAAGACTGGCATTGCTGGTCACCAAAAATGCGCTGCATCAATCTCTGGAAGGTGCTCGGGGCATTGCAGAGGCCAAAGGGCATGCGATTCCACTCAAAAAGGCCAAAAGGAGTGCAAAAGGCTGTTTTGGGTCGATCTACCTCTGCTACTGGGACCTGGTTGTACCCGCTGGCCAGGTCCATGGTGGAGAACCAGCGAGCGCCTGTCAGAGCATCGAGCGACTCCTCGATGCAGGGAAGGGGAAACACATCTTTCCTGGTTTTCTGGTTCAACTGCCTGTAGTCGACGCATAGGCGAAGACTGCCATCCTTCTTTTTAACAAGAACGATGGGGGACGCATAGGGGCTGCAGCTCTCTCTGATCACCTGTGACTCAAGCAATTTGTTAATATGCTCTTACACAACCTCATAGTCAGACTGAGGGATACACCTGTAGCGCTGTCGAACAGGAGCGTTGTCCAAGAGAGGAATGTCATGGGCAATCAAGTTGGTGCAGCCGAGATCCCCATCGTGCGCAGCGAAGACGGGGGCATACTTTGTGAGAAGGAACCTTACCTTACCCTGCTCTTCAGCAGGCAAGGATGACAAGTCCATGGCTGCAATCTGCTCTGGAACCGAAGCAGACACAGACTGAGATGCCACTGTGGCCACATTAGAAGGCACTTCAGTGACTCCTGTGGGAAGGCTCACAACAGTTACTTCATTCAAACCGCCAATAACTGTGCGGGGGTAGAGCAACACCTCGGTGGAACCTACGTTCACGATGGGAATGTAGGCAGTGCCCCTTTTTACCTGAACCAGAGCGGGAGAGGCAAGCAGTCCAGCAGGAAGGCCAGAGTCCAAGGGCTCAAACAACACCGTGGTGCCAGAGTAGAGCTCTGAGCACGTGGCTGCGACAACCTTCATCATGCCACCAGGGATCCGCCAAGCCTTCCTGCCGCGCACTTGGACCCTACCGGAGTCATGCTGAGGGGCCTTCACGCTGGTCTGATGGCACTTTTGCAGTGCCTGCACAACTGCTTCTGGGGCCTCAAATACTGACGGCAACTCAAACAAGGCCAGACCGTGCTGCCCAAAAAGCTCACGATAGCATCTCCGGATGACATTCATCCCTAAGACACCAGGAGCCTGAGCTGACACACCACCAGGAGGGTCCTTGACCACCAATACCCCACACTGCGGCATTAACTTACCACAAAGCTCAATTTCTAGCTCCAAGTATCCGATGTAAGGAATGGCCAGCCCATTGGCGGCCCTGAGCTGGAGCCAGTGGCAAGACTGAAGCTTCTCTTGTCCCCAAGGCTCGAAATGTTGGTGGAAGAAGCTTTCGGTTATAGTGGACACCATGGAACCTGTATCCACCAAGCAAGGGACCTTGATTCCACCCACGCTTACATTTAAATGGGGACAAGAGGACATGAGCTTAGCAACTTCATCTGAATCACTAAAAACAACTTCCGAGCCAGTGGCTGCACCCCCAGAACTGTGGCTCTGCAACTCCAACCAAACCAGACAACGCCACCTTGGGAATTTCGCCCAAGGAAATAGTTTTGTTTTACCTTATTGGAGCTAATACCAAGGCACTCAGGTTCGTTCTACTTATGGAGCAGGAGACGTGGTTCCAGTTATAAAATATATATTTTTTATTACAAAATTTCATAAAACTGACATATATTAAATTAAGCTTTGCGTGTGGCTCTTTAATGGAAAGAAATACTCAAAACAGGGCTGGAGCTTACCAGTGGGGGAGACTAGGAGAACGGGGAGGTGAAGGAACCCAGGGAGAAGAGCACCCCACTCGCTCGTGTCACTCAAACACCAAAAAACCAAATAACTGAGGAGGGGTCGCACAGCACACACACACCAAAAAAAAAGGGGAACCCCACCACCAGGACACCGGGACTGCCACCGTAAGCTTCCAGCACCTGAAAAAAACAGGAAAAGAAAATATTGAAGAAGGGGATAACTCAAAACAATCAAGCAAAGCAAACAAAACAACCCAATAAACAAAATAACCAAATAAATAAATAAGGCTTAAGGATAGGCAGCAACCAAGGTTACAAATGAACAAACTTGGCAAAATAGTCACTGTAGCTGCCGAAAATAACTCAATTTAATGACTAACAAAATAAGATGACAAAAGTGACTAAGCAAAAGAAAAACAAATGATTTACCAGAAATAACAATTATACACAAAATAAATCAAATGATGAAAGTCCAGCTAACAGAATTTACAAAACTCAGGCGCCTTGATCAAACAAATCACAAAGTAATCCTAATTTAAGAAAAAAAAGAGCTACAGTCAATCAAAAGTAAGAAAAATATAAAATAAAAAATAAGATCTGATTAAGCAAAACCAAAACAACAAAGATTAACCCAACATAAGGGAATCAAAGCCAACACATGCTGCATCAGGGCTGAGGCAAAAGAAAGAAGGAGCTAACTAAATAGGGATGAAGAAGTTCTGCCGGTGGACACAGAATATCCCATACAGCAAGTACGTGCAGAGCCCAGCAGATTAAAGCCAGCACAGGAGTGATGCGAGCAGTGCACTAAGCAAAACATGCAGCAAAGCAGCAGCGGATCTTCCAAACAGCGTCACACCGCACATCAATTAACATCTACAATGAAAATATAAATAGACTAGATTAATATTAAAAGAATTAATGCTGAGGCGGAGAGGCTGGGCAACATAGGCCCTACATACCGATCAGGCAGCGTCGATGACGCACACACACTGGAGAGGGTAGGAGCACGTCAGGTCTCACAGCGGCAGTGGCACACGTGACTAACCAAGAGCGCATTGAATGGCAGGTTACCAGCGAGCCAGCCCCATAGGTGCAGCGTCCGCCTGTAAATAAGGTGGCCTCAGGTGCGGATTGGCTAAGAAGGCAGGGGAGAGCAACGCAGCACACTCACCCATGGGAGAGCACTTCATCCTGCTACAATCACATCGGCTACAGTGAGGTCATGCGTAGGATCAAAAGATTCAGTGCATGTAGTTAACTCATCACCTCTAAGAAACCCATAAAGCTGTGTGGGAAACCTTTCTAATGGCAAGTCTAAGAACCAGAGCTCCTATCCCTTGAATATGTGATTGCTTTGCATAAGTGGGAGAGTGAAAGAGTGACAAGTAGAGTTGCCTTGTGGTTTCCCCTCTAAAGCCATCAGCAAGAGGTCAGCAGATGGATTTTCTAGCAGGCTGTTGGTAGAAGGATCCAAATAGCGCAGGTGGGATTTATTACCTGTGGCAACTCCCTTAATGGAAGATGGCTGCATTTTGCGGGATTCAAAACAGAGAATATTAAATGCACATATGACGGAAATATTGACAGGCAAAATACCTACAGAATTCTTTTGGCCCTACACCGGTGAATGTAGTTATTGAACTCCCCCCCCCCCAAAACCAACTGCAGGGGCTGCATCTGTATAACTTGATGGCTAGAAGATCTGAGGTTCTCATTATAAAAGGATGGGATGTTGCTCCATTTGTGGCACAGAAGAGACCAGATTGACACCAGACATGCTTGTTGATCTTGAAGAAGGCCCAAAGGCCGGAACGTCATCAAAATAAAAGAAATGCATACGGAGCCAGACTGTGCGACACTTCATTTCTACAATCAAGTCTATTGCCAGTGATCAGCACCTCATCACAATTTTTTGGTGTGCATTACTTTTATTTTTTAAACAGAAGAGACCAGAACCAGAGCTCAGATCTGCAGCCTGCATCCAAGCATGGAGTACTCTACAGATTTGGGGTGTGGTCCAAATCGCATGCTTCACTTTTCACTTTAGTATGTACTGCAGCTGCCCTTAAAAGTACATACTGTTGCAGTGGCTCAGTTGATATGACAAATCTTTTACCGTGCAAAGGATTGTGGGCTAGAAAGTCAGGAAGGCATGCTGACTTGCATGTTTCAAAATCTGAACGGATGTAGAAAACATTGTGTTTTTTTGGTTTGTTTGTTTGTTTTTTGCATACTGCATTTCGCATATTATGTATTGGAGCATACAAAATCTTTTTCTGGCATACTATATATATGGCAGTATGGGTATTGGAATGCACAGTTTGAGAGGTTGAGAAGCCTGGATATAAAGAATAATCCCTGGGGAATAATGCATGTGCAAATAAGATACCCAAGAGAAGACAGAACTCCTCTTTGTCATGCTACTGCCTCCTATGCTTCTCATGACCTCTCTGATGCGATTACATGTGCGATTTTTTAATTATTATTTTTATTTATGTATTTATTTTATTTTATTTTATTTTTTTTTTTGGAATTATTGATTTACTTTTGCTTGCATGTGGTTGATATCTAACCTGACGTTTTGTCTTCGGGAAGAGGAATACCTAATTTAGCAATATAGCAAAAGTATGTTTGAGAGCAAAGATGCATTGATTTGGTTAAATGAACAGTCTTCCAGCAGGAGGTCATCTAAGACATGGAGCAAGAAAGGCATTTTACAGTTATTAAAGAATCCAGAAAAGTGCATCCGACAAAGTGACAAATAATTATTTGGGCTGATGCAACAACCAAAGATGAGCCTAACTGAAAATGCATCCCCCTCTATTTAAACATCAAATGGATGCCACTGGGAAGGGTGTAAAGGCATGCTTGAAAGTATCATTGATAACTGCCTTGGCTAGGTGCACACCCCTCCTCCTTCTTAATAAACTTTAGGGCATCATCCAAAAGCATAAAACTGTGAAAACTGTGCCAAAGAGATGAAACTATAATGCTTTGAGCTTGTCTTGATGAGGAGCAGATAAATAATAATTAGGCGCTTGCCTGGCATATTATGGGTAGCTATACCTATATTCTTCAAATTAACCAATCATGGAGCCTCTTTTTCAGGCGTGCATCTTGAGCTCCTTCAAGCAAAGTGTACATTACTGCAAGCAAGTGACACTTGTCAACCACGTGAAGCCAGCTAGGAACCCTTGTATCACTCCTGTTATCATAATTGATAAAACAGCAATAAGGATTTTTTTTTCTAAGCTTTTCCAAACTCAGGGAGGTTGATGGGTTTCATTTAATTAATTAATTAATTCCTTTAATAAATAATAATTTATCATTTAAATAGCTGGATGCATGGATATATTTTTTAAAATATGGAACTTGCACATATTGCCATAACAATTAGAACGCGTGGGAGTCTATCAGAATCACCTTAAACTCCCTGGGTTGGAGCTGGGAAAGGCTTGAATTGTCTACACAGAAGTGGGAGAAGGAGCTGCGGAGAGCCAGATCAAAAACTGACCAGTCCAGTCTACGAATGGACATAACATGGTGCCTTTTTTTTCTTTTTACATATATGCATCTCATGCCCATTATTATATTCATAATTCATATATTTATAAATAGTGTTCCTGTGTAGGCCATGGCCAGATCAGACATGATGACTAGATAAGTACTCAGATCAGCTCCATGGAATGGATGCACTTCACAGATGACATCTCTGAATACGCCAAATGCCGTATTAAATTAATGAAGTCAGAGTTTAGGAAAGGCAGGGATCACTGTGCTTTAGCATCACTGACATATCTCCAGAAGCCACAATAAGCCTGCTTCTGAGCACCTTGAGATTTAAACAAGATTGATGCCATTACCTGCTAGATTTGGCTTTTCATGTTGCGGGAAATGTTAGCTGCACAGGCGAAGAGTGGAACCATGGGAGAGACTGGGACTGCACTTCCCAGTGTCCTCTGCAGGAATAAGCTGCCATCGAAGCACGATGTACGGATGTCATCAGTCAGCGTCGCAGATGACGGCCATGCATGCACCCACGGCCGTGGGGGAGGACAGCCCGGCTGCAGGGAAAAAATGGACCAGCAGCAGCTGCTGAACTGGATTCAAAGTCAATGATTTTGGAGTTCATTTTTGGCTTCCTCTGCTTCAGATTGCTTTTGCTGTGAGTCCATGATGCATACAATTAGTCACAGTGGATCCTCATCGTGGACAGGGCTCAACATGATGAGTGGCAGGGTAAGGTGAAGTGCGTACACCGACAGCCTCGTTGTTCTCGTGTGGGAGCTTGCAAAGTGGCTTGCAGAGGAAGCAGCAATAGTAGGCAGGTCAGAGCAGTTTAAATAGGGAGTCCTGAATGAGATTTGCCAATTGGTTACATGGAAAGGAATCATGTTATCTATCAGCTGACTCCCTTTTATCAGTCAGCTGCTCCATCAGTTGATTGGCTGTTTGAGATCAACTGATGTAGCTGGGATGTGAGCTGAGCTTGACACTGTGTCCTGCCTGAACTAATGCTATGCTCGATTTTTGACTGAATTTAACATAAGGAAATTGGAGTTCATCCATTTTTATGTCTTTAAGGCATGTTTAAAGTTTCGTTTATTGATCCGTTTCCTCTGGCTTTATCGATAGATATAATTATGTATCATCTGCATAACAACGGAAATTTACAGGGTGATTTCTAATGATGTTACCTAAGGGAAGCATATATAAAGTGAATAGAATTGGTCCGAGCACAGAACCTTGTGGAACTCCAAAACAAACTTTAGTTTGCAAAGATGATGCGTTATGAACATGAATGAACATAAATTGATCAGATAAATAGGGTTTACACTAACTTAGTGCAGAACCTTTAAAGCCAATTAATGTGGCACTAATAAAATGCAGAGTACACAGTGCAGACAAGTACAGAGATGAGTCATTTGTCTGAAGCAATTAGAAGCTCATTTGTAATTTTTAACAGTGCTGTCTCTGTGCTATGATGCACTCTAAATCTTGACTGAAATTCCTCAAATAAATTCTTGTCATGGAAAAGTCACACAGCTGGTTTGTAACTACTTTCCCAAGGATCTTTGAAAGAAAGAGAAGCTTAATTATGGGTCTATAGTTGGGCCTTTTTAGAAGAGGCTTAATTACAGCTACCTTAAAGGACTGTGGTACTGATACATAGCGTGCTACTAAAGACATATTGATCATGTCTAATATAGAAGTGTTAACTAAAGGTAGGACTTCCTTAAGTAGCCCAGTTGGGATGGGGTCTAAGAGACTTACTGATGATTTAGATGAAGAAATCATTGAGGTCAGTTGTTGAAGGGTAATCAGAGAGAAGCTATCCAAATATATATCAGGTCTTACAGCTGTGTTTAAGTTCCCTGCATTTTTTTTTTGGTTAAAGATTATTTTTTGGGCGTTTTAATTGATAGGACAGCTAAGTGTGAAAGGGGGGAGAGAGAGAGGGGGCTAAAGGAATACAAGGCTCAAAAGAGCTGTGACTCTCTGTCAGCCTGGCCACAGTGCTGAAAAAAAACTGGGATTATTGTTATTTCTTCTATTAATGCTGAGTAATAGTTTGCTCTGGCATTGTGGAGGGTGTTCCTATACATTTTTATCTTCCCAGACTAAATGAGGTTCTTTCAGCTTGGTTAAACGCCAACTCCTCTCAAATTTTCGCGATATATGTTTTATATTATATTATTATTATTATATATTATATATATTATGTTTTCATTTTAACGTATCATCTGTTACACCCATCCCCCACAGGTATTGTGAAATGGTGCCGTTCATCTTACAGTGGTTAGATGCTCAGAAGTCACATGTATTACTAATGTAGAGATGTGAACTACAGCCTGATTAGCTAAGTCAAAAGCCCCTTTTCCACCGCAGGAACTTTTTTCATTTACCTGGGTAATTGAAAAGCCTCTGAGTGTTTCCACCGAAATTACCCAGGTAAAAAACCGTCCCTCTACCCCTAAATTCCCCTGAAAAAAGTACCTAGTAGTGGGGTATGGCTTTTCAGATTACCCGGAACTTTGAGGGGCGGGGCTGTGTGCTGAAGAACGCTGATTGGTGGAACACACGCTGCATTCCACACTTCCGTGTTGGTATGGCTGCAAACTTTCTACAAATAAACATTTCTACCGTAGTACTGATGAGTGCTAACGGTATCGGTTCTTTTAACGGCACTTTTACACATTTTGGTTTAATTTATTATCACCCTGCAGCCTCTCCTCTGCACTCTGTGCCGGCACTGAACACACACACACCTACACGCTACGGTAAGCAGTGAGCAGCAAGCATGAACACGTAGACATGTAGACAGCGATATTCAATATGCTCCGCCCACAGTCTCTCATCCACCGACACTAACGTGTCTTGCACGATGATTTAGACACCACGCTAGTTCGGCTGATAGCGAATTGTTACTAATAAGCTCAAATGACAGCTGTCTGTATGTAGACTAACTTATTTTGACGCTTATCTTAAAATACTTTTAAACTTAGCTGCTGGCTGAGACAAACAGCCCCCCTCCTCTATCTAAAAATAAAAAGTTTTCTTCTGCTAGCTAAAAAACACATTGCTGCATATTTTTGTCAAAGTAAAAGCTATCAATGTCAAACTCGAATAACGAATAATGGCCACTCGAATAATGAAAATTGATCGATTCGCACGAAATTTGGCGAGCGTGATGTGGAGTCACTCCTGACACCAGCCATCAAGCTCAGTGATGTTTGGTCACCATGGCAACGCCTTATTCGCCATAAAAGACGAAGTAGATTTTGAGGGGTAAGGGATGCTTGTCAAGTCATGAAACTTGGCACACATATGACAGTATCTGATTTGTGTTGTCTGATGGGATTTTTCTGCTCTGGGGTGCCAACATGGCTCAACAGCGCCCCCTACAAATTTTCTACGAAGCAGCCCCCTAAGCTGGTTTGAGCTACATCTATGAAACTTGGTACGCACATGCATCACTGAAAGACGTATGAAAAAGCCTCTTGCAGCCATGTGCCAAACCCAACAGGAAGTCCGCCATTTTGAATTTGCTTGTAACTGGTTTGCAACTTCACCATACATGTTCCAATCTTCCCCAAACTTCACAGGATTGATGACAGTCCTGCCCTGAATACATCTATATGCCAATACTTGGTTATAAGTACAGCACCACCTACTGGCAAAATTACATGTCTTCATATGATTTGAGGGATATGACGTGTAAGTCCTGCGTGAGGGGTCTGCCGTCGACAGGAATGAAGGGCGCCGTGAGCCGGCATCCAGCCAGCGCCCTCGAGTTGCGTGAAGATGCGAGGGCCCGTTCAATGCTGCTTGCAGCTTTAATTAGGGCCCGAGCACCAAGCGGTGCGAGGCCCCTATTGTTTTCCTTAGGATTATTAGGGCCCGAGCACCTAGCGGTGCGAGGACCCTATTGAAATTGAAGGAATTATTATTATTTTTCTTCTTCCTTGTAATGAATCGCATTTTTGGGAGCTTTAACGTACTCAAAAACTCACCAAATTTGGCACACATGTCAGTCGTGGTGGAAATTTACATGTGATATGGGTTTTGGCGATGGGCGTGGCCAAGCCGTGTGCATGAAAATCGCCGTGTGCATGAAAATTGGTACACATATATATCCCACCCAGTCGCACGAAAATGTCTTTTGGAGCCATAGGCCAAACCCAACAGGAAGTCGGCCATTTTGAATTTAGTGGCCATTTTTGGCGTTTTCCACGTTTTGTATTTTAACGAATTCCTCCTACAGGATTAATCAGAACGGCTTCAAAATGGCTGTGTATCATCTACAGTACTTTGTGATCAAAAGTTATTAAAAGATCAGTAACCCGTTGAGGGGGGAATCGGCTTTTTGGCGGCGAAGTTTGACGTCTCGCCATGAAAAAAAAAATGCTATAACTTTGGGGTAAATAGTCCGATCTGCACCAGACTTCACTGGATATATAATAGTCCCACCCTGAACAAGTCTACATGCAGAAATTTTGTATTTGTCATAGCGCCCCCTGCTGGAAACAGAAAATGCCATGTTTTAGACTTTGAGGTGCAGCTCTGACCACATTCAGCATATCCAACTCAAGTGTGGTCAGAAAGGCCTCAAGACCTTGGTAATGCTACATTATGAAGATTGTGAGGTATCGTCAAACGGCGTTGCGCCCAGAGCGCGGCAAAGTCGATGTTTCGCCAAAACGCATAAAAGTGGCCTTAACTTCAGTGTCCTTGGTCATATCTGCCTGAAACTTCATATGTCTGTTAACAGTCCAGGCCTGAACATGTGCTATGAGTTTCGTTGATGAGCGTGGCTAAATGACTTGGTAACGCCCATTCATAAAAGTAACACCCCTAGGACGTTCACTGATATGCATGAAAATCAGTACACACATGTATCACACCCAGACGAACAAAAAAGCCTCTTGCACCCATAGACCAAACCCAACAGGAAGTCGGCCATTTTGAATTTTGCGGCCATTTTTGGCTTTTTGCACGTGTTGTATTTTAACAAACTCCTCCTATAGGATTAATCAGAACGACTTCAAAATCACTGTGTGCCATCTAGACAACGTTGTAATCAACAGTTATCAAAAGATTACTAAATCGTTAAACGGTTTGGCCATCAGATGGCGGCGAAATTTGATGTCTCGCCATGAAACATGAAATTGCTATAATTTTGGGATACATTGTCCAATCTTCACCAAACTCCACATGATTCATAATAGTCCTACCCTGAACACATCTACATGACAAAGTTCTGTGATTGTCACAACGCCCCCTGCTGTTGACAGGAAATGCCATGTTTTAGACTTTGAGGTGCTGCTCTCAGGACCTTGACCTTATCCAACTCACATTTGGTCAGAAAGGCCTTAAGATGTTGGTAATGCTATCTTGTGAAAACCATGATGTCTTGTCAAACGCTGTCACCGTGGCAACGCCTTATTCGCCATAAACCACGAGCTTGTATTTGAGGGGTAAGGGATGCTTGTAAAAAGTCAAGAAACTTGGCACACATATGACAGGATCCAGTTGGTGTTGTGTGATGTGATTTTTGATCTTCGATGTATCAACATGGCTCATCAGCGCCCCCTATAAATATTCTAGGAAGCAGTCCCAGAAGGTGGTTTGACCTACATCTATGAAACTTGGTAGGAACAAACCCAGCAGGAAGTCCGCCATTTTGAATTTGCTGGTAAATGGTTCACAACTTCACCACACATGTTTCAAACTTCCTCAAATATCACAGGACTGATGACAGTCCTGCCCTGAACACATCTATACGCCAATACGTGGTTATTAGTACAGCGCCACCTACTGTCAAAATGACATGTCTTTGTATGATTTGAGGGATATGATGTGTAACTCCTGCGTGAGGGGTCTGCCTTTGACAGGAATGAACGGCGGCATCAGCCGGCATCCTGCCAGCGCCCTCGAGTTGCGTGAAGGTGCGAGGGCCCATTCAACGCTGCTTGCAGCTTTAATTAGGGGGCCAAGCCCGCGGGGCCTGGGGACCACGAATGCAAAGCATATGCCTTTCCCAGGACCAGCGGTGCTGGGAACCCTATTGTTTTTGTTTGGATTTTTATTAGGTGTTCAAGCCCGAAGGGCTGAAACCCTATTGTTTTCCTACTGTTTTATTATTAGGGCCCGAGCACCACGGGTGCGAGGACCCTCTTGAAATGCAAGGAATTATTATTAGGGCCCGAGCACCACGGGTGCGAGGACCCTCTTGAAATGCAAGGAATTATTATTATTATTAGGGCCCGAGCATGTCCGTGCGAGGACCCTATTGAAATTGCAGGAATTATTATTATTACGACAAAAGTAAATCGCTTATTTGGAGGCCTGAACATATTCCAAAACACGCCAATTTTGGCATGCGCATCAGTCGCGGTGTAAATTTAGGTATTTTAGGGTTCGTGGAGGTGGGCGGGTCAAAATGGCTAGGCCACGCCCCTTAAAAAGCACCCTACTCGGCAGGTTTCACGGATCTGCACGAAAATCGGTACGCATGTAGATCATGCTGAGACGCACAAAAAATGTCATAGGGACACATAGGCTAAACCCAACAGGAAGTGAGATATTTGGCGTTGAACGGCCATTTTTGGCGTTTTCCACGTGTTGTATTTTAACGAACTCCTCCTACAGGAATAATCAGAACGGCTTCAAAATTGCTGTGCACCAACTAGACTAGTTTGTGATCAAAAGTTATTAACGGATTACGTAAACTCCAAACAACCTGACCTGGGCGTGGCGGCGAAGTTTGATGTCTCGCCATGAAAAACGAGATTGCTATAACTTTGGCATTAATAGTCCGAACGGTACCAAACTCCCCAGGATTCATAATAGTCCCGCCCTGAAGACGTCTACATGCAGAAATATTGAAATTTGCATAGCGCCCCCTGCTGGTGACAGAAAAAGCGATGTTTTAGACTTTGAGGTCCAGCTCTGAGCACGTTCAGCAAATCCAGCTCAAATTTGGTCAGAAAGGCCTCAACATGTTGGTAATGCTCCATGATGAAGAATTTTGACTGTCGTCAAACGGCGTTCCATCCGGAGAGCGGCGAAGTCGACCCTTCGCCAAAATGCATAAAAATGGCCTTAACTTTGGTGTTTTTGATGATATCCACCTGAAACTTCATATGTGTGTCAACAGTCCAGCCCTGAATATGTGATATTAATTTCGTCAATGGGCGTGGCCATATGGCTTGGCCACGCCCATTCATATGAATTACTTCCATAGGACGTCTCACCGATATGCACAAAAATTGGTACACATCTCCATCACCCCCAGACAAACAAAAAAGTCTCTTGTGCCTCTAGGCTAAATTCAACAGGAAGTCGGCCATTTTGAATGTCATGGTCATTTTTGGTGTCGCACACGCATCGTATTTTAACGAACTCCTCCTACAGAATTCATCAGAACGGCTTCAAAATTACCGATTACCATCTAGAACACTTCCTGATCAAAAGTTATTAAAAGGTCTCGCAGAATCTAAAGGGCACGCCAGTTGTGGGAGGTTGAATTTTGACGTCTCGCCATGAAACAGGAAGTGGCAATAACTTCACTGTACTTGGTCAGATCTGTGTGAAACTTCACAGGTATATTGACAGTCCAACCCAGAACATATGTTATGAATTTCGTTAATAGGCGTGGCTAAATGGATTGACCACGCCCATTCACACAAATAACCACCGTAGGACGTCTCACTGATATGCACGAAACTTGGTAGACACATGTATAACATCCACACGCACAAAAAAGCCTCTTGCACGGATAGGCCACACCCAACAGGAAGTCGGCCATTTTGAAATTTACAGTCATTTTTGGCGTTTTCCACGTGTTGTATTTTAATGATCTCCTCCTCCAGTAATGAATCAATTAACTCCAAAACTGGTGTGTACCATCTACACAAGTGTGTGATCAAAACATATTAAGAGAATTGCTCAGCATGGAACGGTGTGGCTGTGACATGGCGTCGACACTTGATGTCTCACCATGAAACACGATATTGCTATAACATGGGATCTAATGGTCGAATCTGCTCCAAACTTCACATGTATGATAATAGTCCTGGCATGAACACACCCACATGACGCTCAGGAGTCAGAGTCATAGCGCCACCCAGTGGAGACGGGAAGTCGCAACGCATTGGTTCCTACACTGTCCGAAGGAGGCAAACATTCAGCGCCTCGTCTGCCGGTCGACCTCTGGCGACACGGTGGCGGCCGCGCCAGGCCCCGAGTTGCGTGGGGTGCGAGGGCCCGTTCAACGCTGCTTGCAGCTTCAATTAGGGCCCGAGCACCAAGCGGTGCGAGGACCCTATTGAAATGCAAGGAATTATTATTATTAGGGCCCGAGCACCGAGGCGCTCACCGTGAAACGATGCGCACCGAACACGGTGCGAGGCCCCTATTGTTTTCCTTAGGATTATTATTATTATTATAATTTTTTTTTGCTTAATCGCATTTTTGGGGGCTTTAACATATTCAAAAACTCACCAAATTTGACGTGCACATTCGTCTAGGGGACATTTATGTGTACGCAAAATCTCAACGATGCCAGTTCCAAAATAGCGAAATGGCGCCCCCTAGAATGGTTCAATCGGCTCCCACCGCCAGCCCGTTTGACCAAATTTCTCGAAATTCGGGGGGGTCGTGTATCATCCCAAGACGCACGAAAATGCGTACTCGACTTTTTTCTCAAACCAACAGGAAGCCGGCTATTTTGATTTGAATATTCCATTTTTTACCGATTTTGGCGATTTGCTAGTGTGCTCTCAGAGCTATCTCCTCCTAGACGGTTCATTGGATCGGCTTGAAATTTGCCGTGCTGCAACTAGACCACATGATGATCAAAAGTTATTAAAAGATCTTTCCCTCGTTAAACGGTTTGGCCGTCAGGTGGCGGCGAAGTTTGATGTCTCAAAAAAAAAAACCCCAAAAACCCAGAATTGCTATTACTTGGGCGTGAAAGGTCCAATCGGCACAAAACTTGCTGGGTATGATCGTAGTCCCGCCCTGAACACGTCTACATCAAAAAATTCCCCTGTTCTCAAAGCGCCCCCTGCTGGCGACAGGAAAAGTGATTTTTTACACTTTGAGGTGCAGCTCTGAGCACGTTCAGCATATCCAACTCAAATTTGGTCAGAAAGGCCTCAACACGTTGTTAATGCTACATGATGAAGATTGTGACGTATCGTCAAACGGCGTTGCGCCCAGAGGGCGGCGAAGTCGATGCTTCGCCAAAACGTAGGAAAGTGGCCTTAACTTCAGTGTCCTTGGGCATATCTGCCTGAAACTTCACATGTGTGTTAAGAGTCCAGCCCTGACAATGTCATGTGAATTTCGTTGATGGGCGTGGTCAAATGGCTTGGCCACGCCCTTTAAACATCAGCCCCTGCGGCACGTTTCACTGACATGCATGAAAATTGGTACACATATGTATCACATCCAGACGCACAAAAAAGTCTCTTGGACCCATTGGCCAAACCCAACAGGAAGTCGGCCATTTTGAATTTAATGGTCATTTTTGGCGTTTTCCACGTGTTGTATTTTAATGAACTCCACCTACAGGATGCATCAGAACAACTTCAAAATCATTGTGTGCCATCTAGACAAAGGTGTAATCAAAACTTAGAAGCAGATTTTTGCATCGTGAAACGCTTTGGCTGTCAGGTGGCGGCGAAGTTTGATGTCTCGCCATAAAACACGAAATTAGTATAACTTTGGCATACATTGTCCATTCTTCACCAAACTTCACATGTTTGTTAACAGTCCAGACCTGAATGTATAGTATGAGGTTCATCAATAAGCGTGGCCGTATGGCTTGGCCACGCCCTTTAAAGTGCAGCGTCCCCCATAACAACTTTCACAGACGTACACGAAAATCAGTATGCACATGTATCGTGTCCAGACGCACAAAAAAGCCTCTTGCACATGTAGGCCACACCCGACAGGAAGTCGGCCATTTTGAAATTTACAGTCATTTTTGGCGTTTTCCACGTGTTGTATTTTAATGATCTCCTCCTCCAGAAATGAATCAATTAACTCCAAAACTGGTGTGTACCATCTACACAAGTGTGTGATCAAAACATATTAAGAGAATTGCTCAGCATGGAACGGTGTGGCTGTGACATGGCGTCGACACTTGATGTCTCACCATGAAACACGATATTGCTATAACATGGGATCTAATGGTCGAATCTGCTCCAAACTTCACATGTATGATAATAGTCCTGGCATGAACACACCCACATGACGCTCAGGAGTCAGAGTCATAGCGCCACCCAGTGGAGACGGGAAGTCGCAACGCATTGGTTCCTACACTGTCCGTAGGAGGCGAACATTCAGCGCCTCGTCTGCCGGTCGACCTCTGGCGACACGGTGGCGGCCGCGCCAGGCTCCGAGTTGCGTGGGGTGCGAGGGCCCGTTCAACGCTGCTTGCAGCTTTAATTATTATTAGGGCCCGAGCACGTACCGTGTAGATCATGCCGAGCCGCACAAAAAAGTCTCTTGGAGCCATAGGCCACGCCCAACAGGAAGTTGGCTATTTTGAATTTAGCGGCCATTTTTGGCGTTTTACCACGTGTCATATTCTGACGAACACCTCCTACACGATTAATCAAAACGGCTTCAAAATCGCCGTGTACCAACTAGATAAGTTTGTGATCAAAAGTTATTCAAAGATCCGCTACCCGTCGAACACGGAATCGGCTTTTTGGCGGCGAAGTTTGAAGTTTGAAGTTTGTCTCGCCATGAAAAACGCAATTGCTATAACTTTGGCATTAATCGTCCGATCTGCACCAAACTTCACATGATTCATAATATTCCCGCCCTGAACACGTCTACATGCAGAAATTTTGTAATTACCCTAGCGCCCCCTGCTGGCGACAGGAAAAGCGATGTTTTTAGACTTTGACGTGCAGCTCTGACCACGTTCACCATATGCAACTCAAATTTGGTCAGACAGACCTCAAGACGTTGGTAATGCTACATTATGAAGATTGTGACTAGGCGTCAAACGGTGTTCCGCCCAGAGGGCGGCGAAGTCGAAAATTCGCCAAAACGCGTTGAAAATGGCTTTAATGACATTAACTTCTGTGTCCTTGGTCATATCTGCCTGAAACTTCACATGTGTGTTAACAGTCCAGGCTTGAACATGTGATATGAGTTTCGTTGATGGGCGTGGCCAAATGACTTGACCACGCCCTTTAAACATCAGCCCCTGCCGCACGTGTCACCGACATGCACGAAAATTGGTACACGCATGTATCACACCGAAACGCACAAAAAAGTCTCTTGGACCCACTGGCCATACCCAACAGGAAGTCGGCCATTTTGAATTTTGATGCTATTTTTGGCGTTTTCCACATGTTGTATTTTAACGAACTCCTCCTGCAGAATTAATCAGAATGACTTCAAAATCACTGTGTGTAATCTAGACAAGGTTGTGATCAAAAGTTATTAAAAGATTTTTCCACAGTTAAACGGTTTGGCCGTCAGGTGGCGGCGAAGTTTGATGTCTCGCCATGAAACACGAAATTGCTATAATTTTGGGACACATTGTCCAATCTTCACCAAACTTCACATGATTCATAATAGTCCCACACTGAACACGTCTACATGACAAAGTTCTGTGATAGTCATAACGCCCCCTAGTGGCGACAGGAAATGACATATTTTAAACTTTGATTGGCATTAACTTTATTATTCTTGGTCCAATCTGACTGAAACTTCACATGGTTGTTAACAGTCCAGGCCTGAACATATGGTATGTGTTTCGTGGATGAGTGTGGTCGTATGGCTTGGCCACACCCGTTAAAGTGCAGCATCCCCCATAGCAAGTTTTGCCGATATGCACGAAAATAGGTGTGCACATGTATCATCCACAGACGCACAATAAAGTCTCTTGAACACATAGGCCAAACCCAACAGGAAGTCAGCCATTTTGAATTTTGCAGTCATTTTTGGCGTTTTCCACGTGTTGTATTTTAATGAACTCCACCTACAGGATGTATCAGAACAACTTCAAAATCATTGTGTGCCATCTAGACAAAGGGGTAATCAAAACTTATGAGCAGATTTTTGCATCGTGAAACGGTTTGGCCGTCAGATGGCGGCGAAGTTTGATGTCTCGCCATAAAACACGAAATTATTATAACTTTGGCATACATTGTCCATTCTTCACCAAACTTCACATGTTTGTTAACGGTCCAGACCTGAATGTATAGTATGAGTTTCATCAATAAGCGTGGCCGTATGGCTTGGCCACGCCCCTTAAAATGCCGCGTCCCCCATAACAACTTTCACCGACGTGCACGAAAATCAGTATGCACATGTATCGTGTCCAGACGCACAAAAAAGCCTCTTGCACATATAAGTAAGTCACTACACATCAAAAACTTACTTTTTCTATCTCCTCCTAGCGTGTAAGCTTCATCTGCACGAAACTTTGCACATACAATCTCCAGATGTGCCTGATGAGAAGTTATCAAAAGAATTTTGCCAATCCAAAAGATATGGTAGATATAAAGGAACAATTTTTTTCTGCTAGCTAAAAAACACATGCCGCTGCATATTTTTGTCAACGTAAAAGCTATCGACGTCAAACTCAAGTCACTTATTTTAGACGTCAACCAGAGGATCTGTGCCAAATTTGGCGGAAATTGGCCAATAGGGGGCGCTATAAACAGAGAAACATCAAGTGAAGTGACAAAATCCGGCCATAAATCAATGAGGGTTTTTTCAAACATCAACAAACTCAATGTATCAAAGGTCTTGATCTTACCCACCTTTCAAAATTTAAATGGCTATGCTGGCTTGAACCCCGGAATTGCCGCTTGCGGCTATATTTAGGGGTTCAAGCCCGAAGGGCTGAAACCCTATTGTTTCCTACTGTTTTATTATTAGGGCCCGAGCACGAACCGTGCGAGGACCCTATTGTTTTCCTTAGGATTATTATTATTAGGGCCCGAGCACGTACCGTGCGAGGACCCTATTGTTTTCCTTAGGATTATTATTAGGGCCCAAGCACGTACCGTGCGAGGACCCTATTGTTTTCCTTAGGATTATTATTAGGGCCCGAGCACGAACCGTGCGAGAGCCCTATTGAAATCATAAAAATTATTCTTATTATTTTTCTTTTAAACCTTTGATCGCATTTTTGAGGGCCTGAACATGCCCAAAAAGTCAGGAAAATTTGCACACTCGTCACGTCTGGTGAAAATTTCGATATTTTATGGTCGTTACAAAGGGGCGTGGCAAAATGGCTCAATGGCGCCCCCTAACAGTTTTCAAAATCGAAGCCCCCTGCTTTAACTTTGCCCTAGGCGTATGAAATTTGGTACACATATGTATCATCCCGGGACGCACAAAAAAGCCTCTTGGAGCGACACCCTAAACCAAACAGGAAGTCGGCCATTTTGAATTGTTTTTTCAAAATAAGGTCATTTTTGGCCATTTCCACACGTTGTACTTGAGCGAACTCGTCCTACAGATTTTATCGGATTGACTTAAAAATTTACCTGTGCGTGCTCGACTACAGTGGGATCAATTTATTATTAAAAGATCTTCGTCACGTCGAAGGGCGCGGTCGCTGCGGAAGGGTCAATTTGGATATCTCGCCAAAAAACACGAAATTATACTACAACTACTACAACTTTGGTGTAGATGATCCTATCTGCACCAAACTTCACATGATGGATAATAGTCCCGCCCTGAACACATCTACATCAAAAAATTCAGTAATTGTCATAGCGCCCCCTGCTGGTGACAGAAAAAGCGATGTTTTAGACTTTGAGGTCCAGCTCTGAGCACGTTCAGCAAATCCAGCTCAAATTTGGCCAGAAAGGCCTCAACATGTTGGTAATGCTCCATGATGAAGAATTTTGACTGTCGTCAAACGGCGTTCCATCCGGAGGGCGGCGAAGTCGACCCTTCGCCAAAATGCATAAAAATGGCCTTAACTTTGGTGTTTTTGATGATATCCACCTGAAACTTCATATGTGTGTCAACAGTCCAACCCTGAATATGTGATATGAATTTCGTCAATGGGCGTGGCCATATGGCTTGGCCACGCCCATTCATATGAATTACTTCCATAGGACGTCTCACCGATATGCACAAAAATTGGTACACATCTCCATCACCCCCAGACAAACAAAAAAGTCTCTTGGACCTCTAGGCTAAATTCAACAGGAAGTCGGCCATTTTGAATGTCATGGTCATTTTTGGTGTCGCGCACGCATCGTATTTTAACGAACTCCTCCTACAGAATTCATCAGAACGGCTTCAAAATTACCGATTACCATCTAGAACACTTCCTGATCAAAAGTTATTAAAAGGTCTCGCAGAATCTAAAGGGCACGCCAGTTGTGGGAGGTTGAATTTTGACGTCTCGCCATGAAACAGGAAGTGGCAATAACTTCACTGTACTTGGTCAGATCTGTGTGAAACTTCACAGGTATATTGACAGTCCAACCCAGAACATATGTTATGAATTTCGTTAATAGGCGTGGCTAAATGGATTGGCCACGCCCATTCACACAAATAACCACCATAGGACGTCTCACTGATATGCACGAAACTTGGTAGACACATGTATAACATCCACACGCACAAAAAAGCCTCTTGCACGGATAGGCCACACCCGACAGGAAGTCGGCCATTTTGAAATTTACAGTCATTTTTGGCGTTTTCCACGTGTTGTATTTTAATGATCTCCTCCTCCAGAAATGAATCAATTAACTCCAAAACTGGTGTGTACCATCTACACAAGTGTGTGATCAAAACACATTAAGAGAATTGCTCAGCATGGAACGGTGTGGCTGTGACATGGCGTCGACACTTGATGTCTCACCATGAAACACGATATTGCTATAACATGGGATCTAATGGTCGAATCTGCTCCAAACTTCACATGTATGATAATAGTCCTGGCATGAACACACCCACATGACGCTCAGGAGTCAGAGTCATAGCGCCACCCAGTGGAGACGGGAAGTCGCAACGCATTGGTTCCTACACTGTCCGAAGGAGGCGAACATTCAGCGCCTCGTCTGCCGGTCGACCTCTGGCGACACGGTGGCGGCCGCGCCAGGCCCCGAGTTGCGTGGGGTGCGAGGGCCCGTTCAACGCTGCTTGCAGCTTTAATTATTATTAGGGCCCGAGCACGTACCGTGCGAGGACCCTATTGTTTTCCTTAGGATTATTATTATTATTATTATTATTATTATTATTATTATTATTATTATTATTATTTTTTTTTTTTTCCGCGACTTTAAACGCATTTTTGGGGGCTTTAACATATTCAAAAACTCACCAAATTTGGCATGCACATTCGTCTTGGCGAAAATTTATGTGTACGCAAAATTTAAAAGATGCCCGTTGCAAAATGGCGAAATAGCGCCCCCTAGAAAATTTCAATCGGCTCCCACCGGCAGCCCGTTTGACCAAATTCCACGAAATTCGGGGAGGTCGTGTATCATCCCAAGACGCACGAAAATGCGCACTTGGACTTTTTTCTAAAACCAACAGGAAGCCGGCTATTTTGATTTGAATATTCATTTTTTTACCGATTTTGGCGATTTCCAAGAATTCTCTCAGAGCTATCTCCTCCTACACGGTTCATTGGATCGGCTTCAAATTTGGCGTGCTGGAACTAGACCACTTGATGATCAAAAGTTATCATACGATTTTCCCTACGTTAAACGGTTTGGCCGTCAGGTGGCGGCGAAGTTTGACGTCTCGCCAAAAAAACCCCCAAAAAACAAAAGTGCTATTATTTGGGCGTGAAAGGTCCAATCGACACAAAACTTGCTGGGTATGATCGTAGTCCCGCCCTGAACACGTCTACATCAAAAAATTTCCCTGTTCTCAAAGCGCCCCCTGCTGGCGACAGGAAAAGTGATTTTTTACACTTTGAGGTGCAGCTCTGAGCACGTTCAGCATATCCAACTCAAATTTGGTCAGAAAGGCCTCAACACGTTGTTAATGCTACATGATGAAGATTGTGACGTATCGTCAAACGGCGTTGCGCCCAGAGGGCGGCGAAGTCGATGCTTCGCCAAAACGTAGGAAAGTGGCCTTAACTTCAGTGTCCTTGGGCATATCTGCCTGAAACTTCACATGTGTGTTAAGAGTCCAGCCCTGACAATGTCATGTGAATTTCGTAGATGGGCGTGGTCAAATGGCTTGGCCACGCCCTTTAAACATCAGCCCCTGCGGCACGTTTCACTGACATGCACGAAAATTGGTACACATATGTATCACATCCAGACGCACAAAAAAGCCTCTTGGACTCAATGGCCACACCCAACAGGAAGTCGGCCATTTTGAATTTAACCACCAGATTGGGCGATTCGCACTCCTTGTACTTTTTCTATCTCCTCCTACATGATTCATCGGATCGGCTTCAAATTTGGCGTGCATCAACTAGACCACTTGATGATCAAAAGTTATCATACGATTTTCCCTATGTTAAACGCTTTGGCTGTCAGGTGGCGGCGAAGTTTGATGTCTCGCCATAAAACACGAAATTAGTATAACTTTGGCATACATTGTCCATTCTTCACCAAACTTCACATGTTTGTTAACAGTCCAGACCTGAATGTATAGTATGAGTTTCATCAATAAGCGTGGCCGTATGGCTTGGCCACGCCCCTTAAAGTGCAGCGTCCCCATAACAACTTTCACCGACGTGCACGAAAATCAGTATGCACATGTATCGTGTCCAGACGCACAAAAAAGCCTCTTGCACATATAGGCCACACCCGACAGGAAGTCGGCCATTTTGAAATTTACAGTCATTTTTGGCGTTTTCCACGTGTTGTATTTTAATGATCTCCTCCTCCAGAAATGAATCAATTAACTCCAAAACTGGTGTGTACCATCTACACAAGTGTGTGATCAAAACAGATTTAGAGAATTGCTCAGCATGGAACGGTGTGGCTGTGACATGGCGTCGACACTTGATGTCTCACCATGAAACGCGATATTGCTATAACATGGGATCTAATGGTCGAATCTGCTCCAAACTTCACATGTATGATAATAGTCCTGGCATGAACACACCCACATGACGCTCAGGAGTCAGAGTCATAGTGCCACCCAGTGGAGACGGGAAGTCGCAACGCATTGGTTCCTACACTGTCCGAAGGAGGCGAACATTCAGCGACTCGTCTGCCGGTCGACCTCTGGCGACACGGTGGCGGCTGCGCCAGGCCCCGAGTTGCGTGGGGTGCGAGGGCCCGCTCAACGCTGCTTGCAGCTTTAATTATTATTATTATTATTATTATTATTATTTTTTTCCGCGACTTTAAACGCATTTTTGGGGGCTTTAACATATTCGAAAACTCACCAAATTTGGCGTGCACATTCGTCTTGGTGAAAATTTATGTGTACGCAAAATTTAAACGATGCGCGTTGCAAAATGGCGAAATGGCGCCCCCTAGAAAATTTCAATCGGCTCCCACCGGCAGCCCGTTTGACCAAATTCCACGAAATTCGGGGAGGTCGTGTATCATCCCAAGACGCGCGAAAATGCGCAGTTGGACTTTTTTCTAAAACCAACAGGAAGCCGGCTATTTTGATTTGAATATTCATTTTTTTACCGATTTTGGCGATTTCCAAGATTTCTCTCAGAGCTATCTTCTCCTACACGGTTCATTGGATCGGCTTCAAATTTGGCGTGCTGGAACTAGACCACTTGATGATCAAAAGTTATCATACGATTTTCCCTACGTTAAACGGTTTGGCCGTCAGGTGGCGGCGAAGTTTGACGTCTCGCCAAAAAAAAACCCAAAAAACAAAAGTGCTATTACTTGGGCATGATAAGTCCGATCGGCACAAAACTTGCTGGGTATGATCGTAGTCCGGCCTTCATCACGCCAACATCAAAAAATTCCCCTGTTCTCAAAGCGCCCCCTGCTGGCGACAGGAAAAGCGATGTTTTAGACTTTGAGGTGCTACTCTCAGCACGTTCAGTATATCCAACTCAAAATTGGTCAGAAAGGCCTCAACACGTTGGTAATGCTACATGATGAAGATTTGTGACGTATCGCCGAACGGCGTTCCGCCCACAGGGCGGCGAAGTCAACGGTTCGCCAAAACGCAGTTAAGTGGCCTTAACTTCAGTGTCCTTGGTCATATCTGCCTGAAACTTCACATGTGTGTTAACAGTCCAGCCCTGAACATGTGATATGATGGGCGTGGCCAAATGGCTTGGCCACACCCACACGTTTCACTGACATGCATGAAAATTGGTACACATATGTATCACATCCAGACGCACAAAAAAATCTCTTGGACCCGTTGGCCAAACCCAACAGGAAGTCGGCCATTTTGAATTTAATGGTCATTTTTGGCGTTTTCCACGTGTTGTATTTTAATGAACTCCACCTACAGGATGCATCAGAACAACTTCAAAATCATTGTGTGCCATCTAGACAAAGGTGTAATCAAAACTTAGAAGCAGATTTTTGCATCGTGAAACGGTTTGGCCGTCAGGTGGCGGTGAAGTTTGATGTCTCGCCATAAAACATGAAATTAGTATAACTTTGGCATACATTGTCCATTCTTCACCAAACTTCACATGTTTGTTAACAGTCCAGACCTGAATGTATAGTATGACTTTCATCAATAAGCGTGGCCGTATGGCTTGGCCACGCCCCTTAAAGTGCAGCGTCCCCCATAACAACTTTCACCGACGTGCACGAAAATCAGTATGCACATGTATCGTGTCCAGACGCACAAAAAAGCCTCTTGCACATATAGGCCACACCCGACAGGAAGTCGGCCATTTTGAAATTTACAGTCATTTTTGGCGTTTTCCACGTGTTGTATTTTAATGATCTCCTCCTCCAGAAATGAATCAATTAACTCCAAAACTGGTGTGTACCATCTACACAAGTGTGTGATCAAAACATATTAAGAGAATTGCTCAGCATGGAACGGTGTGGCTGTGACATGGCGTCGACACTTGATGTCTCACCATGAAACACGATATTGCTATAACATGGGATCTAATGGTCGAATCTGCTCCAAACTTCACATGTATGATAATAGTCCTGGCATGAACACGCCCACATGACGCTCAGGAGTCAGAGTCATAGCGCCACCCAGTGGAGACGGGAAGTCGCAACGCATTGGTTCCTACACTGTCCGAAGGAGGCGAACATTCAGCGCCTCGTCTGCCGGTCGACCTCTGGCGACACGGTGGCGGCCGCGCCAGGCCCCGAGTTGCGTGGGGTGCGAGGGCCCGCTCAACGCTGCTTGCAGCTTTAATTATTATTATTATTTTTTTTTTCCGCGACTTTAAACGCATTTTTGGGGGCTTTAAAATATTCGAAAACTCACCAAATTTGGCATGCACATTCGTCTTGGTGAAAATTTATGTGTACGCAAAATTTAAACGATGCCCGTTGCAAAATGGCGAAATGGCGCCCCCTAGAAAATTTCAATCGGCTCCCACTGGCAGCCCGTTTGACCAAATTCCACGAAATTCGGGGAGGTCGTGTATCATCCCAAGACGCACGAAAATGCGCAGTTGGACTTTTTTCTAAAACCAACAGGAAGCCCGCTATTTTGATTTGAATATTCATTTTTTTACCGATTTTGGCGATTTCCAAGAATTCTCTCAGAGCTATCTCCTCCTACACGGTTCATTGGATCGGCTTCAAATTTGGCGTGCTGGAACTAGACCACTTGATGATCAAAAGTTATCATACGATTTTCCCTACGTTAAACGGTTTGGCCGTCAGGTGACGGCGAAGTTTGACGTCTCGCCAACACCCCCCCCCCCCAAAAAAAAGTGCTGTTACTTGGGCATGATAAGTCCAATCGGCACAAAACTTGCTGGGTATGATCGTAGTCCGGCCTTCATCACGCCAACATCAAAAAATTCCCCCGTTCTCAAAGCGCCCCCTGCTGGCGACAGGAAAAGCGATGTTTTAGACTTTGAGGTGCTACTCTCAGCAAGTTCAGTATATCCAACTCAAAATTGGTCAGAAAGGCCTCAACACGTTGGTAATGCTACATGATGAAGATTTGTGACGTATCGCCGAACGGCGTTCCGCCCACAGGGCGGCGAAGTCAACGCTTCGCCAAAACGCAGTTAAGTGGCCTTAACTTCAGTGTCCTTGGTCATATCTGCCTGAAACTTCACATGTGTGTTAACAGTCCAGCCCTGAACATATGATATGAATTTCGTTGATGGGCGTGGCCAAATGGCTTGGCCACACCCTTTAAACATCAGCCCCTACGGCACGTTTCACCGACATGCATGAAAATTGGTACACATATGTATCACATCCAGACGCACAAAAAAGCCTCTTGGACCCATTGGCTACACCCAACAGGAAGTCAGCCATTTTGAATTTGACGCCAGATTGGGCGATTCGCACTCCTCGTACTTTTTCTATCTCCTCCTACATGATTCATCGGATCGGCTTCAAATTTGGCGTGCATCAACTAGACCACTTGATGATCAAAAGTTATCATACGATTTTCCCTATGTTAAACGGTTTGGCTGTCAGGTGGCGGCGAAGTTTGATGTCTCGCCATAAAACACGAAATTAGTATAACTTTGGCATACATTGTCCATTCTTCACCAAACTTCACATGTTTGTTAACAGTCCAGACCTGAATGTATAGTATGAGTTTCATCAATAAGCGTGGCCGTATGGCTTGGCCACGCCCCTTAAAGTGCAGCGTCCCCCATAACAACTTTCACCGACGTGCACGAAAATCAGTATGCACATGTATCGTGTCCAGACGCACAAAAAAGCCTCTTGCACATATAGGCCACACCCGACAGGAAGTCGGCCATTTTGAAATTTACAGTCATTTTTGGCGTTTTCCACGTGTTGTATTTTAATGATCTCCTCCTCCAGAAATGAATCAATTAACTCCAAAACTGGTGTGTACCATCTACACAAGTGTGTGATCAAAACAGATTAAGAGAATTGCTCAGCATGGAACGGTGTGGCTGTGACATGGCGTCGACACTTGATGTCTCACCATGAAACGCGATATTGCTATAACATGGGATCTAATGGTCGAATCTGCTCCAAACTTCACATGTATGATAATAGTCCTGGCATGAACACACCCACATGACGCTCAGGAGTCAGAGTCATAGCGCCACCCAGTGGAGACGGGAAGTCGCAACGCATTGGTTCCTACACTGTCCGAAGGAAGCGAACATTCAGCGCCTCGTCTGCCGGTCGACCTCTGGCGAGACGGTGGCGGCCGCGCCAGGCCCCGAGTTGCGTGGGGTGCGAGGGCCCGTTCAACGCTGCTTGCAGCTTTAATTAGGGCCCGAGCACGTACCGTGTGAGAGCCCTATTGAAACCGAACGAATTCTTATTCTTATTATTATTATTATTTTTTTTATCCTATGATCGCATTTTTGAGGGCCTGAACGTACTCAGAAAGTCCCAGAATTTTGCACACTCGTCACGTCTGGTGAAAAATTCGATATTTTATGGTCATTACAAAGGGGCGTGACAAAATGGCTCAACGGCGCCCCCTAACAGTTTTCAAAATCAAAGCCCCCTGCTTTAACTTTGTCCGAAGCGTACGAATTTTGGTACACATATGTAGCACGCCGAGACGGACAAAAAAGCCTCTTGGGCCCATGCCCTAAACTCAACAGGAAGTCGGCCATTTTGAATTGAATGTGGAAGTTTCATGTATTTTTGGCCATTTGCAGGGGTCATAAATGAACGAACTCCTCCTAGAGATTTTGTCCGATCGCCTTCAAACTCGGTCTGTCCCACCAACATAAACTGAAGACGAAAAGTTATCAAAAGCTTGTGTTTTCGTCACACCGTGTGACCGTGCCGGGACCTCAAACTTCGTTACAAACAGGAAGTAGTATTATAACGCAGGAAGTAGTTTATTACTCCAACATACATGCTCCAATCTTCCCCAAACTTCACAGGATTGATGACAGTCCTGCTCTGAAGAGATCTACATGTCAATAATTTGTGATTAATATAGCGCCCCCTACTGGCAGTAGAAAATGTCATGTTTTACACTTTGAAGCACATCTCCTCCAAAGTTGAACACATCAACCTCATACTTGGTGAAATTATCCATAAGGCCTTGATGATGCTTTCTATGGAAAACTGTGAATTTTCGTCAAAGGGCGTGACCTTGGCGTGGCGGCCAACTTTGATGTTTCGCCATGATGACCAAAGTAGCTGTAACTTGACTCTACGTGGACATATCTTTCCAAAACTTCACACATATGATAACTGTCCAGCCCTGAAAACATCTATACAGAAATTTTGAATCAGCATCATAGCGCCACCTACTGGCGGCAGAAGGTTACTTTTTTCATTCTTTCATGTCCCTCTTCTACCAGGTTCCCCCGAACCACCTCAATTTTGCAAATACATACTCCCAAGACCTTGTTGATGGTCAAAGCAGAAGCCTTTGAGGTTTCGTCCAACGCCGTCACTGTGGCGCCACCTTATTCGCCATAAAACACGAGGTTGTTTTTGAGGGGCAAGGGACACTCGAAAACTCACGCAACTTGGCACACACATCAGACATCCCAAATTGTGTTGTCTGATGTGATTTTTGTGTTTTCATGTGCCAAGATGGCTCAACAGCGCCCCCTACTCATTTTCAACGTGTTTTGGGCTATAACTCCCAGACCATATGTCACACATTCAAAAACCTCATATCCACAGATTCCCTGAATAGTGCTGAATCACCTGGGCAGGGCCACTCCCATTTCTGCCTATCATGTTTTTCACAACATCGCAAAAACTGGACAACCTACTTTTTCGAACTCCTCCTTAGGGTTTTGTCCGTTCAGCGTGAAACTTGGCAAGTACAGTCTTCGGCTGGACCTGATCTAAAGTTATCAAAGGAATTTTGATTGGTCATAATATGCTCAAATTATTAATGAATACATTTTTCTAGCTAGCTATAAAAAGGCGAACGGTGGCATATTTCGGTCAAAATAAATGCTAACAACACCAAATCTGAGATCCTTGCTTGATATGTGCCTGTGAGAGAATGAACCAAATTTAGCTAATTTTGGCCACTAGGGGGCGCTGCAAATATGGGAAATTTATATCTGGTAAATGGCTGCACCGATATTTATGAAATTTGGTGAGTATTATGCTGGGCCTGTCCTGACGCCATATCTTGAAGGTAGTCACGACTGGTAAAAGTGGGCGTGGCTTATTACAAGATAAAAAACAAACATTTATTTCAGCCCAAGTATTATGCTGAGGGCTGTGAAATTCACAGGGTATATAGAGAATAGCATACAGACCAACCATAGCAAAAATTGTGCGTCTTCTCCACTAGGTGGCGCTATAAGAGATACAAACGCATTTTGGCCTGTAACTTCCACATTTTAAATCACATCTTCATAAATTTTATATCCACGTGTTCCCTAAATAGTGTCGCATCTTCTGACATAGGCCACGCCCACTCCCACTGCAAATTTCTCTTTGTAATTTACTATACATCAAAAACCTACTTTTTCGAACTCCTCCTAGCGTTTAAGCTCCATCTTCACGAAACTTTGCACATACAATCTCCAGACTTGCCTGACCAAAAGTTATCAAAAGAGTTTTGCTACTCCAAAAAATGCACTAGCTAACAATAAACAGTTTTTTTCTGCTAGCTAAAAAACACATACCTTTGCATATTTTTGTCAAACTAAAAGCTATCAACGTCAAACTCCGTTCACTTGTTTCAGAGGTCTACCTGAGACTCAGTGCCAAATTTGGTGGAAATTGGCCAATAGGGGGCGCTATAAACAGAGAAAAATCAAGTGACATGAAAATTTGTCGATTCGCATGAAATTTGGCGAACGTGATGTGGAGTCACTCCCGAGGCCAGCTGTAAAGCTTAGTGATGTTTGGTCACCGTGGCCACGCCTTATTAGCCATAAAAGACGAAGTTGTTTTTGAGGGGTAAGGGATAGTTGTAAAGTCATGAAACTTGGCACACATATGGCAGGATCCGATTAGGGTTGTCTGATGTGATTTTTCTGCTCTGATGTGCCAACATGGCTCAACAGCGCCCCCTACAAATTTTCTACGAAGCAGCCCCCGAAGCTGGTTTGAGCTACATCTATGAAACTTGGTAAGCATATGCATCACCGAAAGACGTATAAAAAAGCCTCTTGCAGCCATGTGCCAAACCCAACAGGAGGTCCGACATTTTGAATTTGCTTGTAACTGGTTTGCAACTTCACCATACATGTTCCAATCTTCCCCAAACTTCACAGGATTGATGACACTCCTGCCCTGAACAAATCTATACACCAATACTTGGTTGTTAGTACGGCGCCACCTACTGGCAAACTTACATGTCTTCGTATGATTTGAGGGATATGACGTGTAAGTCCTGCGTGCGGGGTCTGCCTTCGACAGGAATGAACGGCGGCGTGAGCCGGCGTCCTGCCACCGCCCTCGAGTTGCGTGAGGTGGGAGGGCCCGTTCAATGCTGCTTGCAGCTTTAATTAGGGCCCGAGCAGCGGCGACAGCGTCGCCTGCGAAGGCCCTATTGGAAAAGTTGTCAATTTTTGCACATCCCTGCGGCCGGATCCGAAATTCGATATTTTGGGGGCGCCGCACATGGACACGGCCAAATTGCGAAATAGCGCCCCCTAGAAACTTTCAAACCCCCCCTGGCCATTGGGGTTAGTTTGTCGTAGCCACACGAAATTTGGTACACCCATTCATCATGCCCAGACGCACAAAAAAATGAATTGCAGTCATGGTCAAATCCCAACAGGAAGGCGGCCATTTTGATTTGAACTTTGGCTAAAAGGGCGATTTTGGCCATTTCCACACCTCGTATTTGAACGAACTCGTCCTAGGGGATTCAACCAATCGGCTTCAAATTTTTCACAGCTCATCAAGACAACATGGTGATCTAAAGTTGTGCTCTGCAGGTGTGTAGGTCATAGGTCGTGGCTGATAGGGCTCGATGAACTTCGGCGACTATTTTTTCGCTCGCCGTCTAACTTTGACCGACTGTCACGCCCACATACTTGATCCTATCAGCTTCAAACTTGCTGGGCATGACAATGTCTCCGCCCTGAACGTCCCGATATATTAACTTCCCACTTTAGTCATGGCGCCCCCCGGTGGTAACAGGAAGTGATTTGTTTTTACTTTAACATGTACTGATGACACATGGTTGACTCCATCAACTTCATTCCACTTCTAAAACATACCTAACAAGTTGGTGAAACTAGTCTATCAATGCTGTGAGGTTACAACCAATGGCGTCCATCTGGCGATGCGGCGACTATCGATCACTCGCCAAGAAAATACGTTTGGCTTTTTGATGGCTTTAATGACCTCATATCATCATGAAAATTGGTGCACAGGTCAAGGGTGGCAAGCTCTTTGATCTGATAGGGGCGACGCCCATTTGCGGGGCTAAATGTCTCTATAGCGCCCCCTTGAAATTTTCAAAATACCCTCCCCATAGGGGTTAGTTTGTCGTCGGCACAAGAAATTTGGTACACACATTCATCATGCCCAGACGCACAAAAAAGTCTCTAAATGTCATGGTAAAATCCCAACAGGAAGTCGGCCATTTTGATTTGAACTTTCGAGAAAAGTGTGATTTTGGCCATTTCCACACCTCGTATTTGAACGAACTCGTCCTAGGGGATTCAACCAATCGGCTTGAAATTTTTCACAGCTCATCAAGACAACATGGTGATCTAAAGTTGTGCTCTGCAGGTATGTAGGTCATAGGGCGTGGCTGATAGGGCTCCATGAACTTTGCCAACTGTGTTGGAGCTCGCCGTCTAACTTTGACCGACTGTCACGCCCACATACTTGATCCTATCAGCTTCAAACTTGCTGGGCATGACGATGGCTGCGCCCTGAACGCGCCGATATATTAACTTCCCACTTGACTCATGGCGCCCCCCGGTGGTAACAGGAAGTGATTTGTTTTTACTTTAACATGTACTGATGACACATGGTTGACTCCATCAACTTCATTCCACTTCTACAACATGCCTAACAAGTTGGTGAAGATATATTATGAATGCTGTGAGGTTACAACAAATGGCGTCTGTCTGGCGACGCGGCGACTATCCATCACTCGCCAAAATAGGTTTGGTTCTTTGATGGCTTTAATGACCTCATATCTTCATGAAAATTGATACACAGGTCAAGGGTGGCAAGCTCTTTGATCTGATAGGGGCGCCGCCCATGGGCGGGGCTAAATGCACCGCCATGCACATTCGAGCAGCTCTCTCTCACACGTTATTCATCCAAACTGCTTCAAAATGTCTATAGATGATAAGAGCCCTGCTCTCAGCGCTGCCATATGCTTGAAGACAGTCTGGCTCACGGCGTCCCCTTGTGGAAACAGGAAGTGCCATACTTTACATTGACAAACACCAACTCCAGACTCCTGACCTAATCGGTTCTATTTTGGAGCCATGTGACAATCAAGTTGATGAATCTCCACAGTGACACATATGTCATGTCATGTTGCGGACTGTCCGTGGCGGCGGCGGCGACTTTCGATGTTTCGCCGTTTAACATCAAGTCATGATAACTCCATCACGCATTATTTGATTTGCATGAAACTTGAATAGTGTGATATGGCTCAACCCTTGCATGTATCAGCCCACGTCTGGTTACACTTTGAGCACCCCCTGGTGGGCGAACCATCAACTTGTCATAAATCCTCGGTGCGTTGTCCGATTTTCTCCAAACTTCACGTGTGTGATGACACTTCGCCCCTGATCGCATGCTTATTGATTCAGAAGCACAGCGCCACCTACTGACAACAGGAAGTCAGCCTTATGTGACAAATTTCATCCGATTGACATGAAATTTACACGGTGTGGTCTACACATGATATACAGCCGTATTATGCGTAACTACTGGGTATTCTCTAGTGCCACATAGTGGACACAGGAAGTGGTCCCTATCTCCTAAATGCAAAGTTCAATATTCATGAAAATGTACATATTAACATGAAATTTACAGTGTGTGGTCTGCGTTTGGTTTAGAGGTTAGTGGTCAAGGGGCATGGCTGCTACGCGCTGTCATATTGGATGCACCACCATGCACATTCCAGCAGCTCTCTCTCGCATGTTATTCATCCAAACTGGTTCAAAATGTCTGTAGATGATAAGAGCCCTGCCCTCAGCGCTGCCATATTCTTGACGACAGTCTCGCTCATGGCGTCCCCTTGTGGAAACAGGAAGTGCCATACTTTACATTGACAAACACCAACTCCAGACTCCTGACCTAATCAGTTCTATTTTGGAGACATGTGACCATCAAGTTGATGAATCTCTACAGTGACACACATGCCATGTCATGTTGCAGACTGTCCGTGGCGGCAGTGGCGACTTTCGATGTCTCGCCATTGAACATCAAGTCATGATAACTCCTTCATGCTTTATCCGATTTGCATGAAACTTCAATAGTGTGATAAGGGTCCGACCCTGAATGTATCAGCCCACGTCTGGTTACACTTTGAGGGCCCCCTGGTGGGCGAACCGTCAACTTGTCATAACTCCTCGGTGCATTGCCCAGTTTTCTCCAAACTTCACGTGTGTGATGACACTCCGCCCCTGATCGCCATGCATATTGAATCAGAAGCACAGCGCCACCGACTGACAACAGGAAGTCAGCCTTATGTGACAAATTTCATCCCATTGACATGAAATTTACACGGTGTGTTCCACACGTGATATACAGCCATATTATGTATAACTGCTGGGTATTCTCTAGCGCCACATAGAGGACACAGAAAGCGGTCCCTATCTCCTACATGCAACGTCCATTGTTCATGAAAACCACATATTGACATAAAATTTACAGCGTGCGGTCTGCGTTCAGGTCAGAGGTCAGCTGCGCTGCGGCCGCCCGTACCTCCGACGCGCAAGGGGGGCGAGGGCCCGTTCATCGCTGCTTGCAGCTTTAATTATTCTTCTTCTTCTTCTTCTTCTTCTTATCCGAAATCAACTGCCTTTTTGGGGGGCGTAACATACTCGAAAACTCATGAAACTTCACACACTCGTCAGAAGTGGTGAAAATTTACATATGGTCGGGGTTTCATGACAAAGTGCACAAAAATGGCTCAATAGCGCCCCCTACTCATTTTCAACGTATTTTGGGCTATAACTCCCAGACCATGTGTCGCACGATCACAAACCTCATATCCACAGATTCCCTGAATAGTTCTGAATCACCTGGATGGGGCCAACCCCATTTCCGCCTTAATTTTTTTTCGCAAAATCGCGAAAACTGGAAAACCTACTTTTTCGAACTCCTCCTTGGGGTTTTGTCCGTTCAGCGTGAAACTTGGCCAGTACAGTCTTCGTCTGGATCTGATATAAAGTTATCAAAGGAATTTTGTTAGGTCAAAATATTCGCAAGTTATTAACGAATAAATTTTTCTAGCTAGCTATAAAAAGGCGAACTGCTGCATATCTCGGTCAAAATAAATGCTACCAAGACCAAATCTGAGATCCTGGATTTACATGTCACTGTGAGGGAAAGAACCAAATTTAGCTAATTTTGGCCACTAGGGGGCGCTGCAAATATGGGAAATTTATATCTCGTAAATGGCTGCACCAATATTTATGAAATTTGGTGAGTATGATGCTGGTCCCCTCCTGAGGCCATACTTTGAAGTTAGTCACGACTGGTAAAAGTGGGCGTGGCTAATTACAAGATAAAAAACAAACATTGATTTCAGCTCAAGTATTATGCTGAGGGCTGTGAAATTAACAGGGTATATAGAGAATAGCATACAGACCAACCTTAGCAAAAATTGTGCATCTACTCCACTAGGTGGCGCTATAACGGATGCAAACGCATTTTGGCCTGTAACTTCCACATTTTAAATCACATCTTCATAAACTTTATATCCACGTGTTCCCTACACGCAGTCGCATCTTCTGACATAGGCCACGCCCACTCCCACTGCAAATTTCTCTTTGTAATTCACTATACATCAAAAACCTACTTTTTCGAACTCCTCCTAGCGTTTAAGGTCCATCTTCACGAAACTTTGCACATACAATCTCCAGACTTGCCTGACCAAAAGCTATCAAAAGAATTTTGCTACTCCAAAAAATGCGCTAGCTAAAGATAAACATTTTTTTTCCTGCTAGCTAAAAAACACATACTGTTGCATATTTTTGTCACAGTAAAACCTATCAACTTCAAACTCAAATCACTTGTTTCAAAGGTCAACCAGAGGGTCTGTGCCACATTTGGTGGAAATTGGCCAATAGGTGGCGCTATAAACAGAGAAAAATCAAGTGACATGAAAATTGATCGATTCGCACGAAATTTGGCGAGCATGATGTGGAGTCACTCCCGAGACCACCCATCAAGCTTAGTGATGTTTCGTCACCGTGGCAACACCTAATTCGCCATAAAAGACGACGTTGATTTTAAGGGGTAAGGGATGCTTGTAAAGTCAGGAAACTTGGCACACATATGACAGGGTCCGATTTGTGTTGTCTGATGGGATTTTTCTGCTCTGATATGCCAACATGGCTCATCAGCGCCCCCTACAAATTTTCTACGATGCAGCCCCCGAAGCTGGTTTGACCTACATCTATGAAACTTGGTACGCACTTGCATCACTGAAAGACGTATAAAAAAGCCTCTTGCACCCATGTGCCAAACCCAACAGGAAGTCGGCCATTTTGAATTTGCTTGTAACTGGGTTGCAACTTCACCATACATGTTCCAATGTTCCTCAAACTTGACAGGATTGATGACAGTCCTGCCCTGAACACATCTGTATGCCAATACGTGCTTATTAGTATGGCGCCACCTACTGGCAAAATTACATTTCTTCGTATGTTTTGAGGGATATCACGTGTAACTCCTACGTGAGGGGTCTGCCTTCGACAGGAATGAACGGTGGCATGAGCCGGCGTCCTGCCAGAGCCCTCGAGTTGCGTGAAGGTGGGAGGGCCCGTTCAATGCTGCTTGCAGCTTTAATTATTATTATTATTATTATTACGACAAAAGTAAATCGCTTATTTGGAGGTTTTAACATGCTCAAAAACTCCTGAAATTTGGCGGTCGCATCAGTCGCGTTGTAAATTTACGTATTTTAGGGTTCGCGGCAATGGACGGGTCAAAATGGCTAGGCCACGCCCATTAAAGAGCAATCTCCTTATAAACAGCGCCCTCCTCATCAATTTTCACGGATCTGCACGAAAATCGGTACACATGTAGATCATGCCGAGCCACACAAAAAAGTCTCTTGGAGCCATAGGCCACGCCCAACAGGAAGTTGGCTATTTTGAATTTAGCGGCCATTTTTGGCGTTTTACCACGTGTCATATTTTGACGAACTCCTCCTACACGATTAATCAAAGGGCTTCAAAATCGCCGTGTACCAACTAGATAAGTTTGTGATCAAAAGTTATTCAAAGATCCGCTACCCGTCGAACACGGAATCGGCTTTTTGGCGGCGAAGTTTGAAGTTTGAAGTTTGTCTCGCCATGAAAAACGAAATTGATATAACTTTGGCATTAATCGTCCGATCTGCACCAAACTTCACATGATTCATAATATTCCCGCCCTGAACACGTCTACTTGCAGAAATTTTGTAATTACCCTAGCGCCCCCTGCTGGCAACAGGAAAAGCGATGTTTTTAGACTTTGACGTGCAGCTCTGACCACGTTCACCATATGCAACTCAAATTTGGTCAGACAGACCTCAAGACGTTGGTAATGCTACATTATGAAGATTGTGACTAGGCGTCAAACGATGTTCCGCCCAGAGGGCGGCGAAGTCGAAAATTCGCCAAAACGCGTTGAAAATGGCTTTAATGACATTAACTTCTGTGTCCTTGGTCATATCTGCCTGAAACTTCACATGTGTGTTAACAGTCCAGGCTTGAACATGTGATATGAGTTTCGTTGATGGGCGTGGCCAAATGACTTGACCACGCCCTTTAAACATCAGCCCCTGCCGCACGTGTCACCGACATGCACGAAAATTGGTACACGCATGTATCACACCGAGACGCACAAAAAAGTCTCTTGGACCCACTGGCCATACCCAACAGGAAGTCGGACATTTTGAATTTTGATGCTATTTTTGGCGTTTTCCACATGTTGTATTTTCACGAACTCCTCCTACAGGATTAATCAGAATGACTTCAAAATCACTGTGTGTGATCTAGACAAGGTTGTGATCAAAAGTTATTAAAAGATTTTTCCACAGTTAAACGGTTTGGCCGTCAGGTGGCGGCGACGTTTGATGTCTCGCCATAAAACACGAAATTAGTATAACTTTGGCATACATTGTCCATTCTCCACCAAACTTCACGTTTGTTAACAGTCCAGACCTGAATGTATAGTATGAGTTTCATCAATAAGCGTGGCCGTATGGCTTGACCACGTCCCTTAAAGTGCAGCGTCCCCCATAACAACTTTCACCGACGTGCACGAAAATCAGTATGCACATGTATCGTGTCTAGACGCACAAAAAAGCCTCTTGCACATATAGGCCACACCCGACAGGAAGTCGGCCATTTTGAAATGTACAGTCATTTTTGGCGTTTTCCACGTGTTGTATTTTAATGATCTCCTCCTCCAGAAATGAATCAATTAACTCCAAAACTGGTGTGTACCATCTACACAAGTGTGTGATCAAAACATATTAAGAGAATTGCTCAGCATGGAACGGTGTGGCTGTGACATGGCGTCGACACTTGATGTCTCACCATGAAACACGATATTGCTATAACATGGGATCTAATGGTCGAATCTGCTCCAAACTTCACATGTATGATAATAGTCCTGGCATGAACACACCCACATGACGCTCAGGAGTCAGACTCATAGCGCCACCCAGTGGAGACGGGAAGTCGCAACGCATTGGTTCCTACACTGTCCGAAGGAGGCGAACATTCAGCGCCTCGTCTGCCGGTCGACCTCTGGCGACACGGTGGCGGCCGCGCCAGGCTCCGAGTTGCGTGGGGTGCGAGGGCCCGTTCAACGCTGCTTGCAGCTTTAATTATTATTATTATTATTATTATTATTATTATTCTTATCCGAAATCAACTGCCTTTTTGGGGGCCGTAACATACTCGAAAACTCATGAAACTTCACAAACTCGTCAGAAGTGGTGAAAATTTACATATGGTAGGGGTTTCATGACAACTTGCACAAAAATGGCTCAGTAGCGCCCCCTAGTCAGTTTCAACGTATTTTGGGCTATAACTCCCAGACCATGTGTCGCACGTTCAAAAACCTCATATCCACAGATTCGCTGAATAGTACTGAATCACCCGGATGGGGCCAAGCCCATTTCTGCCTTAACTTTTTTTCGCAAAATCGCGAAAACTGGAAAACCTACTTTTTCGAACTCCTCCTTGGCGTTTTGGCCGTTCAGCGTGAAACTTGGCAGGTACAGTCTTCGGCTGGACCTCATCTAAAGTTATCAAAGGAATTTTGTTAGGTCAAAAGATGCTCACGTTATTAACGAAGAAATTTTTCTGGCTAGCTATAAAAAGGCGAACTGCGGAATATCTCGGTCAAAATAAATGCTAACTACACCAAATCTGAGATCCTTGATTGAAATGTCACTGTGAGGGAATGAACCAAATGTAGCTAATTTTGGCCACTAGGGGGCGCTGCAAATATGGGAAATTTATATCTCGTAAATGGCTGCACCGATTTTTATGAAATTTGGTGAGCATGATGCTGGTCCCCTCCTGAGGCCATACTTTGAAGTTAGTCACGACTGGTAAAAGTGGGCGTGGCTAATTACAAGATAAAAAACAAACATTTATTTCAGCTTAAGTATTATGCTGAGGGCTGTGAAATTCACAGGTTATATAGAGAATAGCATACAGACCAACCCTAGCAAAAATTGTGCGTCTTCTCCACTAGGTGGCGCTATAACAGATGCAAACGCATTTTGGCCTGTAACTTCCACATCTTAAATCACATTTTCATAAACTTTATACCCACATGTTCCCTGAATACAGTCGCATCTTCTGACATAGGCCACGCCCACTCCCACTGCAAATTTCTCTTTGTAATTCACTATCCATCAAAAACCTACTTTTTCGAACTCCTCCTAGTGTTTAAGGTCCATCTTCACGAAACTTTGCACATACAAGCTCCAGACATGCCTGACCAAAAGTTATCAAAAGAATTTTGCTACTCCAAAAAATGCGCTAGCTAACAATAAACAGTTTTTTTCTGCTAGCTAAAAAAAGACATACCTTTGCATATTTTTGCCAAAGTAAAAGATAACAATGTCAAACTCAATTCACTTCTTTCAGACGTCATCCACATGCTCTGTGCCAAATTTGGCAGAAATTGGCCAATAGGAGGCGCTATAATCAAAGAAAAATCACGTGACATGAAAATTCATCGATTCGCACGAAATTTGGCGAGCGTGATGTGGAGTCACTCCTGAGGCCAGCTGTAAGGGTTAGTGATGTTTGGTCACCGTGGCAACGCCTTGTTCGCCATAAAATACGAAATTGTTTTTGAGGGATAAAGGATGCTTGTAAAGTCATGAAAATTGACACACATATGACAGGATCGGATATGAGTTGTCTGATGTGATTTTTCGGCTCTGATGTGCCAACATGGCTCAACAGCGCCCCCTACAAATTTTCTACGAAACAGCCCCCGAAGCTGGTTTGAACTACATCTATGAAACTTGGTACGCACATGCATCACTGAAAGACGTACAAAAAAGCCTCTTGCACCCATATGCCAAACCCAACAGGAAGTCGGCCATTTTGAATTTGGTGTAACTGGTTTGCAACTTCACCATAAATGTTCCAATCTTCCCCAAACTTCACAGGATTGATGACAGTCCTGCCCTGAACACATCTATACGCCAATACTTGGTTATTAGTACAGCGCCACCTACTGGCAAAATTACATGTCTTCATATGATTTGAGGGATATGACGTGTAAGTCCTGCGTGAGGGGTCTGCCGTGCACAGGAATGAAGGGCGGCGTGAGCCGGCGTCCTGCCAGCGCCCTCGAGTTGCGTGAAGGTGCGAGGGCCCGTTCAATGCTGCTTGCAGCTTTAATTATTATTATTATTTATTTATTTTTATTTTTATTTTTTTTTTTTTCGCTTGATCGCATTTTTGGGGGCTTTAACATATTCAAAAACTCACCAAATTTGACGTGCATATTCGTCTAGGGGACATTTATGTGTACGCAAAATTTAAACGATGCCCATTGCAAAATGGCGAAATGGCGCCCCCTAGAAAATTTCAATCGGCTCCCACCGGCAGCCCGTTTGACCAAATTCCACGAAATTCGGGGAGGTCGTGTATCATCCCAAGACGCACGAAAATGCGCACTTGGACTTTTTTCTAAAACCAACAGGAAGCCGGCTATTTTGATTTGAATATTCCATTTTTTACCGATTTTGGCGATTTGCTAGTGTGCTCTCAGAGTTATCTCCTCCTAGACGGTTCATTGGATCGGCTTCAAATTTGCCGTGCTGCAACTTGACCACATGATGATCAAAAGTTATTAAAAGATCTTTCCCTCGTTAAACGGTTTGGCCGTCAGGTGGCGGCGAAGTTTGATGTCTCAAAAAAAAAAACCCAAAAACCCAGAATTGCTATTACTTGGGCGTGAAAGGTCCAATCGGCACAAAACTTGCTGGGTATGATCATAGTCCCGCCCTGAACACGTCTACATCAAAAAATTCCCCTGTTCTCAAAGCGCCCCCTGCTGGCGACAGGAAAAGTGATTTTTTACACTTTGAGGTGCAGCTCTGAGCACGTTCAGCATATCCAACTCAAATTTGGTCAGAAAGGCCTCAACACGTTGTTAATGCTACATGATGAAGATTGTGACGTATCGTCAAACGGCGTTGCGCCCAGAGGGCGGCGAAGTCGATGCTTCGCCAAAACGTAGGAAAGTGGCCTTAACTTCAGTGTCCTTGGGCATATCTGCCTGAAACTTCACATGTGTTTTAAGAGTCCAGCCCTGACAATGTCATGTGAATTTCGTTGATGGGCGTGGCCAAATGGCTTGGCCACACCCTTTAAACATCAGCCCCTGCGGCACGTTTCACCGACATGCATGAAAATTGGTACACATATGTATCACATCCAGACGCACAAAAAACCCTCTTGGACCCATTGGCTACACCCAACAGGAAGTCAGCCATTTTGAATTTGACGCCAGATTGGGCGATTTGCACTCCTCATACTTTTTCTATCTCCTCCTACATGATTCATCGGATCGGCTTCAAATTTGGCGTGCATCAACTAGACCACTTGATGATCAAAAGTTATCATACGATTTTCCCTATGTTAAACGTTTTGGCTGTCAGGTGGCGGCGAAGTTTGATGTCTCGCCATAAAACACGAAATTAGTATAACTTTGGCATACATTGTCCATTCTTCACCAAACTTCACATGTTTGTTAACAGTCCAGACCTGAATGTATAGTATGACTTTCAGCAATAAGCGTGGCCGTATGGCTTGGCCACGCCCCTTAAAGTGCAGCGTCCCCCATAACAACTTTCACCGACGTGCACGAAAATCAGTATGCACATGTATCGTGTCCAGACGCACAAAAAAGCCTCTTGCACATATAGGCCACACCCGACAGGAAGTCGGCCATTTTGAAATTTACAGTCATTTTTGGCGTTTTCCACGTGTTGTATTTTAATGATCTCCTCCTCCAGAAATGAATCAATTAACTCCAAAACTGGTGTGTACCATCTACACAAGTGTGTGATCAAAACATATTAAGAGAATTGCTCAGCATGGAACGGTGTGGCTGTGACATGGCGTCGACACTTGATGTCTCACCATGAAACACGATATTGCTATAACATGGGATCTAATGGTCGAATCTGCTCCAAACTTCACATGTATGATAATAGTCCTGGCATGAACACACCCACATGACGCTCAGGAGTCAGAGTCATAGCGCCACCCAGTGGAGACGGGAAGTCGCAACGCATTGGTTCTTACACTGTCCGAAGGAGGCGAACATTCAGCGACTCGTCTGCCGGCCGACCTCTGGCGACACGGTGGCGGCCGCGCCAGGCCCCGAGTTGCGTGGGGTGCGAGGGCCCGTTCAACGCTGCTTGCAGCTTTAATTTTTTTTTTTTTTTTTTTTTTTTCGCTTAATCGCATTTTTGGGGGCTTTAACATATTCAAAAACTCACCAAATTTGACGTGCACATTCGTCTAGGGGACATTTATGTGTACGCAAAATTTAAACGATGCCCATTGCAAAATGGCGAAATGGCGCCCCCTAGAAAATTTCAATCGGCTCCCACCGGCAGCCCGTTTGACCAAATTCCACGAAATTCGGGGAGGTCGTGTATCATCCCAAGACGCACGAAAATGCGCACTTGGACTTTTTTCTAAAACCAACAGGAAGCCGGCTATTTTGATTTGAATATTCCATTTTTTACCGATTTTGGCGATTTGCTAGTGTGCTCTCAGAGCTATCTCCTCCTAGACGGTTCATTGGATCGGCTTCAAATTTGCCGTGCTGCAACTAGACCACATGATGATCAAAAGTTATTAAAAGATCTTTCCCTCGTTAAACGGTTTGGCCGTCAGGTGGCGGCGAAGTTTGATGTCTCAAAAAAAAAAACCCAAAAACCCAGAATTGCTATTACTTGGGCGTGAAAGTTCCAATCGGCACAAAACTTGCTGGGTATGATCGTAGTCCCGCCCTGAACACGTCTACATCAAAACATTCCCCTGTTCTCAAAGCGCCCCCTGCTGGCGACAGGAAAAGTGATTTTTTACACTTTGAGGTGCAGCTCTGAGCACGTTCAGCATATCCAACTCAAATTTGGTCAGAAAGGCCTCAACACGTTGTTAATGCTACATGATGAAGATTGTGACGTATCGTCAAACGGCGTTGCGCCCAGAGGGCGGCGAAGTCGATGCTTCGCCAAAACGTAGGAAAGTGGCCTTAACTTCAGTGTCCTTGGGCATATCTGCCTGAAACTTCACATGTGTGTTAAGAGTCCAGCCCTGACAATGTCATGTGAATTTCGTTGATGGGCGTGGTCAAATGGCTTGGCCACGCCCTTTAAACATCAGCCCCTGCGGCACGTTTCACTGACATGCATGAAAATTGGTACACATATGTATCACATCCAGACGCACAAAAAAGCCTCTTGGACTCAATGGCCACACCCAACAGGAAGTCAGCCATTTTGAATTTAACCAACAGATTGGGCGATTCGCACTCCTTGTACTTTTTCTATCTCCTCCTACATGATTCATCGGATCGGCTTCAAATTTGGCGTGCATCAACTAGACCACTTGATGATCAAAAGTTATCATACGATTTTCCCTATGTTAAACGGTTTGGCCGTCAGGTGGCGGCGAAGTTTGATTTCTCGCCATAAAAAACGAAATTAGTATAACTTTGGCATACATTGTCCATTCTTCACCAAACTTCACATGTTTGTTAACAGTCCAGACCTGAATGTATAGTATGAGTTTCATCAATAAGCGTGGCCATATGGCTTAGCCACGCCCCTTAAAGTGCAGCGTCGCCCATAACAACTTTCACCGACGTGCACGAAAATCAGTATGCACATGTATCGTGTCCAGACGCACAAAAAAGCCTCTTGCACATATAGGCCACACCTGACAGGAAGTTGGCCATTTTGAAATTTACAGTCATTTTTGGCGTTTTCCACGTGTTGTATTTTAATGATCTCCTCCTCCAGAAATGAATCAATTAACTCCATCTACACAAGTGTGTGATCAAAACATATTAAGAGAATTGCTCAGCATGGAACGGTGTGGCTGTGACATGGCGTCGACACTTGATGTCTCACCATGAAACACGATATTGTTATAAAATGGGATCTAATGGTCGAATCTGCTCCAAACTTCACATGTATTATAATAGTCCTGGCATGAACACACCCACATGACGCTCAGGAGTCAGAGTCATAGCGCCACCCAGTGGAGATGGGAAGTCGCAACGCATTGGTTCCTACACTGTCTGAAGGAGGCGAACATTCAGCGCCTCGTCTGCCGGTCAACGTCTGGCGACACGGTGGCGGCCGCGCCAGGCCCCGAGTTGCGTGGGGTGCGAGGGCCCTTTCAACGCTGCTTGCAGCTTTAATTATTTTTTTTTTTTTTTTTTTTCGCTTGATCGCATTTTTGGGGGCTTTAACATATTCAAAAACTCACCAAATTTGACGTGCACATTCGTCTAGGGGACATTTATGTATAGGCAAAATCTCAACGATGCCAGTTGCAAAATAGCGAAATGGCGCCCCCTAGAATGGTTCAATCGGCTCCCACCGCCAGCCCGTTTGACCAAATTTCTCGAAATTCGGGGGGGTCGTGTATCATCCCAAGACGCACGAAAATGCGCACTTGGACTTTTTTCTAAAACCAACAGGAAGCCGGCTATTTTGATTAGAATATTCCATTTTTTACCGATTTTGGCGATTTGCTAGTGTGCTCTCAGAGCTATCTCCTCCTAGACGGTTCATTGGATCGGCTTCAAATTTGCCGTGCTGCAACTAGACCACATGATGATCAAAAGTTATTAAAAGATCTTTCCCTCGTTAAACGGTTTGGCCGTCAGGTGGCGGCGAAGTTTGATGTCTCAAAAAAAAAAACCCAAAAACCCAGAATTGCTATTACTTGGGCGTGAAAGGTCCAATCGGCACAAAACTTGCTGGGTATGATCGTAGTCCCGCCCAGAACACGTCTACATCAAAAAATTCCCCTGTTCTCAAAGCGCCCCCTGCTGGCGACAGGAAAAGTGATTTTTTACACTTTGAGGTGCAGCTCTGAGCACGTTCAGCATATCCAACTCAAATTTGGTCAGAAAGGCCTCAACACGTTGTTAATGCTACATGATGAAGATTGTGACGTATCGTCAAACGGCGTTGCGCCCAGAGGGCGGCGAAGTCGATGCTTCGCCAAAACGTAGGAAAGTGGCCTTAACTTCAGTGTCCTTGGGCATATCTGCCTGAAACTTCACATGTGTTTTAAGAGTCCAGCCCTGACAATGTCATGTGAATTTCGTTGATGGGCGTGGCCAAATGGCTTGGCCACACCCTTTAAACATCAGCCCCTGCGGCACGTTTCACCGACATGCATGAAAATTGGTACACATATGTATCACATCCAGACGCACAAAAAACCCTCTTGGACCCATTGGCTACACCCAACAGGAAGTCAGCCATTTTGAATTTGACGCCAGATTGGGCGATTTGCACTCCTCATACTTTTTCTATCTCCTCCTACATGATTCATCGGATCGGCTTCAAATTTGGCGTGCATCAACTAGACCACTTGATGATCAAAAGTTATCATACGATTTTCCCTATGTTAAACGTTTTGGCTGTCAGGTGGCGGCGAAGTTTGATGTCTCGCCATAAAACACGAAATTAGTATAACTTTGGCATACATTGTCCATTCTTCACCAAACTTCACATGTTTATTAACAGTCCAGACCTGAATGTATAGTATGACTTTCAGCAATAAGCGTGGCCGTATGGCTTGGCCACGCCCCTTAAAGTGCAGCGTCCCCCATAACAACTTTCACCGACGTGCACGAAAATCAGTATGCACATGTATCGTGTCCAGACGCACAAAAAAGCCTCTTGCACATATAGGCCACACCCGACAGGAAGTCGGCCATTTTGAAATTTACAGTCATTTTTGGCGTTTTCCACGTGTTGTATTTTAATGATCTCCTCCTCCAGAAATGAATCAATTAACTCCAAAACTGGTGTGTACCATCTACACAAGTGTGTGATCAAAACATATTAAGAGAATTGCTCAGCATGGAACGGTGTGGCTGTGACATGGCGTCGACACTTGATGTCTCACCATGAAACACGATATTGCTATAACATGGGATCTAATGGTCGAATCTGCTCCAAACTTCACATGTATGATAATAGTCCTGGCATGAACACACCCACATGACGCTCAGGAGTCAGAGTCATAGCGCCACCCAGTGGAGACGGGAAGTCGCAACGCATTGGTTCTTACACTGTCCGAAGGAGGCGAACATTCAGCGACTCGTCTGCCGGCCGACCTCTGGCGACACGGTGGCGGCCGCGCCAGGCCCCGAGTTGCGTGGGGTGCGAGGGCCCGTTCAACGCTGCTTGCAGCTTTAATTTTTTTTTTTTTTTTTTTTTTTTCGCTTAATCGCATTTTTGGGGGCTTTAAGATATTCAAAAACTCACCAAATTTGACGTGCACATTCGTCTAGGGGACATTTATGTGTACGCAAAATTTAAACGATGCCCAGTTGCAAAATGGCGAAATGGCGCCCCCTAGAAAATTTCAATCGGCTCCCACCGGCAGCCCGTTTGACCAAATTCCACGAAATTCGGGGAGGTCGTGTATCATCCCAAGACGCACGAAAATGCGCACTTGGACTTTTTTCTAAAACCAACAGGAAGCCGGCTATTTTGATTTGAATATTCCATTTTTTACCGATTTTGGCGATTTGCTAGTGTGCTCTCAGAGCTATCTCCTCCTAGACGGTTCATTGGATCGGCTTCAAATTTGCCGTGCTGCAACTAGACCACATGATGATCAAAAGTTATTAAAAGATCTTTCCCTCGTTAAACGGTTTGGCCGTCAGGTGGCGGCGAAGTTTGATGTCTCAAAAAAAAAAACCCAAAAACCCAGAATTGCTATTACTTGGGCGTGAAAGTTCCAATCGGCACAAAACTTGCTGGGTATGATCGTAGTCCCGCCCTGAACACGTCTACATCAAAACATTCCCCTGTTCTCAAAGCGCCCCCTGCTGGCGACAGGAAAAGTGATTTTTTACACTTTGAGGTGCAGCTCTGAGCACGTTCAGCATATCCAACTCAAATTTGGTCAGAAAGGCCTCAACACGTTGTTAATGCTACATGATGAAGATTGTGACGTATCGTCAAACGGCGTTGCGCCCAGAGGGCGGCGAAGTCGATGCTTCGCCAAAACGTAGGAAAGTGGCCTTAACTTCAGTGTCCTTGGGCATATCTGCCTGAAACTTCACATGTGTGTTAAGAGTCCAGCCCTGACAATGTCATGTGAATTTCGTTGATGGGCGTGGTCAAATGGCTTGGCCACGCCCTTTAAACATCAGCCCCTGCGGCACGTTTCACTGACATGCATGAAAATTGGTACACATATGTATCACATCCAGACGCACAAAAAAGCCTCTTGGACTCAATGGCCACACCCAACAGGAAGTCGGCCATTTTGAATTTAACCAACAGATTGGGCGATTCGCACTCCTTGTACTTTTTCTATCTCCTCCTACATGATTCATCGGATCGGCTTCAAATTTGGCGTGCATCAACTAGACCACTTGATGATCAAAAGTTATCATACGATTTTCCCTATGTTAAACGGTTTGGCCGTCAGGTGGCGGCGAAGTTTGATTTCTCGCCATAAAACACGAAATTAGTATAACTTTGGCATACATTGTCCATTCTTCACCAAACTTCACATGTTTGTTAACAGTCCAGACCTGAATGTATAGTATGAGTTTCATCAATAAGCGTGGCCATATGGCTTAGCCACGCCCCTTAAAGTGCAGCGTCGCCCATAACAACTTTCACCGACGTGCACGAAAATCAGTATGCACATGTATCGTGTCCAGACGCACAAAAAAGCCTCTTGCACATATAGGCCACACCTGACAGGAAGTTGGCCATTTTGAAATTTACAGTCATTTTTGGCGTTTTCCACGTGTTGTATTTTAATGATCTCCTCCTCCAGAAATGAATCAATTAACTCCATCTACACAAGTGTGTGATCAAAACATATTAAGAGAATTGCTCAGCATGGAACGGTGTGGCTGTGACATGGCGTCGACACTTGATGTCTCACCATGAAACACGATATTGTTATAAAATGGGATCTAATGGTCGAATCTGCTCCAAACTTCACATGTATTATAATAGTCCTGGCATGAACACACCCACATGACGCTCAGGAGTCAGAGTCATAGCGCCACCCAGTGGAGATGGGAAGTCGCAACGCATTGGTTCCTACACTGTCTGAAGGAGGCGAACATTCAGCGCCTCGTCTGCCGGTCAACGTCTGGCGACACGGTGGCAGCCGCGCCAGGCCCCGAGTTGCGTGGGGTGCGAGGGCCCTTTCAACGCTGCTTGCAGCTTTAATTATTTTATTTTATTTTTTTTTTCGCTTGATCGCATTTTTGGGGGCTTTAACATATTCAAAAACTCACCAAATTTGACGTGCACATTCGTCTAGGGGACATTTATGTATAGGCAAAATCTCAACGATGCCAGTTGCAAAATAGCGAAATGGCGCCCCCTAGAATGGTTCAATCGGCTCCCACCGCCAGCCCGTTTGACCAAATTTCTCGAAATTCGGGGGGGTCGTGTATCATCCCAAGACGCACGAAAATGCGCACTTGGACTTTTTTCTAAAACCAACAGGAAGCCGGCTATTTTGATTAGAATATTCCATTTTTTACCGATTTTGGCGATTTGCTAGTGTGCTCTCAGAGCTATCTCCTCCTAGACGGTTCATTGGATCGGCTTCAAATTTGCCGTGCTGCAACTAGACCACATGATGATCAAAAGTTATTAAAAGATCTTTCCCTCGTTAAACGGTTTGGCCGTCAGGTGGCGGCGAAGTTTGATGTCTCAAAAAAAAAAACCCAAAAACCCAGAATTGCTATTACTTGGGCGTGAAAGTTCCAATCGGCACAAAACTTGCTGGGTATGATCGTAGTCCCGCCCTGAACACGTCTACATCAAAAAATTCCCCTGTTCTCAAAGCGCCCCCTGCTGGCGACAGGAAAAGTGATTTTTTACACTTTGAGGTGCAGCTCTGAGCACGTTCAGCATATCCAACTCAAATTTGGTCAGAAAGGCCTCAACACGTTGTTAATGCTACATGATGAAGATTGTGACGTATCGTCAAACGGCGTTGCGCCCAGAGGGCGGCGAAGTCGATGCTTCGCCAAAACGTAGGAAAGTGGCCTTAACTTCAGTGTCCTTGGGCATATCTGCCTGAAACTTCACATGTGTGTTAAGAGTCCAGCCCTGACAATGTCATGTGAATTTCGTTGATGGGCGTGGTCAAATGGCTTGGCCACGCCCTTTAAACATCAGCCCCTGCGGCACGTTTCACTGACATGCACGAAAATTGGTACACATATGTATCACATCCAGACGCACAAAAAAGCCTCTTGGACTCAATGGCCACACCCAACAGGAAGTCGGCCATTTTGAATTTAACCACCAGATTGGGCGATTCGCACTCCTTGTACTTTTTCTATCTCCTCCTACATGATTCATCGGATCGGCTTCAAATTTGGCGTGCATCAACTAGACCACTTGATGATCAAAAGTTATCATACGATTTTCCCTATGTTAAACGGTTTGGCTGTCAGGTGGCGGCGAAGTTTGATGTCTCGCCATAAAACACGAAATTAGTATAACTTTGGCATACATTGTCCATTCTTCACCAAACTTCACATGTTTGTTAACAGTCCAGACCTGAATGTATAGTATGAGTTTCATCAATAAGCGTGGCCGTATGGCTTGGCCACGCCCCTTAAAGTGCAGCGTCCCCCATAACAACTTTCAACGACGTGCACGAAAATCAGTAAGCACATGTATCGTGTCCAGACGCACAAAAAAGCCTCTTGCACATATAGGCCACACCCGACAGGAAGTCGGCCATTTTGAAATTTACAGTCATTTTTGGCGTTTTCCACGTGTTGTATTTTAATCATCTCCTCCTCCAGAAATGAATCAATTAACTCCAAAACTGGTGTGTACCATCTACACAAGTGTGTGATCAAAACACATCAAGAGAATTGCTCAGCATGGAACGGTGTGGCTGTGACATGGCGTCGACACTTGATGTCTCACCATGAAACACGATATTGCTATAACATGGGATCTAATGGTCGAATCTGCTCCAAACTTCACATGTATGATAATAGTCCTGGCATGAACACACCCACATGACGCTCAGGAGTCAGAGTCATAGCGCCACCCAGTGGAGACGGGAAGTCGCAATGCATTGGTTCCTACACTGTCCGAAGGAGGCGAACATTCAGCGCCTCGTCTGCCGGCCGACCTCTGGCGACACGGTGGCGGCCGCGCGAGGCCCCGAGTTGCGTGGGGTGCGAGGGCCCGTTCAACGCTGCTTGCAGCTTTAATTAGGGCCCAAGCACGAACCGTGCGAGGACCCTATTGTTTTCCTTAGGATTATTTATTTTTTTTTATTTTTTTTTTTTTCGCTTGATCGCATTTTTGGGGGCTTTAACATATTCAAAAACTCACCAAATTTGACGTGCACATTCGTCTAGGGGACATTTATGTGTACGCAAAATTTAAACGATGCCCATTGCAAAATGGCGAAATGGCGCCCCCTAGAAAATTTCAATCGGCTCCCACCGGCAGCCCGTTTGACCAAATTCCACGAAATTCGGGGAGGTCGTGTATCATCCCAAGACACACGAAAATGCGCACTTGGACTTTTTTCTAAAACCAACAGGAAGCCGGCTATTTTGATTTGAATATTCCATTTTTTACCGATTTTGGCGATTTGCTAGTGTGCTCTCAGAGCTATCTCCTCCTAGACGGTTCATTGGATCGGCTTCAAATTTGACGTGCTGCAACTAGACCACATGATGATCAAAAGTTATTAAAAGATCTTTCCCTCGTTAAACGGGTTGGCCGTCAGGTGGCGGCACAAAACTTGCTGGGTATGATCGTAGTCCCGCCCTGAACACGTCTACATCAAAAAATTCCCCTGTTCTCAAAGCGCCCCCTGCTGGCGACAGGAAAAGTGATTTTTTACACTTTGAGGTGCAGCTCTGAGCACGTTCAGCATATCCAACTCAAATTTGGTCAGAAAGGCCTCAACACGTTGTTAATGCTACATGATGAAGATTGTGACGTATCGTCAAACGGCGTTGCGCCCAGAGGGCGGCGAAGTCGATGCTTCGCCAAAACGTAGGAAAGTGGCCTTAACTTCAGTGTCCTTGGGCATATCTGCCTGAAACTTCACATGTGTGTTAAGAGTCCAGCCCTGACAATGTCATGTGAATTTCGTTGATGGGCGTGGCCAAATGGCTTGGCCACACCCTTTAAACATCAGCCCCTACGGCACGTTTCACCGACATGCATGAAAATTGGTACACATATGTATCACATCCAGACGCACAAAAAACCCTCTTGGACCCATTGGCTACACCCAACAGGAAGTCAGCCATTTTGAATTTGACGCCAGATTGGGCAATTTGCACTCCTCATACTTTTTCTATCTCCTCCTACATGATTCATCGGATCGGCTTCAAATTTGGCGTGCATCAACTAGACCACTTGATGATCAAAAGTTATCATACGATTTTCCCTATGTTAAACGCGTTGGCTGTCAGGTGGCGGCGAAGTTTGATGTCTCGCCATAAAACACAAAATTAGTATAACTTTGGCATACATTGTCCATTCTTCACCAAAATTCACATGTTTGTTAACAGTCCAGACCTGAATGTATAGTATGACTTTCATCAATAAGCGTGGCCGTATGGCTTGGCCACGCCCCTTAAAGTGCAGCGTCCCCCATAACAACTTTCACCGACGTGCACGAAAATCAGTATGCACATGTATCGTGTCCAGACGCACAAAAAAGCCTCTTGCACATATAGGCCACACCCGACAGGAAGTCGGCCATTTTGAAATTTACAGTCATTTTTGGCGTTTTCCACGTGTTGTATTTTAATGATCTCCTCCTCCAGAAATGAATCAATTAACTCCAAAACTGGTGTGTACCATCTACACAAATGTGTGATCAAAACATATTAAGAGAATTGCTCAGCATGGAACGGTGTGGCTGTGACATGGCGTCGACACTTGATGTCTCACCATGAAACACGATATTGCTATAACATGGGATCTAATGGTCGAATCTGCTCCAAACTTCACATGTATGATAATAGTCCTGGCATGAACACACCCACATGACGCTCAGGAGTCAGAGTCATAGCGCCACCCAGTGGAGACGGGAAGTCGCAATGCATTGGTTCCTACACTGTCCGAAGGAGGCGAACATTCAGCGACTCGCCTGCCGGTCGACCTCTGGCGACACGGTGGCGGCCGCGCCAGGCCCCGAGTTGCGTGGGGTGCGAGGGCCCGTTCAACGCTGCTTGCAGCTTTAATTAGGGGTTCAAGCCCGAAGGGCTGAAACCCTATTGTTTTCCTACTGTTTTATTCTTCTTCTTCTTCTTCTTCTTCTTCTTCTTCTTCTTCAGAAATGTTTTCGCAAATTCCCGGGAGATGTTACATCGTAGAGACATAAAATTTTCACCAATAACTGGAAGTTGTGTGCAAATGGTGCTCATAATATAGAAATACCAATTGGCCAGATGGTGGCGCTATAACCAAGGTAAATGCGTTTTGGGCTATAACTCCCACACCATATGTCGCACATTCAAAAACATCATATCCACAGATTCCCTGAATAGTGCTGAATCACCTGGGCTAGGCCACGCCCATTTCCGCCTAGAAATTTTTTTCACAAAATCGCGAAAAATGAAAAACCTTCTTTTTCTATCTCCTCCTTGGGTTTTTGTCCAATCAGCGTGAACCTTGGCACGTACAGTCTTCACCTGGACCCTATCTAAAGTTATCAAAAGAATTTTGTTCAGTCAAAAAATGCGCAAATGATAAACGAATACATTTTTCTAGCTAGCTATAAAAACGCGAACTGTTGCATATCTCGGTCAAAATAAATGCTAACAACACCAAATCGGAGATCCTTTGTTGGCATGTGACTGTGAGGGTATGAGCCAAATTTGGCGAATGTTGGCCACTAGAGGGCGCTGCAAATATGGGAAATTTGTATCTCTTAAATGGCTGCACCGATTTTTACCATATTTGGTGGGTATGATGCTAGGTCACTCCTGAGGCCATACCTTGAAGTTCATCGCGACTGGTCAAAGTGGGCGTGGCTTATTACAAGATAAAAAACAAACATTTATTTTAGCTCAAGTATTATGTTGAGAGCTATGAAATTCACAGGGTATATATAGGATAGGACACAGACCATCCATACAAAAAATTGTGTGTCTACTCCACTAGGTGGCGCTATAACAGGTAAAAACGCATTTTGGCCTGTAACTTCCACATTTTAAATCACATTTTCATAAACTTTATATCCACGTATTCCCTTAATAGAGTCTCATCTTCTGACATAGGCCACGCCCACTTCCACTGCATATTTCTCTTTGTAAGTCACTACACATCAAAAACCTACTTTTTCTATCTCCTCCTAGCGTTTAAGCTCCATCTGCACGAAACTTTGCACATACAATCTCCAGATGTGCCTGATGAAAAGTTATCAAAAGAATTTTGCTAATCCAAAAGATATGGTAGATATAAAGGAACAATTTTTTTCTGCTAGCTAAAAAACACATGCCGCTGCATATTTTTGTCAACGTAAAAGCTATCGACGTCAAACTCAAGTCACTTGTTTTAGACGTCAACCAGAGGATCTGTGCCAAATTTGGCGGAAATTGGCCAATAGGGAGCGCTATGAACAGAGAAACATCAAGTGAAGTGAAATTTCACAAAATCCGGCCATAAATCAATGAGGGTTTTTTCAAACATCAACAAACTCAATGTATCAAAGGTCTTGATCTTACCCACCTTTCAAAATTTAAATGGCTATGCTGGCTTGAACCCCGGAATTGCCGCTTGCGGCTATATTTATTAGGGCCCGAGCACGTACCGTGCGAGAGCCCTATTGAAACCGAAGGAATTCTTATTCTTATTAGGGCCCGAGCACCAAGCGGTGCGAGGACCCTATTGAAATTGCAGGAATTATTATTATTATTATTACGACAAAAGTAAATCGCTTATTTGGAGGCCTGAACATATTCCAAAACACGCCAATTTTGGCATGCGCATCAGTCGTGGTGTAAATTTAGGTATTTTAGGGTTCGTGGAGGTGGGCGGGTCAAAATAGCTAGGCCACGCCCCTTAAAGAGCACCCTACTCGGCAGGTTTCACGGATCTGCACGAAAATCGGTACGCATGTAGATCATGCTGAGAGGCACAAAAAAGGTCATAGGGACACATAGGCTAAACCCAACAGGAAGTGAGATATTTGGCGTTGAACGGCCATTTTTGGCGTTTTCCACGTGTTGCATTTTAACGAACTCCTCCTACAGGAATAATCAGAACGGCTTCAAAATTGCTGTGCACCAACTAGACTAGTTTGTGATCAAAAGTTATTAACGGATTACGTAAACTCCAAACAACCTGACCTGGGCGTGGCGGCGAAGTTTGATGTCTCGCCATGAAAAATGAGATTGCTATAACTTTGGCATTAATAGTCCGAACGGTACCAAACTCCCCAGGATTCATAATAGTCCCGCCCTGAAGACGTCTACATGCAGAAATATTGAAATTTGCATAGCGCCCCCTGCTGGTGACAGAAAAAGCGATGTTTTAGACTTTGAGGTCCAGCTCTGAGCACGTTCAGCAAATCCAGCTCAAATTTGGTCAGAAAGGCCTCAACATGTTGGTAATGCTCCATGATGAAGAATTTTGACTGTCGTCAAACAGCGTTCCATCTGGAGGGTGGCGAAGTCGACCCTTCGCCAAAATGCATAAAAATGGCCTTAACTTTGGTGTTTTTGATGATATCCACCTGAAACTTCATATGTGTGTCAACAGTCCAGCCCTGAATATGTGATATGAATTTCGTCAATGGGCGTGGCCATATGGCTTGGCCACGCCCATTCATATGAATTACTTCCATAGGACGTCTCACCGATATGCACAAAAATTGGTACACATCTCCATCACCCCCAGACAAACAAAAAAGTCTCTTGGACCTCTAGGCTAAATTCAACAGGAAGTCGGCCATTTTGAATGTCATGGTCATTTTTGGTGTCGCGCACGCATCGTATTTTAACGAACTCCTCCTACAGAATTCATCAGAACGGCTTCAAAATTACCGATTACCATCTAGAACACTTCCTGATCAAAAGTTATTAAAAAGTCTCGCAGAATCTAAAGGGCACGCCAGTTGTGGGAGGTTGAATTTTGACGTCTCGCCATGAAACAGGAAGTGGCAATAACTTCACTGTACTTGGTCAGATCTGTGTGAAACTTCACAGGTATATTGACAGTCCAACCCAGAACATATGTTATGAATTTCGTTAATAGGCGTGGCTAAATGGATTGGCCACGCCCATTTAAACAAATAACCACCATAGGACGTCTCACTGATATGCACGAAACTTGGTAGACACATGTATAACATCCACACGCACAAAAAAGCCTCTTGCACGGATAAGCCACACCCAACAGGAAGTCGGCCATTTTGAAATTTACAGTCATTTTTGGCGTTTTCCACGTGTTGTATTTTAATCATCTCCTCCTCCAGAAATGAATCAATTAACTCCAAAACTGGTGTGTACCATCTACACAAGTGTGTGATCAAAACATATTGAGAGAATTGCTTAGCATGGAACGGTGTGGCTGTGACATGGCGTCGACACTTGATGTCTCACCATGAAACACGATATTGCTATAACATGGGATCTAATGGTCGAATCTGCTCCAAACTTCACATGTATGATAATAGTCCTGGCATGAACACACCCACATGACGCTCAGGAGTCAGAGTCATAGCGCCACCCAGTGGAGACGGGAAGTCGCAACGCATTGGTTCCTACACTGTCCGAAGGAGGCAAACATTCAGCGCCTCGTCTGCCGGTCGACCTCTGGCGACACGGTGGCGGCCGCGCCAGGCCCCGAGTTGCGTGGGGTGCGAGGGCCCGTTCAACGCTGCTTGCAGCTTTAATTATTAGGGCCCGAGCACGAACCGTGCGAGAGCCCTATTGAAATCATAAAAATTATTCTTATTATTTTTCTTTTAAACCTTTGATCGCATTTTTGAGGGCCTGAACATGCCCAAAAAGTCAGGAAAATTTGCACACTCGTCACGTCTGGTGAAAATTTCGATATTTTATGGTCGTTACAAAGGGGCGTGGCAAAATGGCTCAATGGCGCCCCCTAACAGTTTTCAAAATCGAAGCCCCCTGCTTTAACTTTGCCCTAGGCGTATGAAATTTGGTACACATATGTATCATCCCGGGACGCACAAAAAAGCCTCTTGGAGCGACACCCTAAACCAAACAGGAAGTCGGCCATTTTGAATTGTTTTTTCAAAATAAGGTCATTTTTGGCCATTTCCACACGTTGTACTTGAGCGAACTCGTCCTACAGATTTTATCGGATTGACTTAAAAATTTACCTGTGCGTGCTCGACTACAGTGGGATCAATTTATTATTAAAAGATCTTCGTCACGTCGAAGGGCGCGGTCGCTGCGGAAGGGTCAATTTGGATATCTCACCAAAAAACACGAAATTATACTACAACTACTACAACTTTGGTGTAGATGATCCTATCTGCACCAAACTTCACATGATGGATAATAGTCCCGCCCTGAACACATCTACATCAAAAAATTCAGTAATTGTCATAGCGCCCCCTGCTGGCAACAGGAAATACCATGTTTTACACTTTGAGGTGCTGCTCTGACCACATTTACCATATTCAACTCAAATTTGGTCAGAAAGGCCTTAACATGTTGGTAATGCTCCATGATGAAGAATTTTGACTGTCGTCAAACGGCGTTCCATCCGGAGGGCGGCGAAGTCGACCCTTCGCCAAAATGCATAAAAATGGCCTTAACTTTGGTGTTTTTGATGATATCCACCTGAAACTTCATATGTGTGTCAACAGTCCAGCCCTGAATATGTGATATGAATTTCGTCAATGGGCGTGGCCATATGGCTTGGCCACGCCCATTCATATGAATTACTTCCATAGGACGTCTCACCGATATGCACAAAAATTGGTACACATCTCCATCACCCCCAGACAAACAAAAAAGTCTCTTGGACCTCTAGGCTAAATTCAAGAGGAAGTCGGCCATTTTGAATGTCATGGTCATTTTTGGTGTCGCGCACGCATCGTATTTTAACGAACTCCTCCTACAGAATTCATCAGAACGGCTTCAAAATTACCGATTACCATCTAGAACACTTCCTGATCAAAAGTTATTAAAAGGTCTCGCAGAATCTAAAGGGCACGCCAGTTGTGGGAGGTTGAATTTTGACGTCTCGCCATGAAACAGGAAGTGGCAATAACTTCACTGTACTTGGTCAGATCTGTGTGAAACTTCACAGGTATATTGACAGTCCAACCCAGAACATATGTTATGAATTTCGTTAATAGGCGTGGCTAAATGGATTGGCCACGCCCATTCACACAAATAACCACCATAGGACGTCTCACTGATATGCACGAAACTTGGTAGACACATGTATAACATCCACACGCACAAAAAAGCCTCTTGCACGGATAGGCCACACCCGACAGGAAGTCGGCCATTTTGAAATTTACAGTCATTTTTGGCGTTTTCCACGTGTTGTATTTTAATGATCTCCTCCTCCAGAAATGAATCAATTAACTCCAAAACTGGTGTGTACCATCTACACAAGTGTGTGATCAAAACACATTAAGAGAATTGCTCAGCATGGAACGGTGTGGCTGTGACATGGCGTCGACACTTGATGTCTCACCATGAAACACGATATTGCTATAACATGGGATCTAATGGTCGAATCTGCTCCAAACTTCACATGTATGATAATAGTCCTGGCATGAACACACCCACATGACGCTCAGGAGTCAGAGTCATAGCGCCACCCAGTGGAGACGGGAAGTCGCAACGCATTGGTTCCTACACTGTCCGAAGGAGGCGAACATTCAGCGCCTCGTCTGCCGGTCGACCTCTGGCGACACGGTGGCGGCCGCGCCAGGCCCCGAGTTGCGTGGGGTGCGAGGGCCCGTTCAACGCTGCTTGCAGCTTTAATTATTATTTTTTTTATCCTATGATCGCATTTTTGAGGGCCTGAACGTACTCAAAAAGTCCCAGAATTTTGCACACTCGTCACGTCTGGTGAAAAATTCGATATTTTATGGTCATTACAAAGGGGCGTGACAAAATGGCTCAACGGCGCCCCCTAACAGTTTTCAAAATCAAAGCCCCCTGCTTTAACTTTGTCCGAAGCGTACGAATTTTGGTACACATATGTAGCACGCCGAGACGGACAAAAAAGCCTCTTGGGCCCATGCCCTAAACTCAACAGGAAGTCGGCCATTTTGAATTGAATGTGGAAGTTTCATGTATTTTTGGCCATTTGCAGGGGTCATAAATGAACGAACTCCTCCTAGAGATTTTGTCCGATCGCCTTCAAACTCGGTCTGTCCCACCAACATAAACTGAAGACGAAAAGTTATCAAAAGCTTGTGTTTTCGTCACACCGTGTGACCGTGCCGGGACCTCAAACTTCGTTACAAACAGGAAGTAGTATTATAACGCAGGAAGTAGTTTATTACTCCAACATACATGCTCCAATCTTCCCCAAACTTCACAGGATTGATGACAGTCCTGCTCTGAAGAGATCTACATGTCAATAATTTGTGATTAATATAGCGCCCCCTACTGGCAGTAGAAAATGTCATGTTTTACACTTTGAAGCACATCTCCTCCAAAGTTGAACACATCAACCTCATACTTGGTGAAATTATCCATAAGGACTTGATGATGCTTTCTATGGAAAACTGTGAATTTTCGTCAAAGGGCGTGACCTTGGCGTGGCGGCCAACTTTGATGTTTCGCCATGATGACCAAAGTAGCTGTAACTTGACTCTACGTGGACATATCTTTCCAAAACTTCACACATATGATAACTGTCCAGCCCTGAAAACATCTATACAGAAATTTTGAATCAGCATCATAGCGCCACCTACTGGCGGCAGAAGGTTACTTTTTTCATTCTTTCATGTCCCTCTTCTACCAGGTTCCCCCGAACCACCTCAATTTTGCAAATACATACTCCCAAGACCTTGTTGATGGTCAAAGCAGAAGCCTTTGAGGTTTCGTCCAACGCTGTCACTGTGGCGCCACCTTATTCGCCATAAAACACGAGGTTGTTTTTGAGGGGCAAGGGACACTCGAAAACTCACGCAACTTGGCACACACATCAGACATCCCAAATTGTGTTGTCTGATGTGATTTTTGTGTTTTCATGTGCCAAGATGGCTCAACAGCGCCCCCTACTCATTTTCAACGTGTTTTGGGCTATAACTCCCAGACCATATGTCACACATTCAAAAACCTCATATCCACAGATTCCCTGAATAGTGCTGAATCACCTGGGCAGGGCCACTCCCATTTCTGCCCATCATGTTTTTCACAACATCGCAAAAACTGGACAACCTACTTTTTCGAACTCCTCCTTAGGGTTTTGTCCGTTCAGCGTGAAACTTGGCAAGTACAGTCTTCGGCTGGACCTGATCTAAAGTTATCAAAGGAATTTTGATTGGTCATAATATGCTCAAATTATTAATGAATAAATTTTTCTAGCTAGCTATAAAAAGGCGAACGGTGGCATATTTCGGTCAAAATAAATGCTAACAACACCAAATCTGAGATCCTTGCTTGATATGTGCCTGTGAGAGAATGAACCAAATTTAGCTAATTTTGGCCACTAGGGGGCGCTGCAAATATGGGAAATTTATATCTGGTGAATGGCTGCACCGATATTTATGAAATTTGGTGAGTATTATGCTGGGCCTGTCCTGACGCCATATCTTGAAGGTAGTCACGACTGGTAAAAGTGGGCGTGGCTTATTACAAGATAAAAAACAAACATTTATTTCAGCCCAAGTATTATGCTGAGGGCTGTGAAATTCACAGGGTATATAGAGAATAGCATACAGACCAACCATAGCAAAAATTGTGCGTCTTCTCCACTAGGTGGCGCTATAAGAGATACAAACGCATTTTGGCCTGTAACTTCCACATTTTAAATCACATCTTCATAAATTTTATATCCACGTGTTCCCTAAATAGTGTCGCATCTTCTGACATAGGCCACGCCCACTCCCACTGCAAATTTCTCTTTGTAATTTACTATACATCAAAAACCTACTTTTTCGAACTCCTCCTAGCGTTTAATCTCCATCTTCACAAAACTTTGCACATGCAATCTCCAGACTGGCCTGACCAAAAGTTATCAAAAGAATTTTGCTACTCCAAAAATTAGGCTAGCTAAAAATAAACAGTTTTTTTCTGCTAGCTAAAAAACACATACCTTTGCATATTTTTGTCAAAGTAAAAGACATCAATGTCAAACTCAATTCACTTCTTTCAGACGTCATCCAGACGATCCTAGCCCAATTTGGCAGAAATTAGCCAATAGGGGGCGCTATAACCAGAGAAAAATCAAGTGACATAAAATTCATCGATTCGCATGAAATTTGGCGAGCATGATGTGGAGTCACTCCTGAGGCCAGCTGTAAAGCTTGGTGATGTTTGGTCACCGTGGCAACGCCTTATTCGCCATAAAACACGAAGTTGTTTTTGACGGGTAAGGGATGCTTGTAATGTCATGAAACTTGACACACATATGACAGGATCCAATATGCATTTTCTGATGTGATTTTTCGGCTCTGATATGCCAACATGGCTCAACAGCGCCCCCTACAAATTTTCTACGAAACAGCCCCCGAAGCTGGTTTGACCTACATCTATGAAACTTGGTACGCACATGCATCACTGAAAGACGTATAAAAAAGCCTCTTGCAGCCATGTGCCAAACCCAACAGGAAGTCGGCCAATTTGAATTTGCTTGTAACTGGTTTGCAACTTCACCATACATGTTCCAATCTTCCGCAAACTTCACAGGATTGATGACAATCCTGCCCTGAATACATCTATATGCCAATACTTGGTTATTAGTACAGCGCCACCTACTGGCAAAATTACATGTCTTCATATGATTTGAGGGATATGACGTCCTGCGTAAGGGATCTGCCGTGGACAGGAATGAAGGGCGGCATGAGCCGGCGTCCTGCCAGCACCCTCGAGTTGCGTGAAGGTGCGAGGGCCCGTTCAATGCTGCTTGCAGCTTTAATTTTATTTTATTTTATTTTTTTCTGCGACTTTAAACGCATTTTTGGGGACTTTAACATATTCAAAAACTCACCAAATTTGGCATGCACATTCGTCTTGGCGAAAATTTATGTGTACGCAAAATTTAAAAGATGCCCGTTGCAAAATGGCGAAATGGCGCCCCCTAGAAAATTTCAATCGGCTCCCACCGGCAGCCCGTTTGACCAAATTCCACGAAATTCGGGGAGGTCGTGTATCATCCCAAGACGCACGAAAATGCGCAGTTGGACTTTTTTCTAAAACCAACAGGAAGCCGGCTATTTTGATTTGAATATTCATTTTTTTACCGATTTTGGCGATTTCCAAGAAATCTCTCAGAGCTATCTCCTCCTACACGGTTCATTGGATCGGCTTCAAATTTGGCGTGCTGGAACTAGACCACTTGATGATCAAAAGTTATCATACGATTTTCCCTACGTTAAACGGTTTGGCCGTCAGGTGGCGGCGAAGTTTGACGTCTCGCCAAAAAAACCTCCAAAAAACAAAAGTGCTATTACTTGGGCATGAAAAGTCCGATCGGCACAAAACTTGCTGGGTATGATCGTAGTCCGGCCTTCATCACGCCAACATCAAAAAATTCCCCCGTTCTCAAAGCGCCCCCTGCTGGCGACAGGAAAAGCGATGTTTTAGACTTTGAGGTGCTACTCTCAGCACGTTCAGTATATCCAACTCAAAATTGGTCAGAAAGGCCTCAACACGTTGGTAATGCTACATGATAAAGATTTGTGACGTTTCGCCGAACAGCGTTGCGCCCACAGGGCGGCGAAGTCAACGGTTCGCCAAAACGCAGTTAAGTGGCCTTAACTTCAGTGTCCTTGGTCATATCTGCCTGAAACTTCACGTGTGTTAACAGTCCAGCCCTGAACATGTGATATGAATTTCGTTGATGGGCGTGGCCAAATGGCTTGGCCACACCCTTTAAACATCAGCCCCTACGGCACGTTTCACCGACATGCATGAAAATTGGTACACATATGTATCACATCCAGACGCACAAAAAAGCCTCTTGGACCCATTGGCTACACCCAACAGGAAGTCAGCCATTTTGAATTTGACGCCAGATTGGGCGATTCGCACTCCTCGTACTTTTTCTATCTCCTCCTACATGATTCATCGGATCGGCTTCAAATTTGGCGTGCATCAACTAGACCACTTGATGATCAAAAGTTATCATACGATTTTCCCTATGTTAAACGGTTTGGCTGTCAGGTGGCGGCGAAGTTTGACGTCTCGCCAAAAAAAAACCCAAAAAACAAAAGTGCTATTACTTGGGCATGATAAGTCCGATCGGCACAAAACTTGCTGGGTATGATCGTAGTCCGGCCTTCATCACGCCAACATCAAAAAATTCCCCCGTTCTCATAGTGCCCCCTGCTGGCGACAGGAAAAGCGATGTTTTAGACTTTGAGGTGCTACTCTCAGCACGTTCAGTATATCCAACTCAAAATTGGTCAGAAAGGCCTCAACACGTTGGTAATGCTACATGATGAAGATTTGTGACGTATCGCCGAACGGCGTTCCGCCCACAGGGCGGCGAAGTCAACGGTTCGCCAAAACGCAGTTAAGTGGCCTTAACTTCAGTGTCCTTGGTCATATCTGCCTGAAACTTTACATGTGTGTTAACAGTCCAGCCCTGAACATGTGATATGATGGGCGTGGCCAAATGGCTTGGCCACACCCGCACGTTTCACTGACATGCATGAAAATTGGTACACATATGTATCACATCCAGACGCACAAAAAAGTCTCTTGGACCCGTTGGCCAAACCCAACAGGAAGTCGGCCATTTTGAATTTAATGGTCATTTTTGGCGTTTTCCACGTGTTGTATTTTAATGAACTCCACCTACAGGATGCATCAGAACAACTTCAAAATCATTGTGTGCCATCTAGACAAAGGTGTAATCAAAACTTATAAGCAGATTTTTGCATCGTGAAACGGTTTGGCCGTCAGGTGGCGGCGAAGTTTGATGTCTCGCCATAAAACACGAAATTAGTATAACTTTGGCATACATTGTCCATTCTTCACAAAACTTCACGTTTGTTAACAGTCCAGACCTGAATGTATAGTATGAGTTTCATCAATAAGCTTGGCCACGCCCCTTAAAGTGCAGCGTCCCCCATAACAACTTTCACCGACGTGCACGAAAATCAGTATGCACATGTATCGTGTCCAGACGCACAAAAAAGCCTCTTGCACATATAGGCCACACCCGACAGGAAGTCGGCCATTTTGAAATTTACAGTCATTTTTGGCGTTTTCCACGTGTTGTATTTTAATGATCTCCTCCTCCAGAAATGAATCAATTAACTCCAAAACTGGTGTGTACCATCTACACAAGTGTGTGATCAAAACAGATTAAGAGAATTGCTCAGCATGGAACGATGTGGCTGTGACATGGCATCGACACTTGATGTCTCACCATGAAACACGATATTGCTATAACATGGGATCTAATGGTCGAATCTGCTCCAAACTTCACATGTATGATAATAGTCCTGGCATGAACACACCCACATGACGCTCAGGAGTCAGAGTCATAGCGCCACCCAGTGGAGACGGGAAGTCGCAATGCATTGGTTCCTACACTGTCCGAAGGAGGCGAACATTCAGCGCCTCGTCTGCCGGCCGACCTCTGGCGACACGGTGGCGGCCGCGCGAGGCCCCGAGTTGCGTGGGGTGCGAGGGCCCGTTCAACGCTGCTTGCAGCTTTAATTAGGGCCCAAGCACGAACCGTGCGAGGACCCTATTGTTTTCCTTAGGATTATTTATTTTTTTTATTTTTTTTTTTTTTTCGCTTGATCGCATTTTTGGGGGCTTTAACATATTCAAAAACTCACCAAATTTGACGTGCACATTCGTCTAGGGGACATTTATGTGTACGCAAAATTTAAACGATGCCCATTGCAAAATGGCGAAATGGCGCCCCCTAGAAAATTTCAATCGGCTCCCACCGGCAGCCCGTTTGACCAAATTCCACGAAATTCGGGGAGGTCGTGTATCATCCCAAGACGCACGAAAATGCGCACTTGGACTTTTTTCTAAAACCAACAGGAAGCCGGCTATTTTGATTTGAATATTCCATTTTTTACCGATTTTGGCGATTTGCTAGTGTGCTCTCAGAGCTATCTCCTCCTAGACGGTTCATTGGATCGGCTTCAAATTTGACGTGCTGCAACTAGACCACATGATGATCAAAAGTTATTAAAAGATCTTTCCCTCGTTAAACGGGTTGGCCGTCAGGTGGCGGCACAAAACTTGCTGGGTATGATCGTAGTCCCGCCCTGAACACGTCTACATCAAAAAATTCCCCTGTTCTCAAAGCGCCCCCTGCTGGCGACAGGAAAAGTGATTTTTTACACTTTGAGGTGCAGCTCTGAGCACGTTCAGCATATCCAACTCAAATTTGGTCAGAAAGGCCTCAACACGTTGTTAATGCTACATGACGAAGATTGTGACGTATCGTCAAACGGCGTTGCGCCCAGAGGGCGGCGAAGTCGATGCTTCGCCAAAACGTAGGAAAGTGGCCTTAACTTCAGTGTCCTTGGGCATATCTGCCTGAAACTTCACATGTGTGTTAAGAGTCCAGCCCTGACAATGTCATGTGAATTTCGTTGATGGGCGTGGCCAAATGGCTTGGCCACACCCTTTAAACATCAGCCCCTACGGCACGTTTCACCGACATGCATGAAAATTGGTACACATATGTATCACATCCAGACGCACAAAAAACCCTCTTGGACCCATTGGCTACACCCAACAGGAAGTCAGCCATTTTGAATTTGACGCCAGATTGGGCAATTTGCACTCCTCATACTTTTTCTATCTCCTCCTACATGATTCATCGGATCGGCTTCAAATTTGGCGTGCATCAACTAGACCACTTGATGATCAAAAGTTATCATACGATTTTCCCTATGTTAAACGCGTTGGCTGTCAGGTGGCGGCGAAGTTTGATGTCTCGCCATAAAACACAAAATTAGTATAACTTTGGCATACATTGTCCATTCTTCACCAAAATTCACATGTTTGTTAACAGTCCAGACCTGAATGTATAGTATGACTTTCATCAATAAGCGTGGCCGTATGGCTTGGCCACGCCCCTTAAAGTGCAGCGTCCCCCATAACAACTTTCACCGACGTGCACGAAAATCAGTATGCACATGTATCGTGTCCAGACGCACAAAAAAGCCTCTTGCACATATAGGCCACACCCGACAGGAAGTCGGCCATTTTGAAATTTACAGTCATTTTTGGCGTTTTCCACGTGTTGTATTTTAATGATCTCCTCCTCCAGAAATGAATCAATTAACTCCAAAACTGGTGTGTACCATCTACACAAATGTGTGATCAAAACATATTAAGAGAATTGCTCAGCATGGAACGGTGTGGCTGTGACATGGCGTCGACACTTGATGTCTCACCATGAAACACGATATTGCTATAACATGGGATCTAATGGTCGAATCTGCTCCAAACTTCACATGTATGATAATAGTCCTGGCATGAACACACCCACATGACGCTCAGGAGTCAGAGTCATAGCGCCTACCCAGTGGAGACGGGAAGTCGCAATGCATTGGTTCCTACACTGTCCGAAGGAGGCGAACATTCAGCGACTCGCCTGCCGGTCGACCTCTGGCGACACGGTGGCGGCCGCGCCAGGCCCCGAGTTGCGTGGGGTGCGAGGGCCCGTTCAACGCTGCTTGCAGCTTTAATTAGGGGTTCAAGCCCGAAGGGCTGAAACCCTATTGTTTTCCTACTGTTTTATTCTTCTTCTTCTTCTTCTTCTTCTTCAGAAATGTTTTCGCAAATTCCCGGGAGATGTTACATCGTAGAGACATAAAATTTTCACCAGTAACTGGAAGTTGTGTGCAAATGGTGCTCATAATATAGAAATACCAATTGGCCAGATGGTGGCGCTATAACCAAGGTAAATGCGTTTTGGGCTATAACTCCCACACCATATGTCGCACATTCAAAAACATCATATCCACAGATTCCCTGAATAGTGCTGAATCACCTGGGCTAGGCCACGCCCATTTCCGCCTAGAAATTTTTTTCACAAAATCGCGAAAACTGAAAAACCTTCTTTTTCTATCTCCTCCTTGGGTTTTTGTCCAATCAGCGTGAACCTTGGCACGTACAGTCTTCACCTGGACCCTATCTAAAGTTATCAAAAGAATTTTGTTCAGTCAAAAAATGCGCAAATGATAAACGAATACATTTTTCTAGCTAGCTATAAAAACGCGAACTGTTGCATATCTCGGTCAAAATAAATGCTAACAACACCAAATCGGAGATCCTTTGTTGGCATGTGACTGTGAGGGTATGAGCCAAATTTGGCGAATGTTGGCCACTAGAGGGCGCTGCAAATATGGGAAATTTGTATCTCTTAAATGGCTGCACCGATTTTTACCAAATTTGGTGGGTATGATGCTGGGTCACTCCTGAGGCCATACCTTGAAGTTCATCGCGACTGGTCAAAGTGGGCGTGGCTTATTACAAGATAAAAAACAAACATTTATTTTAGCTCAAGTATTATGTTGAGAGCTATGAAATTCACAGGGTATATATAGGATAGGACACAGACCATCCATACAAAAAATTGTGTGTCTACTCCACTAGGTGGCGCTATAACAGGTAAAAACGCATTTTGGCCTGTAACTTCCACATTTTAAATCACATTTTCATAAACTTTATATCCACGTATTCCCTTAATAGAGTCTCATCTTCTGACATAGGCCACGCCCACTTCCACTGCATATTTCTCTTTGTAAGTCACTACACATCAAAAACCTACTTTTTCTATCTCCTCCTAGCGTTTAAGCTCCATCTGCACGAAACTTTGCACATACAATCTCCAGATGTGCCTGATGAAAAGTTATCAAAAGAATTTTGCTAATCCAAAAGATATGGTAGATATAAAGGAACAATTTTTTTCTGCTAGCTAAAAAACACATGCCGCTGCATATTTTTGTCAACGTAAAAGCTATCGACGTCAAACTCAAGTCACTTGTTTTAGACGTCAACCAGAGGATCTGTGCCAAATTTGGCGGAAATTGGCCAATAGGGAGCGCTATAAACAGAGAAACATCAAGTGAAGTGAAATTTCACAAAATCCGGCCATAAATCAATGAGGGTTTTTTCAAACATCAACAAACTCAATGTATCAAAGGTCTTGATCTTACCCACCTTTCAAAATTTAAATGGCTATGCTGGCTTGAACACCGGAATTGCCGCTTGCGGCTATATTTATTAGGGCCCGAGCACGTACCGTGCGAGAGCCCTATTGAAACCGAAGGAATTCTTATTCTTATTAGGGCCCGAGCACCAAGCGGTGCGAGGACCCTATTGAAATTGCAGGAATTATTATTATTATTATTACGACAAAAGTAAATCGCTTATTTGGAGGCCTGAACATATTCCAAAACACGCCAATTTTGGCATGCGCATCAGTCGTGGTGTAAATTTAGGTATTTTAGGGTTCGTGGAGGTGGGCGGGTCAAAATAGCTAGGCCACGCCCCTTAAAGAGCACCCTACTCGGCAGGTTTCACGGATCTGCACGAAAATCGGTACGCATGTAGATCATGCTGAGAGGCACAAAAAAGGTCATAGGGACACATAGGCTAAACCCAACAGGAAGTGAGATATTTGGCGTTGAACGGCCATTTTTGGTGTTTTCCACGTGTTGCATTTTAACGAACTCCTCCTACAGGAATAATCAGAACGGCTTCAAAATTGCTGTGCACCAACTAGACTAGTTTGTGATCAAAAGTTATTAACGGATTACGTAAACTCCAAACAACCTGACCTGGGCGTGGCGGCGAAGTTTGATGTCTCGCCATGAAAAATGAGATTGCTATAACTTTGGCATTAATAGTCCGAACGGTACCAAACTCCCCAGGATTCATAATAGTCCCGCCCTGAAGACGTCTACATGCAGAAATATTGAAATTTGCATAGCGCCCCCTGCTGGTGACAGAAAAAGCGATGTTTTAGACTTTGAGGTCCAGCTCTGAGCACGTTCAGCAAATCCAGCTCAAATTTGGTCAGAAAGGCCTCAACATGTTGGTAATGCTCCATGATGAAGAATTTTGACTGTCGTCAAACGGCGTTCCATCTGGAGGGTGGCGAAGTCGACCCTTCGCCAAAATGCATAAAAATGGCCTTAACTTTGGTGTTTTTGATGATATCCACCTGAAACTTCATATGTGTGTCAACAGTCCAGCCCTGAATATGTGATATGAATTTCGTCAATGGGCGTGGCCATATGGCTTGGCCACGCCCATTCATATGAATTACTTCCATAGGACGTCTCACCGATATGCACAAAAATTGGTACACATCTCCATCACCCCCAGACAAACAAAAAAGTCTCTTGGACCTCTAGGCTAAATTCAACAGGAAGTCGGCCATTTTGAATGTCATGGTCATTTTTGGTGTCGCGCACGCATCGTATTTTAACGAACTCCTCCTACAGAATTCATCAGAACGGCTTCAAAATTACCGATTACCATCTAGAACACTTCCTGATCAAAAGTTATTAAAAAGTCTCGCAGAATCTAAAGGGCACGCCAGTTGTGGGAGGTTGAATTTTGACGTCTCGCCATGAAACAGGAAGTGGCAATAACTTCACTGTACTTGGTCAGATCTGTGTGAAACTTCACAGGTATATTGACAGTCCAACCCAGAACATATGTTATGAATTTCGTTAATAGGCGTGGCTAAATGGATTGGCCACGCCCATTCAAACAAATAACCACCATAGGACGTCTCACTGATATGCACGAAACTTGGTAGACACATGTATAACATCCACACGCACAAAAAAGCCTCTTGCACGGATAAGCCACACCCAACAGGAAGTCGGCCATTTTGAAATTTACAGTCATTTTTGGCGTTTTCCACGTGTTGTATTTTAATGATCTCCTCCTCCAGAAATGAATCAATTAACTCCAAAACTGGTGTGTACCATCTACACAAGTGTGTGATCAAAACATATTGAGAGAATTGCTCAGCATGGAACGGTGTGGCTGTGACATGGCGTCGACACTTGATGTCTCACCATGAAACACGATATTGCTATAACATGGGATCTAATGGTCGAATCTGCTCCAAACTTCACATGTATGATAATAGTCCTGGCATGAACACACCCACATGACGCTCAGGAGTCAGAGTCATAGCGCCACCCAGTGGAGACGGGAAGTCGCAACGCATTGGTTCCTACACTGTCCGAAGGAGGCAAACATTCAGCGCCTCGTCTGCCGGTCGACCTCTGGCGACACGGTGGCGGCCGCGCCAGGCCCCGAGTTGCGTGGGGTGCGAGGGCCCGTTCAACGCTGCTTGCAGCTTTAATTATTTTATTTTATTTTATTTTTTTCTGCGACTTTAAACGCATTTTTGGGGACTTTAACATATTCAAAAACTCACCAAATTTGGCATGCACATTCGTCTTGGCGAAAATTTATGTGTACGCAAAATTTAAAAGATGCCCGTTGCAAAATGGCGAAATGGCGCCCCCTAGAAAATTTCAATCGGCTCCCACCGGCAGCCCGTTTGACCAAATTCCACGAAATTCGGGGAGGTCGTGTATCATCCCAAGACGCACGAAAATGCGCAGTTGGACTTTTTTCTAAAACCAACAGGAAGCCGGCTATTTTGATTTGAATATTCATTTTTTTACCGATTTTGGCGATTTCCAAGAAATCTCTCAGAGCTATCTCCTCCTACACGGTTCATTGGATCGGCTTCAAATTTGGCGTGCTGGAACTAGACCACTTGATGATCAAAAGTTATCATACGATTTTCCCTACGTTAAACGGTTTGGCCGTCAGGTGGCGGCGAAGTTTGACGTCTCGCCAAAAAAACCTCCAAAAAACAAAAGTGCTATTACTTGGGCATGAAAAGTCCGATCGGCACAAAACTTGCTGGGTATGATCGTAGTCCGGCCTTCATCACGCCAACATCAAAAAATTCCCCCGTTCTCAAAGCGCCCCCTGCTGGCGACAGGAAAAGCGATGTTTTAGACTTTGAGGTGCTACTCTCAGCACGTTCAGTATATCCAACTCAAAATTGGTCAGAAAGGCCTCAACACGTTGGTAATGCTACATGATAAAGATTTGTGACGTTTCGCCGAACAGCGTTGCGCCCACAGGGCGGCGAAGTCAACGGTTCGCCAAAACGCAGTTAAGTGGCCTTAACTTCAGTGTCCTTGGTCATATCTGCCTGAAACTTCACGTGTGTTAACAGTCCAGCCCTGAACATGTGATATGAATTTCGTTGATGGGCGTGGCCAAATGGCTTGGCCACACCCTTTAAACATCAGCCCCTACGGCACGTTTCACCGACATGCATGAAAATTGGTACACATATGTATCACATCCAGACGCACAAAAAAGCCTCTTGGACCCATTGGCTACACCCAACAGGAAGTCAGCCATTTTGAATTTGACGCCAGATTGGGCGATTCGCACTCCTCGTACTTTTTCTATCTCCTCCTACATGATTCATCGGATCGGCTTCAAATTTGGCGTGCATCAACTAGACCACTTGATGATCAAAAGTTATCATACGATTTTCCCTATGTTAAACGGTTTGGCTGTCAGGTGGCGGCGAAGTTTGACGTCTCGCCAAAAAAAAACCCCAAAAAACAAAAGTGCTATTACTTGGGCATGATAAGTCCGATCGGCACAAAACTTGCTGGGTATGATCGTAGTCCGGCCTTCATCACGCCAACATCAAAAAATTCCCCCGTTCTCATAGTGCCCCCTGCTGGCGACAGGAAAAGCGATGTTTTAGACTTTGAGGTGCTACTCTCAGCACGTTCAGTATATCCAACTCAAAATTGGTCAGAAAGGCCTCAACACGTTGGTAATGCTACATGATGAAGATTTGTGACGTATCGCCGAACGGCGTTCCGCCCACAGGGCGGCGAAGTCAACGGTTCGCCAAAACGCAGTTAAGTGGCCTTAACTTCAGTGTCCTTGGTCATATCTGCCTGAAACTTTACATGTGTGTTAACAGTCCAGCCCTGAACATGTGATATGATGGGCGTGGCCAAATGGCTTGGCCACACCCACACGTTTCACTGACATGCATGAAAATTGGTACACATATGTATCACATCCAGACGCACAAAAAAGTCTCTTGGACCCGTTGGCCAAACCCAACAGGAAGTCGGCCATTTTGAATTTAATGGTCATTTTTGGCGTTTTCCACGTGTTGTATTTTAATGAACTCCACCTACAGGATGCATCAGAACAACTTCAAAATCATTGTGTGCCATCTAGACAAAGGTGTAATCAAAACTTATAAGCAGATTTTTGCATCGTGAAACGGTTTGGCCGTCAGGTGGCGGCGAAGTTTGATGTCTCGCCATAAAACACGAAATTAGTATAACTTTGGCATACATTGTCCATTCTTCACCAAACTTCACATGTTTGTTAACAGTCCAGACCTGAATGTATAGTATGAGTTTCATCAATAAGCTTGGCCACGCCCCTTAAAGTGCAGCGTCCCCCATAACAACTTTCACCGACGTGCACGAAAATCAGTATGCACATGTATCGTGTCCAGACGCACAAAAAAGCCTCTTGCACATATAGGCCACACCCGACAGGAAGTCGGCCATTTTGAAATTTACAGTCATTTTTGGCGTTTTCCACGTGTTGTATTTTAATGATCTCCTCCTCCAGAAATGAATCAATTAACTCCAAAACTGGTGTGTACCATCTACACAAGTGTGTGATCAAAACAGATTAACAGAATTGCTCAGCATGGAACGGTGTGGCTGTGACATGGCATCGACACTTGATGTCTCACCATGAAACACGATATTGCTATAACATGGGATCTAATGGTCGAATCTGCTCCAAACTTCACATGTATGATAATAGTCCTGGCATGAACACACCCACATGACGCTCAGGAGTCAGAGTCATAGCGCCACCCAGTGGAGACGGGAAGTCGCAACGCATTGGTTCCTACACTGTCCGAAGGAGGCGAACATTCAGCGCCTCGTCTGCCGGTCGACCTCTGGCGACACGGTGGCGGCCGCGCCAGGCCCCGAGTTGCGTGGGTTGCGAGGGCCCGCTCAACGCTGCTTGCAGCTTTAATTTTTAGGGGTTCAAGCCCGAAGGGCTGAAACCCTATTGTTTTCCTACTGTTTTATTATTATTATTAGGGGTTCAAGCCCGAAGGGCTGAAACCCTATTGTTTTCCTACTGTTTTATTCTTCTTCTTCTTCTTCTTCTTCTTCTTCTTCTTCTTCAGAAATGTTTTCGCAAATTCCCGTGAGATGTTACATCGTAGAGACATGAAATTTTCACCAATAACTGGAAGTTGTGTGCAAATGGTGCTCATAATATAGAAATACCAATTGGCCAGATGGTGGCGCTATAACCAAGGTAAATGCGTTTTGGGCTATAACTCCCACACCATATGTCGCACATTCAAAAACATCATATCCACAGATTCCCTGAATAGTGCTGAATCACCTGGGCTAGGCCACGCCCATTTCCGCCTAAAAATTTTTTCAGAAAATCGCGAAAAATGAAAAACCTTCTTTTTCTATCTCCTCCTTGGGTTTTTGTCCAATCAGCGTGAAACTTGGCACGGACAGTCTTCTCTTGGACCTGATCTAAAGTTATCAAAAGAATTTTGTTCAGTCAAAAAATGCGCAAACGATAAACGAATACATTTTTCTAGCTAGCTATAAAAATGCGAACTGTTGCATATCTCGGTCAAAATGAATGCTAACAACACCAAATCGGAGATCCTTGGTTGGCATGTGACTGTGAGGGTATGAGCCAAATTTAGCGAATGTTGGCCACTAGAGGGCGCTGCAAATATGGGAAATTTGTATCTCTTAAATGGCTGCACCGATTTTTACCAAATTTGGTGGGTATGATGCTGGGTCACTCCTGAGGCCATACTTTGAAGTTCATCACGACTGGTCAAAGTGGGCGTGGCTTATTACAAGATAAAAAACAAACATTTATTTTAGCTCAACTATTATGTTGAGAGCTATGAAATTCACAGGGTATATATAGGATAGGACACAGACCATCCATACCAAAAATTGTGTGTCTACTCCACTAGGTGGCGCTATAACAGGTAAAAACGCATTTTGGCCTGTAACTTCCACATTTTAAATCACATTTTCATAAACTTTATATCCACGTATTCCCTTAATAGAGTCTCATCTTCTGACATAGGCCACGCCCACTTCCACTGCATATTTCTCTTTGTAAGTCACTACACATCAAAAACCTACTTTTTCTATCTCCTCCTAGCGTTTAAGCTCCATCTGCACGAAACTTTGCACATACAATCTCCAGATGTGCCTGATGAAAAGTTATCAAAAGAATTTTGCTAATCCAAAAGATATGGTAGATATAAAGGAACAATTTTTTTCTGCTAGCTAAAAAACACATGCCGCTGCATATTTTTGTCAACGTAAAAGCTATTGACGTCAAACTCAAGTAACTTGTTTTAGACGTCAACCAGAGGATCTGTGCCAAATTTGGCGGAAATTGGCCAATAGGGGGCGCTATAAACAGAGAAACATCAAGTGAAGTGACATTTCACAAAATCCGGCCATAAATCAATGAGGGTTTTTTCAAACATCAACAAACTCAATGTATCAAAGGTCTTGATCTTACCCACCTTTCAAAATTTAAATGGCTATGCTGGCTTGAACCCCGGAATTGCCGCTTGCGGCTATATTTATTATTCTTCTTCTTCTTCCGTTTCTTCAGAAATGTTTTCGCAAATTCCCGTGAGATGGTACATCATAGAGACATGAAATTTTCAGCAATAACTGGAAGTTGTGTGCAAATGGTGCTCATAATATAGAAATACCAATTGGCCAGATGGTGGCGCTATAACCAAGGTCAATGCGTTTTGGGTTATAACTCCCACACCATATGTCGCACATTGAAAAACGTTATATCCACAGATTCCCTGGATAGTCCTGAATCACCTGGGCTAGGCCACGCCCATTTCCGCCTAGAAAATTTTTTCACAAAATCGCGAAAACTTGAAAACCTTCTTTTTCTATCTCCTCCTTGGGGTTCCATCCGATTAGCGTGAAACTTTGCACATACAGTCTTCAGCTGGACGTGATCTAAAGTTATTCACAGAATTTTGTTTGGTCAAAAGATCCGCAAATTATTAATGAATACATTTTTCTAGCTAGCTATAAAAACGCGAACTGTTGCATATCTCGGTCAAAATAAATGCTAACAACACCAAATCGGAGATCCTTGATTGGCATGTGACTGTGAGGGTATGAGCCAAATTTGGCGAATGTTGGCCACTAGGGGGCGCTGCAAATATGGGAAATTTGTATCTCTTAAATGGCTGCACCGATTTTTACCAAATTTGGTGGGTATGATGCTGGGTCACTCCTGAGGCCATATCTTGAAGTTCATCACGATTGTTCAAAGTGGGCGTGGCTTATTACAAGATAAAAAACAAACATTTATTTTAGCTCAAGTATTATGTTGAGACCTATGAAATTCACAGGGTATATAAAGGATAGGACACAGACCATCCATACCAAATATTTTGTGTCTACTCCACTAGGTGGCGCTATAACGGGTGAAAATGCATTTTGGCCTGTAAGTTCCACATTTTAAATCACATTTTCATAAACTTTATATCCACGTGTTCCCTACATAGCGTCTCATCTTCTGACATAGGCCACGCCCACTTCCACTGCATATTTCTCTTTGTAAGTCACTACACATCAAAAACCTACTTTTTCTATCTCCTCCTAGTGTTTACGCTCCATCTGCACGAAACTTTGCACATACAATCTCCAGATGTGCCTGATGAAAAGTTATCAAAAGAATTTTGCTAATCCAAAAAATATGGTAGATACAAAGGAACAATTTTTTTCTGCTAGCTAAAAAACACATGCCGCTGCATATTTTTGTCAACGTAAAAGCTATCGATGTCAAACTCAAGTCACTTGTTTTAGACGTCAACCAGAGGATCCGTGCCAAATTTGGCGGAAATTGGCCAATAGGGGGCGCTATAAACAGAGAAACACCAAGTGAAATGAAATTTCACAAAATCCGGCCATAAATCAATGAGGGTTTTTTCAAACATCAACAAACTCAGTGTATCAAAGGTCTTAATCTTACCCACCTTTCAAAATTTAAATGGCTATGCTGGCTTGAACCCCGGAATTGCCGCTTGCGGCTATATTTATTAGGGCCCGAGCACGTACCGTGCGAGAGCCCTATTGAAACCGAAGGAATTCTTATTCTTATTAGGGCCCGAGCACCAAGCGGTGCGAGGACCCTATTGAAATTGCAGGAATTATTATTATTATTATTACGACAAAAGTAAATCGCTTATTTGGAGGCCTGAACATATTCCAAAACACGCCAATTTTGGCATGCGCATCAGTCGCGGTGTAAATTTAGGTATTTTAGGGTTCGTGGAGGTGGGCGGGTCAAAATGGCTAGGCCACGCCCCTTAAAGACCACCCTACTCGGCAGGTTTCACGGATCTGCACGAAAATCGGTACGCATGTAGATCATGCTGAGACGCACAAAAAAGGTCATAGGGACACATAGGCTAAACCCAACAGGAAGTGAGATATTTGGCGTTGAACGGCCATTTTTGGCGTTTTCCACGTGTTGTATTTTAACGAACTCCTCCTACAGGAATAATCACAACGGCTTCAAAATTGCTGTGCACCAACTAGACTAGTTTGTGATCAAAAGTTATTAACGGATTACGTAAACTCCAAACAACCTGACCTGGGCGTGGCGGCGAAGTTTGATGTCTCGCCATGAAAAATGAGATTGCTATAACTTTGGCATTAATAGTCCGAACGGTACCAAACTCCCCAGGATTCATAATAGTCCCGCCCTGAAGACGTCTACATGCAGAAATATTGAAATTTGCATAGCGCCCCCTGCTGGTGACAGAAAAAGCTATGTTTTAGACTTTGAGGTCCAGCTCTGAGCACGTTCAGCAAATCCAGCTCAAATTTGATCAGAAAGGCCTCAACATGTTGGTAATGCTCCATGATGAAGAATTTTGACTGTCGTCAAACGGCGTTCCATCCGGAGGGCGGCGAAGTCGACCCTTCGCCAAAATGCATAAAAATGGCCTTAACTTTGGTGTTTTTGATGATATCCACCTGAAACTTCATATGTGTGTCAACAGTCCAGCCCTGAATATGTGATATGAATTTCGTCAATGGGCGTGGCCATATGGCTTGGCCACGCCCATTCATATGAATTACTTCCATAGGACGTCTCACCGATATGCACAAAAATTGGTACACATCTCCATCACCCCCAGACAAACAAAAAAGTCTCTTGGACCTCTAGGCTAAATTCAACAGGAAGTCGGCCATTTTGAATGTCATGGTCATTTTTGGTGTCGCGCACGCATCGTATTTTAACGAACTCCTCCTACAGAATTCATCAGAACGGCTTCAAAATTACCGATTACCATCTAGAACACTTCCTGATCAAAAGTTATTAAAAGGTCTCGCAGAATCTAAAGGGCACACCAGTTGTGGGAGGTTGAATTTTGACGTCTCGCCATGAAACAGGAAGTGGCAATAACTTCACTGTATTGGTCAGATCTGTGTGAAACTTCACAGGTATATTGACAGTCCAACCCAGAACATATGTTATGAATTTCGTTAATAGCCGTGGCTAAATGGATTGGCCACGCCCATTCACACAAATAACCACCATAGGACGTCTCACTGATATGCACGAAACTTGGTAGACACATGTATAACATCCACACGCACAAAAAAGCCTCTTGCACGGATAGGCCACACCCAACAGGAAGTCGGCCATTTTGAAATTTACAGTCATTTTTGGCGTTTTCCACCTGGCGTATTTTAATGATCTCCTCCTCCAGAAATGATCCAATTCACTCCAAAACTGCTGTGTACCATCTACACAAGTGTGTGATCAAAACATATTAAGAGAATTGCTCAGTATGGAACGGTGTGGCTGTGACATGGCGTCGACACTTGATGTCTCACCATGAAACACGATATTGCTATAACATGGGATCTAATGGTCGAATCTGCTCCAAACTTCACATGTATGATAATAGTCCTGGCATGAACACACCCACATGACGCTCAGGAGTCAGAGTCATAGCGCCACCCAGTGGAGACGGGAAGTCGCAACGCATTGGTTCCTACACTGTCCGAAGGAGGCGAACATTCAGCGCCTCGTCTGCCGGTCGACCTCTGGCGAGACGGTGGCGGCCGCGCCAGGCCCCGAGTTGCGTGGGGTGCGAGGGCCCGTTCAACGCTGCTTGCAGCTTTAATTAGGGCCCGAGCACGTACCGTGCGAGAGCCCTATTGAAACCGAAGGAATTCTTATTCTTATTATTATTATTTTTTTTTTTTTTTTTTTTATCCTATGATCGCATTTTTGAGGGCCTGAACGTACTCAAAAAGTCCCAGAATTTTGCACACTCGTCACGTCTGGTGAAAAATTCGATATTTTATGGTCATTACAAAGGGGCGTGACAAAATGGCTCAACGGCGCCCCCTAACAGTTTTCAAAATCAAAGCCCCCTGCTTTAACTTTGTCCGAAGCGTACGAATTTTGGTACACATATGTAGCATGCCGAGACGTACAAAAAAGCCTCTTGGGCCCATGCCCTAAACCCAACAGGAAGTCGGCCATTTTGAATTGAATGTGCAATTTTCATGCATTTTTGGCCATTTGCAGGGGTCGTAAATGAACGATCTCCTCCTAGAGATTTTGTCCGATCGACTTCAAACTTGGTCTGTCCCACCTACATAAGTTGAAGACCAAAAGTTATCAAAAGCTTGAGTTTTCGTCACACCGTGTGGCCGTTGTGGGACCTCAAACTTCGCTACAAACAGGAAGTAGTATTATAACACAGGAAGTAGTTTATAACTCCAGCATACATTGTCCAATCTTCCCCAATCTTCACAGGATTGATGACAGTCCCGCTCTGAAGACATCTACATGTCAATAATTTGTGATTGATATAGCGCCCCCTACTGGTAGTATAAAATGTCATGTTTTACACTTTGAAGCACATCTCCTCCAAAGTTGAACACATCAACGTCAAACTTGGGGAAATTATCCAAAAGGCATTGATGATGCTTTCTATTGAATACTGTGAGTTTTCGTCAAAGGGCATGACCTTGGCGTGGCGGGGAACTTTGATGTTTCGCCATGATGACAAAAGTTGCTGTAACTTGACTCTACGTGGACATATCTTTCCAAAACTTCACACATATGATAACAGTCCAGCCCTGAAAACATCTACAGAGGAAATTTGAATCAGCGTCATAGCGCCACCTACTGGCGGCAGAAAGTTACTTTTTTCATTCTTTCATGTCCCTCTTCTACCAGGTTCACCCGACCCACCTTAATTTTGCGGATACATAGTCCCAAGACCTTGGTGATGATCAAACCAGAACCTTTTGAGGTTTCGTACAACGCTGTCACCGTGGCGCCACCTCATTCGCCATAAAACACGAGGTTCTTTTTGAGGGGCAAGGGATACTTGAAAACTCACGAAACTTGGCACACCCATCACAAGGCCCAAATTGTGTTGTCTGATATGCTTTTTGTGTTTTGATGTGCCAAGATGGCTCAACAGCGCCCCCTACCCATTTTCAACATGTTTTGGGTTATAACTCTCAGACCATATGTCCCACATTCAAAAACCTCATATCCACAGATTCCATGAATAGCGCTGAATCACCTGGGCTGGGCCACGCCCATTTCTGCCTATAATGTTTTTCGCAACATCGCGAAAACTGGAAAACCTACTTTTTTGAACTCCTCCTAGCGTTTAAGCTCCATCTTCACGACACTTTGCACATACAATCTCGAGACTTGTCTGACCAAAAGTTATCAAAAGAATTTTGCTACTCCAAAAATTGCGCTAGCTAAAAATAAACATTTTTTTACTGCTAGCTAAAAAAAACATCACGTTGCATATTTTTGTCAAAGTAAAAGCGATCAACATCAAACTAAATTTACTTGTTTCAGACGTCAACCAGAGGCTCTGTGCAAAATTTGGCGCAAATTGGCCGATAGGGGGCGCTATAAACAGAGAAAAATCAAGTGACATGACAATTGATCGATTCGCACAAAATTTGGCGAGCGTGATGTGGAGTCACTCCTGAGACCACCTGTCAAGCTTAGTGATGTTTGGTCACCGTGGCAACGCCTTATTCGCCATAAAATACGGAGTTGTTTTTGAGGGATAAGGGATGCTTGTAAAGTCATGAAACTTGGCACACATATGACAGTATCCGATTTGTGTTGTCTGATGTGATTTCTCTGCTCTGATGTGCCAACATGGCTCAACACCGCCCCCTACAAATTTTCAACGAAGCAGCCCCCGAAGCTGGTTTGACCTACATCTATGAAACTTGGTACGCACGTGCATCACTGAAAGACGTATAAAAAAGCCTGTTGCAGCCATGTGCCAAACCCAACAGGAAGTCCGCCATTTTGAATTTGCTTGTAACTGGTTCACAACTTCACCATACACGTTCCTATCTTCCCCAAACTTCACAGGATTGATGACAGTCCTGCCCTGAACACATCTATACGCCAATACTTGGTTATTAGTACGGCGCCACCTACTGGCAAAATTACATATCTTCGTATGATTTGAGGGATTTGACGTGTAACTCCTGCGTGAGGGTTCTGCCGTCGACAGGAATGAACGGCGGCGTGAGCCGGCGTCCTACCAGCGCCCTCGAGTTGCGTGAAGGTGCGAGGGCCCGTTCATCGCTGCTTGCAGCTTTAATTATTATTATTATTATTTTTTTTATCCTATGATCGCATTTTTGAGGGCCTGAACGTACTCAAAAAGTCCCAGAATTTTGCACACTCGTCACGTCTGGTGAAAAATTCGATATTTTATGGTCATTACAAAGGGGCGTGACAAAATGGCTCAACGGCGCCCCCTAACAGTTTTCAAAATCAAAGCCCCCTGCTTTAACTTTGTCCGAAGCGTACGAATTTTGGTACACATATGTAGCACGCCGAGACGGACAAAAAAGCCTCTTGGGCCCATGCCCTAAACTCAACAGGAAGTCGGCCATTTTGAATTGAATGTGGAAGTTTCATGTATTTTTGGCCATTTGCAGGGGTCATAAATGAACGAACTCCTCCTAGAGATTTTGTCCGATCGCCTTCAAACTCGGTCTGTCCCACCAACATAAACTGAAGACGAAAAGTTATCAAAAGCTTGTGTTTTCGTCACACCGTGTGACCGTGCCGGGACCTCAAACTTCGTTACAAACAGGAAGTAGTATTATAACGCAGGAAGTAGTTTATTACTCCAACATACATGCTCCAATCTTCCCCAAACTTCACAGGATTGATGACAGTCCTGCTCTGAAGAGATCTACATGTCAATAATTTGTGATTAATATAGCGCCCCCTACTGGCAGTAGAAAATGTCATGTTTTACACTTTGAAGCACATCTCCTCCAAAGTTGAACACATCAACCTCATACTTGGTGAAATTATCCATAAGGCCTTGATGATGCTTTCTATGGAAAACTGTGAATTTTCGTCAAAGGGCGTGACCTTGGCGTGGCGGCCAACTTTGATGTTTCGCCATGATGACCAAAGTAGCTGTAACTTGACTCTACGTGGACATATCTTTCCAAAACTTCACACATATGATAACTGTCCAGCCCTGAAAACATCTATACAGAAATTTTGAATCAGCATCATAGCGCCACCTACTGGCGGCAGAAGGTTACTTTTTTCATTCTTTCATGTCCCTCTTCTACCAGGTTCCCCCGAACCACCTCAATTTTGCAAATACATACTCCCAAGACCTTGTTGATGGTCAAAGCAGAAGCCTTTGAGGTTTCGTCCAACGCTGTCACCTGTGGCGCCACCTTATTCGCCATAAAACACGAGGTTGTTTTTGAGGGGCAAGGGACACTCGAAAACTCACGCAACTTGGCACACACATCAGACATCCCAAATTGTGTTGTCTGATGTGATTTTTGTGTTTTCATGTGCCAAGATGGCTCAACAGCGCCCCCTACTCATTTTCAACGTGTTTTGGGCTATAACTCCCAGACCATATGTCACACATTCAAAAACCTCATATCCACAGATTCCCTGAATAGTGCTGAATCACCTGGGCAGGGCCACTCCCATTTCTGCCTATCATGTTTTTCACAACATCGCAAAAACTGGACAACCTACTTTTTCGAACTCCTCCTTAGGGTTTTGTCCGTTCAGCGTGAAACTTGGCAAGTACAGTCTTCGGCTGGACCTGATCTAAAGTTATCAAAGGAATTTTGATTGGTCATAATATGCTCAAATTATTAATGAATACATTTTTCTAGCTAGCTATAAAAAGGCGAACGGTGGCATATTTCGGTCAAAATAAATGCTAACAACACCAAATCTGAGATCCTTGCTTGATATGTGCCTGTGAGAGAATGAACCAAATTTAGCTAATTTTGGCCACTAGGGGGCGCTGCAAATATGGGAAATTTATATCTGGTAAATGGCTGCACCGATATTTATGAAATTTGGTGAGTATTATGCTGGGCCTGTCCTGACGCCATATCTTGAAGGTAGTCACGACTGGTAAAAGTGGGCGTGGCTTATTACAAGATAAAAAACAAACATTTATTTCAGCCCAAGTATTATGCTGAGGGCTGTGAAATTCACAGGGTATATAGAGAATAGCATACAGACCAACCATAGCAAAAATTGTGCGTCTTCTCCACTAGGTGGCGCTATAAGAGATACAAACGCATTTTGGCCTGTAACTTCCACATTTTAAATCACATCTTCATAAATTTTATATCCACGTGTTCCCTAAATAGTGTCGCATCTTCTGACATAGGCCACGCCCACTCCCACTGCAAATTTCTCTTTGTAATTTACTATACATCAAAAACCTACTTTTTCGAACTCCTCCTAGCGTTTAATCTCCATCTTCACAAAACTTTGCACATGCAATCTCCAGACTGGCCTGACCAAAAGTTATCAAAAGAATTTTGCTACTCCAAAAATTAGGCTAGCTAAAAATAAACAGTTTTTTTCTGCTAGCTAAAAAACACATACCTTTGCATATTTTTGTCAAAGTAAAAGATATCAATGTCAAACTCAATTCACTTCTTTCAGACGTCATCCAGACGACCCTAGCCCAATTTGGCAGAAATTAGCCAATAGGGGGCGCTATAATCAGAGAAAAATCAAGTGACATAAAATTCATCGATTCGCATGAAATTTGGCGAGCATGATGTGGAGTCACTCCTGAGGCCAGCTGTAAAGCTTGGTGATGTTTGGTCACCGTGGCAACGCCTTATTCGCCATAAAACACGAAGTTGTTTTTGACGGGTAAGGGATGCTTGTAATGTCATGAAACTTGACACACATATGACAGGATCCAATATGCATTTTCTGATGTGATTTTTCGGCTCTGATATGCCAACATGGCTCAACAGCGCCCCCTACAAATTTTCTACGAAACAGCCCCCGAAGCTGGTTTGACCTACATCTATGAAACTTGGTACGCACATGCATCACTGAAAGACGTATAAAAAAGCCTCTTGCAGCCATGTGCCAAACCCAACAGGAAGTCGGCCAATTTGAATTTGCTTGTAACTGGTTTGCAACTTCACCATACATGTTCCAATCTTCCGCAAACTTCACAGGATTGATGACAATCCTGCCCTGAATACATCTATATGCCAATACTTGGTTATTAGTACAGCGCCACCTACTGGCAAAATTACATGTCTTCATATGATTTGAGGGATATGACGTCCTGCGTAAGGGATCTGCCGTGGACAGGAATGAAGGGCGGCATGAGCCGGCGTCCTGCCAGCACCCTCGAGTTGCGTGAAGGTGCGAGGGCCCGTTCAATGCTGCTTGCAGCTTTAATTATTCTTCTTCTTCTTCTTCTTCTTCAGAAATGTTTTCGCAAATTCCCGTGAGATGTTACATCGTAGAGACATGAAATTTTCACCAATAACTGGAAGTTGGGTGCAAATGGTGCTCATAATATAGAAATACCAATTGGCCAGATGGTGGCGCTATAACCAAGGTAAATGCGTTTTGGGTTATAACTCCCACACCATATGTCGCACATTCAAAAACATCATATCCACAGATTCCCTGAATAGTGTGTCTACTCCACTAGGTGGCGCTATAATGGGTGAAAACGCATTTTAGCCTGTAACTTCCACATTTTAAATCACATTTTCATAAACTTTATATCCACGTATTCCCTTAATAGAGTCTCATCTTCTGACATAGGCCACGCCCACTTCCACTGCATATTTCTCTTTGTAAGTCACTACACATCAAAAACCTACTTTTTCTATCTCCTCCTAGCGTTTAAGCTCCATCTGCACGAAACTTTGCACATACAATCTCCAGATGTGCCTGATGAAAAGTTATCAAAAGAATTTTGCTAATCCAAAAGATATGGTAGATATAAAGGAACAATTTTTTCTGCTAGCTAAAAAACACATGCCGCTGCATATTTTTGTCAACGTAAAAGCTATCGACGTCAAACTCAAGTCACTTGTTTTAGACGTCAACCAGAGGATCTGTGCCAAATTTGGCGGAAATTGGCCAATAGGGGGCGCTATAAACAGAGAAACATCAAGTGAAGTGAAATTTCACAAAATCCGGCCATAAATCAATGAGGGTTTTTTCAAACATCAACAAACTCAATGTCTCAAAGGTCTTGATCTTACCCACCTTTCAAAATTTAAATGGCTATGCTGGCTTGAACCCCGGAATTGCCGCTTGCGGCTATATTTATTAGGGCCCGAGCACGTACCGTGCGAGGACCCTATTGAAATTGAAGGAATTATTATTATTATTATTACGACAAAAGTAAATCGCTTATTTGGAGGTTTTAACATGCTCAAAAACTCCTGAAATTTGGCGGTCGCATCAGTCGCGGTGTAAATTTACGTATTTTAGGGTTCGCGGCAATGGACGGGTCAAAATGGCTAGGCCACGCCCATTAAAGAGCAATCTCCTTATAAACAGCGCCCTCCTCATCAATTTTCACGGATCTGCACGAAAATCGGTACACATGTAGATCATGCCGAGCCGCACAAAAAAGTCTCTTGGAGCCATAGGCCAAGCCCAACAGGAAGTTGGCTATTTTGAATTTAGCGGCCATTTTTGGCGTTTTACCACGTGTCATATTTTGACGAACTCCTCCTACACGATTAATCAAAACGGCTTCAAAATCGCCGTGTACCAACTAGATAAGTTTGTGATCAAAAGTTATTCAAAGATCCGCTACCCGTCGAACACGGAATCGGCTTTTTGGCGGCGAAGTTTGAAGTTTGAAGTTTGTCTCGCCATGAAAAACAAAATTGCTATAACTTTCGCATCAATCGTCCGATCTGCACCAAACTTCACATAATTCATGATATTCCCGCCCTGAACACGTCTACATGCAGAAATTTTGTAATTACCCTAGCGCCCCCTGCTGGCGACAGGAAAAGCGATGTTTTTAGACTTTGACGTGCAGCTCTGACCACGTTCACCATATGCAACTCAAATTTGGTCAGACAGACCTCAAGACGTTGGTAATGCTACATTATGAAGATTGTGACTAGGCGTCAAACGGTGTTCCGCCCAGAGGGCGGCGAAGTCGAAAATTCGCCAAAACGCGTTGAAAATGGCTTTAATGACAATAACTTCTGTGTCCTTGGTCATATCTGCCTGAAACTTCACATGTGTGTTAACAGTCCAGGCTTGAACATGTGATATGAGTTTCTTTAATGGGCGTGGCCAAATGACTTGACCACGCCCTTTAAACATCAGCCCCTGCCGCACGTGTCACCGACATGCACGAAAATTGGTACACGCATGTATCACACCGAGACGCACAAAAAAGTCTCTTGGACCCACTGGCCATACCCAACAGGAAGTCGGCCATTTTGAATTTTGATGCTATTTTTGGCGTTTTCCACATGTTGTATTTTAACGAACTCCTCCTACAGGATTAATCAGAATGACTTCAAAATCACTGTGTGTGATCTAGACAAGGTTGTGATCAAAAGCTATTAAAAGATTTTTCCACAGTTAAACGGTTTGGCCGTCAGGTGGCGGCGAAGTTTGATGTCTCGCCATAAAACACGAAATTAGTATAACTTTGGCATACATTGTCCATTCTTCACCAAACGTCACATGTTTGTTAACAGTCCAGACCTGAATGTATAGTATGAGTTTCATCAATAAGCGTGGCCGTATGGCTTGACCACGCCCCTTAAAGTGCAGCGTCCCCCATAACAACTTTCACCGACGTGCACGAAAATCAGTATGCACATGTATCGTGTCCAGACGCACAAAAAAGCCTCTTGCACATATAGGCCACACCCGACAGGAAGTCGGCCATTTTGAAATTTACAGTCATTTTTGGCGTTTTCCACGTGTTGTATTTTAATGATCTCCTCCTCCAGAAATGAATCAATTAACTCCAAAACTGGTGTGTACCATCTACACAAGTGTGTGATCAAAACATATTAAGAGAATTGCTCAGCATGGAACGGTGTGGCTGTGACATGGCGTCGACACTTGATGTCTCACCATGAAACACGATATTGCTATAACATGGGATCTAATGGTCGAATCTGCTCCAAACTTCACATGTATAATAGTCCTGGCATGAACACACCCACATGACGCTCAGGAGTCAGAGTCATAGCGCCACCCAGTGGAGACGGGAAGTCGCAACGCATTGGTTCCTACACTGTCCGAAGGAGGCGAACATTCAGCGCCTCGTCTGCCGGTCGACCTTTGGCGACACGGTGGCCGCGCTCCGAGTTTCGTGGGGTGCGAGGGCCCGTTCAACGCTGCTTGCAGCTTTAATTAATTTTTTTTTTTTTTTTCCGCGACTTTAAACGCATTTTTGGGGGCTTTAACATATTCGAAAACTCACCAAATTTGGCATGCACATTCGTCTTGGTGAAAATTTATGTGTACGCAAAATTTAAACGATGCCCGTTGCAAAATGGCGAAATGGCGCCCCCTAGTAAATTTCAATCGGCTCCCACCGGCAGCCCGTTTGACCAAATTCCACGAAATTCGGGGAGGTCGTGTATCATCCCAAGATGCACGAAAATGCGCAGTTGGACTTTTTTCTAAAACCAACAAGAAGCCGGCTATTTTGATTTGAATATTCATTTGTTTACCGATTTTGGCGATTTCCAAGAATTCTCTCAGAGCTATCTCCTCCTACACGGTTCATTGGATCGGCTTCAAATTTGGCGTGCTGGAACTAGACCACTTGATGATCAAAAGTTATCATACGATTTTCCCTACGTTAAACGGTTTGGCCGTCAGGTGGCGGCGAAGTTTGACGTCTCGCCAAAAAAAACCCCAAAAAACAAAAGTGCTATTACTTGGGCATGATAAGTCCGATCGGCACAAAACTTGCTGGGTATGATCGTAGTCCGGCCTTCATCACGCCAACATCAAAAAATTCCCCCGTTCTCAAAGCGCCCCCTGCTGGCGACAGGAAAAGCCATGTTTTAGACTTTGAGGTGCTACTCTCAGCACGTTCAGTATATCCAACTCAAAATTGGTCAGAAAGGCCTCAACACGTTGGTAATGCTACATGATGAAGATTTGTGACGTATCGCCAAACGGCGTTCCGCCCACAGGGCGGCGAAGTCAACGGTTCGCCAAAACGCAGTTAAGTGGCCTTAACTTCAGTGTCCTTGGTCATATCTGCCTGAAACTTCACATGTGTGTTAACAGTCCAGCCCTAAAAATGTGATATGAATTTCGTTGATGGGCGTGGCCAAATGGCTTGGCCACACCCTTTAAACATCAGCCCCTACGGCACGTTTCACCGACATGCATGAAAATTGGTACACATATGTATCACATCCAGACGCACAAAAAAGCCTCTTGGACCCATTGGCTTCACCCAACAGGAAGTCAGCCATTTTGAATTTGACGCCAGATTGGGCGATTCGCACTCCTCATACTTTTTCTATCTCCTCCTACATGATTCATCGGATCGGCTTCAAATTTGGCGTGCATCAACTAGACCACTTGATGATCAAAAGTTATCATACGATTTTCCGTACGTTAAACGGTTTGGCTGTCAGGTGGCGGCGAAGTTTGACATCTCGCCAAAAAAAAACCAAAAAACAAAAGTGCTATTACTTGGGCATGATAAGTCCGATCGGCACAAAACTTGCTGGGTATGATCATAGTCTGGCCTTCATCACGCCAACATCAAAAAATTCCCCCCTTCTCAAAGCGCCCCCTGCTGGCGACAGGAAAAGCGATGTTTTAGACTTTGAGGTGCTACTCTCAGCACCTTCAGTATATCCAACTCAAAATTGGTCAGAAAGGCCTCAACACGTTGGTAATGCTACATGATGAAGATTTGTGACGTATCGCCGAACGGCGTTCCGCCCACAGGGCGGCGAAGTCAACGGTTCGCCAAAATGTAGTTAAGTGGCCTTAACTTCAGCGTCCTTGGTCATATCTGCCTGAAACTTCACATGTGTGTTAACAGTCCAGCCTGAAGATGTGATATGAATTTCGTTGATGGGCGTGGCCAAATGGCTTGGCCACACCCTTTAAACATCAGCCCTTACGGCACGTTTCACCGACATGCATGAAAATTGGTACACATATGTATCACATCCAGACGCACAATAAAGCCTCTTGGACCCATTGGCTACACCCAACAGGGAGTCAGCCATTTTGAATTTGACGCCAGATTGGGCGATTCGCACTCCTCATACTTTTTCTATCTCCTCCTACATGATTCACTGGATCGGCTTCAAATTTGGCGTGCATCAACTAGACCACTTGATGATCAAAAGTTATCATACGATTTTCCCTATGTTAAACGGTTTGGCTGTCAGGTGGCGGCGAATTTTGACGTCTCGCCAAAAAAAACCCAAAAAACAAAAGTGCTATTACTTGGGCATGATAAGTCCGATCGGCACAAAACTTGATGTCTCACCATGAAACACGATATTGCTATAACATGGGATCTAATGATCGAATCTGCTCCAAACTTCACATGTATGATAATAGTCCTGGCATGAACACACCCACATGACGCTCAGGAGTCAGAATCATAGCACCACCCAGTGGAGACGGGACGTCGCAACGCATTGGTTCCTACACTGTCCGAAGGAGGCGAACATTCAGTGCCTCGTCTGCCGGTCGACCTTTGGCGAGACCGTGGCGGCCGCGCCAGGCCCCGAGTTGCATGGGGTGCGAGGGCCCGTTCAACGCTGCTTGCAGCTTTAATTAGGGCCCGAGCACGTACCGTGCGAGGACCCTATTGAAATTGAAGGAATTATTAGGGCCCGAGCACCTAGCGGTGCGAGGACCCTATTGAAATGCAAGGAATTATTATTAGGGCCCGAGCACGTACCGTGCGAGAGCCCTATTGAAACCGAAGGAATTCTTATTCTTATTAGGGCCCGAGCACCAACGGTGCGAGGACCCTATTGAAATGCAAGGAATTATTATTATTATTATTATTATTATTATTATTATTATTAGGGCCCGAGCACGTACCGTGCGAGGACCCTATTGTTTTCCTTAGGATTATTATTATTATTATTATTATTATTATTATTATTATTTTTTTCCGCGACTTTAAACGCATTTTTGGGGGCTTTAACATATTCGAAAACTCACCAAATTTGGCATGCACATTCGTCTTAGTGAAAATTTATGTGTACGCGAAACTTAAACGATGCCCGTTGCAAAATGGCGAAATGGCGCCCCCTAGAAAATTTCAATCGGCTCCCACCGGCAGCCCGTTTGACCAAATTCCACGAAATTCGGGGAGATCGTGTATCATCCCAAGACGCACGAAAATGCGCAGTTGGACTTTTTTCTAAAACCAACAGGAAGCCGGCTATTTTGATTTGAATATACATTTTTTTACCGATTTTGGCGATTTCCAAGAATTCTCTCAGAGCTATCTCCTCCTACACGGTTCATTGGATCGGCTTCAAATTTGGCGTGCTGGAACTAGACCACTTGATGATCAAAAGTTATCATACGATTTTCCCTACGTTAAACGGTTTGGCCGTCAGATGGCGGCGAAGTTTGACGTCTCGCCAAAAAACCCCAGAAAAAACAAAAGTGCTATTACTTGGGCATGATAAGTCCGATCGGCACAAAACTTGCTGGGTATGATCGTAGTCCGGCCTTCATCACGCCAACATCAAAAAATTCCCCCGTTCTCAAAGCGCCCCCTGCTGGCGACAGGAAAAGCGATGTTTTAGACTTTGAGGTGCTACTCTCAGCACGTTCAGTATATCCAACTCAAAATTGGTCAGAAAGGCCTTAACACGTTGGTAATGCTACATGATGAAGATTTGTGACGTATCGCCGAACGGCGTTCCGCCCACAGGGCGGCGAAGTCAACGGTTCGCCAAAACGCAGTTAAGTGGCCTTAACTTCAGTGTCCTTGGTCATATCTGCCTGAAACTTCACATGTGTGTTAACAGTCCAGCCCTGAAAATGTGATATGAATTTCGTTGATGGGCGTGGCCAAATGGCTTGGCCACACCCTTTAAACATCAGCCCCTACGGCACGTTTCACCGACATGCATGAAAATTGGTACACATATGTATCACATCCAGACGCACAAAAAAGCCTCTTGGACCCATTGGCTACACCCAACAGGAAGTCAGCCATTTTGAATTTGACGCCAGATTGGGCGATTCGCACTCCTCGTACTTTTTCTATCTCCTCCTACATGATTCATCGGATCGGCTTCAAATTTGGCGTGCATCAACTAGACCACTTGATGATCAAAAGTTATCATACGATTTCCCGTATGTTAAACGGTTTGGCTGTCAGGTGGCGGCGAAGTTTGACGTCTCGCCAAAAAAAACCCCAAAAACAAAAGTGCTATTGCTTGGGCATGATAAGTCCGATCGGCACAAAACTTGCTGGGTATGATCGTAGTCTGGCCTTCATCACGCCAACATCAAAAAATTCCCCCGTTCTCAAAGCGCCCCCTGCTGGCGACAGGAAAAGCGATGTTTTAGACTTTGAGGTGCTACTCTCAGCACGTTCAGTATATCCAACTCAAAATTGGTCAGAAAGGCATCAACACGTTGGTAATGCTACATGATGAAGATTTGTGACGTATCGCCGAACGGCGTTCCGCCCACAGGGCGGCGAAGTCAACGGTTCGCCAAAACGCAGTTAAGTGGCCTTAACTTCAGTGTCCTTGGTCATATCTGCCTGAAACTTTACATGTGTGTTAACAGTCCAGCCCTGAACATGTGATATGAATTTCGTTGATGGGCGTGGCCAAATGGCTTGGCCACACCCTTTAAACATCAGCCCCTGCAGCATGTTTCACTGACATGCATGAAAATTGGTAGACATATCACATCCAGACGCATAAAAAAGTCTCTTGGACCCATTGGCCAAACCCAACAGGAAGTCGGCCATTTTGAATTTAATGGTCATTTTTGGCGTTTTCCACGTGTTGTATTTTAATGAACTCCACCTACAGGATGCATCAGCACAACTTCAAAATCATTGTGTGCCATCTAGACAAAGGTGTAATCAAAACTTATAAGCAGATTTTTGCATCGTGAAACGGTTTGGCCGTCAGGTGGCGGCGAAGTTTGATGTCTCGCCATAAAACACGAAATTAGTATAACTTTGGCATACATTGTCCATTCTTCACCAAACTTCACATGTTTGTTAACAGTCCAGACCTGAATGTATAGTATGACTTTCATCAATAAGCGTGGCCGTATGGCTTGGCCATGCCCCTTAAAGTGCAGCGTCCCCCATAACAACTTTCACCGACGTGCACGAAAATCAGTATGCACATGTATCGTGTCCAGACGCACAAAAAAGCCTCTTGCACATATAGGCCACACCCGACAGGAAGTCTGCGATTTTGAAATTTACAGTCATTTTTGGCGTTTTCCACGTGTTGTATTTTAATGATCTCCTCCTCCAGAAATGAATCAATTAACTCCAAAACTGGTGTGTACCATCTACACAAGTGTGTGATCAAAACAGATTAAGAGAATTGCTCAGCATGGAACGGTGTGGCTGTGACATGGCGTCGACACTTGATGTCTCACCATGAAACACGATATTGCTATAACATGGGATCTAATGGTCGAATCTGCTCCAAACTTCACATGTATGATAATAGTCCTGGCATGAACACACCCACATGACGCTCAGGAGTCAGAGTCATAGCGCCACCCAGTGGAGACGGGAAGTCGCAACGCATTGGTTCCTACACTGTCCGAAGGAGGCAAACATTCAGCGCCTCGTCTGCCGGTCGACCTCTGGCGACACGGTGGCGGCCGCGCCAGGCCCCGAGTTGCGTGGGGTGCGAGGGCCCGTTCAACGCTGCTTGCAGCTTTAATTATTATTATTATTAGGGCCCGAGCACGAAACGTGCGAGAGCCCTATTGAAATCATAAAAATTATTCTTATTATTTTTCTTTTAAACCTTTGATCGCATTTTTGAGGGCCTGAACATGCCCAAAAAGTCAGGAAAATTTGCACACTCGTCACGTCTGGTGAAAATTTCGATATTTTATGGTCGTTACAAAGGGGCGTGGCAAAATGGCTCAATGGCGCCCCCTAACAGTTTTCAAAATCGAAGCCCCCTGCTTTAACTTTGCCCTAGGCGTATGAAATTTGGTACACATATGTATCATCCCGGGACGCACAAAAAAGCCTCTTGGGCCCATGCCCTAAACCCAACAGGAAGTCGGCCATTTTGAATTGAATGTGCAATTTTTATGCATTTTTGGCCATTTGCAGGGGTCGTAAATGAACGATCTCCTCCTAGAGATTTTGTCCGATCGACTTCAAACTTGGTCTGTCCCACCTACATAAGTTGAAGACAAAAAGTTATCAAAAGCTTGAGTTTTCGTCACACCGTGTGGCCGTTGTGGGACCTCAAACTTCGCTACAAACAGGAAGTAGTATTATAACACAGGAAGTAGTTTATAACTCCAGCATACATTGTCCAATCTTCCCCAAACTTCACAGGATTGATGACAGTCCTGCTCTGAAGAGATCTACATGTCAATAATTTGTGATTAATATAGCGCCCCCTACTGGTAGTAGAAAATGCCATGTTTTACACTTTGAAGCATAACTCCTCCAAAGTTGACCACATCAACCTCAAACTTGGGGAAATTATCCAAAAGGCCTGGATGATGCTTTCTAAGGAAAACTGTGAGTTTTCGTCAAAGGGCGTAGCCATGCCGTGGCGGCGAACTTTGATGTTTCGCCATGATGACAAAAGTTGCTGTAACTTGACTCTACGTGGACATATCTTTCCAAAACTTCACACATATGATAACAGTCCAGCTCTGAATATGTGATATGAATTTCGTCAATGGGCGTGGCCATATGGCTTGGCCACGCCCATTCATATGAATTACTTCCATAGGACGTCTCACCGATATGCACAAAAATTGGTACACATCTCCATCACCCCCAGACAAACAAAAAAGTCTCTTGGACCTCTAGGCTAAATTCAACAGGAAGTCGGCCATTTTGAATGTCATGGTCATTTTTGGTGTCGCGCACGCATCGTATTTTAACGAACTCCTCCTACAGAATTCATCAGAACGGCTTCAAAATTACCGATTACCATCTAGAACACTTCCTGATCAAAAGTTATTAAAAGGTCTCGCAGAATCTAAAGGGCACGCCAGTTGTGGGAGGTTGAATTTTGACGTCTCGCCATGAAACAGGAAGTGGCAATAACTTCACTGTACTTGGTCAGATCTGTGTGAAACTTCACAGGTATATTGACAGTCCAACCCAGAACATATGTTATGAATTTCGTTAATAGGCGTGGCTAAATGGATTGGCCACGCCCATTCACACAAATAACCACCATAGCACGTCTCACTGATATGCACGAAACTTGGTAGACACATGTATAACATCCACACGCACAAAAAAGCCTCTTGCACGAATAAGCCACACCCAACAGGAAGTCGGCCATTTTGAAATTTACAGTCATTTTTGGCGTTTTCCACATGTTGTATTTTAACGAACTCCTCCTACAGGATTAATCAGAATGACTTCAAAATCACTGTGTGTGATCTAGACAAGGTTGTGATCAAAAGTTATTAAAAGATTTTTCCACAGTTAAACGGTTTGGCCGTCAGGTGGCGGCGAAGTTTGATGTCTCGCCATAAAACACGAAATTAGTATAACTTTGGCATACATTGTCCATTCTTCACCAAACTTCACATGTTTGTTAACAGTCCAGACCTGAATGTATAGTATGAGTTTCATCAATAAGCGTGGCCGTATGGCTTGGCCACGCCCCTTAAAGTGCTGCGTCCCCCATAACAACTTTCACCGACGTGCACGAAAATCAGTATGCACATGTATCGTGTCCAGACGCACAAAAAAGCCTCTTGCACATATAGGCCACACCAAACAGGAAGTCGGCCATTTTGAAATGTACAGTCATTTTTGGCGTTTTCCACGTGTTGTATTTTAATGATCTCCTCCTCCAGAAATGTATTAATTAACTCCAAAACTGGTGTGTACCATCTACACAAGTGTATGATCAAAACATATTAAGAGGATTGCTCAGCATGGAACGGTGTGGCTGTGACATGGCGTCGACACTTGACGTCTCACCATGAAACACGATATTGCTATAACATGGGATCTAATGGTCGAATCTGCTCCAAACTTCACATGTATGATAATAGTCCTGGCATGAACACACCCACATGACGCTCAGGAGTCAGAATTATAGCGCCACCCAGTGGAGACGGGAAGTCGCAACACATTGGTTCCTACACTGTCCGATGGAGGCGAACATTCAGCGCCTCCTCTGCCGGTCGACCTCTGGCGACACGGTGGCGGCCGCGCCAGGCCCCGAGTTGCATGAGGTGCGAGGGCCCGTTCAACGCTGCTTGCAGCTTTAATTCTTCTTCTTATCCGAAATCAACTGCCTTTTTGGGGGCCGTAACATACTCGAAAACTCATGAAACTTCACAGACTCGTCAGAAGTGGTGAAAATTTACATATGGTAGGGGATTCATGACAACTTGCACAAAAATGGCTCAGTAGCGCCCCCTAGTCATTTTCAACAAATTTTAGGCTATAACTCTCAGACTATGTGTCGCACTTTCAAAAACCTCATATTCCCAGATTCCCTGAATATCGTTGAATCACCTGGACGGGGCTCCGCCCATTTCCGCCTTATTTTTTTTTCACAACATCGCGAAAACTCAAAAACCTACTTTTTCGAACTCCTCCTTGGGGTTTTGTCCGTTCAGCGTGAAACTTGGCACGTATAGTCTTCAGCTCGGAGTGATCTAAAGTTATCAAAGGAATTTTGATCAGTCAAAATATGAACAAATAATTAACGAATAAAATTTTGTAGCTAACTATAAAAAGGCGAACTGTGGCATATCTCGGTCAAAATACATGCTAACAACACCAAATCTAAGATCCTTGCTTGGCAGGGCCCTGAGAGTGGGTGAGCCAAATTTAGCTAATTTTGGCCACTAGGGGGCGCTGAAAATACGGAAAATTAATATCTCGTAAATGGCTGCACCGATTTTTGCGAAATTTGGTGGGTATGATGCTGGTCCACTCCTGAGGCCATATCTTCAAGTTAATCACGACTGGTCAAAGTGGGCGTGGCTTATTACAAGATAAAAAACAAACATTTATTTCAGCTCAAGTATTATGCTGAGGGTTGTGAAAATCACAGGGTGTATATAGAATAGCACACCACCACCCATAGAAACAATTGTGTGTCTGTTCCACTAGGTGGCGCTATAACGGATGCAAATGCATTTTGGCCTGTAACTTCCACACCTTAAATCACATTTTTATAAACTTTATATCCACGTGTTCCCCCAATACAGTCACATCTTCTGACATAGGCCACGCCCACTCCCACTGCAAATTTCTCTTTGTAATTCACTATACATCAAAAACCTACTTTTTCGAACTCCTCCTAGCGTTTAAGCTCCATCTTCACGAAACTTTGCACATATAAGCTCCAGACTTGCTTGTCCAAAAGTTATCAAAAGAATTTTGCTACTCCAAAAAATGCGCTAGCTAAAAATAAACAGTGTTTTTCTGATAGCTAAAAAACACATACCTTTGCATATTTTTGCCAAAGTAAAAGATATCAATGTCAAACTCTATTCACTTCTTTCAGACGTCATCCAGATGCTCTGTGCCAAATTTGGCAGAAATTGGCCAATAGGAGGCGCTATAATCAGAGAAAAATGGAGTGACATGAAAATTCAACAATTCGCACGAAATTTGGCGAGCGTGATGTGGAGTCATTCCTGAGGCCAGCTGTCAAGCTTAGTGATGTTTGGTCACCGTGGCCACGCCTTATTCGCCATAAAAGACGAAGTTGTTTTTGAGGGGTAAAGCATGCTTGTAAAGTCATGAAAATTGACACACATATGACAGTATCCAAAATGAGTTGTCTGATGTGATTTTTCGGCTCTGATGTACCAACATGACTCAACAGCGCCCCCTACAAATTTTCTACGAAACAGCCCCCAAAGCTGGTTTGACCTACATCTATGAAACTTGGTACGCACATGCATCACTGAAAGACGTACAAAAAAGCCTCTTGCACCCATGGGCCAAACCCAACAGGAAGTCCGCCATTTTGAATTTGCTTGTAACTGGTGTGCAACTTCACCATACATGTTCCAATCTTCCCCAAACTTCACAGGATTGATGACAGTCCTGCCCTGAACATATCTATACGCCAATACTTGGTTAGTAGTACAGCGCCACCTACTGGCAAAATTACATGTCGTCGTATGTTTTGAGGGATATGAAGTGTAACTCCTGCGTGAGGGGTCTGCCTTCGACAGGAATGAACGGCAGCATCAGCCGGCGTCCTGCTAGCGCCCTCGAGTTGCGTGAAGGTGCGAGGGCCCGTTCAATGCTGCTTGCAGCTTTAATTATTATTATTTTTTTTTTTTTATCCTATGATCGCATTTTTGAGGGCCTGAACGTACTCAAAAAGTCCCAGAATTTTGCACACTCGTCACGTCTGGTGAAAAATTCGATATTTTATGGTCATTACAAAGGGGCGTGACAAAATGGCTCAACGGCGCCCCCTAACAGTTTTCAAAATCAAAGCCCCCTGCTTTAACTTTGTCCGAAGCGTACGAATTTTGGTACACATATGTAGCACGCCGAGACGGACAAAAAAGCCTCTTGGGCCCATGCCCTAAACTCAACAGGAAGTCGGCCATTTTGAATTGAATGTGGAAGTTTCATGTATTTTTGGCCATTTGCAGGGGTCATAAATGAACGAACTCCTCCTAGAGATTTTGTCCGATCGCCTTCAAACTCGGTCTGTCCCACCAACATAAACTGAAGACGAAAATTATCAAAAGCTTGTGTTTTCGTCACACCGTGTGACCGTGCCGGGACCTCAAACTTCGTTACAAACAGGAAGTAGTATTATAACGCAGTAAGTAGTTTATTACTCCAACATACATGCTCCAATCTTCCCCAAACTTCACAGGATTGATGACAGTCCTGCTCTGAAGAGATCTACATGTCAATAATTTGTGATTAATATAGCGCCCCCTACTGGCAGTAGAAAATGTCATGTTTTACACTTTGAAGCACATCTCCTCCAAAGTTGAACACATCAACCTCATACTTGGTGAAATTATCCATAAGGCCTTGATGATGCTTTCTATGGAAAACTGTGAATTTTCGTCAAAGGGCGTGACCTTGGCGTGGCGGCCAACTTTGATGTTTCGCCATGATGACCAAAGTAGCTGTAACTTGACTCTACGTGGACATATCTTTCCAAAACTTCACACATATGATAACTGTCCAGCCCTGAAAACATCTATACAGAAATTTTGAATCAGCATCATAGCGCCACCTACTGGCGGCAGAAGGTTACTTTTTTCATTCTTTCATGTCCCTCTTCTACCAGGTTCCCCCGAACCACCTCAATTTTGCAAATACATACTCCCAAGACCTTGTTGATGGTCAAAGCAGAAGCCTTTGAGGTTTCGTCCAACGCTGTCACCGTGGCGCCACCTTATTCGCCATAAAACACGAGGTTGTTTTTGAGGGGCAAGGGACACTCGAAAACTCACGCAACTTGGCACACACATCAGACATCCCAAATTGTGTTGTCTGATGTGATTTTTGTGTTTTCATGTGCCAAGATGGCTCAACAGCGCCCCCTACTCATTTTCAACGTGTTTTGGGCTATAACTCCCAGACCATATGTCACACATTCAAAAACCTCATATCCACAGATTCCCTGAATAGTGCTGAATCACCTGGGCAGGGCCACTCCCATTTCTGCCTATCATGTTTTTCACAACATCGCAAAAACTGGACAACCTACTTTTTCGAACTCCTCCTTAGGGTTTTGTCCGTTCAGCGTGAAACTTGGCAAGTACAGTCTTCGGCTGGACCTGATCTAAAGTTATCAAAGGAATTTTGATTGGTCATAATATGCTCAAATTATTAATGAATACATTTTTCTAGCTAGCTATAAAAAGGCGAACGGTGGCATATTTCGGTCAAAATAAATGCTAACAACACCAAATCTGAGATCCTTGCTTGATATGTGCCTGTGAGAGAATGAACCAAATTTAGCTAATTTTGGCCACTAGGGGGCGCTGCAAATATGGGAAATTTATATCTGGTAAATGGCTGCACCGATATTTATGAAATTTGGTGAGTATTATGCTGGGCCTGTCCTGACGCCATATCTTGAAGGTAGTCACGACTGGTAAAAGTGGGCGTGGCTTATTACAAGATAAAAAACAAACATTTATTTCAGCCCAAGTATTATGCTGAGGGCTGTGAAATTCACAGGGTATATAGAGAATAGCATACAGACCAACCATAGCAAAAATTGTGCGTCTTCTCCACTAGGTGGCGCTATAAGAGATACAAACGCATTTTGGCCTGTAACTTCCACATTTTAAATCACATTCCCTAAATAGTGTCGCATCTTCTGACATAGGCCACGCCCACTCCCACTGCAAATTTCTCTTTGTAATTTACTATACATCAAAAACCTACTTTTTCGAACTCCTCCTAGCGTTTAATCTCCATCTTCACAAAACTTTGCACATGCAATCTCCAGACTGGCCTGACCAAAAGTTATCAAAAGAATTTTGCTACTCCAAAAATTAGGCTAGCTAAAAATAAACAGTTTTTTTCTGCTAGCTAAAAAACACATACCTTTGCATATTTTTGTCAAAGTAAAAGATATCAATGTCAAACTCAATTCACTTCTTTCAGACGTCATCCAGACGATCCTAGCCCAATTTGGCAGAAATTAGCCAATAGGGGGCGCTATAATCAGAGAAATATCAAGTGACATAAAATTCATCGATTCGCATGAAATTTGGCGAGCATGATGTGGAGTCACTCCTGAGGCCAGCTGTAAAGCTTGGTGATGTTTGGTCACCGTGGCAACGCCTTATTCGCCATAAAACACGAAGTTGTTTTTGACGGGTAAGGGATGCTTGTAATGTCATGAAACTTGACACACATATGACAGGATCCAATATGCATTTTCTGATGTGATTTTTCGGCTCTGATATGCCAACATGGCTCAACAGCGCCCCCTACAAATTTTCTACGAAACAGCCCCCGAAGCTGGTTTGACCTACATCTATGAAACTTGGTACGCACATGCATCACTGAAAGACGTATAAAAAAGCCTCTTGCAGCCATGTGCCAAACCCAACAGGAAGTCGGCCAATTTGAATTTGCTTGTAACTGGTTTGCAACTTCACCATACATGTTCCAATCTTCCGCAAACTTCACAGGATTGATGACAATCCTGCCCTGAATACATCTATATGCCAATACTTTATTATTAGTACAGCGCCACCTACTGGCAAAATTACATGTCTTCATATGATTTGAGGGATATGACGTCCTGCGTAAGGGATCTGCCGTGGACAGGAATGAAGGGCGGCATGAGCCGGCGTCCTGCCAGCACCCTCGAGTTGCGTGAAGGTGCGAGGGCCCGTTCAATGCTGCTTGCAGCTTTAATTAGGGCCCGAGCACGTCCGTGCGAGGACCCTATTGAAATTGCAGGAATTATTATTATTATTACGACAAAAGTAAATCGCTTATTTGGAGGCCTGAACATATTCCAAAACACGCCAATTTTGGCATGCGCATCAGTCGCGGTGTAAATTTAGGTATTTTAGGGTTCGTGGAGGTGGGCGGGTCAAAATGGCTAGGCCACGCCCCTTAAAGAGCACCCTACTCGGCAGGTTTCACGGATCTGCACGAAAATCGGTACGCATGTAGATCATGCTGAGACGCACAAAAAAGGTCACAGGGACACATAGGCTAAACCCAACAGGAAGTGAGATATTTGGCGTTGAACGGCCATTTTTGGCGTTTTCCACGTGTTGCATTTTAACGAACTCCTCCTACAGGAATAATCAGAACGGCTTCAAAATTGCTGTGCACCAACTAGACTAGTTTGTGATCAAAAGTTATCAACGGATTACGTAAACTCCAAACAACCTGACCTGGGCGTGGCGGCGAAGTTTGATGTCTCGCCATGAAAAATGAGATTGCTATAACTTTGGCATTAATAGTCCGAACGGTACCAAACTCCCCAGGATTCATAATAGTCCCGCCCTGAAGACGTCTACATGCAGAAATATTGAAATTTGCATAGCGCCCTCTGCTGGTGACAGAAAAAGCAATGTTTTAGACTTTGAGGTCCAGCTCTGAGCACGTTCAGCAAATCCAGCTCAAATTTGGTCAGAAAGGCCTCAACATGTTGGTAATGCTCCATGATGAAGAATTTTGACTGTCGTCAAACGGCGTTCCATTCGGAGGGCGGCAAAGTCGACCCTTCGCCAAAATGCATAAAAATGGCCTTAACTTTGGTGTTTTTGATGATATCCACCTGAAACTTCATATGTGTGTCAACAGTCCAGCCCTGAATATGTGATATGAATTTCGTCAATGGGCGTGGCCATATGGCTTGGCCACGCCCATTCATATGAATTACTTCCATAGGACGTCTCACCGATATGCACAAAAATTGGTACACATCTCCATCACCCCCAGACAAACAAAAAAGTCTCTTGGACCTCTAGGCTAAATTCAACAGGAAGTCGGCCATTTTGAATGTCATGGTCATTTTTGGTGTCGCGCACGCATCGTATTTTAATGAACTCCTCCTACAGAATTCATCAGAACGGCTTCAAAATTACCGATTACCATCTAGAACACTTCCTGATCAAAAGTTATTAAAAGGTCTCGCAGAATCTAAAGGGCACGCCAGTTGTGGGAGGTTGAATTTTGACGTCTCGCCATGAAACAGGAAGTGGCAATAACTTCACTGTACTTGGTCAGATCTGTGTGAAACTTCACAGGTATATTGACAGTCCAACCCAGAACATATGTTATGAATTTCGTTAATAGGCGTGGCTAAATGGATTGGCCACGCCCATTCACACAAATAACCACCATAGGACGTCTCACTGATATGCACGAAACTTGGTAGACACATGTATAACATCCACACGCACAAAAAAGCCTCTTGCACGGATAGGCCACACCCAACAGGAAGTCGGCCATTTTGAAATTTACAGTCATTTTTGGCGTTTTCCACCTGGCGTATTTTAATGAACTCCACCTACAGGATGCATCAGAACAACTTCAAAATCATTGTGTGCCATCTAGACAAAGGTGTAATCAAAACTTATAAGCAGATTTTTGCATCGTGAAACGGTTTGGCCGTCAGGTGGCGGCGAAGTTTGATGTCTCGCCATAAAACACGAAATTAGTATAACTTTGGCATACATTGTCCATTCTTCACCAAACTTCACATGTTTGTTAACTGTCCAGACCTGAATGTATAGTATGAGTTTCATCAATAAGCGTGGCCGTATGGCTTGACCACGCCCCTTAAAGTGCAGCATCCCCCATAACAACTTACATCGACGTGCACGAAAATCAGTATGCACATGTATCGTGTCCAGACGCACAAAAAAGCCTCTCGCACATATAGGCCACACCCGACAGGAAGTCGGCCATTTTGAAATTTACAGTCATTTTTGGCGTTTTCCACGTGTTGTATTTTAATGATCTCCTCCTCCAGAAATGAATCAATTAACTCCAAAACTGGTGTGTACCATCTACACAAGTGTGTGATCAAAACATATTAAGAGAATTGCTCAGTATGGAACGGTGTGGCTGTGACATGGCGTCGACACTTGATGTCTCACCATGAAACACGATATTGCTATAACATGGGATCTAATGGTCGAATCTGCTCCAAACTTCACATGTATGATAATAGTCCTGGCATGAACACACCCACATGACGCTCAGGAGTCAGAGTCATAGCGCCACCCAGTGGAGACGGGAAGTCGCAACGCATTGGTTCCTACACTGTCCGAAGGAGGCGAACATTCAGCGCCTCGTCTGCCGGTCGACCTCTGGCGACACGGTGGCGGCCGCGCCAGGCCCCGAGTTGCGTGGGGTGCGAGGGCCCGTTCAACGCTGCTTGCAGCTTTAATTATTATTCTTCTTCTTAACTAAAATGAATTGCCTTTTTGGGGACCTTAACATGCTCAAAAACTCATGAAACTTCACAGACTCATCAGAAGTGCGAAAACTGGGCAAGTTTTGGGGTTTCATGATAATCTGCAAAGAAATGGCTCAGTAGCGCCCCCTAAAAATTTTCTACGGAACAGCCCCTGAAGGTAGTTTAACCTACGTGTCTGAAACTTGGTAGGCATATGTAACACACCAAGACGTACAAAAAAGCCTCTTGGGCCCATGCCCTAAACCCAACAGGAAGTCGGCCATTTTGAATTGAATGTCCAATTTTCATGCATTTTTGGCCATTTGCAGGGGTCGTGAATGAACGATCTCCTCCTAGAGATTTTGTCCGATCGACTTCAAACTTGGTCTGTCCCACCTACATAAGTTGAAGACAAAAAGTTATCAAAAGCTTGAGTTTTCGTCACACCGTGTGGCCGTTGTGGGACCTCAAACTTCGCTACAAACAGGAAGTAGTATTATAACACAGGAAGTAGTTTATAACTCCAGCATACATTGTCCAATCTTCCCCAAACTTCACAGGATTGATGACAGTCCCGCTCTGAAGACATCTACATGTCAATAATTTGTGATTGATATAGCGCCCCCTACTGGTAGTATAAAATGTCATGTTTTACACTTTGAAGCACATCTCGTCCAAAGTTGAACACATCAACGTCAAACTTGGGGAAATTATCCAAAAGGCATTGATGATGCTTTCTATTGAATACTGTGAGTTTTCGTCAAAGGGCATGACCTTGGCGTGGCGGGGAACTTTGATGTTTCGCCATGATGACAAAAGTTGCTGTAACTTGACTCTACGTGGACATATCTTTCCAAAACTTCACACATATGATAACAGTCCAGCCCTGAAAACATCTACAGAGGAAATTTGAATCAGCGTCATAGCGCCACCTACTGGCGGCAGAAAGTTACTTTTTTCATTCTTTCATGTCCCTCTTCTACCAGGTTCACCCGACCCACCTTAATTTTGCGGATACATAGTCCCAAGACCTTGGTGATGATCAAACCAGAACCTTTTGAGGTTTCGTACAACGCTGTCACCGTGGCGCCACCTCATTCGCCATAAAACACGAGGTTCTTTTTGAGGGGCAAGGGATACTTGAAAACTCACGAAACTTGGCACACCCATCACAAGGCCCAAATTGTGTTGTCTGATATGCTTTTTGTGTTTTGATGTGCCAAGATGCCTCAACAGCGCCCCCTACAATTTTTCGATGAAGCAGCCCCCGAAGCTTGTTTCACTTACATGTATGAAACTTGGTAGGCATATGTAACACTCCAAGACGTACAAAAAAGCCTCTTGGAGTTATGCTCCAAACCCAACCGGAAGTCCGCCATTTTGAATTTACTTGTGCCACTTTTGTGCATTTTGGGCGATTTCCAGTAGACGTAAATGAATGAACTTGTCCTAGAGTTTTTATCCAATCCACTTCAAACTCGGTCTGTCCCACCCCAAGACCGTGAAGACGAAAAGTTATCAAACGTTTCAGGTTTTCGTCAAACGCTGTCTCTGTGGCCCCGCCTTCTTCGCCATAAACCACGAAATTGTAACTACTCCTACAGATTTTATCCCATCAGCTTCTTACTTGGTCTGTCCCACCTCCAGACATTGATGAAGAAAAGTTATCAAAAACTGGACTTGTTGTCACACCATGTGACCGTGGCAGGGCCTCAATCTTTGGGGACTCGCCACAAAACAGGAAGTTGTGTATGACTCCATCATCCATGGTCCAATCTTCCCCAAACTTCACAGGATTGATGACAGTCCTGCTCTGAAGAGATCACCATGTGAATAATTTGTGATAAATACAGCGCCCCCTAATGGTAAGAGAAAATTTCATGTTTTATATTTTGAAGTATAACTCCCAAGACTTGGCCAGATCCACCTCAATCTTGGTCAGTCTATCCGTCACATGTAGAAGATGTTTTATTGTGAACACTGTAAGTTTGCATCAAAGGGCGTGGCCATGACGTAGCGGCAAACTTTGATGTTTCGCCATGATAACAAAAGTTGTGTAGCTTGACTCTACGTGGACATATCTTTCCAAAACTTCACACATATGATAAAAGTCCAGCCCTGAAAACATCTACGGAGAAATTTTTAATCAGCCTCATAGCGCCACCTAGTGGCATCTGTAAGTTACTGCTTTCATTCTTTCATGTCTCTCTTCTACCAAGTTAACCACAACCACCTCAATTTTGCGTAGACATAGTCCCAAGACTTTGATGATGATCACACCAGAAGCTTTTGAGGTTTCAGCAAACACTGTCAATGTGGCAACGCCTTATTCGCCATAAAACACGAAGTTGTTTTTGAGGGGTAAGGGATGCTTGTAATGTAATGAAACTTGGTACACATACAAGAAGTTCCGATGTGTGTTGTGTGATGTGATTTATCTGCTCTGATGTGCCAACATGGCTCAACAGCGCCCCCTACAATTTTTCAAAAAAGCAGCCCCCGACGCTGGTTTGACCTACATCTATGAAACTTGGTACATACATGCATCACTGAAAGACGTACAAAAAAGGCTCTTACAACCATGTGCCAAACCCAACAGGAAGTCCGCCATTTTGAATTTGCTCGTAAGTGGTTCACAAAATCACCATACATGTTCCAATCTTCCCCATACTTCACAGGATTGATGACAGTCCTGCCCTGAACACATCTATACGCCAATACTTGGTTATTAGTACGGCGCCACCTACTGGCAAAATAACATGTCCTCGTATGATTTGAGGGATATGACGTGTAACTCCAACGTGAGGGGTCTGCCTTCGACAGGAATGAATGGCCGCATCGGCCGGCGTCCTGCCAGCACCCTCGAGTTGCGTGAAGGTGCGAGGGCCCGTTCATCGCTGCTTGCAGCTTTAATTATTATTATTATTATTATTATTACGACAAAAGTAGATCGCTTATTTGGAGGTTTTAACATGCTCAAAAACTCCTGAAATTTGGCGGTCGCATCAGTCGCGGTGTAAATTTACGTATTTTAGGGTTCGCGGCAATGGACGGGTCAAAATGGCTAGGCCACGCCCATTAAAGAGCAATCTCCTTATAAACAGCGCCCTCCTCATCAATTTTCACGGATCTCCACGAAAATCGGGACACATGTAGATCATGCCGAGCCGCACAAAAAAGTCTCTTGGAGCCATAGGCCACGCCCAACAGGAAGCGGCCATTTTTGGCGTTTTACCACGTGTCATATTTTGACGAACTCCTCCTACACGATTAATCAAAACGGCTTCAAAATCGCCGTGTACCAACTAGATAAGTTTGTGATCAAAAGTTATTCAAAGATCCGCTACCCGTCGAACACGGAATCGGCTTTTTGGCGGCGAAGTTTGAAGTTTGAAGTTTGTCTCGCCATGAAAAACGAAATTGCTATAACTTTGGCATTAATCGTCCGATCTGCACCAAACTTCGCATGATTCATAATATTCCCGCCCTGAACACGTCTACATGCAGAAATTTTGTAATTACCCTAGCGCCCCCTGCTGGCGACAGGAAAAGCGATGTTTTTAGACTTTGACGTGCAGCTCTGACCACGTTCACCATATGCAACTCAAATTTGGTCAGAAAGACCTCAAGACGTTGGTAATGCTACATTATGAAGATTGTGACTAGGCGTCAAACGGTGTTCCGCCCAGAGGGCGGCGAAGTCGAAAATTCGCCAAAACGCATTGAAAATGGCTTTAATGACATTAACTTCTGTGTCCTTGGTCATATCTGCCTGAAACTTCACATGTGTGTTAACAGTCCAGGCTTGAACATGTGATATGAGTTTCGTTGATGGGCGTGGCCAAATGACTTGACCACCATGGGATCTAATGGTCGAATCTGCTACAAACTTCACATGTATGATAATAGTCCTGGCATGAACACACCCACATGACGCTCAGGAGTCAGAGTCATAGCGCCACCCAGTGGAGACGGGAAGTCGCAACGCATTGGTTCCTACACTGTCCGAAGGAGGCGAACATTCAGCGCCTCGTCTGCCGGTCGACCTCTGGCGACACGGTGGCGGCCGCGCCAGGCCCCGAATTGCGTGGGGTGCGAGGGCCCGTTCAACGCTGCTTGCAGCTTTAATTAGGGCCCGAGCACCTAGCGGTGCAAGGACCCTATTGAAACTGAAGGAGTTATTAGGGCCCGAGCACGTACCGTGCGAGAGCCCTATTGAAACCGAAGGAATTCTTATTCTTATTATTATTATTATTTTTTTTTTTATCCTATGATCGCATTTTTGAGGGCCTGAACGTACTCAAAAAGTCCCAGAATTTTGCACACTCGTCACGTCTGGTGAAAAATTCGATATTTTATGGTCATTACAAAGGGGCGTGACAAAATGGCTCAACGGCGCCCCCTAACAGTTTTCAAAATCAAAGCCCCCTGCTTTAACTTTGTCCGAAGCGTACGAATTTTGGTACACATATGTAGCACGCCGAGACGGACAAAAAAGCCTCTTGGGCCCATGCCCTAAACTCAACAGGAAGTCGGCCATTTTGAATTGAATGTGGAAGTTTCATGTATTTTTGGCCATTTGCAGGGGTCATAAATGAACGAACTCCTCCTAGAGATTTTGTCCGATCGCCTTCAAACTCGGTCTGTCCCACCAACATAAACTGAAGACGAAAAGTTATCAAAAGCTTGTGTTTTCGTCACACCGTGTGACCGTGCCGGGACCTCAAACTTCGTTACAAACAGGAAGTAGTATTATAACGCAGGAAGTAGTTTATTACTCCAACATACATGCTCCAATCTTCCCCAAACTTCACAGGATTGATGACAGTCCTGCTCTGAAGAGATCTACATGTCAATAATTTGTGATTAATATAGCGCCCCCTACTGGCAGTAGAAAATGTCATGTTTTACACTTTGAAGCACATCTCCTCCAAAGTTGAACACATCAACCTCATACTTGGTGAAATTATCCATAAGGCCTTGATGATGCTTTCTATGGAAAACTGTGAATTTTCGTCAAAGGGCGTGACCTTGGCGTGGCGGCCAACTTTGATGTTTCGCCATGATGACCAAAGTAGCTGTAACTTGACTCTACGTGGACATATCTTTCCAAAACTTCACACATATGATAACTGTCCAGCCCTGAAAACATCTATACAGAAATTTTGAATCAGCATCATAGCGCCACCTACTGGCGGCAGAAGGTTACTTTTTTCATTCTTTCATGTCCCTCTTCTACCAGGTTCCCCCGAACCACCTCAATTTTGCAAATACATACTCCCAAGACCTTGTTGATGGTCAAAGCAGAAGCCTTTGAGGTTTCGTCCAACGCTGTCACCGTGGCGCCACCTTATTCGCCATAAAACACGAGGTTGTTTTTGAGGGGCAAGGGACACTCGAAAACTCACGCAACTTGGCACACACATCAGACATCCCAAATTGTGTTGTCTGATGTGATTTTTGTGTTTTCATGTGCCAAGATGGCTCAACAGCGCCCCCTACTCATTTTCAACGTGTTTTGGGCTATAACTCCCAGACCATATGTCACACATTCAAAAACCTCATATCCACAGATTCCCTGAATAGTGCTGAATCACCTGGGCAGGGCCACTCCCATTTCTGCCTATCATGTTTTTCACAACATCGCAAAAACTGGACAACCTACTTTTTCGAACTCCTCCTTAGGGTTTTGTCCGTTCAGCGTGAAACTTGGCAAGTACAGTCTTCGGCTGGACCTGATCTAAAGTTATCAAAGGAATTTTGATTGGTCATAATATGCTCAAATTATTAATGAATACATTTTTCTAGCTAGCTATAAAAAGGCGAACGGTGGCATATTTCGGTCAAAATAAATGCTAACAACACCAAATCTGAGATCCTTGCTTGATATGTGCCTGTGAGAGAATGAACCAAATTTAGCTAATTTTGGCCACTAGGGGGCGCTGCAAATATGGGAAATTTATATCTGGTAAATGGCTGCACCGATATTTATGAAATTTGGTGAGTATTATGCTGGGCCTGTCCTGACGCCATATCTTGAAGGTAGTCACGACTGGTAAAAGTGGGCGTGGCTTATTACAAGATAAAAAACAAACATTTATTTCAGCCCAAGTATTATGCTGAGGGCTGTGAAATTCACAGGGTATATAGAGAATAGCATACAGACCAACCATAGCAAAAATTGTGCGTCTTCTCCACTAGGTGGCGCTATAAGAGATACAAACGCATTTTGGCCTGTAACTTCCACATTTTAAATCACATCTTCATAAATTTTATATCCACGTGTTCCCTAAATAGTGTCGCATCTTCTGACATAGGCCACGCCCACTCCCACTGCAAATTTCTCTTTGTAATTTACTATACATCAAAAACCTACTTTTTCGAACTCCTCCTAGCGTTTAATCTCCATCTTCACAAAACTTTGCACATGCAATCTCCAGACTGGCCTGACCAAAAGTTATCAAAAGAATTTTGCTACTCCAAAAATTAGGCTAGCTAAAAATAAACAGTTTTTTTCTGCTAGCTAAAAAACACATACCTTTGCATATTTTTGTCAAAGTAAAAGATATCAATGTCAAACTCAATTCACTTCTTTCAGACGTCATCCAGACGATCCTAGCCCAATTTGGCAGAAATTAGCCAATAGGGGGCACTATAATCAGAGAAAAATCAAGTGACATAAAATTCATCGATTCGCATGAAATTTGGCGAGCATGATGTGGAGTCACTCCTGAGGCCAGCTGTAAAGCTTGGTGATGTTTGGTCACCGTGGCAACGCCTTATTCGCCATAAAACACGAAGTTGTTTTTGACGGGTAAGGGATGCTTGTAATGTCATGAAACTTGACACACATATGACAGGATCCAATATGCATTTTCTGATGTGATTTTTCGGCTCTGATATGCCAACATGGCTCAACAGCGCCCCCTACAAATTTTCTACGAAACAGCCCCCGAAGCTGGTTTGACCTACATCTATGAAACTTGGTACGCACATGCATCACTGAAAGACGTATAAAAAAGCCTCTTGCAGCCATGTGCCAAACCCAACAGGAAGTCGGCCAATTTGAATTTGCTTGTAACTGGTTTGCAACTTCACCATACATGTTCCAATCTTCCGCAAACTTCACAGGATTGATGACAATCCTGCCCTGAATACATCTATATGCCAATACTTGGTTATTAGTACAGCGCCACCTACTGGCAAAATTACATGTCTTCATATGATTTGAGGGATATGACGTCCTGCGTAAGGGATCTGCCGTGGACAGGAATGAAGGGCGGCATGAGCCGGCGTCCTGCCAGCACCCTCGAGTTGCGTGAAGGTGCGAGGGCCCGTTCAATGCTGCTTGCAGCTTTAATTAGGGCCCGAGCACGTACCGTGCGAGAGCCCTATTGAAACCGAAGGAATTCTTATTAGGGCCCGAGCACGTACCGTGCGAGAGCCCTATTGAAACCGAAGGAATTCTTATTCTTCTTATTATTATTTTTTTTTTTTTTTTTTTTATCCTATGATCGCATTTTTGAGGGCCTGAACGTACTCAAAAAGTCCCAGAATTTTGCACACTCGTCACGTCTGGTGAAAAATTCGATATTTTATGGTCATTACAAAGGGGCGTGACAAAATGGCTCAACGGCGCCCCCTAACAGTTTTCAAAATCAAAGCCCCCTGCTTTAACTTTGTCCGAAGCGTACGAATTTTGGTACACATATGTAGCACGCCGAGACGGACAAAAAAGCCTCTTGGGCCCATGCCCTAAACCCAACAGGAAGTCGGCCATTTTGAATTGAATGTGCAATTTTCATGCATTTTTGGCCATTTGCAGGGGTCGTAAATGAACGATCTCCTCCTAGAGATTTTGTCCGATCGACTTCAAACTTGGTCTGTCCCACCTACATAAGTTGAAGACCAAAAAGTTATCAAAAGCTTGAGTTTTCGTCACACCGTGTGGCCGTTGTGGGACCTCAAACTTCGCTACAAACAGGAAGTAGTATTATAACACAGGAAGTAGTTTATAACTCCAGCATACATTGTCCAATCTTCCCCAAACTTCACAGGATTGATGACAGTCCCGCTCTGAAGACATCTACATGTCAATAATTTGTGATTGATATAGCGCCCCCTACTGGTAGTATAAAATGTCATGTTTTACACTTTGAAGCACATCTCGTCCAAAGTTGAACACATCAACGTCAAACTTGGGGAAATTATCCAAAAGGCATTGATGATGCTTTCTATTGAATACTGTGAGTTTTCGTCAAAGGGCATGACCTTGGCGTGGCGGGGAACTTTGATGTTTCGCCATGATGACAAAAGTTGCTGTAACTTGACTCTACGTGGACATATCTTTCCAAAACTTCACACATATGATAACAGTCCAGCCCTGAAAACATCTACAGAGGAAATTTGAATCAGCGTCATAGCGCCACCTACTGGCGGCAGAAAGTTACTTTTTTCATTCTTTCATGTCCCTCTTCTACCAGGTTCACCCGACCCACCTTAATTTTGCGGATACATAGTCCCAAGACCTTGGTGATGATCAAACCAGAACCTTTTGAGGTTTCGTACAACGCTGTCACCGTGGCGCCACCTCATTCGCCATAAAACACGAGGTTCTTTTTGAGGGGCAAGGGATACTTGAAAACTCACGAAACTTGGCACACCCATCACAAGGCCCAAATTGTGTTGTCTGATATGCTTTTTGTGTTTTGATGTGCCAAGATGGCTCAACAGCGCCCCCTACCCATTTTCAACATGTTTTGGGTTATAACTCTCAGACCATATGTCCCACATTCAAAAACCTCATATCCACAGATTCCATGAATAGCGCTGAATCACCTGGGCTGGGCCACGCCCATTTCTGCCTATAATGTTTTTCGCAACATCGCGAAAACTGGAAAACCTACTTTTTTGAACTCCTCCTAGCGTTTAAGCTCCATCTTCACGACACTTTGCACATACAATCTCGAGACTTGTCTGACCAAAAGTTATCAAAAGAATTTTGCTACTCCAAAAATTGCGCTAGCTAAAAATAAACATTTTTTTACTGCTAGCTAAAAAAAACATCACGTTGCATATTTTTGTCAAAGTAAAAGCGATCAACATCAAACTAAATTTACTTGTTTCAGACGTCAACCAGAGGCTCTGTGCAAAATTTGGCGCAAATTGGCCGATAGGGGGCGCTATAAACAGAGAAAAATCAAGTGACATGACAATTGATCGATTCGCACAAAATTTGGCGAGCGTGATGTGGAGTCACTCCTGAGACCACCTGTCAAGCTTAGTGATGTTTGGTCACCGTGGCAACGCCTTATTCGCCATAAAATACGGAGTTGTTTTTGAGGGATAAGGGATGCTTGTAAAGTCATGAAACTTGGCACACATATGACAGTATCCGATTTGTGTTGTCTGATGTGATTCTCTGCTCTGATGTGCCAACATGGCTCAACACCGCCCCCTAGAAATTTTCAACGAAGCAGCCCCCGAAGCTGGTTTGACCTACATCTATGAAACTTGGTACGCACGTGCATCACTGAAAGACGTATAAAAAAGCCTGTTGCAGCCATGTGCCAAACCCAACAGGAAGTCCGCCATTTTGAATTTGCTTGTAACTGGTTCACAACTTCACCATACACGTTCCTATCTTCCCCAAACTTCACAGGATTGATGACAGTCCTGCCCTGAACACATCTATACGCCAATACTTGGTTATTAGTACGGCGCCACCTACTGGCAAAATTACATATCTTCGTATGATTTGAGGGATTTGACGTGTAACTCCTGCGTGAGGGTTCTGCCGTCGACAGGAATGAACGGCGGCATGAGCCGGCGTCCTACCAGCGCCCTCGAGTTGCGTGAAGGTGCGAGGGCCCGTTCATCGCTGCTTGCAGCTTTAATTATTATTATTAGGGCCCGAGCACGAACCGTGCGAGAGCCCTATTGAAATCATAAAAATTATTCTTATTATTTTTCTTTTAAACCTTTGATCGCATTTTTGAGGGCCTGAACATGCCCAAAAAGTCAGGAAAATTTGCACACTCGTCACGTCTGGTGAAAATTTCGATATTTTATGGTCGTTACAAAGGGGCGTGGCAAAATGGCTCAATGGCGCCCCCTAACAGTTTTCAAAATCGAAGCCCCCTGCTTTAACTTTGCCCTAGGCGTATGAAATTTGGTACACATATGTATCATCCCGGGACGCACAAAAAAGCCTCTTGGAGCGACACCCTAAACCAAACAGGAAGTCGGCCATTTTGAATTGTTTTTTCAAAATAAGGTCATTTTTGGCCATTTCCACACGTTGTACTTGAGCGAACTCCTCCTACAGATTTTATCGGATTGACTTAAAAATTTACCTGTGCGTGCTCGACTACAGTGGGATCAAAAGTTATTAAAAGATCTTCGTCACGTCGAAGGGCGCGGTCGCTGCGGAAGGGTCAATTTGGATATCTCGCCAAAAAACACGAAATTATACTACAACTACTACAACTTTGGTGTAGATGATCCTATCTGCACCAAACTTCACATGATGGATAATAGTCCCGCCCTGAACACGTCTACATCAAAAAATTCAGTAATTGTCATAGCGCCCCCTGCTGGCAACAGGAAATACCATGTTTTACACTTTGAGGTGCTGCTCTGACCACATTTACCATATTCAACTCAAATTTGGTCAGAAAGGCCTTAACATGTTGGCCATGCTATATTGTGAAGATCATAATGTCTCGTCAAACGGTTTCGCCGTGACGGAGTGGTGAAGGTTGACGTTTCGCCGAAACCCATGAAGTGGCTCTAACTTTGGTGTACTTGGTCGGATCTGCCTGAAACTTCACATGTACGTCACTGGTCTCGCCCTGAGCATATGATATTAATTTCATAAGGGGCGTGGCTAAATGACATGGCCACGCCCTTTAAACACCAGCCCCCGTAGCACGTTTCACCGACATGCATGAAAATTGGTACACACATGTATCACAACCAGACGCACAAAAAAGCATCTTGGACCCATAGGCCACACCCAACAGGAAGTCAGCCATTTTGAATTTAATGGTCATTTTTGGCGTTTTCCACGTGTTGTATTTTAATGAACTCCACCTACAGGATGCATCAGAACAACTTCAAAATCATTGTGTGCCATCTAGACAAAGGTGTAATCAAAACTTATGAGCAGATTTTTGCATCATGAAACGGTTTGGCCGTCAGGTGGCAGCGAAGTTTGATGTCTCGCCATAAAACACGAAATTAGTATAACTTTGGCATACATTGTCCATTCTTCACCAAACTTCACATGTTTGTTAACAGTCCAGACCTGAATGTATAGTATGAGTTTCATCAATAAGCGTGGCCGTATGGCTTGGCCACGCCCCTTAAAGTGCAGCGTCCCCCATAAAAACTTTCATCGACGTGCACGAAAATCAGTATGCACATGTATCGTGTCCAGACGCACAAAAAAGCCTCTTGCACAGATAGGCCACACCCGACAGGAAGTCGGCCATTTTGAAATTTACAGTCATTTTTGGCGTTTTCCACGTGTTGTATTTTAATGATCTCCTCCTCCAGAAATGAATCAATTAACTCCAAAACTGGTGTGTACCATCTACACAAGTGTGTGATCAAAACATATTAAGAGAATTGCTCAGCATGGAACGGTGTGGCTGTGACATGGCGTCGACACTTGATGTCTCACCATGAAACACGATATTGCTATAACATGGGATCTAATGGTCGAATCTGCTCCAAACTTCACATGTATGATAATAGTCCTGGCATGAACACACCCACATGACGCTCAGGAGTCAGAGTCATAGCGCCACCCAGTGGAGACGGGAAGTCGCAACGCATTGGTTCCTACACTGTCCGAAGGAGGCGAACATTCAGCGCCTCGTCTGCCGGTCGACCTCTGGCGACACGGTGGCGGCCACGCCAGACCCCGAGTTGCGTGGGGTGCGAGGGCCCGTTCAACGCTGCTTGCAGCTTTAATTATTATTCTTATCCGAAATCAACTGCCTTTTTGGGGGGTGTAACATACTCGAAAACTCATGAAACTTCACAGACTCGTCAGAAGTGGTGAAAATTTACATATGGTAGGGGTTTCATGACAACGTGCACAAAAATGGCTCAATAGCGCCCCCTACTCATTTTCAACGTATTTTGGGCTATAACTCCCAGACCATGTGACGCACGTTCACAAACCTCATATCCACAGATTCCCTGAATAATTCTGAATCACCTGGATGGGGCCAAGCCCATTGCCGCCTTAATTTTTTTTCGCAAAATCGCGAAAACTGGAAAACCTACTTTTTCGAACTCCTCCTTGGGGTTTTGTCCGTTCAGCGTGAAACTTGGCAAGTACAGTCTTCGGCTGGACCTGATCTAAAGTTATCAAAGGAATTTTGTTAGGTCAAAATATGCGCAAATTATTAACGAATAAATTTTTCTAGCTAGCTATAAAAAGGCGAACTGCTGCATATCTCGGTCAAAATAAATGCTAAAAACACCAAATCTGAGATCCTTGATTGACATGTCACTGTGAGGGAAAGAACCAAATTTAGCTAATTTTGGCCACTAGGGGGCGCTGCAAATATGGGAAATTTATATCTGGTAAATGGCTGCACCGATATTTATGAAATTTGGTGGGTATGATGCTGGGTCACTCCTGAGGCCAGAACTTGAAGTTAGTCATGACTGGTGAAAGTGGGCGTGGCTTATTACGAGATAAAAAATAAACATTTATTTCAGCTCAAGTATTATGCTGAGGGCTGTGAAATTCACAGGGTATATATAGAATAGGATACAGACCACCCATAAGAAAAATTGTGTGTCTTCTCCACTAGGTGGCGCTATAACGGACGCAAACACATTTTGGCCTGTAACTTCCACATTTTCAGTCACATCTTCATAACTTTACATCCAACTGTTCCCTAGATAGAGTTGCATCTTCTGACATACAGTACAGGTCAAAAGTTTGGACACACCTTCTCATTCAATGCGTTTTCTTTATTTTCATGACTATTTACATTGTAGATTCTCACTGAAGGCATCAAAACTATGAATGAACACATGTGGAGTTATGTACTTAACAAAAAAGGTGAAATAACTGAAAACATGTTTTATATTCTAGTTTCTTCAAAATAGCCACCCTTTGCTCTGATTACTGCTTTGCACACTCTTGGCATTCTCTCGATGAGCTTCAAGAGGTAGTCACCTGAAATGGTTTTCCAACAGTCTTGAAGGAGTTCCCAGAGGTGTTTAGCACTTGTTGGCCCCTTTGCCTTCACTCTGCGGTCCAGCTCAAACCAAACCATCTTGATTGGGTTCAGGTCTGGTGACTGTGGAGGCCAGGTCATCTGCCGCAGCACTCCATCACTCTCCTTCTTGGTCAAATAGCCCTTACACAGCCTGGAGGTGTGTTTGGGGTCATTGTCCTGTTGAAAGATAAATGATCGTCCAACTAAATGCAAACCGGATGGGATGGCATGTCGCTGCAGGATGCTGTGGTAGCCATGCTGGTTCAGTGTGCCTTCAATTTTGAATAAATCCCCAACAGTGTCACCAGCAAAACACCCCCACACCATCACACCTCCTCCTCCATGCTTCACAGTGGGAACCAGGCATGTGGAATCCATCCGTTCACCTTTTCTGCGTCTCACAAAGACATGGCGGCTGGAACCAAAGATCTCAAATTTGGACTCATCAGACCAAAGCACAGATTTCCACTGGTCTAATGTCCATTCCTTGTGTTTCTTGGCCCAAACAAATCTCTTCTGCTTGTTGCCTCTCCTTAGCAGTGGTTTCCTAGCAGCTATTTGACCATGAAGGCCTGATTCGCGCAGTCTCCTCTTAACAGTTGTTCTAGAGATGGGTCTGCTGCTAGAACTCTGTGTGGCATTCATCTGGTCTCTGATCTGAGCTGCTGTTAACTTGCGATTTCTGAGGCTGGTGACTCGGATGAACTTATCCTCAGAAGCAGAGGTGACTCTTGGTCTTCCTTTCCTGGGTCGGTCCTCATGTGTGCCAGTTTGGTTGTAGCGCTTGATGCGCTTGATTGAACCAGCATGGCTACCACAGCATCCTGCAGCGACATGCCATCCCATCCGGTTTGCGTTTAGTTGGACGATCATTTATTTTTCAACAGGACAATGACCCCAAACACACCTCCAGGCTGTGTAAGGGCTATTTGACTAAGAAGGAGAGTGATGGAGTGCTGCAGCAGATGACCTGGCCTCCACAGTCACCGGACCTGAACCCAATGGAGATGGTTTGGGGTGAGCTGGACCGCAGAGTGAAGGCAAAGGGGCCAACAAGTGCTAAACACCTCTGGGAACTCCTTCAAGACTGTTGGAAAACCATTTCAGGTGACTACCTCTTGAACCTCATCGAGAGAATGCCAAGAGTGTGCAAAGCAGTAATCAGAGCAAAGGGTGGCTATTTTGAAGAAACTAGAATATAAAACATGTTTTCAGTTATTTCACCTTTTTTTGTTAAGTACATAACTCCACATGTGTTCATTCATAGTTTTGATGCCTTCAGTGAGAATCTACAATGTAAATAGTCATGAAAATAAAGAAAACGCATTGAATGAGAAGGTGTGTCCAAACTTTTGGCCTGTACTGTACATCTATGAAACTTGGTACGCACATGCATCACTGAAAGACGTATAAAAAGCCTCTTGCAGCCATGTGCCAAACCCAACAGGAAGTCCGCCATTTTGAATTTGCTTGTAACTGGTTTGAAACTTCACCATACATGTTCCAATCTTCCCCAAACTTCACAGGATTGATGACAGTCCTGCCCTGAACACATCTTTATGCCAATACTTGGTTGTTAGTACGGCGCCACCTACTGGCAAAATTACATGTCTTCATATGATTTGAGGGATATGACGTGTAAGTCCTGCGTGAGAGGTCTGCCGTCGACAGGAATGAGCGGCGGCGTGAGCCAGTGTCCTGCCAGCGCCCTCGAGTTGCGTGAAGGTGCAACGTGAAGGTTATAATTAATATTGCTATTATTATCATTTAATCACCACTATTATGATTAATATTGCTATTATCATTATCATTTTATTATTGTCACTATTATTTTGATTAATATTGCTAGTGTAGTTATCATTTTATTATTATCACTATTATAATTAATATTGCTATTATCATTATCATTTTATTAGTATTATCGTTATTATTAATAGGTTCCAGAGGGTTAAGTAGCAGAACAGAACATTTAAGAGCAAGAACATAAAGAATCCCCCTAGAAAAATATTAATATAATATTTACAATATTTACAAATACATTTCATTAATCAGGCCTATGGGAGCTAAAACCCCTGAAAGAGAACTGTTTTGCACAGTTTCTTTTTTGTGCTGCCACTCTGGTTCCTGAGTGAAGCCATTTTTGCTATATGATGCAGCCTAACTTTGAGAAACACAGACACTACTAGTCTCAGTAGGTTTGAATGGTGGTTGTCAATGCCAAATTGTGTTTCTTCGATATGTTCCCGGAGCAAAAACATATCCTTTGTGCCAATCTCTCCCCGGACGACATGCGTCACCACTGACACCTTGAGAGCTTGCCCTGATTGGAGCTGGCGAATCACCTGCCCTGCTGCCTTCACCACCTTCACTGTGCCATCCAATGGAATCATCAGCCCACCATTGTTTTTCTTTCATCTGAAATTAAGTTAGCACAAACTAATTAGTAAGACCCCTTTAAATAATAAGGAAGGAGGAGTCTAACACAGAGTGTAAACATTAAGTAGGCTACCTATATAAAATATTCAAATTAGTATTTCCATTTTACCTGAATAGAAGTCAAGTCTGTCTTTCAGCTCTTCATTTATGAGGTTCTTCTCCCTCAAATCCTCGAGAAGAGCATGCACATTTTTCTTTGCCCTTCGCTCCCGGATCATGCTGTTCCTCTCCTTGCGCTCCAGACTCTCCACTCTAGCCAGAGCTTCACCAAGTCTGGTCTTTAGAGCAGTGAGAGAAGCAGGCAATGCATAATTGTGGTCCTGGTGGAAAGAGAGATGAAAATATTGAGTGATTTTTCTAACTCATCACTCACAGATGTAGCTGGCCCACATTCTTAACCTCATCCCTCAATCCCACTGTTGGCACTTTGGTATGAGTGTTTTAGTGTCAGGGACACATATTCAACAACTACAGTGTGTTTTAATGTATGCTCATGTGTATTTGAGTGTGTCTAAAATGAGTGGCAGAGAGCAACTGTGATTGAGGTTTCAATACGACCAGGGCCTTGATGCTCTCATGTGTTTGAGAAATATTACATGCAAATACTTACAACATTAGACTGAGGGTCAACTTCATGGAAATGCTGGCAGGCCACTGGCAGGCTCTCCTCAGCTTTCCTTGAAGCTTGTGTGGTCCTTGATGGTACTTGCTAAAATGTAAGAAACATAATACAAAATTTTTAAAAAGTTTAAAGCGTCAGAAAGTGTACTGTACTTTATTCCTAAACATGCAGACAGAAAAAAAAGTTTAGAAATGTGTGGCATTAAGTTGTTATAAAAATGCTTACACAAACATATGAATCATAGACATAACTGAATGAATGAATGAATTCTTTAGCCAAAAAGCACACATACCTTTTGTAAATGAGATGGGAAGTTAAAGACAGGTGGTTTGACTCCATGTCTAAGCCGGACAATCTGCCCTGTCCTGTCAAAATCATCTGCCTTAAAGTGCTCACTGCAGAGCAAGGACTTCTCAGTAGCCACAAAACCTTCCCGTTTCACTGCCAGTTCCCATTCTCTCTTAAGACTGCTGTCTTTGGGAAACCTTAAAAATGTGAGAAAAGTAGCCAGAGATGTAAATAATTGTCTAATACCCTCAGTAGTTTGTTTTCGGCCCGGCCGCAAGGCGTGCTGTTTCCGGTGTTTGTATCAGTCCGCCTGCGTGCTCAACGTGCTTCACGTATTTGAACTTAAACATGGACCGCAAACGCCGCTCACAAATTTGGCTCCATTTCACAATTAAAAAGGAGGGATTCGCACAATGTAATGTATGTAATAAGCTTATAACTGCCAAGGGAGGATGCACGATGAATATGGCCAAACACCTTCGCCTCCTGCATGGCATCGAATTGAAAACCTGCACTGTATTTGACTCGTTGCGTCGCTATTCTGCTCCCGTTGCTTCCTCCACCATCAGCCAGGACAGTCAACCATCAACCAGCAACTACTCGTTGGGAGGTACGTGAAAATTATGATAATTATTCTTTACAGACTAGCTTAATTTATAGACTACCTGTTGCTAAAACTGTCAAATCTGTTCGTAGTTGTTGAACGCTCGCAGTCATGGTAACGTTAGCCAGTCGGAGTCTGCTGCTGCTTCTGCAACGTTAACCGGCCAGCAACCCCAGTCAGCAAAGAAACAAGAAATCCCATTCACCATGGCAGCAAAGGGAAAGCTGTCAGCAGAGCAAATTGCCGAGTGCCACAGAAAAGTGACTGCTTATGTGGTAAAAAGGCTGCTTTATAAGGCTTTGTATTTAACACTGTACTTTTTAGACTTTTTAATCACCTTAGTAGAACAACTCTACTGTTAATCAGTTCAGTGCATGCCTTTATTAGCACATATTCTATTATAGACTGTGACAGCTGTCTGTACTGATGGCTAAGACTGCTGCTTAATTTTATTCTTACATTCTATCTATCTTTCTATATCTACCTGTCCCTCCTCATATTATGTTCGCTGTAGCCAGTGGCAGTCCATGATGGAAACCAGGAAGGTGTGGAGACTGAGGGCGAGGAGGAAGAGGAGAATGTAAGTAGATATTAGTATGTAAGTAGATATTTTGTATGTTCTTCTCAGTCATGATGAAATATGTTGTTTGTTTGTTTTTTTGCTGATAACTGTTCTGTCTTGTCACTGTGTTTGATCAGCAGCCTCCTTCTTCCAAACATTTGAAAAAGTCTCCACTGGAGGAGCTTTTTGCAGAGGAGGATGCTTTAAAGAGGACCGCACAGGAGCGGTTGTCGTCGATGGAAAGCCGTGCTGAAAGGGAGCTCCAGACCTGGAAACAACACCAATCACCACATCTTCTGACCCTACAGCCTGGTCCTGGACCCAGAAACACACTTATCCTTTACTGTCATGTCTGGCCTTCTCATATCTATGTGTCCAGGCCTCCTCAACCCCTAGTGAACGGGTGTTTCAACTGCAGGAAACACAATCTGTGTACCAAGATGGCAGCCCTTTAGGCACGTCCCTCGACAGTCAACGCGGCGTCTACATATATATGTCTGTGTGTGCAGTCGGTGGAGAGCAACTGCAGCACCTGGCTCTAAAAACTGCGGCCGCCTCGCTCTCGCGATTTTATCGCCGTCCACTTTTGTAATACATCAGAGCAAGTCGGGGTGAAGTCGGACACAAAACTAACCGGGAGCCATTTCCCATCATGCTCCGGGTCTTGAGATCGCTGGAGAGAAACCGCAGAGTCTGACTGCAACTCCGACTGTGGGCTGTCCAGATATCCGGAGGCACGGTGATGGCGTCTCAGTGAGGTGACTGCACCAAGCTCTACGACAAAACCAAATCACGCTAAGAAGAGCAACTACCTGAGAATGAAAAGTTGCCTGAACTGTGAGTAGATACGACGATAAGGAGACTAAAAGTTTTTTTGTCTTTTTTTAAGTTTCCTGTCCTTGACGAGCAACTGGCTGCCCTGCGAAATCAGACCAAACTTTTTCTTTTGTCTCTGATGGACTCTATCACACACAGTGAAAGTCACTGAAGCTGCTTCCAAAAAAGGAAAAGAAAAGCAGTGGTTTACTCCTACTCCAGCTGCTGATCAGAAATGAACAAAGACCCTGCTATCACGATGCACTCATATGCAAAGCCTTAGAAAACCAACTCGAGGTTTTGGATAGATTACTCAACCCCGAGAAGCCATCTACAATACCTGATGAAAACACTGAAGATCGACGGCCAGGAAAGAAATCAAAAAAATTGGCCAGTGAAGGAGACGACGAACAAACTGTGACAAACTCTGCCTTAATGACCGTGATGGAGAGAATTGGAAAAAATGCGGGAGGAATCCCTCAGAAGACTGCAGTCTCTCAAAACCACTGTTAAAGATAACACACAAACAATTAAAAGTGTTCCTGACTCCCTGGAGTTCCTGGGGAAACAAGTGGAAGATGTGACTTTCCATGTGGACTCCCTGAAATACTGGAGAAAGAAAACACGGTGCTCCGCAACATATGGATTAACCTGGAAGCTTACAAAAGAAGATGTAACCTCTGAGTGGCCGGGATCCCCGAACTGGCCGGAGAAGACATCAAGAAAACCATCATCGACATCCTCGGCCTGGTCTCTCCTGACATCGCTCAACAGCTGCACTTCTCTATGGGCATTGTCCACAGGCTTGGACCCCGCTCTGCGGACCATCATTCCAGCCGCTGCATCATTGTGCAGTTCCTGTCTCGCACCCACCAGGACAAGATCTGGAGAGATGCGCGAACCTCTAAGCTACTCAAGGAGAGGAAAATCAAAATCTTCGAGGATCTGACCCAAGAAACGAAAGATGCAAGGAACAAGTTGTGGCAGCTGGTGGAACAAGCGAGGAAAGAGGGAAAGAAAGCTGGATTCAGAGGCTCCTATGCCCTTATTGACAGTAAAAGGGTCACTGTGAATGATATGAAAAATGACACGTAGTCCGTAGACTGGGCACAATTTGCACAGAAGAAGAAGACCCCCCCCTTCCCTTTTTCCTCCTTAATTTATAATGAACTTTTGTTATAATAAAATTTTTTAGTTAAATTGTTGCCTTACCTTGGCAATTAATTGACTTAGTTTCTCCTTCAAATCTTCCCTAACTAAACCCTCACAGTGCAGGTGACCTGGCTTCCGGAGCAAGAATTACTCTCTTTATATGCAGAACCTGTCGTAGAAGCCTGGTGTTTTTGTTTTGCACTCATCCTAAGAGAGGTGTGTGAGTGCCCTGTTTTTAACTTCAAGATGAGGGGGTTCATGAATTATTGCATTGTATTTCTGTATTTTATATTTGCTAACTGCAGGAGATGTAGAAATAAAGGCCCTAATTATGAAGATGAGAAACATTAAGGCTAATTTGAGATTTCTGAATTAACTGCATAATATCTTATAATGTCTTTATCAGTGGTTTCACTTAATGCCAGAGGTTTGCGTGATAATCTAAAACGCAAAGCCCTGTTTTTATTTATCAAGCAACAAAAGTCTGATTTCTGTTTCTGACAAAAATCACACTCAATCATAGATGATACTAAATTCTGGAAAAATCAGTGGGGAAATGATTTATGGTTCTCACATGGTTCAGAAAGATCAGCAGGAGAAACCTCCCTGAAAAACTAATTTGAAGGAGCTATATTACATTCCGCCCTGTGATAGTCTGGCGACCTGTCCAGGGTGTACCCTGCCTCTCGCCCAATGTCAGCTGGGATAGGCTCCAGCCCCCCCGCGACCCTCAAGAGGATAAGCGGTTAGAAAATGGATGGATGGATGGATATTACATTCCAAGAGTGACTCAAATGGTAGATTTCTTATACTAATTATTAAGTTTGATGACATTATAGTCCTTTTGGCCAATGTATATGGTTATAATACCAAAACTGATAATGACTTCCTATTTGGTCCGTGTACCATTAGTTCTTTTGAATTTCAATTAAGAACGAAAAACAATAAAATGGGAAAACAGTTTGTTATTTCATTATTCCATTTTGGTGTCAAACAAAAAAACATATTTCGACCCCTATTGCCAATATTTAATTTAAAGTTTATTTCAAATATACACCGATCAAAAAACAGTCTCAGTGCCTATTTTAATTTTGATATTTTATTCTCGGGTTTCTGTGACCCGGAAGTTATGCTGCATAGCGCGCCGCATGTGAATTCAGTGTCATCCTCTGACTCAACTGAATGAAGAGTGTTTCGCCTAGTACTAGCTGCTACTTGTTTAAACTTGTGATGGAGTCAAACAATTACTTTCTCAGGCAAGAAAATAAGAGAGTCTCCATAAAAGAAGAGGACATGTTTGTCCCCAAGATTGCGACGATTTTTCAGGTAAGTTAAGTTGAACATTATTCTCTAACTGATCGCTTGCATAGGTGCTGCTACTGCTGCTCCTGCAAACATGCTAGCTATATATCCCACTTTGACAGTATAGTGGCCATTATGACTGACGTTTCTCTTCAGATTTTGGAAAACTGTCATTGTTTTTTTTTATATGTCTGCCGGCTCGGCTAGCTAACATAGCTAAATAGAAGGGAGAAATCATTAGCTTTAGCTTTCTCACTGCCCGCCTAGCAGAAAGGATTGGAAAAGCAGATAGTGCTAAAGATAGGAGTCTTTGGGAGATTAGTGAAGTTGTTGCTGATTGCGAGAATAGTTATACTAGTATTTATGCAATACAATATATATTTGGGCTGGGCAATCATGAGCCCTAAAGTCAGTCCAAACCATCACCCAATCACAAAATGCTTAATTCTACTAGCTAGTGGTGTTGGACAGTAGCACTAGTAGGCTAGCTTTTAGAATCCCCTCTTGGATCCCTTAGTGATGGTTTGGTGTAAATTGATCCATACAGTAGGCTAGTCCAATGGTCGAGGTCAGCCTGTGTTTTCTATAGGAGAAACAGTGAGACAATTTGGTGTGACATAGTTATGGACAGTCAGCTGAAGCCAACTTAATTGATCATAGAGCTTCAGTTTCAGCTTGAAACTCTCTGCAACTTTAGGTCTTTAACTCTGGGTTTGGCCAAAATTTCAGTCTTTTGCCTAGACTGCACAAGTTGACTCAAGCAATATATCATTTGTTAGTATAACTGTAACTCACCCTCTGAAGCCTTTTGTGACACATAAACATACATTTTGATGACCCTGACATTTTCTACATTCTTAATAGCAGTCCTGGTGTGTAATATTTTTTGTTTTAAACTTCTAAACATTTAACTTTTTGTTAATATTTAAACTTAAAAGTAATTTTGAGCCATTTGAAATAAGTGTTAGCTGAGCCGGGGCCCCGCGCCACCTAAATACCTTCAATTAGCCTAGGTAGGCTATCTAGTAGCCTACTAGTGTAGCCTCTTGCAGCACTTGTAGTAGTAGTAGTAGTAGTAGCCAGACCTATAGATCAAATGGTTGTTCTGCATTTAGGCTAATCACTGATAAGCCTATGTTGTCCCGAGGACACAATCGTGTGATAAACACCACGAAATGAAGGTGTTGTATCTCTCCCCCTGTGGTCTTCTCCCATGCGGATTGTCCCCGCAGGAAGAAATGACGCCCTGGCTGTCAGTAGATGAAAGAGCACACAGTCTACGAACGTGCCACTCTCAGCTGTAAGCTTACACGATTTTAAATGGCTCAAAACCACTTTATATTAAGTTTTAATGAATCAAAAAATATCATCCAGAACTGCTATTAAGAGTGTAGAACATGTCAGGATCATTAAAATGTATTTTTTACATGAAAGGCTTCAGAGGGTGTGTTACAGTTAATACTATAGTACCAATATTAATATTGCTCCTTGATTAACCTTCCACTATTTCTGTTTGGATAGGTGGTTGAGCAGACCCTATACCATACGGATGACACAAACACTGCAATTTTCCCCAAGGAGAATGATGGGTATTTTAGTTCAGTGGCGCTGGCGGACAAGGCCCACTACGAGGTCTGTGGCGATAGCATAGAACTACCTAGAGCCCAGGCACACAGGTTTTCTTTTACTCGGCCACCGGCCACCGCAGCATCTGGCTCAGCCTCTGCTTTAAGGGCCTTTTCAGTGGCAAGGGCTTCAGCCGCAAAGGCCCTTCAAAGGTCAGTATGTGAACTTTGCACTTATTTCGGGGCCTAAATTTTCTACCACAACTACTTGGTGGGTGGTTTTAATGAGCTTGAACTTGAGTAAAGAAATGGTAAGCTTAGATTCAAGGGTGATGAAAAAGTAAACGCACTCTCAAGCTATATCTCTTTACTTGTTTAATGGAAGCATGTCCCAGACGGATGCGTTTCGGCCTATGCCGTCAAGACACTGAAGACGGCATAGGCCGAAACGCGTCCATGTGGGACATGCTTCCATTAAACAAGAGATATAGCTTGAGAGTGCGTTTACTTTTTCCACACCCAGTATTCCCCTTGTTTTACGCACCCAAACCCCATTTACTTTAATTGAGTTGAGTGCACTTTTCTCACTCATCTAAGCTTAGATTCAACCACTGTCCTAGAGAATATATGCTGTCTTCTGTTAATGTCTGGTCCCTCAACCATAATAAAGTAAATTCACATGTCAAAGGACTTAACTGTGAGGAATAGTCTTACTCTCACATTAAGTTGTTGCAATTGTGTGTGTGTTTACTGAACTAGGACCATCTTCATCGCAAACATGACTAATGGGAAGCCAGAGCCCAGCCAGTCACTGGTAGTGCGATTTTCTGAGTTTGAGGCCTCCGTTGAGAGCATACTTAGCAAGGTATGTAGTGCCCTTGGAGGAGAGGAGACATACATCCTGACTGATGGCCAGGGTAATACGATCGTGGACTCAGAGGGGACCAGAGGTTGGCTATTGTTCAATACTTTATGTCTGAAGAACATCATACATGTCATCAGCTGAAAGACTTGCTCTCATTGGCCATTGCCAGCCAAACATCATCTCAGTCTCATTTGTGTTTGGAAGCATACAGTGGTGTGAATAAGTGTTTGCCCCCCATGCTAAAGTTGACTAAAAAGAGGAAAAAAAGTCATCTTTTGGGAATTGATCTTAATGCCTTAATTAAACAAATGAGGAAAAAATCCAACCTTGAAGTACACCAATTTTCTTTGTGAATGAATAATGTATCGTAAATAAATACCATAAACCATACCATAAACACAATGAAATAACAAAGACATCAAAAGACGTCAGAACTCACGTCACACTCTAACCCACCCTTATGTAGCTGTAAGCAGATAGGACACTTTGAAGTATTTATTAATGCAGTGACGGTCAAACAGTTTTGATTAAATACTCCCTTGGAAATATTTTTGAGCCAAGTTCCCCCTGACCAGAGCAAATTTGTTTGTTGCAGCAGTTAACAGAATCAGAATCAGAAATACTTTATACAGTGGTGTGAATAAGTGTTTGCCCCCCATGCTAAAGTTGACTAAAAAGAGGAATAAAAGTCATCTTTTGGGAATTGATCTTAATGAAGAAGAAGCTTTATTGTCACTGTAATAAATACAGTGAAATTTCATATGGTGCTCTCTTATAGCAGCTACAATGTCCTTGTCATAAAATAAACTGGGGGGGGGGGGGGGGGTCATGGTTCCTGTAGCAGTCTCTTCACAGCCATGGGGATCTTTGTGGCCCGTCGGAGGAGACGGCTGGAATAGATCTCCTCTAGGCGTGGAAGTGGGGAGCCGATGATCCACTCAGCTGTCTTGATGACCCGCTGCAGTTGTTTCTTTTCAGATGCAGTGCAGCTGGCGTACCACACCATACAGCCATAGGTGAGGATGATAATTAATATATAATAATAATAATTAATGCCTTATAATTGCCTGGATAACTAATAATTTTTTAATAATTTTCTTTGTGAATGAATAATGTATCGTAAATAAATAAATGTTCTTCATTAAAAATACAGTGAGAATAAGTGTTTGCCCCCCCCCTATGTTAATCAGTGGTTAAATTCCCATAGAGGCAGGCAGATTTTTATTTTTAAAGGCCAGTTATTTCATGGATCCAAGATCCTATCTTAGCCTATCTCTAGGTATGGTGTAGGGTATGTGATGATGTGGGGCTATTTTAATTCCAAAGTCCTAGGTGACTTTATCTGGATGCATAGTATCTTGGCTCCATGAAATAACTGGCCTTTAAAAATAAAAATCTGCCTGCCTCTATGGGAATTTAACCACTGGTTAACATAGGGGGGCAAACACTTATTCTCACTGTATTTTTAATGAAGAACATTTATTTATTTACAATACATTATTCATTCACAAAGAAAATTGGTGTATTTCAAGGTTGGATTTTTCCTCATTTGTTTAATTAAGGCATTAAGATCAATTCCCAAAAGATGATTTTTTATTTATTCCTCTTTTTAGTCAACTTTAGCATGGGGGGCAAACACTTATTCACACCACTGTCACCTTGTATTTTTAAGGCATCCACAGATCACAAAATGTATTGTCTCCACTGGTTACACCTAGGAAATTAGGTCAGTAGATAGGAGGGGAAAGGCCATTTATGTTTTAAGTCATGGTAATGGTAAATGGACTGAGTTTTGGGGTTCAATGTCTTGCTCAATGACACTTTAGTACAGACCGAGAGCATGCAGGGCTTGAACCAGTAACCCTCCTGACTTACTAGCTGGCTCCTCTACCCCTGTGCCACTACAGCCCCTTATGAGCATCTTGTCCATGTCCAGTAATTCTGAAATAAATTATCTTTTTTTACAGGATCTGCATTTTGGAAACAAAATGCACACAAAATATATGCTGTGAAGGAGGAAGAGTTCAGACAGTCTGCACCCAAGAGACAAAGAACAAGGTACTTTAATAGAAGTTCTTAGTCTGTTTTGCAGAGGCAAGCAATACTATTGAAATCCCTCTGTTTGTGTGTTTGTGAAAGATAGCCGTGAGAGACCAAGAGAGCCAATGTGATAGATGGAAATTGTCAATTAAAGCTGTAATTCTGACACCTCAACGTTGCCATGACACCCCACAAGACATTCTAGATACAGTATTTTACAACTCTTACTGCTGAGAGGCTTGTATTATGTAAGTTTTCTACACTGTTTTTTACTATTACTATATTACTATTACTATTATTACTTTATTACTATACACTATTTTGACCTATCTTTTGTGTTTTTTGCTCTGTCTGCTTTTCAGTCACCGTGAAGATACAGGCCTTGATGAGGTGAAGTGTCAAATCGAGGAAGTTGTTCTAGCCTCCCAGGGCCTTGGAGAGGTACTGGAAAAGATAAACCAGCTGGTGGAGTCCCTGGGTCCCGATTGTAGGACTGTACTGTCCCTGACGTCAGCCCAGGTTGATGCAGTTAAACACGCATTTGCATGTGTAATTTTCACAAGTAAGGCTTTATTTACCTCATAGACTAGGTGCATGAAAGGCTCTCAGTAGGCTTGTTTGTTTCCTGTGAAGCCAGGTGTGTTTGAACCTGCCACTATTCTGAATGTAATTAGTGTCTACACGTCTTTCTTTATTGTAACACACTGATTCACTAGGTGCAACACCCAACCAGGTCCGTGTAGACACTAATTACATTCAGAATAGAGGCAGGTTCAAACACACCTGGCTCCACAGGAAACAAACAAGCCTACCGAGAGCCTTTTTGTGCACCTTGTGCATTTCATGAATTTACATCAACCATTGGATAGTTTGAAATGCAGTGAAACAGCTGATGTGAGAGATCCCACCACCCCCATATGACAGTCAAACAGTATTATATTTTAAAGATTGTTTCCATTATTTCAGATCCAGTGAATGACCCATATGTGTCCGTGTGCTGCAACAGCATCATAGGCTGTGGTATCTGTATCCGCAGACTGCAACTGTAGAACACATCGTGCCCTAAATGCAGGGCGGAAAATTTCAACCCTCACAAGCTCGTTGGCCTGGCTGAAGTCATGTCGGCACTGGGGGATGTATTAAAGCAGTGAGAACATATATGAATAGCTCTATTCATGTTTTATCTTGAGAGTTCAGCACAGCACTTTACACTTAATAGATTGTATTGTATACTTAATACACAATTGATATTTTGTTTAGCAATGATGCCACTACAATTTTACGGTGTATAATTCTTCTAAAGTGATATTCTACTGTATGAGAGAAAGTGTTCCAATTGTTGTACAGCCTTTGTATTTTTGATACATGTTCATTAAAGATAAAAAAAAAGTGCAAATCTAGTGTAAATTTGACCCATTGTCCTGTTGTTGGTCACCTGGTGTTGTACATTGGAAATTGAACAAGAAAATATGGCACAACATCGACTAAGCTATGGACAGGAAAGTAAAGCTGACCTCATGGGCAACAGAACCAAAGGTTCTATGTCCTATTAAATCAGCTTTACATCCCTGTCCATATTTCAGTCTAAGCTGTGCCAAAATTCCTTGTTTGATTTCCTATATACAGCACCAGGTGACCTCAAAAAAGGTTGATGGATCAATCTACACCAGATTTGCACTTTAAATGTTTCTGTTCTATCAGAGAAAGTGTTCCAATTGATAAACATCCATTTTATTATGTATTTTTTTAATACATACTGCTCTTCCTTTAAAGGAAGAAAAGAAAACAATCTATGTTTTTTTTTTTTTTACCTTTCACACCAGGCAAGAATTCTAGCTATACACTAACAGCTGGGTACACATTGGTGTATTTATATCTGCCTTCAGGTAACATCTATAAGGTTGCACAACGTGTTTTGAAGCGGTATGTAGTTGTCATTTACAGCGTCATTAAACAACACCGAGACATCAGGGTATAGGCGTGCAAACATCTCCTCTGTGCAACATTTGTCCTCCTCAGATGGAAAGGGGTCACTTGCAAATTCAGATGCCCAAGTCAGCGAGGAACCCAACTCCGCTTCATACATGTTTGCCACGATAGAGGCACTGGGAAGCAGCCTCTCTGCGATTTTGACAGGACAGCCACCTCCTACCAGGTCATTGGGTATCCCACGTCCTACAGCAAGGAAAGAGGAAATGGGAATGTGTATGGATTTGAGCAGGATGACAAGGGCCAACTTGTAATGGCAAAACAACTTTAATCACAGCATAGCAACTCAGATGTTATTTGTGTGTCATGTTCCTACTTGATGTTGGTCTGGTAATCCAACAGATGAGATACCAAGCTACCATTGCTGAAATTATTGATGATAATTATGTTAAGGGTGACGTGAATAGTACATGCTGTTTGGGCAACAAACGCTCAGTATTGGGAAGGTGGTCACAACTCATGACCTAATAGGTAGAGTAGGGACGTGGCAGATGTGTGTTGCAAACAGCAGAGCTCCTCATCCAATGACACATAGAGCTGATCTGATGGGCTACTGAGGATGACTGTGGGCTGCATATAGGCTACTGATAATGCTGTAGTTGTGTTAGCAGGTTAGCATACCTGGCACTCTGTGGGCATTCCATGCTTGAATCATTCTGCATAAGCCAGTCTCACTTAACGTGCGAGTAGGGTTTGAGGTGCAGTATTTGGTTAAATCATCCTCCATATCAATTAGTTCTTGGTCCTGCAGCTGAATTAGGGCTTCTTTAAGTGGAAAATTAACCCGTTGGTTTACCTCTGACTATATCCTCTCCATCCTCTGATGATTCTGTTGATAGCAAAAGGCACAGGGAGTATAACTATTTCTGTGCCCCACCCCGAATCCGTATTGCATCATTTTACCATTGTAGATGTGGTTTGCATCATTTTACCATTGTAGATGTGGTTTGTCGGTATGGTGGGCCACTGGTGTTGTGTCTTCGTCCTGATAACTTCTTTTGCATGTACAGGCACATGTAAAACTCCCTGCCATGATCAACGCGGACTTGATCCCACATTCCATGACGGATCACTGCAGATCTGGAGGTACAAATGAGGTTAATATGACACTTAAACGTAATATTTTTATACCCTGCATATTAAAGCACTTTAACATATGCAAATTATTTTGAGATTTCCCATCAAGAATGAGAAGAGTGGTGTGTGTGTGTGTGTGTGTGTGTGTGTGTGTGTGTGTGTGTGTGTGTGTGTGTGTGTGTAAACTTCCTCATAGATCACAAGGTTGTTTTTAACAGGCATACTGGAATGAGCGACTATGTTACCACTGTAGCCATCCACGGCTAGGACATGAGTCACGCCAAACATCACTAATTTTTCATTTAGGTCCATATGTAGTTTATGGCCCATGTAGCAGCCTTGATAGGGGACGGGATTCAGATTTCGCGCACCCTGTTTGATTGGACGTTGTCACATTAATGCACACATCATGACATGCTATATTAAGAATATGGTGACAAGACAAAAAAAAGAGAGCCAATTAACCTGACATCGTTGCTCATGGTACGGCTGATGGATATCTCGCTGTACCTTCCCGACTCGAGGTTCTGCCGCACGCACTCCCCCCGTCGCCAGGTACCCAGTCATGAACTTACGGCCATACGATGGGCCTGTCTGGTGATGAGAAAACATGCCTTTGTTGATCTGAGCCTAGGTCTACTTCATAGCCAGACAGATGACGTGAAAGGTACATACCTCACGTATCGAGCCCATTACAGCTCTTTCCAACTCTGCATCGGTAACCAATCCTTTGCGTCTTAGGTTGTGTTTCTCACAAAATCCTCGAATACTCATTTCTGAGCACATCTTAATTCCATTTTGCTTCAGTGTGGAGGAAATTTCCGCATGTGTCTTGCCTGCTCCAAACAACTCTTTGATGTATTCAGCATGGATCTCGATGGCAGCCATGGTAGAATAACATCCACTGATACAGACTGATGCATCCAAAAACTTAAAAATACGCGCTGGCAGTAGCTGCATAACTTCTGGGGCATAGAAACCAAAGAGAATAAAATATCAAAATTTAAATCGGCTCGAGGACTATTTTTTGATTGGTGTATATTTGAAATAAATCTTAAATTAAATATTGGCAATAGGGGTCAAAATCTGCTTTTTTGTTTGACACCAAAATGGAATAATGAAATAACAAACTGTTTTCCCATTTTATTGTTTTTCGTTCTTAATTGAAATTCAAAAGAACGAATGGTACACGGACCCGGTCACGGACCCTATTTGACACTCTGGGTTTACATTTTATATCCTGGTTATCTAAATATCCAAACCTGCTGTTTGTTGTTGGTGGTGATTTCAATGTTACGGTAGACGACTCTGTAGATAGATGGCCCCCAAAAAATAGAGCAAATTCTCTCTCCAATGTCATCTTATTTATGCAGAAATTTCAATTAGTAGATATCTGGAGAAAAAAGAATCCAAATACTAAATCCTATACATTGCCTAACAAAACTGGTAACTGCAGGTCACGAAATGACTACTGGTTAATCTCAAGTAGCCTAGATGAAAATAATATCCATGTTAACATTTTGACTACCCCGCTCACAGATCATAAAACTATAAATCTTCAAATTAACTTTAGAGCCAATGCCAGTACCTACCGGAATTCATATTGGAAACTCAACAACTCGGTCTTAAAACATAAAGTTGTTACAGAAAAGATTCACTTTCTAATAAAATGTTACTGGCAGAGGGCTTTGAATGATAAATGTTTCCAAAAAAACTGGGAACTACTGAAGTTCGAGATAGCAAAATACTTAAGACAGTATGGATCCTAAGACTAAGAAAAGAGGAAGAAACAAAAGTGATTACCAAAATTGCCACTCTCTACTACTCAGTGTATGCCTGAAGATCTAACAGAAGATGAAAAACAAGAACTAACTGAGCAGCAGCTCAAGGTAGATGAAATATACAGAGTTAAAGCAGAAGGAGCTTATGTGAGATCCAGAAAGCAATGGCTGGAAGAAGGGGAGCAAAACACAGCATATTTTTTTAGGCTGGAAAAGTCACGCAGCAGAGCGAACTGCATTCAAAAACTTAATATAGATGGAGCTGTCACAGATGATCCACAAAAGGTATCCAACCACTGTTTAATGTTTTATAGGAACCTGTATAAATCACAATATGATAAAAAAGCAACAAAATATTTTTTTGGACATCTCTCTCAGTTAAAGCTATTAGTTTTGACCAAAGGGACCTCTGTGACAAGCAAGTAACCTTAGAAGAAGTCAGATTGGCCATTCAGCAACTTAAATTAAATACATCTCCTGGAACTGATGGTTTGACATCTGAATTTTACATAACATTTTGTGATAAACTTGCCCCCTTCCTCCATGGTGTACTCACTGAAAGCATTCATAAACAGACTCTTCCTCCAACCTTATATCAAGGGCTTTTAACACTTATCCCTAAACCTAATAAGGACTCACTCCACATTGATAATTGGAGACCAATCTGTCTCCTCAATATTGATTATAAAATCTTAGCTGGAATCTTTGCCAAAAGACTTAAAGCGGTACTGGATGACATTATTGATGAAACACAAACAGGTTTCATGAAGGGCAGACATATATCTAACAACACAGGACTTGTTCTGGATCTTATTGATTATGCTGAATACTGCCCTGATGACAGCTTTATTTTATTTTTGGAGTTTTGCAAAGCATTTGATACCATTGAACACAAATTCATGTTCCAGGCACTACAGAAATTTGGCCTTGGTAAGTACTTTTGTTCAGCAATAGAAACCATGTATAACAAAGCGAATTGTTCAATTAAAATGCACACAGGTACTTCTCCACGTTTTGATTTAGGTTGTGGAATCAGGCAGGGTTGTCCTGTGTCACCATATTTATTTCTGATATGTGCCCAATTGCTCTCTGACTTTATTAAGCAGAGCCCCATCAAAGGGATATCTATAGCAGACAAGGAAATCATCATCAGCCAACTGGCAGATGACACTTCCTTATTTGTAAAAAATGCCTCACAAATTTCAGTTGCTGTTAACCGAATTTCAGTTTTTTCCAGAGCATCCGGACTTCACCTGAATCTTAGTAAGTGTGAACTGCTCCCACTCAAAAACTGTAATAGTACATCCAACATACCTGTAAAAGAGTCTGTCACCTATTTGGGAATCACCATCAACAAAAACACAAGCAACAGGTGCCCTATGAACTTTAACCACATCATAAAAAAAACACAGACAAAATTCAACTCTTGGCTCCAGAGAGATCTGTCCCTTCAGGGCAGAATTCTTTTATCTAAAGCAGAGGGCTTATCTCAACTTACCTATACAGCAATATCTTTGGATGCAAATAAACAGACCATTGCAGCTATTGACAAAATTCTCTATAACTTTGTGTGGAAAACAAAATCCATTATATCAAAAAATCAACTTTAATGAATTCCTATGAAAATGGAGGATTTAACTTTCTTGATTTTTCCACCCTGAATAACACGTTGAAAATCAACTGTATCAGACAACTCATTAGAAACCCAACATCAATCTGGAACTTCATTCCCAACTACATATTTTCCAAAGTCGGTGGCCTTAAGTTTTTGTTACTCTGCTCCTACAATATTGAAAAACTCCCCACAAAACTAGCCAACTTTCATAAACAGATACTTCTTTCCTGGTCTCTGGTTTATAAACATAACTTCACCCCCCATAGATATTATATTTGGAATAACTGGGACATACTATACCAACACAGATCACTTTTTATAGAGAGCTGGTTCACCCATGGCATAACTTTAGTCAGTCAGCTTCTCAGACCAAACAGCACATTGTTATCATACTCAGAATTCTTAAATAAATATACATTTCCTATTCCTCCGAAAGAATACGCAATAGTATTAGATGCAATACCCTCTGGTGTAACTATGTTGTTTAAAAATATCACATTACCTGAAACTGACCCATTACCTCTGGAGGCTTTGCAGACAGACGTCGGTCGAATCTGCTTCTCAGTGAAAAAGAACAATAACCGTACTGTACGTGCACCATACCAAAAAGGAATCATCAGTACCCCCAATGCCTTCATGATGGAACAATACATTCACAAACCTAATTTGGAAAAACATATGGTCCCTCCTTTGCAAATATTTCATCACAAATAAAACCAAAGAAGTATCCCTCAAACTCATCCACCGAATCTATCCCTCCAATCTATTTATGCAAAGATATAAAAAAGACATAAGCGAATTCTGCTCCTTCTGTAAACAGGCTCCAGAAGATCTTCACCACCTCTAATGGTCATGTCCCCACCTGCGTGGTCAAGCCAGCCGCTCCAACATTTTAAGTGCGCCCATATTACAGACTTTATAGCAAACGCACAGAAACAAGTCAGCGCTAACTTACAAGAGCGTGTGGAAACTTCCGGTTTTCAAAATAAAACGGTGGTGTTAAATGTATAAAGATGTTATTTTTTTAAAAATATGAGAACTACATTAAAAATATAATGCTCATATTTATATAAAACATTAAAAATTCATTAAAAAAATAGGTGTGTGTCATAGAGCAAGCTTAGATCTACTGTCCTACACTGATTCTGAGCCAATAGGTCACATGACCTGAGACTTATTGAGCTATAATGCTCATATTTACATTACGACAGGGATTAAAAATTCATAAAAAATACTAATAGTGTTCAAATGCAATAAAAAGAGGTGTGTGTCATAGAGCAGGCTTAGATCTACTGTCCTACACTTATTCTGAGCCAACTGGTCACAGGACCTGGGAGTTATTGAGCTATAATGTTCATATTTACAGTATAAATTACATTAAAAATTCATAAAAAATATTAAATGTGTTCAAATGCAATAAAAAAGAGGTGTGTGTCATAGAGCAGGCTTAGATCTACTGTCCTACACTGATTCTGAGCCAATTGGTCACATGACCTGGGAGTTATTGAGCTATAATGTTCATATTTACAGTATAAATTACATTAAAATTTCATAAAAAATATTAAATGTGTTCAAATGCAATAAAAAGAGGTGTGTGTCATAGAGCAGGCTTAGATCTACTGTCCTACACTGATTCTGAGCCAATTGGTCACATGACCTGGGAGTTATTGAGCTATAATGCTCATATTTAAAGTGTAAATTACATTAAAAATTCATAAAAAATACTAAATGTGTCCAAATGCAATAAAAAGAGGTGTGTGTCATAGAACAGGCTTAGCTCTACCATCCTGTGTTGATTTTGAGCCAATAGATCACATGACCTGGGAATTATTGAGCTATAATGCTCATATTTACGGTATAAAATACATTAAAAATTCATAAAAAATACTAAATGTGTCCAAATGCAATAAAAAGAGGTGTGTGCCATAGAGCAGGCTTAGCGCTACTGTCCGACACTGATTTTGTGTCAAAAGCTCACATGTCCTGGGAGTTACTGAGCTATAATGTTCATATTAACATTATGACAGGTATTAAAAATTCAAAAAAAATATTACTTGTGTCCAAATGCAATAAAAAGGAGTGTGTGTCATAGAACAGGCTTAGATCTACTGTCCAACACTGATTCTGAGCCAAAAGGTCACATGACCTGGGAGTTATTGAGCTATAATGCTTCTATTTACAGTATAAAATACATTAAAAATTCATAAAAAAATATTACTTCTGTCCAAATGAAATAAAAAGAGATGTGTGTCATAGAGCATGCTTAGATCTATCATCCTGTGTTGATTCTGAGCCAATAGGTCACACGACCTGGGAATTATTGAGCTATAATGCTCATATTTACAGTATAAAATACATTAAAAATTCATAAAAAATACTAAATGTGTCCAAATGCAATAAAAAAGAGGTGTGTGCGATAGAGCAGGCTTAGCTCTACTGTCCGACACTGATTTTGCATCAAAAGGTCACATGACCTGGGAGTTATTGAGCTATAATGCTCATATTTACATTATGACAGGTATTAAAAATTCATAAAAACTATTACTTGTGTCCAAATGCAATAAAAAGATGTGTGTGTCATAGAGCAGGCTTAGATCTACTGTCCAACACTGATTCTGAGCCAAAAGGTCACATGTCCTGGGAGTTATTGAGCTATGATGCTCATATTTACAGTATAAAATACATTAACAATTCATAAAAAAATATTACTTGTGTCCAAATGAAATGAAAAGAGGTGTGTGTCATAGAGCAGGCTAAGATCTACCACCCTGTGTTGATTCTGAGCCAATGGGTCACATGACCTGGGAGTTATTGAGCTATAATACTCATATTTACAGAATAAAATACATTAAAAATTCATAAAAAATACTAAATGTGTGCAAATGCAATAGAAAGAGGTGTGTGTCATAGAGCAGGCTTAGATCTACCACCCTGTGTTGATTTTGAGCCGAAAGGTCACATGACCTGGAAGTTATTGAGCTATAATGCTCATATTTACAGTATAAAATACATTAAAAATTCATAAAAAATATTACTTGTGTCCAAATGCAATAAAAAGAGGTGTGTGTCATAGAGCAGGCTTAAATCTACTGTCCAACACTGATTCTGAGCCAAAAGGTCACATGACCTGGGAGTTACTGAGCTATGATGCTCATATTTACAGTATAAAATATATTAAAAATTCATAAAAAAAAATACTGATAGTGTTCAAATGCAATAAAAAGAGGTGTGTGTCATAGAGCAGCCTTAGCTCTACTCTCCTACATGGATTTTGTGTCAAAATGTCACATGACCTGGGAGTTATTGAGCTATAATGCTCATATTTAAAGTGTAAATTACATTAAAAATTCATAAAAAAAATATTACTTGTGTCCAAATGAAATAAAAAGAGGTGTGTGTCATAGAGCAGGCTTAGCTCTACCACCCTGTGTTGATTTTGAGCCGAAAGGTCACATGACCTGGGAATTATTGAGCTATAATGCTCATATTTACAGTATAAAATACATTAAAAATTCATTAAAAATATTAAATGTGTTCAAATGCAATAAAAAGAGATGTGTGTCATAGAGCAGGCTTAGCTCTACCATCCTGTGTTGATTTTGAGCCAAAAGGTCACATGACCTGGGAGTTATTAAGCGATAATGCTCATATTTACAGTATAAAACACACTCAAAATTTATTAAAAAATATTGAATGTGTTCAAATGCAATAAAAAGAGGCATTTGTCATAGAGCAAGCTTAGCTCCACTGTCCCTTTCTGATTTTGAGCCAATGCTTACATGGCATGGTGGTTATTGAGCCATTTAGCTACATTTTGACATAGCCTACATTAAAAATTCATTTAAAAATTCATTGATTTTTTTTTTTTTTGCACAGAGATAGAGCAGAGATGGAACAATGATCCTGAGGACGCAGCAAGATGCAGGACTTTTCCTCATCTCCTTCTGACACGGGCTTCCCGACGAGTCAGTGTCAGAAGGAGATGAGGAGTATTGCCCTAGCTCGCTAGCATCCTCATTCTGCATGGTTATCGCCCCACAGGCTACAGCTTCGGAACAGGTGCATCTCCTATTCATTTCACTATGAAATGACTGTCGGATACGTTTTTTTTTTTTTTGTTTTTTTTTGCACAATGCGACTTGTGTGTAGTTTTCAGACTTGTGCTGCATGCCTTGATTTCACAATGATCAAAGTTCAATGTGCATGGGACAAGAGTTCTCACACTGTACTACCAAAACCAAACTGCTAAATAAAATTAGCTTCCTGGCCAAAGTCATCATCGTACTGTGAAAGTTATTGCCAAAAATGAGTGAAAATTTCCTTCTTTGGACGAAAATGTCCCAAAGGGTACAACAGGGTTACTAGGCTACATCCTGGTGACGCCTTGGGCTGTGTTTCCCGGCTGTTGCCTATATACCACTGTTTGCTCTGTTTGAAGGGCTAAGAAAGATAAGGCAGGACATGGATTCTGAGATGTAGAATGTGTTATAGAAGACAAACGCAAATCAGTATGTTAAGGCATGTATAGATTTCTAGCTTCATTATGTTCAACCACAGTCTTCAATAAAGTGAGATCTAGAATATTTCAACCTTGTTATGTTTAACACAGAACATATCTACAGAAAAAGGAAGATTCTCTATAGCGATCATATCCAACAGTAGAATAAGAGTAATCATTTTTAATATGTTTAGGTTTGGAAACCCATGGCAGTGGGAAGGAGGAGGACATTTCTGGCAGGGATGATGAAGACCAATGCAACATCCAGTCTTCACCCCAGTCAGGTGACCAGGAGATTGACCAGACCAGAGAAGAAGGTAAACAAGGAAGACACAATACACTGGATGGTAAATTCAACAGTAGAATAAGACTAATCATTTTTAACATGTTTATGTTTGGAAACCCACGGCAGTGGGAAGGAGGAGGACATTTCTGGCAGTGACAATGAAGAACAATACAACATCCAGTCTTCACCCCAGTCAGGTGACCAGGAGATTGACCAGACCAGAGGAGACGGTAAACAAGGAAGACACAATACACTGTGTGGTAAATCCAACAGTAGAATAAGACTAATCATTTTTAATATGTTTAGGTTTGGAAACCCATGGCAGTGGGAAGGAGGAGGACACTTCTGGCAGTGACAATGAAGAACAATACAACATCCAGTCTTCACCCCAGTCAGGTGACCAGGAGATCGACCAGACCAGAGCAGAGAGTGAAGAGGTAACTGGATGACAATGAAACATACAACACACACCCACATGAAACAGACTCATTCAGCCCTGTGCCCCTGTTTAAAGACCTAACAGATAAAATGCATTAAATCAATTTAACCCCACCTAGCTTGGAAATTGAGGTAACGACTTTAAAAGTAACACTATCGCAAATTCCAATTCTTCTTTCAGCCACTAGATGGGGCCAGTGGCGCAGCATATCAGATATCCTCTTTACATAGCGTGCTGTTTAGGAGGTGGGGCTCATAACAAAAATGAATTCTGCATTTTCTCCACAGACACAGGCATATTCTGTGTAAAGAGAGTTATGGCTCCCCTGGACCTATTTATTGGATATTTCAGTCATTGTAATATGTTAGTTTTTGTTTTTAATGTTTTTACTGCTGTATTTGTGATAGTGCCACTTTAAATTGGTGATTACCTATTTTTATGTAAAATTCTAATTTATACGAGATTATTGTGGATTCCCACAAGTCATTACAACTTTTTGTGAGATTTAGTTATTTTCAATTTTTATTTGTGTGTCGTCTACTGTTGTTTATACTATCACAAATTTGCACAAATTTGCACTTTTGTGTGTGTTTGTTTTGTAAGCAAGGTGTAAACAATTTCATGAACCCGTTTTAAAGTTTTTAGTGTATCCGTAGTGCTGTATGAGACAATTTGGTAACTTTTCCTTTACTTTTTTTCATCAGATTTCCTCCAGTACCTCAAGTGTATCATCACAAGGTTCAGCAGAACCACAACAATTTTTCAGTTGCCCAATCAGCCATGTTTCTTTTATATTAAACACAATGATTGGGTGAAACTTAACAGACAATTCAAGTCATTAAACTGGACTAATGTCATTGCAAAAGGAATATGAACTGTGCATCCTTATTGCAGTTTTGGATTTCAGAGGCACACCGTAAAAAGTCTAAGATCCAGGAAGAACTGTCCAGCCTTCACCTGTTCTGGATACTGCCTGTTCGAAGACTGTAGTGTCAGGGTTGACGTAAAAGTGGAGAGTGAATACTCTCTGAAGATGTCATTTTTCATGGTGAATCACAGGTGGGATCAGCTCAAGAGAAGACGTATAAGATCATACGCCAGAACAAAAATTTCAAAGAAACTCAGTTCAAAACTTCCCCGCCAATACCATCTTGAGAGCTTGATGAAGTTGGAGGAGGATGTGATGGAATCTGGTTGCAGAGACAATGTACCCACAACAGGCGTTTTGAAAAATATAGCATATTCTAAGAGGAAAAAAAATAGGTTGCATGAGAACGAAATGATCAGTCTGCAACTCATGTCTGAAAAAGAAGAAGACAATGAGGAAAAACTCATTCAAAAAATCATACTTCAGCCCAAAGGACTAATGTTGTGGTCAAAAAAGACTATAAGTCTTTTCCATCAGCGGTCAAAGACTGATGTGGTGTATCTTGATGCAACAGGTAGTGTGGTAAAAAAAGACAAAGGACAGAGTGCACCTTTTTACATGTATGAACTTGTTGTAAGACATCCTCTGCATCTGTGTCATATTTCTTAGGCTCGTTCATCACGGACTGCATGAGGGCACATGGGAGAAACACAAAAAAAAGGCCAGTGATGTACATTTGCGATGGTTCTGCTGTTTTGATGCAGGCCATCTCACAAAATCTGTGTGGCCTGAGCCTCGCAGAGCTTCTTGCCCAGTACTATAACATAGTTACTGGAAAAGCTAAGAAGAATGTCACTGAGCTGCCAATTCTACATAGGTGTTTAAGTCACATCATGAAGAATGCGAAGGTCCTCTGCAAGAAACAGTTAGTAATGCCTTCTTCTACTAAATATTAATTATTTTTTGTATATTTCATTATGGTTTTGTACTGGCAATATTTATATTTACTTATAACATTCTTTCCCACAGTGCTGGCAAGCACTACGTCATGTGTATGCATCTGATCATGACGTCATTCAGCAAGCACCCCTGGACACGCGAGGAGAGCCAAATGGGTATTATTGCCCCACCTTCATCCCAAAGCTTCTTCAGTACTTTCTGCCTCAGGCAGTTCTGTGGTCAGAACTGTTACTCGGTAAGTATTTTTACTCCCCTACGTATGTTAAGTTTTTTCAGATTGTTTTTGTAAATACTAAAGTAAGGTACTTGTACTGCAGGTACTGCTCTCAAGAAAATACAGAAGAGCTGCCCAGAAATCGACACAGGTAAATGCAAGTGTTAATGTGAGTTAACAGGTAACCATACACTGCAATGAGAGAATTATTGTCTTTAGATTTGCGGGTGCTGTAATTAAACAGATACTATACTAACATGACCCCATGTAAATTCAACATGTCTTTAATAGAATTACACCAACGATAACAGGACCCAGGGCATTATGGAAAAGTCTCAATGGAATCTAAAAAGGATCCGTTTTCAACACAAGAGGCTCACCAGATTTGACGATTTTGCACACACATACAAGAGGATGCATGAAGTTCTTTTAAGAGAGTACAAGGACTCACTAAAAATCAAGAAAAAGGTATGATGTTTTCATTGTTTTTCTGGTGAACACAATTGTCTTTCACAGGTATAAAAAGCCAAAGGATGATAATAACCACACAACAATATAGAACAATAAATAATAATAATAAATAATGCTTGCTATTACAGACCTCAAATGACTAATAGAACCTGACAAAGACTAACTGCTGATTACCAAAAAGAGGTTAATAACAATAGATCTCTCTTTTTATTAGTCCAAAACACACAGGGTTGACGTTGAACAGTGAAAACAGAGGAAGCAGGGGAGGAGAGGCGTATACGTCTCAAGAATAACCAAGCCCTTTGATTTTGCGAAACCCCAAAAAACCATGGTAATGAAACAAGATGTTGTAGTGTTCAATAAAGTGTATCATTATGTAGCATAACATTCCATATTATATAAAAAGAGGAGTCAGTGCACTGTTGTGATTACCAGGTTCAGAGGAAGAAGACGTCAAACCAGACCAAAGTAGAGGAGAAGGATACAGATGTTGTAAATAATAATACTAGGCCTTATCAAGGGGCACCAAAATGTTGGGAATCCACACTTATAGGCTTAGTATGGCGATACCATTAATGTAGGGAATCTACATTAATAGGCTCAAATTGGCTATCAGAAATAATTAATAATTATTAGTAATAATTATTAATTACGTTAAATAGTATGACTTGATTAACATTAAATCACCTCGTGGGGCACCATTCCCGGAAAGGGAAAATGATAGCCAGTTAATGATATCAGTCTCAAAAAGTTCACTAAACTATTAATTTGGGAAATTGATTAATAATTAAATTAATAACCATAACCAAATTAATAATAAAGCCTGAAGGATTTTGGAATTCTTGATGCAGCAGAGGTTGACTATTCATTCACTGTTGTACAACATTAAACAGACAGCAGGTACGATTCCAAAAATATATTTATTCATAAAGCAAAGCAAAACCAAAACACACAAATGCTAACTAACTATATACAAGCATGTGTGTGTGTGTGTGTACATGTGTGTAGGTGTGTGTCTGTGCGTGTGTGCGAGAGAGAGAGAAAGACAAAGGCGGGTGTGGTGATCGAAGGGCCGTTTGGCCTACAAAACAAAATGGCGGACAACAGAAAACTACAAGATGGCCAGATCAAAGCTGGCTTCAGATCGGGGGAGGTGTTTGTCTGACTGTGTGGTCAGGGCAAAGACAAAAGAAAAGAAGCGGGACTTGAGCGGCCTGCTCGGGTGTAGCTCTGTTGAAAGCCTATTTGTGAGTGAGTCTATGTGAATGCGATTTGTGTTGCAAGGGGTCTGGATTAGTGCAGAAGACGTTTAGTTACATGCAAGACGTCTGTGAACAGCATTAGCAAACTGAACATGACTTCGCTTGGTAAGACCAACTAATCAATAACCTAATTGCAGACAATCACAACAATAACTCAATTAGCAGCATTAAATCACAAACAACAAGTTAAACAGTCTTGCTTAGCCTGTGCAGCTGTGATAAAGCTATGCCCAGTTGTTACGTTACCAAATCCTGAATGGATTGAGGGAAGAGTTGGTTTGATGCGTGTTGTCCTTGTTAGCCAACGAAGAAGGCTGGAAAGAGCTGTGGCTCTAGAAGCAGTCTTTGTTGTGTCCTTGTTCTAAAGGTGCAGATCCGAGGAAGCCGGTCGCTCGGGGTCCTTGCAGAGTTAGACGCTGGGGTGCTAACTCAACTTGATTCTCCTTGTCGCTGGGAAGTTAGTTGCAAGCCTTGTGTTTGCTCTTCTAACCTCTGTGGTTTCAGTTATGCACCTTCCTTGAGTGAGGGCATGAGAGTCTTAGGAGAAAAGGGAACAAAAGTCTGTAGAGCAATTGTCCCCCCCTTGATGGTTCAGGACAAAGAGCACCTCCGGGCTGGTCCAGGGCCCAGAAGGGAAGAGGTGTGGGCGGCTTGCCACCCAAGAGCTAAGAGCGAGACTGTAGTGAATGGAGAAGAACTTCTACAGTGTGTCTGATGACATCACAGAGTCACATGGCACTGTAACAGTAATGACCAATCACTTTTGAGACTTGTCTCTCACAGAGGTGTGAAGTTGGCCATCCTGCTGAGATGGGTGTCAGGTAACGTCTTTGTTTGAGAACAAAGAACATGAGGTCTTCAACCTCAGGAGGAAAAGCCTTCACATGTCCAGTTTAGATTTTAACAAATGACAAATCATCTGTGGTCCAGTGAATCCCAACACAGACAACGATGCCACTCAACTTAAACAGGACACACAGCCTCAGGTAATAGTTTCTTAAGTTGTGTAATTGTATGTGTAGTGCTCTTGGGGTTTGTGGTAAAAGTCAGCTATATTTTAAGAGATCTGGAATACAAGCCATTCACTTGATAATAATGTTGATAATGCACATTTGTTATAATGAGGGATGTATGCATTTCATGTAATTATTCAGTCTTGTTCATCACAGCTCCAGTCTGAAAATCAGCAGTGCTCCATTTTCGATGATGCAGATACAGAGCAGCAGCCCTTGCCAGGACATGGGCCAACAAAGGTTTGTTTTCTAAACAAAGTGATGTACTAATTGATATGCAGAGTTTTACTACATTATTCCATGCATGAACCTAATCTGATCCATAACATGTGCACTGTACAGTTGGACACTGAACCAACCACCCAAACTGACACTGACACTTTGCTGGAGGAGGCTGGCCCACCACCACCCCTGCTGTCTCAAGAGAAGAGTTTGTTGGTCGAAGTCTCAGAAACCCTGACAGTATGTGTGTGGAAGGCGGATCTGACATCCTTTACTGTGGATGCAATTGTTAATGCTGCCAATAAGAGTTTGTGCCACAATGGAGGGCTTGCACTGGCTTTGGCTACAGCTGGAGGGCCTGAGATAACTAAGGAGAGTGACAGCCATATTCAAAAGTATAGCAAATTAAAACCCGGAGAGGCTGTGGTTATGAGTGCTGGTGATTTACCTAGCAGATATTTAATTCATGCAGTCAGGCCCACAAATCAGAAATAATCCATCCTCACGAACACTTTCCAAAGCCCAGAAAACTTTGAAGAAGACAATAGAAAGCATCCTGAATCATGTCATAGAACATCAGATTCAATCAGTTGCTATTCCAGCAATTAGCACCGGTATTTTCAGGTTTCCCTTGGCACTGTGTGCAGATACAATTGTGTCCACTATCAAGGAGTTCCATCAGCAACGGAAATTCACAACTCCACACCTCATGGTTCACCTTGTGAACCATGATGAACCCTCTGTAAAAGAAATGGAAAGAGCATGTATGGACATACTTTTACCACCCACCACTACCAAAGCCACAGTCTCGGAGAAAAAGCAAGATGAAGAACAGCAGGTAGGAGTAACCATCACACTACTATTGGAGGTTTTTCACATTTTGAAACCATATCCAACAAAAATCACTCAGGCATTTTATTCCTGCATATGTTTTGGACTTTAAATTAAAATACGCAGAATTTGACATCATTGATTATTATTTGATTCCATTTGTAATTCCATTTACAATCGAGTGGAGGAGTTCAAGTATATTGGGGTTTTGTTCACGAGTGAGGGAAAAATGGAGTGTGAGATTGACAGTGCTGAGCCGAAAGGCGAAGCTCTCGATTTACCGGTCAATCTACACTCCTACCCTCACCTATGGTCATGAACTTTGGGTCTTGACCAGAAGAACAAGATCCTGGATACAAGCGGCTGAATTGAGCTTCCTCCACAGGGTGGCGGGGTGCTCCTGTAGAGATATGGTGAGGAGCTCTGTCACCCAGGAGGAGCTCGAAGTAGAGCTGCAGCTCCTCCACATCGAGAGGAGTCAGCTGAGGTGGCTCGGGCATCTGTATCGGATGACCCCTGGACGCCTCCCCAGGGAGGTTTTCCAGGCATGTCCCACTGGGAGGAGACCCCGAGGAAGACCCAGGACATGCTGGAGTGACTGTGTCACCCGGTTGGCTTGGGAACACCTTGGGGTCCTCCTGGAAGAGCTGGAGGAAGTGCCCAGGGAGAGGGAAGTTTGGGTGTCCCTGCTCAGACTGCTGTTCCCGTATCCCGGCCCCGGATGAAGCGGAAGATGATGGATGGATGATTTTTTAGTGTATTTTAATCCGATTACATAAATAATTGATATATTATACTTTTTTCCCAGCTACAATCACTCTGGAAGAAAAAGAACACCGAAGTGGTAGTTGCTGTAATACCATCTGTCAACCGGGAAGACTGCAGTTTTCTGATACATCACAGTGAACTGTGTTCACTGCGACCTCACCAGTGGCTGACAGGGGAGGTAGTTGATCATTTAAATGTTACCAACAATACAAGCATATATGATGTTATGCATATTTTATTTTTTGTTTTAAAAAAAGGACCTTTCATTACACTTATATAGTATTTGTGTGTTTACAATTGTTATTTGATCAGCTGTATATCCTGTCTTCTTCCATATTAGGTTATGCAGGGTCTATTCCATTTGTACGCCAAACAGCTTAACCTTGGAAGGGCTGTTTTCATCCTAAACCACTACACAGCTGGTGTGATCCTTTTTGGAACACCAGACAGGGTCAGACAGCACAGCCTGCGAAGGGTAATGCTTGTTTTCATTGCTCCATCCTGTCCAGACCAGAACCTGCTAATTTGCATAACAAAAACTTTAGAAATTAATTATGTGCAATGAAAGGATTTTGTTTATGTTATCAATTTTGAGAATATTAAGTTTCATTAACGAGAAAACTCATTTAATTGAAAATTACTTGACGTGATGTGTTGATGTTTTTGTTTCTATTACAGACAGACTTCAGCAACTATGAGGCTATACTGTCTTTTGTAAATGTTGGGGGAGTTCACTGGAAGTTACTGGTCAGTGGTTGTTACTTCATCTGATATCTTTTTGTGTTGTTTTGAGATAACGTTCATATATTCATTTTAGTATGTACTTCCTGCCATGAAGGCTGTGTTCTTGCTGGACCCGATGGCAAATAAATCAGGGCAAGATGAGTCTGCAGATGCTGCAAAAAGAATACGGTCGGTCATCTTTTTTTCCTCATAAAGGACAGCCCTCTCATGAATTTGAAGGCAGACCTTGCAATACTGGCAGGCAATTGATGCAGGTAACCCTTATAAAAGCTTAGCTATGTGATTTCTGATAGTCTCACCCACCTGCTGAGGATTTTTATTAATTTGAAGGTCATTAATTTTTAAACATTACTTTCATATTGATATTCCATGTGTATTGATACACCATATGTTTTTCATAGGGATTACATGCGGTTCAGAAATATCACCCTTGGCAAAAATGACTGGGGGAGACTCAGATGGAGGGGATTAACGATGGACCATCCAATCAGCTGTCATTCAAGTGTGTACTGTGTTCATATGTCAACAATAACAATAAATAATTTTATTTCAGTGTTGGACCTGGATAATCACTGTGTGGTGTGCTGTGCTTCAAAGCCCCCTGTTTCAGGACCTCCAGTGACTCGTTGGGTGAGTTTTTTCCACTGTTTATTATTTATCATTTATGATTTAGGGTTTACTGTATACTTATAGAGTGTTTCTAAGCGAAGCACAAATTCTACACAAACAATGTCATGAGATAAAAACAATAAATGAAAAAGACAGTGAAGGTTGAGATGGATGAATTTGCCAGAACTTAGGTCACTCTCCTCTACACAGATAGAGACCCTAGCTTTCAAATCTTTATTAGAATAACGTTGTGCTCTAGTGCAGAGGAAATCCAATGGTGCCACATATTCTATCAGCGACTTCAAGATTCTGGCATTACACTCTATACATAAAAGATAAATGGGAATGGGAGTCAGGGATTGAGATTTCTGAGGAGGCTTGGGGCAACATCTGGTCCTTCCAGTGGACAACATCCAGCTCAATGGACTGGAGAGAGCATTGCTGGAAGAATATTATTAGATATTTCAAGACACCGTATCAGGAAAGAGGTATAAACATATAACTATGCCATGCTATAGGCAAGGTGGCTTGACTGCTGCTAACCATTACCTTATCTTCTGAGATTGTCCTAAATTAAAAGTGTTCTGTAGTTTTTGGAGGGACTGTGCTACTTTCCATTAAGTTGCTTCAGAATTCTATTGAACCTGTGAACCTCATCTGGCTCAGGACTCAAACAATAACTGGAATGTTATTTGCTTTGGTCCTTACTAATGCTACCATGTGAATGTATTCTCCTGTACGTTCAAAGTAAAGATATAATTTAAATAAATAAAAAGATGGTGGCACTTAGCTATTTATTTATGAAAGAACTGTTATGAACCGATGACTAACTGTGGGATCTTTATGGGAACTCGTACACTCAACTAAAGCTCATAAAAGGTCTTCATCATCCCCTTAGCCCCTTTATTTTTTGGAGGGAGGGGATGGGGGATTGTATTCATCATACAGATCATCAAAAAAGTAATATTACTCTACAAACTTTGATATGATTTTGATCATGATTTATCACACAATGCACACAGTACATTGTATGCAGTCTCACATTTCAAAACGGCAAGCTTCAAAGTTTAAGCATGATAAATGAGCCAAAAAAAAGTTTTTTGTACAGTGGAAGATTACTTGTTGATGTTTCTCATCACAATCCCTGTAACCAAGGAGTTGAATTAAACATGGCATAGCATGGCTGAGAGTGAGTTTTGGCTTTCATGGAGTGTAAAGGTCTACGCTTGATTTTTAAGCAGACAAAATTAGAGCAAAAATGGAAAGCAGTGCAACAATAATTTGTACTTAGATGACCCCAGCTATGATGGAATTGCTGAGAAGATGGTACTGATATTGTCTTTGCTTAATTCATTTCACAGATACAGTGTGACACCTGCGAAAGATGGTACCACGAGGAATACCTGGATTTGGAGGAAGAGAAACTCCAAAAAGCAAGGGCAGGCAACTGGAACTGCGACCTTTGCAAATAAAGGGATAAGCCCTGACTTTACACTGGACATTTTCCTTTTTTCATTAAAATTCACATTTTATGTTATTATTTCCATTTTTTGTTCTCCAAATGTGCTCTGAGTTGTTCATTGCTGGTTAACAAAGAAAACAAGACCCAGAGGGCTAGGTGTGTGTTGATTTTTTTAGTATTATTAACGTAACACTTATTGTAGCTATTATTTATTTATTTAGTGTTCATTTCTAATAAATGAATGAATGAATGATCTTTATTGTCATTGCACATGTTACAGAGCAACGAAAATTGTTTCAGTTTCAGCCTGTCCAAGAAACATAAAAAACGACAGTGACACATAACAGGGGGAGGACAGGAGTGGGAGAAATGTGGGTCACCATACGAATGGCGCCCCGTTACTTAGATGAAAAAAGGGTGAACAAGAGGGAGGAAGAGGGGAAAAAAGCAACTCCAAAACTAGGCTCCTGTAGGGGGGGCACAGTGTGGGATTAGGAAAAAAACACCTCAGCACATAAGCAACATAATAAACATTACAACAGAACTCGAAGACTTGCACATGTGGGAGATGGGGGGAGGGTATTGGGGAGGGGAGGTGACGCAGCACAGACATGGTGGGGGGCGCGCACGCAGCCACATTTGGGCGCATCGCAACCACCTCCCATGCCACACTGCGACGAAGTGAGGGAGAGGGGGTGGGAGCCACGAAGGCGTTGAGTTGGAGGGTGTGTGCGTGTTGTATGTGTCTTCGTGTGTGCGTATGTGTAAGCCCGTGTACTTAGCTCAATAACTCCCAGGTCATGTGACCTTTTGGCTCAGAATCAGTGTAGGACAGTAGATTTAAGCCTGCTCTATGACACACACCTCCTTTTGTTGCATTTGGACACTATTAGTATGTTTTATGAATTTTTAATGTATTTTATACTGTAAATATGAGCATTATAGCTCAATAACTCCCAGGTCATGTGAACTTTTGGCTCAAAATCAACACAGGATGGTAGATCTGAGGCTGCTCTATGACACACACCTCCTTTTATTTCATTTGGACACAATTTGTGTTTTTTTATGAATTTTTAATGTATTTTATACTGTAAATATGAGCATTATAGCTCAATAAGTCCCAGGTCATGTGACCAATTGGCTCAAAATCAACACAGGATGGTAGAACTAAGCCTGCTCTATGACACACATCTCTTTTTATCACATTTGAACACATTTAATATTTTTTATGAATTTTTAATATATTTTAAACTGTAAATATGAGCATTATAGCTCAATAACTCCCAGGTCATGTGACATTTTGGCTCAGAATCAGTGTTGGACAGTAGACCTAAGCCTGCTCTATGACACACACCTCTTTTTATTGCATTTGAACATACTTAATATTTTTTATGAATTTTTAATACCTGTCATAATGTAAATATGAGCATTATAGCTGAATAACTCCCAGGTCATGTGACCTATTGGCTCAGAATCAGTGTTGGGCAGTAGATCTAAGCCTGTTCTATGACACACACCTCTTTATTGCATTTGAACACAGTTAATATTTTTTATGAATTTTTAATGTATTTTATACTGTAAATATGAGCATTATAGCTCAATAACTCCCAGGTCATGTGACCTTGCGGCTCAAAATCAACACAGGATGGTAGAGCTAAGCCTGCTCTATGACACACACCTCTTTCTATTGCATTTGGACACATTTAGTATTTTATATGAATTTCTAATACCTGTCATAATGTAAATATGAGCATTATAGCTCAATAACTCCCAGGTCATGTGACCTCTTGATGCAAAATCAGTGTCGGACAGAAGGGGTAAGCCTGCTCTATAGCACACACCTCTTTTTATTGCATTTGGACACATTTAGTATTTTTTTTATGAATTTTTAATGTATTTTATACTGTAAATATGAGCATTATAGCTCAATAAGTCCCAGGTCATGTGACCTTTTGGCTCAAAATCAACACAGGATAGTAGAGCTAAGCCTGCTCTATGACACACATCTCTTTTTATCACATTTGAACACATTTAATATTTTTTATGAATTTTTAATGCATTTTAAACTGTAAATATGAGCATTATAGCTCAATAACTCCCAGGTCATGTGACCTATTGGCTCAGAATCAGTGTTGGGCAGTAGATCTAAGCCTGTTCTATGACACACACCTCTTTATTGCATTTGAACACAGTTAATATTTTTTATGAATTTTTAATGTATTTTATACTGTAAATATGAGCATTATAGCTCAATAACTCCCAGGTCATGTGACCTTGCGGCTCAAAATCAACCCCGGATGGTAGATCTAAGCCTGTTCTATGACACACACCTCTTTTCATTGCATTTGGACACATTTGGTATTTTATATGAATTTTTAATACCTGTCATAATGTAAATATGAGCATTATAACTCAATAACTCCCAGGTCATGTGACCTTTTCACGCAAAATCAGTGTCAGACAGTAGAGCTAAGCCTGCTCTATGGCACACACCTCTTTTAATTGCATTTGAACACTATTAGTATTTTTTATGAATTTTTAATGTATTTTATACTGTAAATATGAGCATTATAGCTCAATAACTCCCAGGTCATGTGGCCTTTCGGCTCAAAATCAACCCCGGATGGTAGAGCTAAGTCTGCTCTAAGACACACACCTCTTTTTATTGCATTTGGACACATTTAATATTTTTTATGAATTTTTAATGTAATTTAGACTTTAAATATGAGCATTATAGCTCAATAACTCCCAGGTCTTGTGACCAGTTGGCTCAGAATCAGTGTGGGACAGTAGATCTAAGCCTGCTCTATGACACACACCTCTTTTTATTGCATTTGAACACATTTAATATTTTATATTAATTTTTAATGTAACTTATACTGTAAATATGAACATTATAGCTCAATAACTCCCAGGTCATGTGACCAATTGGCTCAGAATCAGTGTCGGACCGTAGATCTAAGCCTGCTCTATGACACACATTTCTTTTTATTGCATTTGAACACATTTAATATTTTTTATGAATTTTTAATATATTTCATACTGTAAATATGAGCATTATAGCTCAATAACTCCCAGGTCATGTGACCTTTTGGCTCAAAATCAACACAGGATGGTAGAGCTAAGTCTGCTCTATGACACACACCTCTTTTTATTGCATTTGAACACATTTAATATTTTATATGAATTTTTAATGTAACTTATACTGTAAATATGAACATTATAGCTCAATAACTCCCAGGTCATGTGACCAATTGGCTCAGAATCAGTGTCGGACCGTAGATCTAAGCCTGCTCTATGACACACATTTCTTTTTATTGCATTTGAACACATTTAATATTTTTTATGAATTTTTAATATATTTTATACTGTAAATATGAGCATTATAGCTCAATAACTCCCAGGTCATGTGACCTTTTGGCTCAAAATCAACACAGGGTGGTAGAGCTAAGTCTGCTCTATGACACACACCTCTTTTTTTATTGCATTTGGATACATTTAATATATTTTATGAATTTTTAATGTAATTTACACTTTAAATATGAGCATTATAGCTCAATAACTCCCAGGTCATGTGACCAATTGGCTCAGAATCAGTGTAGGACAGTAGATCTAAGCCTGCTCTATGACACACACCTCTTTTTATTGCATTTGAACAGTATTAGTATTTTTTATGAACTTTTAATCCCTGTCATAATGTAAATATGAGCATTATAGCTCAATAATTCCCAGGTCATGTGACCTATTGGCTCAGAATCAGTGTAGGACAGTAGATCTAAGCCTGCTCTATGACACACACCTCCTTTTTTGCATTTGAACACATTTAATATTATTTTTTAATGAATTTTTTATGTTTTATATAAATATGAGCATTATATTTTTAATGTAGTTCTCATATTTTAAAAAAAAAAATATCATCTTAATACATTTAACACCACTGTTTTATTTTGAAAACCGGAAGTTCCCACACGCTGTTGTAAGTTAGCGCTGACTTTCCCACTTGTTTCTGTGCATTTGCTATAAAGTCTGTAATTCAGGCGCACTTAAAATGTTGGAGCGGCTGGCTTGATCACGCCAAAACGAGAGACGGCTGATGTGACCGCAGTTCCCCACCTGCAGATTTTTTGGAAATATGTCACTACTTTCATCCGTCAACATATTGACAAAAATTTTCGCTTTGGTTTCTTTTCAGTCCCATCCTCCCAAATAGACCAATATTACATAATTAATTTAATATTATTTTTAGCCAAAGCTCATATCCATAACCGGAAATTCACTTATCAAATACCATGTACTTACCTCTCGAAAAGGAAATCAAACAAGACATTAATACAATTACTCAATCTGAAAACAAGAAAGCCATAAAGACGCTAGAATTATTGTCTTTGTGTCCATGTTTTTGAAATGATTTTGTGTTGGCCTACCAGAAATATATTGTATATTTTGTATATCTTGTTTTCCTCTCCTGCACTCTATGATTTCATGTAACTTTTAATTGGGATTATTTTATTTGCGCATGTAACCCCCTCACCCCTGTTAATCTCTGTTAGTGCGAGTATGATCAATAAAGGAAAAAAAAAACAAAAAAACAAAATAAATTAACCTCCTCTGAAAAAAAAAAAAAAAAAAAAACCCACAAAACTAACCGGCCTGCATTGTGCGCCGATCACCGGTGATCGAATCTGCGCCGCCCTGGCTCGTCTCGAACGAGCCTAATATGTGGGGGATGCATCTGCACATTGCTTGCACGTTAAATACTGCAAATCATATCATATCATAGTGCACTGAGATTTGTTACAAATTGTAATGCCCCCACTCATTACTGTACGCTTTATTCCTGGGCTGCCTTGCCATCTCCGATCTTTCGTTGGCTCAGTCACTGGTATTTGTTCATCTATAAAGCCATATTGCTGTTGCCATACTGCTGTCATACATTTGTACTGGATTGACCACAAATGTGACTGTAGCTGTAGTATGAAAGTTCAAGACTTAGTTTCACTGTCTGTTCTGGTCTGAGCTGGGGGAAAAAGCTTTTATGTGCTCTGCTTTTCTCACCTTGATCAGCCTTCAGAAAAATTTGAATCTACATGAATTGGTATCTTTAAAGCTCTCATAACTTCAAGGATGAAGTCGGTGAAGGTTCTCAGTCATCCAGGTAATGGTAATGCTAAGTGCTATATTGTAGGCAACTGGACTTGCTTGTGTTTCTTGAAGACGTTTCGCCTCTCATCCAAGAAGCTTCTTCAGTTCTAACCGACTGGTACAGAGTTGCAGGCTTTTAAACTCTGTGTGGGTGGGAACCCAGGCAGAGTCGTTAGGGTCACATGTGAGCTCTTAGTTTCAGAGTCGTTAGGTTCACAATGTGAGTCGTTAGCTCAACTCACCATCATGTGAGTCATTAGCGTCAGGTGGGACCAGGTGTGAATGGGTACGAAGTGGTCTGGGGAGGGATCCCAGTACTGCATTGTAGGTGGGTGATAAGTGGTGTCGGAGGCCACCTCCTCTGTTTAACGATGGTCGTTCCAGTTTGACATAAATGGCTTCTTTTCCAAAATCTCCAAAAGACCCCGAGCAGACAAAGAGGAAGAGACAAAAAAACGGAACAACATCGTCATTCCTTATGTCGCAGGAGTATCAATCAATCAATCAATCAACTTTATTTGTAGAGCGCTTTTCCTGCAAGGACATGCAACACAAAGTGCTTTACAGAATTAAAAACAATTACCAAAATTAAAGAAAGAAAACAATTACAAAGAAAGCCCCTCCCTCCCACCCTCCATACTAGACAGACACACACACACCCACCCACACACACACAATCACACACAATAGGGAGACATGGCATGGCACTGAGGATCAAGGAAACGCCACCTTTGTGGCCGTCCACACTGGGAGGAGCCGCAGGCCATGCCATCGGGAGGACCAGCACCCAGGCCCCCCGACTCCGACAGACAGGCAGACCCCCACGTCAAAGGGAGGAACCCCCAGCCGGCCGGGCCGAAGGGACCCAAGGACAGCACCCCCATCAGCAGACCTGACACAGCTCCCAGTGTGGAAGACCCCTCTGAGGAAACACTGGAGTTAAAAGCTAAAGACTAAAAGCATAAAATAGGACTAAAAGCATAAAATAGGATAAGCCCTGACAATAAGTAAATAGAATGAGCAGCTAAAAGGGTAAAAATATGTAAGATCATAAATACAGTACCAAAAATAAAAATAAAAATAGAATATGTAAGATTATAAATAAAATAGAATAAATACAGTACCAGTGATAAATAAAAACAAAAAAATATTTAAGATTAGTATCATCTTAAAAAGCAACATAAAATAGGATAGAACCAGATAAGAACGTAAGAAGAGTTTAAAATATTACTTAAAAGCCTGATTAAAAAGGTGTGTCTTTAATCTTCTTTTAAAAATATCAACAGTCTCTGCAGTCCTGAGGCTCTCCGGCAGGCTGTTCCACAGGTGGGGGCCATAGTGGCTAAATGCTGCCTCACCGTGGGTTTTTGTTCTGGGCTTTGATATGGTTAAAAGGCCAGTGCCGGAGGACCTCAGGGTCCGCAAGGGTTGATATGGTAAAAGCAAATCAGATAAATAAGAGGGCACAAGGCCGTTAAGACATTTAAAAACCAGTAAGAGAATCTTAAAATCGATCCTGAAGCGGACGGGGAGCCAATGCAGCGACTCTAAAACCGGTGTAATGTGCTCCCGCCCTCTGGTCCTCATCAGCACGCGTGCGGCTGAGTTCTGTAATAATTGGAGATTTAAAATACTCTTTTTGGGAAGACCATAGAGCAGGGCTTTACAGTAATCTAAGCGACAGGAAATAAAAGCATGCATTAGCACCTCCGTACTGGCCTGAGAGAGAAACGGGCGGACTCTGGCTATGTTCTTAAGGTGATAAAAACCTATTTTTGTTATATTTTTGATATGTGGGATAAAATGTAGCTCAGAGTCAAAAGTCACGCCCAGATTTTTTACTGATTTGGTTGGTTTAAGATCCTGTAGTTTTGGTAAAAGTTTCTCTCTCTGGCCTTCAGGACCTATAACTAAAACCTCAGTTTTGTCCTGGTTGAGCTGTAGGAAATTCTCTGCCATCCATGACTTGATGTCTACAATGCAGTTAAAAAGGGCATCAAATGGCCCTGTGTCATCAGGAGACACAGCAATGTATAGCTGTGTATCATCAGCATAACTATGGAAGCTGATGCCGTGTCTCCTGATGACGTCCCCAAGGGGAAGCATGTAAAGATTAAAAAGAAGTGGACCTAAAATTGAGGCTTGGGGAACCCCACATTCAATTTCATGGGTTCCTCAGGAACATGTATCCATACTTACATAAAAGCATCGGTCTGTGAGATAAGAACAAAACCAGTTAAGAACAGTACCGGACAGGCCGACCAGGTGTCTGAGTCTATTTAATAAAATGTGATGGTCTACCGTATCAAAAGCGGCGCTTAGATCCAGTAAAACCAACACTGTGAGCTTTTTGTTATCTAAATTCCACCTGATGTTGTTTAAAATCTTTAAAAGTGCTGTCTCGGTACTGTGGTTCCTCCTAAAACCAGACTGATGTTTCTCTAAAATGCTATTTCTGTTTAAAAAGTCACTGACTTGGTTAAAAACCAGTTTTTCTAAAATTTTACTTAAAAACGGTAAGTTGGATACAGGTTGGTAATTATTAAGAACGTCGGGGTCTAAATTGCTCTTCTTCAGAAGGGGCTTCACCACCGCCATTTTAAAGGCGGTGGGGAAGACACCCGTCTGAAGAGAGCAATTCATGATGTTTAAAAACTGCTCCTCAAAGAATCCATAAAGTGATTTTAAGAGTGATGTGGGAATTGGATCTAAAAGGCAGGTTGTTGGGTTTACTTGGGAGAAAACTCGACCAAGTGTCCTTGCATCAACCAGGGCAAAACTCCCCAGTGTCTCCTCAGGCAAGGACAACAGTCCAGGTGTGTTAACAGACAAAGCTTTCTGGGATAACAGGCAGGATCTGATGTCCTTGATTTTAGTTCTGAAGTGGTCTGCAAAGCTTTCACAAAGATCATCTGTTGGTGTCTTAAGAACTTTATTAAAATCAGTGCCTGTTAAAATATTAAAGGTGGAGAAGAGGAACCGGGGGTTTTTTTTATGGTTGGTGATGAGTTGTGAGAAATGGGAAATTCGTGCCTTTTTGACTGCGTTATTGTAGGTTTTGAGTTGTTGATGTAAAATCTCATAATGAACCGTCAGTTTACTTTTTCTTCATCTTCTCTCAGTGCTCCTGCATTTTCTCTTCAGTTTATTGATTTCATCGTTTTTTCTCCATGGGGGTGTAGGTTTTCTTTTTATTGTTTTAGTTAGAAGTGGAGCTACTGAATCCAGAGTTGACTTCAGTTTACTGTTAAAATTATCAACGATAAAATCACAAAGTGCAGGTAAAATTTCAGCAGGAGTGCTCTGTAAAATCTCAATAAAATTTGCAGCCACTTCAGAAGTTAGATAGCGCCTCCTCACTGTTCTCACCGGGGCCTCCTCCTGGTAAAAACTGGTGATGTTAAAAAATACACAATAGTGGTCGGACACAGCCAGGTCAACAACAGAGGACACACCAATGGACAGGCCATGGGTTATGACCAGGTCCAGGGTGTGTTGTGAGTTGGCTGTGTGATGTGCTGCTTAAAATCAAGACAATTTAAAAGGTTTAAAAACTCTCTGGATATTGGATCCGAGGTATCATCAACATGTAGATTAAAATCACCAGTTATTAAAATCCTATTATAAGAGGTGTGAATGATTGATAAAAGTTCAGAGAATTCGTTGATAAAAAAACTAGAGTGATGGGGTGGTCTGTATACAGTAATGCAAAGAATCGGAGGGCTGCTAAAAGAAAAGGCATGGTGCTCAAATGACTTGTAACTGTTAAAACTGTTGTACAACTGTTGACACTCCATTTGAGGTCAGTGAGTCATTTATGATGGATGCCGTCCCACCTCCTCTTCTACCCTCTCTGGTAGAAAATAAAAAATTAAAATTTGGTGGGCAGGCCTAGGTGAGAACAACAGATGCGTCAGTGCCAAGCCATGTCTCAGTTAAAATTAGACAGTCTAACTTATTGTCTAAAATCACGTCATTCATTAAAAAACTTCTATTTAAAAGAGAGCGAACATTAAAAAGTGCCACATTGATGGTGACAGGTGACTTAATGAGTGAAGGTACAGCCACCCATTGTGACTCGTATCTCTGGCTGTCTGTTGGTTTAATCCTGATCAAATTTTCAGGATTTCGGAGCCGGATTTGTTTAGATTGCTTATCAGACCGATCTGTGCTTAAAACTGAAATTATAGAAGCAGTAGGAGTACACTTAGTAGGAGGAATAACAGAATGAGTGGCTAGTGTAGGGGTTAGTGACAGCTGCGGCCTGAGGGAGGAGCTGTGGGTGGAGTAGGTCTGCGAGGCGGCTTGCTGGGCCGTCAACGGGTGAGGTGGGGGGTCTGGGCAGGTGGGGGTGTGTCGGGTAAACAGTCAGCCACATGGAGCAGGGATTGACTGGGCAGAGTGTATGGCAATGAAATACTGAAAGTTAGCCGCGAGCATGGAGTTGCCCAGGTTATTGAGGTGAACGCCATCTGGTCTGAAGAAGGAGGGACGGTCCCAAAATAGGTTGAAGCTGTCGATGAAGTAGAAGTTGTTTTTCCTGCATGTGTTCTGGAGCCACATGTTCAATGCCACGAGCCTGCTGAAGCGCTCAGCGCTGTGGAACAGAACAGGCAGGGGGCCGCTAATGAAGACGGACAGTGCACAGGTTTTGAGGAGGTTAAAGAGGGCAGTAAAATGAGGGTGGTAGGGGGAAACAGAGGTCGCGGTGGAGGAGATCCAGAGGAATCCCGGACAGCGGGAGCAGCCTCGGCACCAGACAGCCGGCCCGATGGCAGCTCAGAGCCACGGTCAGGGCTGTTGCGGCGAGATGACGGCGGGAGGGTGGTCTCATCACCCGGCGGAGGAGGCTGCGGCTGCCGGGCGCCCCGGTCCGGGGCACCGCAGCAGGGCAGCGGCAGAGCCACCTGTGGACGGATCCACAGGTGGCTCAGCGCGCCGTACCTCGCCAGGGACAGGGGCAACCTCCAGAGTTCCTGAGCACAGCCTGCTTCAGTAGGAGCCAGCGTGATGCCGACGACGATCCGTCGATGAGGAAGGGCCGGGCCGGAGGGCCGGGGAGCCGCCGACACTCCATCCGACGCCAAGGCTCCATCAGCCGGCGCGGAAGGCGCCGGAGCGTCGCCGGTCCCGCACGGGTCACAACCAGCGGCCGGAGCCGCACCAAGCAGCGGCAGGACCTCGAACCGATTTGAGAGGCTGAGGTGAGGAGGAGAAGCAGCGCTGTCCGAGATCTTCTTTCTGCCCCGAGTAACCACCTCCGTCCAGAGCGAGGTTTGCCTCGGTGTTGAGCTGGAAGGCGGCCGGGGGCTGGTGTCAGGATCCCAGTGAACTGTATCCTGAAGGGCGGCTTTGAGCGAGGTGATGCGGAGTGACTGTTCATGAGCTACGTCCAGGATAGAGATCAGCTGCCCGGATTTGAATCTAAGCTCATCGGACAGCTTGCAGATGTCTTCCCTGAGGTTAGTGATAGTTTTATTTGCTCTGGTGAGCCGTGGGTCCTCATCTGGGAGAGTGAAAGTGGTTGCGGTTGTAGCCATTAGCTTAGTAACCGAGCTAACCCGCTTAGCCACCAGCTACAGGCGATCCAGCCTGTGCCCAAACAAAGTGCACAAAGTGGGGTAAAACTGTCACTGATGGTATTAAAACCAGGCAAGCTGCAGCAGTGATGTAAAAAGCAAATAAAAGCCACTAAAAGCAGGTCCGATTTGTGACTTAAAACAACTTAAACAGTGTAAAAGGCAGTTCAGTGCAGCCAGGAATGCACAGACTTGTACATTGGTGAAACAAAACAACCACTCCACAAACGCACAGCACAGGAGAGCCAGCTCCTCAGGACAAGACTCAGCTGTCCACTTACACCTACAGGAGAAGGGACACTCTTTTGAGGACAGCAGTGTGCATATCTTGGCCAGGGAGGAAAGATGGTTTGAAAGAGGTGTAAAAGAAGCCATCTATGACAAACTGGAACGACCATCGTTAAACAGAGGAGGTGGCCTTCGACACCACTTATCACCCACCTACAATGCAGTCCTGGGATCCCTCCCCAGACCACTTCGCACCCATTCACACCTGGTCCCACCTGACGCTAACGACTCACATGATGGTGAGTTGAGCTAACGACTCACATTGTGAACCTAACGACTCTGAAACTAAGAGCTCACATGTGACCCTAACGACTCTGCCTGGGTTCCCACCCACACAGAGTTTAAAAGCCTGCAACTCTGTACCAGTCGGTTAGAACTGAAGAAGCTTCTTGGATGAGAGGCGAAACGTCTTCAAGAAACACAAGCAAGTCCAGTTGCCTACGATATAGCACTTAGCTTCAAGGATGAATGAATCAGTTGGTTGTGTGCAGGGGTTCTAATGTATCTACATTATCTATCTTTTATGTTTATTACTGTGTTGTTGCTGGCTATTACTTTTTCGTATGCTGCAGTCTTGGCCAGGTCTCTCCTGAAAATGAGATTGTTGACCGTAATGGGACTTACTTGGTAAATGTGGGTTAAATAAAATTTTGAAAAAATCGTTTCTCACTTATGAGTTTATATATGATTTTTTTTTTTCAAATAAAGATTTATTTTGCAAGAAAGATTGAACATATATATATATATATATATATACATATATATATAGCTAATCAAAGAATACAAAATGATTAATTAAGGCCAAACTTGGGTTCTAAACCCCTTTAATATGGATGTCATGTACATGACAGAACTGCACATTAATGAAACAACAGGTTGGGTGGAAGTCCAAACTCCAATGCAGGATTTTAGTTTGGTGAAGCATCTGCACACTGTTTTTAAACATGTTTTATTAAATGAAGTGTTGTAATGCCTTCTTCATTTGACAGTTAAAACTGGGGCAGAAGTAAGACATCTGTATTGGAGGTCTTTGAGGCCGGATCTGAACTCAGAACATCACAGTTCCTGTTAACAGTGTGCGTCTTGAGGCCTCAGTATGCTTCCAACAAAGTGTCAAGACTGCAAAGACAAAACACAGTGAATTCAAAGGTACGATTTCAAGACACTCGCACACTCCTGCATTGAGTCCACAAAGAGCCTCAAATGGTCTTCCAGAAAGTTTGCTTTAGGTGCAGACTTTGTTCGAAAAATCACCCACAATCCATTGTGATATGGATGTAATGATGCAAGAAATAATGATAATGACAATAATAATATGTTGCATTCTTATTTTTTTCTTTTTTCATTTTTGTTGTAGGATATACACTGGATTTAGTGGAGCTTGATATAACACATGCAGGTTTAAGGATCTGGATCATCCACAGTATAAGGATCCTCACTTGCAGTGGCGGCTGCTGGTCTCTCAGAGAGGGGAAGCTCAATGTTGGCTTACATCATAAAATTTGTCAATTTATTTATATGTAAATTCTGCCCTCCCAAACAATATTAAACTCCAACAAGGAAATGTTGAAATTATGTTAAACTGAAACAAGGAAATACTATGAATGTGTTTTATTTACAGTGTAAGAAATGAACAAGTAATTTCGCCAAGCAAATACCAACAAATGGGTTTCAGTTTGTCTTTCGACTTCATCTGCAAAATCCGCGATGGGACTGAGCTGAGCTGTCAAGTGACGGTGTATATCTCCAAATTATCGAGGACCAAAACTGCCATAATAATAAATAAATTAATTAATTAATTAATTAACACGATAATAAAAAAATAAATAAATAATTAATTAATGAACATGATAATAAACAAATAAATAAATAAATGCCTCAATAAATACATAAATGAAATAATATGTAGAGAAATGTAGAAATAAAAGTCTCAATTATCAAATAAATGTGATAAATAAATAAGTAAATAAATAAACGAACACGATAATAAATAAATAAATGCCTCAATAAATAAAATTAAAAAATTATCTATTTGACAAAAGATTTATTTTTGCATTAATTTATTTTCATATTATTTTTTTCCAAATTCATTCATTTATTTTTACATTTATTTATTTATTTACCTATTAATTCATTTCTCTATTTATTCATTTCCGGATTTATTTATTGCTGCTTTTATTCATTCCTGTATTTCCTCGCCTGTATGCAAATGAGGGGGCGCGGCTTGACTATTCAGGCATTAGCAATCAAACCCACACAGTACTGTGGTGCCGGTGTCCTGCCAAGGTACTTATCCTTGATAGGAAGTGTATCAGGGACATAATTCAGAATATACCATTCACACACACATATGAAACAAAACACATTCATGTACTGTGGTAAAAACCACACACACTTACAAGTGAAATGCTTTCACAAATACCACTGAAATGTTATACTGTCTCACAAACACAACTGAAATTCTCTCACACATACAACTGAAATGCTCTCAAACACACAACTGAAATTCTCTCACACATACAACTGAAATGCTCTCACACATACAACTGAAATGCTCTCAAACACACAACTGAAATTCTCTCACACATACAACTGAAATGCTCTCACACATACAACTGAAATTCTCTCACACATACAACTGAAATGCTCTCAAACACACAACTGAAATTCTCTCACACATACAACTGAAATGCTCTCAAACACACAACTGAAATTATCTCACACATACAACTGAAATACTCTCACACACACAACTGAAATTCTCTCACACATACAACTGAAATACTCTCAAACACACAACTGAAATGCTTTCACACACACAACTGAAATGCTCTCACACACACAACTGAAATGCTCTCACACATACTACTGAAATGTTCAGTAGTATGTGTGAGAACATGGTCACACTGCTGAGATTTCGGTATAACAGGAAGGCGTTTCAGTGAAACAGGAAGGCGTTTCAGTGAAACAGGAAGGCAGCTCAAAAGAGGAAGTGTGGGGCATTTTCTTCTCAGGAGCATGCAGTCTGGATTCGCTGGAGGACACTGAATCATGGAAATTAATCATCATCTGTTCTTTTTTTTCTGTTTATTAGTTCAAACTTGTTATTATAATGTGCAAGGCAATGAAGAGGATGTAGTAATTTTTTTGACAAGTGCTTTGCGGTGTATTGAATCGCTTCTGAGAAATGACCCCAGTAATTTTGACCGGGAGAGCCTTTATAGAGAGCTAGATGACCACACACGAACTCTATCTGGTCTTCATGCAGCAGTTTCCAGATCGGACCCTTCAAATAGGGATGTCTGTCACCTGCTTGGATCCCTGCACAGGTGTTTCCACAATTTACTTCAAGGACACGAGGCCAGACAGAGGTCTGCTAATGACAATATTTTGTCACCTCCAACAAGCGTCACTGGTCACCCCGGCCGTCCCATATACACCATAACCAGGGAACAAATTTCTCACTGCGTGTCAATTGGCATGACATGGCAAAGAATAGCAGCTTGCTTTGGGATCAGCAGAAGAACCTTACACAGGCACAGACAACTACATGGAATACAGCCATTTAGATTTGCAGTTATGTCAAATCAAGAACTGGACAGTCTTGTGACTGTTATACTACAGAATACTCCAAATGCAGGGGAGGCCTATGTTCTTGGAAGCATGAGGTCACGTGGCTTAAGGACACAGCGTTGGCGGGTCAGAGACAGTTTGAATCGGGTGGATCTCATTGGACGATCATTTAGACGGCGTCATGCTATAAGGAGGAGGTCCTACAGTGTTCGGTCCCCCAACCAATTATGGTAAGCCCACAGTGAAAGACTTGCCAAGATCATTTTTAAGTAAAGATGCCATGCAACATAATTAAAAATATGTCCAGCACTGGCCGTGATGAGTTCTGTATTTTAACTGCTACACTACTCAGCCTTTATAAGCAATGTGAACTGTAATGTGACCTCAATTTAGCTGACAGTAAACGTGTATGATAATAATAATAATAATAATAATAATTAATATTCCTTATTAATTAAAGATTCCTGAGTTTATAGTTGCCATTGGTGGTGGCTGTCCGTCGGTGAATTAGGTCCGGGTCGCCCGGACCTAATTCACCGACGGACAGCCACCACCAATGGCGACTATAAACTCATTAATTTTACCCTGGCATCTTTATATGACGCGGTTGACTGATGCTGGTTCAAAGAAAACGTAGTAGAGCTTCTAGACTTATGTGTATTAAATTATAATCATTCATTTATCAATCATACGATAGTATACATATGATGTCAATACCCTGGCGCCAGCGCTGGACACAACAGCGCCACCCCGAGTGTCTATAACGCCTGTGTTACCATGTTGTCAGTCTACTGTCTGTGCTGACTGTGACCACGAGGAGTGGAAAAACCGTGTTGATTTAATTCAACAAAATGTGTCTACCAACAAGAATAAACACTGAGGAATCTTTAATTAATAAGGGATATTAATTATTATTATTATTATTAGGCTATTATTTGTTTGCTAGATAGAAAGAGTTAACATGGCAGACCCTGTAATTCTACATTTAAGTAATTTTAAGACTGTCAAACAGTTGAATTGAAGTAGAACAGCAGGTTAATGTGGGTCTATACCTGTAACTGTGGTAGCTATGTGATTAACAAGGTACAATAACAGGAAAAAATGAAAAAAAAAAATCAGAATAACGGTTATGAACAAAAAGAAGAAAAAAAGCTAATCACGAATAGTGTGATATAGTTTCATCCATGCCCGTCACCTCAAATTTTTTTCCAAGGAAATTTTTCCCCCTGTTAAAATGGCTTTTCTGGAGTTGTTAAGTGGGTGTAAGAGTAGAGGATATTGTCATGATGCTGTGCAAAGCCCTTTGAGAAACTTTAGAATGGGCTGGAAAAAAATTCTTTGCCTTGCCTTTTCCTATCTATCTATCTATGTATCTATCTATCTATCTATCAATCAATCTATCTATCTATCTATGTATCTATCAAACAAATAATAGCCTAATAATAATAATTAATATTCCTTATTAATTAAAGATTCCTCAGTGTTTATTCTTGTTGGTAGACACATTTTGTTGAATTAAATCAACATGGTTTTTCCACTCCTCGTGGTCACAGTCAGCACAGACAGTAGACTGACAACATGGTAACACAGGCGTTGTAGACACTCGGGGTGGCGCTGTTGTGTCCAGCGCTGGCGCCAGGGTATTGACATCATATGTATCCTATCGTATGATTGATAAATGAATGATTATAATTTAATACACACACGTCTAGAAGTTCTACTACGTTTTCTTTGAACCAGCATCAGTCAACCGCGTCATATAAAGATGCCAGGGTAAAATTAATGAGTTTATAGTTGCCACTAGTGGTGGCTGTCCGTCGGTGAAATAGGTCCGGGCTGTACATTTTTGGAATACACGTTTACTGTCAGTTAAATTGAGGTCACATTACAGTTTACATTGCTTATAAAGGCTGAGTAGTGTAGCAGTTAAAATACAGAACTCATCACGGCCAGCTGGCCTCAAGGATTTTGACTCGGGAAAGGAGTCTCCGCCGCCGTTGTTATGACAACCAATGACGCCCGGTGCAAAGTGGGGAGAAATGACAAGCAGTCGCTCAGGGGACGTAAAGTTTTTCCATAAAATGCATTCACGCACTCAAGCTAAAATGACAATTATATGCCTATCACATTCTTCCAAACAACCAGTTCTTATACTTTCACAGAAGTAAAATAAATGTGAACCATATGGTGTAGAAAGAGAGCGGTGGGCTCTAATGTAAGAAGTTAGCAGTTAGCGCGCTAAGGTTTTATTTTGAAGTTGTTACACTTAACTTCTGCTTCCGGTCCGTCGTTGTCACAGTTATATCAAAAAGAATAGAAAAAAATGAATTTGCAGAAATCAAAATTGGGCCGTTTTTTTCCGATTGTTTTTTTTCCCGTTTTTTCGTTTTGAGACACAAAACGAAAAAACATAAGTACTTCCGTTTGTGTATCAAAACGAAAAAACGGGAAAACGGATGTATTTCCGTAAATCCGTTTTATTTTGAAAACGAAACATTAAACTATCAAAAGGTACACGGACTTAATAGTGTTTTTGTCGTGGTTTCCATGTTTCATAAGAATATAAAAGTTAATTTAATACTAGTCCATACAAATCATGGCAATAAAAAAGCATGAATGATGAAAAAGGCAGATGTAAATGTTATTAACTCTATCCACAAATGATTGAGTGTATAAAATATATCATATATATATCAAATATATATCATTTTTTGAGAAAGCGGCCTCGTCACGCTCCTCATTGCCATTCATCAATGTCCATGTGCAGTTTCAGGTGGATTGACCGCATTACTGAGGAGACACTGACAAACAGACATTTCTTAAATTATATGTGGGATAAAAAAAAAAAATCAGGTTACATTCTCCTCATGTAGACATTTAATATTATTCTTGTTCCAAGCAGTTATGTTTCTCATTAGTGTGGTGTACTAATACCGATTCTGGTCTTTCAACAGGCATTTCGATGGAAACCACAAGCTGGTTAGGTGGTGTCTTGTCATGCATGGCTGTGTTGATGGCTTCAGCCGGACAATTATATACCTGCGCTGCTTATCCAACAACAGGGCCTCAAGTGTTCTATCATTATTCTTGGAGGGCATTGAGAACTTTGGTCTACCTGCAAGGGTCAGGTGCGATCATGGCATGGAAAATATACTCGTTGCACGTTTCATGTTGGAGAGAAGAGGCCTGGACAGTGTCATTACAGGTGTTTCAGTCCATAATCAGAGAATTGAAAGACTATGGGCAGAACTCAATAGAGTTGTTAGTAGACACTTTATAAACATATTTAACTTCATGGAAGAACAAGGTATCCTCGATTCATTGAATGAAGTGCATCTTTTTTGTTTGCATTATGTTTATTTGCCAAGAATTCAGCAGGCAGTAACAGAATTTATTAATCAATGGAACAACCATGGCCTCTCCACACAAGGGGGCCAGACACCGCTTCAATTGTGGCATTCAGGTGTTATTAACAACATTGGCATTCAACCTGTTATAAATGACATTATTCATATGGATAACCACTATGACATCAATCAACATGAGCCTTTGCCAGGACTTCAGACTAATAATCACATTACAATTCCATCTATTAACATAACAATCAATGAGACCACAATGAACAGGATTCAATTAGTGAATCCTTTGGAAAATGATGGGAACAATGGCATTGATGTGTTTTCCTCACTCTTGAATATATTTCAGTAAGGAGGCTATGCATGTGTTTTTTTTTTTTCCAGATGTGTTTCTAAACGATTTGTGAACCAATACACGTCTTAATGACATTTTGAGAAAAAGGTGACACAAACGAACAACATATGCAACAAATAAATATGCATATGGTATGGTAATCAGGCTCTGCCAAATCCATAGGTGTTCTTTAAAGCAAAGTCAAACTTTTCTTTGAAGACCTGGAATGAAACATGAAGAGGCAACCTGATGCAGTTAACGCATGTGTTGGCCATTGGAAACATGGGTGTGGAAGAGAAGTCATCATCTCCCTGATGAATGAACTCCACAGATGGACTTGGTGAAAACCCGATAGGAGGGACAACGGACGCACCAGTAGCAAAGGCCAATATCTTCTGTAGTTTAGATGGCCCTTCTTCTTCTATAAAATAGATCAGAGTCAACCCATCATTAAATCATAGTGCTCAAGTGTCTATGAACCCAATTAGCAACAATTTCCACTGCATGTTTTGACACTAGTTATTTTTGTTTTGCTTTATGAGAATGTTTAATTATCTCTTGTTTAAGCGTATAAACGGTTTTAACTCAAAATGGACTGTTACTGTATTTTTTCATTCCTCTCTCATTAATGCATTATATTCAGTTTACACACATACATGCATACAAAAACATTTATTAAAATTTCCCTTTGATTACCTTACCTCAAAAGTAGTTTATTATTAATAAAACATGTATAATTAGTCAACCTAAAGGCAAGGATCTATGTCAAGTATTGTACCTTCTGCATCTTGAAGATAGTCTCGCCAATAGGTTATCACCACTTCCTCTGCAATTCTCTTGTTGCTCCCTTTTGGTGACAGGCGAATGGTGAAAAGATCATCTACCTGGTCAGCAGTCAGGGTGCCTGGTTCAAAGCAGAACAGGGGGCGAAAGCTGTCTGGATGTTTCTGGATTTTCTCCAGAACCCCAAGAGTTTTCAGTCCTTCACAGAATCTATAAAACAATCAAAACAAACAATTCCATTTGTTTACTTCATTTAGAATTACTTGTTCCAGCCTAACATTTTTGACATAATCAAATCCATAAACTTAGTCTATGTTGGTTGATGGGTAAAATTCTATTCCATATTCTGATTAACTCTAAACGAACACTGAATACCTTTGAAATGGACCTTGAACCCTGTGGATGACCTGAAACATAACAATGTCCTGTACCAGCAGATCCCTGTCTCTGATTGACCGAAGAGGCCTCAGACATCCTGCATTGGCCAAGTAGTCAAGCAGAGGTGCCTTTGCCTTCTCAAGGTCCTCAATGGTTGTGCTTTCAGATACCTGGCATCACAAGGAAGCTAGTAATTACTTAATTATGTATTAAGGTTAACGCTTTTGTGAAAACATTAGTAATAATAAATGGAATAGAATGTGGCATAAACATTAAAAGAATCTCGCTTGATCAGGCAGTCCTCATAGGGTGACTGACTGTGCATCAACGAAAGTGGGAGGCAACCAAGACAACTCTGACTACTAATTAAAACATCTCAGATACTAGAAGTCTGTATTGCTGATTTACACATCAGGAATCAGCAGTTCCCCACCAGTTTATCACAGTGCACGCTTTCACTGTGACAATGTATGCCAGTGGTGGAAACACTTTAATGACCTAATTTGTTGATTAAATTGTTGATTAAAGAATTCAAATCACAGCATGAAATAGAGGAGTTTAGCATTGCGTCAAACTAGAGTGGGCCTGTTGTTCCTTTAATCAGGGAAAGAGTAGCAAATTACCTTTTTGACTTTTTCAAAGAGGTCTGGATCAGCTATGTCTTCTAGCACTGGATGTGCTGGAACACCAGCCAGTAAAGAAAATACTACTGGTGAGAGGAAGTTTGGTGCAGGACCACCATGTACCAAACTTATTGCGATGGCTCTGCCTGCCATGTAGTACCAGTCCTCTCTTAGAGCTGCAAAACAACAAAATAAGAAGACATGTAATACTGTTAGAAAGCATTGATGAAATCACAGTTTGTTGTACAAATTTAAATTATAAGTGAAAAAACAAACAAACAACAACAGCAAAAAAACACAGTACCGGTACTGTTGAGAGCAAAGTTTTTGCTGTTTTCTGTTCCCTCAAACATGGGGGACTTTGCAATGCTCTCCATTAGGAGCCTCAAGAACTCCCTCCTTGGACCTCCTAAATCAACTCCTTCCTCATTTTTTCCCATGTCATCTGAGAACTTTACAGACATCATCAGGTTGGGCTCATAGGATGATCTCTTGAAGCCCCGAATGGCCCCCTCCCAAACAGCAGATCTATTTATGTTAAATCTGCTGCGCTGATTTACATTAATTTTGCTGGCCAGTTCCAGCAGTATCTTCTTCACAGGAACATTCTCACTACTATGAAAAAACACAAAAATAATGATCAGAAACAGTAATGTGACATAATTTTTAACAAGCCGTCCATGTTTAAAGGTACAATATGTAGTACTCCCATTTAGCGTCATGGTTGTATATCAAAACCAATTCAGTCGTATTCTTGATGCTATGTAAGGACTAACATCTAAACAGTCTATTCAAATGATCAGACCATCAGTGATTCTCAAACTCATAATCTATGTGCACTACTCACATGCGGCTCTCCATACTGGCAACTATTGCCTGCTGTAATCCTTCATCCTCAGAGCTATCACCAGAAATGGTAGAAACGAGGGTTAAATAAGAAGAGTAGTTGTCCTCATCATCCATTGTGTCTTGAAAGGCAGACTTCCTCTGGACCACGTATGCCTCTTGTACTGCTTGAGCTAGGACCACTATCGGGACCACTGGTGTCAGGAATACCATCACTTCCTGCAGGGCACGCTCCATCAGGACCAATTGTGCCTCTTGTACTACTTGTGCCAGGAGGACCACTCTCAGGACTCCTAGTGCCAGGAATACCATCACTTCCTGCAAGGCATGCTCCATCAGGTCCTCTTGTGTCAGGTTTCCAGTTTTGTCTTTCCCCACTGTTGGGGCTAGTGCCAGGGCAGTCTTCATCACTGCTAATGCAAATACTAGCCCTTGAATGCTGGTCATCGTCTTCACTGTCTTCCTGAAATATAAAACATGTATGTATCTTTGTATCTACATATGTATGTATGTATGTGTAACAAATAAAAGTGCACACTTACCAAAAGCACCCTTGATGGTTTTACATAAAGAGTTTTAGTTTTATAGACCTTCTGAATGAGAATTGCATTCAGCTCCTGACCCTTTTGGAGCTTAGGGCACACCAGTTTACTGCCACAACCCATCAGCAACTGGAGACTACAAAAAGAAGGGAACAAAGAAAATGTTTTATTCCAGGCAAATAACATGTTTTACAATTATTCCAATTAAAATGTTACATCTAGAATGTGAGTGTGTCACACACATCCCATGACTTATAGCTTCTAATAGTGTACCAGTGTGTGACCAGTTCACTGACTCTGCTTTCTTTCCATTTTATATGATGGTATGCTATTAAATGAACAGGATGACAACTGTTGTTCTTGCATTGGAGAGAGAGAGAGAGAGAGAGAGAGAGAGAGAGAGAGAGAGTGTGTGTGTGTGTGTGTGTGTGTGTGTGTGTGTGTGAGTGAGTTTTATAAGACACAAAGGTAAAAAAGACAGGGCAAATAAACTTTTACCTGACATCCTCAGGAATACGCTCACCAAATCCTTCCCTGATGCGTTGTATTACAGTGTGGTGGTCCCAGACCTTCTGGAACTCAAAGGCGCTGAGGATGTGTCCATGTTTGTGTAGCCATACTTTTTTGCCTTGCTTGCAGACAATTCCCCATGATGGGTTGGGAAGAAGTATTACATCTTTGTTAAAATAGTCATACTGCTGTACAAGGGCTCTGAAATAAGAGGACACAAACAAGACACTACAAGTCAAGCTGCCACAGGTTAAATACAATTCAGAGACCATGACAAAAGATCAAACAAAACAGAACAAATTTCTTGCTCTCTCTGAGACATTACAACAAAAAGTTGGACAACAACTGTAGCCTATCCCACACTGACATTTGTATGTGCTTCACCTATAAGGACAGCGTTGTATTAAAATCATACAGAAATGAAATCATTGAAGTCCCAAAATGAAGTCATTTTGGGGCAAAATATCCATCCACATACAATACCAGAGGCATGAATCAGTTTTTGGCAAACAAAATAAGCTGATTTTTACACTGTAATGTCCCTTTACTCGTTTTTCAAACCGTACAAAGCACTGTATGGGGTCAAATTACTCTGTTGAGGGCTCTAATATAATTTTGGTGCAGAAAAAAGAAGCTCCCTCAGTGACAAATATCTTTATCAGCGCAAATACAGGCCAGATTTAAATCACCAACTAGCCTATTCAACAGCGATATAAGGCAACTGGACGTACAGGAGGCTATCAAACGCAAACACAAATAAACATCGTTAGATGATCATAAACAAACTGGTTGTTTGAGCCCGATGAAGCCTGCCGCAGAGCCACAGAAGCTGCGCCTTTCAACTATAACAGACTGTGTGCGCTCCCGCGGACCGAAAGTTTCTGGCAAAAATCAACTTCTGGCACGACAAAATACGGAGTAAATATCCGTCTTACCTTCTTCTCCTTGTGCCTGTTCTCCACGTGCCGAAGCTCTGTGCTTGGTAACGTGGCACCGCGGTGCGATCAGGACCAGCTGTCTGTGGCTGTCCACCACGGCTGCTGCGGCCGCCAGAAGGAAACAGAGTCCTGAGACGAGTCTCCACGGTATCGCCACCTGCGACAACTGGCTGTTGCCCGGTTGTTGTTGTTGTTGTTGTTGTTGCATTCGCCAGCGTTCTGATTGATTCTGCCGACGCCAAAATATCATTCAATAACGCCGCAGCCTCAGTTAGCTGACCGGAGAGGTCCTGCGACGACATGTGTGCTCCGTTACATTTCCGGTTGCAAGCCACCTTCCGTTTACACTGAAATGCCTTCCGGTTCTACTGAAATGCTCTCACACTCACTACTGAAAAGTTCTCACACATACTACTGAAAAGTTCTCACACTCACTACTGAAAAGTTCTCACACATACTACTGAAAAGTTCTCACACATACTACTGAAAAGTTCTCACACTCACTACTGAAAAGTTCTCACACATATTACTGAAAAGTTCTCACACATACTACTGAAAAGTTCTCACACTCACTACTGAAAAGTTCTCACACATACTACTGAAATGTTCTCACACATATTACTGAAAAGTTCTCACACATACTACTGAAATGTTCTCACACATACTACTGAAAAGTTCTCACACATATTACTGAAATGTTCTCACACATACTACTGAAATGTTCTCACACATATTACTGAAATGTTCTCACACATACTACTGAAATGTTCTTACACATACTACTGAAATACTCTCACACATACTACTGAACGTTTCAGTAGTATGTGTGAGAGCATTTCAGTTGTGTGAGAGCTTTTCAGTTGTGTTTGTGAGACAGTATAACATTTCAGTGGTATTTGTGAAAGCATTTCACTTGTAAGTGTGTGTGGTTTTTACCACAGTACATGAATGTGTTTTGTTTCATATGTGTGTGTGAATGGTATATTCTGAATTATGTCCCTGACGGCCCCTCATAGGAGCGCGCCTGCACTCAGTAAAGATGGACGTTACTACGCTGAATGAAATAATGAAATACAGCAGTATTATGATTGTATAATTTATCGTGTGAGTACTGAGTACTGTTTTGTCAAGGAGGCTTTAAAATGTTTCACATGGCTCATGCATTCAAATAAATGTTTTTATTCCTCTGTGCGTGTCGAAGTTTATCGCGTGAATGCAATCATATGCTTTCCTTTCTTCGCAAAGAACACGTTTTCATTATTATTTGACAGTGTTATTAATCACTATGCAGGCTAGTTTATTTCTTACTTTTCCAGTGTCTGGAGACTTGATCTAACCACGATGTAATTCGAAAGTCTGTAAGGAACTTGTTCATTCTGTAGATACAGTAGAATCAAGGTCGTCGATTTAATTTTAACATTTTTCACTTCAACAAGGCTACTGCACATCTGCGGGACTCGAAATGTATATTAGACTGCATGCACCACTGCAAACAATTACATTCCTGCTTACATTGCAAATGATGACTTTCCTTTACATGTGGTTGAATTCGTCCCCTAAAAGGCTAAACAATAATCACAATAATAACTATGGTAATAATACAGGTCCTCTTGTATTTATATAGCACTTTTCATGGCACACAGCGTGTTGTACCACAGCGATTAAGGTATGCTACTTATACCAGACTGGACATGCAGTCTGTCAAAATATGTATCCCCCATTATATGGGGTTAGAGTTACAGGGGGATACATATTTTGGCAGGCTGCATGTTGTGCCAAGCCTGCCAAAATATGTATCCCCTGTCTATAAAGCCCAGGCTTTATCATACCATCAAGTGTTTTATTTTACAGATACTTTGAATCATGTCTAATAACACTGGAGAATATAGAAAAGTTTCTTCTTTTCTGTCAAGAGTTACAGGGGGATAGATATTTTGACAGACTGCATGTCCAGTCTGGTATAAGTAGCATACCTTAATCGCTGTGGTACAACACGCTGTGTGCCATGAAAAGCGCTATAGCAAGACAAGTGCAATCAATCTGTGAACTCTCATATAGATTAACCAATGGTTATGTGAACACCATCAAGCCGCGCCCCCTCATTTGCATACAGGCGAGGAAATACAGGAATGAATAAAAGCAGCAATAAATAAATCCGGAAATGAATAAATAGGTAAATGAATTAATAGGGAAATAAATAAATACATGTAAAAATAAATGAATGAATTTGGAAAAAAATAATATGAAAATAAATTAATGCAAAAATAAATCTTTTGTCAAATAGATAATTTTTAAATTTTATTTATTGAGGCATTTATTTATTTATTATCGTGTTCGTTTATTTATTTACTTATTTATTTATCACATTTATTTGATAATTGAGACTTTTATTTCTACATTTCTCTACATATTATTTCATTTATGTATTTATTGAGGCATTTATTTATTTATTTGTTTATTATCATGTTAATTAATTAATTAATTAATTTATAATTGTATTATAGTGTTAATTAATTAATTAATTGATTAATTAATTTATTTATTTATTTATTATTATGGCAGTTTTCGGTCCTCCATACCAAATAGCTGTCAATCAAAACGGGATTCAGCCTTTCGACTGATCCTCCAATCATCATGCGGAAGCTCAGCATCCAGCCCGGCCGAGGCCCGCCCACAGCTCCATTCACCCCAGTGACGCTGAGCGTCCGGGGGCGGGACAAAATCGTGACATTTATCCAATGACCGTCGAGTTTCGAGGCAGTGAAAAAAACTGTTCCGTGCAGTCCCATTGAAGTGCATGGATGCTCAGCTTCTACGAGGAAATGCCATAGACCGTATGAGAAAACTGCGCTACGGGAATGTATGAGAAGTTAACAACATCGATAAGTAGCTGATTCTGAACGAACTCGTCTTCGAGATGAACGTGTTTTAATGCATCTGTAGTCAATTCAATGTTAACACAACCGTACATATTTGACCATTTAATTTTTGACATTTTAGGGGAAGCTGAGCTTCCCTTGCAGTCTTAGAGAAATCGCCTCTGCACTTGCAGGTTTAATGTGAAGAAATATCAGTAGTGCATGTTAAGGAAATTTTTACTGTGTATACTGACCATATCACATTCAGCTGACTTTGAAGACCCTCAGGGTTACAGTAGCACATAATTGATATTAATTGCAGCTATGCACACATTAACTCATTCTCAGTCTAAACTTGTACATTTTGAAGGGAGACTGGCAGTTGAGAATTTCAGTGCATGGTGTACACCACTGTGTTATACTGTGCATATGACAAACTTCTTGAAACTTGAAACTCTTGAAACTTGATGAATTGGGAATGTAGCACTTTTAGCATTTTTTTCCTAAATTAAAACTAAATTTCATACTGCTGTCCTATACAGGAGCCTTCTTGAGAAATTACAAAAATTGAATGAATTTCTAGGACACACAAACATATGGGACTCCTAATATCAAGTGTTACAAAAATATCTTAATAGGATTTCCAAAGGATGAGATACTTTTTTTTCCATTTTTGCAAGACGTAAATATTGAACCAAATTTTCACCAACCACATATCTGCCTTACGTTCTGAAATTTAAATGGCATTTTTTATTAAGACAAATCATGAAAAAATGTACTTGCTGGAAACCTGTTTGTGTCTGAGCAACACACACTCACTGATGCTATGTTGTACATCGTTGATTTCAAATATTAAGCTACCAGATCAAAATGAGCAACAAAATAAGGAGCAATCATTTTAAACACAAACATGTTGTGTATCTAGTTTTGTAATGTTGTGAATCTGCTTTCATCCATCCACACTCAGCTCACAACATTACACAAGGTGGGTGGATGCAAGGGAGAGACAACCTCACCCACTTAGGAGACAAGAGGTGTATTTCATATCATTGGTGCCAGTGGTGTAGTGGTAGTTAATAAGGTGGGTGTACGACTAAGTAGATGGTTAAGTTACTGAGGAGGAAGTGGGTATATTCTCGTATATATCTCAATGGTTTTTTCGCTGACAGGTTGGCAGTCAGAAAAAGAGGTGGATATACCTTGTATATCTGTGTAACCCTCCACCACACCCTTGACTGGCGCAGCTTGTGATGTGTCATCTTTTGTTATAGAGCATCTTTGGTTCCTGTGATGAATTTGTGTCAGAGCCACCAGTGGTTCAGACCAATCAGCGTCCTGTTGGGAGCTATGGGTGACTATTCGTTCAAAACCAAAATGGCAGCTCCTTAGCACAGATACTGCAATAGCATCAGCTCTTTCACAGCCGAGAATCAGATTGGTTGGAGTTGGCCTGTGATATGTGGTGATAGACAGGCGCTTCATCCAATCACCTGGCACGTAATTTTTGAAAGTGTCTCTCCTTTTCCAGTTTCTAATGGCAGTTTCTCAGATGGGTCTGTGTAACAAACAAATGGCTCTGTGTAACAAACCATCTGATGTGTCAGGTTACATTCTTACAACTATGAGGGACAAAATCCACAGTCCTCTTTCTATAAAAAAATGCATTCTTGAGCTCAGCTGCAAAAACAGGAGCCTTCAGCAGTCTGCATTAGTCAAATCAAATGTTTAAAACTATGTTCTAGTTTGATTTCATTATCATACTTACTGTAAGACATCAATTAAAAGCTATACCAAGCCCACTTTACTAGCCTGGTGTGACTACACATTTTGACAAATAAAGGCCTGTCTCAATTGGATGCCTGGTCTGTTTACCAAGCAGTTCATTTTTATAGAAGGTCTTTGAATGTATAACAGTGCGTTGTGGGCTACCCACTTGGTTAGCGGTTTATATTGCACATACCAATGCAAATGTTAAAACTTTCATCAATATGGAGATACTACATATTGTTAGCTTGGTTAGATTCTCCAGAATTCAATCGTTTATTTTACTGAAACCATAAGCACCAGATAAGACCGTAGTTCGTTCAATTTACCAGCATGACAAAATTACAAGTGATGACTTCCTTCCTCAAAAGCAGTCATAAAGTTAGAATATTTGTCCATTCCTCAATTACCCAGTAAGTTACTCTTATTTCTTCAGTCAATGAGGGTCCATCAATCACAAGAATCAAAGGAGTTTTCCATAAATACAATCTAAGTTGTATTTTTTAACAGTGTTAAGTGGTACTGTGTTGGTATGCTGGGTGCTGTAACCTGTCAGTGCCATAAAACAAGAGTCATATTGCTCTCTCTCTCTGTGATGCGCTGTCTGTCTGAGGTACATCAAATGAATGATTTGTAAATGATCCGTTTTTCGAAGCCTAATTTTAATACAAGTAATATTCATATAATAACATATAATTAACAATTTGATCATATTTCCTTATCTTTGCTGAGCGACAGTTTTGCGTAAAAGGAATTAAAGGCCTGTCCCATATAGACGCCTGTCCCAAATATAGGCCTGTTGAGTCCATTGATGTAAGCAAATTATAGCCTGGGCTATTAATTGAGGTTTTACGGTAAACTGCATGGACTGTATTCACAAAAGCCGCGTTTCCACAAAACACTTGCGGTATGGTACCTACACCCAAGCGTTTCCACCACAAACAGTACCCTTAAATGTGGGCAAGGTTGTTGTCACTCACTGCTCCTTCCAGCACTCACTGCATTTCCTCCTTTATTGGTCTGCACCTTGTTATTCGTCTACAGAATGGGGTTGCTAACATTTTCAAAACAAAGTAAAACAGGCTGCAGTGAAAGTCTCTCTCAATGGCATATTTAAAAATAGTGGGTTTGTGGATTTAGTCCTTCTCAGGCAAGCTGGGATTTTAGTGTTTCCCATTTAAAAGGCGCTCCGCGATGCTGTTTTTTTCTTATAGTAAGGATTAGAATATATGCACTTCACATAATCTGGTCAAAATTGATGTATATAAACGCTTGAAGATCCACTCATTACTGAAAGTGTATGTCGTATAAAAACTAACTGGGATGGTCAAAGTTCTGACTATGTGTTGATTGATTCATGCCATCAGCTCATGCACAACATGAGAACATTTCAAGTAAACATTCTACCTAAAAAGTTGCTGGCAGTTGGCCCTGTGAATTAAGTTTCTTTTCTCTGACTCGAGCTGCTGCAAGAGGCATCATTTTATAGTTACAGCCTACTAATAAAATTCTCCACTGTATGAACAGAGGTTATACAAGCCTAAAAACCAGCCACAACTCAGCCCTAAGCAGAGTGATTGTCCGCTATTGACCCATCAACAGACTACAGTGTCCACCTTTTAGTAACAGATCTGTGTGCTAGGTACCCCAACAGAATGGCTATCAAAAATGTGAACAGTATGAAACAGTTTCATTGGTACCATCCACAACTTTTCGTGGTGGAAACAGAAAAAAGCATATCAGACTAAACTGTATCGTTTGTACTGTACTGCTCAGTAGAAACGGGGCTAAACATTCTGGGAATCCTCTGAGCGAGCTCCTAGCTTCGCAAAAAAAAAAAAGAGTAAGGAGTCCTTGCTTAGGAGTGATTTAGGAAAGTTCCCAGAGCAACTCTGAGCAAGGAAGGGACTGAAACTTTTATCTTAGTGAGGGTGTGTGGCTGACCCCGCTACTAGATATGATGTATTCTTTTAACAGATGTGACTGGTTGTCAGAGACACACCGTTTTTGGAGTCTGCAAGGAGTGGACACCCAGTATAAAGTTAATGAACTGCATCACAATATGAGACTGAAAGTGTTGTCATTGTTAGGGTGATCAATCTGCAGATAAAAGGTATAAATAGACCCAGGTCATCACTGCTGCAGTGTTGTGTTTTTTCCAGTTTTCTAAATATCTAAGTCCTGTGAACATTTTGTTTCTGGCATTATAGCGTTATTTTAGTGGGTGGGAAATGTGCGCGTATCCCTAACGAGATCAGCCACGAACATTATTCCTGCACGATCTAATCTGTAGCATTTCATCTTGTCACTGTTATTCAGTGTTTGGAGAATATTTCTCCTTTGAGTTTCCACCATTTTCTCCTCTGCTTAAGAAATCCTTAGACCTCTTCTAACAGTTTTTGACCTTAGGAGCTCTCTTTTTAACTTTTATCTTTACCAGGATCTAGTCTTGACTTTAAGGGGAAATTCTTAGAGAATGTCACGGTTCTCAGAATTTTCTCACTAGGAGCAACTCTTTGTACTAGTAAGCTCTGTGAGTATGGCCCCAGAGTTTCTACTGTGCTGAAAAGGTGTGGCACTTTCACCACACATTCTTACTCACAAGTCAAAACAAAACAGTGGAAAGGACATTCATTCTACTTTATAATTCAGAAAATATCCAATAAATCCAGCTTTGTCTGTACTCATACCTGAGGGTGAAAGGCCTGGTGCACTGCTACAGGTCACAGAATAGGATGTAACACATGCAGCAGGGTGAGGAGGAGCATTCATCCTTCTTAAGTTATAAAAAATGCAAAGTAATAATTTTAACATGATGGATGGAACATAGATATTTATCTTGGACTTGTTCTCCTGTTTATTGTGAGTGTCCTCCTGCAAATATTTAATTTGGCAGTTGTTTGGTTGACTCTGGTGAAGTGTATCCACACTTTAGAATGTTTTAGTCATGGCAGTGCGCCATGTTCAGTCTTATGCAAAATGAAGAATTTGCTGGCTGTGGAGCTCAACAAATCCAGCTTTTCGCCAGCTTGGAACCGTATCCAAAAAGAACTGAATACTGGTACCCATACTTAGTATGTTCCAAAGTTAGTCTTTCTAGGGTTAATTACACCTTTGTGCTCCTAGTAGTAGCATCCTTTTAGTCACATATGGGTTGCCAGGACAACAAACTGCCAAGGAATCCACTGTCAGGACATGATACACAATTATTATGGCTAAGATTATAATTTTATAATTAGTCTTGTTCTGTCATATAGCCATGAGGGCTTAAAGGAATATTTCATCCACAAAATGACCATTTGAAAATCAATGAGTCATGCTGTGTTACCTTGAATTAGTGAAGAAAACTTTGTTTTCCTCACATGCCTCCACAGAGAACGGTTTGATTTATTGATTGACTGGGGGTCACAACAGCAAAACTATATCAGAACATCCAATTATTAACTCTAATCCAAGTCTCATTTATCAAGTCGTATGCTCAGCACTTCCTAAACACATGTATTTACACTAAAAACCTTAGTGCTGGAGTCTGGCTTTAAAGAGAACCTCACAATGGTTTACTTACTCAATCAATCAACAAATTAATAAAATGCCCCAAGAAATTAGTCCTAAAACCCAGAAATGATTTAGCATTTTAGCACTCCAGATTCCCTCTTCTTGAAGTCAGTGGGTTTTTTAGATGTGTTTTTGGTTAGGTGTATGAAATAAGGCCTGTGGTTAAAACAAGCTGAAAAGACTTTTATGTTTTGTTCTGCCAGATAAAATATGTCCGAAAATACCCCACTGTGAATTTTGAAGCCTTATTAGTCTTAAAAAAAAGGTGGTTTCTAAGTGGTTGAATGAGACTACAGAACCTCTTCATGCTGAACACAGCTTCACAGCCATGCTGTGAGGATGACATTAAAGTAATATGACCGTGATGTAGTTTGTTTTTAGCCTAACGTTGGCTTTAAATGCTTCTTCCAATTGAATAAGGATCAAAAATCATATGTGGTGTTCATTTGTGAAAACTATCTTACTGTAAAAAGTATCATAAACTTATGTTTGCCACAGAGCTTATTTTATGGATGAACGAGAAAATTCTACTGTCTTTTTAACAAGGAAACTGTGTGATGCTAACTTCTGCAGCAGCTTACAGAAAAATGTCACCCTGGAGCACCCTATATGTCCACCATTTTCCGTGGAGGACGGCGAGAAGTACATTTTCTTCACAAATTTAACGTAACACAGCATGACTCACTGATTAACAAATGGTCATTTTTTGGGGTAAGTATACCTTTAAATGATCTAAAGTTCTTCAAAGGGTGTTCACAGAATTCTGCCCTTAAATATGTGTGGTCTGTAGAAGTAGGCCTCACAGCGTAACTGCACAGCACTGTGGATTTTGTCCTCGACCTTCAGGCCCCTATCACACAGCAAGCATTTTGTAGGTTGTGAGCACCGCACTGCCTTTTTCTGTTTAATTGAATGCCACTATTAAAAAGACTTGCTGCGCCTTTTTATTGTTGCCAGGCAACAACACTATCACACCATCACTTTACTCTAACGTTCCTGTGTATTTTATCTACAGTTTATTTTGGCTAGCTAAAACTAATAGCTTATTTTCACAGTAGTTAGTAGCTAGATCCTAAAATGGACAGGCAGAGGGTACTTGCTGTCACTCTGGTTGAGGATGAGAAGCTGTCAGCAAATAGTTTGAAGCACACAGGGAAATGGAAATCTGTGCGGGTACATGAGACCCTAAAAAAGAAGGTGGATACTGGACCAACCACCAGTTGTTCCAGGAGCGTCATCTCCATGATGGCCATTCCAAGTACTGCACTTACATGCTTCCACCCCTGCTGTTTTCTATTGCGAAGGTGGTAACTGTGATTTGTTAAGTCGTATAGCTCTGGGTATCCAGCAACCACAACCACCAGTTTCTCCTCCATTGTTAACCAACTGTAAACTTCTTGTTGTGCCCACCTCTCAAATCATTTTATTGGACAATGGGAAAAAAGCAGAGATGACCTGAGGCGTTTTTCCACCCTGAGTTGAAGTTTTTTCAACGTGAGGTGCATAGCAACACAAAAACAGCAAGGAAAAAGCTTCATTCTCATTAAAAACAATTTCAAAACCCTGCCTCAAGCTGTTTAAACATTTTGTGTGATCAGGGCCTTGAAGTGTAGTCATTTTACGAAGGGATCACTTTATGGCAAGTATGGAGAGAAGCAATAACAACATCGACAATAACACTTTTTACATACATATGGCAGGTGAGTGCTGCAGTAAGATGGAATTGAAAATATTCCAAAATCTTCTTTTAAAGGGAAACCCTGTAGGCTGTTTCTGTAACCAGTTACATCAACATTTAGTTTCTCACCAAAGTGCATTGTACAGCAAATTAACTTCTCTATGGTGCACCAGTAAGAAAACTGACCAATCAGAGCTGAACATATTAGGGATTTGTTCCAGGCAAACACACTTGGAGCTCTTTGTATAAATGTATATGTTACTGTAACAAGGCATTTCTTCCCTTAAAAAACATCCATAAAGCTGATTATTGAGTAATACCATTGCTTACTAAAACGCTAAATTAGCTTGCAGAGTTTTTTACCTGCCTTCTGCTGGAGCACTGCTTCATTTCTTGGTGCGGTACTGCCACCAACTGTCCATCAGTGGAACAGCCTGAACTGTAAGCAGGAATGTGTTTTGTACCACCTGTGTCTTTATCGAAACACAGGTGCACAGCACTAGAAGTGGCCAAAACTCCAAAGGGTGGCTTTAAGGCTTTATGAAACTGACATTTGTGGGTACATTGGCTTTACTGACAGGTGTCACCACCTACTGCATTTAGCCATGGTACTTGCTCGATGAACCTCAGTCTACAACAATGGCCGAAAGTAAGTTTTATGGCTTCAAAATGGTGGTATGGTTTAAACCCAAACTCAGAGCCTCACAGTAAGGATTTCTCTTTGCTGTTGTTGTCCCTTTAAAGCTTTAATATGCAGCGTCATTTTGTTTAAAATCCTAACAATGTGCCATGGTCACACCCTGCTGTATCACACTGAACACTGTTAATGCACTCAGCTGCCAGTTCAGTTGGTCCACCAAGCTAAAACTATTACAGTCTAATACAACATTTTTTTCCCTTCATGAAGATTACAATGTGCAGTTTTTGTTGACAGTGAGGTGTTGATTTATACTGAGACTTTCTCCATCACATTTACATAAACAAGGGTAGACTTAATAACACCTGTCAGCAGAATGTAATACAATTTGACAAAAGTGGAATCAGCACCTATCTAAAACACTCAAACCTAATGAAGGGAGGATATCGTTTAAGATGGGTGGACCTAATAAACTGCCTTATAACTGAGGGTAGATAGATTTGCTATGTGGATTAAAGCCAGAGGAGTATTGGTCTGTATATTAAAATTCAGCCTGGGGTCATTCCATTTCTGTATCATCATTTCATTTCCTGAATATAAATGTTAATGTACAGTACATTAAAAATGCCAATGTTTTGGGAGGGCAGCGGTAATTCAGTTCAATGGCTGACTTTGCTTAGGAACCAGAGGGACACCGTTTCAGATCCCTCTTACAGATCAAGTATGGAGCGTGGACCAGCAGCTGGAGAGGTACTAGTTCACCTACTGGGCACTGCCGGTGTGCTCCTGGGCAAGGCACCAAACCCCGTGACTGCAGCATGAGCGCTGTACTAGACCCCGTTCTCAGTTGCATGGGTGTGGGGGGTAAATAGAGGGATAAGTGGAAGCTACATTTCAACTGTCATTTTGTCAGAGAATTTTATAGACTGACAAATAAAATGAATCAAAATTGATTAAAAATGTTCATGTTATGTCATATCTGGTAAGTATGTAGCTTTGTTTTGTTTGTTGGGTGTACATAACCAACTTATTGAAGCTGTACAAATCCATCCTGGAGGACGGAGCTTCTATTCAGAGATGAACAACAGCTGACGTTGGAATGGCAGCCAAAATTCTGTCCCACAATTCTTCAAAGACGTGTTCTTTTAATAGAAAAATAATGTTTAGCTAGTTTTTGCTTGCAGACTCTCATTGCCCATGGAGTTTCAGAGGCTTCCACCTTGTTCAGCTGAAGCAGACATTCGTCTGCCTGCTCTGTTTCCTTCCCGTCTTCTCTCACTTGACTTTCCTATCAGTCTCCACTTACGTTTAGACTACTGCTGTCTGATTATGAGTATGTGTGTGGGTCTGTCTGTGCATAAACAGACAGACAGGTGGCTGAGCAGCTTTGGTCTGTCTATTGGCCAGTCTTCTTCTCCTTCTGAAAACTGAAGCTGGTCCGACGGCTCAGTTTTCGTTGCTTCTGGGCAAAGTAATCAGCCCGAGAGGTGCTGGCCCGAGACTCCAGGATATAGTTCACCTGAAAATAAACATTGTGGAAAAACCTGTTTCATTCATGGTATGTTTAAAAAAAAATTAAAAATACAGCTTTAGTGTAAGGACACTTTGAAGTATTTATTAATGCAGTGACTGTCAAACAGTTTTGATTAAATACTCCCTTGGAAATATAGGTATGGTGTAGGGTATGTGATGATGTGGGGCTATTTTAATTCCAAAGGCCTAGGTGACTTTATCTGGATGCATAGTATCTTGGATCCATGAAATAACTAGCCTTTAAAAATAAAAATCTGCCTGCTTCTATGGGAATTTAACCACTGGTTAACATAGGGGGGCAAACACTTATTCACACTGTATTTTTAATGAAGAACATTTATTTATTTACGATACGTTATTCATTCACAAAGAAAATTGGTGTATTTCAAGGTTGGATTTTTCCTCATTTGTTTAATTAAGGGATTAAGATCAATTCCCAAAAGATGATTTTTTATTCCTCTTTTTAGTCAACTTTAGCATGGGGGGCAAACACTTATTCACACCACTGTATATCCTCGAAGGTAAACCGTTTACAGCAGTCAGTGATTGCATTGAAAATAAGAATACCGAATAATTTTTTTAAAACTTAAATAACCATTAAACTAGAATTACTGCCCTACAGTTGCATGCCTGTATCTGTTTTGAAGTTGTACATTTTTAAACATTTGTCTTGAAGCTAAATTTTACATAAATATTCAGAAATCAAAACTGGCTTGAGTAATTGTAACCAAACTTAAGGCAAATGTGCAGATGCTTTGTCCAGGCTTCGCAAAGCAGTCTTGGGATATTCCGCCACTTTGGGGCGCAACACTTGTGGAAAGATTTGTACTGCAGAAATTCTCTTTGCATCATCTAGGGCAGTGGTTCCCAACCTGGGGTCCGTGCCCAGAGATCACAGGGGGTGCACGAGGCTTTGTCTGCTTTGAGGTTGTGAGGTTGCCAAAATTATATTTTTGCATGTTAAATATAAAATCATAATAGCACACCTACTGGGATAATCAAAAGCCTGTATATTGCCATTTAAAAATATTTTTTTGGTCCGCATTTAAAAATATCAAGCTATTTAGTAGGCCACACCTCTGTGAACTCTGAACCTCTGTGACCTGGCGGTATGAGCAATGTCAGTCAGCTAGTGTCTAGTTGGCTAGTGCTTCTCCGACTGCTTACTGCTTCGCTTTATGAATGAAACACCATGTCTAAAAAACGTAAAAGTGCTGACGACTCATCAGTATCAAGAAAGAAAATAAGGCAATATCTGTGTGCGTGTGAGTGTTTGTCTGTGTGTATGTGTCTGTGTGTGTGTAGGCCTACTCCGTTAGGTTGTTAAAGGAAAACTGTAATGCTTATGTTAAGTTTAATGTTTAGCTCTCTTGAAAAGAGATATTTGTCAAAAATATTCTAATATCCCTGCAATTGTCATCATTTTTTGTGTGTATTTTATACACCTGGTGAGAGAGAATCATATTCATCCATACAGGTGCTGATATATCATAACAATGAATTGTTATCATTCATTTGTAAGGAGGTAGGCCTACTCTGTTGGGTTGATAAAGGAAAAATGTTAAGCTTATGTTTAAATGGTTAGCTCTTGAGAAGAGACAGTTATCAGAAATATTTTAATGTGCTTGCAGTTATTATTTTTTGTGTATTTTTATACACCTGGTGACACAAAAAGGAGGAGGAAAAAATATCCATCCATATACAATGTAAACCAAAGAGAACACAAAGGTTCAAACAGATGTTCATTTTTTAAAAATAAAGATTTGTAATGAATCACTTAATTCTTTTGGTGCATGTGTGTGCGGGTGGGGGGGGCCTGGCTTTTCTTAGACACAAGTAGGGAGGGCTCCAGGGAAAAAAGGTTGGGAACCACTGATCTAGGGTCATGACTCAGTCGATGCATAAACCTACAAAATTAAATCTGGTTATGATTGAAGTGGGTGTGGCTTATTACAAATAATCTAAATTTCAAGACAGCCACGTGGTTGTATTCCTTCATACACCAATCAAGTTTCTGTTACAGTTTGCATTCCTGACAGCACAGAAAATCTATGCAATCAGCACAGTTTCAAGGTGGACACCTAGGGTTAGTGTCACCAATTCAGTATCCTGAGGTATGACGTTGAGTCAGAAAAGTGTTTTATGCAGAACATTACGATGTCACAGTGAAGTTGACTTTTGACCTTTTGGATAGACATTTGTGTGAAATCTCGTCACAACTGACTGTAAAAATTCTTAGGTTATGGCCAAAAACATGTATTGTGAGGTCACACTGACCTTTGACCTTCAACCACCAAATTCTGATCAGTTTATTTTTTTAGTCCATGTGAGCATTTGTGTTAAATTTGAAAAAATGTCCTTAAGGTCTTAAGTCCTTGTGGATGTTTGTGCCAAATGTGAAGAAATTCCCTCAATGCGTTCTTGTGATATTGCATTCACGAGAACGGACTGATGGATGGACAACCAGAAAACGTAATGCCTCTAGCGACAGCAATCATTGGCATGGCGGCATAAAAAAATGGTCAAAAGTGAGATATCCTGACTTTTAGTCCCCAGTATGGCTCTAGCTCTGAAAAACACTGGATCCTAGATTCGACATAATACAACTAATAGTGAGATATGGAGGAAAGTAAGTTGATAAGGCAAACATTTAACTGGTAAAACAAATTATTGGGTCTTTGTCAAAAGACGTATGCAAATTGTTTTCACCTCTTGGTTTACTAATCTTTTTGATGATGAAAATCTGTGTATGCCAAGGGCAAAGGACAGTGAGCTGAAGATGTATGGACTAAACCAAAACTGCATACTTAAACAACAAGAGAATATGGTACGGAGAATGATTCTATGTATTACTTGTCTTAACGGGAAAGTTCTGTATGTGCTGAGCAGAGATCTGTTACTTTACCTTTGGCTGTTCAAACTGGATGGTGTATTAATCTAAAAGCAAAGCTGATCTGTCCAGTGTGTGTCTAAAGGACATTGGCCAGGTGGGGGGTGCTATAATTAAGGTTCAAATATTCAGTTTTGGAAAGGTCACACCACTCACACTGTAAAGCCGCGTTCACACCGGACCTTTTATTTTTGTTGCTGCCGCTCATATCTCTCCTTTGTTGTCGCTCAGTCGCTCAGCTGCAGTCGCACGTCAATTTGGCACAATTTGGCTTGTCACTTTGATGACATCATTCAAGCGAGATGCTCTTTTCACCGGTACACAGAGCCCACACACACAGACACACAGGCACACAGAGCATAGAGCCCTGCGGCAGCCAATCAGCGTTGAGCGACAAGCGACTGACAATAAGAGAAAGAACGTTGACTTGGGATTTCTCAACTCGAGCGACGAGCGATTTTTCGTTGTTGCTCCGCTGCTGTCGCTCGGAGCCCGAGCAATTTTTTGCCTGAGCGAATAATCGCTCAGTTGCCCGTTTACATTGACTTAATATGTAAACGGGTCGCCAGCGACAAAAATAAAAGGTCCGGTGTGAACGCACCTTAAGTCTGACTAGCTCTAAATTCAATCCACAAATGCAGCTTCATGTGCTCTACAAAAAAGCCTGAAAACCATTAAGGTCTGCTTGACTAGATTTTCTGCCTTTTTTATTTTTTTGACATCTCCTAAAGTTTGGGTGCAATTTGTACCAGATTGTCTGTGGATAATCACTGGACATAGCTCATCAAAAGTTATCACAAGTTTGTTAATATGTCATTGCATTTTGAAAATACTGACCAATGAACTTTAATGGGGGTGTGGTTCAACACATAAATAGACCCAACTCCATAACTGAAGTGCCAATCATCACAAAACTTGCAGGAAATGTCCAAATAAGTACTAGCAACAAGTTCTGAAAGTTTCATTCAAAATGCCCACTAGGAGACTATAAATGCAAAAAATGGGCTTAGTATTAAGCAAATTGCACTATAAATCAGTAACTGTTTGTCCAGTCACTACAAAACTAAAATTTATTGAAGCATGTTCCAAAAAATGTTTATGCAACTGATCAATAGGAACAAACAGTGTTGCCAAGAGGAGTGTAGTGCAGCGGAGATTTGGACCTAAAAAAAATGAGCATCTGTCTGATCATCATAAAACCTATTAGTCATCTTTATGTAGGTGTCATAAACTGTCAAAGTCTTGATCCTTCACAGATTTCAACTTCAAACCCTCTACGCTGGCCTGAATTGCCGCTTGCAGCTATATTTTGTCTTTGTTCCTTTTCCACATGTTTTGTATATGCAAGACCTGAGGATGACTGTAAAATAATGGTGTCTTGTAATCCCTTGTGGGATGGACCAAATGACTGACATGACACTGAAATAAAAAATGAAAGACAACATCTTTTCATTAGACGCTCCCTGCCTGGTGAGCACTCAAGTCTTTTAAACTCCAAACCTCCACCTTTTAACTCAGGTTTTCTGTTAGACATGTGATGTCTACAAGCCCAAGATGACATAACCCTGATGACATCATCATGACATCATGAGAGTTACTTTATCACACTGAAGAGCACTGTGACAAAATAAATCTATATACTCTATAAGAATGGAAATACTCAAGTACCAGTAAATTTGAACTGTACTTTAGTACTATGCATGAGTGAATGTGCTTTATTTGGGCTTACTGCCACTCATGCTAGGTTATATCCAGTACATGTCATGACACAATATTTCTATGAGAGAAGAATTGAGACAAAAGCACCAGAACAACAACTAAAAATCTGAATTATGAGCTACAAGAGTTTTTCATGCCCAGACTAAACCTTAACTGTTAAAAAAAAGAAAAGCATGGCACAACAAAGACATCCAGCCAGAACTCACCTTTAGCACTATTTCATTTACAGTAGCAGCATCAGACTCAAAGTAGAGAGGCTTGTAGTCATGGTTGCTGAGATAAGTGAGCTTAAATATTGCATGACCTGTCAGACACAGAGGAAAAGCATGTTAAATGAGACAGACAGCTGATAACAGAAATAATGCACAGTTGGCAGGAATCACTTCTCCCTGTCTACACATCTGCAGCCCTGTCTTTGTGTGATCTGAGAACATGAATTGGGCCCTAACTTACACCTGGCCACAGTGGCCACAATGCAGCACAACTGGCATTGCTACTATCAATGCAGTTGTCATTTTAAGTAGATAATGTACCTGCGCCCATCTGTGCTCCTAGGGGCATGTACGTCTTAAAATGATGTGTGGTCAGGGGCACTGTTGGTGCATTGCTATTTTGAGGCGGCAGAAAGCTATTGCACTACACAAGTTGATCTTTGACCTTTTGGATACAAAATAATATCACTTCATTATTTTATCTCATTACAGATTTGTATGACATTCTGTCATAATTAGCATATGAAGTCTTGAGTTATGGCTTAACATGTTTCATGAGGTCACAGTGACCTTGACTTTCCACCTTCAACCACCAAATTCTAATCAGTTCATCCTTGAGTCAAAGTGGACATTTTTGCCAAATTTGAGGATATTCCCTCAAGGTATTACTAAGATATTGTGTTCACGAAAATGCATGAACAGACGAATGGACTAACAGATGGAAAACCTGAAAACATAATGCCTCTGGCCTTAGCTATTGCTGGCACAGAGGCATGAAAAGGAGTTCATTGAAAAAACCCTGTAGATGTATGTTTTTGTGTTTTAACATAATCTTGATTGTAGCATTTGTCCTTACCCAGCCCTCAATGAAAAGCTGTGTAAAACCAGTCACTTCTCCACTGTGCTGAGTGTGTATGTGGATGTGTGTAAACATGCATTAAGGAAGAAAACTGGCTGTGTCAGGAACGTGGTTTCTATTGTGAATTTGATGTGAAGATGTTGGAAAGTGAGACACTGTTTTCGTGGGCCACTCACTGGGGCTTCTTTCCTCTACAAGGTCACAGGCACAAAGATGGTCTGAGTCAATAGAGATGGGTTTCTGCCGAATCCAGAACTTAGTACTGGCCTTCTGACTGGTGACAGGATCAATCTCCACCTTCTCACCTGAAATGCCTTAAGAAACAGTTGTATGAACACAAGAAAACACAGAGAACACATTTCAGATAACCACTCATTGTTGGGACTACAAGCAAAAGAACACCTGAAGTATACAGTATGATGTCATTTTCCATATGTTGTCATGTATGAAAAGACAAAAAATGAACACTCACAAATGAACACTCCCTCACAAATGCTGTTTGTGAGGGAGTGTTCATTTGTGAGTGTTCACTTTTTTTTCAAAGATTCTGTCGCTCCATATAAGCATTTGATTACTGTAACTGTGATTATTATCAGCTGTTTCCACTGTGTGTGAAGGTGAGAAGCTGACACGGTCATTGGTGTAGAGGGTAAACAGAAAAGAACTCTGACAAACCTTGTAGGGCTCTGGCATTTGTGATAATGGTTACTGAAATCTGCTGTATACAATCATTTAGTATATATAGTATTTCTTTCAAACATTTTTTGTTCAACTTTTGAAGCTGGGGAAAATGATGCATATTTGAGTTTTACAGTCTTCAGTATGTACCTAGCTGAACATCTGTAGTGAAGCGCAGCTTGTGGATCATGCTGATCTTGAAGGACTTATAGTGGTGACTGCTCAACATGTCTTGGACTGTAGTGATGTCAATGGGAGGGTCTTCCTCAGAGCTCTCCTCACCCCTGGAGCCTTGAGACAGAAGAGAAAGCAATTAAAAAAATAAAAATCGAATTTCCACCTCGCAGTTGTATGCCTCTGTGATTCTGTCAAGTTGCAAAAACATGGATACTTCACAGCATGGTTTCAAGGTGGACATCCAAGATAAGTGTCACCAATTCAGTATCTGACCAAATGTCTCCCCTTTTGTTATAGTGTTGAATAGTGGCCAGAAAAGTTTTTTTGCATAACATTATGATGTCATGGTGAAGCTGATGTTTGACCTTTTGGATATAAAATGTCATCATTACATCATTGAACTCTATTGGACATTTATGTGACATTGTGTCATAATTAGCATATGCATATGAATTTTTGAGTTTTGTCTAAAAACATACTTTGTGAGGTCACAATGACCTTGACCTTAACCTTGGACCACCAAATTCTTATCTCATTCTTGAGTCCAAGTGGACATTTGTGCCAAATTTGAAGACTTTCCCTCAGGGCGATCTTGAGAAACCACATTGACATGAATGTGACAGATGAGGTCACACTTGCCTTGACCTTTGACACCACATTCTCATCAGTTAATCCTTGACTCAAAGTGGATGTTTGTGCCAAATCTGAAGAAATCCCCTCAAGGTGTTCTTGAGATACGACATTCACGAGAATAAGACAGATGCAAGGTCACACAGACATTGACCTTTGATCACCAAAATCAAATCAGTTCATTTTTGAGTCCAAGTGGATTTGTGCCAAATTTAACATATGAACTATCACTGATGAGTTGAGCTGCATAATTCTGCTGTGTTTATTGTGGGGACATCTGAAGAGATTAGGGGTGATGTGTTGCATCAAAAGAAGCTTTTACTCCATGACCTCACAACACACTCCATCCTCCACTCTCACCCTCTGACCCTGTGTTTAACATCCCCATTCTGATTACTAATGGTCCTCGTAAGCACCACCGGCCTAACTCCTGTACAAGCTGTTATAACCCTGAAAATGTAATCACCATAAACCCCACACCTCAAACATGCTCTACGTTGCCATTTGCAAGTAAGCCCTCCTGTGATGCTGGGCAAATATCATTGAACCCACACACGTTCAAATCCAGAAATGGCCTGGGGCTAATGCATCTAAACATCAGAAGTCAGTGTAATCAGTTTAAACTGGATCAGCTAGAAATTCTCATATCACAAATGGACCCCGATATCCTGGTTTTGACAGAAACCTGGCGTAAACAGAGTATACACAGTTCTGAAGTTTCCAAAAATAACTATAACTTGTACAGAATAGACAGAGCGGGAAGAGGGGGTGGTGTGGCTGTGTATGTGAAGTCATGTCTGTCCGTTACAGTTTTAAATGCTGTCATAGTTCCTCATTCCTTTGAACTTATTGCTCTGAAGGTACACTTGAGGTGCACATCTCGGAGGACCTGGGCTGGACTGTGAACACCACCCACATCATCAAAAAGGCCCAGCAGCGTCTCTTCTTTCTGAGAACACTGAGGAGGAACAAACTCCCTCCACCTCTGCTGAAAAACTTCTACCACTGCACAATAGAGAGTGTCCTCACCTATGGCTGTATGGTGTGGTACGCCAGCTGCACTGCATCTGAAAAGAACGGGCCACAAAGATTCAGAATGACCCCGCCCACCCAGGACACTCTCTATTCACCAGCCTTCCCTCTGGCAGACTCAGAGTCATGAGAGCCCGCACCAACAGACTGAAGCACAGCTTCTTTCCCATGGCTGTGAAGAGACTGCTGCAAGAGCCATGACCCTCCCCCAGTATATTTTATGACACGGACATTGTAGCTGCTATAAGAGAGCATCGAACGAAATTTCACAGTATTTATTGCGTTGACAATAAAGCTTCTTCTTCTTCTTCTTCTTCTTCTTCTTCTTCTTATCAAGCAACAATGCAATTAATGTGGTGGGCGTTTATAGGCCACCCTCAGCTGTTTCTGGTGCTGTTAATAAATTAGCAGACCTCCTTGTTCAGTACAGTCAGTCAGAGATGCTAGTTCTAGGTGATTTTAACCTAAATTGGTTCTCTAATGACTCAAATACTTTAAAAGAAATGTGTGATAATCTTAATCTGTCACAGCTCATTGAGGAACCGACCAGACCCAATCTGAAGGACCCTTCAAAATCAACACTAATTGATCTTATTCTCTACAATAGAAGTGACAAAATTACGGTTTCTGGAGTTTTTGCACTTGGCTTCAGTGACCACTGTCCTCTAGCCTGTGTTAGAAGATCTAAACTAGAAAGATCAACCTCCAGAATTGCTATCAAAAGAAACTTAAAAACTTTCAATGAACAGGCTTTCCTCAATGACCCTACAGACCGTAATTATATCACACCTCTGAAATACTGCCTTGAAATATAGCCTTGGAATACTTTACAAAATCATTTATCACTATCATTGATAAACATGCACCTCTTAAAAAGCTCAGGATTAAAAATAGATCAAATCCCTGGTTTTCCACAGAGTTATCAAAAATGTTTAAGGAAAGGGACAAAGCCTGGGCTTTAGCAAGGCGTACTGGTGAAGCGGCACACTGGCTAATTTTTAGACAACTCAGAAATAAATGCACATCCTCCACGAGAAAAGCAAAAGCTAATTATCACGTAGAATTAATCTCTAACTCTTTTGCAGATCCATCAAAATTTTGGAAAGCAGTGAACAAAAACAAATCCTCTACATCCATTCCTTCCTCTGTTACATTTAATGACTGCTTCATAAATGATCCATCAGAGATCTGCCATGCCTTCAACACACACTTTGCTGCTACTGGAAATCAGTTTGATATGGTTTACTCAGATAACTCTCTTAATAGTAACTCTAGGGATCAGGTGCTCCCCTCATATGGTACCTCTCAGTTCACACTTCAGACTGTCACTTCGTCTGTTGTTAAGGGAGCGCTGCAAACTATTCATTGCAGGAAAGCAACTGGGGAGGATAATTTAGACCCCTACTTCTTAAAGCTCTCTGCCCCGATTATTACGAATCAAATTACACATCTGTTTAATCTAATCTAAGGGTGGTGACAAAAATGATCTTAACAACTATCGGCCAATTTCCAAGCTCTCCTGTCTTGCTAAAATCCTAGAATCATTAGTTAACAATCATCTCAAATCATTCCTCTCAAGTAATTCTGTGTTAAACCCACATCAATCAGGTTTCAGAGCAAAACAAAGTACTGTCACTGCTACCACTTTAGTTATAAATGATATCATAGCTGCTGTCGATAAAGGTACATACTGTGCTGCACTTTTTGTTGATCTTTCCAAAGCATTTGATACTGTTGATCTTGCTCTGCTCCTACAGAGACTACATGATATTGGTTTTGATTGTAATTCCTGTAAATGGTTTCAGGACTATCTTTCTCACAGGCAGCAGTGTGTGATCTCGGGAGATGACCGTTCTTATTTTTTACCCCTGGTAAAAGGGGTACCGCAAGGTTCGATATTGGGTCCTGTCCTCTTCACTATTTATATTAACAATATCACATCCTCCATAACAAATTGTAATTCCCATCTGTATACGGATGATACAGTTCTGTATTGTTTTTCTAACACTGCACTCTGCCACCCAAATCCTACAACAAGCCTTTGACAACTTGCAAAATGCACTCTGTAATTTAAAACTAGTGCTGAATGCAAACAAAACCAAATACATGCTGTTTTCCAGAGTCAGAAATATTGTTGATACTGCTGATAATGGTTTACGTATTGCCACTGTAAATGGTCACAGTATTGAGAGGGTATCACAGTATAAATATCTTGGTATCTGGTTGGATCAAAAAGTTACTTTTAAATTTCCCATAGACACACCTGTCAAGAAGTTACGACAAAAAATTGGATATTTGTACAGAAACATAGTGAGTTTTCCCATGTTCAGTAGGAAGCGGATAATTGAGGCTGTCTTCATGTCTGGCCTGGATTACGGTGACACATCTATAGATACACCTCTACTTCCATTCTTAAACCCCTTGATTCAGTTTATCACTCCGCCCTGAGATTTATCACCGGTGACAGTTACTCTACTCATCATTGCATCCTATATGAAAAGGTCGGGTGGACATCTTTAACAGTTAGACATAACAGACATTGGTTTCTAGTCATCTACAATGCCCTAAATGGAAACTTACCGTCATACATCTCCTCCTTATTAAACTGGTCAAATAGTCATTACTCCACTCGCTCAAGTGATTGGCTGACATTCGAAGTCCCCCGTGCAAATACTGAGCTTGGGAAAACTGCCTTTAGTTTTTGTGACATGCTTCGAACACGTTACAGCAAACGCTAAAACTTGATGCACTTGTATCTATAGGCCAGTTTAAAAGCATGATTACAAACTACTCCACTCTTGAATGTAACTGTTTTTAACTGTTTTGTTGTTTGATTATCTGAATTGTGTGTGTGAGTCTCTCCTTTTGTAGGTGTGTGTGTATTTGCATGTGAATGTATGTGGTATCTACGTATGTTCATGTGTATGTGTATATGTATATGCATGTGTATCAGAGGCGATTTCTCTAAGACTGCAAGGGAAGCTCAGCTTCCCATAAAATGTCATAAATTAAATGGTCAAATATGTACGGTTGTGTTAACATTTCATTGACTACCAATGCGTTAGAACACATCTCGAAGACGAGTTCGTTCAGAATCAGCTACTTATCACAAATCGACTGACTCAATGTTGTTAACTTCTCATTCCGTAGCGCCGTTTTCTTATACGGTCTATGGTCAATGCATTTGCCCGTCGAAGCTGAGCATCCATGCACTTCAATGGGACTGCATGGAACAGTTTTTTTCATTGCCTCAAAACTCGACGGTCATTGGATAAATGCCACGATTTTGTCCCACCCCCAGACGCTCAGCATCTCTGGGGGTGAATGGAGCTGTGGGTGGGCCTCGGCTGGGCTGGATGCTGAGCTTCCACATGATGATTGGAGGATCAGTCGAAAGGCTGAATCCCGTTTTGATTGACAGCTATTTTGAGATATACACTGTCACTTGACAGCTCAGCTTAGTCCCATTGCGGATTTTGCAAGTTAAGTCGAAAGACAAACTGCAACCCATTTGTTGGTATTTGCTTGGCGAAATTACTTGTTCATTTCTTACACTGTAAATAAAACACACTCATAGTATTTTCTTGTTTCAGTTTAACATAATTTCAACATTTCCTTGTTCGAGTTTAATATCGTTTCGTTAGATCGTTCAATCAGTCAAGTCCCTGGAAAAGACGCCTACTTGGTACGATAGGGTCACGGACCATTTTCTTGAAAAGGAACGGAGGGCATAAATAAATTGACAAATTTTATGATGTAAGCGACAATAAGCTTCCCCTCTTTGAAAGACCAGCAGCCGCCACTGATGTGTATATATATTTGCTCTTGCTTTGTCTTGTTTTCATATTTATTTCTGTTTGAACGGTACTCTCGACATCTTTGTAAATGAGGGCGGTCCCTCAATGATTTCTCGAGATTAAATAAAGGTTGAATGAATGAATGAATGAAAAAAAAAAAAAACACACCTAGTTTTTCGTGAGCTGCAAATAATGAGTGCATATTAATCAATGTAACAAATGTAACAAACACAGGAAGAGGGGGGCATGTCTTTGATGTAAATAAATCTATTACGTCAGAGTAATATGAGATGAAAAGAAAATGCTGAGGAAGATCAAATGTATTTATGTTCCAATTAAAAACTGTACTTGTACTGCAAAAATGCAGTGCACTGCTAAGTGGAGCTCAATTCAACATCAATAACACTCAAAAGCACATGCGGTACTTTTTAACCAAAAGCAACACAGCAAATTTCTACAACCACCCGAAACTTTTTTTTTTTTTTTTTTTAATCAGTAATGACTTGACTGAGAATTTTGCACGGTAGAGCAGTGCACCACCACTCCAGAGTCTGCTAAATCTTGCTGTAAATCTTTTGCAGTCAAACAGGAGTTTTGAGTTGCACAGTTATAACCAGTGAAATTAGACCTAATGATTCTGTTGTTCACTCTTAGACTTAATGACAATCTCCCCCCATTTCCCTTACAGTTTGTTTTATTTATATATTTATATATTTACATATACATTTATATGTATTATTTTCTTCTGCTCGCACTCTCTCTCTCACCTCCCCTGACACACAGGTCTCAAATTACATCACTCCATCATTATCATTGCTCTGCTTGTATGTCCATTGAATTCCTCCTCCATTCCCTTTCTGTCTATATATCTACAGTGGTGGAAAAAAGTTTTCGGACACCCCATGCATTTGTGAAATATTGCATTAAGAATCACTCTTAGGTCTTCAAGTGCAATTTCTTTTAGTACAGTCACAGCCAAATTACTAAACAAATCCTAAAAAAGCCATTAAAAACTTTAAATTGATTGGTTCCATAAAAATACATAAGAAATTTTCAGTATTGGGTCATTTTGGTACCAGTGATCCACTAATGAAGGTCCTGCTTTTTATTAAAAGACACAATTTTTGTTGCCATGCTTCATGTCTATATAAAGCCAGCACATTTGAGAGTTTCAGGGACAAAAATGGCTAAAACAAGGAACCTAACGCAGGAAACACGCCTGAAGATACAGATTCTCAGCCAGGATGGGTACAGCTGCCGCCAGATAGCCAGGAAGTGCAGATGCAGTCCTTCAGCAGTTGGATACACTCTGCAGAAATACAGACGAAACAACAGCTTGGAAGACAAACCAAGATCTGGGCGTCCAAGGGTTTCCCTTCAGCAAGAAATGACCGCATCCTGCATGTGCAGGGAAAACCACCGAATGACATCACAGGAGCTTCAGCAGCAGTGGTCAAACCAAACTGGTGTCCAGTGTTCCACCCGCACTGTACGTGGCCGACTTGTAGATCATGGCTTAAGGTCCTACAAGGCTGTCAAGAAGCCCCTGATCAATGAGAGACAGAGGTTAGCCCGGCATCATTGGGCCCAAGCAAACAAGAACTGGACAGCCAGGAATTGGAAGAAGATTCTGTGGTCAGATGAGTCCAGTTTCCAGCTTTATCTTCCTCCTGCTAATGTCAGGGTATGCAGAAGGCCAGGTGAAGCATTATCTCTAGCATGTACAGTACCCACTGTCAAGCATGGTGGAGGCAGTATCATGGTTTGGGGATGCATAAGTGTTGCTGGTGTTGGTCATCTCACTGTCTGTGATGGCACATTGAACTCTGCCAAGTATTGTGCCATTCTCGAAACCCACATGCTCCCTTCTGCACGTGCACTGTTCCGTCGAGGTCAAAACTGGATGTTTCAACAAGATAATGCCCCTTGCCACACATCCAGGGCCAGTAGAACTTGGCTGCAGGAGCACAGTATCCAGGTCTTAGAGTGGCCAGCTCAATCCTCGGACATGAGCCCCATTGAAAATCTGTGGTGGATTTTCAAAAAGTCTGTTTCAAGGCGTAAACCAAAGAATTTAGAAGAATTAAAAGCAGTAACTCAAGAAGAATGGGACAAGATTACCCCTCAACAGCGTGAAAGGCTCATGGGTAACATGCCAGCCAGGATTAGAGCTCTACTGCGTGATGTGATGGTTTATTTATTTTTTGTTCAGTTTTGAACACATTCTCTGTTATTTGTTGACTTTGATACCGACAATGTTGAGAACGGACAAATTGGAACTGTCAAGAATTTAGTTTTGTTAGTTTTTCTTGTAAACAATAAACGAAAAAAATATCATTTGTATTTGTTTGTGTCTGTCTAATGCAGCCACACCTTTTGAAACACAAAAAAGATTTTTCCACAAATATTTCATGATAATATTTGAGATTGTGTAAAATTTTAAGGGTGTCCTAAAACTTTTTTCCACCACTGTATATATATTTGCACGTGTATAGATGTAAAAACTGTATTTTATCAGGGAAGTGAACTGACCTACTGGGATTACTTACTGTTTTCTCTGACCAGGCAAAACTCCAAGGTGCTCTGGTTCTCCAGTGTCGAGTCCAGGTCAACTGCCACATTTGGCTCAGTTTGCTTCTCCAGACGGTACATGGGTCCTGTTGAAGAATGGTAGCATGAAAACACAGCAAAACACCTTAACTTTTTCAAAGTTTTAAAGTTAGTGGGGAAGAACTCTCACTCTTGTGGAATTCCAGCTTAATGGATAATTCTGTTTTATATGGCGGGTTTATTTTCAGCTCAGTTTTTGGCAAGTTGGTTTGATCAACCTGTCTAACTCTGATTGCTCATATTTGTTGACTCGTCATCTCTGACTTCCTTTTGGTGATGTCACCATGTTCGCAGTACTTTGGTGATTACAGTGTTATCACAACTAATAGGAATAGTTATGATCATCAAAAGGAATGGTAGGTACAAAGAAGCATATATGTTTATTTTAATTTTTGTTCTTTTTTTGACTTTCTTGTGCGTGGAAGGAAATTCTTTTTTCCAGCACTTTACACTATCAGATAACAGCATAGAATACAGCCCGCAGTATCAACATTAACATCATATACAGTGGCACACAACAGAAACATGCAATGACACACAGCAGTAAAGCCTGCTTAGCGAGGCCTGTCGTCAAAGGCAGCTATGGTTGTGGGGATCAGGCATTTCCCAAAGCGAGCCGTTCTGCACCTTAGTGCTCTGTACCTGCACCCCAAGGGCAGTACGGTAAGGTGTGCTTTTAACTATTGCTTTACTCACACACTCTTGTCACAGTGGGGTATTTCATGTCATAGAACAAAATGTAAAAGTCTCTTTAGCTTGTACTAACAGACCTTAATTCAGGCATCTATTCAAACACCCATTCAAATATGCTGACTCATTTCAATGCCTTAGTATTCATTTCTGGAGCGCGTGTACATGTTACAATGTTAGAATGGGTGCCACCACCCTTATGAGGAGAAGGTGGAAATAAGAAACCGATTGAAACTGAAGTGACTATTAATTGCTTTAACGTCAGAAGAGGTGCCGCCACAATAGATGGCTTTCTTGTTTACAAATATTACCAGCTGCACGCACATCCGGGGGGGGGGAAAAGCGTTGGTTGCTGGTCACAAGGTTGTAGGCAACCATTGTAAACAGCAGATTTGACATTGTTAGTAAGTTCTTGTTGACTTAATAAAAAAGAGCCATTTCAGAGTTAGATCTGTTGTCTTTCATTTGCATATTCATACGTTATTATGAAAATTGTTAACTAACTATAGTCGACTATTAGTAGCCCATTGTTATCAGGTCTCTGAATGAAATTTGGTAGGTTATTCAAATAAATGCTAAGCTAAATATAGCTAGCCAAAACACTTTCTGATATGTCCTTTGAATTTAACTCAACTAATCCTCTTCCTTTTTGACAATGGCTACATTTAACGTTACATGCACACTAATATTCCCCTATCATTCCATATATGACAATATTCTTAATTTGATGCAGGTCATATAAACAGCATATTTGGATATTATGAATTAGACCTGTTTAGAAAATTTAGCATTTTCCGATTAGGACGTGGGATATTATTCCCATTAGGCCCATATTATTTGGGTTTTTCTATCTCCACAGCACTGTGTCAGTATGGGAGAAAGGTTTGGTAGCAGTCATCATCATTTGCAAGAGGTTTGTATTTCTTTAAACAAATCACAATCGTTTTGGGCTGCTAAGCCCACGATGAGGCGACACTCACTGTAAAATAGTGTCGAGGGGAATTTGTTTTGGTGGAACACCAGGGGAGGCAAGCACTGTCATTAAAATGGCTTCTACATAAAAGAAAACACCACAAAAACAGTAACAAAAAGACAAACATAATTTGATAATCGGTGCCCTAGAGGAGCTTAAGTCATCTTAGTGTGAAGAAAACTTGGGACAGAGTGCTCCATCATATCTTCTGGCTTCGTCTGAAAAAGGGTGTAGCAACGGTGTATTATAAAACTTGCAACACCTGTCAGTTAACTGTAAAGCCTGACTAACAGATTTGACCAGCTCCATTGTTCCAAATTCCAGTGGTTGAGAAGCCTTTAAATATCTGCTACTTGATTGTGTGGGTCTGCTTCCAAGGAGTAAGAACTCAAAGTTTTTATTGACAGAGAAGTGTAAAAGTACTAAGTGCTCCTCCGGCTTTTCCCTTGAGCTCCATTAAAACTAAACCTCTATGGAAGGCACTGACTTCCTTTATGACTACCTTTGCTGTCCCAAAGTGGTGTAAACTGACCACGAGAGTCATTTCATGTCTCACACTTTTTCTCAGGTGGTAAAACAGTTGGGGCTCAAACATCAGGTGTCCAGTACATATCATCCAGAGTCCCGAGAAGCCCTTAAACATTTTCATCACACATTGAAGTCTTTGTTGCGTTCCTATTGTACTGAAGCCTTTCAGGGCTGGAAAGAGGGCCTGCCTAGGTCATTACTTGCAACGCAGGGGGTGTAATAGGGGAGCATAGGTTTCGGTCCTATTGACCTGATGTTTGGACACACAGTTCAAGGTCCACGGTTCAAGGAGTTAAAAATGTTGAGCTGCCTGATTATGTAAATGAATTTCTCTGCCTACTTTGCTGTGCAAAGAAAAATATGAAGGAGCTTTTTGATCACAAAACCAGAACCAGCCTATATAAGCCAGGGTATCAAGTTTTGGCTTTGTCACCTGTTGTGCGGTCACCATTTGAGGCAAAGTTTAGTGGGCCTTACAAAATAAAAAAACAATATGTCAGACAGGGATTATTTATACACACCAGATGGAAGAAAGGAAGTGCAGTGGTGCCATGTGAACTTATTTAAGCCCTATCACTCTGCTCACTCAGACGCTGAGGTAAAAGTCGATGATTTCAACAGACACCGTCACACTGGAGTTGGTAATGTCAGTGGCCAAAGTTGGAGTTGGGCCCTCAAGTGATTTTTATGTTCTATCTGAGCCTATCCTTACAGGTACTCACAGGTAACTCTGACTACCTGCACCACCTAGACATTCAGCTGGGTGGATGGGTGACTGACAATGACATACATGTAGGGGATGCTAAGCTTGTGAGACAACATTCCTACAGGCTGCCTAGAGGAATGCCTAAGCGGATGGAAAAAGAGGCAGAGTACATTTTAGAACATGGGATAGCAGAACCAGCACGCTCTAGCTGGGCTTTTCCATGTCTGCTGGCAGATAAGGCTGATAGGTTGGACAGATTTTGCACAGACGTCAGAAAGATTGATGTTGCATCAAAATAACACTTGAAATAAGGTTCTTATTCTTTTTCATCTGAATTCAGTGCATTTCCTGGAAGCAAAATATAAATTGTCCCCAATATATAAGCTAACTAAAAATTAAATGCCATCACCATGACTTCAGTGTGTCCTTTTAGATTTTAATGCATCGGGGATGCAGGACGCGTACCTAGCAACATCACTGTGCTTCACTCAGCCTGAAGCTTCCATGTGTGGTCCAAGAAACAAGCAATATCTGACAACATGAACAGAAAAACTAAACACATTGCAAGCACATCTGAAAAAGCTAGAATTATTCATCATTGATGAAGTGGCTATGGTTGAGGCAGATCTGCTTCACCACATTCAATGCTACCTACAACATATTACAGGCCTAACAGATCCAAACTCTCCCTTTGGGAGCATCAACATCGTAGCTGTTGGCGACCTAGACCAGCTGGACAAAGTCACATACTTGAACTTCCCTCAGACAGCTATGCCAGATTGCACGGGTCACTGTGGGAGGAACTTTCAAATAATGGAACTCACTGAAAGCATGCGCCAAAAGGAAGATCAAAATGGTTAACGGACCTGCATTTGTGTAAAGCCATTCTAGTCTTTCCACACATTTTTTTTGCACAACTGCTTCTGAGAGTCCACAGAATCAGTTGTTCAGAAGAAGACACCAAATTGCTTTAATCAAGAAATCTCAAAAAAAAGAAGCTTCGTATCCGGCAGAGGCCCTGCATGTATTTAGGACAAACAAGAGGTCAATGAGCACAACTTGGAACACCTAAATAAGCTTCCATGTCAGATCTTTCTATATTAATGCCACTCATACAAAAAAAGATATGTAGACTGGTCTACCTGAAGTTGCTATTCCCTCCAAGCCATCAGACACCGGATTGCGAACAGTTGTGTTTGTAGCCATTGGAGCCAGTCATGGTGACCATGAACATCAATCAATTCAATTTTATTCAGCCCAATAGAGACACATGGTGGTATCTCTCTAATCTTATGCTAACACTAAGGAGGTGTCCACCCTATCTGTAATGTAGCTTAACCTTAATGTTGATCACTGTCTTTACAATCAGGTAGGCCTGTTTCATCCTCATGGACCTCACTCATCAACTCAGTCTTAGTATTGGGAGAATATTCAGGTTTGCTGATCATATTCTGATCACATGATTGATATGCCAGTGAAAGCCAGAAACCACTATTCCAACACAGTGTTGGATTATTGTAAAAAGGTTATATATTGATCATTTATATCCATTCTCTAAATGAGCGATATGTAGAGGATGTGAAGCTTAGTTGTAGGGGACAATTACTGTGTGTGTAGTAGACAGAGCTGCAGGCGCCAGTACCCAGAGATAAGAAAGAACACCAAGACAATAACAAATACCTTATAAGCACAGAATGTCCTAGGATAGTGAGCCTTCTTGTACATCACTGACAACAAGTTCTCATACACAGCTGATGCGCTAAAGCACACTTTAGCAGTGTGCATGTTTTTGTTTAACCTTGCTTTGCAGGAGCAGCTGACGTGAAAGCAGTAAGGCCTGGCGGAGTCAGAAGGAGGGAACGGAACTGCAGTGGAAAAACAGCCAATCATCTTGCGTGCACATTTCATAACTGTAACGCCTTATTAAAGTGTCCAGGCAAAGTTAGGAGTCAGACTTCATGAACTGACGGCACCGGTTGCAGACAGGGATGTGAAGTTGGACACAGAGCTCTGTATCTCGTAATCTTTTTGATTTTTGGAATAAATAGAAGTTAACTGGGACCATCTACTCTCCTGTTATTCTTCATCAAACGAACATGCGGAGTTTGTCTTAATGCTGATTGGTTACTCTTTTAAGGAAGAAGAAAAAGAGACATCTCCAACAACAGCCACACTGTTAAGACCCTGGTCTGTGTTTGTATAAAGAGAATGTGTGTATAAGAGCATGAAGAGGATAAATCTGATTTGTGTGAGTAAATACAGTAAATGATCAATACTTTCCTAAATGTAATGAGACAAAGGCCCTTTTCTGTTTCTGTGTGAGGATGTACACACATCTGTGTGTGTGTGTGTGTGTGTGTGTAGATGGTGGAAGGGTTGATTGATTAAGTTACCATCTGAGAATTTTGCCACAGACTGCAATAAAAAGTTTTTCATAAACTAATCCTCCTTTAGAAAAAGGAAAAGTATAATAAACAGCAGCTAGACTCACCTTCAGACAATGTGTAGATTCCTTGTTTTGATGGCAAATTCAACTTAAGTCTTATGTCTCACAGACTGAGGCGTCAATTTAAACTCCAATAAACTTCAGGTTTTAATTGAGGTTCATAATGTACACAGTTGTACTTAAACTAAATGGACCAGTGTGCTGAAAGAGAAGCAACCAAAAATGACGTACGAAGACATAATGTCTTTACTATGTCCAGGGTTTTCCACATGATGATGATTAAAACATCTGCTGCCACATTAAATTTTCTATTTCTGGAGCTGGACCTTTCATTAGGTGCAAAAAAGGAATATATATACCATTCAGTTATTATTTGCTCCGCAAACGGAGGGCATGGACATAGCAGCAGAACGACACACAGTGACAGTGAAATTTAACCTTCGGGGCAACCCCCCTACCCTCCCATCCATTGTCAGCTACTGCCACACATAGATTGTAGTACACTTATTAAAAACTATATAATTTCCATGGCTACAAATAAAAGGACAGGGTGGTAAATGAGACAAGTGTCATTACCTGAGCCCTTCTGTGAGCCTTTCCTCTTCTTGAGTGCTTTCTGGAGAATTTCTTTCATGGTTACCTTCAGACTGTCCACAGGGATTAGAGAGAAACCATGAGCAGCATTTCTAAAAAGGATAAAAAGCAGAAAAGGTTAAGAGCACCTCTGCAGACTTATCTTAATCATCAAGACAGACAAAATTTAGTAAAAAACACTCCACAACAAGTGAAGACTCCAGGCTGTTCATCTTTCTGAATAGACATGTGAGCCTCTAGTATCACTAGGGGTGGGTAGTAATGCATTACAAATAACACACATAAGTAAATAAGTAGCTTTTTTAAGGAACAAGTACTTCTTATGTTACTTACAGACACAGGTAACCTATAGAGTTTTGGGACTTTGAAGAATAACAAACCACTATTTATGACCAAATTATGGAAGTCCAAGGGGACCCTTTACCATTTCTTGGCACTGTATACTGTACTGTGTACTTCACAATACAATGAGGGAAAAAAATGGCTGTTTGTTAGTATTCAGGTCCAGGCCAGCATCATTACACATGAATTATTTTTGTTCCACAGCCATGAAGACCTTCAATATATGATTAACAGGCCGTGAAGACTGGATATCCTCTGAAAACCAAGCTCTGGTACCAATACCAATAGTTTTTTGATACGCCGCTTTGAAAAACACACCGTTTTCTAGACTATGGCCAAAACTTAATACTCGAAATAACAGTTGCAGCTCAGGTCCACACCTACCTTTAACATAACAATCTGTTTGAACAAATTTTAATCCCGTTTTCGTCCCTTGCTCAGTATGGAGACAGCCTTGGTAAAAATCACTAATGATCTCTTAATGGCAGCTGACTGGTCTTTTAACCATTCTCATTCTTCTCGATCCAAGTGCAGCCTTCAATAGCATTTTACATAATATCCTTCTAGAGAGACTAGTTAGCATTGGTATCACTGGCGACCCTCTTGCCTGGTTTAAGTCATATCTCTCTGGCCGCACTCCCTTTGTTTAACTTAGAAATTTTAGATCCAAGTCTTTTCCAGTTACTAGTGGTGTTCCTCAGGGCTTTGTCTAAGGTCCCCTTTTATTTATTATCTACCCTCTATCTCTTCACTATATCTTCAGAAAATTCGGCATTCAATTCCACTGCTACGCAGATGACACCAAGCTCTATCTATCCACCAAGCCTACTTCCACTCTTCCACTCAATTCACTTTGACTGCTCATTAGATATTAAATCGTGGCTCTCGTACAACCCTCTCAAACTTGACAGTGATAAAACCGAGGTTCTCTTTGTAGATACTGAATCTGACCATTGACAAGGCCATCCTTCCCCTCAGGTTAAGAGTCTGGGTGTCATCGTGGACAGGACATTGTCCTATACTTTCATCTATGTAATATAAATTGTCTTCGCCCATCCCTTACACCTCACAGCACCGCTATCCTTGCACTATTATTATTATTATTATTATTGCACTTCTGTCCTCTTTGGTCTCCCTCTCAAGTGTCTTCCTGAACTCCAATTGGTCCAGAATTCAGCCACCCATATCATTACTAGAACCTCCTCCGCAGATCTCATCACTCCTGTTCTCCAGCAGCCTCACTGGCTTCCTGTTAAATGTAGCATCGATTTCAAGATTCTGCTTCTAACCTTAAAGGCTCTTCATGATTACACCCCTTCATACCTTTCTGAACTCCTTCATTTCTACACACCCTTCCATACTCTTAGATCCTCTTCTGCAATCCAACTCACATCACCATCTGCCCACTGGACTACCATGAGTTCTAGAGCCTTCAGCCCTTCTGTCCCCGGCCTTTGGAGCTCTTTCCCCCATGACATTCACAGTATTGAATCCCTTTCCACTCTCATATCCCATCTGAAACCTTTTCAAGCTGCCATATTTGGTCTGATTTAATGGTGACACACATAGAGACTTGCACTGATGATGACTTTATGATAATGAGGTTTTTGTGGGTACATGAATGCAGCACAGGCAGAACGCCTCATAAGTTCATTTTCTTTCCTTGGCAGCAGTTTGTGGAGTTTTTTTTCGTGAGGTGGATAACTGATCAGTTGAGCTGATCAGACTGATGGAAGGAGCAGCTGCTGCAGACGCAAACTGCAGGTGCAACAGGGGTTGAACACGGCTTAGTGTATGATATGTCTTCATCCTGACTGCACTGCATTCTCCGTTTCCTTGCAGTTCTCTTACTTATGCAACTTAAGTTACATCCAGTAACAACTGTTACTACTGGCAGAACATCACCAGCAAAAACACTGGGGGTTTTTGCAACTTCAGTGTTGAGGATTGCTATGTTTATTACAACGTTAGTAATATCTACTGCCTTATGTTTGACACAGCTCCAGTCCCTCACTGGAGCAGCAGCTCAAGTCTCTTGGGCCATCTGTGGCACAGCAGCCTTCAGTATTGACAGACTGTTACTCATGATATGTAACCAAACAGATAGTGCTGTGGGCGGGACAGTAAGCAAAACTATAAAGTGATGACTACCACAGACAAAGAGAGGCAGTTGCATCAGAGCCAAAGCAGCACATTTTTCAATGAATTTATTTATTCAGCTTTTGAATAAAACAAAAGGTGATTTAAATCATAAAAACAGTAATGACAATAATAATAGTGATAATAAAAAAAGTGTGCAACCAAAATATGTGCTGGAACAATCAAGTAAGATGGTTGGTAGCACCAGTACTACCAGAGGAAGAGTTAGTCTGGTGCCCTGAGGAGCCAAAAAGCACTAATATTAGATACTTTGTAGACATAAAAACACGTTAAGTCAGGAGAACCACAACATTCACGTTTCTTCCCACTGACGCTTACATGAATATGTTCCTTATTTTTCACTTACATTCTGACAAACAGTGACTGTCTGGAAGCTAGGCCAGGTGAGGAGTATTTTTCCACCAAGGCCAGAGTGCTGAAACCAAATTTGTGGATTGGCTCATTGGAGTCTAGTGGAGGGAAGTCTGTGTCCACCTCACCATCATCCTCAGCGATGTGGAGGCAGTAAGCGTTCACATTCTCACTGTGGAGAGATGTACAGACAAGTGCAGAGAGAGTCAGAAGAAGACTATGTTCTACAGAAATTAACACTGTATATAACTGAGGTTCAAAAGTCATTGTACACACTTAAGTTTGGGTTCTCGCCCCTCGCTTGTGTACTGCCAACAGATGAGGCCAATGAGGTCGTGGACGCGGGCGTTGGCAATGGTCACCACTGTCATTGGATGCAGCTTTTCCTGAGCTATCTGCATTGAGAGGTAGACGTCTATCTTCTTTGTAGCCGTTGTGCCAATGTGGCCCTAAAAGGTGAAAAGACAGTGAGTACAACATGCAGAGAAAAACCCTGATTACAGGGAGAAAAGGGATACATAAGTGTCTTATAAGACTGCTTTACCCCCTTGGGCCATGGTCTATGACTTGATGTTAATATCTTGGTCGTATACTGATGTTGTTCTATTGTTCCTAATCTTTGATCTTTTACTATTGCTATGTTTTGCATCTTTTACCTTTTTTTTATTCTTATAATAACTTTGTATTTTTTATTGCTCTGTGTTCATGCCTTAATGTATTTCTTTTTCTTTCTCTGAGAAGCACTTTGAGCTGCATTGCATGTATTAAAGGTGCTATAAAAATAAAATGAATTATCATTATAAAAAAATTCACATCAGTCAGTATAGATCATGAATAATAAACAATAAACAATAATTTACAAATTATTATTTTTTCAAGTTTTAAAGCTATTTTTCCTGAGTGAATGTTGAAGAAACCATAAAGTTCACTGCAGTTTAAACTATTCTTTATTGTCAGAACATGACACACACTTTTCCAAAAGCAGAGTGTTTCACAAATCTGAGCTAGATTCAAAACAATTACAGTCTTTGATATTTCTGGTAAAAACTATTTATGAGTATTAAATGGGAACACCACCTAAATTAAGAATGGCCTAGGAATGTTCAATCAATATTTGGAAACATGAGCTGCTCTCTCTTACAGCTAGAAACCAGAGAGGGAAGTCTCAAACTTGTGATGTCATAGGGTATAAAGTAGAGCTGGGCGATGTAGGCAAAAATTCATATGTGTGTATTTTCAGGCTGAATGGCGAGACAAGATATATATCTCGCTACTTTCTACAAAATGGGCTACATGTTCAGTTGCAAATCAAAGCCACATTTGAGATGTCACAAGAACTTTTACAAAAACACACTGTGATCAAAGTAAAATGCAAAGACAGGGATTTTTTCCCTGTTTGAAAATGTACAGCTGCACAACACCTCAATGAAAAATTATATAAAAGAAATAGCAAGGCTCTATGTTAACTTTCTGCACAAAGCACTGGAGCAACAGAGGTTTAAAGGCTTGCAGCACAGGACACAAAACTATAACATGAGTTTAAAAGTATCAGGTAGACCAGTATCCATTGTAGTTTTGAACTGGAAAATGATTTAAATCTTTTTACTTATTTAGGTCATTAATTGAATGAATGCACATAGCATCAACAGAGAGGCTGAGATAGGAGGAAGGAGATACTTTGTCGGTGTTATGTACATCTTGTATATGAAATGTCTGTGTTGACGCTGCATTTTTTAAACCCATCTGTTGCCTGCATCCAGCCGCTGTCTCAATGTCACACAATAGACTACAACTACCAATAAAAGATGAACTGCTATGTGCAATGATTTGGGGTGGGCGATATATCAAATATACTCGATATATCCTGGCTCGTTCCACATGAGATGTATGAAATGACTATATTGCAAACATCCAGTACAAATTGTCACATGGCTGTTTAAAACGTCAACTCTTTAGAGTTTCGCATCTCTTACTCTCTGTTAATACTCCTCTCACAGCAAGCAGCACACTCCCCTGCCCCTCCAGAAAACTCTCCAACTCTATTTTTGTATAAGGAGATGAGGGAAGAGAAAAAATTGAAGAGCCCAGGAAGACAGTGAACAAGACGCGGTTATCTGCAAAGTATGTCCCAAAACCATTGTCACCAAAGGTAGCAGTACCACAAATTTGTTTCAGCACCTGAAATGCCATCCACTACAAAACGAAGAATGCCTCAAACTCCATATGTCCACATCTCCACCTACAGCACATAAAACATCAAAGGACCCAGCCCAGAACCAAATGACTCTGGCTTCTTTGTTTGCCAAATCAGTCCCATATGACAAAAAAAAGTCCTAAATGGAAAGAGATAACAGACACAGTAACAAAAAACAATGGCAAAAACATGGCCCCCGTAAGTGTTGTGGAAAAGCCAGGATTCAAAAATCTCATTAAGACACTTGACCCAAAGTATGACTTGCCTGGTTGCAATTTTTTTGCAGAGAAAGCATTACCAAAGTTGTACATTTTAGAAAGAGAAAAGGTGGCCCACCAGCAACAAATATGACCCACTTCTCCACAACTACGGACCTATGGTCCAGCAGTATCTGTGGGCCTTATCTCAGCTAAGTTTGTGTTTGGAGGTAAGCACTGGATAAAGAATGACAGAGGGGGAGAAAATTGAGAATTGTGTGTAACTGTATGATTGTGTTCTTTATGTTTTTCAGAATAAACATAATATTCTGAAGAATATATTGAAGATAAAAAAACAGGAACAAAATGTGGATTAACTCACCTTGCCATCAAATTTGGAGTATTCATTAAAGGGGTTGTTAAGCTGCTGGGGACACTGCTCAAGCCGCAATGAAAGAGTGGATTTGGTACCTGTTGTCCGAGGCCTGTCTTTAAAGTCCCGTTTCTCAAACAGAGACCCCAGATCCTCAACTGGACAGAAAAAATTAAACAATAAACAACATGCAGTTAACACTTGAGTTATTTTCAATACACTGATAATGGTTGTTACTTTCTTTTTATTGTAGGAAAATATCCTGAAAATGGAAGGATGTCTGGATAAAAAAAACTCTCATAATTTTTGTGATTAAAACTAATTAAGATTAATAGAGGTGTGGACATAACTACATCGTGACTGGGTGCATGTGTTTACCAGTTGTCACCAACCGAAGGATGATTTTCTTCCTTGTTTTACTGGAATATTTAAAAGGTAAAATTGTCCAGTAATTCACAAGGCCTGTGGCCACCAAGTTTTATCAGGTGTTGACAATGAGACTGTATTTCCAAATGAGACTGCATGTCTAAATAAAAGCTTAAAAAATATATATACATATATATCACCATACTGTGAGTCTTCGCAAGCAGTTCAGTTCCACAAACATCCTTAATCATTTGCACCTTTTAGTTTAACATTCTATGAAAACAGCAAACAGTACTTGCAGCCTGATAGTCAGGGATTGAGACTAAAGGTGTTCTCTTGTCCCAGGGACCATATTTAATGTGTTTGGGATGAAAAGAGATCCCTGAATGCCTACGGGTCAAAAGAAATTTTTGAATGTATGTATAACTATTGCTTAGCGCAAAAGACAAAATGAATCAACCAACTACAACAAAGTGCATGTTGATGCTGTTATGACTGGGAGGTGAGCTAGTTTGCAGGCGGTGGGCAGCAGAGTTTTCAGCTGATGGAGTTAACAGTTAACAGAGCTAGACACAGCAAGACTGACACTGTTGTTCCACACAAATGCTGAATTGGTTTGACTTGGTTTTACTTAGTACCTCAGCCCAGCAAGGCAGGGAATTGCATTTCCATTACAACAGGGCTACCTGTTTGAAGGTATGTCTTTACTGCGGAAGGCTTGTCTTGAGTGGTGACATTTGAAATTAGCAGGTTGATCCACAACTAGAGGTCCCCTTTTTTGCTGTGACTGTTATTTTACATCACAAAGCACAACAGGTAAAAGAAGTTTACCTGTTGGAGGCGAGCTGTTAGGGCCAAAAGCTCACCTCCAAGCAGGCAGCGTTGAAGTCTTGCTGACTGCAGCCAACACCTGACACCCCCTCTTCTCCCCCTTTCAAGACTTATCTTATCCCATCTGTCTGTGCAGGAGACCAAAGACAAAAGCATTTCTAAAAGTTTCTGTGTGTTCAGCTCTCAGTACTTTTGCAACTTCTAACTGACTCTCTGTTTAGTTTCTCTCCTGCATCCTGTTATAGCCTACTTTAGATATCTGCTTAATTTTAACTGTCCGCTGCATTCGAGTCGGGTTAAGATACTGCTGTTGAAAGCTCAACATGTCCTTATTTTCCTGCTTCACAATAAAAGCTTTTAAATAATAAAACAACAGTAGACCTTATTGTAAAATTCCATAGGAAATGAATTGTCTTTTTTCATCGAATTAGTGGATCTCTGTTAGCGGCTCTTTAATAAAAGACAAGTCTACTAACACTGCACGGAGGAAGTGTAAAAGCAGAAACAGCCACAGTGAGATGTTAGATGAAGAGCTGCTGACAACAGGCTCTTACTGCACTTCTGCAAACAGCTCACCTCCAACAGGTAAGGGTTCTTTAACCAGCCCTGCTGTGTGATGAAAAACACGTGCAACTAGATAACAAGGGACTTCAGCCGTGGGTCAGCCCGCTGCTTTTAAACGTCATCACTCAAGACAAACAGTCGTCAGTTAAAGACACACCATTTAGCAGGTAGGCCTGATGTAATTGAGATGCAAATTCCTGCCACACTGGGCTGACATGCTAAGTCAGAACAAACCAAGCCAAGCCAGCACCGGTGTGCAAAAAGTGTTAATTAGTTGTTGATGTATGTATTTTTAAAAAATAAATAAAAAACCTTACCTGACTGGGAGGATGTCCTCTCTTTCCATTGAATGTTTTTACATTTTATTTGGTTCTGCCGTTCCTTCCTTAACCTTTCAAGTCTTTGGGCTGAAAAGAAAGAACAACTTTTACATCTCAGTGGTAGGCAAATAAGCTGCTCAAAGTTGCTCAAAACCTGTTAAAACAAAAAAATTCAATATTATGTACACCACGCCACTGAAAAACTACTACAGCATACTTTGGTTCAATCGTTTATCTTTAAATGGACCTGTGAAAGTTGTACGAGAAGAAAAGGACATTTGTTTTCAGTGAGACACACTCACTCTCTGCCATGTGATATTTTGACAGTCACACACAGAATAGTACTTACACCAAATGTCATCATGTTTTATGAGATACAATTTGTATATTTTAGATTAAAACGTCTTTTTCTACATCCCTCTCATCTTACCAGCAGCCCCAGGTTTCTCGCGGCTGTCTTGTCGGAGTCCTGATGAGATAGCCACCACAAGTCAGTACTCAATCTCAAGTCTCAACATCTTCAAGGGTTTCAGTTTTCGACCCACAACCTTGAACCATGACCAGCAGCAATCCACCAAACTCAGTACAAAACTCAAGAGAGCCAAAAAGGGACATGCTGTCTTCTTTTGGACTCTCTCTACCACCAAAACCATATTACAAAAACTGTTGCAGCCAAATCAAAGGTTGGAGGGTGAAGCAAATGAAATGCAGAGGGCAGATCAAATAAAAGCAGTAGGTACACACACTGTGCTTCAAGATATGAATGCGGCAGATTTATTTTAATTACTTTAGAATTAATGTCTTGTGGTTGTATGCCGCCAACCACTCAAGTAGTTTATGAGCACATTGGAGAAGTGTACCTCAACAGCTTGCTGCCAGAAAGCTCATTCTTACCAAAATCTATTAATTTATACCCAAACCACGATCAAATGTTTTCCTAACCTTAACCACGAAAACTGCTTTCTGGCAGAAAGCCTTCCAGGGCAACTTCTCCCAACAGCAATTTCCATCCATGTCTGTCCAGACAGATATGTAGGGATGACTTTGGAGGAATTTAATAAAAGGTACTATAAAATAAAAGCTGGTAGTCAAATAAAAGCCAGGTCTGTAATATAAGCCAGGGGCATGGTCAGCATGAACAAACCAAGGCCAGCCCCAAATACAGACCAGGAAAAAAAAAACAGAGTCAGATCAAAGACGCATTTATAAACCTATTTTTTATCATTCTTTTATATTATTCTTATTATTATTGTTATATTTGCGCCATTCCACATGTGAACTTTGTTGAACAATTATTGAACAATAAAATTATATTAAATTTGACAATTAACACCTTGTTATTCTGGTTTACTAATCTACAACAGTCCTAAAGCAGGTCAGGTATACAGGTATATATACACAGGTATATATATAAACAGGTATATATATATATATATATATATATATATATATATATATATATATATATGTGTGTGTGTGTGTATATATATATATATATATATCCATATACATATATATATCCATATCCATATATATATATATCCATATACATATCCATATACATATATATACATATACATATCCATATACATATATATATACATATATATATATACACATACATGTATATATATACACACACATATATATATATATATATATATATATACATATATATATATATATATATATATATATATACACACACACACATATATATGTATACATATATATATATATATATATGTATGTATAGAGAGAGAGAGAGAGAGAGAGAGAGAGATAGATAGATAGATAGATAGATAGATAGATAGATAGATAGATAGATAGATAGATAGATATGGGTCCTTAGGATGTCATCATCTCCCCAACAATCCGAGATTGGGTACCAAGCCCCTGTAGATACAAACAGCCTTAATGAAAGACCAGCTGACCTGAGAAGGAAGATCGTGAGCAAACTGTAAACCTGGAGCCTCCGATGAATCCTGAAGCTGAGTTGCGAAGTACCTTCAGATAATCTGCTAGAAGATGTGAATGCTGCCCTAAATACCATATCTACAAGGACCATCACTGCGACCAACAAGCTGATTCACAGTACAGTAACATTAATCCTGGAGATGCTCGGATACAAGATGGACAAGGTACATAAGAACCAGTACCCTCCATGGAAGAGACAGTTGGAGGCCAAGATAAAGGCAACACGGACAGAAGTTAGCCAACTCACAGAGCTTCTACACCACCATAATCCAGTCTGTTCTCTGCACGTCCAGTGCACAGTCACAGAGTGGCAGAACAAACAACACTTGCACCCTGAATATTGTATTGTATTTTTCACATTTTTATATTTATATTGATGTATATTTGCACAGTTTCTTGTATATTTGTATATTTTGCATTTTACACTGGTTATTTAATTTTTAGTACTTACACTGAACAAAAATATAAACGCAACACTTTTGTTTTTGCTCCCATTTTTCATGAGCTAAACTCAAAGATCTAAAACATTTTTTTATCTACACAAAAGACCATTTCTCTCAAATATTGTTCACAAATCTGTCTAAATCTGTGTTAGTGAGCACTTCTCCTTTGCCGAGATAATCCATCCCACCTCACAGGTGTGGCATATCAAGATGCTGCTTAGACAGCATGATTATTGCACAGGTGTGCCTTAGGCTAGCCACAATAAAAGCAACCAAAGGTAGCAGGACTACCAATTTACTGCAGCACCTCAAACAGAGGCATGCTGCCGAGTGGGAGAGGTGTTGCTCCCTACGAAATGAACGAGGCCACGGCAGCCCCAGCACTGCCGCCAAAAAACGACCTAACGTCTTGGAAACATTTACAAACTGTATCCCGCATGATAAGAAAGGGGCCCGGTGGAAAGCGATCATGGATGCAGTCGCGGTGTACATTGCAAGAGATATGGTGCCCAATCAAAAAAGGGTCACAGACATTTTATGTTTTGCATTGTGTCACTGTCAGTTTGAAACTAGAAAAGCTTACTAAAAAGTTACATTTTCACTGTTGTTTACAATGGAAGGCTACAATTTGATGCTGTTGATTATGCAGTGAATGCAGATGTTTAATTTTGTTTACATGATTCAGGGAATCAAAATAGTGACAGTTTTTGTATACCATCTTGGAATATAATATGTTCTATTGTGTGAAATCATTTGTCATATAAAATGAAGAAATGTGTGATGCTTCAGCAGTCTAAAATGTGCTTGTTTTGCAGGATGGAAAATACATATGAAAGAGTAGAGTTGCGCAAGATATGGGTCACAGTAACCAATGTGCCTTCCTGTGTAAGATTATGTGTCATATATAATGTAAACTACTGTGAGGATTGAGTTTAGTAGAAGGCGCCTGACTTCTAGAGTGGAAAAGTACAAGAGGAGGGAGGAACATGGTGTGAGATATGACTACTGTAGCTTCAGCAGTTGATTATAACCTTATCTGGTAGAAAGAACACTGAGTGCCTAGCTTAGATAGCACAGATGCAGGAGTGTGGGAAACTGTTCCGTTTTTGTCTCTCTCAAAACAGGAAGCATGCGGATGGAGAAAGATCACCACGAGGTGATCACATGCTGCGGGAACCAATCAGAAGAGGACATCACCATGCGTGCACTGTGATGCTTCTTACGCTTAAAATCCTGGGTCAGGAAAAGACAGTTAGTCAGACTTCATGAAATGACGCACTTTGTTGCTTGTCAGGGACAGGAAGATCAGACCCAGAGCTGTGTAACTTTATTCCTTTACTGCTTAATAAACATATTAACTGAGACCGAATATCTTCTCCTATTGCTTCATTAAAAGAACACGCAGGACTTGACTCTCACATAGTCTCTGTTGAATTGTAGGATGAGCCAAAGTCCAACAACCACAGACACCTTTTTATTATGCAAAACATGTTAAGGTAACTGAAAGTTATGTTTGCACTTCACTTTATCAACCTCGATAGGGGAAATATACTGAATAGCAAAACTTGTGTTTAAAAAACTTGTGTAAATGTTTTGTCAAAAAGGGGTCACATAATTTTATGTTTTACTTATTTTTTAAGTTAGTTTGAGGGTACATTGTGTCACAGTCAGTTTGAAACTAGAGAAAGCTTACTGAAAAGTTACATTTTCACTGCTTACAATGGCAGGCAGGGCCTGCCATCTCTGCTTTTAGGCTTTTTTCTGGTTGCACTTTAACCCCAGAGGAGGAAATGAAAACAAAATAAAGCTAAAACTTGTTTTGAACCATTTCTTTGTCATCTGCAAATTGATTTTAAGTTGGGGGGGGGGGGGTCAATTTAATTTTTATTTTTTAGGCCATATCGCCTAGCCCTATGAGACACTCAAAACTGCCAAACAAATACTGATAGCTCTCTCTCAGGATGTTCTCCACTGAACCAGCTAAGGTGTTCTCTCAGCGGCTGGGAAATAACAGCAGGTCAGACCCACCAAGAGCTGAGATGGAAACATACTGGATGGGCATATGGGAAAGAGAAGCATCACACACTGATGACCAATGGCTATGACCTCAGAGCTGGCCACAGCAACCTCCCTGAACAGGAACCAGTAACCATCTCAATGGCAGACATCCAGGAAAGAGTGTCAAAGATGAAGAGCTGGACAGGACCGGGCCCTGATATGATCCATAGATACTGACTGAAGATGCTAACTGCACTCCATGAACACCTGGCAGCACAGATGAACCAGCTGCTAAGGGATGGGACCCACCCAGAATGGCTGACACAGGGCAGGACAGTCCTGATCATGAAAGACCCACCCCATCCAACTACAGACCGATAACCTGTCTCTCCACAACATGGAAGCTCCTTAGTGGATTTAATAGCTATTTGCCCAGAGAGAATGTTGACCTGGACATGTTGCTGACAAGAACCAGCTCTTAACTCACTGAGCTAATTTTCTGCAAGTGAGACCCAGTGTGTGGCTTCTAAAATAGACTCGGGGAGTCACTGACCGGGCTGCAGTTTTCAAGGCGGATTTCAAAAATGGTCAAAATGTCACAAATTCTCAAATTCTGTTATCTAAGCAATAATCTGATAATACATAAATTACATCTAGACAGCATGAAAATGTTGGTGATTTGTTTTTAACAATAAGTGCTTTGCTTCACAAGAGAAAATCTGATTTAAAAATACCACTCTTAAAGTGACTGCAGTTGTTCTAAAAATATACATATTGCATCTTGACAGCATTGAGATGATGGTAATTTTTTTTTTAATATATTTTTGGGGCTTTTTTGCCTTTAATGGAAAGTGAGCGTCGCGAGAGTCAGGAAATGGAGAGACAGAGAGGGGGATGACACACAGGAAAGGGCCTTTCAATGCAGGATTCAATCCGCAGCCGCCTGCATTGAGGGCTGTATTTTCTTTCATGGAGCTGCTGCTCTACCAACTGAGCTAAACACCGCCTCCATGTTTTATTTTTAAGAATGATTGATTTGCTTCATAAGTAAATAACTGTTGTTTAAAATACCATTCTTGCATTGATTCTGATATGTACTCGTCAAACATCATCTACCATGACTCTAAAATTTAATACATTTGTTTCTCAAAGACTCTTTGTAGTTTTGATGTGTCATACTCATCCCCCTTGTTGGGTCTTGAACCCAGAGTCCTTGGCACTGTGATCCAGCTCCTAACTCACTAAGCTAATTATCTGGAAGTGAGACCTGGGGGGTATTCCATCAAGCCAGCTAACCGCAAATCCCCGCTAATTTCGATAAGCCGCGCTAGTTTTAGAGAGAGTTCGGTTCCATTACTCTCGCTAACAGGAACCTCAGCTGAGTTACTGGGGTAACATATGCTCCTGAACTAACCTGCTCCATGGCAGGTTAACTATCAGGCTTAATAAATCTGTGTTACAAAGAATATGTACCTGCAGTAAACAGAGTCTCAAACAAACAGTTCCTCACACTTTTCGCTTGGTTATCCGTGTTGTCCGAAAACAAAGTTGACAACTTCAGCAAAAATGAATTCACAGCACATTCTTGGTTAGTTTCGTCGAATTCCCAAGGATTAAAATTTAAAAAAAAAAAGTGTTGTCATGATGATATCTTGAAATATTAAAATTGTTAAAATTGTTTTCTCTTCAGAGTAGAGAGCAGCAGAGTGCTCTTGTCCCCCGACTCTAATGCGGGCGCCTTGGGTTCGAATCCATGCTGTGTAAAATGTTTTTGTGTTTAGTCTTCACCTTCAGAGCCGTGCGTTTAACACTGTTGACACCACTCCTGTGTAGAGATAACACAATTTGGCATATTAGTTGGTGCAAAGTACACTACACATTAAAAAAAAATTGTAAACCAAACAAAACTTCCTTGCAGAATTCAATTTCTATGAATTAATACTGTGCACATATTGAACCTCAAACACGGGTCTCCCACGTCAATGACGGTGGCAATTCCTCTCCGCTACTGACAAGACATACTGTATATGATGAACACAGTCTAAACATAAGACATTAAACATTGATGTAAAAGTTAACTTACGCATTTAAGCAGTCTGCAATCTTCTGCCACGCCATATCTCTTGCCTTGACAATAACAACAGTATTTCCTTTTCTGGTAATTGCAATTCTATACTCTTCGTAAAGCTCCACAAGGAGCTTTTGCTCCGTGCTGTTGAAGAAATCAGCCCTAGTTTTCTTGTCTTTTTTCAACATGATCGCGTTTTCGACAATCGCATGTTCTGGGCTTCTTATGTACCCCGTGCGCGCACCTAACGCAAGACTTGATAAGCCTGGCTGAAGTTAACGCTGATGAGGTGCAGCTGAAATGTGTTAGTGGAACGGCTTCAGCCTGAGGTGGAAGCTGATGCTAATTCAAATAAGGCTTAATCACTTAAGCACCGCTATCATTAGCGACTTTGGTGGAATACCCCCCGGTGTGTGGCTTCTCAGATAGACTCAGGAAGTCACCGACCAGGCTGCAGTTGTTGTGGCAGATTCCAAAAATAGTCAAAATGTCACAAATTCTATTATCTAAACAAAAATCTGACAATACATAAATTGCATCTAGACAGCATGGACATGTTGGTGATTTGTGTTTTGCTTCACAAGAGAAAATGTGATGTTTAAAAATGCCACTTTTACATTGACTCCAGTTGTTCCCATGAGAGCAGAATTCAAAATGTTCTAGAAAATTCAGTTTTGGAGACAAAATTCTGGTATTTGCCAAACTTCATCAACCACGACTCCAAAATATTGTCAATTTTTTTCAGGACTGCACTGTAGGCTCAATTTTTGATAAATCAAGAATCCGAGAAACAAGTTTTGTGGAGGACAGTCTGGAGATGCTCTCTAGCAAGTTTGGTGACAATTGAGCAAAAATTGTCGGAGGAGATACGTTTTATAAGTTTTACAGTTTTTGGAAAAAAAAACAGAGTGATGGACTTCATAATTTGTAATGAGTCTAAATGGACAAACGCTTCTGCAGTACTGGGGCTACACTGTGGTCAAGTTTCAAAACTGTAGCATGTATCGGGGCACAATAAACGCAATAATCTGGCACAATAATCTGGCATGGGGTCGGACATTTCTGTAAAGTTTGGTGAGTATTTGCCCATGGGAAGTATGATTTCCTCGGAAGAAGAAAGAAAGAAAGAAAGAAAGAAAGAAGAATTCTTCCGATTACAATAGGGTCCTTGGCTGTTTAGCAGCCCGGACCCTAAAAAGAAAGACAAGACTTTCTATCACCTTCAAGACAACGCCAGCTAGGGCAGAAATAAGAACTTCTGGTTTGTCAGTATTTAGATATAGCATTCAGTTTGTTAGCTTTAATTTTGTTTTGTAGAAGAGACAGTTAAGGGACATTTTGAGGCTTAAATAAAATGTATAATTGAATATTGTCTGCATAAGAATGGTATGAGATATTAGGGTTTCCGCCAGTGTCTTGCAAGCCCAGCAGCTCTCCCAGCTGCAGGCTGCAGTTCAGGGGTGAACAGGTCAGAGTCTTATGACGGAGCACTGTTGAATGTTTACATTTTTCAAAGTGTAAAATGTATGTAAAATGAAAAAAAAAAAAACAAGGTACTGTTCTGTTCTGTTCTGTTCTGCTACACCCCCAAAACAAAAGACACCTGGCTGCCATCCCACACCGGCCCCCATCAAAAGATACTACCAGGCCTAATAACTTTTCTAGGGGAAACCCTGGATACCCTTAAAACGATGTATTATCTGCCCAAGAGGAAGCAAAGCAAACAGCATGGGACCCAGGAAAGAACTGAGGGGAACACCATGAGACAGAGATTAAGTTGATAAGGCATAATTATGAACAGTAACTGAGGAAGTTCTGCCTAAAAATTATAAAGAGAAGCATTCAATAGCTAATCCAGAAGTACCCACCCACTGCGTGAGCCTCTCAACCAAGATATGGTGATCCACAACATCAAAAGTAGCAATGCGACCTAACAGAACAAATACAGAACAGTCCCCTGCATCACCATGCATTAAGAGTTTGTTTGAGACTCTGAGAAGAGGTGTGTCTGTTGAGTGCTGCTAATAAAAAAACAGACAGAAACTGCTCATGTATGACAGTCATAAGCTGCTTTTTCTAAGACCTTAGCTGTAGTAACTTAGACATGGAGGGAATTAGATTTGTTTCATTGAGAAGTGTTTGACCAAAGAGTCAAAGAGGTATTGATTACAGAAAGCAAAAAAGATCAATAGAACCAATCACACTTTTACTCACAAATAAGTGGGTACAAAGTCAAGTGAACTACAGGATGTTTTCGTATTACCAACAAGATTGGTGAGCTCTTGTGGTGAGACTGAAGCAGAACTTTTGAGGATTGTTAGTCTGGAAGGACAAGGGGTAATGTTTGCTCATTGTCATTTATCTTACTAGCAAAGGAGAAAAGGTGGTTGCACTCCTCTTCAAAAAAGGTGGAACAGCAGGTGATGCAGGGCTGACAGTAGCTCTGGTATCCATGCCTATGTTATTAAAACCCATTAAAAAGGTTGTCTACTTGATGGTATAATAAAAAAAGAATGTGTTTGGTTTGGCTGCTTGATTAACAGAGTATAGGCTACTGGTGACCAAAAGGAAAATTAATTATTGTTGTAATCAGTGCTACTTACCTTATAGAAATTAAAAAGATTCACACTGTGAACTACAATCTAACCCCATGCTTTCCACTTGTGCCGCAACAACCTTCAATAGCACACAATTTGACATGAGCCTCACTCAACCACTAGCCAAAATTAAACACAACCCCACTCCAAACAACAGCAGGACAGGCTTTCTGGCTGCTCCTGCCATAGTGACAGGTAGGAGGTGTGCCTGACAGAAAGCCTACCCTGCTAACCAGCCAGAGCCTAGAGATGAGCCTACCTGTGTTGGAGCGCCGACGAATGCCAAAGTCCCAGCTGGAGGTGATGTCCATGGACTGAGAGAGGTCACAGGCGTGACTGTCTGTCAGGTTGTTACTCCCCTCGCTCAGGGAGCCTGACCCTGTTGACCCACAGCTGCTACCAGGCACCAGAGCCAGCTGGCACTTCTCCAGATCAACATCCTGGTCTATTAGTACCATCTCACACATTCCTGTATCATCACTGGTCACATGAGACTGTCTGATGTGGGCCAGAATAATGGCTGGGTTGTCCAAGAAAGCCATTTCCTCTGCTCTATACTGCTTACAGATTTGGATGTTTTTCTCTTTGTCTCACCGTCTTGCCTGTATTTTAGAGGATCCCTTTCACTTTCTTTTAATCTCTCTCTAAGAGTCTTAAAGAAGTGGCTGATGACAAGTGGAGAGCAATCATCATTTCCATTTCCTTTTCTTGATTATTCTTTTCTTTCACGACAGGAAAGGTCCCAGTACCTGTTTGGAGCACAATAACAGTTATTACATGGCGCAAGCAGAAAATGGTGGATTAAGCTCAAATGTTAGAGCCAAATAAAAAAATGTATTAAAATCAAACACGCTATGGATCTGAAACGTAGTTTGTTATGGTGCTGGACAACTTCCATTTGACGTGTTGAAATACCAGTGAGGACTTTGATCTTGCAGGAAAGAAAGGTGATTTTCCGACAATCTGACACTGATAGCCTGCTGTGCAAAGGCTAAGGAAGCAGTCAGGTGAAGCGCATAGCTATAAATATCTACTGACTTTTTTATACAAGGGCACGCTGAGATCATAAATCAGATCAATCAACCCTCGTGAGGCTCGCCACAGTTAACTGATATATTTACATTTTATTGCCTTTTGAAAGCCCCAGTGATGGTGGTAGGAGCTCTGGTCAAACTGCTCTTTGTCGTGTATCCATCTTTAGTCCAGATTTTTTTATCTTACAGCTCACAAATAATTTTGTTCACATTCTCTGAGTCTCATTTTTCATTTGATTTCAAACCAAAAAATTGTCAGTGTCAATGCTATTAGCATTCTTTTTGAAAACAAGAGTGGACACCTCTCCAGCTGGAGTTACAAAAAGCATTAGACATATGCTAGCATGTTACCTTTTTTAATACTCTACAACAATGCAGTAAAGCATAGAAAAAGCAAGACATAAAGAGAAGGAGAAAGAGAGAAACTGAATATAGCTTATGTTAATAGGGCAGAGAGAGGAAGCAAGAACTGCTCATGAAAACGGTCCTTCAGCGTTGAATTGAACAGCAACACCTGTTTGCCCCTTCAATATCACTGCAAGTGATACTTGCAAGTTATACTTGAAGTATACCTGAAGCTGACCCTTGACCTTTTGGATATAAAATGTCATAACTTCATTATTTTATTCTATTAGCTATTTGTGTGAAACTTTGTCATAATTACAATTTAATTCCTGAATTTTGGCCAAAAACATGTTTTGTGAGGTCACACTAAGACTCTGACCTTTGACCACCAAAGTCTAGTCAGTTCATCCTTAATTTCAAGTAGATGTTTATGCCAAATTTGAAGAAATTCCCTCCAGGGCCCTATTTCAGAAAGCAGGATTAGTGAAAACTCAGAGTATGTTAAGCCTGAGATGAGGGAAACTCAAAGTTTTCCGTTTCACAAAGCCAGCTCAGCATAAGTCAGTTACTGTGGCAACATACTCCGTGAAGCAAACCCGCTGGCTTGCAGGTTTGCTTCATCTAAGCCTGAGGTTGATTGCCTGCTAAATATGCAGCAGGAAGAAGAGACATGGCGTGTCCTTTTGTAAATAAAGTCTTGGACGTTGTGGCACAAATTCAGAGGCTGTTGCGTAAGTAGATGGTGATTAGACCCCGTCTGGATGGATCCCTGGAGGAGTGTCTATATGAAAGATAAAATTTCATCTCACACTGTATCATTTATCTTAACAATCTGTTCCACACAGATATTTCAAATATTACACATTGTGGATTTGCATTATCATCAGAGCAAACTTTAAGCATTTCCCTTTGATTCTTCAGCAATGGCAGTTTTCTTTATAACATCAGAGACACTGAACGCATCAGCAAGACATCGCTTTGTCAGGCTGTAAGAGAAGTGTCTCTGGCTCTGAAAAGACTTTTGTCTGTTTTTGTGGTTCCCTTGGGCATAGATCAGAAACAACTATCAAAAATACGTTCTACGGGGCATTATTGGCTTAGTGGATAGGACAGGCGCCTCATGAACAGGAGCCCAATCTTTATCACAGCAGCCGCAGATTCAATTCCAGCCTGTAGTCCTTTACTGCATGTCGTTCCTTCTCTCTCTCTCTTCCCCTCTAACATTAAGCTGTCCTGCAATTAAAGGCAACAAAAGCCCCAAAAATAATCTTTTAAAAAGAGAAATTCTATAGAACTGCTAATATTGACAGAATGAAGTAAGTATAAGCAAAATTCTACCAGTCTGCACAATATTTTTGTGTTTGATTTTGAGTTGCTGCCAAGTGTGTTTGGGCTCCATCACATTACAGCTGAATAAGAGAATATAGCAAATTATATTAAAATATATGAATACTGTTAAGATGTAAAAATGTTTCTATATTTTCTGTGTATTAGACACACATTAACGCATCACGTTACATAACGTCACTTCACATTACCTATAAGCACACTCTGAAATCTTTTCCCATGCCACCTTCTGCTGTTTTACTACAGCCTTTTTTTTTTTCATTGACGGTGATTAAAACCACAAATTTAGCTGGGATGAAGTGAGTGGCTCTGCTTTTAACTCCGCTCTCCGCCACTGAAAATCGTGTTATCTGCGCTCCATTGATGATGCCTTGTGGTGCTCACCGTGAACGCGCCACACTCAGGCTGAACATACCCAGAATTGACTGAACTGATTCTGATCAGCTGATCTGAATCCCAACTCAAGCACAGTCAACCCAGAGATCGGGATTAGGCTCAGAGTTTGTTGAGCCTGCTTTCTGAAATAGGGCCCAGGTGTTCTTGAGCTATAGTGTTCACGAGAATGCTACGGAGAAGGTCACAGTGACCTTGAACTTTGTCCTCTGACCACCAAATTCAATTCAGTACATCCTTGACTCTAAGTGGATGTCTGTCCTAAATTTGAAGAAATTCTTTTCAAGTGCTCTTACGATATCATGTTTAAAAGAATGAGATGGATGCAAGGTCACAGTGACCTTCACTTTTGACCACCAAAATCTAATCAGTCTGAGGGAAAGTTTGGGCCAAATTTGACAAAAAAAAAAAATCCTCAAGGCGTTCTTGAGATATTGCATTCATGGCAATTGTTGAACAATAATCTTGTCATATTGTCCAAGCTTAGTCAGTAGTATTCTTATGTCAAGCCCTTGTTGCCTTGTAAATGTCACAGCCTTTCTCTAGAAGAGAACCTCCACTAATTTTACTTTAAAGCAGTTTACTTTTCACAAAAAGTACTACTCAGCCTGTGGAGACAACTGGACAATGTCTTCTGTGGCTCTGAAGGAGCTTTACCAAGTCTGAGAAAATAACTCTGATGATGTCAAAGTGTTGCCATTGGGGTTATCTCAGCTTAGGATTGGAGGCTACACATTTTAACATAAACCCATGTTACACATCCTGCTGCTTTAAGATCTTTATTTATTTATTTTTTTTATTCCATCACTTGCAAGCTCCTGACTGCAAGGAAGTCCGATATTAAATCACAGTACATTTTACAATACTTGATAGCCAAAATTAAGCCATAGAACAAATAGCACTTTGGCAGTCAAAGGCATATTTAAAAACCAAAAGTAGTTTATCTGATACTTACACTGAGAATTCTGCAAAACTTTCAACTTGTCCAATGTGGGTTCAGCTCAATGAACAGTCAGCCTAGAATATGAATATATAGTATAGGGCCTTCATATATATTCAATATGTTTTTTTGAAAATAGCACAAAGTGCCACTAACTAGGGCCATGCGGGTTATCTGAACTAGCTTGGAGCCACTCAACAATCGAAACCAAGAGGAGTGTTGGCACAATATTAGTGTTGTCACAATACTGACATTTTGTCAATAAGTCGTTAAACTGGGTGTAAGCCATCATTGGACACTTACTGACCTGTACACAAACGGCCTCTTGCAAAAAATAAGGTGACTGTTTCCAGTATTTACACTGTGAACACAAAGCTGTTGGTGATTTCAACACGGGGTTGAGAATTGGGAGCAATGACTTACATTCTCTTGGCTAAGATATTACCATGTTAAATGCAGGATGCCATGACACACTCCAGCACTAACACTTCATCTAGTGTTAGTAGACAAGTATCACCAGATGACCAAAAACATACTGTTACACTCATATCTAATAGTTACCACTGGGGCCTTTATTTAACTTTTACGAGCCAGTTCCTGCAAAGAGCCTCTCCACTTGATACTAGCTGCAACTATTACTAAATTGCAGTCGGATGTTAAGTCTGATAGATGTTTATTTTGTCACATGAGACACACCATTACATGAGGACCGTTTCCTGGTCGGCTTCTCTAAAACACGAAGTGCTATATGTTTTGAGCTAATACCAAATGATAATAAAATCTTTAACATCTTTCACCCCACAACCTGATAAAGTCCCAATTACTCCCGGTAACGTTGGCTAGTTTGGCGTTAGCTAATGTAAGTAGCCACTGTTTCCCAGCCTTTCTAAGCCGCGCTAACTGGCTAACTTAAAAGTTGTACACGTTTAGCTAACGCTAGCTAAGTCAACGTGTACGTCCTACAAGTCGTGGCAAGGTATGCAACATTGTCGTTACTCATTCCGACTGTAAGAGATGTAATTACGAATGTCAGTGCTTATGACATTGGTTGTCTGTAGTTAGCTCATCAGCTTAAGGCTAACATCGCTGAAAGCTTTCTTTGGTTAGCCGATTGTGATTAGCTGCTGTCATAGCCTGCCGGGGCAGTGTTAGTTAATGTTAGGTTATTCCAGTGTCTCACCTCAGAAGTCACATCCGATAAGTGAAAGAAATGTCCACAATGCCCCATTTATCCATGCATATTCCCAGTGGTGAAAAATATTCCTTCCATTAGTTATAATGTACAGTAGCAAAATCATAACACAGCTGTAACCTAGTGCAGTCCGCTAGTTCACCCGAGAGGGTAACGGCTGCGGCCTGCGGGAAGGCGGGGCTGGACGTCCAGCTCCGCCCATAAAGGTCAAGTCTTACCCACAACCCCAAATTTATGAATTCTCCCCAAGTTAGTCCACCCCTTCCCATCTTCCCTCACGTCAAGAAGACAGGAAAAACGTAGTTGGAAGGTCATGTAGGTGAGTGAAATTACAATAAATGCAATCAATGAAAAACTTTATTCACATGTCATGGCGCTTTTGTTGCTGTATATTGTTGTTGTATAACTTCAGGGTATTTTGGTAGGTTAATGGTCAACATTTAGCTTGTGTGGTAACATTATCTTAGGCGGCGCTAGCGTTAGCGTTCTTAGCGTTAGCGTTCTTAGCATTATTAGCGTTAGCGTTGTTGTAACTAATTTAGCAGCGTGTGTGTGTGTGTGTGTGTGTGTACACACACGCACATGTACACGGTCGTGGATATTCATTGCGCATATATCGAAAGTGATGTTGTATTTAAAGCTTATTTGTATAAATGAATTAACCTGATTGTAAAAGAACACTAATAGGCCTTATGTATCTTGAATCTAATGGTCAGTTGTTCTGTTTTTGTGGATATTTCCACAGCATCCTACTCATTTCCTGGCCAGTGAATACAATTTTTAAAGCTCTCATATTCTTTGATTTTATTTTTCAGAAATGTTCATTTTAGTTACTTTGAAGACAGAATGACTACAAGCTATCGGTTATATTCTCAACAAATACTTATCCTTCCTCTATTTCTTCCAGATTGAGTAAATGTGTTTATGACTAAATTAATAACTTTAGTTATCATTGACAAACATTCTACTTTTCTTTCCTTTTAGGAGTGACAGAAGTCCAAGTACTGAGAAGTCATGGAAGTTCAGTCAGTTCAGTCAGATGGTCATGTTTTATATATTTTTGTTCTTTGTTTGAATAAATTGTTGAAATAAAAAAAAAGTCATTTATCTCTAGACATCTGTCGTAAGATGCTGCAGATGATTTATCAGTCTGTGGTGGCAAGTGTGTTTTATGCTGCAGTCTTCTGGGGAGGTAGCATCAGACACAAGGACGCAAGGCAGCTGGGTAAACTACTTGGTGGTGGAGAGATGTACACTGAAGATGTGAGAGGCCATTCAGAACAACCACCAGGATCATCCACTTCATAACATCTTGATGGATAAAAAAAAAGAAAACAGCAGTGGTGGACATCTCCCCTTTATTCACTGCAGGATGAAAAGATAATAATTGTACATTTTTTGCAGGGAAATGGCTTGGTCTGCATGGAGGCTGCACCCATATTGTAATTTTTTGCCTGACCTACTGCTAACTATTTCTTCCATAATTTGATCAGAAGAGTCTGTTCATTGTTGCTAAATAATAGAACAACTTTTCCTTTGGAAATGATTTGCATTATTTGCTATCACTGACACTTGTTCACTCATTATGATATTCCATTGAATGGGTTGCATTTTTTTGTTTGTTTGTTTTTTTTATAGTTTATCTCACCCTATTTAACCAGCCAAAGTCAGCTGAGAACCACTGTCCTTGATTACCTGGACAAGTCCCAAAATACACTCCACACAAACAGGCACATACAGTACTGAAGGCTATATGATACATCAAGACATAGGACATGGCATAGCACAGTATAGGTGAGAAAATAGATCAGATAAAATAATAAAAATAAAATGGTACAAAAGATGGTGGTGTACTGGATGCCCTCTATTGAAATGTAATTATAGAGAGAGGGCTGGTCAGGAGGTAGGCCTAAGTTCTGTTAGTAGCAATTTGAGTAAATAAAATAGCCAATATAAATACAACTAATACGAACAGAGAGGTTAATAGATTGAGGTTGGCTAAATAGTAGTAAAAAGTTTTCAAAGGCCTTTTTTTCAGTCTGATATTAGACTGGTATAGGCCTACATCATTGGAAGATGAGTAAATTATATAATGTGATCTTTTACTGATTGTTTTACAGTCTGTTAATTGATGTAGCCTGATGATTGTGTGTAATTGATAAATGAAATGACAGTCACTTCTCCACTCCTTAGCATTCTGCTAGACCATTCTCCTAACGGGTTTCTGTTACTAATGTTATAAACGGTGACAAACCTAGTTATTATTGGCAAAAGCACAATATGTCGCTGCAAAAGACATTGCAATGTCTATTGAAAACAATTTTCATGTTCATTGAATGTTTATTATTTTAAATCAGCCTTCAGTCAATGTTGCCATGGTGGAATAATGTGTCCTCACATCAACAATCATTTCAAGTAGCCTACTTCACCATTTCCATTTGTCTTTAAACAAACCACAATGACGTACTGGATGTGGACGGGGCTGGGTGTGTGACGTGCGTGGGCTTCCTGCAGACCGCAGCCGTTAGTACTTGGGCTCACCCTAGCAAACCACTTTCGATTCCGGTTCCATGACTTCAGAATAAAAGACGATTTGTTTCGATATTTCTTCATCTGTTGGCTATTAATGGCAGACTAGGCGCGTAGTTGGCGCATCGCCATCTCTGTTGTAGCTGTTTGCACCGGTTATTACGCCTCGCCTATTTATTCCGACAGATGCGCGCGGTTTGCAGCAAAAATAGACGGTAAAAATGGTGTTTTGATAGTCATGTTGACAAAATACCACATTTTACTTCAGTTTTTATGTCACAATACACACGTACACACACATATGTATATGTATGTATATATATACTTGTATGTATGTATATATATATGCTTTCTTCTTCTTCTCTGTCATACACCTTTTTAAAATGATTTTATTTTGACTGTTTCGTAATACAAATAATACATACACAACAGACACACAGCGCCTGAGGGGTGTACTACGAAGCGAGATTAACGGGTTAGCGAGGTATGTTGAGTCTAAAGCCAGGGTTTTCAGTGTCACGAAGGTGGCTCTCTTTTAACCTGGCTAGATCACCACGGTAATTTATGCTTAGCTCATAACCTGGTCCCGACCAGGTTATGTTAAGAGTTTAATCTTAAAATCAGCTATAAAAGCGCCGCTGTTTCACAATTTAGCGCGTTTGGAGCTGGCGTAACCTCTACTTTGAGAGTCCAGTGGAGCTGGATCAGAACCGAGCATTTGTACGGAGGGAGAGATCGCACTGATCCGCTGGTGTTTACTTTCTCCCTGAGCGTCTCCGCCTACAGATGTTCAGCTGAGGGAATACGCCACTCACTGTTGAGCCGAGCGTCAGGAGGACACTGAAACAAGTTGTGCACTTGCATTACAGATAATCAGTAAAATTAATCATTTCACTTTGATGTGGCCATGAATAAATGAATTTCAGTGTTTCGCCTGTTAGGCTATATGACAGTGTTGACCAAACACAAATCTTGAATAGGTCTATGCTATTTTCACAGTTAAAAAGTTCTTTGTTGTCATTGTACAGAGACAATAGGCTATGAGATTTACTTGTACAGCACCTAAAAAGTTCACTTATATTCATACGCACACCCAGCCTCACTTTCAATAAAACACACTCGCATTCTATAATTGCGATCAGTAAAATATATGAAAACAATATAAAACACAATTTAAAAATGACAGTTGTTGCTCTAGTTTATTTTGTTTAAATGGATAAAGCTTCGTATTTTAAAGTAGGCTACCGCAATGTTCAGCTTTCAGAAATTAAAATCAGCCTCCTCTCTTTATTAACTATCATACTTGCAGCAACAGAGTTGCTTTTGGCTGTGATCGCGCTTTTTTATATCGCTCATACTCTCTCCATTAAAACAACCTGCTCCTCTTGGCTGAAATCAGCGACCATGTGCGGAAGTAGAATCATATGACGCCAAACACCTCTTTTTATGTGTACGCGCAGGAGCACAAAGCTGAGAGCCGGACTTGATAAAACCGAGTTGATAACCACCTTCATGATACCGTTTAACTCTGTTTAGGGGCTTTAGGTTTTGTTAAGCCAGAACATGAACACAAAGCCTGGCTGTGTTGAGCTTCCTTCGTAGTACACCCCTCTGGCATTGATGGACATTGAAGGACAGAGGATACATTGAGCAACCAAATACATTCTGAAAAATACCAGTCTGCAATATTGGAATATCAAAATATCGGTCAAATCAGGATAAGGCAGAATTTGCACCCAAAAAAAAAAAAAATACAACATAGCAGCACGGCTCACAAGGTGTACATTTAGGTTTCATGGAGTAAAGTCAAAAATTACGGAAGCATATTGCATTCACTTGGGGGAATTTTGGGGGATTTTTTTGTTTGTTTGTTTTTCGAGGCAATTATTTCTGTTTTTCTGGGTAATTTTTTTGTTTGTTTGTTTTTCAGGGTAATTATTTCTGTTTTTTTTCTGGGGGTTTTTTTTGTTTGTTTTTCGGGGTAATTATTTCTGTTTTTCTGGGTAATTTTTTTGTTTGTTTTTTGGGATAATTATTTCTGTTTTTCTGAGTAATGTATTCTTTACTTTGTTTTTCAGAGTAATTTATTTTGTCTGTTTTCCACATTAATTTATCTTTATGGTTTGTTTTGTGGGGTAATTATTTCAGTTTTTCTGAGTAATTTATTCTTTACTTTGTTTTTCAGACTAATTTATTAGTCTGGTTCCTTTTATTTTTCTGAGTGATTTTTTTTCCAGAATAATTTTCTTTTCTGTTTTTCGGACTAATCTTTTTTCCCAAGTGTAGAGAGCATCTGAAACAATCGCATCCATTCCTTTATTGAGAGCTCGATTTAATGGAAGCAAACATGGCCAGCTTGTTTAGTTTAATCAAGTTTTACTTTGACCTGGGTTTAAGACACTGGGAGATAGTCCTGTCTTTAAGTCACATAGATGGTATTACCATTAGTTTGTCGACTTTACGCAGGCACCTGAGGACTTTGCGGTTGTTCAGGAGGAAAGCTCATTCAGATCTCCTCGACATAGTGATGTTTCTCCAGGATCAGTTGGACATATATGGCATGCTCCATGGATAAAAGATGATGCATTTGAAATGCATTCACGCTGGTTACGTGGTGACCCAAGAGACGATCAGGAGGCTGCTGAAAATATTGGATCCGCACGGTGTGCAGCTAAGGTGCCGGAATCGCCTTCGGCGGCGTATGTACCGGAATCCTGGTCCAAACTTTTTGTGGCATGTTGACTCCTATGATAAACTCAAACCGTACGGGATCTGCATCAATGGTGCAATAGATGGGTTCTCACGAATGGTGATATGGCTACATGCCTACTCTACAAATAGTGATCCCAAGATAATCGCGCAGTACTTCATTGATGAGGTGTCATCAAGGAATGGAACTGCTGCCCGAGTTCATTCGGACCTCGGAACCGAGAACTGTTACATTGAACAAATGCAGATGTTCTTGAGGCACGATGATCTGGACAACTTTTCGCACAGATGTTATCTGTATGGATCGAGCAATCATAACCAAAGAATAGAGAACTGGTGGGGCTTTTTAAGGAAGCAACACGCACAGTTCTGGATGAACCTTTTTCAAGACTTAAAAGACTCAGACTCCTTTTCTGGTGACTTCCTAGACAGAAGTCTCATTCAGTTCACATGTCTTGAAATAATAGAGGTAAGAGCTGCAACAACATTTATGTTGTTTTTTTTCCAATAGTGCTGAAATATATCATGTCAGAATAATACTGTGACACCTGGTTAGTGGTTAAAGTATCCAGATCCTGTGTAGTGAGTTAATTTTAGTGTGGTTCTAATATCATACAGTAGGCCTACTGATATTAGTGAAAAAGAGCTCACTCTATGTATCAAAACCTTACTAAAGTAGGACAATATTATCAGCAGTAGCTATACATTCAAAGAACTTTATATGAAAAGTATAAAGTCCAATAAAATGTTCCCTGTAAGTGTTTTGATGTTTTTGATTGCATAATGCAGTTTATTATTGCAGATGTTTAGGTTGATGCTGATTTTAACTATATTACTGGCTTGTTAAGTGATCATAATATCTACTACAGTTGGTATATGTGTGAACTGATTTTTTCACTTTTATCTAGAGAGAACTGCAGGAAGTTGTTCACCTCTGGAACACTCACAGAATTCGCCCATGCAGAAATGCTGTGTCTCCAGGTGGGCACCCAGTGATGATGTACACCCTACCCCAACTTTTTGGTGCCAGAGAGTACCTGAAAGAGGTATCCCAACAAAAGATAGAAGTCTGCAAAGAGGAATGCCTTCAGAGAGGACCGTATCCCTGTGATGATATCGTGTTTGACATTTGCTGCCTTGCCATGGCAGAAAACAATCTTCATCCACCCACCTCTCCAGAAGAAGCCATTGAGCTTTACATATTCTCACGTGCTTACATACGAGCTCAAATTTAATGATCACAACCTGCTCTACTGGATCAAATGACTGGATGTAAGCCTCCACATAAAGGTAGAAAATCTTATGTACCATGAATTTCACTGTAAAGGGTATTGTGTTTAAACAGTAAATATCTGTGAACTCTTTACTAATGGACATTTTCCATTTGTGCACTGTATATCCTATTTCTATTCATTATGGAAAAATTACACAACAAAATAAGTGCTGGCAGTCCAATAGCTGCATATGAAATATCACATCAGATGTTACATTTTGTGAAAAAATTGAAAATCTTGGGTGCATTGCAAAAAGAGCAGCCAACAAAAAGGACAGTCATTATCGATTATAAATCAAACAGATTATAATATCTTGTCCTTAATGATGTGTATGCTGAATTTCAAACGTAGCTCTTAAAGACATGATACCTACCGAGCAGTGAAACCTTTTTCTCTTTTGATATGTTATTGTTTATTGTAGCATTAGGAGAATACCTTCTTGTTTTTTTGTTTCTCTCATAGAGTTACTGTATATATAATTTGCAGCCAAACAATTACATGTACAAACATGGTGAATATGTGTGTCTAAAATTACTTGGCGATTATCATGTCATCTCTCTAACATATAAATATCAGATAAACTACTATGTATTAACACATCTTATGAAATGAATGAGTGAAATTTATGTTGAAATGCAGTTGTCATTAAACTTTCAGCAAATTAAGCATATGATTATCTTTTATTATAGGGCATGCATCTTTCCTTGAGTTTACATACATTTGATAACTTGATACAAGCACCCCATAACAAAAAGAACATGTCCAATTTTATGATTGTGGGTGGAAACATCATGTCTCACAGAGCAGGACTCCTGAACTACATGACTCAACAGTAAAGACACAATCTGTTTGAAGACAGTTGTACAAAACAAGACAGCAACCTGTAAAAAAAAAAATAAATAAAATGAATAAATAAATAAACACCTCCAAGTACCTTTAAATGTAACAAGCAAATTCACAAACGCTGTCAGTATTAACATCTGACTTGAGGTAGAGATTCAAATTCTCTTATGATTTAACAGTATTTCTAATGTCCAAACATTATACACTGATAACAAAAGTGTCTTAAATCAAAGTAAATTGTACAGTTTGATATGATAGAAAGAAAATATCCAAAATAAAAAAATCTGTGCTTATCACACAGCCCCTGAGCTAGTCACATATTCTACTCACAAACTCTCATAACAAAAAGTGTCTTACAGCAAAGTAAGTTATTGTTTCTTGAAATAATAAAACCAGAATCGTAATAAAATCATTTTTGCGCTAATCACATAGCACCTGAACTAATCACATTTTCTCCTTACATGCTCTATCCCACATTCACACAGTCTAAACCTACATTGCTGGCACTGATGGGGAAGAGAAAAATGTGTATGTGTTCATAAGTCACTTAGCAACTTTTATGCAATGTCCAATGCATACATGTTGCTCGACAGTATAGCCTCCATTTCAGCTCGAAGCTCAGGGTAGCTGTTGTAAGTTGATGGCAGCTCCACAGTTGGGCCACAAGTATGGGCAACTGGCTGCCGTGCTAGCCCTTCCAAAGAGGTGAATGTGACTTGAATTTCTTTTACACAGATGACATCAGATCCAGTAAGAAATCTCATCAGCTTCCGGAGACCTCTTTCATCCAATCCCCTTATGTACTGAAGTAAAAATCACAAACTTTGGTTCTCTGCTGAGTTTGCTGGAGAGGCTGTTATCATCTTAATCACCTTTGGTGTTGTTGGTTTAATGTCCTCATACAGTTTCTTCATATCCTGTACACTGGGAAAAAAATTCCTGAGTATTGGTCTCGCAACCTCTGCAATGTTATCCAGTGCATATTTTGGGTGCTGGATCATTTGCTTGTGGGCAACCTGAATAAGCATGGCTCTCAAGTTATCTTGTGTTGGTACTGTTCTTACTCCCATGCGATCCATAAGATCAAGAAGCTCTTCTTCGTCATTGCCGACAACAGCCTCTTGCAAAGCTCTGGACAAGAGATCACGTTCAGACTGACTAAGATACAACATCAGGGAGTCAAACAGTAAATCAGCTGAAACAGAGTGTTCACCAAATATGACTGCTGCTGTAAAGGCCTGTGCCAGGCGAAATGGAAAATACCCATGGTCCTTCAGTCTCTTGGCCAATATCCTGCCAACAGACTTCCATTCCTCCTCTTGCCATTTTGGGGATAGTGATGGCAGCCTCACATCTGCACCTTCTGCTGCACAGTCTAGGAATTCTGTCCAGAAGGCAGCATATACATCCCCGGGGACTCCATCAGCATCTGCCCCCATTTCATCAATGAAGCTGTATTTCACAGAGTAGGTCATTAGTGCTTCATCCTTGAACTGGGCAATCAGTTCATCTATTAGAGTCACTCTGAAGTTTTACTGTCACATGCAAAAGTTCACCAGCAGGACTTGGTGGTCTAGCAGAAGCTGTCTCAGCATCAATAGGAGTTGAGGTGTAGGTGGGGGTGTTTATTTGTTCCTCTTCTATTGCAAGGATTGGCTCATGTACGAGTGTATCATCAAGATCACCTAAAAACGGCCCACCTGTCAAGGGACCAAAAATGACCTCTGATGTATTACACAGAGATGTATGATAAATAATCTGAACATCTGCAGTAGAGACAACAGCTGACAGTGTGGCAGTGCTTTGATCATTATCTTTGACTGTGTGTATTTGATTTTCACTGTTATCTCTTTTCTGTGTGAGCTGGTCACCCTCTTCCATTGCGTCTCTGTCTTGTCCAGATTCTGTTGTGTTTTCATGTTGCTCATCTGTCTGTATATCAGCTTCTTCCTCTGGGTCATCTTCACTGGTCAGGGTCTTTGTGAACAAATAAAATATTAACAACCCCACTTTGTGTGTCTCGTAGTACTCTCCCACACTAACACTCTAATCAACTTGTGCTTCCTGAAAGTTAACTATATCATGACTGAACTCTTCCCATTTTCCCATTGTTGAGTTTTCATTAGGGAAAAACAGTTTTTTAGCTTGTGACAAAATCTCAGCACTCTTGTTAATGTCAAGAACTCTGGTTCCTCCACCACTGTGTTTTCGGACTTGTCTGTTGTCATGTATCCACCCTAATTCTATTTTTCTGGTTGTCTTCCAGGCTCTCTTATTACTTCTTAGACGCATATTTGTTGGTTGCACTGTATTTTCCCCGTCAAAACCTTGATTGCTGTCTTTGTTCCTCATTGTGCACATTTTTTTTAAGTTTTTTAAATAAGGACAGTCTTTATGTATCATCTCCAACTCTTCTGTTTTTCCATACAGAAACGCCTTGTGGCAATCCTGTCACCATAGGCAGGGATGTAAGAAGCCATAGTGGCATCATCTAGTTCTCCAATTACAGAGCTGTCAATCTGCAATAAAAACAAAACGTATACATTAGACATGACACAGCTTAAAATGTATCATCTCCAAGACTATATACTTCTGTGCTAAATTCCAGGACAACCAAATGCCTAATGCATATGGTAACACAATGGACAGTATGAGACAGTACAAAAACAGCTTTTGAAGCTGTGACTTACATGATCCTGCTGCATTTTCTGGATACTCTCCTCAGGAACACCTCTGTTGCGAAGAAATATCCACAGACCATCATCTTGGGGGAGCCCAGGGGTTGAGGATGTAGCCATTGCTGGCTCTGCAAAAATAAAGAAAAAAGGCCGACTCTAAATAAATATTTGTTACACCAACAATTAACACGTTTAAAACTGTCAAGGCCAATTATGTCATGATATATATAAAATAATTTTGTTTAAAATGGATGATTCATGTCATGACTGTTGTCCTATAAATACTCTGACAATATGTATAACCATTTGAAAGTCGACCTGTCATTAAACATTTGAATGTGCTCACTCGAATCACCACCAAAACTGATTTGTGTGGTGTCCTTTTGTGATGAAAGCCTTCTCTGGTTATTCATAAACAACAACATTACCCTGATAGTACAGAAGACTAAACTCAGCAGCTCAGAGTGAGCTTTTATTAGCAGTATTATTGTTATTATTATCACAGGTAACTATTTCTCTTTTGTTCAGACAGTGAGGTTAAGGAGATGTAATTTACCTTGACATGTTTCGACCGTCACTCCGGTCTTCATCAGAAACGTCCTATCTGACGTGAGTCATGACATGTCCTTTAGCTGGTGATTCCTCATGACTCACGTCAGATAGGACGTTTCTGATGAAGACCGGAGTGACGGTCGAAACATGTCAAGGTAAATTACATCTCCTTAACCTCACTGTCTGAACAAAAGAAAAACAGTTACCTGTGAAAATTGAGTAGACAGTATGAACATAACTGAACTGTTATTATTATGATTACTATTCAGATAATCAATAAAACCCAGATTTGGGCTTTGCAACATAGGGTATGAGTAACTCATTTTACCAGTAAGCAGGTGCAAAAACGTTTTAAATTGTTTTATTGAACATAATGGGCCTATACAAATAATTGTATGCAAGAACGTTTCATGCAGGATCCTTCATCACTGTGTTTCAGGTATGCATGCATGTATGTATTAAATACATAGCAAAGGAGATGGACCCCATGAGCAAACCACAGCAACTCAAAACACTTGTCATGCTGCGTCAACGGTGTCAATAGTGACTAGTCTACTGGCAACACTCTGTTTGTTTACATGTTTACGTGCCCCATGTTAAACAACTTCTGTGTTAGTATTCTCATGTTATGTCTCTAGTGTTAGCGTATAGATTACTATTAGCATATAACCTGACGTTATGACGAATGAGTCGTTCTACTTGTGCCAAACCAATATAGCTCCTGAAAGAAAGGCGATTGACTTTTCATGAGCAACAATATCCAGCATGATGGACACAAAACTGTTAGCTTAGCTGACAACTGAAATCATGCCCATAGACATGTTCGTCTATTCTTGGCTGCTACATTGAGCAAGGCTTGCAATAGAAAGATAAAGTCTAAAACAACAACAAGACCTACCATACCCTGTGTTGACCCGGTACGGTAGAAAGTTGAAGATGGGGCAGTAGCATGAGTCACCATAGATCCACCGGGAGTCTCTTGCAGGTTGACGGTTTTCTCGCGGGATTTCGAAGTATCACGATAATTCAGAAAAAAAAACCCGAAAAACAGGGCTGAAAAAATTACCACGAAAAACAGGGAAAAATTAGTCAGAAAAACAGAAAAAATAAATTACTCCAAAAAACAGGGGGAAAAAAAATACCCTGAAAAACAGAAATAATTACCCCGAAAAACTGAGCTTTTTTTTTTCAAGTGAATGCAATACGCTTCTGTAAAAAATGGCTTCCACATATTCTGATAAAAGTTTTGTGAATTCTGCTTGCTAAAGCGAATCTGTCCAAGCAATCGAAACCATTTCATTAAGCCACCCCCTAAAACTTTAATAGTATAAATTTTTTGGCTGCAACCATGCCTGTATTACTATATATATATATATATATATATATATATATATATATATATATATATATATATATATATATCACTTCTTGGCTCTCAACGAAGGCGGATGCTTTTTCTCTCGCTCCCTCCCTGCCCTTATCTGCCCTGCTTACTGCTCTTTGTCTTGTGCTGTCTCTGTCTGATCTATTGGAGCCTCTCTCTGCATTTCTCTCCGAAAACTAAATCATGGATTTGATCAGCTGGTCTCTCAACGCAATCGACCAAATTTTCTCAACAAAGAGACTGGGTAAAGGAGAACCCACCTGCCCTGACGGAACGTTTGCAGCCGGATACACGATGGACTCCTGGGAGAAGTGGAGGATCGTGTGCCTGTCGATCCTTTCCGTTGAGGATGTTGAAGACGTGTACATAATTGGAATTATGATAACAGGCATTCTGCTGTTTGGAGTTAGCAGCTTCCTGATTTATCGCAAAGTTCGGAAGATGTTGGCAGCACTTTTGGCAATCGAGAAGCTGCCCATCATGACTGAGGGAATGGGCAGAGTTGTCAACGCTCAGACTCAAGCAATTGGTGAGCTCAATCGCAAGCAGGATGCGATTCTTGATCAAAATCGCAGGCTGGATGCGATTTATGAACTCCTTCGCAAGATGGATGTCAACTTGGAGAAGTTGCCAGCTCGCCTGGGCTGAAATTGGCCACAGAATTCGGACATATTGGAGGCAAGCCACCGGGAGACTCAGAGAGACTCAAAGGCAGATGGAAATTGCAGTGTCTGCCTGACCCAAAACAATTGTTATCTTCATTGGCTCCCCGAGATAACCAGCCTTCCCAAGGCCGGTTATCCCTCCACTCTCCTGGATGTTTATGCAGACAAGATGCTCCAGCCCTATCTCCCTCCCCAACACCTCCCTACCCCTGTGAACTTTGTCTCTGGATCAGAACTCTCCGAGGTCGTCTCCACGGCAACGGCCGTGTCTTCGTCATCAGTTATCAGACGGCAGAGACAATGGTTGAGACTGAATTGGAGATGACTTACACGGGCTTACACATACACACACACGACACATATAACACACACACACCCTCCACCTCAATCCTAAAAAAGCCATTAAAAACTTAAAATTGATTGGTTCCATAAAAATACATGAGAAATTTTCAGTATTGGGTCATTTTGGTACCAGTGATCCACTAATGAAGGTCGTGCTTTTTATCAAAAGACACAATTTTTGTTGCCGTGCTTCGAGTCTATATAAAGCCAGCACATTTGAAAGGAACCTAACGCAGGAAACACACCTGAAGATACAGATTCTCAGCCAGGAAGGGTACAGCTGCCGCCAGATAGCCAGGAAGTGCAGATGCAGTCCTTCAGCAGTTGGATACACTCTGCAGAAATACAGACGAACCAACAGCTTGGAAGACAAACCAAGATCTGGGCGTCCAAGGGTTTCTTCAGCAAGAAATGACCGCATCCTGATCCGCATGTGCAGGGAAAACCGCCGAATGACATCACAGGAGCTTCAGCAGCAGTGGTCAAACCAAACTGGTGTCCAGTGTTCCACACATACTGTACGTGGCCAACTTTTAGATCATGGCTTAAGGTCCTACAAGGCTGTCAAGAAGCCCCTGATCAATGAGAGACAGAGGTTAGCCCAGCGTTGTTGGGCCCAAGCACACAAGAACTGGACAGCCAGGAATTGGAGGAAGATTCTGTGGTCAGATGAGTCCAGTTTCCAGCCTTATCTTTCTCCTGCTAATGTCAGGGTATGCAGAAGGCCAGACGAAATATTATCTCCAGCATGTACAGTACCCACTGTCAAGCATGGTGGAGGCAGTGTCATGGTTTGGGGATACATGAGTGCTGCTGGTGTTGGTCATCTCACTGTCTGTGATGGCACATTGAACTCTGCCAAGTATTGTGCCATTCTCGAAACCCACATGCTCCCTTCTGCACGTGCACTGTTCCGTCGAGGTCAAAACTGGATGTTTCAACAAGATAATGCCGCTTGCCACACATCCAGGGCCAGTAGAACTTGGCTGCAGGAGCACAGTATCCAGGTCTTAGAGTGGCCAGCTCAATCCCTGGACATGAGCTCAATTGAAAATCTGTGGTTGATTATCAAAAGGTCTGTTTCAAAGCGTAAACCAAAGAATTTAGAAGAATTAAAGCAGTAACTCAAGAAGAATGGGACAAGATTACCCCTCAACAGTGTGATAGGCTCGTGGGGAACATGCCAGCAAGGATTAGAGCTCTACTGTGTACTAATGGCAGGACTACTAAATATTAATTTGATGATGTGATGGTTTATTTATTTTTTGTTCAGTTTTGAACACATTCTCTGTTATTTGTTGACTTTGATACCGACAATGTTGAGAACGGACAAATTGGAACTGTCAAGAATTTAGTTTTGTTAGTTTTCTTGTAAACAATAAACAAAAAATATATCATTGGTATTTGTTTCTGTCTGGCTAATGCAGCCACACCTTTTGAAACACAAAAAAGATTTTTTCACAAATATATCATGATAATATTTGAGATTGTGTAAAATTTTAAGGGTGTCCGAAAACTTTTTTCCACCACTGTATGTTGGTGCTCCAGCAGCGTAAGCAGTTGCGCACTGAAATCCAGTTGTGATTTTGGTGATGTGATCTTCAGTCTTTGTAGCACAGCCAGCTGCTGGAGCCATATGGGGATGCATAGCTCCACCAGAAGCCTTCCCTGGGTGCGCTTGCCTGTCCCTTTCAGTAAGGAGATTGTCTGCCATCGAGCGGCTCTGTCACTCAGTTCCCAGCTGTTAATTTCCCTGTGCGTTTTTAGTGCAGCTGGGTGATTGACCTGTGGCGCTGAGCCTTTCATCCTCTGGCTCTCTTGGGTGTCACTGTGACTTTGCAGAGTGATACGTATGAGTTCATTTTTCCTAAAATGTTAGTTTTAATTATATTAAGTTATCAACTAAATTGCAGTTGTGTGCCCTCTCGTGTAGAGAACCTGATAGACTGTTTGACCAGTATTCAGCCACCTTTCCCTGAATCCACGCTGCTGTTTTGGCTCCCTTTTGTTTGACTTCAGCTTTTTGGGTTTTTGATTAATATTCACTCTTAATTTGCTGGTTTGGCTCGCCGACGTGACTCCCCAAAAATGTCCTGATATGAAGCGGCTTAAAGCTGTCTGGGCCGTACTTAGGACAGTTCACTGTTTTAAACCATTTCATTTCTGTTAAATGTAACATTTGTTTGTGTATGTGTATTTTGTTTGTTACAATTTATTGGTAATTGGTAGTTCTTTGTATTTTGTTTATTTCACTTAATTACTTGTGTTTGTCCACACCTCTTGTGTGTAGCACTTTTGGCATGTTTTAACTCTTGTTTTTTGTTTTTGTCTTTGGTCAGGTGTTGTGGGTTTGTGGTGGCAGTTCAGTCCCCGGTGATGGTTTTCTTCACGATTGTCTTTGCCAGTGTGTCTGTATGTGTGTGTGTGTGTGTGAGAGCAGTGTCACGGGTGTTCAATTTAAGGACGCTCCTACTTTTGGTTTGTCCCTGCCACCTGGTTAGCCCCAGTCCTGTCCTCATACCCCTTCTCTGCCCGGTGCTAATTCTATCTGATAGTAATGGTGTGTGACATTTGATTTTCGCCTTTAGCTAATTCATTTAGTTTTGTTAAATAAAGTTTTCATTCTTTTTAAATTGAAAACGATCTCTTGCCCCGTGGTATTTTTGAACCTGTGTGACCTTACTCCTCAAAACTTAGCTTAGAATTTCCCAGGTGAAATATTCCCCTAGGTGGCGTTGTCGCAACACTGTAGATTCCCTCGCTCTTGCCACACACACAAACTGCCATCATTGTATCCGACTAAATGTACTTTGTCTGTTCCTTAAGTCTGTTAAAAAGTGTGTGACAGTCATCCCACAGGATTAAGCCCCGAGTCATTACTGTGCAAGACGCCTTCTTTTTATCCTGTCTGTTAGTCATCATTCATAACATGTCATTGATTTGCAGTCTAATAATATACCTTTTTCACAGCAGATATTTTGTCTTGTCGTAGTAGGAAAAGCACAAGTGAATCTGATAACATTAAGGATGGCTTAGCTCCATTAAGTTTTACTGCAAACTATTCCAGTGAGCCAGCATGCACAATACCAGGGCCTCTACTAAATGGAATGTGGCTATCATTATTGTTAGTAAATACACCTGTGCTTTTCCTACTATGACATATCAAAATGTCCTCCGTGAAAAAGGTCCATAGCCTCCTAATAATGTTTACAGTTATTTCTCTTTGAGCTCTTTGTGAAACCAAACAACAGAAATAGAAACACTTTAGAGGCATTAAAGTGGTGCTGCTGAAGTTTCTGTCAGTCACCAGAATCTGATTTCCCCAAGTGGGTCCAGATGATGCACTGATGATGCAGGATGAGAAAAACACCAAACTGTCCCATCAACAAGTTACCTCTCTGTCTGTAGAACTTAAAGTTTACTCCTCTTGGTTTGTTTGCAGAAAGTCAGTGGGTGTTTCTCAAGGTCAAGGAAGGATCTTCAAACAGCCGATTTTAAAGGATGCTACGTGATCAACACCTGCCAAAGGACTGTTCCAGTGTCAAGGATCCTTCTTGATTTCACCGACTGGGTCCTTCTTTCAGAGAATTCCAAGGATGCATGTGTGTATCCTCAGCAGGTATAAAATCCCCACAGTGCTTTGCACACGATTTGCTGGAAGTGAAGGCGGGGCCTTTTAAATGAAACTTGCGCCGGCGAAGTTTGGCAGGATTTATGTCATTTATTTGAATTAATATCTCCAGGACTTTTTTATCATACAAGCTTGAAAAAAATATTGACAGAAACCTCATGATTTACACTTTCCAATGTGTCTACTGCAGAATAATGAGATTTTAAAAATTTAGATTTGATTTAGATGAGAATGATTTAGATGAAACGAAAGTTTTTAAATTATTTACAGCAAAGATGGAGCGCTGAGTGTCCACCTCCCCTCCTCTTCCCACTATTCACCTAATAACCACATAATTGCTTTCATTCTGTCAGGTACAATTGGAATATCCTGCAGGTCAAAGCATCACTCATTTGTTTTGAGGCGGACATATTTCAGAGGATTACTCAGTGGTATAATGTACAGGCAGCGGGTCAGCTGTTTCAGATCAGCTCAGATCAGATATTCACATTATTGTAGCAGAGTGTGTAGTATTACACTTTGGAATCACAGAGTGATTCTGTGTGTGAGTCTGTATATACTGTAAATGATAATTTAGAATTATTTCTCAGCTGTTGTCTTTACTTCATTACTCCACTTACTCTTAAGTATGATCCAGAAATATATTCTCCCTTAAACTCATGTGACTCTGAAAATACTGCTACATTTATTCAAATTGCACAACAACATTAGAGTGGCAAAATCCTCACAGTACCCTGAAATCTCCTCAGTCTGCTGAGGGTTAATGACGATCACCTGGGGACACTTGTTAGCCTGTTCCAATGTATGTTCACTGAACTGCAGGATCCTTCCTCGGAAGGACTTATCCTACCAAAGAAGGATCCTTGACTTTGAGAAACACCCACTGTGTCCAGGCTGCATTCACTTAGCCACTCTGGGTCTTGGACCTTTGTTGGATGATGCGTTATCTGATGGAGACATGTAATGTCCTTTAGAGGAGCAGTTGAAGAGGCAACAGATGAGATTCTATTCACTCTATTCTCTCCATCTTTCTTGCTAAGGCTAAGGTATTTTTTTCCAGATATGACTTACTTGTCTTATGCATTATAACAATAATAAAAAGGCCCATATAGAATCTCAGCAGATTTTCTGCAGATTTTAGGAATCTAGATGTTAGTTATAAAACTTAGAATGTTGTCACTTTCTCCTCCACCTCCTTGTGCATGTGTGTGACATTTGTGTGTTGTATTCAGTTAGCATTAAAATCAAAGTTAGTGGTTTAGCAAGAAGAAAGGTCAATAAGATTTACTGTTAATAGTAATTTACTGTTAATTGTTCAAAAAGGGTTATCATAAAATTAATATTGTCTATCAAATTACAAGCAAAAAAAAAAAACATTCTGCAGAATTCTGCAGATTTTCATTTTGGATCACCACTGAAAACAATTTTAAAAATCCACAGACCCCATTCAGGTCTGATAATAAAGGATTTTTCCATAGAATAACAAAGGTTGGGAATACTTTGCAGCATTCCCACCCAATAATTCAATAATCCAATAACAACATAATAGCCTAGTGGTAATGACATTGATATGGGCCATAATGCTTGCATGGCAGCCCCTGACACGTGTGTGTTAATGGGTAAAGTGCTTTGAGTGGTCGAAGGACTACTAACTACTAACCCTAAGTGCTATACAACTACATGTCCATTTACCAAGTCCATAAAGACAACAAAATACACTCCCAGACCTTGTTGTGCCTGGTTGGTCTTTTCTTAGGTAAAGTTTACACAACAGGTCAAGAGGCTAGAGTTCATAACAGGCGTCAGTCCAAAAACACCCGTTGTTCACATTTTGACAGTTATATTTGTTATATGGACAATTTGAATAAACACAAGAAGTTTGTGCTCTAGAGAAAGGATCAACACTCAGTGAATAACCTCCTAAGCCCTATGATAAGCTAATATGGCAAAGCTTAACTATACAGACCAGTGAGCAGTGATAACTAACATGTCTTTGGGGTCATCGGGTGGGAACGTCCTTTCACCAGTGTTTCATCTAGTTGGTCCCACGACACCTCCAGGAGGCTTGACAGTGATCTCTGGTGTCCCAGAGACTAGTGATGTTACATGCGGTGCCGATGCTTCGAAGCGTGTGTCGAGTAATCCAGGAAGTGTTTCCGCGATGCGTGTATCGAGGCTTGTATCGTTTCAGACGAGTGATGTCATTGATGACGTCCGAAGCCTCGCTGCCCGACTGTACCACGTGACTGATTCGAGAAGCGGTTCACTGCTTGGTGCGAGGTTTTGACAGCGATACTCTCCTCCAAGTTACACAAGCACATTCACTGTACTCTGCCCTTTTAAACCAATTCCATTTTCCAGAAGTGACACAGAACATGAGTATTACCCCTCCTGCCATTATTTTATTATACGACACTGCACCACAATACAATTTTTGACCAAATGACTGGTTTACACACAGGTTGCATTCACAAAACAACTACAATTTATTATACATGTATGTGATACAGTATAGTCATAATATGCTCACTAGATAATACATTATATTGATATAAACTAATTATGTGGTCATACATTATTTTTCTGGTTATTTATAGTCATTCCCAACAGCTGCTACTGACACAAATGACGGTGTATCACAGATTTCATGGTTAAGATCACAGCTGCCTGTTTTACACACTTTGGCCAGAAGGTGGTTTCGTGTGCACATGAAGCCTCGAGAAATGAACCCTTTTCTGAACCAATTTGCTGGAAAGCTTCAATGCTTCATGAAGCTTCATCTCACCATCACTACCAGAGACACTCCCCTAATGCCAGGTCTCACTGCTCCCCGCACCAACCCAATAACCTCCTTTACCTTACTTACACATGGCTTTCTCAGCCCAAACAACACTGTCACCTTCAACCAAACCCAGGCTCCGTACATGCGAGCTCCAGGTAGAAACAATGCTGATACTACCTTTCCTAGCACACTCACCATACTCTATTTCACATGCTACATAGCATAAGTACAATATAAGCTAAAGTTAAAGAAGATAAATAAACTTACAGGATCAGCAAACACACTCACCTTGCAGCATGATCTCAAACAAAAGGGATTCAAATAGGCCACTCCCACACTTAAATAACCTTCCTCTTCCTGGATTTCCTCCTGACAGGAAGTGGATCTCTCCACCTGATCTCAAGTAGTTATGTCCCCTGCTGAGTAGTTCCCCCTGCTGGCCCCCAACTGACATTATTTCTTCGCTTCCAGACCCATTGGCTACATCCAACTGCTTCATCTGACATTTCCTTCACTGTCTTCCTCAAACTCTGTCCCCACACTCCAAGTTCCCCTAGGAGCGAGACAGCTGATCTTGCTATGAATCCCCTACACCCCACTTCCACTGGACAAATCCTAGTCTTCCATCCTCTGCATATCTAAGTTTTTTCTTTCATAGGCTTCTTCCACTGAGTCTTCCCAAGGAACTGTCAGCTCAATGAAATAAACTATCCTTTGACTCACTGACCACAACACTATGTCAGGCCTCTGCTTGGTACAAACTATTTCCTGGGGAACAACAAGCTTTCCCCCTAAATCTACATGCATTTCCCAATCACAAGCACCTTCTAGGCGGCCACACCTTTGCCTCCTTACTAACTTATCCCTTCTGTATTTCTCTCCCTCACGGACAAACTGAATTACTAAACTCCTATCCTTAACACCTTCTGAATTTACCTGTCTTTGTTTCCCTTCGAGGCCTGCGCTAAACATTTCAACACCTGGTTATGTCGCCATGTATATCGGCCTTGTGACAAGCTAACTTTACAGCCTGACAAAATATGCTTTAAGGTTGCAGTACCTAAACACAATGGGCATGATGGCTCCTCATTTACCCACAGTTTTAGGTTCTGCAGGGTTGGTAACACATCGTATGTAGCCCCTACTAGGAATCTAATACGATTCTCCTCCATACTCCACAGGTCCCTCCAACTAAGCTTCCTCTTCTCTACACTTTCCCAATTCAACCACTGTCCCTGTTTAGCCTGGGCCACTACCTTTACACCCCTTAATATCTCCTCCTGTCTACGTATCTGTTCTACAACCAGCTTTCTTTTATCGTTGACACCTGCTTTATTCCATGCCGGTTTGCCTGAGCCAAGCCCCAGGCCTCCCTGGCCTAACTGAACATTACCTACTGTACAATCTCTGCATGCCTAAGAGCTGCCTCTGCCTCCTGAACTGCCGATGTTGGGTTCCACTTCCTCCCCTTGGTTGGATTTGGAACCACACTCCTAACTACCATGTCCTTACTCCCAGATAACAAGAGCTCTGTCCTGACCTTGGTACATTTAAATTCCTCTGTTAAACTAGATACTGGCAGCTGAAGTATCCCTTTTCCATACAATGCAACACTACTTAGGCACCAAGGAGCACCCAACCACTTCCTAATATAGGAGCTAACCGACCTTTCAATTCTCTCCACTACGGATATTGGAATTTCATAAACTGACAGTGGCCACATTAACCTAGGACATAGCCCAAATTGCAAACACCACAACTTCAACTTTCCTGGAAGTTCTGATTTATCTATTCTATCCAATCCTTCTGCCACATATTTTCTAAATTTCACCACCTGTTCCTCATCATTCAACTCCACATTGTACCACCTACCTAAGCTCTTTACTGACTTTTCCATAATTGTTGGGATTTCCTCATCATCTATGACAAACTTCCTATCACTTAACTTCCCTCTATGTATCGAGATGCTTCTAGATTTACTAGGCTTGATCTTCATGCTGGCCCACTTGAGGTTCTTATTTACCTTCTCTAGTAGCCTCTTTGTACATGGCATTGTTGTGGTCACCAGTGTCATGTCATCCATGTAAGCCCTAACTGGTGGAAGATGCAACCCGTTCTGCCATCTCTCCCCACCTACCACCCACTTAGAAGCCCTGATGATTACTTCCATCGCCATAGTAAATGCTAATGGAGAAAATGTACACCCTGCCATGATGCCTATTTCTAGCCTCTGCCAACCTGTTGTGAAACCTACCGTACTTAGACACACCCTAATATCCTGAAAGTATGCTTGCACTAAGTTAACAACTACCTGTGGCACTCTGAAATAGTCAAACGCACTCCAAATGAGGCTATGCGGTACTGAACCAAACGCATTTGCAAGATCTAAAAATATTACATGTAGGTCCCTTTTGTTAATCTACGCTGCCTGAATCTGGTGCCAGATCATGTTAGTAAACACCCTGAAAAACCTGGTATTCCTGCCTTCTGCACCATGGTATCTATTAAGCTATTCCTTTCTAAGTAGCTAGCTAATCTCTGCGCAACTACACTAAAGAAAATCTTCCCCTCCACATTCAAGAGAGAAATCATCCGTAACTGGCTAAGATCCACAGACTCCTTCTACTTAGGAATGAGGACACCCCCTGCCCTACACCATGTTTTACTAAGACAAATAATCTAGAGCCATGCAAACAGCTTTGTGAGTTCCTTATGTAGGATGGGGTGGACTCAGCTTTAGAGATAGGGTGAGGTGCTCAGACATCTGGAGGGAGCTCAGAGTAGAGCCGCTGCTCCTTTGTGTCGAAAGGGGCTAGCTGAGGTAGCCTGGTGAGACCACACTGATGATACATACATTCTGTTTCGCTCTCTGTACATGTCTGGACCCGGTGCCAAGTGGTGCTCACAGCTTAGCAAAATGTGCGGAGCTTGACCAGGTCCAGCTCTGCCTCTCAGATCCTGCCCCACCCTCTTGTTCTTCTTCTAATAATGATTAATTTACGGCAAACGCCACCCACTGGCTCTTAACATTAATGCAAGAACCTGGTCAGGTCTTGCTTATGAGAAAATATCAGTCGAGATCACATTAATTTAGGTTAAATGAAAGAAACCATGCATGGAACTTAAGATACCAGGATAGCTAATATGTTACTTTTCTCTAATACTCTTTACATTTTTTTGATACCATCAGCATGTAATTTTTTGTTTATTTTTTTGTTCTTTAAGAAATTGCACAATACTTACAAGCAGGCCATGTTAGATTACCTAATGTGCACCCCTGCCTTTTTTTCCAACACACTGAGATTTAGGCCATTTGTGAAGGCCATTTATTTTATATTTTAGTAACAGAATGAGACACTAAATGTCATGTTTATATATCAAGTTTCCAGAACACATTTTCCTCATAAAATTAATGGGTGAAAAACCAAGGCATTTTACAAAAAAAATAAATAAATAATTACTCTGTCCTAATGAATAGAACCTACACAGGATCTTTCTTTTATGCTCTTCAATAGCATAAGATCACAAAGCTGGCAGAAAAAGAACAGCCCAAACAGCACTTGCAAACGTGCAATAGGCTGTAGTAGCCTTAAAACGAAAATATATCAATAACCAAAACAATATAAAAGACTTGGTCTTCTTATCAATGCACTGTACAACCTTTAATTTCCTTACAATAAAAATAATACTGCTAAAATTGAGACTGGCTTTCCTAACACCATTAGAAAATGATGATAGAATTGAAAGGGAAAATAAATACAATCCACATTTCAAAAACGTTTATGCTTAAACAGGTAAAAAAAGGCATTTAACAAGCCAAACATTCTCAAACTTAGTTAAGTCACTCGTTCACCCAACCATGGATTTATAGTGGACTAGTCCAGCTGATTTGACATGTATTTCTAATGCAGGGGTTCTACCACTTGTCTTGATTTGTCTGTTCCTGCTCAGAGTCAGCAAAAGATTCCCCAGGCTGTGTTGAATTTTTACATGTGTTAGGAGAGGTCAGGCAATTGTTGCACAAGTGCAAATGACAAACCATCGTTGATTATTTTATCAACTCACTATGCAAATAACTGAAGAACATGTAATACAAGTAATGACATCTGTGTTCAATTAGTAACTTAAACGTGATTACTGGCTTGAGGAATAGTTTCCCCTAACAATGGTCGCAGTTGAGGGTTGAGCAGGCACACTGATGTCTCTCTTATCACGGATTTCTTGCATGTAAAAACTTCCATGTCCTCTAGTCTCTCAAACGTAAACAGGAAGGGAGCCTGGATTTCACCTGCATCATATCACTGTCATAAAGCAGTGTGTTCAAAAACAGGTCCAGCAAAGTGGTGTTGGTTCTCCTCCACCCACTCACAGGCCAGCTGAATCTCTCTCAGTACAGCTAATTTCTTTTTGCAAAATGGTAAGAAATTGCAGTATTAATATAATTAGTCAAGTACTTATCATAGACACGTTGAAACAGATAAGGTAAAAACAAAACATTCCCTGTACATACATGTATTCTCAGTGCTGGGTGTGACCTCCATGACATCTGGTTCTGGTAGGATCAGTTCATCAATTATTTATGGCTTAGACCCCTTGTTTTTTCACATGTAAAGGAGAGTATGGCTTGAAAAATGTTTTATCAACAGCAAAGACATCATTTTTTCAATAATGCATTGCGATGACAGGCGCCATTTTGCTGAAATATAAGTTACCCTTCGTCTGTGTTTTCTGTTAATGTGAACCAGCAAGTTCCTTTTATTTACCTAAATGCCGCAGTGTCTGCAAGCCGCCCTGACCTGCTGATGGACACATAATCTTAGTGTTGATGACTGTGCTCCTGGTGATGGAGGTAATTCTGCTGTAGATAAAGGTAATAAAGCTGGGGAGGGAGGTGCTCCTGCTGTAGATGGAGGTGGAGGTGGTGCTTCTGGGGGTGGAAGTGGGGCTGCCTTGGATAAAGGTGCTTCTGCTGAGGGATGGAGGTGGACGTTGATCACACTTGATGATGACAAAATCTGAAATGTAGAAAGAACACAATCATTTTCTTTGTATTCAGTATTTCTTTTATACAGCACAGCACCCCTGTAGAGGAATGTGAGGATGCAGCTTCTCAAAGACATGGACCTCACGTTACAGAAAGCAATAAAAATTTGCAAGAACAAGGCTGCAAATACAGACTTTCGACAACAGCACCGCGGACGAAACTGCAGAAGTGGATGCTGTGCGGCTTAAAGAAAACAGAAGAAGCAAAGGCAAAGCTAACAAAAAAGAGCCTAAACAGGGAAGCGCGGGCTCAGCGTGCTGCAATCGGTGCGGCAACAGGCACGCGCCTAAACACTGCCCAGAGACTGCCGAAAGTGCGAAGGTAAAAATCACTTTGCCAAATGTTGCTTTTCAAAGAAAAAGGTGCAGTTTGTGGAAAACAAAGGTGACAGAAGCAATGCTGAGGAGGACACTCCGTTCTACGTGGAAACAGTAACGCTCGTGGACAAGGTGAGTGACAGCAAGGATGAGGAGCATTGCAGAGTAAGCGACAATGAGGGAGAGGAGCCTGCGGTCTACGTGGACCTGGTGGAGGACAAGGATGTTGAGGAGGACGAATGGATTGCAGAAGTGGATGTGAACGGCATGCATGTTTCGCTTAAACTGCACACAGGGGCGCAGGTGAATATCCTGCCTATGAAAGACTTTTACAGACTGAGACAAAAGCCCAAAGTGCGTCCTAAAAAAGGTAAACCTGAGAACATATGATGACAAGCCTATACCTACGAAGGGAGTGTGTAGAGCTAGCTTATCTTGCAATGATAAAAAGGTGAATGCACTGTTTGTACTTGTTGATGGGGTAAGACAACCACTACTGGGGTTGAAAACATGCATAGCTCTAGGATTGATAAAAAGAGTCCATGTCATTAACAAAGAGAAGGTGACACATAAAGCAAAGGCTACTGACTGGGTTAAAGAATACAAAGACATGTTCAAAGGGATAGGCCGTTTGCCAGGTGAACACAAAATTAAACTGAGAGCAGATGCAGAGCCAGTCATACACCCAGCAAGGAAAGTACCTGTTGCCCTCAAAAAGAAGCTGAGACAGAAGCTAGATACCCTGGTAGAAGAAAATATTGTCAGGAAGATAGAAGAGCCAACAGAATGGGTTAATTCCCTTGTCATTTTGGAGAAGTCTGATAAAGATCTGAGGCTGCGCATAGATCCTAAGGATTTAAATAAGGGTATTCAGCATGAACATTTCAGGTTACCAACTAAATCAGACATAACCAGTACCATGAATGGAGCATGCTACTTCTCTAAGCTAGATGCCTCATCAGGTTTCTACCAAATAGCGCTAGATGAAGAAAGTGCTAAATTGTGCACATTCAATACACCTTTCAGGAGGCATTGTTTCATGAGATTACCTTTTGGTATAAGTTCAGCCCCTGAAGATTTCTATAAAACTATGTAGCAACTGTTTGATGGAATAGAAGGGGTTGGAGTTTTCATTGATGATGTAGTCATCTGGAGCCGCACTAAGCAGGAACATGATGATAGGCTGTGCAGAGTGCTCAACAAAGCAAGAGAGTCAGGTTTAAAACTGAACAAAAAGAAGTGCCAATTTGGGGTGAGTAACATAACTTACCTGGGGGAAAAGCTATCTGAAGCAGGGGTGCAGCCTGACCCGGAAAAAATCAGAGCTATAGCAGACATGCCTGCACCAGAAGACAAGAAGGACCTGCAAAGAGCCCTAAGTCTAGTAAACTACCTGGGAAAATTTATCCATAACCTGTCAGCTAACACAAGGGCATTGAGAAGCCTGTTAGAGGCAGACACAGAGTGGCAGTGGAACTCAGAGCATGTGAGTGAGTGGGAGTGGTTAAAGGACGCTCTGACTAAAGAGCCAGTCCTGAAATTCTATGATGAAAAAAAAACACTAAAAGTTTCCACAGGTGCTTCAAAAGCCGGCCTAGGTGCAGTGCTGCTTCAAAAACATGACACAGAGTGGTTGCCAGTAGCATACGCTTCACGCACTATGACATCAGCGGAGAGAAATTATGCGCAAATAGAAAAGGAGACACTGGGGTCAGTGTACGGCTGTGAGAAGTTTCATGAGTATGTATATGGGAGGTCAGCCATATTAGAAACAGATCACAAACCTCCGATAGCCATATCCCAGAAACCACTAGGTGATGCGCCACCGCACATACAGCGCCTAATGCTTCGTCTCCAGAAATATGACTTGACATTTGAGTTCTCACCTGGCAAACACTTAGTTGTAGCTGATACACTTGAGCAGGCCCAGCTTACAGCATGACAAAAGTACTACTGAAAAGGATATGCAAATTCATGTAGATTACGTCAGAGCACAAATGCCAGTGTCAAAGGCAAAATGGGCAGAAATAGCCAGAGCAACTCAGGAAGATGAAACACTTCAGAGTGTAATCAAACAGATTAGCTTACCTGGTGAAGTGAAACTAGCAAAGCCATACCAGCACTTTAAGGGTGAGTTATCTGTGTTGGGAGGGGTTTTGTTGAAAGGCACACAGATTGTAGTCCCCACCTCCATGAGATCACAAATGTTGAAGTTAGTGCATGAGGGACACTTAGGTATTGAAAAATGTAAGAGACATGCACGTGATGTTCTGTATTGGCCGAACATGAACAGAGACATTCAGACATTGGTGCAACGCTGTGATGTCTGCCAGCAACATCAATATCAACAGCCCAAGGAGCCAATGATGCCACATGACAAGCCACAAGAGCCATGGGAAAAAGTTGGAATGGACCTATTTCAACTAAAAGGCAAGGATTACTTGCTTTTGACTGACTATCATAGCAACTATCCAGAGTTCTGTCAGCTGTCCTCCACGACAGCAGAACATGTAATTGCACACACAAAGGCTATATTCGCATGTCATGAGATTGCTGCTACAGTCATAAGTGACAATGGGCCTCAATTCAGCAGCCAGAGCTTCAGGGAGTTCGCAGAGACTTCACATAGAGACACATAACTTCGAGCCCTCTCTACCCCCAATCCAATGGGAAGACAGAGGAAGGTTTTCAAATTGTGAAGCACCTTCTAAAGAAAGCCGCGGAAATCGGTGAGGACCCGTATCTGGCTATTCTCAACTACAGAGCCTCACCACTGGAGAATGGACTTTCACCAGCAGAGATGCTCATGAAAAGGAAGCTTAGGACCAGTCTTCCATCAGCAAAACACAGGATGGAGCACAGTACGTCAAACATTCCTAAAGAGTGTCAACGCTTACAACAGAACAGCGGTGCCACTGAAACCCCTGGCCGAAGAGGAAATTGTATGGGTCAGAAGTGATGGACAGTGGGGGCCACTGGTTAAAGTGATTAAAGTGACAACACCAAGGTCATACGAGGTCATCACAGAGCATGGACAGACATTACGGCGAAACAGGAGACACCTGCTCAAGGTGCCTCAGAGAGACATGATGATCATGGACAGCAACACCAGGGACGTGACAGTCCAAGGTCAAAAAGAACAACCGAATGTGAAAAAACAACCGAATGCGACAAGCCAACCAAATGTGACAAAACAACCGGATGAGACAAACCTACCAGCAGTAACGGAAAGGAAGGAAACCAAGAACAGTGATATGACACTGAGAGACCGCCCTAAGAGGCAGATTGAGAAACCAAAGAGACTGATTGAAGAAATGTGAAAAAAAAGAAAAAGAAAAAATGTGAAAAAATGAGAGAAATGTGTATACACTGCGCCAATGTTTATGTTTAAGTGAGTTACACAAGAAATTTATGTTTTGTAAGGAATTTATGTTTTAGTTTTGCAGGGTAAAAACTGAAATTTTGGTTATTTTATGAGGCAAGGCTATGGTTCATAGCATGTTTTCTGTTTTCATTTTCTTTAAAAAAAAAAAAAAAAGAGGGGGAAGATATATTGATAAGAGAAGTATTGTCAGTTTGTGTAGTTATACTGCTACGCCGCCAGGTGGCGGTAGTGTTTGGTTGTCGTGTCAACCCAGTGTGATATGTGGGAACAGAGGGAAATAAAAACACTCTGACTCAGGACTCTGGTGTGCACGCCTCGTCAATACATTCTCTGCTCCCTGGGAATGGGGATATAACAACCGCATCAGCCAGCTAACATATGGGGCTGAAACGGGTGTGTTTTGGACCCAAATGCAGCACAACTGAAACTGACAGTTGGTAATGACTATTAATGTCACAACAGTAAACAAAGAATGGAGCGGAATGAGTTAATTCTGTGCAAAGTTCATTCTTTGGGCTGAATGCCCTCACAAAGTCTCTGAGGCACAGATGTGGGGGAGCAAAGAGGCCAAATCCGGCCGTGGAACCGAGGGGGAGCACCAGAGCCCCCGGGTCCGAACAGTTAAATTCTCTCACGTGGGCAGTTGGTCTCCCTCTCCTGGGCTGGAAATAGGGGGGGCTGGAAGCCGTAGGCACACTGGAAGGGGGAGAGCCCAGTGGCGGAGCTGGTAAGGGTATTGTGGGCGTATTCTACCCACAACATCTGTTTGGACCAGGTTGAGGGGTGCTTGAAGGCCATGCAGCGGAGCGCCATCTCCATCTCCTGGTTCGTCCTCTTGGACTGGCCATTGGACTGGGGATGGAACCCAGAGGACAGGCTGGTAGAGGCTCCAATGAGATGACAGAATTCTCTCCAAACTATTGAGGTGAACTGGGGGCCTCAATCTGACACCACATCAAACGGGAGGCCGTGGAGCCGGAACACGTGCTGCAAGACCAGTTCTGCAGTTTCCTTGGCTGACAGGAGCTTGGGGAGGGGCACAAAGTGAGCCATCTTAGTAAATCTGTCCACCACGGTCAAGATGGCGGTGTAACCCCCTGACAGACGCAGCCTTGGTAACGAAGTCCAGCGAGATGTGGGACCAAGGTCGATGAGACAGAGGAAGAGGTTGCAAGTAACCGGCAGGGGCCCGTCGGGGAGCCTTATTCTGGTTGCAGACTGGGCAGGCAGGTAACAAAGTCCCTGGTGTCCTCGTCCAGCGTGGCCCACCAGAACCGCCGTTGCAGGACCTTCTTGGTTCGCTAAATCCCAGCGTGGCAGGTGAGCGGGGAACCGTGGGCCCACTGCAGGACATCCGACCTCAAGTCTTGAGGGACGAACAGCCGGTCGTTGGGACAAGAACTGGGCCCCGGCTGGTCCTCCAAGGCGGCCTTCACCCGCTCCTCCACCTCCCAGGTAAGGGCGGCCATCAGGCGGGAAGCGGGAAGGATGGTGTCTGGTCTAGGGGTGTTCTCCATCCCGACCATGAACTGGCGTTACAGGGTGTCAAGTTTGAAGTTGTGGGAGCCTGGCCGGTATGAGAGGGAGAAGTTGAATCTGGCGAGGAACAGTGCCCACCTGGCCTGATGAGAGTTCAGTCTCTTAGCTGAGCGGATATATTCCAGGTTCTTATGATCTGTCTATACGAAAAAGGGGGTCTTGGTTCCTTCCAACCAGTGGCGCCACTCCTCCAATGCCAGCTTAACCGCCAATAGTTCTCGGTTGCCGATGTCATAGTTCCTCTCCGCTGGGGACAGACGTCTGGAGAAGAAGGCGCAGGGGTGCAGTTTCTGATCCTCCGCAGAGCGTTGGGAGAGGACGGCCCCCACCCCCACATCGGAAGCGTCCACCTCCACAACAAACTGTCTTTCAGGGTCGGGGACCAGGAGAATGGGGGCCGAGCTGAACCTACCCTTCAGGTGCTGGAATGCCTCCTCAGCGGCCTGAGTCCACTGAAAGGGGACTTTAGAGGAGGTGAGAGCAGTGAGTGGGGCAGCCACCGTGCTGTAACCCCAGATGAACCTTCAGTAAAAGTTGGCGAGGAGGCATGGAACTCGCATTCTCTGCTTTGACAAACAGGGAGTTCTCTAGCAGACGTTGCAGGACAGTCTGGACATGGTATATGTGTTCCTGCTTCGTCCGGGAGAAGATCAGAATGTCATCTAGGTAGACGAACACATACTTATTGAGCATGTCCCTTAAAACGTCATTGATGAGGGCCTGGAAAATGGCCAGGGCGTTGGTGAGGCCGAATGGCATCACCAGATACTCATAGTGTCCAGTGGGGGTGTTAAAGGCCGTCTTCCACTCGTCCCTCTCCCAAATCTGAACCAGGTGATAGGCGTTGCGGAGGTCCAGCTTGGTGTAGATGGTGGCCCCTTGGAGCAGCTCGAAAACTGAGGCAATGAGGGGGAGAGGATAATGGTTCTTCACCGTGATGTTGTTCAGACCTCTGTAGTCTATGCAAGGCCTCAGGGAGCCATCCTTCTTCTTGACGAAGAAGAACCCCGCACCGGCAGGTAAAGAGGAGGGTCGGATGATTCCAGCCGCCAAGGCGTCACTGATGTAGGCCTCCATGGCCTCTCGTTCAGGTGTGGACAGGGAGCAGAGACGACCCTTGGGAGATGTGATGCCGGGCAGGAGGACGATGGCGCAGTCATAGGGCCGATGAGGGGGCAGAGAGGTGGCCCTCGCCTTGCTGAACACCTCACGGAAATTGTAGTAGTCGGGGGGGTACCTTGGAAAGGTCGGAGGTTGAACAGGGGCTGGCAGGCAGCGTGGGTGCAACCGCCCGCCTGAGGCAGACCTGGTGACAGGAGGAGCTCCACCCGAGGATAGATCCCGTAGACCAGTCTATATGGGGGTTATGGCGGCAAAGCCAGAGGTAGCCAAGGATCAATGGAAGATTGGGAGACCTCAGGATGTGGAACTGAATGGTCTCATGGTGTGTGCCGGACAGGAGCATAGGGATGGGAGTGGTTTGATGGGTGACGGTCCCCAGGAGATGACCATTCAAAGCGCTGGCCAGCATTGGATGGGAAAGAGGGACCTGATCTGATTCCCAGCTGATGGGCGAGTTCCACGTCGATCAGGTTAACATCCGCCCCAGAGTCAATGAAGGTGGCGAGGGTGTGGGAACCCCCTGCCAGCAGGAGCTGGGTGTGAAACAAAGGTCTTGGGTTGGGAGCAGAGTCCTGGGACCGGCTCAGCAGGATGCCCCTCTTCACTGCTGAGCCCTCCCTTTTACTGGGCACCGGGAGACGAAGTGGCCGGCCTGGCCGCAGTAGAGGCAGAGATTCCCTCAGTGTCACCGCTCCTGCTCCTCCGGCGTCAGACTGGTGTGCCCCACCTGCATGGGCTCAGTCCCCCGTGTGTGGGTTCGGAGAGAGGGACAGGGGCAGCTGGCAACCCACACTGGCGAGTGGAAGGCCGACGGGCCGCTCCCTCTCGGCATGACTCCCTTCTCCTTGCCTGAATTCGCCTGTCTAGCCTCGTGGTCAGCTCGATAAGTCCGTCAAGGGAAGTTGGGAGGTCAAATGAGACCCGCTCGTCCTTCATGTACGGAGCTAGTCCATGAAGGAAGGCGTTGCACTGGGCCGAAGCATTCCAGTCACTGAGAATGGCCTGGGTCTGGAAGTTGATGGCGTAGTCTGCAAACGCCTGTTCCCCCTGCTTCTGGCTCATGAGTCCCCCAGTAGCATCAGAACCCAGGGAAACAGGTCCAAACACCTTGCGTAGTTCCGACGCGAAAGCCTGGAACAAGGTGCAGGCTGGCGTGCCTCTCTCCCACTTCGCCGTCCCCCACAGACGTGCTCTTCCAGTGAGGTGGTTAATGGCGAAGGCTGACCCTTGCTGCCTCTGAGGTGAAGGTGTGGGGTTGCAGGGCAAACAGAATGGAGCAGTTAGTCAGGAATGGGTTGCAGCCCTCAGGATCCCCAGGGTAGCACTCCGGCACCCCCACCCGGGGCTCTGATGTGGTGCCCGAAGGTTACCCCGGGGCCGGAGCTGGAGGGGCTGGAGCTGAGGCGGAGGTGGCATGTTGCGTCATGGAAGCTGCCATCTGTTTCACCTTGGTGGCTAGCGAGGTTAGCGCTAGAGGTTGAAGCTGACTGACGAGAATCCACCGTGTTGGAGGCTAACAGAGCCTCATGCTGCTGGAGCATTCCCTCTACCCGGGCTAGGCGAGATTGAGGAGAGGAAGGGTCTGCTGGGTCCATACCTGGTACTGAAACGGGTGTGTTTTGGACCCAAATGCAGCACAACTGAAACTGAGAGTTGGTAATGACTATTAATGTCACAGCAGGAAACAAAGAATGGAGCGGAATGAGTTAATTCTGTGCAAAGTTCGTTCTTCGGGCTGAATGCCCTCACAAAGTCTCTGAGACACAGATGTGGGGGAGGAAAGAGGCCGAATCCGGCCGCGGAACTGAGGGGGACCACCAGAGCCCCCGGGTCCGAACAGTTCAATTCTCTCACAGTGTGATGTAAAGGGAGGAAGCTTACTTTAGCTGGTGATGGCGGAGAGAGGAGTCTGTAGCCAGCTGATCCAGCCGATCGAGCAGATGATCCGATGAGGAGAGAGCTGAGGAGCGGTCAGAGACAAGTGAGGTGGTCAAAGCCGGGTGAGCAGTCCACGAAGGCAGAGGCACCGGTGTGGAACAGGCAGAGGGAGAGCCGAGGACAGGCGGATGAGTCGAAGCCGGGAGAGCTGACAGACGCCAGAAACGCTGAGGCAGAACACGTGGACAGGGACAGAAGGCAGATGAGTTTACCAGCAGGCAGGCGAGGAGAGCAGGTCGGAAACAGGCAGAGTCGGCACCGGGTGATCAGACGGGAATAGAACGCTGAAAAGTCTCGCATAATGCTAAAGAACAATCTGGCAACGACAGGAGAGTTAGTGAGGCTCTTATACTGGGCTGATGAGGGAATGAGCTGCAGCTGTGCAACAGGTGAGGGGAGTTGGCCAGAGAATGGTGGGCGTGATTGACAGGTAGAGTGGAAAATCACTGCAGCAGAGTGACAGGAGGGGAATGGGGGACAGAGGTTGTGACAGGGGCAGCAGTAGCTCAGGATTTGGCTTGGGAACCGGAGGGTCGCCGGTACAAGTCCCCACCTGAACTAAATATATGGAGCGTGGACTGGTAGCTGGAGAGGTGCCAGTTCACCTCCTGGGCACTGCCGAAGTGCCCTTGAGCAAGGCACCAAACCCCCCAACTGCTCGGGGTGCCTGTCATGGGCAGCCCCCTCACTCTCCATTTAATGCATGTATAGATCCTGTTTGTGCATGTGTGTGTATTTCGGGCCTGTGTGTATATGTAAAGGACAGAGTGAAAAGATTGAATTTCCCCTTGCGGGATTAATAAAGTATATAAAAAATTATGCATCCTAACATTAGTGCTACCTCATCTAGATACTGCATGGAGCTATAAATTGTTGTTGTCTACAGTATGAATTGGTTTAAATAGAAGGTATTAACATTAGCTGAGACAAGACTTTGCCAAACCACAAAGTATCTATATTAATGTCTATCATGCCTCATCAAATTAATGTTAACGCTATACTTACGTTACACCACGGTCTCATAAAATTACTTACCTTAGCTAATGTTCATGTTGGTGAGACAGGTCTATGAAAACTTGTTACACATGTCTTAAAATTTTGGTCTGTAAGTTACCTGGGTTACTTCCATGATGAAGAAACTTTTCTATTTATGTTTTTGTCACTAGTGTCTCTACCTTATCATTGTTTCTCTCTGACCTTGCACCTTGCAAAGGGGGTGTGGCTGGACCTAGAGGTGGAGCTGCACAAAGCCAAGCTCTACCCAAAGGCTCTGCAATGAGCAGCCTCTTCTCACTAGGGGTGTGCGATACCGCAAAATTTGGTATCGATCCAATACCAAGTAAATACAGGGCCAGTATTGCTGATACCGATACTTTTTACTTAGAAAAGCAGCTTCTACTTTTGTGTAGGGCAGAGCAACACGTCATAATTTATGAAGTGAATGCAATGTGCAAATTTGAATGATAATGGAAAATTTGAATTTTAATGAAATGAAATGAAATGTTTTAAATTTAAATTTTACTTTTTCAGTTAAGATTTTGGGGCGGCACAGCAGTGTGGTGGTTAGCACTGTCGCCTCACAGCAAGAGGGTTCCTGGTTCTATCCCGGGTGTGGGAGCCCTTCTGTGCGGAGTTTGCATGTTCTCCCTGTGTCAGCGTGGGTTTTCTCTGGGTACTCTGGCTTCCTCCCACAGTCCAAAGACATGCAGATAGGGGATAGGTTAATTGGTGACTCTAAATTGTCCGTAAGTGTGAATGTGAGTGTGAATGATTGTCTGTCTCTACATGTCAGCCCTGCGATAGTCTGGTGACCTGTCCAGGGTGTATCCTGCTTCTCGCCCAATGTCAGCTGGGATAGGCTCCAGTGCCAGTTGTGCGATGCTGCAGGGATGCAAGGATTTGAGAGTCAAACTCCATATCCATACTCCATACTCCATATCCCACCTTTTGCTGCAGGTGGGGATGGAGAAGCCCCTGCAGGGGAGCTTGAGGTAGTTGCAGGAGCCATTGTTAAGACAGAGCTGGCTGCAGAGCTTGTGTTTGGTTCAGGAGCTGACACTGAAGGGGATGAGGTCTGGTTCACTAATTACATGTCATTGATGAGTCATTTTTTCACAGCTTCAACATTTGCCATGTCATGGAACCCAGAGTTTTTAAATCTTGCGTCCAAGTAGGTGCTGACAGCAAGACCATAAAAGGTTTCAATTCCTCTGAAACAGTGCTGGCTGCTCAGCAGCTAGCCTGCTACCATGGCACTCATGAGATGCAGTTGATCTCAGAAGCAGTGTAACAAGGGAAATCACTTTGGAACCTGAAACATGTTTTTCAGTTGATATCTCTCGTTACTTCTTCAAATGGTCTCAGGGCATCAATGGAGAGACGAACCATAGACCAATCTTCCACACTCAAGCACAGTAAGCTCTTTCCAAGAGGACAAAGTACTGTAGTAACAACTTCCTTTTGCTCAAGTAGTCTCTTGAACATGTAGAACACACCTTGTTTCAACTGATTGTATCAGTTTGTGTTCAGGAAACTTGAGCTTCTCTGTTGCATTTGTGCTGTGGTGAAAGAAAGCTATAGCACTGTATCTTTGCTGGATGTCCAGAAGATCAGGGAGGGCCTCAATGGATTCTGTGTGTAAAACATAGATAATGTGCCCAACCTGCTTTGTGCACATCAGCAACCATATTGGCACCATTATCTGTAACTACAGCCTGAACTTTGACAGCTATGCCCCATTCATCAGTGATTCTTTTTAATTCTGAGCAAATGTTGTCAGCACTGTGTTTTCCTGAAAAACTACAGGTTTCCAGGGCATACGCTTGCATTTGCCAGTTCTTATCAATGATATGGCATGAGACAGTTAAAAAAGCCTCTTGTTTCTTGATACCCACATAGCCATTGTGAGTACAGCACTGTTTGCAGAATCCAGAGACTTTTTTTTTTTAGTTTTGAGTGACACTCTTCATACAGTGCTGGTATTTTCCCTTCCATTAACTGTTTCCTACTTGGAAGCTTGTACCGATGATCAAGAGTCTTTACAAAGTTTATAAAACCTTCATCATCAACCACAGAGAGAAGTTGTAGGTCCTTCAGAATCATCTCTGCAAGGCTCCTTGTGATAGCCAAGGCTCTTGGGGAATCACCTAGGTGAAATAACAAAATAATTAACTCTATAACCCATCTGCATGTAGCCTGGATATTTCACAGTTAACACAAAGGGTTATTATATTCAGCCATATTCATATTTCAGGTTTGAGGTATACATCTTTATATAGGTATGTATTTTTCAGTTCCAGTAAAAGAATTCATTTAGATTTATTTCAACTGGCTGAATATATTATATGACTGTCTGAATAGTCTATATTTAATCAGTCTGCTAAAATTACAACTATGATGACCAATTACACTTTGAAAAATAACATCTACTAGTGCTGGGGGTGACTAAATCTTACCTTCACTTCTATAAATCAGCTACCTGGATTATAATGGCTTGACTTACTTGGGACTAGAAAAACAATAAAACTACAAGCCATGAGGTGGCTGAAACCAGGCCAAACATATGATTGACACGTATACGGGCCACTTGCCAGTTGAATAATTAGGTTCCACAGATCTGTTGCAATGATACTCCAAAGTGTATTTATTTACACCACACAAAAACAGTCCAAAATGCACTATTGCATGAAAGATCCGATGCAAACTGTATACCTTGACAAGTGCAAAACCCCCCAAATTGACGGTCAAAAACTTGTATACTCCCGCCGGCAACAAACACACCTGAATACCACCAGAGCCATACACGTTAAAAAGACAGACAAACCATTTCCGCTCCACAGGCAGGTGGAGCCGCCTACTGGGCAATATAGAAATTGCACGAACCCAAATTCACACAAAGGCATAATGCAAAAAAATAAGGATACATAATGCATAAGAAATGTAGAAAATAAACGAAATATGAAACATGGCACTAAACCATGCAAATTGGCTCTAACACGCTGGCCCCTAATTGTTACATATCGGCAGGCATAACAATTACACCATGTAAATGCAACAAAGAGCCAATGTGCCATAAATAGTCACAGAGTGACAGAGGATGTACCACAAAAACCTCTAATAAGATGTCTCAAGTCTTTGAGACTATTGCCTCGTTCAACAGGTAAAGCTTGGTTACTGGTCGTTCCAATACATTGGTCTTCGTCTTGAGACGCACTGAGCGCACCAGGCCGTTCTTGTCAGGAAAGGTCTCCAAAACTCTACCGAGGAGCCAAGAGCCCCGAGGAGCTGCAGAGTTGACCACAACGACAATGTCTCCACGTGCTAAATTTCTCCTGGGTTGGCTCCACTTTTGCCGTTCTCGAAGGAGAGAGAGATACTCCTGTACCCATCTTTTCCAAAACAGTCCAGCTTGCCTCCACCTCCTCTTCACATACAGATCCTCCTTCACAAAGAGTCCGGCTGGTAAGACTGGCTTGCTCTTCATTAGAAGAATGTGGTTGGGAGTTAGTGGTTCAAGATCATTAGGATCGTCAGAAAGTTTAGTGATGGGCCGTCATTTAATATTGCCTCCACTTCGCAGAAGACCATGTGCAGGCCATCGTCATCCAGAGTTTGCAGGTGCAAAACAGAAGTGAGAACCTTCCTCACCATGCGTATAATTCACTCCCAAACTCCTCCGTGGTGCGATGCCCCTGGTGGGTTGAAACTCCAGTGAATTCCATCCTGCAGTAAAGCTCCCTTCAACTGATCCTGTTTCAGAGATGCAAGAGCCTCCTTCAACTCTCGCTCTGCTCCCACAAAGTTAGTTCCATTGTCAGAACCTATCTGGGATACCTGCCCTCTTCTGCAGATGAATCTCTGTATGGTGTTGATACACACGTCGGTATCCAGAGATGGTGCCACCTCCAAGTGGACAGCTCTGCTTGAGAGACAGGTGAAAATCATCCCATAGCGCTTGCACATACTTCAGCCTCTCTTCACTTCAAACGGCCCGAAGTAGTCAACTCCAACATTTGTGAAGGGAGGTAAATCAGGCAGCAGCCTTTCCTTAGGCAAAGCTGACATTTTCTGTTCTCCTACCCTTGCACGGTAAAGACTGCAGAAGTAGCACTTTCCGATGATTTTCCTCACAGCCGAATTGGCGTTTGTGATCCAGAACTTCTTGCAAAGTTTCGACAGTGTATGATTTCTTCCACTGTGTCCCAGTTGTTCGTGGATGTGCCTCAGAATGAGCGTGGAGATGAACTGATCTTTAGACAGAATGAGTGGATGTTTCATTTCTTCAGGCATAGCCACTCTGCTCAGTCGTCCACCAGCTCTCAAAAGGCCATCATCCAATCTTGGGTCCAGCTTGTAGATCACACTGTCTTTTGCCATGGATCTTCCAGTGGACAATGCAGCAATTTCCTTCTGAAACCTTTGCTTCTGACAGTATCGGATGATGGAAACTTCAGCCTTCAATAGGTCATCCAATGACAAGGTCTGCTCTCTCAGGGCTCCTTCGGCCTTTTCCATCTCTGCCTCGATGTGCCTGGATGAACCATGTGTATCCTTCTCGTGGACTTTAAGAGCCTGCAACTCCTTCCTCTTTTGCGCCAGCTCCAGCAGCGCTCTCTTCACCTTAAGAAACCATGCCACATCAGTCTTGAGTTTCTTCCAATCAGAGAAGTAAGTGACAAGCTGCTCTGTAGCATTAGGTATGTCTGGGATGATCGTGTTAACAGAAACGGCCTTCTTCACCTCTGGCTCATTGCTGGCAACAATGCAGTCTGCTGTATAAACAGGCCATTCATCCATAGGCAGAGAGAGGAAGTTTGGGCCTTCGATCCGTCTTCCACCAGTCAGCAGTTCTTCAGCTTTCATACCTCTGGATGCGTCATCAGAGGGTTGTCTCTGGTGTTGATATATTTCCATTGAGACAAGTCAGTCACCTCGCGAATGGTTGACAACTGGTTTGCGACAAAGGTATGACAACGCTTGTCCTCATTTCTTACATACTTGATCACTGACATGCTGTCTGTCCAGAATGTTGATGGTTCAAATGGAAGCTGAAGCTCTGCCTTCAACATCTGGTCCGCTGGGACTGACAGGACCACAGCTGTCAGTTCAAGAAGGGGAATGGTTATTTGTTTCAGGGGCGTGACTCTTGTTTTCTCCAGCATGAATGCAACATGGATACTGTTCCTGCTGTTCTGCAGCCTGAGGTAGGTAACAGTGCCAAATCCATGTTCACTAACGTCAGAAAAGTGATGCAATTCTGCACGAGTGGGACATCCAAAGTCTTTGGGCTTAACACATCTGTTGACTTTGAATGACGTCATCCTTTCCAGTTCCTTCAGCCATGTTGTCCATTAGTGCTCAAGATCTTCCGGAATTTCCTCATCCCAGTTGCACCCTCTTCTGCAGAGTTCCTGCAGCATGGACTTGGCAGGCAGTGTAACTGGGCTAAGGAAGCCCAGGGGATCTTACACTGAACTCATGATGGACAGCAAACCTCGCCTGGTATGAGGTTGCTCCTTCTTCACCATCTTGAACTTACAGGAGTCCATTTCCACACACCACAGTAGCCCTAAGGCTCTCTCCATCGGAAGCTCATCTCTGTCCAGATTCAACTCTTTGTCCCTTGCCCAGTGCTCTTCTGCAACTGACTGCAGCACTGACCGGCTGTTGCTGACCACTTAGTTAAGGTGAAGCCTCGTCTCTGACAAATCTCTGACAGAGCTTGGACCATGACCACTGCTTACTCGTCTGTGGGCAGGCTCTTTAAACAATCGTCAACAAAAAAGTTTCTCTGGACCGTGTCCACAACATCAGCAACAAAGGGCTCGCGATTTTCTTCAGCCATCTTCTTGACTGCGTAACTCGCACAACTTGGGGAGGAAACTGCCCTGAACAGGTGCACAGTCATTCTGTGTTCCACCACCTCCAGACTTGTATTGCCCTCAGGCCACCAGAGGAACCGAAGGAAATCATGGTGTTCTTCAGGAACTTTGACCTGGTAAAACATTGACTTTATGTCTCCCATGAACGCCACTGGCTCCTGTCTGAATCTTATAAGAACACCAAGCAGCGAACTGGTGAGATTAGGGCCTTGTAACAGTTCACTGTTCAGTGAAGTTCCCCAGAATTCAGCTCCGCAGTCGAACACCACCCTTAAGTTGCCCTTCCTTGGGTGATGCACACCATGGTGGGGAACATACCACACTTGCCCAGCTCCACGATCCAGCTGCTGCTGAGGCACCACCTCAGCATATCTGTTACTGATCACGTCAGTGAAAAAGCTGGAGTACTCCTTGTGAAACAAGTCATCTTTCTTGAACCTCCTCTGTAATCCAAGTAGTCGTTGCTTGACCACACAGAGGTTGTTGGGAAGAGCAACCTGGTCCCTTCTGAAAGGCATCTTCAAGCTATAGTGACTATTCACAAGCTGTGCTGATTCATCCATGATTTTCAGAAATTGAACACCCTCTCTTGACATCCCCTTTTCTTCTGAATTCCTTTCATTACAGTCATGGTTGTATTGGTTGCACAGCATCTCCTCCAATCTGCTCACAGAAATCCTGTTGACACTGGCCACTGGAAGTCCATTTTCAAAAACATTATCCGCTTGAAGGGGCCCATTGACCACCCAGCCCAATACTGTTCTCACAGCATACGGACCATTTCCACGGCTGTTGACCGCCTCCCAAGGTTCCAATAACCTGGGTGCATTGGTACCAATAAATAAGTCAACATTTGCCTCTATGCTGGGAATTTGGACATCAGACAGGTAAGGCCACTTCATCACATCTTCCTGGGTGACAATATTGTCACTGGTCACAGGCATTTTCCTTTGTGTGAGGACTTCTGGGAGGCTGTAGAAGGTGTCACCATTGAGACCAGACACCTCCAAACCTTTCAGTGAGGTACTTGGGACCACCTTCTCCTGTCCCACAGTGTGCAGAAGGAAGTTGGTCTGTCGTCCAGTCACATTCAACGTATGCAATAAGTGGTCAGAACAAAATGTTGCAGAACTGCCTGCGTCGAGAAAGGCGTACATTTGCATTATCTTGTCTCCCTTCGAAGACTTGACTTGGACTGGCAAAATGGACAACTTACTATCACCACTGCCGGCCCCAGTGAGACCACAAGTTTGCGTTGAAGCTGTAGTGACAGCTGAAGTGACAGACTGCTTGACAGCTGGAGTGACAGCTGGAGTGACACTTGCAGACTCATTAGGCTGCTGGTCTGTGCTGGGGTTAGGCCTGTCAATATGAAGCATGGTTGGATGATTTTTCCACAAACCTTGCAGGTTAGGCACTTGTCGCAATCACCACTCATGTGACCGGAACACAAACATCCGTAACGAATCCCCTTTTGCTTTAGAAAGCGAATTTTATCCTGGTGCTTCTCACCTTTCAGCCATGGGCACTCCGCCAGAGAGTGACTCTGAAAACAGCACACACAAGCATGTCCAGATTTCTCCACTTTGGAATCATGCACTTTTCGGACAGAGCCCGAGTCTGGTTCTTTGGAGTCGAGACGTGTCACAGTTGTAGCAAAGCTGTTGCCTTTAGCTCCGCTGTACTTGGACTGAGGCTGGGACTTACTCCTGTTGCTCAATCCATCCTTGTTAGTTGGTCGGTCTTGGATGTCACCGAAAAGTGGGTCAGCAAGGATCTTGACCTGGCGTTCCACGAACGTGATAAGATCGTTGAAAACAGCTCTGCGATTTCGTCGCTCCAGTAGCTCATGAGCTGTTGTCCTCCAGTTTTCCCTAAATTTGTAGGGCAGCTTGGTCATGACCATGCGCATGTCCTCAGACTTTATGGCGGGCCAAGCCAAAGCATTCTCAATGTAAGATGAAGCAATCTTAAACTCATTCCCGAAATGTTCCTGCAGGAAATGCTTGGCCATGTCATAGCCCCTGTCAGGCATAATTTGCTGACAACTTCTTACCAGCTCTTGTGGTTGGCCTTTGGTGAATTGTTCTAGAAAATACAAACAATCTGCTTTGTTAGCCTCGGACTCAACGCTCTTATGAAGCTCTGGCATTGAAGCGGGTCACCGTCAAATACAGGAATGTCTCTGGATGGTAGAGACATTAAGAGCTGTTGTTGTACAAGGGTGTCTGTAATCTCATTCTGCCGTTGCATGATTGTACTCAGGTCTCCTGATGGTGGCATTTGAGAGGGTTGATACAACATTGCAGGGGGCCCAGTCTGAGCTGACACAAAGTTAAGCTGTGGTTGTGCAACAGCACCACCTTGTGGTTGCTTCTGGTAGAGTTGATACAATGGTGCAGCAGCTCCACCTGGTGGTTGCATTGGAGGATTTGGCTTCGTCCTTGGTCTAACAACGGGCTCTTGCACTGGCGGTGTGAATGGCTTTGCCACTGGATTTAGCACGGTTGAAATTGGTTGAGGGCCAGTGTGTTGTTCCACATGTGAGTTCTTTCCACTAGAGGTTTGTGACCGTCTCCCACTCTCTAATGCAGAGTCCAAAATAGCCAAGTTCAACATCCACTTCCAATTGCTGCTTTTTCCTCCCCAACTCTTCTTCCTGAGCCTCCAGAGCTTGTCTCTCCTTCAGAGATGCCGCTTTCACAAGCAGTGCAGCCCTCTCACTGCATGAAAAGAGGGATTTCCGTCAGTATGTAAACTGTAAACTGCCGTGGAATTTCAGGTTTACGGCTGCGCACGGCAATTTACAGGCAACACAGAAAACTGCCGGAAACTGTCGTAAATTGTTGTGGGCCTTGCTTGGCAGTTGTCCCCCCTTCCCCTAATTCTAGGGGAGGCTTTAACATGTAAATGAACATGCTGTGAGCTATAGAAATGCAAACCAGGGGAGCAGGGGGAGTTTCACTCCCCACACAGAGGTGACATTTCTCTAAAAGGTATTAACTTCATTCATCTCTGGTATAAATAGATGAGGCTTAGTATAGCCTAATTATAGACTCTTAAATTTTAGCTTGAATTGATTTATTTCATGAAAGTATGCTAGATTAATTACGGTGTATGATCATTAGCAATGGTCAATGTTCAATAAAAAAGATACACAAAACAATTTATTTCAACAATTAGTTTTAACCAGGCTTTGCCACAAAGGTCAAATGTGCACTCCATGCAAACAACATCACAGTCTCCTAGAGCTCAACCACCGTGCATAGTGGCATGACTGCAGTGACCTCTTCCGTAAACAATGATCATGTGATTGGAGGAGCCCGACGAGCCGTCTAGCCCTCGTCCAATCACGTGCGAGCTCGGCATGATTCAAACGGAAGACCTCGCAAGACGAGCATATCACCAGTCCTGTTTTTACTCCTGTATATTCAGACAGTCTCCTCCATGTCGCGTTTTTCGCTGCTTTGCTGTTTCGTGAACTACAATGTCTGGACGGCGTCTCTCCTTCAACACCCGGAAACTCCTCAGCATGGACGAAGACACAGCTGAACGCTATCAGTGGGCTGTCTGCCAGCTTGCTGTGTTTGCTGCCGATATGACTCAGCAGTTCACCGCAGTAAACTCGTGTGGAGGAGACTAACTAACAAGAGGAGACGGTGCACAATCCCCAAACGGCGGTAAGAATATATTCAGTGACTGCTAGCTAAGCTAAAAGTAAAAGAACAAATGAAGAAGCAGAACCAGTCTGAGTTTGGTTATTAAAGTGTATTTTTTGGTCATGTAATTTACAGGAAGCAGTACGCCGTCTCCACAACTCGGAAACATATTGTATGCATTACGAACCGGAGCGAGGGTAAGTTTAAAGAATATGCTTTCATTGTGCTGTGTGAGGAAACGTTCAGATGCGTTCTTGACCGATCTTAACCGTCCATTTTGTTTTTCACAGACTGACCTCGCCTCATAACGAGGCCGTGACGTCCTATTTACTGAGAGCTCTGTCTGCAAGTCCGGATTCACTTGATGCGGATAATGACGCCATTGTGTGTAAGTGACTTTTACTGTTTCTCTTTTACTGTTTACTGTGACTTTTAGATCAGACTCGTTGTTGGTCAGTGTGACTGTTTTTCAGGTGCATTAATAGATGTGTTGTGTCAATATGCAGTGCACTGCGCAGTACTTATTGTCTTTACTGATTGTTTTTACAGCTGCTGGAAGCGAGACGGAGTGTCCTGGCAGAGGACGATGATGAGGAAGACTGGGTGGATTGTGCGACCTCTGTCGTTCCGCAGCAGGAGCTGAATGAACTCTGTGCCACGCTGCAGTCAGATTGGAGGCGAACCCGAACTACAGGGCAGCACCACAGACGTCTGCAAGATGGAGCACATGCAGACAGATCGCCGTCAGATGCCTACAGCTCCGAGGCGGCGAATAATAGACAGTTGATGGCGCTGTTCGATTTTCATTTGTTGTTGAAATCTCCTATTTGTACTTGTACATAGTTGTGTGATATAAATAAAGCTCTTTCTTTGAATAAACATGTTCCTCGCAAATGTTCCTTTACTCAATAAATTCATTCATGTCCTTGATGGTAATTATAGTGTAGCCCATAGGATAACAATGACATGAATATACATATACATGAATATATATATATCACGTCCACTGTGAACGAGGCAGAGCCTGAAGACTCTGGGGAATTCTCGCCCATCTCCCTGGCAGAGGTCGCTGAGGTAGTTAAAAAGCTCCCCAGCGGCAAGGCGCCGGGTGTGGATGAGATTCGCCCGGAGATGCTGAAGGCTCTGGACATTGTTGGGCTGTCTTGGTTGACACGCCTTTTCAGTGTCGCGTGGAGGTCGGGTACGGTGCCTGTAGAGTGGCAGACCGGGGTGGTGGTCCCCATCTTCAAAAAAGGGGACCGGAGGGTGTGCTCCAATTATCGGGGTATCACACTGCTCAGCCTCCCGGGTAAAGTTTACTCAAGGGTGCTGGAAAGGAGGCTCCGACCGATTGTCGAACCTTTGATTCAGGAGGAGCAATGCGGATTCCGTCCTGGCCGTGGAACAGTGGACCAGCTCTTTACCCTTGCGAGGCTGCTGGAGGGGTCGTGGGAGTTTGCTCATCCAGTCTACATGTGCTTTGTGGACTTGGAGAAGGCTTACGACCACGTTCCTCGGGGGGTCTTGTGGGGGGTACTGCGGGAGTATAGGGTACCGGGCTCGCTGCTACGAGCCATCCGGTCCCTGTATGACCAAAGTGAGAGCTGTGTCCGCATACTTGGTGTAAAATCCAGCACGTTCTCGGTGGGTGTGGGCCTCCGCCAAGGCTGTCCCTTGTCACCGATCCTGTTTGTGACTTTCATGGACAGGATCTCGAGGCGCAGTTGAGGGGGGGGAGGGGTCCGGTTTGGTGACCTCAGAATTGCGTCTCTGCTTTTCGCAGATGATGTGGTTCTGTTGGCTTCATCAGACTGTGACCTCCAGCACACACTGGAGCGGTTTGCGGCCGAGTGTGAAGCGGTCGGGATGAGAGTCAGCACCTCCAAATCTGAGGCCATGGTTCTCTGCCGGAAGCAGGTGGATTGTCCCCTCCGGGTTGGGGGAGAGTTACTGCCCCAAGCGAGGGAGTTCAAGTATCTTGGGGTCTTGTTCACGAGTGAGGGTAGAATGGAGCGTGAGATGGATCGGCGGTTTGGGGCGGCTTCTGCAGTGATGCGGGCGCTGCGCCGGGCTGTCATGGTGAAGAAGGAGCTGAGCCGGAAGGCGAAGCTCTCGATTTACTGGTCCATCTACGTCCCAACCCTCACCTATGGCCACGAGCTCTGGGTAGTGACCGAAAGAATGAGATCACGGATACAAGCGACCAAAATGAGTTCCCTCCGTGGGGTGGCTGGGCTCAGCCTTAGAGATAGGGTGAGGAGCTCGGACATCCGGAGGGAGCTCGGAGTAGAGCCGCTGCTCCCTCGCATCGAAAGGGGTCAGTTGAGGTGGTTCGGGCATCTGATCAGGATGCCTCCTGGGCGCCTCCCGCGGGAGGTGTTCCAGGCACGTCCCACTGGTAGGAGGCCCCGGGGCAGACCCAGAACACGCTGGAGGGATTACATATCTCATCTGGCCTGGGAAGGCCTTGGGGTCCCCCAGGAGGAGCTGGAAAGCGTTGCTGGGGAGAGGGATGTCTGGGGTGCTTTGCTCGGCCTGCTGCCCCCGCGACCCGGCCCCGCATAAACGGATGAAAATGGATGGATGGATGAATATACAACATAATGATAATTTTATTTAAATGTTTAATAATAATTATACATTTATTATAATTATTATATTATAAGTATTATTATTTTTTGAATTATTTTTATATTTTATTATTGTAAGGGAGGGGTTTACATTTATAATGACCCAGGGTGACCAATAGCGACAGATCTGCCGACCAATCATGAGTGATATTTCTTGTTTCAAAGTAGTGGTTTCATCCAATCCTGGAGTGAGGAATCTCAAGCCAGATGTGGCTCCGCTGCTATTCATATGCTAATTAGAGCCATTAGCACCTCCCGGAAGGTCTCCACATACGTCATGGGTCCGTTTTCGACAATTTCTGGCACCCGTAAACGCCGCGTTCGCAGCCTGTAAATTGTCGGAAACTGCCGAAAATGAGTGAGATTTCCGGGCGTTTACGGGGACGAAAATCCCACTTTTCCTCCAGTGTCTCAGCCTCTGCTTTGACGCGTTCAGAGGTTGTACTTTTACCACTCTGCCTGCTGCTTATACGTGAGTGTTTACTTTCCACATTTGATGCGCTGTCATCCGGTCGCACATCATCATTCACATTGTAAGAGAGCACGTTAGCTAGTTGCACCTCTGGGTGCCTGTTCTCTGTGTGCACCTCCTCTGATTGCACATTGATCACATTATCATTCTTAGATGACAACCATTGTTCAACCTGAAAATGAAAGCTCTCTTCCTTTGCTTTCTTTGACCAAAACCATGCATTTTGCTTATCGATTTCATCCTGGGGCACAGGCATCACAGACATGACATCATTATGCAGACCTTTGGCTGCCTCACACAGCCTAACATGTTCATCAAATACACTCAGTACCCCTTTCACATCATCGTTTTGCATGAATACCTCCATCATTATCCTCAATTTTTTAGCCTTGTTCAATTTCTCTGATCTTTCATTTTGAAACCTTTCCAATCTCTCACATAATACCTTATAGGTTGGTTTAGTTTTCCTTTTCCCCATTGTGACAACACTGACCGCAGCGACCTGCTCGGGCTCCATGGATTTGTCAGTGGTACAGTCCTTTAAACTGTCCATATTGACAATCCGAAATAACGTTACACGCGTCAGCTGATTCGACCCACAGTCACGATAGACTGGAAGTTCTAGAACGCACAGTCATTTAGCTACCATGCATTGGACTTACGCTCGCAAACGCAAAGCTGTGTGCACACAATTAAATGATCATTAAATGAGTAGCTACTTACTAACATGTTGGCAGCTGGTGTTGGGTACCGTAGTTGGAGCCCCGGTGTGCTGCCGTCAGGTCGGCGTTCCTTGTGTGTATCCCTATATGCAAACACGAAGCACAAACAAATCCCACACCGTCCTCAATTGTGCAGATATACGTGCAGATCAAACGGGAAACCATCCAGCGATGTCCTCAACGAGCGAAGTTTTTGACTTGTATAATGGCTTGACTTACTTGGGACAAGAACAACAATCAAACTACAAGCCATGAGGTGGCTGAAACCAGGCCAAACATATGATTGACGCGTTCACGGGCCACTTGCCAGTTGAATAATTAGGTTCCACAGGTCCGTTGCAATGATACTCCAAAGTGTATTTATTTACACCACACAAAAACAGTCCAAAATGCACTATTGCATGAAAGATCCGATGCAAACAGTACACCTTGACAAGTGCAGAACCCCCCAAACTGACAGTCAAAAACTTGTATACTCCCGCCGGCAACAAACACACCTGAATATCACCACACACGTTAAAAAGACAGACAAACCATTTCCGCTCCACAGGCAGGTGGAGCCGCCTACTGGGCAATATAGAAATTGCACGAACCCAAATTCATACAAAGGCATAATGCAAAAAAATAAGGATACATAATGCATAAGAAACGTAGAAAATAAACGAAATATGAAACATGGCACTAAACCATGCAAATTGTCTCTAACATGGATATTGTTGACTATATTGAAAGGCCTCTGCCAGTGACCTCTGTCTCGGTGCTGGGGGCCCGGGCCTGGTTTAAGGATCTCCCTCCTCCTCCTCCTTCTCCTCCTTCAGTTTACTTTGCAGTTTGGAGTTCTCTTTTGTGTGTGTTTTCATATGTTTGTATAAATTTGTGGTGTTGCCACAGTAGCCGATTTGTTTTCCACAGACATCGCAACTTGCAGTGTTTTTGTCTGCAGCTGTGAAATAGCACCAAACAACGCTCCTCTTCTTCTCAGCCATCATGCAGCCAGCAGAGTGCTGTTGAGTCATGTAACTGCAAGCTGACAACAACTCACAGCATAGAAGGAGAGGAGGGAGGTGGGCAGAGTGAGCATGAGTGAAGTGAGAGGATCGGTGTTAACACAACCACTATGGTGTAACGGGAGTTGTGTATTGAATGTAGTAAGTATCGAGCTCATCACGCAAGTATCGATCAATACCAATACCAATGTTGGTACTGATACTATCAATACTTTAGATCGATCCGCCCTCCACTAGCTGCCACACTTTCCAAAAATCAAAATCCAGTCAGGCCAATCAGGGATCTGCACTGTAGCTGACCACATAAGCAGCTAACCAGGAACTGTTTTATAGTTGATGACGTAAAATGCAGGCTGCAGAAAGCGTCTCCTGAAGCAACTAGTGCTCACCCTAACATTAGTAGAGTACACATAGCAATAAGTAAAGTTATTGCAGAAATAGAAGTCAATAACAAAAATGAAGTAAGAACAACAGTATGCACTCGCTGAGTTTCTCAGCAGAAAAGACGTTTTTGCCATCCTTCTGACTTAATTTGTCAAAAGCTTGATTTTTCAACAGGCTTCGTTGGTGATGAGGAAGAGGTTCCCAGATGTTTTGTTATGCTGATTGGCTGAAGGAGTTTGTCAGTCAAGATGAATACTCTGGCCCACTGAAAGTATTTGGGTGGCAGCCAGTCCAGACTGATACAGAGAGTGAGACAGAATGTTGAGCTCACGTCATCAGGATGGTCTGACCAGGCTACAGTTGAGGTGGTTTAAGCATCTGATCAGGATCCTCCTGGGCGCCTCCCATTAAAGGTTTTCCGGGCATGTCCAACTGGGTGGAGGCTCCAAGTCAGACCCAGAACATGCTGGAGGGATTATTTATCTAATTTGACCTGGAAACGCCTAAAATCCGCCAGGAGGAGTTAGGAGTGGCAGTAGCCCGGTCCATAGGGACTTGGCTTGGGAACCAGGGTCGCTGATTCAAGTCCCTGTTCAGACCAAGTATGGAGCGTGGACTGGTGGCTGAAGATATGCCAGTTCACCTCCTGGGCACTCCTGAGGTGCCCCTAAGCAAGGCACCAAATTCTGGGACATCTCTCCATTAATGCATGTATTGGTCCTGTGTGTGCATGTGTCCGACCTATGTAAATGACAAGAGTGAAAAAAAAAATGGAATTTCCCCTCAGGGGTAATAACATATATATCTGCTTCTCCTTCTTCTAGAGGGTGTTGCTGTGGAGAGGGATTTCTGGAGTACCTTGCTCAGCCTGCTGCCCCACCACTTGGCTCAGGATAAGCAGATAAAATGGATGGATGGATGGATGGATGGACACACAGTACAGCTAAAACTGATAGGGATGCCAATAGTTCTGCCAGTATTTGAACCCACATTGCCACCCTAAAACTTCTGCTCGCATGGCTAAAAACATCGTTCACAAGGAACATGACGATAACTCACATTCTAAAATGGCATGGCCAAATACACAGACACAACTAGGTGCATTTGCTACCTTTATTTATTTGAAGAACTGCAGTACTGAAGCTGATTGTAGGCTGATGCAGGTGACCCAAGAGTTATGACAGTGCAATTGAAGTTTTGGTGAAATAACACCGTGTGGTCCTTGAATGCATTAGCAATTAATTCTGAATAGATACATCAACAAAAACTTTTATGTCCCATTTTAATTTCCCCTGCTCCATTTTATTTCAACACTTTTTATACAAATCATAATAATGCATTGTCAGTTTCAACTGAGTGGTTCTGGAAGGATATAATGTGGTACAATGGTCAGACAACAGTACAGACTACAATACATTGGTGGTGTTTTAATTAGATTAGAAAAAAAACTAATCCAAGAACAGTCTGTACATGTGCTGTGCACAAATAGTCATGTGTTACAATATGTCTACAAGAAAAACTAATCTGTCATGAGTGAGGTTTGGTGCACATGAATACATTTCAACCCATGGTTATCGGTGGCCTGCCTAATGCAAAGGAAGACATCAATGAAAATTCTTGGGAAAAGTACTCACTCATGGTCAAAGTTTCACTTTTGTAGAAGTAGAAAACTGATTTGAGACGTGATGCTGAACCTGATGCATGAGAACAAGGCATAATTTCAGTTTCTGTTGTTATGCCAGGAAAATCGTCCCCTAAAATCTTCTTTAATGTCTGAAATAGTCATTTTGCCCAGAACCAACTGCTTGCAAAGTCACCTCCTCGGTTGTACAATGCATCGAAGCCTTTAGAAAAATAAACCTGATGTTTAACACAGCCAGTGAGTCATAAAAACAATTCACTAAGCAAGTCATGTCAAGTAGCCAACTATAAAATTACAGACATTTTAGACTGTTTGAGCACAGTAAATATGAAAAATTCAACATAAAAGTAAGATTTGCAATGCAGTCATCAGCTTACTGCTCATCATAGAATTTTAGTTTGTAACATCAAATTAACTGAAAAGGCACATCACATTTCTCAAGCTGACATTTAAACCAGACATCCCTTCGCAAAGCATATTCAGTGAATTACATGAAACCTTACAATTTTTTTAAATGGTACACAACAATGTACCAAACCACTTTTCAACATACAATTCAGTACAGAGTTTCCTTGGGGATGATCTGTAACAACCTTACGGAATAATTCAGTTGAGGTCAAAATCTGATGTCAACGGAAATGTTCTCCATTATTTACAGTAACTGTTTAAGGCAACCCACCTTTTCTTCAAGGAAACCAATGTTTTGTCAAATCAGCTCAGTGACCACCCTGGCATTGGCCATGTTCTCTGGCCACAGCACATTTGACTTAGTCTCATCCTGGTAAGATGGTACCCAATTAATAAACTATGGATTAAAGGTCAGCTACAAATATACCACTTTTGCATTAAAATTAGTGCATTTATGCACATTTTTAAACACAGATAAAGTCGCTTAACATAGGCTACAGACTTCTTTCCCAATGCTAGTAGACCAGAGCTGTGTACATGACTCTGCAGCTGGTTGAGTATATCTTTCTGTGTGTATAGTTTTTTTTTTTTTTTTTTTTGGTGCGTCACGTTCAGCATCATTGACAGGCCAGAAAACAGGCTAGTAAACAGTAGAAAGCAGCAAAGAGGCATGTGAAAACTTTACAGTGGTTACTTTGTTTCATACATCTCTTACTCATTCAGTCTTTCTCTCAAACTTGGTGTTTGAGATGTTTGAGCACTGCTTGGGTGGAGACGGACAACATTTTGTGGTGACATGTCATTGCATCTCACTGATTAAGGGGCTAAAATTAGCACATTCACCAAGTGTTAGATTTCCATTACTGCCAATCGGAGCCAAAGCCGATAAATACCTGTGACTACTATGGAGTCATTTGACCCGGGCATGAATGCTGATTGTGACCCTTCCCATTCATTAATTTTCCATAACCGCTAATCCTGTTGGGGGTTGAAGGGGGCTGAAGCCTATCCCAGCTGACATTGGGCGAGAGGCGGGGTACACCCAGGACAGGTCACCAGACAATCACAAGGCTGAAACATCAAGACAGATAAACCAGTCACGCTCACATTCTCACCTACTGCCAATTTAGAGTCACCAATTAACCTGCATGTCTTTGGACTGTGGGAGGAAGCCAGAGTACTTGTGGGAAACCCACGCTGACACAGGGAGAACATGCAAACTCCACACAGAAGGACTCCCCCACCTCGGGGTTCGAACCAGGACCCCTCTATCTGTGAGGCAACAATGCTAACCCCACTGCACAACCATGCCACCACCACACGGTTATCTTGCCCATTATATTAAAAAGTCAGATGTTAGCTGGTCTTAGCAGGTTTTTTTGTGCAGTTGGAAAAGGGTTATATTCTCACAGCACAGAACTAAACTGATTATAGAGTTAATCTGCCAAAAACATTTAAACTTCCATGTTTTAATCTACTACAGGAGGATTTCTGAGGTTACGTTTATTTTTAAACCTTTATTACCATTTTTTAAAGTTGTCACTAACATATCTTGGCTTTCAAAAATTTAATTTTCTTCTTTATCTGACATCAGAAGACCGGCAAGAGGTTTACAGCTTTTTACAGAAAAGAGAAAGTGCTGATCTAGCACTGAGTGTAGCACATCATAGGTTTCATCATCTTCCTTAGTTTGCCTTGCATTTCCATCTGCAAAGATTCAGTTTGTGTCTTGAGGAGGACTGTATGCTGAGGAAGAAACAGATAAAAACAAAATGCTTTGGTCCATGCATGATCTATGGTGGCAGTTAAGATTTGGAAATTCCAGAGCACACATGGTGGTGGCTCATATCCTAGCAGTCTGGGCATTTAAATCCTTGTTTGTTTCTATCCATTTTCTTTCCACAGTACTAAGTGAATGCTATGGTCAGGCATGCTGGTGGCAAACACCAGTCCAGAGTCATTGTCCCCGTCCAGGCCATTGAGCCAGGAGGTCACACCGGCCAGGAAGCTGGATCCTCGTTTGGACTTTCTGTAGGCTGGCAGAGGCCAGCGGCCCGAGATGGCCTCTGTCCTCAGATCCATCACATACAGGAAGTGGTTGTCAAAAAGGAGTGCGAACACCTCACCAAAGCTGAGCAGGGACAGGTTAGCTGGGTCCTGTGTTTTTATCACCCTGGGAACATGAAAACATGCTAGGTCAGGAGCTGGCAGCAGCATGATTCTTACAGTATAAGTTCTCATGTCTTAATCCATGATTTTAAGCAAACTGTGTTGAAAAAAATGAGGAAAGCTTGTTAAAGGTTTTGTTTCATGTGCATGTTTTTTTCGGATGTAATGCATCACAGCTAACACTGAATATCCCCTAATTGATTTCAGCCCTATTACTCTACAGCACTCAAACATTATGAATTAACCACCATATGCTCTTAAATTAATAATGGTAATTATGGTCCTTGACCAAACTTTTTACAGGCACAAAGTAATAGATTTCCTTATTTTGTTTTGTTTTGTTTTTGTGATACCACAGTTATTAATTAGTAGATGATCTCACGACAATGAAATGATTACTACATCATCACACATGGATGAAATCGGGCTCACCAGTCTCAGCTTTCAAGTTTATCCAAAATATGCAATTCCAAGACTTTTTAGAGACCCCAGTATGCAGAAATATTAAAAAACAATAGGCGAAAATAACACATTTATACTGCATGCTAAAAACTGTTTTTACACAAAATTGATGAAACTAGAATTAAGTGGGCATGTCTATGAAGGGAAGACTCTTGGGTACTGTCAAGAAACAAAACATTTGATTTTGCATTCAGTAAAAATGTGTTTTGTTTGACTACATTTTTATTAAGTTCAAGATCAAGATCCAATTTATGCTAGTCCCATCAGTTTTGTGAAAAAAAAAAACTGTTTTTAGCATGTAGTATAATTGTGTTATTTTCACTTATTATTTTTGAATAATTCTGCATACTGGGGTCCCTAAAAGTCTTAGAACTGAATTGGGTATTGACTGAAAAGCTGAGAATTCCATGAGCCCAAATTTATTCATGTGTGATGATGTTAGCCTCCATAGTAATCATTTTACTGTGAAACTTGTTCTCACTGTATAAAATGACCTATTGTGACATCTAGGATAATCACAGCCTCATGAAACTTTACAACAAAAAACTAGGGACCTGTAGCACTCAGAGGATGGATGGTTTTCATGGGTAAATCGACAATAAGGGGGTTTATCAGCAGTTTTTAAATAGAAGTGATCCCATCTAATTGCTGAAAAATACAAATTCTTACAGAAATCTCCAAATGTCAAGTTTTTGAAACCAAATCAAAGCATGGATTTTTCTGTGGTGTTCCCCATGGTCTTCGTGTCTGAATGTGGTATTTTGGAGAGATTTTTGACCATTTAATCATTTTTTTGAGAGGTAAAAATTGCTTAAATTTAGTATGAAGTCTGTGTAACAAAATGTATCAACCCCAAAATTGCTAAAACACTAAGACATAATTGAGCATGGGAATGGCTATCAAATACTTCCATTATAATTTCCAAGCCCTAGTACACTTTAAACTTTCAAGGTTTGAATAGGTGCCTAACCAAAATTTAATCTTTATTACATATTTTTGAGTAGAAAAACAGGACACACAGAGCTGAGCTGCCTTTCAAACTTATCTTCAGTTTCACAGCTTTCAGATGATGTGAACTACTTATTAGTTCCCTTGTCCCCCCTTAGCAGGACAAAAATGGGTCCATGTCAGGGAGGCGGCAGAGTGAAGAGGTTAACTTGTTAAAACAAGATGTAAAATATCACATTATGAGACTTTAGGGACTCCGTAGGAAATAAAACCTGATGAGCTGAGTTCTCTCCATTATATGGTACCTGTGTACATCTAAAGTCATTGGAGATACATAGAAATTAATTTATAGTAAATTATCTTGCGCACACAAGACAAATAACTTGTTTCCACAAAAAAATTAACTTGTTTGCAGAGGATAAAAAACCTCTTACAGGACTTTTGGGGCTTTGTAGTTTGCCCTCACAGAGATCATTCATAGTTTTAGACATATCTCTGAAAATGACAATGATTGTTCATGACTGATGATACCAGGATGATGACAGAAAGACCATTAATACAAATAAATTGAGCTTCACACTTGTATGTCAACTTATACTAACAGCTCTAACAGTGTGTTGTTCCAGCAGTCCTTTTCCATACCCAGTCTGCAATGTTTCAGCCAAATCTCTGTCATCCACCTCAGTTTTAATTATCATCATCACAGCTTGCTTTTCACTCCTGTTAAGCTGTGACCCAAATACTCAGTCAATCTCTCTCAGTCTCTTTTCAAACTATATAAAAATCACAAAACCTGTGCAAAAGCTAAAATCTGGACATACTGGGCCTCATTCACAAACAGTGTATGCACAAGTCTGTGACTGAACTGCACATACAAAAGTTTTAGTAGAAATCTGGGATTCATCAATATTTTCTTACCTAAATTTGTTCTTCCTCTACAAACAAATTTAGAACTGCCTCAGACCATACCTACACAAGTAATATAGGCTGAGCGGTCTTAGAAAACATAAACACACACCTTTTAACTAAATGAATGACACATTAAAACTGTATTTATTTAAAAAGGCTTTTTTCGACAATATTTAAAACTGTTGGTTTTAGAGGTCAATGGATTCATCAGTTTGGCCAATTAATCAGTGCTGACAGGACTTTATATAAACTATTGTTAATAGCGGAACGGGGCCCTGATAAGCCCTGTTTCCACCGAGCAGTACAGCCCGGTACAGTTCAGTTCAGTACACTTTTTTCCCGTTTTCATAGTGAAAAGTTGTGGATGTACCATTGGAACCGTTCCATAGCGTCACCATTTTTGGTCATCTATCTGTTGGGGTACCTAGCACACAGATCTGGAACTAAAAGGTGAAGCTGTGAACACTGCAGTCCATTGATTGGTCAGGGTAGGATGGTCACTCTGCTCAGGGCTGAGTTGTGGCTGGTTTTAAGGCTTCTGTAACCACTGTTCATATCCTGGCAAGTTTCACACATATTAGTAAACTATAACTGTAAAATGAAAGGATGTTTTGCTGCCTCTGGCAGCAGCTGTAGTCAGAGAAAAAATAACTCAATTCACTGGGCCAACTGCTGGCAACTTTTGAGGTGGAATGTTGACTTTTAATGTTATTCAATGCATAAATTGACAAGTTGAATCCAAATTGTGACAACATTGACCCAGGGATGTAAACAGGTGTATGGTCAAAAAAGAGAGAGCTTGTCGTTTATGTCATTGAATTCTGAATATTAAAATACACTAACACTAAATTGGAAGAATATTGTGTATTCCAAAACAGAACAAATCCATTGAACCATCATGACCATCTTGCTAGATGGTCATGATGACTCTTACAAGTCCAAATCTTAATACATTTTTTCATGCTCTTTACATTGAACAAAGCGGGTGGATCGGCCTACTACAAATAACATGTCAGTTTCAAACTAAGAGCCATCTGAATATCCTGGAGCAAGTACCCTTAAGTGTTGGATAATAGTTTTTACATCTGGACTGTATGATAAAAAAAAAAAATCAGAATATTAAAATACACTAACACTAATTTGAAAGAAATACCACCTACAGGGTACTTGCTCATTGTGGAATTGATATAAAATGCGGAATGTTTATGGAATGTTTGCATTGTTTGGCATGAAAATGACAACCTTAAAAATAGCCAGATGATGCCAATTTTTAAAACCTGTCCCTCAGCAGGCTAGGCTCTAATAGATAGAAGATACAGAGCAGAGCAGAGCAGAGCAGAGCAGAGAGACTGTGTTTTTGGTTGACAAGAGTCTCGTGGCATTAGTGATTAGCGGGGATTCCAATACATTACTGATAGGATCTCAAAGTCAGACAGGTTGCTAGCGGCAAACCTCAAATTAGCACAAGCCCTAACCAAACACTGACGGCAACATTGGAAAAGGGGTAGACTAAGATGTACTACTGTGCACAGTAGACAATTAGTAGCCAAGTCTGGAGTAAACTAGCAAAATACATGACGTAAAGATCAGTCGATAAATGTTTTCATTGTAGCTGCTACAGCATAGACTGTAGAAAAAGCTAGAATCTACAGCCATCCGAGCCGTCATCCAGGTACCCATACAAGATAGTGCTAGCTAGAGGCAGATCTTACACAGGTTAACTACAACTGAAATGTAATGATCTCACACAAAAAATTTCATACAACTTATGCCTGGTTCACACTAAACGATATCAGCCCGATTATAGCCCGACGCAGCGACGTACGGTGTCGGCACAGATTGTGAACGACAATGAGTGTCGTACGTGATAATCCATCGTTTCATCTCATGTAGTGTGTCATAGTAGATGACAACCGATGCCACGTCTGGGACGCCACACGACGTCCCAACAGAAAGTCTAGCATGTTTGATTTTCTTTTTGTCGTTCAGGACTTCTCCCATCACAGCCGTCACTTTGACCAATAGAGACACAGAGCAATCTGCTTCTGTGGACAACTATATGACAACAACACCGCAGCCTTTATGATATTTCCTCCAAGGATGTTACGACAACAGAGTAAAATGGGAAAAATGATGGCATGAAAATGCAGAGGCAATTTAGCAACCCGGTGAATACTACAATTAGCATCAAGCTGGCAACCAGTGTTATTTCTTCATAATGGAGACGCACACAAAGTAACAAAATTAAAAAATAGTGGCGGGGCTTTTACTTACCACAACTGCAGAGGCTACCAGCTTCATGTGAAACAGACTACATTATAAACGGGCCATTATTTATTATTCCATCTGTAATTATTTATATTTATACCTTTTATCTGCTCCCGTTTTCCTTGATAAAGTTAATGCATCGCGCCGTGATTTTACACTAAACACTTCCTGTATCTGTTTCAAATTAAAAGCCCACCATAACTTCGGTTGAGAGAATCTCTTTATTTTCTAAATAGGCTTTTATTGTGAAACATTTGCAGGAACCTGGTTGTGGAGGATTCAGTGACTTGATTGTTTGCGTACGGTACTTTACATGTAGCTCCTGACATGTGGAGGTGCATTTTGCGTTTCTACAACAACCTTTCGGCTGGGACATGAACAGACACAGTGACTGGGGTGGCTGTGGCTCAGAGGTAGAGCGGGTTGTCCACCAATCGGAAGATCAGCGGTTCGATCCCCGGCTCCTCCAGTCCGCATGTCGAAGTATCCTTGAGCAAGATACTGAACCCCAAATTGCTCCCGATGATGCTTCCATCGGTGTGTGAGTGTGTTAAAAAAAAACTGAGTAGCAGGTGGCACCTTGTATGGTAGCCTCGGCCACTAGTGTATGAATGTGTGTGTGAATGGGTGAATGTGACTCGTAGTGTAAAAAGCGCTTTGAGTGGTCAGACGACTAGAAAGGCGCTATACAAATGCAGGTCCATTTACCATTTACTGAAATGATATTAATGATAATAAGAATAGGACAAGAATAACCCGTTGTGAAAGACAACCCCCCTCCCAAAAAAAACTCCTCGGATCTACACAATTCACACAAATCACCCAAATTTACGTGAAGAAAGCGAGAGTCGCCGAAAAGCGAGCTGTTTGCATCCCTGTTGACCCTTACTGTAGTTTTTATAAGACATACACTCTAAGTAATAAGTGGATCTTCAAGCTCCACTTCATTTATATATATTTTTTTTTTGACTGTGACGGCATATATCCCTATCCTCAGGAGAAAAAAAAAAACTTTGCGGAACGTTGTTCCTGTGGGTTCCGGCAACACTAAACCCCTGAACTTGTCTTGCGAGGACTACATGCACAAACCCGCTATTTTTAAATATCTCTTATGGAGAAACTCTCACTCCAGCCTGTTTCATTTTGTTCTAAGACTGCTGGCGTGCAACCCCGTTCTGTGGATAATGAACGAGGTGCAGACTTCTGTCTGTGTCACCATTAAAGAGCCAGGAAATACAATGAGTGCTGGACAGAGCAATAAGTGACAACATCCCCGCCCACATTTAAGAGTACTGTTTGCAGTGGAAACGCCAGGATCTAGGTACCATGTCTAAAGGGTTACCATACCGAAAAGTGTTTGGTGGAAATGGGGCTATAGTAGCCGATGGCTGTAACCTTCACTGGTCACTTAGGTACGGCCATAAGCCTGCAAAGTCAAGGTAATGTGTGCTTTAGATGATTTGTACAATTTAAATGAAAGTTGAAACTAATTTAGGACAGCTTTACTTCTTTATTACAAGCATAATAAGGTTGCTGGTTATAGAATAGCATTATGTGTTTTCTCTGTTTTGCTAGCAAGTATGGTCGGTATAATTTCACTAGAATTAGGTAGCAAGCCTAGCACTAGCAATGCGTGTGAAATAAATTTCTGATAATCTAAACGACTATTAACTCATAACTAGACCGGGAGGGGCCAGCACTCAGTGCACTCGAGCAATAAATGCACAATAAACTTTCAATCTCATTCTTCACCCTACATCAGATATAATTTTCTCAGAAAGCAATTATCCTCACATTTTTCTGGCGATATAGGATGTGACTTTGTCCCAGGGCATAACTGATTTTACAGCAAGGCTGTTGAGTGCTGTTCATGTCATAAAAGACCTGTTTTCTATGGAGTTAGATTAGTCTCAATATTAATAAATGCACACAGAAGGATTCACAAATACATGTTAAGATTTATATATAAATGACTCTCTCCACACAAATATTTTCAATGCACACACATATATTTGGCATTTTATATAAATGTAAAAAAAATCCACAAATAACCAAAAAAGTTTCACAAATGTATCTGATGCACACACAAATATTTATTGTTTTAAATATATGCAATAAAAATCCACAAATATATGTATTTTTATATAATTTATTTATTTATATATTGTATTTAAAACGTATTTGCAATTTTCATCAAAACATATGTGGATGTTGATACATTCATATACAAATGCTTTTGTTTTGTGAACCTCTGCAGATTTGTGTGTGAATATTTTTTAGACTCCCCTGACGTGACCCGATCCACAAATGCATTTTTTCTACCAAGGGGATATAGGTAGCCAATCAGATGTCTCCTTCCTCTTCAGCCAATCACATGAGCGTCCCGCTACCACCCCCACGTGGGGTATGTTTTAACCAGAGACGTTCTTATGAGGAGACTGATCACTTCCATATAAATGAATGAGGGTAGTTTGCAACGGCAGTATGGCGGTCGTACACACATGTCCCGCCTCATCCGCCACTCACAAAGCCAATTGTTTGGTGATTTTTTTTGTCAATCATGTTGTAGTGACGTCAGCCTGCCTAACCACCTTAACGACAGTTTGGTCAAGTTGCTGCATAGAGGACTCCGGAGGGAGGGACCATTGACAGTAGTAGGGAGGGTCATGGGGAAAGTGTGTTTGGAAAGCTACGCCTCGCCGCCTCGCTCTGCCTGTGAATTTGCATGCCTCTCAGTCTGCGACCTGAGATAATAAGAGAACAGACATAATCCATCGACTTTATTTATTCCAGACAACAAACGTTCTTGGTTATAGTCGGGATGAAATTACAAACAGACACAGTTGGAAATATTTAAGCAATAAGCCCAGAGAAGCCGTGGGTTACAGTGATTTTACAACGGCATGGAACGCGGCTCAGCCAATCACATTTAAGGATGGGAAGCACCCGTTTTATGAAAGTTGTTTTCCTCTGTTTACATGTCATTTCGACCGCTCCGCTGCAAAGATCCTTTGCACCACCTGTAGAAGCCACAGGTATCTGGGTGTGCTCTCGCTTGCTTCCTCATGATTATTAAATACGCTGCGCTCCAGGGTTCCCCACCCCTCAAAACAAAGCTCACGCTCCGGTGACGTCTTACGTTGTTGGAGTCGTATTTTGAAACGGTGTCGTGAAGCTTCGCGCGTGCGCAGTTGAATAACCTGAGGAAGAAAAAAGCGGTTTTAAACATTATTAAGGAACATAACTGGCAAGTCTTCTCATCGATTTGGATCAGTCTTTTTTGCTGATGCCATTCATATAGTTTTTATGTCCCAGCGAGCTCTGGAAGTAGAGAACTAGACCCTCACCCATTCATTTTGAATGGGCGAAGGCAGTTAAGTTCAAATAGCTGCCCTGGCGCGTTTTAAAGATGGCGTCGGACTGTTACGACTTGCCTTAGAAGGACTTTGCTGCCACCCTCTGACACTACGACGTTAAAACATACCCCACGTGGGGGTGGTAGCGGGACGCATTTGTACATGAATGTATCAACATCCACATATGTTTTGATGAAAACTGCAAATACGTTTTAAATACAATATATAAATAAATAAATTATATAAAAATACATATATTTGTGGATTTCTATTGCATATATTTAAAACAATAAATATTTGTGTGTGCATCAGAAATACATTTGTGAAACTTTTTTGGTTATTTGTGGATTTTTTTTACATTTATATAAAATGCCAAATATATGTGTGTGCATTGAAAATATTTGTGTGGAGTCATTTATATATAAATCTTAACATGTATTTGTGAATCCTTCTGTGTGCATTTATTAATATTGTGACTAATCTAACGCCATAGTTTTCAGTCAATGTCTTCCCACAATAGTTGTCTCTCAAAGCTGTTCTGTGAGTATCTGCTTTGCTTGATTTTTATAATTTTTATGCTGTTCTTACAGCGTTCAAATGTAGTCAGGGAAAAAAGTCCCACATAACATTTTTTTATTCTGTGTCCCGTCATTCATGAGCATCATATGGGCATTGTATTGGAAACTTCAGGAAACTTCAGCTCTACTCACCAGTTTGGTGTCAGCCTACTCTCTTCCAAATAATCCAGCCACGTAATTATCCACTGATAAATATCATCTGCACCATTTGATCCTTCTAAAGCTCCTCCTAAAACCAGCTTGGTGCCATAGCCGCTGATTCCGTGGGTGCTTCGGGGCTCGAGTAGCCACGGAGAAGCCCAAGCATTCACATGTGCCAGTGTACAGTCCGGGCCAATTGAAAGCTATGTCAGATTAATTGCCAATGTATAGGCTTTGTTCCGTTTTGTCCAGCTGTACTAATGAGCCAATTACACCACCAGACCAAAGCACCTTTGGGAGAAAAGGCATGCGCAGCTATTCGTTAAAGGCTATAAAGTGCATGGCTGCAATGAGCAACACTTTCGTCTTAAACAAGTTACATCAATGATGAGGGAAAAACAAATCCAATTTATTTAGTAGCTGTGTGGGTCTATGTGTTGATGGATAATTGATTGTATTTTACTCTGTGTTCTTGTATGGTTTCTGTGCATGTGTAACGACTTTAGGTAGCCTGTTAAAACTTGTTTGGCGTGTCAACAGGCAGCCTCTTTTAGCCTACACTGTTATGTTGCGTTTGTTGTGTGTACACAATATTGTGGCCTCCTGGAGTCCATTCCAGTAGGCAGGTTTAACAAACCCTGAGCCTAACCATGGTTGGTGATATGTACTTGAGTAGAGTAATAGGCTACAGTAAAAAAATTCAGTAGCTTTATTTCAACTACGAGGTGGGTGGGGTTGGTAATCAGGTGTTATCTGCCTATTAATTGGCTATAGCTTTTTTTCCTGCCCCGTACTCTCATTATTATATTGGCCATGGCCATGTATTTATTTATCTATAACTTATATACTTCGGGACTTTTGCTCTTGGAAAGTGCTACATTGATAAACATAGAAGAACAAGCTATTTGAAATACACAAGTTAATTAACACACACCAGCTACAGAGGAGGTCTTATAATTCAATAATCGCAAAGAGCCATATTTTGTCATGTATACTAGTTTACCTGAGAATCTCAAAACTGGCGAAGTCCCACTGATAAACGCCGAGGTCAGAGCTGCAGACGATGTAACGTCCGTCAAACTGCAGTCGAGGCTGAAGGCTGATGCTGCGGTCCTCTGACACTGACAGTGTCTTCAAACACTTACAGTTGATTTCTCTGCCTAAAGGCCAGACCTGCAGAAGGAACACAGTGTTTGCTCCATCATATGGACATGAGAACATTGCTATGACAAAAGCTTCAAATGGTTTAGTTTCTTTACTCTTTAAAAGTGAAAACACAAGAGATGGCTGGACACAGGAACATTACCTTAATTTCATACTTATCAGCACTTAGGAGGATGTGATCACCAGGACTGTGCACCATAGATTCTACCTCACTTTTCTGTAGTATCACCTGATGGGAGAGAACAAAACAAGATACACGTTTCCAAACTCACTAAGCAAATGCTTGGTCATGGTTTAAGTCCCATCATGTCAGTTTATTAATATGTCAATTTTCCACTTTTATCACTGCTGAAGAGCTAACACATTATTCAGGGAGTAAACACGTTTATAACAAAGGCAACTGGGAGCATCAAATTACTGACATTTTATTATTGATAAACGTGTCAAGTTATGCATGAATAACACATAACTATTTTCCTAAAATGAAACCTTCACAAGGTTTGATGAGCTGACCTTGGTGACCCACTCGGTGTGTCCAGTCAGAGTGTTGAGACAGGCACCAGCAGACAAAGCCCAGACCTTCACAGTGAAGTCTGCAGAACCACTGACCAGCATGTCCAGCTCATCATTGTAATCCACACTGAAGACTGAGCAGACACAAAAGGTTTCCACTCTCAAATGTCTTTGTAGAAATACAGTGCATCATAAACCCACAAATTTTGCTTTGCATGTTTACAAATGTTACAGTTGAATTTACGTCCAAAGTTTGCAGAGTTTATGGTCAAAGCTGCTGAAATACTCCTGTATTACTACCTCTTGAAGCTCATCGAGAGAATGCCAAGAGTGTGCAAAGCAGTAATCAGAGCAAAAGGTGGCTATTTTGAAGAAACTAGAATATAACACGTTTTCAGTTATTTCACCTTTTTTGGTTAAGTACATAACTCCACATGTGTTCATTCATAGTTTTGATGCCTTCAGTGAGAATCTACAATGTAAATAGTCATGAAAATAAAGAAAACGCATTGAATGAGAAGGTGTGTCCAAACTTTTGGCCTGTACTGTATATATGTGTTTATGTATTTATAGGTATTATACTATGTCTACAAATATTAGACAGATATATAGAGATCGATAAAGGCAGCTTTATTAATTATTATTAGCTTGTGAATAGGAGTGAGAGTAAATAAGTTTTACTTCTTCTAACTCCTAAGGGGGGGGGGGGGACAATATGGAAATATTTGCATCTTCAAAGCCAGACTACAAACGTACAAATGATCTGTATAACGGATTGTAAAGAAATTCGCCAGGTTTTTATTTTGTAGACAGTTGATCTGTAAATATAGCGTGATGGGATGACAGTACAATGATGTGTTTGGGATCATCGGAAAGCTCCGGTCTTGTGCTTTCATGATATGCGTGGCATTTCTGTGCGACCACGCATTCGTGAGTAATCCATGTAAGAGTAATGTGTGTGCACAGCTAGTGCTGTGCGATATTACGATATATATCGTAGTGCGATAGAAAAATGTCTACCGTACGATATAATCCTCTATCATTTATATCCTAATTTTAACGTGCGGGCTGTGGTTAGCTCGGCTAATGTAACTGCAGCAACGCTACTGCTTTGCGGCAGCAGTTTACGTCACCTGCAAGAACTCCTTTATGGCACTGCTAACGTTTTCATCCATGCGTGCGAGAGCCAGCGGGAGTATGGACGTAAACATCGTAGCAGAGATGGAGAGCACAGTGGACGCTGAACCAACAGAACAGAAAGAGGAATTGGTGCCGAAAAGAGGTAACGGGAACTCCATTGTTTGGCACTGGTTTGGATTTAAAAAGGCAGACACCGACCAAAAAACGGTAATCTGCAAAACATGCCGCCAACAAGTCGTTACTAGCGACTCGAACACGTCTAATCTTTTCTATCACTTAAAGACACGGCATGAAGAACAGTACAGAGACAGTGTTAAAATGCGACAAAGTACTAAAGTTAAACCACGAAGTGATGAAAAGAAAAACACACACCAAATGAGCCTGAAAGAGTCAATGTCCAAAGGCACTGTCTATGACAAGCAGTCCCGCAGACACCACGAAATTACGGATGCCATCGCTAAATTTATGTGTGTCGACATGGCATTCATTTCATGTGTGTATATATATAATTTTAAGTAAAAATACTATATCGGGATATATATCGTTATCGGGATATAAAATTACCTATATCGGGATATAAATTTTTGTCCATATCGCACAGCTCTATGCACAGCTGTATGAAAGCTTTGTTATACATAATTTTAGTGTAAATTTAGAATTGTTTTTCCTTGTGAAAACATTGGACTACCGACAAGTGCTTGGTCTTGTCGGAAAGCTGCGGTTCTGCTGTTTCACGTGATACGAGTGGCTTCTCACTATGACGAATGGTTGCGGAGGAAATCCATAGAGAAGAACAGGTGTGAATTTGGACGCACTTTGTGTCGTTCGGGCCCAAAGTCATGTTTTTCATGTCACAGTGGTGCTCCATGGTCGCAGAGCTGTCTGGAACCATACAGATGAGAAACATACTTCATCCTGCTCACAATATCACTCAGGAGAAATTGATTTGGATAGGCATAGTGTCTGTGATGCAACATGGTTGTGAGTCTTTCTTTCTGCATGTGTCTGTGAGAGGGAGAGCGCCACAGGAGAGAGCGAGAGAATCGGAACACTGATGTGAGTCTCATACTGGCAGATTAAAAAAAATGAAGTGACTATCGATACTCAGTGTTTGTGTTTTTTTTTTTCTTTTATACATCCCATGTGGAACAAGCCCAATACATGGATTATAGTTGGTATATTGCCCACCCCTATGTACATATGCACGTTTTAAACATACATAAATAATGTACACTACAATAACATGTGTCACATTAATGAAGTATTGCTTAATACTCTTAACACCAGGAACAGATGTTCACGGGACATTTCAACCAACCTGCTCCTGTGTGGCCACGGAACTGCTGGATTTTAGCTCCTGTGCTCCACTCCCAGCATGCAATAGTGTTGTCAAAGGAGCCAGTCACCAGTTTCTGTTCATCAAATTTTACTGTGGCGCAGGTGTGTGTCTGAATTCCATAAATGCACTGCCCAGTGCGCACATCCCATAATTTGGCAGAGAGGTCATCAGATCCTGAAAAACAAGGGGACATCTTTGTTACTGCTGCAAGTTCTGACATAACTTTATTCTTTCAAACCTCTGTCAGTGCTCTGACTGAATGGCTCAAAGGTAATGACATTGTCAGGATTTTTAATTTTGTAGAAAAGAAAGCACACCCATACCTCAGTTCAGGCATGTTTCTGGGTAGGGGTGCTTTACATTTGTGTCTGAAAAAAGGACATGGATTTCAACAACTGTTTTTTACTGTCCTAATTGGGGTGCTCACTAGCTCACCTGGTAGAGCAGGCGCCCCATGTACAAAAGCTGTGTCCTTGCCACAGCAGCTGCATGTTTGATTCCTACCCACAGCCCTTTGCTGCATGTCATTCCCCCCTCTCTCTCCCCCTTTCACACCGCATCTGTCCTCTCACATAAAGGCAAAAAGCCCTAAAAAATCTTTTTAAAAAACTGTGTCCTAATTCTAGACTATATACTAATTCTAAGCAGGCTTTGTAATTTCTTCATCCTGAAAAAAATATTAAGTGTACTTTGAATAGTCCTTATGCATACTTTGAGTGTGCTGCTGATGGACACCTTTGCCCCACAACACAATGAGCAAAGGGAATGGAGGAGCTGCTTTCAGCCCCAAATTATTGAAATACATTGCACGTAGTGGTGGTGAGATGAAAAAAAAAGACTACAGTTAGTATAAAAGGGAATGTAAAACCTATCTACAATTCCATAAAGTGGGGACGCTGTGAAATGTAAAATAAAAGTTTGTCTTTTTATTACTACAACAGTTACACAGTTGACATACATCTGTTACTGTTTTTTGTCTGTAACTATTTTAAAAGGGAAGCGTTGCTTCATCCTGGGCTTAGGGACTAGACATTAAATTAACTTGCAGGTGCAGACCACTTAAAGCGCTTTTACATGACACATTCACACACACATTCACACACTGCTGGCCAAGGCTACCATACAAGGTGCCACCTGCGACTCAGTTTAGACATTCACATGCACTCACACAGCAGGAGCAGTTTCAGGTTTAGTTCGACATGCAGACTGGAGGAGCTGGGGACTGGACGGCCGATCTTTCAATTAGTGGACAACCCGCTTCCTGAGCCACAGCCGTCCAGTATGTGGTTGATTTAAAGAAATAGAAACCCAAAGTGTTTTTTTTCCTTTAGCAGAATGATAATGGTGCTCCAGACCTTTCCCTAACGTTAATTACCAGACTACATGGTTCAATTTCAATGTGGGAAAGTTACAGCTACTGAGAAACCTAAAGTACCATTTTAACCCCCATAAAAGTATTTTTTAGTTATTCTGGCTGATTAGGACTGCTCATGCCAAGGCTTCACAGAGCAACAGGAATCAAAAGAGATTGCTAAACCCTATTTTTGTGGAGGTGCAAGCGGTGCTAAGCATTTGGCATTCTCCTGACCTTGAAACTGAGTTTGCACATCTGTTTGTTTTTTTGTGGTACAGTGCAGAGTGCATGGTGCACAGGTGGAAGTAGAATTGCAAGCAGGAGAGATTCATTCAAATGAGGCATTGCAAAATGAGTTGGCATTTTGGTAAAAAATATGTTAAGGCAGAGTCGTGGTGCGCGCAAGTACATTGATGCAAATAACAATGTGTACCTGTGCAGAGGAGGCCGTCCTTATAGTAGAGGGCATACACTCGAGCGCTGTGGCCTATGAGGGACGATGTCTCAAAGGCCTCCTGATCCTGCAGCTGCACCATACGCAGTTTAGCCTTCAGGTAGACCCCCTTCCAGTGAGATGCATCCTGAATGGATTCATCAATCCTCCAGCCCAGCTCCCGGCACACACCCTGCCACACCTCAGTACAAGAGTTGATCACCTAAAAGGAGAAGAATGCTTGTTGGAACATTGGAACACTTTAGCACGTACACAGGTGAATGACTACTACTTTCACAACTAGAGAGGGTGAGCTGATACAGTACTTGTTAATTTCTTGACATTGTTTTATAAATGTGGTGTTCAGATATTAAAATGGAATTATATCTGACTTATCTCACTTTTCATTTAATTTAATTAATAAATAAAACCAATCAATATCAATTTTTGATTACATAAATTAATAATATTACAAACAAAAATTTAACTTTCGGTAGCATATTAGAAGCAGCTGCATTTTCAGTTTACTAGACACATTCTGGGAACATAATTTGCCACTAAAGAAAAAGGTAATAAATTGCAATATATCGCAATACATTATCACAATATTCAGCCCAGGGGCATCCTACCAATGGGATGTGCCCGTAACACTGGCATCCTGATCAGATGCCCAGCCACCCCATGAAGGAAACTCATTTCAGCCGCTTGTATCCGCAATCTTATTCTTTTGGTCACTACCCAGAGCTCATGACCATAGGTGAGGGTTGGGACGTAAATGGACCAGTAAATCCACAAAGGACCGGCATAGCGCCTGCATCACTGCAGAAGCCGCACCAAACCACCAATCCATCTCACGCTCCATTTTACCCTCACTCGTTAACAAGACCCTGAGATACTTGAACTCCCTAGCTTGACGTAGTAACTCTCCCCCAGCCTGGAAGGGGCAATCCACTGGTTTCCGGCAAAGAACCATGGCCTCAGACTCGCAGGTGCTGACTCTCATCCCAACTGCTTCACACTCGGCTGCAAACTGCCTCAGTGCATGCTGGAGGTCACGGTGTGATGGAGCCAACAGAAACACATCATCTGCAAAAAGCAGAGATACAGTTCTGAGGTCCCCAAACCAGACGCTTTCCTCCCCTCGGCTGCGCCTCAAGATCCTGCCTATGAAAATCACAAACAGGATAGGTGACAAGGGACAACCCTGGCGGAGGCCAACACCCACCAAAAACGAGTTTGACTTTACACTAAGTATGTGGACAGCTCTCAGTTTGGTCATATAGGGACCGGATGGCTCGTAGCAGCGAGCCTGGTGCCACGTACTCCGGCAGTGCCTCCCACAAGGCCATCCAAGGGACACGGTTGTAAGCCTTCTCCATGTCCACAAAGCACATGTAGACTAGATGGGCAAACTCCGACAACCCATCCAGCAGCCTCGCAAGGGTAAAGAGATGGTCCACTGTTTCATGGCCAGGACAGAATCCGCATTGCTCCTCCTGAATCCGAGGTTCAACAATCGGTTGGAGCCTCCTTCCCAGCACCCTGGAATAAACTTTACCCAGGAGGCTGAGCAGTGCGATACCCTGATAGTTGGAACATACCCTCCGGTCTCCTTTTTTGAAATGCTAACCATGACCCTCAGTCTGCCACTCCTGTGTATATATTTGTCAGAGGAAATGAATACATTGTACAACAGTTGTATAACAATTTGGATAACAATTTACAACTGGCATAAAAACATCCTATAACTCCACTGCCATACCAAACTATTTTATTCTGAGAGATACAAGCTATTTTTTTACAGAGACCTTTCTTCAAGTTCTCAATGTTCTCAAACACAAGCAGCTGTACAAGACCTTTCTCTAAATAAAATGGTGTAAAATCCAAATTTTCTATGTAAATTAATAACTACCTAATAGAACAATAAGTATACAAGATTACAAATCTGACCACACATTAACTGCCAGCTTTCAATACTCTGTGGAATGGGTCCATTTTGATCAATATCAAAAGAGTAAAGTGAAGTTACTCAACAAACACTGTTGATTTTATTTTTGATAGCTGGCAGGAAAAATATTTTGGCACCATTAATGTTTTGTAGTGACCTTCCACTCCTGACCGTTTACTGCTGGATCAGGACTGGCAGGTCGATTCAACATAAGTATTAGAATTAAATGGAGATACAAATCTAACAAATTACTCATAAAATAATGATTGTATGAAAAAACTTAAAAGCTCTGAGATTAGTGGCCATCAACTGCTATGAATGAGATTATTGATGGTAAATTACCCCATCCAGACTGATGTGACATTACGAGCCTAAATTGTCATTTAGAGTAAAATTATGAGGTGCAATCAATACACACTGTCATGTCAAACAGATAAATCATAGTGAGAAAATATCCTGCAGTCTATCATATCTAAGTTATGCAGGTAGAAAACAGCTTTTGCCACATCACAGAAGTATGATAGCAACCTGGTAGTCATTCAAAGTATTTCTGAGAAATAAATAATATAGAATAGAATAGAAAACACTTAATTTATCCCCAAGGGGAAATTCAGCTGTCCAGCAGCTTATAAAAGTCCGTTATTACGGGGAATGTAAGATCTCTCCCTAATAAGATGGACGAGCTCACGGCGCTGACCAGACTGCAGAGGGAGTACCGGGAGTGTAGCACGATGTGCTTCACGGAGACCTGGCTGAATGGACTAACTCCAGACTCGCACGTTACTCTCAACAGTTTTCAGCTGTTCAGAGCGGACAGGAGAGCAGAGGAGACCGGTAAGAGGAAGGGAGGGGGGCTAGCGATGTATGTGAATGAGAGATGGTGTCACCCGGGGCACATCAGTGTTAAAGAGCAACATTGCACCAGGGATATCGAGCTGCTAGCTGTTAGCATTCAGCCATACTACCTCCCGCGGGAGTTCTCGCAGATTATCGCGATAACTGCGTACATCCCGCCATCAGCCGATGCTGCAGCAGCCTGTGAGCTCCTACACACTGTTGTGTCTCAGCTCCAAACATTGCACCCCCAGTCCCTCATCCTCATCTCTGGCGACTTCAATCATGTCTCCCTGTCTGCCACCCTTCCCACATTCACACATTATGTGGACTGCCACACCAGGGACCACAAAACACTGGACTTGCTGTATGCAAACATCAAGGATGCATACAGCTCATCACCCCTCCCCCCACTGGGCCGCTCGGATCACAACCTGGTTCATCTGTCCCCTGCTTACAAACCTGTGGTGAGCAGACAACCCCCCACCACCAGGTATGTGAGACAATGGTCTGAGGAGACCAGCATGGCACTGAGGGACTGTTTTGGTACAACTGACTGGGAAGTGCTGTGCAGTCCACATGGGGAGGACATTGACAGTTTGACTGACTGCATCACAGGCTACATAAACTTCTGCGTGGAGAACACTGTACCAGCCAGGAAGGTACGGATCTTCTCCAATAACAAGCCGTGGGTAACCCCTGATCTGAAAGTGCTTCTGAATGAGAAGAAGAGGATTTTCAGATCATGGGACAAAGATGAGCTGAGGAGGGTCCAGAAGGACCTTAAAAGAGAAATAAGAAGAGGCAAGGACAGCTACAGGAGGAAGTTGGAGGAGCGCCTTCAACAAAACAACATACGGGAGGTGTGGAGAGGCCTGAATACAATCTCTGGCCACAACAACAGCAGCAGGGGCCCAGAGTCTGGAGAACAGGGGTGGGCGGATGAACTGAACCTGTTTTTCAACAGGTTTGATTCTGCTCCCTCACCTTCCCCCACCCACCAGAGCTCAGACCCAGGGCCCTCTCACCCTCCCTGGCACACCTCCTCCTCCTCCTCCTCCCCCTCCCTTAGGACATCAGCTACACCCTCCCCTCACCTTTTAACCCCCGTCCGCTTCACACCTCCTTCATCCACCCATCATCTTTCTCAGTCACCCCCAACCCCCCGCTGCAGCCTCTCCATAACAGCTGACCAGGTGAGGAGGGAGCTCACAAAGATCAAGGCGAGAAAGGTCACTGGTCCGGATGGCATCAGCTCCAGACTGCTGAGGGACTGTGCAGTTCAACTCTGTCAGGTGGTTCTGCACATGTTCAACCTCAGCCTCAGTCTGGAGAAGGTTCCTGTCCTGTGGAAGACTTCCTGCGTGGTTCCTGTACCAAAGACTGCACACCCCAGGGAGCCCAACCACTTCAGACCTGTAGCCCTGACCTCCCACCTGATGAAGACCATGGAGAGATCATACTCAACCCCCTCCGACCCCTGGTGAGAACAGAACTGGACCCCCTGCAGTTTGCATATCAGTCAGGCATTGGGGTGGATGACGCTGTCATCTACCTGCTCCACCGAACACTGGCTCACCTGGAGAACACTGGAAGTGCTGTGAGAGTCATGTTTTTTGACTTCTCCAGCGCTTTCAATACAATACAGCCATCTCTGCTCAGGGGGAAGCTGGAAGGAGCTGGAGTCGACCGTCACCTGGCTGCATGGACCATAGACTACCTCACCAGCAGACCACAGTATGTGAGGCTTGGTGACTGTGTGTCTGATGTGGTAGTCTGCAGCACGGGGGCTCCACAGGGGACAGTCCTTGCCCCCTTTCTCTTTACCCTGTACACATCGGACTTCAGATACAACACGGACAGCTGCCACCTCCAGAAGTTCTCTGATGATACAGCCATTGTTGGATGTATGTCAGAGGGGAATGATCTGGAGTACAGGGGGGTCATCACAGACTTTGTCAACTGGCGTGAGATCAACCACCTTCACATCAATGCCAGCAAGACAAAGGAGGTAGTGATTGACTTCCGCAGGAAAGCACCCCATCCAACTCCAGTGAACATCCAGGGTTTGGACATTGAGGTCGTGGAGGAGTACAAATACCTGGGTGTTCACCTCAACAATAAACTGGACTGGTCCACAAACATCAACGTTCTGTACAAGAAGGGCCAAAGTCGTCTCCACCTGCTGAGGCGACTGAGGTCTTTTGGAGTGTGCAGGACACTGCTAAGGACTTTCTATGACACTGTGGTAGCATCTGCCATACTCTATGCAGTGGTCTGCTGGAGCTGTGGAAGTACGGAGAGGGACAGAAAAAGACTAAACAAGCTGGTCAGGAGGGCCAGCTCGGTCCTGGACTGTCCCCTGGAGACCATCGAGCAGGTGGGTGAGAGGAGGATGTTAGCAAAGCTGATATCCATCATGGACAACACCTCTCACCCCCTGCATGAGACTCTGCGTGCACTGAGCAGCTCTTTCAGCGGCAGACTGCTGCACCCACAGTGCAAGAAGGAGCGCTACCGCAGGTCATTCATCCCATCCGCTGTCAGACTATTTAACAGCAACATATAATGTAATGTAGCACTGTCTTGCCTGCTGCATTACACCCCATACTCTGTGCAATATTGCAATATGGCATCCATTAATATATTGTATATTGTATATACCCCGTAATTACTGTACATACATATTTTTTCTATTTTCTATTTTTAATCGTATTTTATTTTTAGAATTACTCTGTCACTTTTAACTTCTGACTGTGCTCTTTACTCTGACTGTGCTCTTGAGCTGCTGTGACATGCAAATTTCCCCAGTGTGGGATCAATAATGTTTATCTTATCTTATCTTATCTTAAAAGACAAAAAACAAAACTAAATATGTTAAAATGAGTGCACAAATAGAGATTAAATTTCACAGTCAAAAAAACAGCCTTATCATCCAGGAGGACCCCCAGATATTTGTGGGTGTGCACCACCTCATTGTCCTGCCCCTGTATGGAGACTGGCTGGTGGGGTGACCTCTTTCTTCTGAAATCCACCACCATCTCTAGGTTTTGGCTGTGTTCAGGTGGAGACAGCACTTACTGCATCAGCCCCTGAAGACATCCACAAGGTCCCTGTGCTCCCGCTCCTGATCGCTCCTGATACAAGCCACAATAGCTATATCGTCAGAGTATTTTTGTATGTGGCAGGACTGTTGAGTTGTACTTCAAGTCTGCTGCGTAGAGTGTGAACAGGAACGGTGCTAAAACAGTTCCCTGTGGAGCACCAGTGCTGCTCCTGACTATCCTGGAGACACAGCTTCCGAGCCTGACATACTGAGGCCGCTCTGTCAGGTAGTCTGTTATCCAGGAGGTCAGGAAGCGATCTACTCCCATCACCTCCAACCAATCTTTCAGTATGGAGGGCTGGATAGTATTAAATGCACTTAAAAAGTCAAGGAAAAGGATCCTCACACAACACCCTGGCTCCTCCAAGTAGGTGTAGGCCCAATGCAGCAAGTAAAGAACAGCATCTTCCACTCCAATGTGCTCCTGATAGGCAAACTGGAGGGGGTCCACAGCATCAGTGACCTCTGACTTCAGGAAATGGAGGATCAGGCACTCCAGGGTCTTGATAATGTGTGATGTTAAGGCCACCGGTCGGCAGTCATTGAACTCGGCCAGGCGCCCCACTTTAGGCACTGGTACAAGACAAGATGTTTTCCACTGTACCAGGACTTTGCCTGTTTAAAGACTCCTGTTGAAGAGCCACTCAAGGGACTCTGCTAGCTGGGCTGCACAGTTTTTCAGGAACCTTGGACACACTCCATCCGGGCCCGCAGCTTTCCCTGTACGCAGTCTCCTGAGCTCTACTCTCACCTCATCTGCTGTAAAGGACAGTGGTTGTTGGCCGTGGGTGGTAGATGCTGTAGCTGTAGCTGCAGTAGTGGGGGAGGGGCTACTTCCAGGTGACAGTTGAGCAGGAGCAGCAGCAGCAGGTGACACTGTGGAAGGGTGGATGGATGCAGGGGTAGGGTGAACACTGCCCCCTCCATCAAACCTGTTAAAGAACAGGTTGAAGTTGTTGGCTTGTTGGCTATGCCATACGCATGCCCAACAATATAACGGGACTTAACTTAAAATTAGGCATTATGGTGCTATGTTGTGCTGCATTGTCAATAAAGACAGAAAAATATATGCATTTAGATTATCATGGGGCGGTGCTGGTGTGACAGTCTGACAGCGGCACCTGCCGGTTGGAAACGGTATGCAACGGTGCAACACGAGCGACATCCTAGGGCTGCACAATATATCGAACATTTACCTTCACCACTACTGTATACCAACGTGCCATACAGTTACCACAAAAGACTCCTTGAACTTTGATGAATAGTATATTTGCATGTGCCATGCCTTTCATGCTGCATGTCAATATATGCAAGGGAGTGACTCTGAACAACCAATTGTTTAGAGTGGCATCAGGTGACTTTACAAGTTTTAAAAGTATTTCTCATGTCACAGAAACCACTGAGTTTGTTCTGGTGATCTGCACAGATCTGACACCTGTTCGCCCACCAACCTGTTCACAACCCCCGGCTCTCCGAAACTCTAAGCACTGCCATTTCCTGGTAAAGGTGACAGAGCAGCACAGAGGTCCCAGGGAATGTAAGTCAACAATAACCTTGTATTTTAGGGCTCATAAAATATATCAGAATTTAGGAATATGTAGAATATTACTACAGACATTCCTGTGTGATCTTACACTGCAACATCTACTATGACAGCAGATGCTGTATTCACTCATATCAGTGGCGATGGTGCTTTGCTGTTCACAAGACGCACCGTGTTTTTATCCCCTGATAATGCTACATTGTCAAAATGTGATTGAGCTACTAATCAGAACTCAATTGACTCATGTTGATGATCACTCAATGATGTTTTGTTGTCCAGAGATAAGGCCCTGTTGGAAAAACATTTTCACCAGGAGCTGCCACTTTCTTACGTACATATCATATATCTTGTGCTAGACCAGTTCTGTTGGTTTGTTTCCTGTTTTGTTCATAGTCTCAATAAGTGAAAACATAAAAAGTCTTCTAAGAATGAGAAAGAGAATTAACATATTTGTCAAAATGTTGAACTATTAAATTCATACAGAAACTTATTTACATTTTTATGGATTATCCATTAAAATTCTACTTCTACGAGATTATCCTAAATCACAATAAAATATCACATCTGATTGACCTTTTACTGGTCAATTTTGGTGCTCTCTAAACTTAGCTCATCGTGTGACATCTGTACAATGTTTTCTGCATAGACTGTATATAAGATACATAGTCTGTGGTTTTATAAATTAAATTCTCCGGTTTGGGATTTTATTTAACTTTTAGATACATTTTCAACATACATAAATAGGCCCATAATTAGAACTGTTTGACATAATTCTACAATTTGTCAAAAAACACAAATTTTATTGGGGACCCAGTCAAATGACTACCTGTGGTCCTGCTGCCGCTAAGAGATTGTCATATGCCATTGAACCGCCAGTAGCACACCATTAGCCACTGTTAGATCTCAGCGCTACTCGGATATATTTACAATAGCCCAGTATGTCATATCATTTCAGTAATAAACACATTTTAATATACATCTGCCAGCATATGTGATGCTGTACAGTCCCCGCACATCAGTTAAAATTATTTCAAATTTTCCCTGCCCTTTTCCCTCCCTGTTTAGGCTACTAATTTATTGTTACACATTATGGGATATATTAATTATTACCTGTATTATTTATGAGGAATTTACAGGCAAAGTAACTTTAAATACTGACATCAATAATTAAGAAAGAAATTAACAAACTGATAAAACTATCTGCTCACAGTCTAAAAGGTATGACATTTTCATGGTACAATAACCGTCACAGAAAATATCGCAGTTTCGCAGTATCACAGTATTACAGAATTTTTATTGATCCCTAATGGAATGACCCTTAAAGGAATGAAAGTGGAAGGGTTATTTTTGGTTGAACAAATGTTTTATTACTGTAACTGAAACATGAAACCATTTTGTCAATGGAGGTATGTGTAAAAAAGTCTCCCCTTAGAAAGTAATTAAAATAAATGGCAGATTCAACATCCTTGTTGCTTTTTTTTTTAAATCATAGATAAGAAAATGCACACTGTATGATTACCATCACTTTTATAACAGGGTCTACTTTAAAACCAGTATAACACCGCAACCCTAAAGGGGACATTTTAGACATGTGAGAAGAAAAGATAAGCTGTTTCCAGATGTCAGGACTCAGCATGATATTCACCTTATTCCACTGCTTGCAGACCAGGCAGCAGGTAAGCAGGGTCTCAGGATCCAGCCAATGCAGTAGGTAGAAAGCCAGCTCCAGAGGAAGGAGGCGCAGGAAGTCACGCTTGAGCAGTGTCTCCAGTCCATTAGACAGATGACGGAGCTGGGCAGCACCACTTAGAGAAATAAGGTGGTCCAGAGACTGGTTGCGCTGCTGGTCACTTAGAGTAAGGAAAGTGGCAGAGACTGACTCCAGCCACCCCTCAAAGACTGCCTTCTCCATGGGCACATGAGAGCGACCTGCAACACCTACAGCGAACAACACAGGGTCTGACGTCAGCACATTGTTCTTACACAAAATGACAGTCTCAAGCAGCCACAGAGTAGCAATCTGAAAAATAATGTGTTGGGGATAGTTTGAGGGATCCAATAAGGTGCTTTTTCCTGACCAAGATAAAAATCCAAAGATATTCAATCATAAAAAAAATAAAATAAAAAAAACAAAAGCAGGAAGAATGTCTTAACTTTGACAAATACATGGCAGGTTTGCTTTGATCAAATTGTAATTTATTAATTTACTATTGACTGATAAGTAGATGAAACAAAAACAAAGTAGAGTGTGAATGCTTAGTAACATGACTTTGTACTCTTGTCTCAATTTGTAAAGGTGTTGCCTAACTGACATACATAAAAACAACATAAAAATGAAAAAAAAAAAAAGTTTTCATTTAGGGACAAAATTTACAGTTGAAAAAATGTAATAACTCGCAATATATCACAATATATTTTATCACAGTACTCAGCATATCGCAACATATTTAAAATAGCAATAATACTGAATTGTGACTTAAGTATAATATAGATGCATTAATTTACTAAATGTATCTACCACTTCAGCAAATAAATATCTTGCAACTCTGTTTCATATCAGGTCAAACAAAACAAGCATTCGTGATATGCTACTTTATTTAGTAATGGCACTTGTGGTTTCATTAGTTTATCACATTTCTAATAGTTTCATAAATAAGAAATGTACCCAGAGAATATTTCAAAGACTTGGTGGATGATAGCAGGCACAACCATTTACGATTTAGTGGAATTAATTATATAAATAGTTGCAATAAACTACTGTCAACCATGTCAGGTAATTACTTTTACGAGCATTTGTATCTGCTTGTTCATGCAGTTCAAGTTAGCTACCCGGCTAAATAGCAACTTCTTAGCAGACGTTAGCTACTACTAACGCAACTACAATTTCATGGCATACTAGCTACGACTGCTAACATCCAAACGATCCATGAACAGTATCTGCTAGTACATAAAATTACATTTCAAAATGTAAACCATGTCCACCAACCAGAGAGCTGCAGGGAGTTTCTTTATCGCCACTTTCCTGGCTTAGTTAGTTCACATAGCGAAATTAGCTGTCGTAAGCTAACCTGTCAGCAATCAAGTTGAAAGAATTGTCCAAGTAACCTAGCTTCGTCGCTAACGTTAGCTAACCACCATAATAAGAGTATATGATTCTGTTAATAGTGGATTACATAGTGTTTCTAACGGAGTAACATTGATCTTATATTCATTCTCCAAGCAGAGTTTTTGTGTAGTAACGTTGCAGATGGTAGCAGGCTCTGACAGCATTAAAAAACCTAAGGAGAAAAGAAACGCTGTCCTTCATATGGGCTGTATTTTACCCTTAGTTTCTGTTACAGGAAGCGCCGTAGGAGTATTTGGTAACTCTTCACAAAACAACACGCAAAGAGTGGACATATTCTGAAAAGTATCATAACTACATTCCTTACATACTTTCCCGTTAACATTACACAGACATATTTTTTATTTGCAGTCACCTTCGCAATTTTCTTTAACTACTACCCAAACTTGCCTGATAGACAGCGCTGCGGGCTTTTTACACCCATCATTTCCAAGGTAAAGATACTTCCGGTGTCACGCACAATGTGAAACGGTGTGCTCCACGCTTGGCTTTCTCTGTGGTTCCGCTATGTCTGTACAGAGTTTGTAGTACAAAAGCGACGACACAGTTGGCTTATTTACATGCTGGCAGCAATGCACGGACGTCTTTTCTTTTGAGCAGTAATGCGCGCATATTGAATCACGTGAGATAAGAACGTGTCATGCATAGTAGCATGCTGAAATGTGGTGAAGAATAACTACCACCAGAGGGCAAACAAATAACGAATATTGGTTCTTGCAGGTATTAATAGTTCTGATACTTCGGTTCCATACGTGTGTTATGAAGGCAGGGGGGTACCATGCCATCAGAATAATCACAGACTTTAAATTTTATTATTAAATGCTGACCAATTAATGAAAATGATTTCAATTTAAAATTACTCGTACAGTACATGGATTTTAAAAAGTTGCCTAACAATAAAAATGGTTAAAATAATTAACTAACGATTTAAATTAAAGTGAAATGGTTTAAACAAACAAACTACATGACATACTATGAATCTTTTTCATTTCCAACTTCCCAAGTAGTTAGTCAGACACAATGTGTGTTTACCGAAGGATAATTTAGAAAGAGGCATGACTTTATGATTCAAATTACATCACAGAGCTCATTAATCTGTGGAATGACAATGTCTTCCTTCTAGCCCGCAGAGCTTCCCCCTGCAGCCACCATGAGGCAGGGGCCTCCCTCTCCAAACAGGCCTCTCCCTCCCCTGTCAACAACTACTGTGATAAGAATGTAAAAAAACATTTTTTATGATTAAAACAAAATTACAATTACATAAGGGTGCACATCAGGATACATGTCTGCATTTTCAGGGCCATTACTGGCTTAACAATTAAACAAATACTTTTATAAAAAAAATCTTTGCAATTCTATAGTTTTGTTATACATCAAAGCCAGACAGGAATATTTAAAATGCAACAGTGAGGTTTAAAGGACAAAATAGGCTGACCAGATTGGAAAGACAGTCCTCAACAGAAAGAATACATCAAAGATGAGGGAGACACCGCAGGAGTGTAACAGCATCAGATGACACAGAGACCACTTTGTGTCCTGACAGCTCCAGCATCACACAAGAAGAGCCTGGTGTGCCCCATCAGCTTCAGTGTCGGGCAAGGGAGAGCCTGGTGAGCCCTATCAGCTTCAGCATCAGGAAAGGGAGAGCCTGGTGTGCCCCATCAGCTTCAGCATCAGGCGAGGGGGAGCCTGGTGTGCCCCTGACAGCCTGACAGTGGTCAGTGACACTATATAGTGTGTAATCTTGACAAATATTTTAAAACTGAGCTTGAAATTAACTTTATAATCAGTGTCTGATGTAAAGTGATCTGTTCAATACTGTGTTCTGCATTTGAAATGGTAGGTGTCCTCACTATTTTTTAAATTTGGCCTGCTCTGTTCTGTAGGAAATGGGCCCACTCAGGTTTGGCTGCAGGGTGGCCTCATGTGTTTGCATAACCATGCTGTATTTCTCAGTATGTTTGTGATGGTTTTATTGGCGACTGTATTTCTCTACGGAATACTTTGAAACATATATCAAGAGACAAAGGGTGGGGGGCCCACGTAGACTGCCTATAGGGCCCACAATTTGGTGCTACGCCCCTGTTGGTTCTGAAAATGTCAAATATCTGATAAACGACCCAGTATTACGTAACCCACCAGAATAACAGACCATAGAGTTGAGTTATATCTATAACTATCTATAACTCTTAGTTTAAATGGGGGTTCAGACAGTTCAGGAGTTTGAAAGGTGGCAGTCACATCAGCATCTGAAAACTCTGTGTGATTCATGATTGAACTACGATTAGATTTAAGGTGATGCTGTCAGTTTGTCCACTGAATCGGGAAAAAACATAAGTCAGCTCAGCACATAAATACATCCCCACTGACACAGTCATGTCCTGTCTCTGCATATGGCACACAGTGTCATGTCCTGACCAGCTTATCATGGTAAACAGGAAAGTTAAAATGCTGACACAAAGCTCATGACTTCAAAGATGCAAAGAGAATTGGATTCAGTTCACATAATGGATGACTAATAGATGGTGCTAAAAACAGCTCATTTATTTTGGTCACTAATTGTGTGGTTTCCAACTCTGTCCTTATCTATTACCGATTAGGACAGAACCTCTCAAGGACAAAACAACAGATCTGCTGCAGTTGTCTGTTCCCTCTGTGGAGTTTAGCAGGTTGTATTTTTTGCACAGCTTGCATTCATGTTACTTTATGTAACATGAATACAAGCAAAATGACTCAGTTTGAGTCAGTGTGATTATTTGCTGAAGTTACAGTATATTCTGTGACTTAACAGGCAGCTGCTCAGTGACAAAGCATGTGCAGGAATGAAAGTATTGTGCTGTCTGTGGTAGTGTTTTGTGCCAGTGCTTCAGATACCAGCTTGTGTTCATGGCTCAGGTCATGTGGGGTTGAAGCTTATCCCAGCTGGCCACCAATGCCATTAGATTTCATATTTGGTTGAATTTAGGTTGTCACGGACCAGTCAAGGACGTCAGGACCCAGATGCAGAGTTTACCAAAAACAGTCTTTATTACCAAAAATCAGAATAATTTCACAGGTGAACGACGCACAACAAAAAATCACCCGAGAGGGGAAAAACAATAACTAAAGTACAACTAAAAATCACCAACAACTGGGAAAAAACGATGAACTTAAATCAGTGGCAAGGCACTCAAAAAACTAACGAGCAGGTAGAGTAATGCAGGAGCAAAAAACACGAGACGAGGGGCCGACGATCACTGGAGGCACGAGTGAGACGCTGAGAGCAATGAGGAAATCATCTGGCACAGGAGAACAGGAGAGCGTGGCTGATAAGGCCAGCCAATTTGGGCAGAACGAGCTGCAGGTGTGCCAGGCGCTCCGTGCTCCCACTGATCGCCCCGCCCTCCGGTGTTCACTCTGCAGGGAGATAGAGAGAGATGTCAGACAACCATGGCGGAAAAAATCAAAACACAACAGTACCCCCTCCTCAAGGGACGCCTCCTGGCGTCCTACCTGGCTTACCCGGGAACCTACTGTAGAAATCCCGTAGCAGCTGTGGGTCGAGGATGAGGGAGCGCCCAATCCAGGAGCGCTCCTCGGGGCCGTACCCCTCCCAGTCGACCAAGTACTGGTAGCCCCTACCCCGTCTGCGCACGTCCAGAATCCGGTTGACTGTGTAGGCGGGATGGCCGTCGATGAGGCGTGGAGGAGGCGGTGGAGGTGCTGGAGGCTGGAGGGGACTCTCGGCGACTGGCTTGAGGAGGGAGACGTGGAAAACTGGGTGGACATTGAGGGAGGCTGGGAGGCGGAGACGTACAGCACTGGGGTTCACAATCTTTTCCACTGGGTACGGGCCTATGTACCTGGGGGCGAGTTTCCGGGAATCGGTCTGGAGAGGGAGGTCACGGGAGGAGAGCCACACCTGTTGGCCCACCTGGTAGTCGGGGGCCGGCACCCGGTGGCGGTCGGCTAGGCGCCGGTTGCGTTCAGCTGTCCTCCCTAAGGCGGCCCGGGTCTCGCGCCACACTTGCTTGACTCGACGGAACTGGGCGTGGACAGAGGGAACTGCTGCGTCCGACTCTTGGTTGGGGAACAAGGGGGGTTGGAAGCCGGAATTGATCATGAACGGGGACAGGCCAGTGGCTGAGCTGATGAGGGAGTTATGGGCGTACTCCACCCATGGCAGGTGCGTCGCCCAGGAGGCCGGAAGACGAGAGGTGACGCAGCGCAGGGAGGCTTCCAGGCTCTGATATGCCCGTTCCGTTTGCCCATTGGTCTGTGGGTGGTAGCCAGAGGAGAGGCTGGAGGTGGTCCCCAGGGCCCGGCAGAAAGCCTTCCACACTTGGGAGGTGAACTGGGGTCCGCGGTCCGACACAATGTCCTGGGGGATTCCATGTAGCCTGAAGACATGAGTGACCAACAGGTTAGCGGTGGGTAGTTTAGGGAGAGGGACAAAATGAACCGCCTTGGAGAATCGATCAACCACAGTGAGAATGGTGTCGTTACCTTCGGAGGGGGGCAGTCCGGTGACGAAGTCCACAGCGATGTGTGACCAGGGCCGCGGAGGGATGGGTAAGGGACGCAGGAGCCCAGCCAGGGGTCGGTGCGATGACTTACTGCGTGCACACACCGTGCACGCAGCGACGAAAGCTCGAACGTCAGCGGCCATGGTTGGCCACCAGAAACGCTGCTGGATGAGTGCCAGTGTACGATGGACCCCCGGGTGGCAGGCTATCCTGGAGGAGTGCCCCCAGGTGAGCACTGACGACTTGGCGGATTGTAGCACGAATAACTTCCCGGGCGGACATCCGTCTGGAACCGTCTGACCCTGTAGTGCTTCCTGGACCTCTCGTTCGACCTGCCAGTGGACTGCCCCCAGCACGCACTCCGGATCCAGGATGATCTCCTTCTCCGGCTCCCCCCCCTCCAAGGCGTACAGCCGGGAGAGAGCGTCGGGCTTGACGTTCCGCGACCCAGGCCGATAGGTGATGGTGAACCGGAAACGGCCCAGAAAAAGAGCCCAGCGAGCCTGCCGGGAGTTCAGGCGCCGAGCTGTACGGAGATAGGCGAGGTTTTTATGGTCCGTCCACACGATGAACGGTTGGTCAGCCCCCTCCAGCCAGTGCCTCCATTCCTGCAACGCCAGAACCACCGCCAGGAGCTCTCTGTTCCCCACGTCGTAGTTGACCTCGGCGGGTGTGAGGCGACGTGAGAAGAAGGCGCAGGGGTGGAGCTTGTTGTCTGGGAGCTGGCGCTGGGAGAGGACGGCCCCGACCCCGGAATCTGAGGCGTCAACCTCGACCACGAACTGCCGGTCTGGATCTGGGTGCACAAGAACAGGGGCGTTAACAAACATGTTTTTCAGTTTCTCAAAAGCAGCTTGTTCCACAGATGACCAGGCAAAACTGAGCTTAGACGAGGTTAGGCGTGTGAGAGGGGCCGCTAATCGGCTGTAATTTCTGATGAACCTACGGTAAAAGTTGGCAAACCCCAGGAAACGCTGTAACTGCTTGCGGGTGGTGGGCGTGGGCCACCCCTTGACGGCCTCCACCTTGGAGGGATCCGCCCTCAACTGCCCCTGTTCCACCACAAAACCCAGAAAACTCACCGAAGGGACATGAAACTCACATTTTTCTGCTTTAACATACAGTTTGTTTTCCATTAACCTTTTTAGAACCTCTCTGACGTGGTTCACATGATCCTCCATGGAGCTGGAAAAAATCAAAATGTCATCCAAATAGACAAACACTGTTTTGTTTAACAAGTCTCTCAACACATCATTTACCAAACACTGAAACACTGCAGGAGCGTTCGTGAGGCCAAAAGGCATGACCAGGTACTCAAAGTGTCCTAGATGAGTGTTGAATGCGGTTTTCCATTCGTCCCCCTCTTTTATTCTGACGAGATGGTAGGCGTTCCTAAGATCTAGTTTGGTGAAGACGCGAGCTGAGTGCAATGGACTGAAGGCGGAGTCAATCAGTGGAAGAGGGTATTTGTTTTTAACAGTTATGTCGTTTAACCCAGTGTAGTCTATGCAGGGACGTAAAGTCTTGTCCTTTTTCTCTACAAAGAAAAACCCAGCCCCCATGGGTGAGGACGAGGGACGAATGAGGCCGGCTGCCACAGACTCTGTAATGTATTTCTCCATGGCCTCGCGCTCGGGCTTAGATAAATTATACAGACGCTTAGTAGGAAACGGGGCCCCTGGTAGCAGGTCAATGGCACAGTCATAAGGTCTATGGGGGGGCAGGGAGGAGGCCGAGGCCTTACTAAAGACATGCTGGAGGTCATGATAGTCAGGGGGTATACCAGCCAGATCTATTACCTCGGCAGCTCGGGAAGAATCAGCTGACCTGGCAGGCAAAGCGGAGCGGAGGCAATGGGCGTGGCAGTGGGGGCTCCAGCTGCGGACAGTAGCGGTGGACCAGTCTATGTGGGGGTTGTGGAGCTTGAGCCAGGGGATACCCAGTATGACCGAGTTAAGGGGGGATGAGATGACATACAGTTCAACATGTTCGTGATGATTACTTGAGAGTACTAACTTTAACGGCTCAGTCTTGTGCGTCTTGTGGGAGAGGTCAGTTCGAAAAGAGGGATATCGTTAGCGGTAACAAAGTCTCTGTCAATGAAATTATCATCGGCACCGGAGTCAACCAAAACATGGACCGGTACAGAGTGATCGAGTTCGTGGATCATACCTGGCACTTGAATTCTTGAAGCCGAAGAGGATGAGAGGTGGCTCACCAGAGTCCTCCTGCCTACTGGTGAGCCCCGTCTTTTGGCAGCTCCGGGCATCGGGAAACGAAGTGACCCCCCTGTCCGCAGTAGAGGCAGAGCTGGCCCCGCATCCGGCGTTGTCTCTCGGCGGGAGTGAGACGAGCCCGCCCCAGTTGCATGGGCTCGTCGGCAGGTGGTGGTCGTGGCTCGTGTGTGTGAGGAGAGATGGAAGGAAGTCCTGGGATGGAGTTGACTGAGCTGGAGCTGAGTTGGGAGCCAGGTTGTGGACCGGTGGTGAGCCGTCTACCCCTCCCAATCTGCCGTTCCCTTGCTCTCTCCCTCATCCTGTTATCCAGGCGAATAGCTAGGTCGATAAGGGAGTTTAGCGAGTTACATTCCTCCCGTACAGCTAATTCATCCTTTACCTCGCTAGATAAACCCTTGAGAAAAATAGCCTGTAGTGCTGAGTCATTCCACCCGCTTTCTGCAGCTAATATGCAGAACTTAACTGAAAACTCTGAGACTGTAAGGCTGCCTTGCTGCAAATCGAGGAGCTGACTGGTGGCCTGTCTGCCCTTCACTGGGTGATCAAAAACTCGCTTCATTTCGGCAATGAACTGGAGATAATCGTTCCATAACTCAGGTTGCTGGGTGGAGATGGCTAGAGACCAGGCTGCTGCCTGGCCAGTGAGCAAGCTCATAACGAAAGCTATTTTAGCTTGTGGGGTAGCGTAAGTGTGGGGTTGTTGACTGAAAACTAGCTGACACTGATGAAGAAATTGCGCACATGTCCCTAAATCTCCCGAATACCTGGCAGGAATTGGGATGTACGGCTCACGGGCTTGGGGAGCGGAGTCTGGAGTGCGTTGGTCTGCTGGTGGGTGGCCGGCGGCTCCGGGGGAGGGAGTGAGTTGATCCGACAGAACGGCCATCTGGCCGCCCAGCTGGGAGACGTTTGCGTTGATCTGCTGCACGTTCCGCCATGCGCGTCAGGGAAGCCTCGTTCTGGTGGACCTTGGCGGCTTGAGTGGCGAGAGCGCGCTTGATCTGGTCTAACTCTGCTGGGTCCATGTCTGGCCAGATGATTCTGTCACGGACCAGTCAAGGACGTCAGGACCCAGATGAGATAGAGAGAGATGTCAGACAACCATGGCGGAAAAAATCAAAACACAACATAGGTTGTGACATCACATGACCAAAATGTAATGTCAGGACAATGTCTCATGCCAATGTCAATTAGATGTAAAATAACGACATTTAGTCGCGAGGAATAAAGAACAAAACCTAATGTCTGCAAGACATCATAATGTTTATGTCCAGACAAAGGGGAATTCAACATTAGACATTTAAAATGTCATCAACCCAGTTTTCATTCCAACTAAAAATTTAACATCTACCCAATGCAAGAGAGAGGGGGAGTCTTGGATGTGTTTGGGGAGTGAGTTCCAGAGGGTGGGAGCAGCAATGGGGCAGGCCCTGTCCCCCCAGGATTTGAGTTAGTTTGCAGGTGGGAGTCGAATGATGGAGAAGCTCAGACAGGTAAGGTGGGGCCTGGTTATTGAGGGCTTTGCATGTTTTGAGTAATTGGAGTTGTCGAAACAGCAACCAACAACCAAAACACTACTGCCTGGGGAGTAGTGTTTTGGTGTTTGTCCTGTCAATTCCTGTTTTATTTTGTCATCCTCCCTCTTGTGTCATGTCTGGTGTCTTTACTTCCTGTTCCCTTCTTTCCTGCTCATGTGATTACCTTCCTCCGCCCTAATGTGTTTCACCTGTGTCTCGTTATCTCCCTCTCCCTGTGTGTGTATATATACCATGTGCTCCCTCCTGTGTTTGCCAGTTCGTATTCGTCTGTTGTGAGATACTTACCAGCGTTCCTCCTGCCTGCCTGTGAATCATCCTGCCTGCCTGTTTCCTGAGCCTTGCCTTTCCCCTGCCGGTACCTTTGCCTCTGGACTGCCTTCCCGTGTTTGACCCTGCCTGTTACGGTTACTCTGTTTTCACCTTTTCCTCACATGTGCCTCAGCCTGATTACCTGCCCTACTGTGAATGACCCAGCCTGCCTCGTTGACCAAATTCTGCCTATCTCTAGTCGGTGCCTCTGCCTGTCTGTCTGGAAACCCGGTTTTGATTCTGCCAGTCTGGTTATCTGCCTCACGCCTGCCCTTGCCTGTTTCCATGGATTTCTGGATTCCCCAACTACTGCCATCAGCCCATCAGTGTTTTTTGTGCCCAGTATTAAATATTTTTGTGAACTTTCTATCTGACTCCTGGTCTTGCATTTGGGTTCTCCTGTCTGAGTTCAGTCATGACAGGAGTATCAGTAAACCACTTACCTTTTCTCAAACCCTGTCTTGTTTACAAGCCATGAAAATCTAAAGGGCTGAAATTATTGACTCGAAATAATTCAAAATGGTACATTATGGCACATTTTCAAGAAATTTCATGAGCACATTTATGCTCCCAAGGGGGATGATCCCCTTTGATTTTGACAACAGTATCTTCACTTCAGCGCCATCCTCAAGACATTTAAGACTCTTCAAATAAAGAACTCCTCAGTATGTTTTTTTAATTTCACATGGTGGTTTGGCCTGTAGGCATTACGGGTCAACTCTAGAACTGCATCAAAAATGCTGTAGGTTCACTCAGAAAAAATTATAATCATATTGTAAAATCACAATGCCTTTTTGGCAACACCAGGAGTCAGCCAATCACACTGCTCTGAGTTGGTTATTTATACTCGGCTAAATTAATGCTATCACTAACCTGCATATTTAATCTAACCCACCTTCATTTCTTCAGTATGTGCAACAGATCTGGATGCAACAGCCTCTGTAATGGTGATTTGTCTGTTGCTCACATGGTTTTGGTCATGTTTCACATTTTTGATGATAAGTCTTAGACATTCCTGCTGCACAAATTTGCAAGATCGCACAGAGTTCCCAGGTATTAGTTGAATTTTCATTCACTGATGAAATGATAATGTCACAACATCCTGGAGGGGCTGATAAACCTTCAAAGTCATGGATCTACAGTATTTCACAATCTTCACCATTTGGATTGTTGTTAATCTTCTCAGCAGTACCTGAAGTAACATGGCAACACAGACACTTGTTTTAACCCTGTGCTTTTTTTTCCAGGCTGAATGCCTGTCTACGGCCTGTCTTGATATTATTTACACCAATGTACCCAAATGCACAATATCCTTGTCATGTGCCAGTTACTGTAGGTTACACAAAGTTCATGGGTGCAAATCTGTCTGGTAGGCCGTGGGGTGTCAGGCACAGCTGGTGTTTGGGGAGGGGTGGGGGATGAAGGGAGTAAAGGAGGGTAACAAGTCTTTAACAGGCTAAGTGATGGATGTCTGACTGCTAAGCTCCATGCTACAAAAGAGCCACTAAAGCTGCTGAAGACACTAATGAGCCAGTGACTAAAACCTGGCCTGGATTTACTGGACTACACAGGTCAACATAATAGCAGAGGCTGATTGGATCAGACAAGGATGCCAGGTGGATTTAGGTCAACATGCCCTCAGTCAATGTGTGAACATAATGACAGTTTGCTATTCAAATCTTCCATGTTTTAGAAATCTGTCAACACTGGAGAGTGTAGAAAAATACACTTAACATTAATCAAACATATTCTTAGCAAAAATAAATTAACCCATACAAGACAAAAAAAACAAACAGACAAACAAAACATTTACAATACACAACACAGATGATAGGCTGCTTATTAATCCTTGTGCAATCATGTTAGCTAGCTAACGCTAACATACATGTATTGATGTATCTGTTAGCTAACGCTAGCTAACGGCAGCGTTTCTACCTGACGGCACCCAGCTGCAAAGCAAAGCGCCGTGACAGGTGCCATCCAACCACATTATGAACTGATGCCACCCGATGCCGCGTATAGTACTGCTGCGACAGGTCCAGCCAACCAGCGAAAGCGAACACTGCGAAAGGCTGCTTTAGGTGTCAGGTGAGAGAGTGGCCTATAACCAAAAGCTGCATGGCTTCAAAACAGATTCAACTAACCTGACCAAACTTTATAGAAAGACGCACACACACACACACACACACGTATAACCCACATTAACCTGTTGTTGTAGGGAGGCATCTTTGAACTAGAGACTAGTGTTTGGGAGTTCCCCCATACACACTCCATATTACTCAATGGGTAAAACTGTCTGACATCATATCTTTTGAAATCTCTATTGCACAGTTAAACAGGACCATGGTAAATCATACTAAAGCTCTGGCCTAGGCAATGGAGAAGGTCAGGAAAAAAAATATCTATATGAATCAGAGTAGTCATTATTCTTTGGTTCACTATGCTGAATGTGTGTTTTTCTTACATTGAGGTCGTGGGGTGATATGTGCATACATGTATTAATGTATCTGTTTGTGCTTTATATGGATATGTGTCGCCACATGTATACATATACAGTATTGTGTGTGTAAGCGGTAATTTTTTTAGTGATTGTCCTATTACTATTATGACCTGTGTAAGATGCTCCCTTTTTTAGTTATTCATTTTCTCATCTTACTTATCCCTGTGTGTTTTTATATATGATTTATTATAATATTAATCACAATAATAATCATAATAATCATAATAATAATTATTATTATTATTATCATCATTATTTATTAATTCTTTGCAAGAGACTAAATAAAAAAAATATTACAAAAAAGTGTTTGTGAGTCTGAGTGTGAATGCATGACTGTGTGGATGTGTGTGTGTGTGTGTGTGTGGTTTCAGCTGCTGCAGATTCTCCTGTTAACTCCTGTTTTTTTTTTTGATTGTTTTGTTTTTGTGTTTCCCCCTCTGCAGTGTCTTGTCTTTATGCCTTTCCTCACATCCCCCTTTTGAATGAGCATCGGTATCAGTAGGTGTCAATCCAGATCATGTTTTCCTGTCGTCTCTCTGCTCTCATGGCTGATTACACTCTGTGAGTCCAGAGCAGGGAGGGTTGTCTGTTTAAGTCTGGTGCTGCTCTCATTATAAGCCAAGCATGGGCAGTGTGTAGCATGCCAGCCTCTAAACACAGGGAAACAGCAACACAGTGAGGATCCTCTCCACCACACAGCAGCATGCCACTACTTTAGGACTTGTTGCTTCTTTTTCTACTCATTACCTTGTGGTCTTGTACAGATCCTGGTCAGTGGTTTTACCATGGAGATGGGGAAAGTTCATCTAAATTTAAAGACAGTACTGCTGACTATGATGATGTTCAAATGGGGTGAGTAGATAAAAGGCTACATATATATTTTTCCTGTTCAAGGACAGTTTGAAGTGTTTCTTTTGGATAATGATTTTCTGTCACTGCAATTAAGTGCTAAAGTACTAAAGAACATTACATAGTAAATCTCAAAAAAGATTCTGGATGGCTACACACTTGTTGTTTGAAGCTGGTGTTAAATCCCTTTCCTGTGAAAGCAACAGGTTACATGGAAAGAGTTATTACAAGGACGTAAATATCCACAAGGACTATTTTACCTCACATGTACTTACTGCTTGATTATTGACCAACACATATCAATATAATTAGCATTTTATTATTCATTGGATTCTCACTCTCCTCAATCTAACAGTTAGCAGGAGCCAGCCTCAGAAATGTCAGCAGTGCTCTCAGAGGTGCTTTTCTATGAATGGTGTACAAGTGGGTTTTGGAGGGTGCATATCGGGCTTTTTTGTGCTCCCACTATATTGGGAGACTCAAACAGATGGAGACAAGTTGGGGGTTGGGTTGTTCTTTGTTGTAACTTACAACAATGATGAGGGGATTGGCATGTTTCCAGTGATTTCTCACAGTACTGAGAAACCCTGAGCATGTGGAGGATAATTACTGTAGCTTAATTACTGATGCTGTGTGAGGTTTTGTAGACAAATATATGAACTGGATTGTTTACATGTGTAGCTGCTGTATGATTGGTTCATTGATCATAGCTTCAATGAACATTTCTGGCAGTTTTTTTACTAGCTCTCTCTCTATCAGATATCAGACACATGACCAGTTCAGAATCAGAGGCAGTGCTCCCCAGTTATGCAAACTCAAATAGAGCAAATGAGTAAGGTTGGTGGACAGAATCAAATTCATATCTTATATTGATGAGGAAACTGTCTGTGATGTGATGATGTGAACTCTTTGAATTGTGTCAAAGCATAGACTCTTTCTGCTAAATACCATGTAAAGATCATCATACTCACTGACTGAGCATTACATCAGTTAGCAGCAGTTTTCTCTCTGTTAATAATACTTTTTAGACACAGAAAAGGTAATTGGACTGATCCTACAGGAATTCTTGTATGTGTGTGTGTGTGTGTGTGTGTGTGTGTGTGTGTGTGTGTGTGTGTGTGTGTGTGTGTGTGTGTGTGTGTGTGTTTTCTAAAGTGTAAAACCTGAGTGGTAACATTTCATGTCCCCCTATTTAGCATGCAGTATACAAACATTTAATAAGTGGTTGATAACACAGTATAATGTAGCTGTTGTTGATAAAATTGTCATGAATTGCAATTTATTACCTTTTTTCAAATTGTTTTTTATTACTTTTTGTTAGTTGCAAATTATATCTCCAAAGGAAAACTTCAACAGTTTCATCAAATCAAATGAAGTTTTTATTCTGTTCAGTCAAAGTTGCAATCAATGCAATATTAAAATAAACCTTCAATTTGGGCCACTGTCCAACACCACTGACAGATTCAACTTGTTCATCATCCACAAACAGCATGTACAGGCATGTGTATTACTTTTGGTGTCCCCTGGAAGCACTTTCCATTGTGTTGGAAGCTTCTTGCACTACTCTAAATGTTGGGTTTAGAGTCATCAAAATGATATATAGGGTGGATTCGCCTGATGTGGGACAATTTTTGCAAACATTTTTAATCTACACCCAGTACCATTCTGAAATCCTTAGGTTGTGATCTAATGAAATCAAAAGAGAAAATGCTGATAACACACTCATTAAAGAAATGGTACACATATAATCACACTTAGTGCCAAGTTGTCTCAAAAAATCTTTATTTCCTAATGTGGGACAGTCCTTTCCCAAATGTGGGACACCCGAATCATGCCCAATTAGTTCATGGAATAAAAACTCAAGGCTAAATTTGCAATCCCATGTTCAGTAAAATTACAACTTAGAAAAGCTTAAAGGTAGGCTATGTTAACTTGAATATTGAGTATAATATAATATAATATACTATATGAATATAATATACTTGAACATTCCAGGCCCTGGCTAAAAGCCTCAGCTGAGGGACTCCACCATCTATATAATAGATAATTTTATTTGCCTATATTCAGCAATGGCCCCTCTCATTCTTTCCTCCCTCCACTGATTGAGCTTTCTCGCTTCATTCTTTTTCTGCCCCTTCCTCTCTCTCTGCCTCTGTCGTTCTCTCTCTCTCTGCCTCCCTTCTCTCCCTGTCTTTCTCTCCACCATTGTGATCTGAAATACATTCCATCAATTTAATAATATTCGAAAAATTAAGTGGAGGGATTTTATTTATTTATTTATTTATTTTAATTAATTCCTATTTTGCTATCCGCTGAACTTAGACATGAATCCCTTACTTTGAAATTGTAAGACACCTAAAAAAAATTCCCCTTAAATATCTAAGTGTATGCATTTTAAGACTGAAACCCAGTAAAAAAAAAACATTGTAATTGCAAAATACATGCCCATCCACACCCTTTTATTTGACTGGAATACTTTAAAGCGATATTCCACTTTGCCAGATTAATCCACTAAATATGTGCTCACCCCTATGCTGATGTGATGATGGTTTAAGATCATCAGTTCACAAAACAGTCCTGGAGTTTTAAGAGAAAGAGGGTAGCAGCCTCATCCAGTACAATGGCAGTGAATGGTGACCACAGATAAAACATAAAAAAAAAGAACACAAAACAAAGACTAACCGTGGTTACCATTCACTGCCATTGTACTGACTGTCCCACTTTAGGCAAATCCCACTGTCCCACTTTTGGAAACCACATTTCCAAAAGTGGGACGATGGAAAATCCGATTGAAAAAAACAAATGTAGACAATATCGATACCATAAAATGATATTTTTTGATGAAAAAACAAATTATAAACACAAACTGATGAAAAATAGCAGGATAGATTCATTTTTTAAGAAGTTAATACCCTTAACATCAAGTATGTCTAATTGCTATGTCACTAACCTTTCAGTGATCCTGACATGCCGTGCTTCCTGTTTGACATTTACTCCGCCCTGATCTATGATTGGACATCTGAGATGTCATGTGATTTTGGTAATATGATACCACAGCTTGTGTGAGCCCACACTTACATTAACTTTTTTTTTTGCTGTAGGAATACTTATACCCACTTAAGCTTAAGTGTCCCACATTAGGCAGTGTCCCACATTAGGTGAATCCACCCTACATGTGTTGTGAAGTTAGTGGAGATGTTTTTTTCTTGTGTTTGCTCGGTTGGGCATTTGCAAGTGTTTTTTTTTTTTTTTTTTATTTGCAGTGTGTTGACTGCTGGGAACCAGTGTGCATTTAAGTGGAAGAAGAATTTTGAGTGGAACTCAAGTTTATTGAATCTGACTTATGTGAAAACAACACTTGAGTGCTCTCTTTTTAACAGGGCTATCAAGCTATCAAGTTAGCAAGTTTCAGGCTGCAAACGCAGCTTGGGGAGTACAAACTTTTTGTCCTGCTTTGTAAAATGGTAAATGGACCTGCATTTGTATAGTGCTTTTCTAGTCATCCGACCACTCAAAGTGGTTTTTACACTACGAGTCACATTCACACACGCATTCATACACGAGTGGCCGGGGCTATCATACAATGTGCCACCTGCTACTCAGTTTTTAACACACTCACACACCAATGGAAGCATCATTGGGAGCAATTTGGGGTTCAGTATCTTGCTCAAGGATAGTTTGACATGCAGACTGGAGGAGCCGGGGATTGAACCGCTGATCTTCCGATTGGTGGATGACCTGCCCTCCGTTTTGGCACCCTTAAAACTGTGATTATCTGTCTTATGTCTGTAACTTCGCTCTGAGACAGGTAGCAGCTAAGCTACATCTTTTTCTGCAACTAAGAAGACACATTTGTGTGTTTGTATTGAATGCAGATATACTTGCTTGTTTTGCTGGTTGTGTATAGGCAGCTGAGACCTTTATTGCCACTCCTGCCTTGCCAGTTTTGGTTGCTTTGCCTTTAGCCTGTCTTTAGTTATTTTGTATTTAGTTACCCCACTTCAGTTGCAGCTTTGCATTTATTCTTCTCAGCAGTCAGCTTGCTTTTAGTTGCTTTGCAGTCAGTCACTCTGCTTTAGTTGCAGCTTTGCCTTTATTTTGCTTTCCTTGGCCTGTCCTTAGTTACAGTTGTATTTTTGATTTTACATTATTTTGCCACTTGATCCAGCCATCCTGCTAAGGGTTGGTTTGTTAGAGCCAGTGCTAAAACTAGATGCTCTGCTCAGCTTTGTGAAGTGTTTTCTTTGATAGCAAGATTTTAAGCATTGTTGTGTAATTTATCAGAAGGAGCGTATGTGAGGAGTGGTTGCAGCGATGTGTGCACAGGGCATATTGTACAGCAGGTGGTTATTTTTGTAAGCTCTTGGGTATCCTTTCTTGTAGTCTGCTCATTTGCTATTAGTTAATTCTTTTGTGTATATGTGTACACTGTTTGCAGTGTTTCTAGGGTTTACAGGCCATATGTGCTTAAATAACCTCTGCTGCATTGAGCTGCAGCCTTTCCCTGATTAGTGGTGCACATTTTTTTTTTATATTTCTATTTCTGTAAAACTTGAAAACATTTATATTTATATTCAATAAAGTATGGTATTTTAAACTTTGTCAAGATAAAAAAGACTATTTTTATATTTGTACATTTGCCTCTGTATTGGTTTGTGGTTCTCAGCTATGATTTAAAGGGGAACCTCTTGCAGAGTGATGGGAAAAATATTTCTGATACCCATAGTCTTAGGGTTAAAGTCCCAAGGTGACGTTGTCAGCGTCAGCTTAATAATAACATCCAATAAAGCACTCTGTACACTTAAACTCGCTTACACCTGTGCAGTCATACTTAATAGTGTTTATAATGAACTACAGTGTTTGAATGCAGTTACTCATGCTTGTATTTATGAAACCCTGTGACTATTTGATTGCTCTCGATGATGCTTCAATTGGTGTATGAGTGTGTTAAAAAACTGAGTAGCAGGTGGCACCTTGTATGGAATCCTTGGCCACCAGTGTATGAATGTATGGGTGAATGTGACTCGTAGTGTAAAAAGTGCTTTGAGTGGTCAGATGACTAGAAAGGTGCTATACAAATGCAGGTCCATTTACCATTTAAAGAATACTCTGTTTGTGGTACATGGTAGCTGAGCTGTGGACCTCTGAAGAAGATAAGCTGTATGTGTGAAGGAGAACATGGTTGTTACTTTATTTCTTTTAACGGTCACTGGACAGTTGATGGTGAAGAGGCAGACAGGAAACAAGAGGAGAGAGAGGGGTATATGACCTGCATCTTAAACATTAGGCTATCAGGGAGCTCCGGGTGAGACCGTATTAACTGGAGCTGTGTAAGTGGAATGAGACACCTGTCTGATCTGTGTCCTCTGTGTCACGTCTGATCAGTACAGGTGTCTGAACAGTCAGGATCAACCTTGTACGTGTATTCTGTGGATTATTAGGAATGATGTATAGGTCATAGTGTTGGACATGACTCTCTATTGTGTGTGGGTCTGGGTTACTGCTCCAGTTTAAATTTGGATTTTAGAGAAAAAAAAACACCGGCAATTCATGGGGCTGAGAATAGGTGGGAAATTTTGATTCATGCAAATTTTAGTCAAAAAACATTTTCTTTTACTCTCACAAGCCAGGTCAAATTTTCCAGTGGGGTAGATCTTTCAGGGCTACATTAATTGTACACTGTCGCAAAAAGGCTTTAGTTTTGTGCATCTCTAGAAAACAATAGGAATAGTTTACCTGCAGGTGACTACACAGCCTCTAACACATTTGTTGAGTGGCTACCTTCTTGTTTTTGATTTGATTTGTTTTGAATTTTAAGAGCCAGAGGGAAACATACATAAATAAGAATATAGTATAAAATGTAAGTTTGAGGACTCTCTGTAGCTATGTCACACAATGGATTACAATACTGTATGTAAGTTAGTTATAGCTAGGGCAATGTGTTATAATAAATGCATTTGTGCCACGCCTTCCTAGTCTTCCAGCCACTCAAAGTGCTTTTACACGACATGAGAGAGAGAGAGTCTGAATAAGTTCGAGATATATAAAAAGAAGTAACCACCGTCACATTTTCACAGGCCTCCATGTTGCTTTCTACTGCTTACTCACCTGTTTTCCAGCCAGTGTGTGACACCAAATGTGACACACCAGGAAAAAAAACACACACAGACACAGACAGTCATATTCACCTGCTGCAGAGCTGTGTACACAGCTCTTGTCTACTGGCAATAGGATACAGGTCTATAGCATATTTTAACGGGTTTTCCAATGTTTAATAAACCTACATACACGCGTTAATTTGGGGGGTAAAAAGACTTATTTATAAGTTACTTTGGGAATAAAAATGAAATAGAGTGCATGGAATAAATTGTTTAGGACTGTGAAATGTTTTAGTGTTATTCCATTGTTAGCACATCCTGGGAGTCCTGTCAAGTGTGCCACGTTTCATGAGGGTTTGAGTGTAAGACACTGGTGAGAAGTGAGGTCAAAGTAACAGAAGAAGAAGAAGAAGAGTATGTGAGAGAGAATCTGGCAACAGAGATTGGACACAGGCTAGAGGCTAAAGCTTGAAGCTATAATCTGTGCAGGTATTCTGCCACCCAGAGATTAAAGGAGCAAGGGGATTGGCCTGAAGAGGCCAAAGGGATTACAACATGGAAAGGCTCTGGAGGTCAAGGAGGCCATCAAACCTGCTCGGTTGAAAGAGGGGGAGAAGAGCTAGGATATAAACTAGGAGTTGGGGATGAATAAGTAAAAGGTGGTGGAGACCAAGCAGCAACCTTCAGGGCTGAAAAATGAAAGAAGTGACAAAAGCTGCAGTTTTGGTGGGCTCCAACAGCCAGTCAGTCCCGATAGACCCCCATGTTAAAATGTCCAACTTTACAGCAGAAGTAAAAGGTTTTCAGCCTGGTACAAAAACTGTTTTGGTCTTCACAGCAACATTCATGACAGCTGTATGGGGAATGGATTTTTATTTATTTTATTAAGGCTCAAAGTTATGTATATTTAAAGGTGGAGCCACTTGAGTGACAGGCTATCTGTGTGGTGTCACCTTAGCCCATGAGTCAGAACCACCCCTCGCTCCTCCACAGCTTCACCCTCTTGTTCAGATATGGTCACTAAGATGGTAAAGTCCAAAACAGTCGAAAAAAAAAAAAAAAATAATGGGTGAAATCACGGTGACTACATCTATTATTTTCTACAGTGTAGGGTGAAGATTTTAAGGTAATGTCAATAAAAACACAGGCTTTTGGAAAAAAAAAAAAAAAAAATATATATATATATATATATATTTAATTTTATTTTTAAATGTTTAATTTTTTTATTTGATTTGAACTCAAAATTCAGATAGGGGTCAAACAAGGGGTTTGTGTTATTTTGCCATCTGATTGTGGTAATTCCTTTGAAATGAATTGTTTTGTTTGAATTGTTTGCTGAAGTGACCATGTCTTAAGACAGCGTTGAACTGTATCTAGTTTTATAGTATCGCTAGAATTGAATGAGCAGCACAGTATTATAGCAATTTGGTCCGTAATTGATGATGACACACCTCACAATTTGCATTTAGTGCCAATGATGGAGGAAAAGTCTCTTTATATGTAACCTTCTCTTAGGGACCTTCAATTAATGTTTGATTTTTTTATAGCCTGTAATAAGATTCTTTCCCTTACCTTAACCAATTGTTTTTATTGCCTAAGGTAACTTACTCTAGCCTTTAGTGGCCTAACCCTATTTTGACCATAGTTTATTTGCCATAACCATTTTTCTAACTTTGACAGTAACAAACTTGTCCTACACAGATAATGTAGGAATGTGGATTCAAAAAATGTTGTCATTAATCAGCGGTATAATTACGATTGTAAAAATATATTGTCTAAACAGTGAATTCAGTGACCAAGGGTAAGCATGTTTGCAGGAAAAGAAAGGAGTGGACCAGCAATTGACTCTTGAGGTACACTACGTATAAAAACATGAGCTGAGAGTGAAACATGATGTTACAAATTTTCTAATGGGCATCAATTAAATCAAGAATGTGCACATTCACATTCTGAACCTGAACAGATAAACACTGTGTTGTTGCGTGTTGTATGTGGCATTGAAACCAAGCAGAGGTCTCATAAATGCAGAAGCAAATACAGACTAGCTGCATATGTACAGTCATTTATTTAAGACAGGGATAAATTAATGAAATAAAATAAATGTATGGTTGAAATACAGGCCTGAATACATTTGTCCCTTCATGACACACAATTAGACAATGTTTCTGTACTAGTGTTTGACCAACAGCACTTATGTTAAGTTTCTTATTAAGCAAGCAAAGGATCACCTCCTCAATCTATTAACATGTTTATTCTGGTCTCCTTCTCACATCAAGGAGACTTGAGCCTAATCTTGAAACCCTTGGCAGACACCTGGGATTCTTCTAGTGTGCAGGTGCCTAACACTCTCTTGCAGTCCACCCTTATCTTTAAAGTTCAAACACAGTTTGTGTCTACACTTCAGACTGAGAGTAGGATACTCCTCAACCAGAACTGGAAATGACAACAACCTTCTGCTTCAAAATGGCGAGATTGGGCCACAGTTGCAAAGCTGCCTTTATCAGGCAGACGTGAGACCAGCTGCCAGAAAGTATATCAAATATATATATGAAATTATCGATCATATGTTTATGGGTTATGTATATGGAAAATGAGGTTTTGGAATGGCTGCTGAAGCCTGCTCTCTGTGGCAATTATACGTTACTATGGAATTATTAAGGTACATTTACATCTGCGAGTAATATTTTAAATTGTAATCATTTACGAGTTGAACTCTTTCAACAAGTGCTTTTGTGCCGTATAATCCATACTCTCAAGACTACTCATTATGGATATTACAAACCAAACTGATCCAGTGGTGCAGTATGGTGCACTGCATTTTCGATTTTCTTCATTTCTTCTTCTTTAAGTAATATGTTAAACCACAGTCAAAATTACACACAACCCTCAGTATTTTCTCAGGAGGTTATCTGTGGCTCAGCGTGTCAGTTACAGCCTAAATAAATCTAGATGATTAAGTACACCTTTTCACTCATAAAACACAAAACAGTACAAGTTACATTGCATGTAAATATAATTTAGCATTTAAAAGTTTGTTCCTCCAACTATAAAATAATATTGTGAAAATAAAATAACAGTCATTCAGAGCCAGTTGTTTAGTTAAAACTAAAGAAAAAAAAAATAGACAAAAATGTGAAACATCCAAAGAGGTCCTTTAGTCCTCATAACGAGATATATTTCCATGTCATAGTGACAGATTTTTTTTTATATTCACTCAATACCCACTTAATTATTCTGTTTTGATCTGTTTTAATAATATGCCACTTTATCTTGTTGTGTCACAAAACTTTTCTGTTATTACACAAAAACAACACATCTGGGTAAAAATACATATTTCATTATAGTGTTCATTTTGACAGCTATTTTAGAGTTAGTCTTAGTCTTGAGATTAAATATTCTCAATTTTGGTCACATTTTAGTCATTTTTATCCTTCATAGTTTTAGTCTTGTTTTAGTTGACAAATATTAAACAAACATATATATATTTAAATATATATATATATATATATATATATATATATATATATATATATATATATATATATATATATATATATATACATATATACATACAGTATACATTTTATATATATATATATATATATATATATATATATATATATATATATATATATATATATATATATGTATATATATATATATATATATATATATATATATATATATATATAAAATATTAAACATTTTAGTCAACTCAAAGTCATTATGTTTTCTAATAATTTCTCCACACTTACAAACTGTCATTTCTCCAGCAATGTCTGACAGGTTTAAGGGGTGATTTACGAGCACACACTTACTGATCGTCATTTGAAAAGCTCAACATCTCTTTATATATGTTCTCAAAAACTTTGACTCCACAATAACTAATCTGAGACAACTAGGATTTGTACCCAGGTTTATTGTAAACTCTGACTTATCTCTCTCACTATTAAGAAGCAAAGAAATAACTTAATTAATGCATGAATTCTTTCTCAATCTGCAACATGTTAGTCTGGAGGTTTAAACTCACGTCCTCTCATAGAGTTGGTGATTAAATCTAAACTTTTATCTCTCAGAGAAAACTGATCTGAGTTCAGACTGTTTACTTACAGCACAGCTACACTCAGAGATAAATGAGCCTCATACCTGCCTGTCAAACAGCATCAAACCATAAACCTTATCCAGTCCACACTGAGTGGAGACCTGCGTGGATCAGCTGTGAAGTGGCTAACAAGTAGAGCTAACTGCTAACAGCCACCGTTGCAGCAAACAAACTCCACAAATCCTTTCAGCAGCTCAGTCAGACACACACGGCTGATTATTTACTGCACAATTACAGCTCACAACTCGCACCAATAGCTGACGCTGATCCAGTGTGAGTGTTTTTGCTGGCTAGTGAAACATCCCGATGCCAGCTATTACACATTTGTACAAAGAAGATGTCCATCTGTCCTTCAGTTGTCAAACAAATGAGATGAGCTCATGCACTTAATGTTTATATGAAAATCTCACACAGTCTTGTGGGTTCATTTTAATGAGGGGGTAGCTACACATTTCTTTACCTCCAAAAAAAAAAAAACTCAAACCACTTTACTGACATTGTATTGTGTCTTCTGGGGAAAGTGTGGAACAATACAGAGCAGGCTTAAATGTTGTAAACAACTACATTTTTATTTTCCATTGTTATTGACTAAAGAATATCTTGCAGGCTTCAGATACCCACAGCTGTTAGTAGCTCTGGGCCAGGAAACAACTAGTAAGGAGAGACTACTTTCAATCAAAGCAGTGCTTGATCTAAAGCGTCATTTCCACCAAGCAGTTTGGTACAGTTCAGTCCAGTTGTGTACATATTTTTAGTTTCCACTGTGAAAAGTTGTGGATGGAACTGTTCCTTACCGTCCCCATTTTTGGTCACCCCTCTGTTGGGTTACCTTGCACACAGATCTGGTACTAAAAGGTGGAGCTAGTAACACTGCAGTCTGTTGATTAGTCAAAAGCAGATGGTCACTCTTGCTTAGGGCTGAGTTGTGGCTGGTTTTGAGGCTTATGTTATCTCTGTTCATACCATGGCAAATTTTACATACATTAGTAAACTATAACTATAAAATGAAAGGATGTTTTGCTGCCTCTAGCAGCAGCTGCAGACTGTGGAAAAATAACTTAATTCAATAGGCTGACAGCCGGCAAATTTAAGGTGGGACATTTACTTGTAATGTTACTCAATGCATTAACTGAAGACGTAAATACATCAACACACCTTCAATTTCAATATGACAACTCTGACCATTCCATTAGTTTTATCATCTCTCCTGGATGACATGCACTTTAAGTAATGAGTGGATCATCAAGCATTTAAAAATATATATTAATTTCGACTGGAATATGTGAACTGCATACATTGTGTTGTTCTTCTGCTCTCCGGTAGCACTAAACTGCTGCTCTTGCCTGACAAGGACTCAGTGCACAAACCCACCTTTTTAAAATATCTCATGGAGTGAGACTCTCACTGCAGCCTGTTCTATTTTGTTCTGAAAATGTCAGCATTCAACCCCGATCTGTAACAATAAACGAGGTGCAGACTTTCGTGTTACCGGTGATGAGGAAATACAGTGAGTGCTGGACGGAGCAGTGAGTAACAACAATCCTGCCAACATTTAAGAGTACTGTTTGCAGTGGAAACGCTAAATGGACCTAGGGTCTAGGTACCATGTCAGGAGGGTTACTTTTGGTTCCAAAAGTACTATATTAACTGTTTGGTGAAAAGGGACTTCAGCATCCAAAAAGCTCTGGTTTGACAGGAATCTCTCACAAATATATAGTTTCATAATTTCTCTGAAGACTTTCTTGTAGTTTTTGTCAAAAATAGGAGGAAATAGTGCATTTGTTGGGGACTATTTTCAGCGGTGGATTAAACTACATTTGGTGTTCTAATGAGTATTCATGTAGGCAGTGGGAGTAGAGGGATTGACTCAAAATAAACTACAAAGTGTGTGTTCATGGTAATTAGGGAACATGTCACCCAGTGACACAATGTGGCTTACTGATGTGTTTTTAACAACAGTGGAGCTCTATGGTGCTTTTAAGTAAATACATTCACTGTTGGTCTGCACATGGGGTTGTTGACAAGAAGAGATCTTAAGAGAGAATAGAATGTCTGTAAGTCTGAGTTTTGACTGAGCTTTGCCTTTATTTGGAACTGAGCATGCTTGGTCTTAAACCAGGTTTGCACTGTGCAATTTTGGGCTGTGCCAGACAAAAGATGACCAATGTCAAAGAAACATAACGATATCTTTGGTCGTGGCTCGAAAACAGTGGTCCTACATTGTAACGCAAGAGAGGCTCAAGGATGGTCATTGTTACGGTCTTGCTATCGAAGACAGCCTGGGATAAAGGGATGACCATCTCACTGTGTGACTGCTGTTACCACCTACGTCTATGAACCAACCAATAAAATGCAGCATGAAATGCTAAAAGCTAGTAGATGCTAATGAATACACTTTGAGCCCTAGCTGCAAAATTGGTATGCCAAGTTGGCCTTTTTTCCTCAGCCACGACCACATCCACATTCTCCTCCTCCTCCTCTTCTTCAGACTTTTTTCAACACACATAAATGCCACTATAGCAAAGGCTTGATTTATGTTTGTTTTTATTTTTCTCTTACCACTACAGCAGCATAGATGGACATTTTGTTCATTTTGTTGCATACTGAAGTGGATGGACATTTGTCGTAGCCTGTGATTCAATAGGCACTGTCATTGTACAGCCTGCATACATCAAACTTGACGTTGTACAATTAGATCCATATTACACAGTGTAGCTTGCATTAAACTTATAGGATTGCTAAAATCTCACGGTCTGCAGGAGACTTTAGATTTGGTGGTTTTAACCACACTTCTGTGACAGGAGTTCAAAGGCATATGTTATAATTATGTGCTTGTATGAGTATACCTCTTCACTCACACTCTGAATTCCGCTGTCACCAATGATACAGTCGGGGGGCTACAGGGACATCAAACCGATTTACTGGAAGGATAAAAAATGTGTGTAATCTGAATTTATCTATTGATCTTTCCAAAAGTGCAATGGTGACCACATTTTGCAACAAATAATAACAGTGACTTTCTCACAGGTTTCTCTCATTAACTATTCTCTCTCTGTCTGCCCCCCCTTCTTCACCTCCATAACTCCCTTCACTCCTAATATCTTCCACCTCAGTGAAAATTTGGAAACAGGACACTGATCAAAGTGTTTCAGGGGCTGGGAAGCTGGGAGTAGTGGACTGGAGTATTTTGGATAGGGAATGTGGACTTATTCCCCAGAGAGCTCATGGCATTGACTGGTGAGGAGAGACAGCGTACGTATTGTTACTCCTCACTAGACTACCCCCCTCCATACACACACACATACACACACACCCACACACTTTGTGAAATGACATACAGAGTGGCCCCACAGGCTCAGAGAGTGGTTTTTCATAGGCTAATGCACAGTACAGTCATTATTTGCACTGGCTACAAGCTAATTGAGACAAGAAACACAATTATAGCTGACAAAAGGAACAGTCTATTGGGCTGGTCCAATATTCATTAACAGTGATACTTGTGCCTGCATACATCTTTGTGAAACAACACTCAAGATCTCACTCAAGGCCATGGACAGAACATAAGGGAAAAGGCCCCTGGCCACAGACACATAAAGGACCCCGAATCCTACCAACCAGCATCCCCCTGCCAGTCTTCTGCAACTTTTTACACAGTATTTTTGCTTCACTTTAAAGTTCTCCTGTTGGTTAAAAACAGCACCAGAACATTTTGTTTACTCCACCAAACTGCACTCCACAAATTCTTGCCACAGCAGATCCACACTGATACTCTGCTCCACATATACAATGAAAATGTTATCAATGTGATTATATTTTCTGAAAGTACAGATATTCAACTGTCAGACAAACATGTCTGAATTTACTTAATGCTATGGTACTGTTATTCAAGAAGACTGGTCCTCATTTTGTTGATAAAATAGAAAAACTACACAAATAGGCAAATTATTAAATTGACGAAGAAAAAAATACATGAGTAATACATTCTCTTAATAAGAAATTACATAAATATAAAAACAAACAAAAAAAAAATATCCATTAGGGGGACTTTACATGCAATGTATGAGTCTGACTTAACATTAGTGGTTGATCCCGTCCCCACGTTACCAAGGAATTGCTTTTTAGAGAATGTATTCATTTAAAAAGGAATACATTCAGACCAGGCTTAGAATTTAAAAGAAATTTAATATAACTAAATGTTAACTAAAGTTGCTACTTTATAAATAATATTCCTGACATCACAACACTGAGTGAACTCTATTTTTCATCAGTCAGTATCAGTCATTCCTTCTGTCCTTTGTCCTCTGTCCTTCTGTCATCTGTCCTCTGTCCCCTGATGTTGATGTGGCTCACTGCCTGCAGTTAGAGAGAGGAGGGGCTGTTTGTGTCAGCCAACAGGTCAGTTTAAAGAACAATTGCCCAATTTGAAAGGAGGGGCAACAAAGCTAAACGGTTAGACACAAACCGTTGTTTTAGCTTGTTTGTAACAATTCACTGTTAGCCGAGCTAGTGCGCTCTGCTTGTGTAAAAGGTGAGGTTAGCAGCGGTGAATGACAGATTACACACAGAGCAGATCTAAAAATTGCTTATTGAACATGTGTATTACTGTAATAAAGTATTGGCCTTTACTCACAAGCGTTTTATTGCATTTACTTACAGTAAAAAGCACAGTTGTCATCAACTCGAGTAATTTGGGAATTCTTTTCACTTCCTCTCCACATGGCCTCTCTGCTCTGCTGTTCACTGACCTCACTCTGTGTAATATGTTGTGTGTGGGTTTGTGTGTGTATGTGAAGGAGATCAGCCCCAACACAGAGAGCAGGTGAGAGGCTGCAGAGTGGTAATAAATTACACCAAAAATGTTAAAAAGTACTGATAATAGAACAGATAATGTCAGAGCTTATCTCTACTACTGTCTTTGATCATTTAGCCCCAGGCCCTGTTTGATATTAGGGTGTAGTACAGATTCCTTATTAGACAGCAATACTACTTTGCTCACAGCAGTGGTAGAAAGTGATTAGTTTTCAATCTCTATACATTACATAATATAATGGAACATCAGTGTTCTTGTTCTTGAATCATCTTCTGTGTTCTGTCCATTTTTAAAACTTGTCTTAAAACCCATTTTTATTCCTTGGCTTTCAACCCTGTATGAGACTCTGCTCTTGTTTTAGTGTTTTGTGGTTTGCTTTTATTTATTGTTTTTGATTGTTTTTAAAAACAATAAAACAATTATTTTAGTGCTTATTCCTGTTTTATCTTATTTCTTTTATTGTTGTTTTAAATTGTTTTATGTCTCTGTTGTTTAGCCTATTTATGTACAGCACTTTGTTTCAGCTGCGGTTGTTTTTAAAGTGCTATATAAGTAAAGTTGAGTTGAGTTGAGTTGAGTTGAGTTGAGTTGAGTTGGACCCTGTTTAGGCCAAAAGAAGGAGCTGATTTGTTTTTCTTGGCTTCCATAACACTACTTGGTTTCTCTCAAGATTCTATAACTGTAAGCTGTACAAGCTAAGTGATTATTATTTTGCATGGATTCTTTGGTAAACAAATATTCATATTATTAATATTATATTCATATAGGTCATACCCCAATTTCAGCTGGTCTCACCAAATAGAAAACGAATGTGATTAATCAGACAGAAAGTCACTGACATGTTTTTTTTTTTTTTTGATATTCTATACCATTTTATTACTGTTATTTTCTTAACTGAGCAAGCATTAGTAAATCATTTATTAATCATTATTAAAAGCTATGTAATACACCTTATAAATTCAAATGGCCAAATGGAATGCACGCTACTGGATTTTTTGCCAATATCCAATATGCCGATACATAACAACTCAATTGACCCATATTGGTTTATCCACTTCTTTCCTCCAACTAATTTTACTGATCATCAAGTCTCTTCTGTAATTGAATTAACATCATATTAGGCATGCATACTCTTATCCTGATGGCCCCCCAGCAGATCTAGACATGAAATAGAATGCTTAATGTAATTTTCATTCATTATGTAAAACAAGAAAACGCATGTTGGCCAATTCTGATGTTCATTTTAAAGTCAATATCAGTCGATACTGATGACTTGGCGAGATTATTGCGCATCCCTAATTCTGACCAAGTTAATTTTGTACAGTGATGCATCCCTAATATTCCCAGGATTTAGATATTCTCCAAAAATTGACATGAACGTCTATCAGTGACTATGGTGATGTGATTTAAATGAATGAATTCTCATCCAAGCATCATCCTGGCTAAAAAATAAAAGGATAAATGAAAAAAAAAAGTGATTTGATGCAGATGCAAAATTTCAAACTTTTAGTATTTTCTATTGTCGGAATAATAAAGCCTTACTGTCCTTAGTGCACTCTTTTAGTTTAATATGTGAGACCATATATATTCAGTTACACTTATTCAAACATACAAAACCTGCACTGTCCGGTAACAAAAGCCAGTGACTTGAGGCCCACTTCATGTAAAGTTTGCATTTCCTTCCCCTCTTGTCCATGTTCATAGCAGGGATAAAAACAAAGGTCTGACAGCTCATATGAATCTTTTTGTGTGTTAATAAGTTTTCAGCATTGCAATCACTGACAACTGCTCTGGAATCACAAATGGCCTATGTCAAAGATTAAGACTTAAAACAAATCAGACACTGAAACACATGTGGGATGGTTTAGCTATAGAGCTCATGTAAGGATTTAACCCTTCTTTTTTTTTTTTTACATTTTAATTTTACAACATATAACAAAGACAATGCATACACACACATCACAAAGACATTCCCCAGGAATTACAGCCTACTGACATAAACGTAGTAAACTTACTTAGGCAATCACTGTGTTAATATTCCCTCCAGGGGATTTGACTTTTTACCTACAAAACTAAAATTCATATTCATATACTGGCTGTATGATTGACAATCATTCTTGAAGTGCATTTCTCACATTTAAGTATTTTTTAATGAGTATCCAAGGTCCATCTAGACCATCTCTATACAGATCCTGTAGTGCTGAGGCTGCATGCTCCATCATTACTAATTACATAAAGTCCTTTAGCCAGTTGTTCAAACAAAAACAGTTGGGTTTCCGTATTTTCCAGTTCGTGAGTATAATCCTCTTCACAGAGAGGAATGCAAGTGTTAGTAGTTGTTGTATTGCACCAGATTTTACACAGTCCATTTTAGCTCCCAACAAGCACACTTCAGGGCACATTGTTACATCATCCTTTATAATTAAACATTAACAGTTTTGGACTCTTTCCCAAAATGTCCTTATTTCCGGACAATTCCATAACATATGCATTAAAGATCCTGTCTTTCCACAACCGTGCCAACACAAATCCGACATCTGAGGGTTCATTTTATTTAGTTTTTATGGGGTTATGTATGTTCGGTGCAAAATCTTCATCTGTATAATTTTATGTCAAACACATTTTGATAAATAGTTTATATGTCGCATTATGTGGTTCCATTGTTCAGGTGATAGGTGTTTTCCAAGATCATGTTTCCATTGTTGTTTAGCCATATCCATGTTACTACAAAAACTAGGAGAAATAAATGTGTAAAGTTTGGATACAGTACCTCTACTTGTTGCAGTCTCTCTAAAATTGTCATCTAAGCCTTTATCTGATGCCACAGTGGTACCCTGAGATATATATTTCTACAAAATAGTTTTTAATTGTAAATACTGTAAGAAACATGATTGGTTCAAATGATAATTATCTTGAACATCACTGAAGTTCATTATTTTCCTTTGCTCCACAATTTGTTCCAGTTTCTTAACATCATGCCTTCCCTCCTGCAGTGAACAATGGATTCCTCCATAATGGACATGAAGGCAATTTCAACCCATTTATTACACATTTCTTATGTATAATCTTTACTATATCACATGAAAAATTAATAATAGGGTTCTTAAAATGTATACTTGATTTCATACAGTACCATAAAACAGACAGAGATATTTGTTTTTGGCTCTCATCAATGATTTGGTTTTCCAACCAAATACAACTGTTGGCCTCATAGTGTTCATGGTAAGGCTATAGTAAAGGGTATTTGCAATTAAAAGCTAAATAGTATGTATATATATCAGATATTCCTAGCCCCCCTTTATTTCTGCACCTTGCAAGCTTACTGAGGCTGATTTTTGGCTTTTTGTTCCCCCAGAGAACCATTATAAAGAGTTTTTTTATTTCTTTTAACCATGATTCAGGAAATCTCAGTGGGATTGATGCCATCATGAATGAAAGTCTGGGAAAGATATTCATTTTGATTATCTCCGCTCGCCCCCCACAAAGATAGCAGATATGTTCCTCATCTTGGAAGATCTTCCTTAATAGTTTTAATCAATTTAGGGCCATTTATTTCAAAAGTTTTTTCAATTGGGGAAATTATATTGATACCGAGACATTTTAAACCTTCCTTCTTCCAGACTATCTGAGTTGCATCAAGATGTGCTGGGAATGTCATACAGTTGAGGGGAGCTGCTTCACTTTTGTTCCAGTTTACCTTATACCCTGAAAAACTGCCAAACTCATTTATAAGCTTAAATAGATGTTTCACTGAGTTTTCTGGTTTCAACAAAGTTAGCAATATATCATCTGCAAATAAATTAATTTTGAAATCATAATCATACATTTTAATACCGCTTATTTGATGATTTGCTCTGATAGCGCATGCCAAGGGTTCCAGTGCCAATACAAAAATTATTGGTGTGTGGATCTTGTTAACTCCAAAGGTGAGGACATAATTCCATTAGTTTTAACACAGAGAAGTGGTTTATAATTAAGTGCTCTGTTCAACTGCATGCAAACTGGACCAAAACCATAACTTTGGGAAGTATAAAATAAATATGGCCATTCAACCCTGTCAAATGCTTTTTCAGCATCCAGGGATAGCAAGATCGCTGAAGTGGCTTTGTGAATCACTTGGAATAGCCTTCTCATATTACTTAAGGCATGACGGCCCTTTACAAAACCTACTTGGTCAAAGTGGACCAATGAGGGAACCACTTTTCCCAGGCATAATGCCAGTATTTTAGCAAATATTTTATAATCATAATTGAGCAAACTGAGGGGCCTGTAGTTGGTCATTTGTGTGGGATCTTTGCCATGCTTTGGTATTGTAGTGATTACAGCTTTTCTCATACTGGTAGGCATTGATTGAGCCATTATTGTGTCATTATATAACATTACAAGAAAAGGTATTAGTTCATTCTGAAAGGTTTGTAAAACTCATTACTAAATCCATCTTCTCCAGGTGTTTTGCCATTGGAGAGACATTTTATAGCTGTATCAATTTCTATATCTGTAATATATTATTCAAATTAATTCCTGTCTACTACTACTACTGAAAAAAATATGCACAACATTTAAATCAGGGTTGCCTTCAGATTCATATAATTTCTTATAGTGATTTTTAAAACAGTGATTCATTTGCTTCTGGTCTTGTATAGGTTGTCCATTGCAGTCATATATCTTTGAGATTTGATGTTTAGATTCTATTTGTTTAAGTCTCATAGACAGCATTTTACCCGCCTTATCACCTGACTAAAAGTATTTTCTTCTTAGTTTAAATAGTGCAAATGCAGTTTCTTCATGCAATATTTCTTGCAGTTGTGCTCTGCATAGTAGCAAGGAATCCCTTAATGTATGGTTATCTGGTTCCCTCATATGCCCCTTCTCAAACTTATTAAGTTCGTCTTTTAACAGTTTTTTCCCTTTCATTCTTCTCCATCTTTTTAGCAGTTGTGTAACTAATAATCCACCCCCTGCTTGTAGCCTTGAATGCTTCCCATGTTGTTTGGATTGAATTTATTGAATACAAATTTAAATCAAAATACTCTTTTATTTTCCCCCTTATTGAATCAACAAATTTATCATCTCTCCATCCATCCATCCATCCATCCATTTTCATCCGCTTATCCGGGACTGGGTCGCGGGGGCAGCAGGCTGAGCAAAGCACCCCAGACACCCCTCTCCCCAGCAACGCTTTCCAGCTCCGCCTGGGGGACCCCAAGGCAATCCCAGGCCAGATGAGATATGTAATCCCTCCAGCATGTTCTGGGTCTGCCCCGGGGCCTCCTACCAGTGGGACGTGCCTGGAACACCTCCCGTGGGAGGCGCCCAGGAGGCATCCTGATCAGATGCCCGAACCACCTCAACTGACTCCTTTCGATGCAAAGGAGCAGCGGCTCTACTCCGAGCTCCCTCCGGATGTCCGAGCTCCTCACCCTATCTCTAAGGCTGAGCCCAGCCACCCCACGGAGAAAACTAATTTCGGCCGCTTGTATCTGCGATCTCATTCTTTCGGTCACTACCCAGAGCTCGTGACCATAGGTGAGGGTTGGGATGTAGATGGTCCAGTAAATCGAGAGCTTCGCCTTCCGGCTCAGCTCCTTCTTCACCACGACGGTCCGGCGCAGCGCCCGCATCACTGCAGAAGCCGCCCCAAACCGCCGATCCATCTCACGCTCCATTCTACCCTCACTCGTGAACAAGACCCCAAGATACTTGAACTCCCTCGCTTGGGGCAGTAACTCTCCCCCAACCCAGAGGGGACAATCCACCTGTTTCCGGCAGAGAACCATGGCCTCAGATTTGGAGGTGCTGACTCTCATCCTGACCGCTTCACACTCGGCTGCAAACCGCTCCAGTGCGTGCTGGAGATCACAGTGTGATGAAGCCAACAGAACCACATCATCCGCAAAAAGCAGAGATGCAATTCTGAGGTCACCAAACCGGGGGAGGGACCAGACTAAGAGCGATTCAAAGACCCTGATGATGCGGCCTCTTTGAAATAAGAGCACCTCGCCCGGTATGGGGACACCGGGGCCCCCTCCTGGAGCCAGACCCGGGGGGGGGGGGAGCTCGCCGGCGAGCGTCTGGTGGCCGGGCCTTAGGCCATGGGGCCTGGTCGGGCTATCCGAAGAGGATACATGGAGCCGTTGCCCTGTGGGCTCACCACCCGCAGGGACAGACATCAGGGTCGGGTGCTTTGTGTGCCGGGCGGCAGGCAGGGGCGGGGCCCCGGGCATGCTGATCCCTGGCGACGCGGACTGGCTTTATCATCTCCCAGTATTGAATTGTTCAATCTCCATTGTTTTGTATTATTTACTTCAAAGGAGGGGTAAAAGCTGACAGAAAAGGGAGCGTGGTCTGAAATCAGTATATTGTGGATTTCAGAGTTAACCATATTGTGAACCGTCTGGCTGGATAATAACAAATAGTCGATGTTAGAGTATGAATTATGGGCTTTAGAGTAAAAGGTATATTCTCGTGTGTTTGTATTAATACATCTCCAAATATCTGTTGTGCATGTTGTTGTTTGGAATTCGCCAAAAGCTGATGCAAGTGCACCATCTGTTGGCAGGTACTGACACCTCTTGAAGCACTGTTACCATAAGCAGAAAAGACTTGATCTACCTACCACTGTTTCAGTTTTAAAGATTCATCTTGATTTAAATGAGTTTCTTGTACCATGGTCATATCACATCCTATAGATTTTAAGTGTGAAAGTATTTTATAACATACATACACATAACACAGACAAACAACATAAACTATCACCATAAGGGAATAAAGAACACATAATATAGGGACCGTTTCTCAGTCCCTTGTTCATGATCCAAGAATAGGCGCATCACTGTAGCACTCCCGGACCTTCAATCATTTATAAACTCAAATAGGACTAAAACTAAAACTAGGATTTAACCCTTCTGCATCTGAACATCAGTGCCAGGACTCTTCCACAAATTAAGTGAGAGCAGATTAGAGGGAATGTCAGAATGAATAAGTGTAACAGCTGACCTACTTTAGTCACGCTTGGTCATTTCAGGTCATCCACTTGTGTGTCGCTGCTAATGGAGACACATATTGTCATCAAGATATATTTAATAAGCAGGCCCTGCCCACCATCCTCCTAGCCTCACAGCAGCACATTGTTCGTCATGTCATTGATCTGACTAAATCTCATTGTGCTATCTATTTTTATAACACATTTTTGGGTTTAGCAAAATTGTTTGAGATAACAGTGAGATAAGATGAGATACCTAAACTACCCTGCATGTCATGTGATTTCACAAAGTATCTTGTTTAAAGCTAAGTGTTAAATGATCTTTCATTTACATGCAAATACCATTTTTCTTTACATGCAGATACCATTTTTCTAAAGAAGATAGAAGAAAAAGAAATAATAGATGTGGTAAATAAGTTTACAGGTAAAAAAAAAATCAATGGATCACAATGACATAGGTATGGCATTGGTTAAAAGTACAATAGAACACATATCAAGACCACTGGTACACACCTGCAACCAATCCAAACAGGTACATTCCCCAACTCAGTGAAAATAGCAAAGGTTATACCAATTTACAAGAACAGGGATAAGCATACATTCTCGAACTCTAGACCAATCTCACTTCTTCCTCAGTTTTCCAAAATATTAGAAAAATTATTTGTCAAACGTCTAGACAATTTTATTGAAAAACACAAAATAATCACCGAACATCAAGATGGATTTGACTCAAACAGATCAACTGCAATGGCAGTGATAGATCTGGCTGAACACACATCCACAGCAATAGAAAATAAAGAATATACAGCTGGAGTTTTTATAGACTTAAAAAAGGCATTTGACACAATTGACCACACATTACTAATGAAAAAACCCGAACGATATGGAATAAGAGGAGTTGCCTATACATGGCTGAAAGACTATCTAAATAATAGAAAACAGTTTGTACAGTTAAATAGTATTAAATCCGACATGCAGCGAGTCACATGTGGAGTGCCACAGGGGTCAATCCTGGGCCCCAAACTATTTATATTCTCAGTAAACTCTTGAAATGTGTTCTCTTTGCTGATAACATAACCTTGCTGTGTTCTGGAAAAGATTTGGAGGAGCTTCTGGACACGGTCGAAAAGGAATTTATGAAATTAAAACATTGGTTCAATAATAACAAACTATAATTAAACCTAAAGAAAACCAAATACATAATATTTGGCTACCGCAATATTACACATCAGCCACAATTAACAACACAGTGATAGAAAGAGTATATGAAATAAATTCCTGGGAGTAATCATAGACCACATTGGAAACCTCACATAAACTATGTTAAAACCAAACTATCCAAATCAGTTGGAATACTGCAAATATACATATATGTGTATATATATATATATATGTTGTAAATTATAGTACTAGGCCTTATCAAGGGGCACCAAAATGTTGGGAATCCACACTTATAGGCTTAGTATGGCGATACCATTAATGTAGGGAATCTACATTAATAGGCTCAAATTGGCTATCAGAAATAATTAATAATTATTAGTAATAATTATTAATTATGTTAAATAACATGACTTAATTAACATTAAATCACCTCGTGGGGCACCATTCCCATAAAGGGAAAAATGATAGCCAGTTAATGATATCAGTCTCAAAAGGTTCACTAAACTATTAATTTGGGGAAATTGATTAATAATTAAATTAATAACCATAACCAAATTAATAATAAAGCCTGAAGGATTTCGGAATTCTTGACGCAGCAGAGGTTGACTATTCATTCACTGTTGTACAACATTAAACAGACAGCAGGTACGATTCCAAAATTATATTTATTCATAAAGCAAAGCAAAGCAAAACCAAAACACACAAATCCTAACTAACTATATACAAGCCTGTGTGTGTGTGTATATGTGTGTAGGTGTGTGTCTGTGCATGTGTGCAAGAGAGAGAGAAAGACAAAGGCGGGTGTGGTGATCGAAGGGCCGTTTGGCCTACAAAACAAAATGGCGGACAACAGAAGACTACAAGATGGCCAGATCAAAGCTAGCTTCAGATCGGGGGAGGTGTTTGTCTGACTGTGTGGTCAGGACAAAGACAAAGGAAAAGAAGCGGGAACTTTGAACGGTCTGCTTGGGTGTAGCTCTGTTGAAAGCCTATTTGTGAGTGAGTCTATGTGAATGCGATTTGTGTTGCAAGGGGTCTGGATTAGTGCAGAAGATGTTTAGTTACATGCAAGACGCCTGTGAACAGCATTAGCAAACTAAACATGACTTTGCTTGGTAAGACCAACTAATCAATAACCTAATTGCAGACAATCACAACAATAACTCAATTAGCAGCATTAAATCACAAACAACAAGTTAAACAGTCTTGCTTAGCCTGTGCAGCTGTGATAAAGCTATGCCCAGTTTTTACGTTACCAAATCCTGAATGGATTGAGGAAAGAGTTGGTTTGACGCGTGCTCTCCTTGTTAGCCAACGAAGAAGGCTGGAAAGAGCTGTGGCTCTAGAAGCAGTCTTTGTTGTGTCCTTGTTCCAAAGGTGCAGATCCGAGGAAGCCAGTCCCTCGGGGTCCTTGCAGAGTTAGACGCTGGGGTGCTAACTCAACTTGATTCTCCTTGTTGCTGGGAAGTTAGTTGCAAACCTTATGTTTGCCCTTCTAACTTCTGTGGTTTCAGTTATGCACCTTCCTTGGGTGAGGGCGCATGAGAGTCTTAGGAGAAAAGGAACAAAACTCTGTGGAGCAGTGGTTCCACCCTTTTGATGGTTTGGGACAAAGAGCACCTCTGGGCTGGTCCAGGGCCCAGAAGGGAAGAGGTGTGGGCGGCTTGCCACCCAAGAGCCAAGAGAGAGACTGTAATGAATGGAAATCAACTCCTACAGTGTGTCTGATGACATCACAGAGTCACATGGCACTGTAACAGTAATGACCAATCACTTTTGAGACTTGTCTCTCACGGAGGTGTGAAGTTGGACATCCTGCTGAGATGGGTGTCAGGTAACTTCTTGTTTGAGAACAAAGAACATGAGGTCTTCAACCTCAGGAGGAAAAGCCTTCACATGTCCAGTTTAGATTTTAACAAATGACAAATCATCTGTGGTCCAGTGAATCCCAACATCCCCCCTGTGGTCTGAGGATTGCACTTAATGTGTGATCCTGAGGGCACAACATGTTCAGTCCACAGTTGGAAAAGTCCATTTGTCAAATCATTCACATTGTAACATCTGGGCAGTTTGTAAACCAACTGGGCATTTGTTAGCACTATCTATCTTGGCTAAGCAATGATAGTCTTTAAGTACAAAACAAAACCTTCAGGTAACAAACAACATTCAGATAAACAACAGTGATACTGGCATGGTGTAAAATAACTAACTTGTGTTTCTCAGTAGGTGTTAGTGAGAACAGGAGGGTTAGTTATGTAAATGTGTTAGGTGAGATGCAGAAGGGGTGTCACCTACAGTGTTAAGGGTCATGTGTATGACTGTCTGTGAAGTCATACGTGGTGTCCTAACCTAGTTTGAAACTAGGGGTGTAACAACAACAACTGACAAGGTTTCTACAAAAATAATCCAAGTGTACTTGCAAAATTGGACAGTGGTGTCTCAGTCCAATCAGAATTTAAGCTATCTAAACTAATAGCAGGGTGTCTGGCTATTACTGTTTAGAGTGACTGAGTTTGCTGCTGTTGCTGACAACTCAAGTCTGCCTAACTGCAGGAAACAAGATACTCTGGATTAGCATTTGTGCTACTGTCAGTACAGTGGTGGACTACATGAGGAGCGAGCTCTAAAGCGCCGGTGCTTAGCTCGTGGCTCAGGGCTGTAACGCTCCAGGTAGCTAGAGGCAGAGAGACAGTCAGAGGCACTGTCACTGTCTGAAAGATTCTGACCGTATTCTGAACTGTGGTCAGAAATGTCAGAGATGCTGCGCTCATCATCTGACTGGTCAATTGGCAGGTCAAAGTTCTGGGCCAAAATTTCTGAGTATGGCCTTCTACAGCTTCTGTTCTGTGAATGGCCATCTCGTCGCAGCTGGGGGACATAGCGACTGCGCTTCTTGTCTCCCTGCTGTCTTTTCACACCCCCCTTCGAGCTGTTGTGAGGGTGGTGTTTTGGGGCAGAAGACCTTTGTGACACTGCAGGGTTTGAACTGGCAGGTTCAGTCGGTATCCCCTTGGCTTTGGGAGTGACAGCAGTTTCCCAAGCTGCCTGTGTAAGCTTCCTAAGCTCAAGCATGGACGGGATACCTTTAAACGTCATGAGTACAACGTGAGTGCGTACACAAGGGTGCAGGTTATGCAAAAACAAGGACTTGAAGGTTGGGTTCTCTTCTAAGCCTGGTGCATTCTTGCCCTGAAAGTATACGTATCTCAAACGTTTGTAATAATCCCTAGGATTCTCAAGACGTGAATGTTTAATTTGGAGGGCTGCAACCATACAATCAATCTCATCAGCAGGAGAGGAAAATTCCTCTGTCAGTGCTTGACGGATGTTTGAGAAGTCATTTCTGACTCTGGTAGGCTGACACTGAATAAAATTGTGGACAGCTTTAGAGCTGGTCTTCCACAAAAGTTTAATCTTTTCCCTTTCGGTTGCCTGTGGCAAGTCAACTAGACAGTTGTCCAGTTCTCTAAAATAGTCATCAATGTGTTGATCACAGTTGTCTGGATCAAACAATGCAATGTCCTTAGCTAAGAACTCAAGCACTTCAAAGCGGGAGCAGTCTGATGCTCTCTCTTGTGAAGGCAAGACTAAATTAGCATTCCTAAAGAGGTGTAACTCGTGTACTGCAGGTCTCTGGGGGTCAAAGGCAGGGGCTGATAAGTTTTCCACCCCCCTTTTCCCCTGCACACGGGTGTCAAAAATCTGTGTCTGAGAGGGACATGGGACAGGAAATCTTGCAGAGGATAAACTACATGTCTCCTCAGTGTCTGCGTATGAGACACGGGAAGTCAGGTCACTGTTACCTCTGTCTGTTGGTGGAGGTTGGAGAGCTGACTTGATTCCCAAAGACACTGGTTCAGGTGGGAAAAATTCCCACTTACTGAGCGGAGGAGGTGCTGATCTCTCATCCACGGAGGAGTGTGAATCAGAAAAGCCGGAATCACACTGGCTGTAAGACTGTTGTGGGGCTAGGCGTTCTGATCTAAGCCTGAACAGTTCTTCTTTGTGTGAGCAGAGGTCTAACTCTGCTGAATGCAAGTCCTGTAAATAGCGCATGGCTTTCTTGTTAGCCGTCTGCACTTCATGGAGGAGAGAAGCGTTTTGCGCTCTTAGACTTTCTACCTCCTTTCCTAGAGCTGCGTTGTCCTGAAGGGCAAGGGTTGTTTGCCTGTGAAAAATCAGGAGCAAGCATTTTAACAATGAACCATCTGATGCAGTCTGTGCATCACACTTGTTACTAAACAGAGAGTTTATTTCTTCATTGCACTCAACCAGACTGAATCGGTTGATGAGTTCAGGACAGCCAGGGTTTAGGCTCTGTGCAAGTGAAGAGATAAACTGTTCTAAACAGGGGTTCTCCATTGTTAAGTTTGGAAAGGAGGGTAAGGCTAAAACAAGTTGTCTTAGTACTAATCAAATGGATGGTCAGCTTTGGTGTTGCTTGGCAGACACCTTTAAGTGTAACTTGTGAAGTACACTAGCCTAACAAGGGAATGTGCTGGCCTTAACTGTGGGGGTAGCTTCCTGTGGAGGAGGGGTGGCTACAACACAAAAGGGCACAAAAGATTAGGGCAAGGATAACTACATGCACTAAATGTAATGCATGGCAGAAACAGTTGTTGTTTCTTAGACTTAACTCAAACTGAAACTTTGGGCAGTAACAGTGAGGTATAAAACTTCACAGGGCTGGTAGCGCACTGCGGCTCTTATGCTCTATCTCTTACTTCGGCTGAAATGCACGGCAGTTACAGCCAGTTCTCACGTAAGCTCTCTAGGTTTCACAGGGCCGGTGGCACGCTGTGATAAATAACAAAGGAGAAAGGAACAATGTAATCAACTGCAAATTCTGAAAGCTTCTAGGTTGCACTGAATACGTGGTATTCAAATGCTGAGCCAAAATCTTACAAGTTTCTACAGGGTAGTTCAACTTGAAAAGCTAGCAGCAATAGCAAACTCTATGGTAACAATATGAGGGCTTAAGGTAGTGGTGATCAATCACACAATGTCTCTCAAATTGCTTTAGCTTTGTGAATAAATAAATTATCACCACAATGTACTTGTTTGTGAGTACAGCTGGTTGTCTACTGTTGTAGCAGACTAGTGGTGTGAATGGAAAGACTTTTGGCTAGTCTAGGAATGGAATCAACTATTTTTGGTGTGAACCAAAAATGTACGCTGATATTAATATTGCACAAATATGAGTGAATGTCAACATTACTACGCCTCACACGGGGCACCAAATGTTGTAAATTGTAGTACTAGGCCTTATCAAGGGGCACCAAAATGTTGGGAATCCACACTTATAGGCTTAGTATGGCGATACCATTAATGTAGGGAATCTACATTAATAGGCTCAAATTGGCTATCAGAAATAATTAATAATTATTAGTAATAATTATTAATTATGTTAAATAACATGACTTAATTAACATTAAATCACCTCGTGGGGCACCATTCCCATAAAGGGAAAAATGATAGCCAGTTAATGATATCAGTCTCAAAAGGTTCACTAAACTATTAATTTGGGGAAATTGATTAATAATTAAATTAATAACCATAACCAAATTAATAATAAAGCCTGAAGGATTTCGGAATTCTTGACACAGCAGAGGTTGACTATTCATTCACTGTTGTACAACATTAAACAGACAGCAGGTACGATTCCAAAATTATATTTATTCATAAAGCAAAGCAAAGCAAAACCAAAACACACAAATCCTAACTAACTATATACAAGCCTGTGTGTGTGTGTATATGTGTGTAGGTGTGTGTCTGTGCATGTGTGCAAGAGAGAGAGAAAGACAAAGGCGGGTGTGGTGATCGAAGGGCCGTTTGGCCTACAAAACAAAATGGCGGACAACAGAAGACTACAAGATGGCCAGATCAAAGCTAGCTTCAGATCGGGGGAGGTGTTTGTCTGACTGTGTGGTCAGGACAAAGACAAAGGAAAAGAAGCGGGAACTTTGAACGGTCTGCTTGGGTGTAGCTCTGTTGAAAGCCTATTTGTGAGTGAGTCTATGTGAATGCGATTTGTGTTGCAAGGGGTCTGGATTAGTGCAGAAGATGTTTAGTTACATGCAAGACGCCTGTGAACAGCATTAGCAAACTAAACATGACTTTGCTTGGTAAGACCAACTAATCAATAACCTAATTGCAGACAATCACAACAATAACTCAATTAGCAGCATTAAATCACAAACAACAAGTTAAACAGTCTTGCTTAGCCTGTGCAGCTGTGATAAAGCTATGCCCAGTTGTTACGTTACCAAATCCTGAATGGATTGAGGAAAGAGTTGGTTTGATGCGTGCTCTCCTTGTTAGCCAACGAAGAAGGCTGGAAAGAGCTGTGGCTCTAGAAGCAGTCTTTGTTGTGTCCTTGTTCCAAAGGTGCAGATCCGAGGAAGCCAGTCGCTCGGGGTCCTTGCAGAGTTAGACGCTGGGGTGCTAACTCAACTTGATTCTCCTTGTTGCTGGGAAGTTAGTTGCAAACCTTATGTTTGCCCTTCTAACTTCTGTGGTTTCAGTTATGCACCTTCCTTGGGTGAGGGCACATGAGAGTCTTAGGAGAAAAGGAACAAAACTCTGTGGAGCAGTGGTTCCACCCTTTTGATGGTTTGGGACAAAGAGCACCTCTGGGCTGGTCCAGGGCCCAGAAGGGAAGAGGTGTGGGCGGCTTGCCACCCAAGAGCCAAGAGAGAGACTGTAGTGAATGGAAATCAACTCCTACAGTGTGCCTGATGACATCACAGAGTCACATGGCACTGTAACAGTAATGACCAATCACTTTTGAGACTTGTCTCTCACGGAGGTGTGAAGTTGGACATCCTGCTGAGATGGGTGTCAGGTAACTTCTTTGTTTGAGAACAAAGAACATGAGGTCTTCAACCTCAGGAGGAAAAGCCTTCACATGTCCAGTTTAGATTTTAACAAATGACAAATCATTGGTGGTCCAGTGAATCCCAACATATATATATATATATATATATATATGTATATATATATGTGTATATATTTCTTATTAACCATATGGTGTCTATATCAAACCTCACTACACATGCTGTAAAACTGTATTATATTTTCATATTTCACCTACTGCATTGAGATCTGGGGAAACACATACAAAACAATCACAAAACCAAAAAAATAGACTATTCATAAACTTTCATGCACTCAAATTCAAAATAAAAAATAACCAGCTACCTGACTGTACATAGAGACTCTTCCAAGACAGAATCAGTGGTTATGAATTGAGAGGTGAATCCATGTTTGAAAAACCAAAGACCAGAATGGATATAAAGCAGAGATGCATGTCAGCAAATGGAGTCAATCTGTGGAATAGCTTTGATATGGAGATGAAACTGTGCAACACATTGAGTAAATTTAAGACCATTCATGAATACAAAGTTATTGATAGATATAAAAGGGAGAAATCATAATTTATTATGTGTACCGGTATTATGATATTTGGAATATCATATCATAACAACATTTTTTTTTTGTTGAGTTTTGTTTTTGACTTGTTCTACCATTACCTGCGTTGTAATATGATAACATGCTCATGAGTTCTTTGTTGTTTTTGTCAACTAGTTTAAATGTTTAAAGGGTGGACGCTTCTGCTTACACCTTTTCAGGCAATGTACTCTGAATAACAAACAATGAACAGAATGTACCTTTTATGATATGACTGTCTGAAATAAACTAAACTAAACTAAAAATCTTTCATTCCTGGCTGACACCTGTGGTTACTGCTGATGAACACTAGCACAGCTAATCTCTGGGAAAAGTTGAATAATAATAATAATAATAATAATAATAATAATGTGTTTTAAAGGGATTTCTTAAAGGTGGAGAGTGAAGGGGGGAGCTTCTGACTTTAGGACATCAATGAGTTCCAATGGGTGGAAACAGCAATGGGGCAAGCACTGTGCCCCCAGGTGCAGTGGTTAGTCCTGGTGGAGGGGGACAGGATGTTGGCATCAGCATATCTGAGAGTGAGGGAGTGTGCTGGTGGAGGAGCACAGACAGGGAGGGGAGGAGCCAGGCTGTGGAGGGCTTTATAGATGATGTTAAAAAATTGTGGATATGCTGGGGGATGGGGGGGGGGGCAATGTGGTCACAGGTGCAGAAGTGTGTGAGAGGACAACAAGCAGAATTCTGGATACTGGAGCTTTGTTAGAAGAAGAAGAAGAAGAAGAAGAAGAAGCTTTATTGTCACTGTAATAAATACAGTGAAATTTCGTATGGTGCTCTCTTGTAGCAGCTACAATGTCCTTGTCATAAAATAAACTGGGGGGGGTCATGGTTCCTGAAGCAGTCTCTTCACAGCCATGGGGAAGAAGCTGTGTTTCAGTCTGTTGGTGCGGGCTCTCATGACTCTGAGTCTGCCAGAGGGAAGGCTGGTGAATAGAGAGTGTCCTGGGTGGGCGGGGTCATTCCGAATCTTTGTGGCCCGTCGGAGGAGACGGCTGGAATAGATCTCCTCTAGGCGTGGAAGTGGGGAGCCGATGATCCACTCAGCCGTCTTGATGACCCGCTGCAGTTGTTTCTTTTCAGATGCAGTGCAGCTGGCGTACCACACCGTACAGCCATAGGTGAGGACACTCTCTATTGTGCAGTGGTAGAAGTTTCTCAGCAGAGGTGGAGGGAGTTTGTTCCTCCTCAGTGTTCTCAGAAAGAAGAGACGCTGCTGGGCCTTTTTGATGATGTGGGTGGTGTTCACAGTCCAGCCCAGTTCCTCCGAGATGTGCAGGCCAAGAAACTTAAAGCTGGTGACCCGTTCCACTTCCTCCCCATTGATGCTCAGGCCTGCAGTGTGGTCCTCGACTTCCGGAAGTCAATAATGACTTCTTTTGTCTTCTTGGTGTTGAGGTTGAGGTGGTTGTTTGCATTTCATATTACAATAGAAAGCCATACTGTGGTTCACTAGGTGTTTTTTTAATGCAAAGCAGCAGCTGTTAAGATTGCATTAGGAGTGGTGTGACAGGAAATTCAGTTCTGATACAGCTGTAGAAGATGACCGATAAATACAATGGAATTATGACCAGTAATGACAGATTACATGCATGTGTTGTTTCCTGTGAAACTCCATTTTGAGTCCTACACAGAAATGGTGGACTGTAGTAAAAATGAAAACTTTTGTTTTTTCTTGGGACACATCCAGGAGTCCTGACCCTTCAGCTGGGAAACACTGTTCTGTGGTAGATATGTTCTCAACCTGCATCAAATAATCCTCAGCATAACGTATCCTTTGTTTTTCAGGAATCCTCTGTACAGCCACTTCAGACAAATGTTTGTCTGCACCCTGCCAGAATGGAGCTACCTGTGTGGACACCATGGATGATTATGCCTGTATCTGTGCCAAAGAGGGGGTTCGATACATGGGAAAAAACTGTGACAAACTCTATGATGCCTGCTCCTTTGCTCCATGTGATGACTGCACCAGCACCCCTGGCACCACAGAGTACCACTGCATCTGCCCAGATGGACTAACAGGTGATAACTGCACAGAGGAGGTAGACGAGTGTCTGAGCAACCCGTGCTCCGAACCTCGCTCTTTGTGTGTTGACCAGCGAAACGGATACTTCTGTAGATGTCCTACTGGATATGGAGGTTGGGACTGCAGGACACATGTGACTGACTGCATTGATGAACCCTGCAGGAACAATGGGACTTGTATTTTACAACCAGAGGGCTTTGAATGTCACTGTGCACCAGGGTTTGAGGGGAAGACCTGTGAGGAAGATGTGAATGAGTGCTTATCAAATCCCTGTCAGAATGGAGCTATCTGTATAGATGGAGTGGCAGAGTTCCACTGCTTCTGTGTGCCTGGTTTTCAGGGTTATAACTGTGAAATCGACATTAACGAGTGTGCTTCACGACCCTGTGAGAACAATGCTACCTGCATCAATGAGAAGGACCACTATGAGTGTGAGTGCCTGGTGGGCTTTGCAGGTACATCCAAAAGACACACACACACACACACACACACACACACACACACACACACACACACACACACACACACACTGCACAACTGCTTAGCAGGTGTCCATTCAAATTACAAACATACAATGTTATCAGTCAAGTGTTATTGTTTTTGAATCAGTCTGCTTCAGTTCCTTTATTTAATTCCATATGCATTCTGTCACTCCTGTTATTATATTGCAATTACTCTTTGTCATACTTGGGGAATAATTTGGGTAATTTGAGAATAACAGTTGCTACAACTTGGGGGCTTTAGGGTATAAAAGAGTATAGTGCTGCCATGAAGGCATTCCCTTTTGGTTGGTATGTTCAGTACAATACATCACTAGTAGGACTGCACCCTCACAAGGGCTGTGTCTGAAATCACTCACTATACAGTTCACTATATAGTCCACTATATAGTGAGTTTGCCATTTTGTAGTGCTTTCTGAATGTATAGTGGGAATTATTATTCCCTATATAGCGGGCTTAAAGTATCCCACAATGCATTGTGAAACAAGGTAAAACAAACTTCAATACAGCAAAGGTTAAACAGAAAATTACTGTCACTGGTAGAAAAGGTTGCAGTTGTGCTGCTATCTCTCCTCTTGTCTGTCTGCCAGTGTAACCTTATTAATATGTTTAATGTGAGCAGGGCAGTAATGGTATTTATTAATTTAGGGAAAATCTGCTCAGTGTAATTCATGCTTTCATCATAAATATGCATGTCACCTGAGTTGTGTCCAAAAGTGTTTTTTCATGTTGTAGATGAGCTCACAATATAGTCCTCTACATAGGGAGGAGTAGGGAGGAGTGAATGAGTGAATGATTTCGGACACAGCCAGTATCAACCTGAGGAACTCTCAAAATGCCTGTAAGGGCCAATGTCCACATTCTTTCCTCCTTAATCTCCTATTAGCACTTCAACTCACTTAACCTGTATACAGCAAAACCCTTGCAACCCTTGCAATTTAACTGTTTCCCAGGAGTTGAGCTGCTCATTTATCTTGTTAACTAGCTGAACCCCCTTTTATTAGCTAATGGATACTTGTTTAACCTCACTAACAAATATGCTATTCCCACACCTGTTTAGCATAGCTTATTAACAACTTGCTTATTTGTCTGGTGTGTCTTGGCATGTTACATGCAAAAGCTACATTTACCAACTTAACCAACATGGGACGCTCTCGTCTCCCATCCCACTCTCTTAGGTGGCACACAGCTCAGAAGAGATTCTCCCCAGAGGACTTTTCTTATTAACCATATGGTGTCTGTTCAACTTGTAGGCACACTGTTTGCACTGGACAGCTCTAATCCCATATGCACACCTGAAATGCCAGCCTTGTCATATAAAGTGTTCTGAACTGAAATTTTTGTGCCATCCCCGTTTAGAGCCTCTTCACGTACATAATCCATGCTCAGTGGGGGGCCTTGTGCATATATTGACCTAACGTAGGAGATGCAGACAATACTCTAAAATGAAAACCACACAATAAATATAAAGATAGCAGTAAAAGTCCATAGTGTTGTAACCTAGAGGTTGCAGGTGGGCAGTTTTGTGTGTATGAAGTAGAATCCTGCCGGCACCACTGCACAGTTCCTTTATGTTTTACAGTGGTCATCTGTAATTAGTTAACTGAGAAATTAAATCCTTTCATTTATGCTGCATATGACGGAACTTTGAATGCCCTTTCTATCATTCACTAAGTATTTAATTCTGCACAGCTTTCTCCCTCCTAATGAAGTGTAAAAGTTTTTCTCCTAAATAGGAGAAAACATCACATACATAAGAGATTCAATGCAATTCAATTCAATTCAGTAGAACGTTACTTATCCCGAAGAAAATTCCTGTGCTGGAGAATGCTTCAAATTACAGTAAAACAAATAACAGTAACAACAATTAATGTTCACAAACCAGTAACAACTATTGGGTTCCGCAGGTCAGGATCATACACTAGACCTGGTTTTTATACACAATAGAGTATTTTAAGTATCAGTATCAAAATATTCAAAATATATAACATATAAAGTGTTTAAGGAGCAAAAAGCAAAAAACAGTGCCAAATAGAGTAACAATAGAAGTAATATAAGTGCAAGAGCTACTAAAAACGAACTCAAATGGTTAAAATGCAGATTTCATATAACAATGAGAAGTAGTATTGCACATGATTTTGAGAAAATGATATTGCACTATGTTGACAAGTGATTGTGATATTAAAAAGTAATACTGCACATGTTGTTGAGAAAGAAATTGCACAAGAAATTGAAAAGTTGTAATGTACATCATGTAAAAGTTGTAGTGCACATAATGGAGGTGAATATTGTTGTCAGTGTCCTTTGTTTCAGCTCTCCTCCCTACAGAAAGAGGAAGAGTTACACAGTTTGATGGCCACAGGTAGAAAAGATCTCTTGTGACCTCTGTGGTGCTCCTCAGTGCAGATAATAATAATAATAGTAATAATAAGAATAAGAATTAGAATCATACATTTTATTTTAAAAAGGCATCTTTCAAAACACCCAAGGTCATAGTACAGAGCATAAAATAACATACAGAGCAAGATACATGAATATGCAAAGTCAGTGTTAAAGTCCATTAGCCATTAGGTGGGTAAGAGATGGGATTTGAAGGATGTTGTGCTGTTGGACTGTCGAATGTGTGAAGGTAGGGAGTGGGGGCAGTGCAGCTGAAAGCCCTGGCACCCATGGTGCTGTGGCATGAGGTGGGAGACCAGCAGAGGAAAGGCCCAGGGAGCGGGAAGGGGTGTACTCCTGGAGGAGGTCAGAGAGATAGGTTGTGGAGGGCTTTGAAGTTGAGCAGAAGGTTTTTGTAATCAATCCGGTATTGAACAGGGAGCCAGTGTAGTTGGATGAGAATGGGTGTGATGTGGTCAAACCATTTGGTGCAGGTGATGATCCAGGCAGCAGAGTTTTGAATGATTTGAAGCCTGTTAATGAGTTTGGTGGGAAGGCCATTGTGTACTGCATTACAATAGTCAATATGAGATCAGTGGCGGCTGCTGGTCTTTCAAACAGGGGAAGCTCACTTTAAGTTGACATCATAAAATTTATCATATTGTAGCTAGGGTTGCAAAGGGGCGGAAAATTTCCAGAAGCTTTCCATGGGAAGTTAAGCTGGGGAATTTTGGAAATATTCCAAATTGGAAACTTTCCACGGGAATTATGGGAATTTATGGGAACTACCTGGAAGTTGTGGATAATTTCAACAAACTGTATCATATCCAAGCATAAATATCAACATTTTGTTTTGTCATAAGTAGACATCCATACAAAATAAAACATGACATTTCAACAGATTTATTTCTGAGTAGAGCCTTAAAACTTTAATTCTTGTACTGAACAATCAATTCTATCACTGAACAACAAAAACATGAATGTTGAGTAAAATATTGCCCTTTATTTTATATTTAGAATACATTGTCACTCTTCACTTTCTGTCTGTGCTTTGAGCTGCTGTGACATGTGAATTTCCCCAGTGTGGGATCAATAAAGTTTATCTCATCTTATCTGATCTTATCTTATCTTATGTAGTCAGCAAGCTCAAATGTGTGGCTTCAATAGTTTTGTGCTTAAAGTGTGGCCTCAGTACTCCAGGGTTGTAGAAATCATCAGTGCATGTGATGGAGGAATGCACATTGCATGTAGGGGGTGTGGCCTCAATAGCCCTGCAGTAAGCAGTGTGCTGTGTGCATGTGATTGAGGAATAGCATAAATATTCAAGTGTACTTGCATTAAATCTGGTTGTTTTAGCCAAGATTATGCTACAACTATATTTAAGTTCCCCGTTAAGGTAATAAACCTTCAATTTTGTAAATTTCCATTTATTCCCATAAATTTCCATTTATTCCCATAAATTCCCATTAATTCCCATATATTCCCATTAATTCCCATATATTCCCGTTAATTCCCATGGAAAGTTTCCAACTTTGAAACCCTAATTGTAGTGAGGCAGTAACATTTAATTGAAGCCATTTTTCAACCACACTCATGCCATAGAACCACAGCAAAACACACCTCAAAGATTTTCAGATGGGTTTAAACACCTGAACGGCACTCTGTCAGAAGACTCCACTTGCAAATATCCGCATGGGGCTGAGCTCGGAATGCGACAATGCCGGTGTGTATTTCAAAAGCGCTGTCAATTCACGAAGGGGTTCAGCCTTTTCAACAATTCCTCCAATCATCATGCATACACCAAGGGTCCTCTCCTGTCTACCACTCCATTAGGTCCCAGGGACGCATTTTAAAACTGGTGATAAACAGCTGACATTTGAACATCATAGTCATGATGTTAAACGCATCCTAGTGCACGTTTAATGCAATGTAAATTCTTATTTTAATGTAAATTCAATAGTGCATATTTGGCCATTTCTTCTATGAAATTTTAGGGAAAGTTCAGCCTCCCTTGTTGTCTCAGAGCAATCGCCCCTGTACAAGATGTGACAAATGTATGGACCAAGACCTCAGTGCTGGACTCGGGCAGTGAGTCTGGAAATGTTGTGAAGGTGGAAGAAAGCAGTCTGGGTAATATTTTTTATGTGTGGTTCGAATGAAAGAGTGCTTCCCAGAATGACACAGAGGCCCTTGACGTGGCTGGAGAAGGGTACAGAGAAGTTATCAATGATGATGTGTGGGACATAGGTGCTTTGGATTTTGGCCACGGTGTTTTTGGAACCAATGAGCAGGGCCTTGGTTTTTTTTGCCATTGAGCTTCAGGAAGTTCCTGCTCGTCCAACTCCTAATGTCCTCAAGGCAGGTGATAAGGAAGGTGGGAGGAAGAGCAGTGCGTAGCAGTGGAGATGAACAACATGGTGACTGAGGATTGCCCCTGGGGAATGGAGGTAGATGATAAATAAAAGTGGACCCAATGCTGACCCCTGGGGGATACCTAGTAAAACAGCAGAACACCTCAACCTGTTAATGTCAGCTGGGTCAGCAAGTCTTTTGAGAGTGGGTGTAATTGCAGCCAGTTTGAGAGTGGGGGTACATTTCCAGAGGTAAGGGAGGCATTGATTATTGCAGTGATCATAGGGAACACAGATGGTAGGCAGGTTCTGAAGAGAGCAGTGAGAAGGGGATTGAGCTGTCAGGTGGTTGGTTTTGCTTAGCAGATGAGTTCAGAGATGGTTTCTTCTGTTGCACAGGTGAAGTTGGAGAGGGGCTGATGAGCGGCTGACCTGTTGTAACCATCCAGGGTGGCTGCTTTGAGGAGGTGAATGAAGACTGCAACTCTGTGTGGATGGTGTTGATTTTGTTAATGAAGGAGACCAGAAGGGGAGAGCACTGATCAGTAGAATTTTTGGGGGGAAGGATTTTAGAAGGTTAGAGTAAGTGGATGACTGTTGTGAACAGGGCTCTGCTATCTTAGGCACTACTGGTGAGGTTGTAGGATTTGGCAGTGGAAAGAGCATTCTTATAGTGATATAGGTGTTCAGCGTACATTTGGGTATGTACTGAAAGTCCAGTCTTTTTGCACAGCCGCTCCATCGATGACCAGCAGTTTTCAGCTGGTGGAGATCAGTGGTAAACCGGGGAGCAGTCTGAGAAAAGGAGACTGTACGGGTTTTTAGGGAGGACAGCGAGGGAAGAGAAGAGACAGTAATTGTAGTGATTCACCAATTCAGGAGGGGGGGGGTGATAGGAGAGGGCTGGGGTTGGAGGTGATCAGGGTAGTGAGGTCTACAGGGTTGATGTTTTTAATGCTTCTTAAGGAGATAGTCCAATACTCTTTAAATTTGGATAATGAGACATAAACCTCAAACAGCACAACTTTATGATCAGAGATGAGGAACTTGGTGGCAGAGAGATTACAGATATGGCAGGGGCAGGGTATCACAACAATGCCACCTAAAGGAATTCCACCCTCAGGAAATTATATTTTATATTATACATATTGTATTATGCGTTATCAACAATAGTTGCACCTGTAATCCAGCACCCGTGACACAGCACACAAACCAAAACGGACTCATAAAACACCACCAGGGGATTTCACTGCCACCATAGCCCTGCTGTGCCTGTTCAAAGAAAACAGAACAAAAGTTAGTATGCCTGCCTCGAAGGGCTAACAGTCCCTGGTGACCAGACAACTAAAAGGATGGTCACTCAAAAACTTGCACTCACTCACACATTCACTCCATTGACCATGAATTAAAATTTGATCCAAATATACAAAAGAAATGTCATTTATTGACTCAACAATGCAAAAAAATCAAAAATACACATTAAAACACAATTAAGGCCATGCACACTGTGGTTAATGGCTGTCTGTAAAAATTAAGACTTTGGGTTGTACTTGTTGGGGGCCCGACGACAGCCCGAGTCAAAATGCTCCCATCAACCCCGGAGCCACAGGACAACACCACACCACTGGACCGAGCCCAGCACAGCCAAAACAGTTGCTTATGGTGTGGGCATTGGAGCCGGAGAGCCGAAACAGCAGTTCACCCCAGGTAGTGGTGGCCGCACACTTAACTGCAGCCCAAAAATGCACACAATTAATCAATCATTTTTACAATATGATTATTTTTTAGTTGCTCTTGATGTGATAATTACCCTTGATGTAATATGAGCAATACATACCATTAAGCCAAGGTGGGGTGTGGCAGCAAGCAGATGGAGGAGAGCTACAAAAACCTGTGGCACAATTACACTGCAGCAAACATATTAAACAATCAACCAGTGCCCGAATAACAGACAAGGTGACAAAGGCAGACAACTTCAGCTTACCTTGCAGCCATGACACACAACCCACAGCACACTGAGCAGAGCAACCTGTCTCCTAAGCCCCAGCAGCCAGCTGCGCAACAGAGTGGAGATCAATGTCAAGAAGCGCACATTGCGCACAAGAATGAGAAAGATGACCGACAAAGCTCGGGTTTACTAATGTAAGCAGAACCCGGTGGGACAGTTTTGTTAAGCTGGGAGAAGACGTGTGGCTGTTGCTAGGTCTCAGGGATCGTATACTGAAGAGTGCCAGTTTGAAACAGACAAGTGGCACATCGGTGGATGCCTTGGGAATGGGGGATAACACATTGTCTTTGACAGTATAGGTGCGTGTGCAGGTATGTGAGGGGCGGGGCTGACTGGACCAGAAAGAGGGAATATTGGCTTTGTTGGTGTGTTGTGTGTAATTAAAATTCCGACCAGATCCATGATGGACATATCTTGGTCGCCTAAGAATGTCACGATGGGACATAGGACTGGAGACACAGCAGCTCCGTTGTAAAGTAGTGCAGCGGGAGGGATGCACTCTTGACAGTGAGATACAGAGCGATTCATATGAAAAGGTTCAGAATCCACATAATGAGGAGAAGGTTCAGAAACAATGTTATCCAGCAAAATGATGATCCTGTTGAATATAAGGAAGCTGAAAGACCAGCTTGGCAGAAGCAGAGGAGTAGAGAGTCCACTGGTAGCAGTCGTGCAGGGGTACACTGCACCATTTATTCTCTGAACGGGAACAGAATATGCACTGGTCATTCATATAGTCGGCTGGTTACAGGCAGCTCACACATGGCACGCTCGGGCACGTCTCACTTACTGACACAGCAAATTATTAATACAATTACAATAATACAAAAATATGTACCTAAACAGGAACAGAATATGTGCTGGTCAGTCATCCAGTTGGCTCGGCAGCTTACACACAGGACGCTATTTTAGCACAGCTTTACTTTAGCTGGCCAGCTGTTTCATCAAGCGCATTAAGCCGTTATCTGGACATTTTATCACTTAAAAAGTACAGCAACCCACTTGTAATTCTTTCCAGTTATATTTCCACATCTCACAGTGCATATGTTCATATGGTGGACATACAGAGTCCAAGGCCACAGGTGAGCCTTTGCTGGCAGGGTTAGCTTCCAGGCTACCAAGTAAGAGTAACAGTAGCACCAGGCAAGCAGAGACAGCCGGATTGTAAAACTGCTGTTTCGGCGTCTCAGATATCAGAATTAGAATAGTTTACAAATGAAGCACAGTCTGACTGGATAGACAACATTCAGGGTTCAGTGGCTTAGAACCAAACAAACAAAACAGTGGCAGTAGCTTGCCAGTGGTCCCTTCATTCCGTCCATCCAATATCATACGTAGGAGATAATGTGTCCTACGCCTGGGGATAAACTTAGGTTTTAGCCAACATTGCATGCAAAAAATATGACATCTATGGCACATCTGTCCATTCAAGGAGAGGGAGCCCCTCAGTTTCTCTTCCTGAGGTTTCTTTCATTTTTCCGGCTTTTTGGGGAATTTTCCTTAGCTGAATCAAGGGTCTAAAGAACAGAGGGTGTCGTGTGCTGTACAGATTGTAAAGCCCCTTACTGAAATTTGTGGTTGAGCTATGAGAATAAAATTGACTTGACAGCCATGAGCACTGTACCTGGTGAACATTCAAATCTAACAGGGAGGAATGAAAAGAATCTGCCCCACAGCCCCATAGCATGCCATGCCCCAGAGAATAAGCTCTAATGGTTTATTTCTGTCATACAACTTTTAAAATTCCATACCTGTTATGAATTTTCTATTTAATTATCACCTAAATAAAAAATCAGATTATCAGAATAACACTGCTCCTAGTCAAACGTTTGTATCAACTAACTGTTGAATATAGCACTATTACTTGCCTCCTGGATGTGTGTTTGCTTTTGCCCAAAGCTGTGCATTAAAATGTTTAATAATATATCATAATAAATCAAAGAACACAGTGCATGCAGTGAGACAAGACCTTCTGCTCGCTGACAGCATTTACGTATTTGTTCCTGTAGAGGTTTTTCCTCTTCTTGTTCTTCAACATCATTTGCCAGTTCTAAAGGGTTTTGTTTGTTCCTGATAAACTGGGCATGAGGAGTATTTTAAGTGCACAGTAAGATGTTGTTGAGCATCTTATCTGCGGCTCAGATAAAGTCTCCATGCAGAGTGAGAAAAAACACATCATCTTGGTTCTCTCACACTCCTGTCTTTCTCCACAAGCCTGCTCTGTGTTAGAGGAGCTTTGTGTTATCTGTGAGTGGTCAGGTTAGATCAACACTGCTGCATTCCCCTGTCACTCTATCAGTTTGTTTGGAGAATCTAAAGAAAGGATTTTATCATCCTGGGTATCTGAAGACCAGCACAGACTGATGTAGCCATTAGGGCAGACTGGCAGTGTGGTTGATGTGTTGATTTACAAAAACACGAGTGATCATTTGACTGTAAACAATAGCCACATTTACCAGATATGACAACTTTATTTTATCATCACTATAATCATCATCATCATCATCATTATCCTCCTCCTCCTCATCATTACTTACATGTTCCCTCTCCACCAGGAGTCAACTGTGAAATTGAAATAGATGAGTGTGAGTCCAGCCCCTGTCACAACGGAGCCACCTGCCATGACCTGATCGGCATGTACTCCTGCGTGTGTCTGCCTGGGTTTGACGGCATCAACTGTGAGGTTGATGTTGATGAGTGTGCCAGTGAGCCCTGCCAAAATGGAGGTGTCTGTCATGACATGGTGAACAGGTAGGCCAACCAGCAAGCTGAATTTGATTTCTGCATGAGCTACAACAGTGGCCATGTGCTGCTCCATTAGATGTGCTGCCCATTATTATTGTGCCTAGCTCTTGTGTATGCCTCTCCTTTATTATCATTACTTCCAAGTCACAGAGCTACATACATTTTTCTAAAAGATAAATTCCCAGAAATCTTTGAAAAATCCAGAAAGTGATTTGACAGCATTTATCACTGTATGCTCTGAAAGTATTTTTCAAATCTTCAGTGTCTGTTGGACAATTACACAGGCTGACTTCCTGTTCCGACTTGTTGCCTATACCATGCAGCCAGAAAAAAACAAATGTCCTTAGTCTTTTTTTATGGCACAAGGAAGAAATAAACACATCATTTTGTATGAAAATTTGAAGGTGAACCAAAAAAAAAATCAATATAGATAAATATTGCTTATACTATGTTCTGGGACATGTGCTGTTTCTAGTTGACATCTTTGTTTGGATTAGGAAATAGAGTTGGTATTATTTTATCATACAGTGGACAGGATATCTCTTCATCCAGAGGGCTAAAAGAGTTTTTCCAAAAACACAGTCATAGCTGTTACACTACCCTCTGGGCTTTTGAAAAGTCATGGGGTGTTTATTTTTCTGAAATATGTATGTATGTATGTATGTATGTATGTATGTAGGTAGGTAGGTAGGTATGTATGTATGCTTATCTATGTGACTGGAATGTACTGCTAATACATTAGAAGGACACACTGGGGCTAAAGGGGCTAAGTAAAGTTAATTATTGCTGCCCTCTCTGGTTGAACATATCAAACATGTTGTATTGTATCTGTAATGGCACTATTTTATTGTAGTGCAGAGAGTAGTGATCTTTTGTGTAATGTCACCTGGTATTTGCCACTATCCACACCTGGCAAAGACTCCAGCCTGAAGAAAGTCCAGTGAGTCTCGTGGATCCAGTGTTATGCTAATGTTAAGCTAATGAAGTTAGCTAAAGAAATCATCACCTATTTATAGTTATCTTCTAGTTATCTTTCCACATGACACTACATGGTATCAGAGGATGGCAAAGTTCTACTGAAAAAAATGAAATAAAAAACAATGGCCAGGGTGGCGTCAAAGGTTTTACCGCCACAGAAAAATTTCATTTTTAATTTAATTTTAGTTTCAAATTGTATATATTATTATTATTATTAATCCCGCAAGGGGAAGTTTCAAGTTTTCATTCTGTTTTACACCTCGGCAGTGCCCAGGAGGTGAACTGACACCTCTCCAGCTACCAGGCCACGCTCCATATTCTGGTCTGGTCGGGGACTTGAACCGGCAACCCTGTGGTTCCCAAGCCAAGTCCCTAGTCCCTAAGACTGAGCTACTGCCGCCCCACAAAAAACCAAAGTGGTAGAGGCGGGTACACTGCTCTTTTCATCTGGGAAGAAAGCTGTGTCACAGTTCAGCATTTCTGTACACCTGCTCATTTCTGCATGCCCAGTCACTCAGCTTCTATTCAGTAATTTTCCTTTCACCCTGGTTGTCCCACCTCAGTGCTAGTCACGCCCACCTCATCATGGTAACTTAATTCACCTGTTCCTGATTACTCACAGCCAGTATATATAGTCCAGACTTACAGATACTCTTAGCCAGATTGATCGTCTGTTCTTCACCACTCATGCAAGACTTTCCAGTGTTTTTTCTTCACGAACTGATTTCCCGTGCTGACCCTCCCATCCTCTGACCTGCATTCCTCATAATTTCTGGTTTAAAGCACCAGCCTTCTGTCCCCAACCTTAAGATCTGCTTCTGTGTACTTGGTTCCTGTTTGCCTGTGGCTGCTTGGCATTACCATCCAACGACAACACTACTGTGTGAGTGTTCCAGTCTGCCTACTTGTGATTTTTGTCACCATACTCACCATTCTTGATCCTTTGCCTGGCCTCAACTATAGACTGCAATTTAATACATGTAGCCACCGTGATGTCACTTGTTGGTTTGTGGACTACTAGTTTGAAGCCTCAGGTTTGGCATTTTGACCCACCATTTTGGATTTCTGCAACCAGACGTGCAAATTTTTGGAGATGTGGACCGAGTGATGGATCTGATTGAAGGTGCCAGAGGACACTACACACGCCCACCTACACTTGCAACCTTACCAAACGTTGCAACCGGCTTGCTGTGCTAAATCGCCGCTAACAAAGTTAGCTTCCATATTTCGAGGTAAGGTACTGTAAAGTATTGAAGTAATCTCAGTTGCAAACATCCTAATTGGCTGAAGTTAATGTTACTGTGTGTAAGTTAATGTTAAAGTGTGTGGTGTATGGTTGAAATAACTGCCATAATGCAGTGGTTAACAAGTTAGGTGTCTTGGTGTGCTGATAGCTCAAAAGCCAGCAGATAAAATTTAGCTTATTTAACTCAGTTAATGTTACACCACAAAAAATATGTAGTGTTCTTCCAGCTAAACAGAGTAACCTTAGAGTTCAACGTTTAGTGTGTGTGTGTGTGTGTGTGTGTTAACATTAACATTCTTTGGCTAAGGTCAGTAGTTGTAGGCTATTTGTTTCATGTAGGTCCTGTTCATTTCAGTGATGGCAGTCGTCAAAAACATCTGGGGAATTATTCTTTCTTTTTCTTACAGAAAATAAGACTGAGTGCTGCATCATTTCATGTGCACCCACACAAAGCCTCAGAAGTGAGTATTAGATAATTTTCTATAGCTGTTTAGTGTGAAACAATACAGCAGACTTTTTTGACATCTAAACACAATACATGTTCTTTCTTTTGTTACTTTTCTCAGTAGCCTACAACATGATACATTCCTCACTATGGCAGTGTTTTTTTCTATCCAGCCACTGTTTGGATCACTGGAGACAGCTATGTCGACTGTAGGGCTGAGAGAGCTACAGAGACCATGGGGAGCAGCCTTAATGTTGATGGTATCTACATCCACTGGCTGAGGTGGTCTAAGGTGGAAGAGCCCTCTCCCCTCTTCATCCAGTGTCTACGAGCCAGAGCAGGTCAAGATGTCCCCTTCATCCACTGTGGTGGGAATTACCTGGGAAATGTCTCAAGTGTCAACCTCATCACAGCAAAAGAGGAGGACCAGCACCACCTCCACCTGCAGCATCCAGACATGAACATCATCTTCTCTGGCACCATCCAGAGATTCAGGTGGAAGGCTGCTGCCAGTCCGGGGAAGACTGACAAGGCCCACAGGTTTGACCATATGTTCACATATGTTCATTATGGCGTCATATGGTCATTGTTCAAGTGGCAGTGTTTAAGTGGTACGTCACCCTCATACAAGGCTTGACACCCCTGGGCCATTTATGAATGGTGCCGTTTATTTCACCACAAGGGTAAATTATATACATTTTTAAACATTTAAATTAAAACCATTAAGACCTAAATTCAGCAATGGTAAAACCTTCATGTCTGACAGTTTGTTCCCTGTTAAAGTTGAGTTTTAAAGGATTTTTATTTTTAGCTCAGAACATTGTCAGTACTTATGTGATGAGTGTTATTTTTGTTTTATTATCTTTTTTTTTCTTTTCTTTTTTTTTTATTAACGACTTGTGGCCATAACAGTTCAGTATTACCAGCTCCGCTCTTCCTTGTTCCCCACACCCTCTCCTGTTCCCTTTTTTCTTATTCTCTTATAACCCCAGTCTTACTACCCCATGGTCTTTGACACTCTCAGCCCCCATGTCAGCTGTAGCTGTAACAAGCTGTAGTTTAAAACATTAGAATTCAGAGCTGATATAGCTTATTGTTTTCAGTTATTATAATTGATATCACTGTGCTGTTCCAAAAACATTACTTACTTGGAGAGAGGAAGTTACTGGGTCAACTTTACATTCAAACACTGTCAGGTTGCCTTATTGTCTCTGTCATAGTGACCAAAGTAAACCAAGACTTTGTTGACATGAAAAGACTCCAGAACCCCCAAACTGTGGGCCTGGTACATATAAAGTTAGGACTTATAATAAATAATGGCTCCTGTACGTTTTACACCTCACCTCCATTACATATAGAATGCTGCAATAGCTTTTTCACCAACTGTTGCACTATCCTCACTTTAATTGTAAGGGCAGCCTTTATTTTATCACCCATACTAGGACTTGGACTTAACTTACTGCTGCACTAAGCGCTGTAAGCTATACATTAAGTATAATTTTATATTGTGGTTTCTCATGTCAACCATTTCTATTGTAATTTATACCGGTTACTAAACATACAGTATGTTACACTGGAAATTTAATTACCTCTTTTCATTTTGCAAACTTGTCTTGTAACAGTTAGGTTTACCTTTTCTGTGATCCACTCCTCTGCTCTCACATTATTTGATTAATCCCTTTTATCACATTGTTTTATATCTTCCCAATGTAGAGGTATGATAACATTGTTGAACTAAAAGGATTTTTCAATGAAGGTATTCATGAAGATCATGCCCTTAGTTTGATGGTTTTTATGGTATGTATCTGGTTTAAATCTAATCAATAGCCAGCATGTGTATTATTGTAATAAAGCATAAACACACTGATGGCTTTAAATTTGTAATTAATTATATATTATATTAGCTGTAATCAACATAAATGATAGAACAAATGTTGCCGTCCTTGAACATTTGACAATGAAGGATAAAACAACAGTTTCTTTCTGGTGTATTTTCTTTTTCTTCTGTTTAAAATTCACTGTAAAAGAAAAACATCATCACAAATTACAAAGGCTCCATTAAAACTACTGTACATAAGCAGCACCATGCTGACATCTTATAGGTCTCAATCAAATTAAAAAATGCATACAAGAACATGTGAGATGAATTACTAAGCCCAAAGCAGTTGATCATTCCTCACAGAGTTTGTATGCCTAATGAATACTCGGTACACATCTATTACAGGAGTCACATTTTGCTCCTGGGTACACTTCTGGTTTGGCCATTTCCAGCAGTTTCCTATTGAAGACCCTTTTGGTGTCAAATTAGGAAATACCTTCACCTGTGTAGGTAATGACTGTGCTATCGTTGATCCATAACTTAATTCCCACTTAAAGGTTAAGAATTATGTTTTTTTGAATGTTACTACTTCCACTAGCTATCTAACAACAGCAGAAATTAAGTCAATGGTAAGAAGCTCTATAGAGAATAACAAAAACAAAACAAACTGCTGAACTTTAAGTAGTTTTCTGGCATTATAATCACAACCCATTTGAGAATTGGTGTCTATGAAGTCTCCATTCTCGGCAGTCCAGATGAATGGCACCAAATACACAGCTCAATACATGAGGTCTTTTTTTTTGGCACCAGTCATTCAGGTTTCACAGTGTGAATACCTTTTGTTAAGTCTTGAAGACTAACTACCTTGTATGGACTTACAGTATTAGAGGAACAAATAGTCTTCTGAACATTATATTGTACACAGTAATGATCCATACTTTTTCAGTTTTAACCAGTAAGTTGCTTGATTCTTTATAAAGTATAAAAAAGGTCTTTGTACCCTGAGGTCAGTGCTGAAGTGATGAGTCTCAAAATGTGTTTAGAGCACAGACGTGAAGCCTTGTTAGGAGTCCAGTTCTGTCTTCTCACACTAAGCATCCACTGGTCCACCTGGTCCGCTGGATCACCAAGAGAAAAAGTTTACACAGACAAATAGATATGTAAAGGAATATACACTGAACAAAAATATAAACGCAACACTTTTGTTTTTCCTCCCATTTTTCATGAGCTGAACTCAAAGATCTAAAACATTTTTTTTATATACACAAAAGACCATTTCTCTCAAATATTGTTCACAAATCTGTCTAAATCTGTGTTAGTGAACACTATTCCTTTGCCGAGATAATCCATCCCACCTCACAGGTGTGGCATATCAAGATGCTGATTAGACAGCATGAATATTGCACAGCTGTGCCTTAGGCTGGCCACAATAAAAGGTCACTCTAAAATGTTCAGTTTTGCTTTATTGGGGGGGTCTGGGGGGTCAGAAAACCAGTCAGTATCTGGTGTGACCACCATTTGCCTCACACAGTGCAACACATCTCCTTTGCATAGAGTTGATCAGGTTGTTGATTGTGGCCTGTGGAATGTTGGTCCATTCCTCTTCAATGGCTGTGCGAAGTTGCTGGATATTGGCAGGAACTGGAACACGCTGTCGTATACGCCGATCCAGAGCATCCCAAACATGCTCAGTGGGTGACATGTCTGGTGAGTATGCTGGCCATCCAAGAACTGGGATGTTTTCAGCTTCCAGGAATTGTGTACAGATCCTTGCAACATGGGGCCGTGCATTATCATGCTGCAACATGAGGTGATGGTCGTGGATGAATGGCACAACAATGGGCCTCAGGATCTCGTCACGGTATCTTTGTGCATTCAAAATGCCATCAATAAAATGCACCTGTGTTCGTTGTCCATAACATACGCCTGCCCATACCATAACCCCACCGCCACCATGGGCCACTCGATCCACAACGTTGACATCAGCAAACCGCTCACCCACACGACGCCACACATGCTGTCTGCCATCTGCCCTGAACAGTGAAAACCAGGATTCATCCGTGAAGAGAACACCTCTCCAACGTGCCAGACGCCATTGAATGTGAGCATTTGCCCATTCAAGTCGGTTACGACGACAAACTGCAGTCAGGTCGAGACCCCGATGAGGACGACGAGCATGCAGATGAGCTTCCCTGAGACGGTTTCTGACAGTTTGTGCAGAAATTCTTTGGTTATGCAAACTGATTGTTGCAGCAGCTGTCCGGGTGGCTGGTCTCAGACAATCTTGGAGGTGAACATGCTGGATGTGGAGGTCCTGGGCTGGTGTGGTTACACGTGGTCTGCGGTTGTGAGGCCGGTTGGATGTACTGCCAAATTGTCTGAAACGCCTTTGGAGACAGCTTATGGTAGAGAAATGAACATTCAATTCAGGGGCAACAGCTCTGGCAGACATTCCTGCAGTCAGCATGCCAATTGCACCCTGCCTCAAAACTTGCGACATCTGTGGCATTGTGCTGTGTGATAAAACTGAACATTTTAGAGTGGCCTTTTATTGTTGCCAGCCTAAGGCACACCTGTGCAATAATCATGCTGTCTAATCAGCATCTTTGTATGCCACACCTGTGAGGTGGCATGGATTATCTCGGCAAAGGAGAAGTGCTCACTAACACAGATTTAGAAAGATTTGTGAATAATATTTGAGAGAAATGGTCTTTTGTGTATATAAAAAAAAATGTTTTAGATCTTTGAGCTCTTTCAGCTCATGAAAAATGGGAGCAAAGACAAAAGTGTTGCGTTTATATTTTTGTTCAGTGTATGTGTTAGGCTGCCTCCCTCAAAGACTTTTTTTCAACAGTTCTGGCTATCCGCTTAAAGAGATACACAAGAAAAGAAGAGGCCCGGAGAATAAATAGGATGCTCTCCACCAAACCATCCAAAGTGTACTCACAGGGACGAGGTAACAACATGAAAATAGATCCACCAAGGGCTGAAATTGAACAGTACTGGAAGAGCATATGGGAGAAGGAGCCATCATATAACACCAACGTTAAGTGGCTAGCAGATCTAGGAGCAGACCACAGCAATCTCCCAGAACAAGAGCCAGTTACCATTACAACAGCAGACACGTATCAGGTAAAAAGAGCTGGACAGCACCGGGCCCTGACATGATCCATACCTTTTGGCTAAAGAAATTAACTGAACTTCATGAATGCCTGGCAATGCCTGGCAACGCCTGGCAGCACAAATGAACCAGCTGCTGATGGATGGGACCCATCCAGATTGGTTGACCCAAGGATGGACCGTCCTGATGATGACGGATCCCCAGAAGGGCTTGGTCCCATCCTACTGCTTGCCTCTGTACAACATGAAAGCTCTAGTCAGGCATCATAGCAGCTAAGATGAATAGGCAAATGGCCCAAATCATGAGCAAGGCCCAGAAAGGAATTGGTAGTAACACAATACCAGTGGAGCCAAGCACCAGCTACTAGTCAATAGAACAGTCACCCAAGATCGCAAGTCCAGGCAGACCAACCTGTGAAGTGCCTGGACTGACTACAAGAAACTGGAATGCTTGGAGATGTACAACATCTAAGTAAGTAAGTAAGAGCCTTTATCAAGAACTTAATTGGGCTGCGGAAAATGACTCCAGAGACCAAGTCAAAGCCAATTGCATAAGTTACCATCAAGTGGGGTATTTACCAAGGTGATGCGCTTTCCCTGCTATTGTTCTGCATAGGCCTGAAACCCCTCAGCCAACTCATCACAAAGAGTGGCTACAGATACTGGTTACAAAGTGGAGCAATCATCAGTCACCCCCTCTATATGGATGACATCAAGCTGTATGCCAGAAATGAGTGAGACATCAACTTACTGATCCAACTCACAAGGATCTACAGCAACAATATCAGACTGTGTGGTAAGTGTGGTCGGATGGTTTCCAAGACAGGGAAGACGATCAAAACTGAGGGGATTGAACTACCAGAGGGCAGCATTGCAGATGTTCGCGACAGCTACAAATACCTTGGGGTCCTGCAGGCAAATGGGAACCATGTGGAGGCCGCAAGAAAGTCAGCCACAGCCAAATACCTACACAGAGTAAGGCAGGTCCTGAAAAGTCAGCTGAATGGAAAGAACAAGGCCCGAGCCATCAACACGTACGCCCTGCTGGTCATCAGATACCCCACTGGTATAAAAAGCTGGCCAAAGGAGGAGATAGAGGCCACTGATATCAAGACAAGGAAGCTTCTCACAATGCATGGAGGGTTTCATTCCAAGTCCAGCACCCTGAGACTGTACATTAAGCTTAGCAACGGGGGCCGAGGATTGGTGAGCATCAGAGCCACTGTCCAAGACAAAACAACCAAGATCCAGGAATACATCAGGAAGATGGGCCCCACAGATGAGCTGCTAAGTGAATACCTCAAGCAGCAGAAACCCGAGAATGCAATGGAAGAGGATGAAGCATCATGGAGGGACAAGCCCATGCATGGCATGTATCACTGATAGCCTGAAGAAGTGGAGGAAGAAGGCTGGACTGAAAGACAGCACAGAAGCACTAATCATGGCAGCACAAGAACAGGCACTTAGTACACCATCAATAGAAGCAGGAGTCTACCACACCAGAAGGAACCCCAGGTGTAGGCTATGCAAAGATGCTCCTGAGACAGTTCAGCACATAATAGCAGGGTGTAAGATGCAGGAACAGTGTACATATAACGCCATAACCAAGTGGCTGGTATAGTGTGCAGGAACATCTGCACTGAGTATGAGTTGGAAGTCCCAAGATCAGAATGGAGAACACCTCCTGAGGTGGTCAAGAATGACCGAGCTAAGATCCTGTTAGACTTCCAGATCCTGTGTGTGTGTGTGTGTGTGTGTGTGTGTGTGCGTGCGTGCGTGCGTGCGTGCATGCGTGCGTGAATTGAAGAAACTGACAGATTACATTTCACAGAAAATTTGTAATAAATTTAATTGAAATGAAGCTCAATCAGGAGGACTTTCTCTGTGCTCATCCTTTCAAAATTTGTATCCATTCCACTCTCACTACTCTAATCAGCTGACTATGGGTGTTCACTCCTCTAGTTATCCAATCAAACTTTGCCATGATCTCTTTCAGTCAGTCAGGATGCCACTGCAAAATTTTATATCTGCTCTCTTTTCTGCTGCTGTCAGTCATCATTTTTCTTTTCTCCACCCCGTTCACCTCCAGCCATCGTATCCAGAGTCCAGGACAAGCTTAACAAAGGCTCATTCCTCTACTCATCCAGATTATCAGCACTTCTCCATCTTCCTCTCAACTCATCTTCACCATCTCTACCACCACCAGCGTCTACATCCCTGGGGGGTTCCCCATTCAACTATGGATTCATCACCCTCCTTAAATCATACCATCCCTATGGTCCACATGTTAATAAATATTCTTTTACCATAAAAAAAGAGTCTCTCCTGATTGAATTGAATTTGAACTGAACTGAATTAAAAAGGTAATGCTGCAAAATGGGAGGTGGGACCTTTTAGGTGTCTTTAGCTCCTTTTACACTGCCAAAGTTTCAGCAAATGTTGGGCTGTTTTAGATGTTTAGACACACAGAGCCGGTCAGCAAGTTGATCCAAGGTGCCCATTTTCCGCCGCATAGGGGTAAACATATTGGTGGAACCTTTTTGGTTTAAAAAGAACGAGGCGCCCTTCCGCCATGGGCGGGGCTGTTGATGACTTGTGGGAGGAGCTGTTGATGACGCCGCACGTACGACCTGCTGGCGGTGGACTAACAGGAAACAGCTGATAGCAGGAATGAGCAGCTAGTAGCAAGAGGGAAACGCAAACAATGTCGACACCAACCTGAAAGAAACTGTAAAGATGAGCAACTGGGGAGACAAGGAATTGCGCGCCCTCCTTGCCTTTGCAAATGAAGAAGCCATTAACCGTCAAATGACGGTAATGGTGAATGACGGGCCAACTTATGCGAGAATCGCTGAAGGACTGACCAGCCGCGGCTTCCCTCGGCGCGAGGTACAAGACGTCACTGTTTATGTCACATGCTGACACGACTGATTGGGCTTTCCTGCAAATTTGCAAAGTTCCTATTTAAAAAAGGGCTTTGCCACAAGGCCCATAGTGGTAAAATCTACCTCTCTCACCAAAACATACCAGAAGTGTCATTTTTTAGGTGTGAATGCCCACACTGTAACTCCTCAATGTCTTGAGGCTCAGTTCTGATTTTTAAAGGGTAATTTCTTTTATAATCAGACTGTTTTCTTGTGATCATGACTGAATTATCTCATAATTGTGTCATTCACTCTTGGTTTTTCATTTCTTGCTTAACTTAACTCTCATGCATAGGCTTTTGGTTTTGGTCAAATTGGAAAAAATTTAAGTGTTTTGCTGTTTATATCACAGACTGTTGAACAATATAGATGTAGTGTCTATTCCATCATAGATGTCTGTTTAAAGAGACTGGAGTTTGGGTTTATCATTTGTTGCCATATTTGTTAGTTAAAACACAAAAGCCAGGGACATATTCATGTTTTTCTGCAACATAGCATTTAAACAGAAGAAACAACTGTCTCACTAGTGCTTTGAGAAATCCCAATGGAGGTTTCTTGTTCCGTCATTGCTCATTGTCTGGATTTTTAATCTGTATGAAATTTGTTTTGCATCTCTTGCAGCTATGAATGTGACTGTAGTGAAACAGGATTCCAGGGTGACTACTGTGAAGTGGACATCCCTGAGTGTGCCTCTGATCCCTGTCAGCATGGTTCCTCATGCTTAGAGGGAGTCAAAGGATACGATTGTCTCTGCTGGCCAGGTACTAGAATACATGATGCACATCAAACATACTAACTAACACAAGGACACGCAAAGATTGTGAATGGAGCTCACTGTCAATATGAATATGAGCCCAGAGCAATTCTAGCTGTAGGTTTTTACTAAACTACAATGAGATACATTGGCTTCCCACTGAGATGCCACACTGCCTATAGAGGAAAAACGTATCTGGCCCGCAACTAACACACTTAATAAAGGTACACAATCTTTTTGTTATGTCTCTGTGTGGGCAAAAGCCATAGCTGGAGTCATTTTGTTTTGGGGTCTTTCGTCAGTCCGACTTACCATCCGTACATCTGTCCCGTTCTCGAGAACACAATATCTTACGAATGCCTTGAGGACACCTCTTCAAACGTGGCACAGATGTTCACTTGAACTTCAACAATTAACTGATTAGAGTTTGGTGGGTAAGGATCAAAGGTCAAGGTCACTGTGATCTTGGCCGTAAGTCAGGAATTCATATGCTGACTATGACAAAATTTCACATAAATGTCCAATAAGATATAATGATGAAGTGATCACACTTTAAATCCAAAAGGTCAAATATACTGTGACATCATTATGTTCTGCAAAAGCACTTTTTTATATCTCAGGAACAGAGGGGGAGACATTTGGTCAGATATTGAATTGGTGACTCTAATCTCGGGTGCCCACCTTGAAACTGTGCTGATTGTATAGATCTTCTGTGCTGCTGGGAGGAAGGTTTGTGTGAAGCATCCATGTGACATGGATGTAAACTGTAAGTGCAACTTGTCAGAGTGCAGAAACATACAATCACAAGGTGGTATTTTAAGCATTTTGGTTGTTGAATTGAATTGTTGGATTTATGTCAAAGAGGACACATGGAACTGCATTTATTCACTGTAACAGTACCAGTTAGTATTTTGCTAAGACACAAAATCTTAAAACCACTAACAAGAAAACAAAATTTTTAGTTTTAGTGGTTATTTACAGGGCAGCACGGTGGTATGGTAGTTAGCACTGTCGCCTCACAGCAAGAGGGCTCCTGGTTCAATCCCGGGTGGGGGAGCCCTTCTGTGCGGAGTTTGCATGTTCTCCCTGTGTCAGCGTGGGTTCTCTCCGGGTACTCCGGCTTCCTCCCATAGTCCAAAGACATGCAGATTCGGGATAGGTTAATTGGTGACTCTAAATTGTCCATAGGTGTGAATGTGAGTGTGAATGGTTGTCTCTATGTGTCAGCCCTGCGATAGTCTGGCGACCTGTCCAGGGTGTACCCCGCTTGTCGCCCAATGTCAGCTGGGATAGGCTCCAGCCCCCCGCGACCCTCAAGAGGAGAAGCGGTTAGTAATGCAGTAACATGTAGTCTGTAAGAATCAACAAGAGTCTGGAGTCATGTTACCAGCACTGTTTGTCATTTGTTCATGCACGCTAACACACTTACAGTTATAATGTTAACAATGTCAATACTGAACAGGTGACATTTACCATGGTCACTATTTTAGTTTGGTGTTTTAGCATGCTAATTTTGCAGGTAATCGGTTATACACCAAAGGATTGGACAATCTGAAATTTTGATCTAATGATGAAAAGTCAGATGATCACCAAAGTTAACAATTCATCCTGAATGGGACATAAATGTCTCTATCAAAATTCATGGTAATCCATCTGATAGTTAGTGAGATATTTCAGTCTGGACCACAGTGGTGGACCAACTGACCTTGCCAATAGGTTAGCATGGCCATAAACAAAAACAGCCTAATGTAACAGCTATAACATCATTATAAATTCAGTTATAAGTGAATGAAAATTCTCTGATCCATCTTTATTCTATTTAAAATGTCGGAAATGGATGAACTTGTGGCTGAGAGGGAAGAAAGTTACTTTTGTGATATCATTAATATGCTTTTCTGATGTAAGTGAGGAACTGAAGGTTATTTGGTACTTATTTTTTTGGTAATGTGTCCCAACAGCAAAGTACTCTTTCTTACAATTTGTTTCTGATCTAAGAAGACATGTGTGGAACACTTCATATGTAGTAGTTTCAGTTTGAATATACCAGATCAAACGACATTTTCTGTTTTTACTTTTCTCTAGGTTATGAAGGACCAAACTGTGAGATTGATATAGATGAGTGTGCTAAGCAGCCATGTGAGAATGGTGGGGAGTGTTTTGAGCGTTCAGATCCATCTCACTGGGAGCTGGACTGGGAGCTCAGCTTCGCAGATGCAGCTGGATATATCTGCCAGTGTCAGCAAGGGTTTGCAGGCTAGTAAAACTAAAGAAAGCAATCAGTAATTATCTCAGTTCTCACACGTTTTTCAATCATCTGACAATCATTTCATGTCTTTCACATTACAGGAGAGAACTGCTCTGTCAACATTAATGAGTGTGAGTCTGAACCATGCCAGAATGGAGGCACTTGTGAGGATAAGATCAACGGCTACACCTGTACATGCTCAGTTGGATTTCTAGGTGAGTCTTGGACCTTGGTAAAAAATGAACACAACTATCTGCATGTTAAATTTATAAAAGAACATTTAACATTTTATGATATTTACCAAACAACAAAAGCTGGGAATTAAACTAAAAGCAAACCCAGATAATAGAAAGGAAATGATCAAATTAGTTCATAGTTAATGGACAAACATCAAATGAGCAGACTATGACAAACTCAAGACTTGTTTTACTATCTGAAATCCAGTTGATCTGTTGATGGGAAACTTGTGCTGTGCAGTCAAACACAATCTCTGTTGACTTTCAATTTCCTGTGGGGATTGCAAAGGAGCCAGGGATCAGTCCACAGTTATGGGATGGCCTGCTCTACCACCTCAGCTACCCCCTGCAATGTAATCACAATGCAGGAGTGTGTAGAAATTGTTACAAGGAACGCACATGAGTAAAAACAGTCGGTTTTCTGGCGAACGAGTACTATACTTTATTCGAAACATAATTCTACTCTTTACGCAAATATATTTTAAGCCGGTAATCTACTTTTTACTTTGCAGCATTTGCCATTTATACCTTTGTTACAACTGGTAGAATAACTAATGGATGCGTTCATAAATCTAATCTGATGCTCTTCACTTAAATGAGAGTGCTTTTGTTCAAAGAAATAGAGCATTAAATGTCTATGTTAATTAACAGTTAAATCACATGGCATAATATTCCATCAGTGCTCCAAATTCTGGTATAGCTTGTGCCAGAGTGTGCCCATCACATTAAGAGTTGTGGTTACAAATTTTGCACTGTAAAGATAGAAAATATTTCCACAAATAACATTTAAATTAAATTATGAATTGCTGTCAAAAGGGGACCGAGGAAGGAAAGGAGCCTGGATATTTCACTGCAAACCTCCTGGTGTGCTCATATGACATCAGCTGATGTTGCAACGTGATCAAGCAGTTAACTCATCAGAGTCACATATACCATAAAAACATCTATTACACTGGCTGCACAATCATACAGATACATGTGCATCGTACAAAGTAGCTGGCCTGTAGTACATTTGTTAGTCATGTAATGTAACATCATGTGACATGTATCACATATCTCACGGGACGTACGTCAGTAGCGTGGTATGCTACACACACTAACACATTATGTTGCTATTAAAATGACTAGGATGACCTTTGGTTTACCTCGGCACATGAATAGCAGCCTCCCCACAGAAAGTCTGGAGTTTGTCCGACCCATCACCCTCCACTCTCTCTCCGACACACCCTTACGGACTTTCTGTCTTTATACTATGCCATCTGCTCAGAGCGCCAAAAAATGACACCATCCAGTGCATCTCATACCGCCCCACAGGGGTGCTTTGGTGTATTGGTAGTATCTGATGACGAGGACCAGTGACCAAGTGCTAGTATCAAAAAACAAAAACAAAACAACAACAAAAGTGTTGTAGTGCTGTTTTTTTCATTATTCACTGGCCTGGACATCCTAAAAAATATCAAAATGCGAAGTTACTTGTGCCTTGAGTAATTTAATAACCTGGTACTTTTTGACTTATACTTAAGGAGATTTCTCAAATGATAATTTTCACTTTATTTTAGTCAATTTTTATAAGAGTAATTGTACTTTTACTTGAGTATTGACCTTCAGTGCTCTACCCACCACTGTCACAGTGCTCCCAGTTTAAGTCCAGTTGGGGTCCTTTGTTGCAGTAACCCAATACAGTTAAGGTGCACAGAAAAAGCAAGAGCACCAAATGTATATCAATCCACTGCTGAAAACAGTCCCCCTCAAATGCACTATTTTCTTCTGTTTGAGCAACTTTTAATAAAAACTACAATGACCAGCAGTTTCAGGAAATAACTTATTAGCTTTGTTAAATTAAATGTTTAAAATTCAATTTAGTACCGTATATTTATGAGGCTTTTTAAATGTTCCTTTTGAAGACTTACATCCTTATGAAGGTAGATTTGTGTCTTTATTATTCAATCAAAAAAAAAGTTGCTTTAATCCCAAAAAATATTTTCAATTAAAAAAAAAGTTGCTTTAATCCCAAAAAATATTTTCAATTAAAAAAAACTTCACTTCAATGGAAAAAAAAAAAATTCAATCAAAGAAAAACAGTGTTTGAATGCAAAAAAAAATTGAGACCCAAAAAATTGCATTTGAACACTTTTTTTCTTTAATTGAAATAGTGCACCTTAACTGTATTGGGTTACTGCAACAAAGGACCCCAACTGGACTTAAACTGGGAGCACTGTGACAGTGGTGGGTAGAGCACTGAAGGTCAATACTCAAGTAAAAGTACAATTACTCTTATAAAAATTGACTAAAATAAAGTGAAAATTATCAGTCTCAATTTTTTTTTTGCATTCAAACACTGTTTTTCTTTGATTGAATTTTTTTTTTTCCATTGAAGTGAAGTTTTTTTTAATTGAAAATATTTTTTGGGATTAAAGCAACTTTTTTTTTAATTGAAAATATTTTTTGGGATTAAAGCAACTTTTTTTTTGATTGAATAATAAAGACACAAATCTACCTTCATACCATCCTCAGTAGGAACCAGTGGGCCTAAAAGTGAGAGCCACAGACAGGGCAGGGAAGTCACATGGGATTTGTTGACATTAAGAAAAATAAGGGGGGAACACATCATCCTTCCCTTCTTTTCCAGTTCATTTCTAATACCTTCCAGCCGTCTGCCACCATCATATTTAACCCTTGGTGTTGCCTCCCTCCAGGTGAGCTGTGTGAAGTGAACATAGATGAATGTGAGAGTCAGCCCTGTCAGAATGGTGGCTGGTGTGAAGACGGCAGGGCATCCTACACCTGCCACTGTCCTGAGGTGGAGCCAGGTGAACTTCCGTGGGGAGGTTATCACTGCAATGTGAAGCTCTACGGCTGTGTGGATCATGAATGCCAGAATGGAGCCACCTGCCACCCGTGGCTGGAGGATGGAGAACACGGTCACACATGCTTGTGCCCTCATGGCTTCTATGACAAGCAGTGCTCCACAAGAACAACATTCTCCTTCTCCACTCCTGGATTCATTCACATCCAAGTTGTTCTAGAAGAAAGGGCCCGGAGGGAAGTTGAGCACCCTGTTCACCGTGGTTTTGGGGCACAGCTACGCTTCCGGACAACTTTACCCAATTTGTTGCTCTTCTACAGAGGGGATGTGGACAATCACCTCATCTTGGAGATTGTGAATGGTGGTCTTCATGCAAAAGCCTTTTCTGAGGAGTCTGAACTGGATGTAACATTTCCGGGTTTGGTTAGTGATGGAGACTGGCGGGATGCACATGTGTTTGTAAGTAATGAAGGCCTGGTTTTGATTCTGAAAGGCCCTGGCTGTGACAGGGATGGATGCAGAGTTACAGATGGTGGTGCTGATGAACCACCTTTCCAGCACACTGAAGCCTTCACTCAGATTTATGTAGGTGGAGCACCAGAAGAACTTTTAGAGTACTCTTTAAGTGGTACAAACTTCATTGGATGTATGGAAGACCTGATGATCGACTCTGAGCCAATCCTACCACAAACACTTCCAGAGGATCAAGGCCATGAGCTGGGATGCAGTAAGACTGAATGGTGTAAGCCTGACCCCTGCTATGGACATGGACGCTGTGTGGACCTTTGGACCAGCTATCAGTGTGACTGCTACCGTCCTTTCCATAGTGAGAGCTGCTCTGAAGGTATGGTACGCACTTTTAGCACCAGCAAGTTAGAAAAGCTTTAACCACAGTGTAAACATACTCGGTTACAAGCTGAAGTCCTAGATTCAAAATATTACCTAAATACAAAGGTTTTATAGGAAACAGCGCTGCCATTGTGTGTATTTTGAAAAATGGTTGGAGTGAGAATTTGTTGTCTTATATGTCTTTGGTTTGTTAATAAAGTATTAAGGCTCCATGTCTACCAAATATATATCTATATATCTATATATATATATATACACACATATATATATTATGGGGTGCCGTTTGTAAAGTTGGTCATGCTGAAAGTAACAGCAACATTTTGTCACATTTAGCTTAAAATCATGTTTTAAAAAGTGGTGTGAATTTTTGAAAGTCACTTTTTAGCACATTTAACACAATATTTGTTTACTTTGAAAATGTATTAAATAATTAAATCTAAATCTAAATGTTAAATCTAAATGTTTAATCTAAAAGTTAAATCTAAATCTAAAAGTAAATCTAAATCTAAAAGTTAAATCTAAATGTTACGCCTAAATGTTAAATCTAAATCTAAATCTAAATATTAAATCTAAATGTTTAATCTAAAAGTTAAATCTAAATCTAAAAGTTAAATCTAAATCTAAAAGTTAAATCTAAATGTTACGCCTAAATGTTAAATCTAAATCTAAATCTAAATGTTAAATCTAAATGTTTTGGGTGAAACTAAATATTTAACTAATATGCAAATTCAAGATGCCGACAACCGGAAGTACCAAAATAAAAGCTCGAGGAGGTCAAAGTCTGTTTATAGTGTCAAATAACGAATAAACAACAATCTTTTCTGGCCTGTGGTGGCACTGGCTCTGTGGTGGTTGCCGAAAATGTGCGAATGGCCGCCAAAGCGGCTCTCCCGATGTTTTCGGCTAACGCTGATTCGACATACCTGTCAAGTTTTGGATTTGAAAATAAGGGAAATTTTCCGCACGCTCACTGCGAGCCATCCCACCACCCCAACCAAGCTCGAGTATCCCTTACATTTTAAGACAGGTGTACAAGATATCTAGAAACAACTTGTCAACCGCTTACTAACTACAATTAGGCCAACCTTTGTTGACATTGAAATGCTGTGAACAATCCTACGTTATAATACAGCCTAAATGAAAACACAAAAGGGTATATGAAGCACATTTGTTTATTTTTTATAAAACGGGTGCTTCCCATCCTTAAATGTGATTGGCTGAGCCATGTTCCACGCCGTTGTAAAATCAGTGTAACCCACTGGTAGACCGCAGCGTCTGTGTTGCTTGGCAACCATTCTGTCCACTCGATCTTGCTTGGTGGAAGAATGAATAGTTCTCAGTTTTATTTTTGCATTATTACCAATAAATTGTTGATTTTTTTTTTCCTGTGTGTTTATTTTATGGGCTATATGTAGGGTAACCATTTTATAAAAGCAATAAGCCCCTTGAAGCCGTGAGTTACAGTGATTTTACAATGGCTGAGGGGCACTAGAACGCTTGTTCCCGTTGTCGGCACTAACCTCGCGACATCTGCCACCCAGGCTACTGCAGGTGGCAGTTCTCGCGAGGCTAGTGACAGAGTTCAGGTTGGAGAGGCAGAGGAATGTTTTTTTTTTATTATAATACGGGACATTTACGGGAGAAGATGATGGGAAAGAGGGGTAAAATACGGTAGTTTCCCGGCCAAAACCGGAGACTTGACAGCTATGCGATTCGGCCATGCCAGCAGGGGATGTATGACCAACAGCAGACTGCACCGGGTGGAGGCAGGCAGGGGTAGATCAGTCAAAGTGCGCCCCCTTGTGACTGACTGTAGTGGCTACAGGTTATAAGTCCCGCAAAAAAGTGACACTAAAAACTCAAGGTACTCGTAAAATATAGTTTCTCCAAACGGATTTGTTATTTTGGGTAGTTATTATCACTGTAATCTATGTCCAAGAGTCAGTTTCTCCACAAAAGATAGCTGTTTTTTCGTTATTTGACACTATATACAGACTTTGACCTCCTCGAGCTTTTATTTTGGTACTTCCAGTTGCCGGCATCTTGAATTTGCATATTAGTTAAATATTTAGTTTCACCCAAAACATTTAGATTTAACATTTAGATTTAACATTTAGATTTAGATTTAACTTTTAGATGAAACATTTAGATTTAATATTTGGATTTAGATTTAGATTTAACATTTGGGCGTAACATTTAGATTTAATTATTTAATAAATTTTCAAAGTTAACACATATTGTGTTAAATGTGCTAAAAAGTGACTTTCAAAAATTCACACCACTTTTTAAAACATGATTTTAAGCTAAATGTGACAAAATGTTGCTGTTATTTTCAGCATGACCAACTTTACAAACGGCACACCATAATATATAGATAGATATATAGATATAGATCTATATCTATATATAGATATATATCTATCTGTCTATATCTATACATAGATCTATAGATATCTATCTAGAGATAGATAGATAGATAGATAGATAGATAGATAGATAGATAGATAGATAGATAGACTAACTGAAGAGCTGAAGTGACGGTGACAAGCTCAGTGTTTTAATGCAAAGTAGAACATTTTTTGACTCTCAGCACTCACAAGAAAAATGTCCAACCAACAGCGCTCAGCACAAAATTCACACCTCACACCACAATGCGCTGCTAGTGTTTGTAGTGCAGCGGCACTCCCATTGCAAAGCATTAAAAAAAATGAGTTGGCCGCATAAAAAACACTGCCCCTAGAACGAAAGAAGCATTTTTATGTTGTAGTTAGACACCTTCTCAGAACTGTGTGGGTGAGCACAAATACTGACTGACATCAATGACATCGATTGACATTGTTAGGGTGGTCAACTTGCTCCCCTCATCATTCATATAAGATCTTAGCCAAGTTACTGTTAAAACTGGTGAACCAGGAGAGAATGGATACAAACGCACGACTCAAGAGGCAGTTCAGGTAAGTAAATAGTCTTTACTGGTCAAAAGAGAGGTCTGGTACACACAGGACGATCAGTCGAGGCAAACAAATCCAAAAGGGACAAGGCAGAGGCAGAGTCAAAAAACAGGCTAAGTCCAAAATACCAAGAAAGAGAACAAAAGGCTGGAACGTTAGACGCACGAGGAGCTAAGACGAACTGGCACAGAGAGGAAACAAGACACACACTAAATACTGTAGTGAGGGGAAGGATAACAAGGCACAGGTGAGGCTAATCAGGGCGGGACTGAAAATCAGACACAGGTGAAGTCCTCAAAAGGGAGGGAAAACACACAGGGGCAGGAAGTGAAGTGATCTGAAATGAGAGGAGATGTGAGTTTCAAACTAAAACAGGAAACAACATGAATGAATGAATGAGTAAAAACACAACCTAAGAAACTTGAGCTGTGACAGTTACATAAATGAAGTGATGAAGAAAAACTATCAAGTAAAACGCCTTTCAAGATAAGTCAAGTTGCAAACAGGAAGCCAGTGAGGGATCAGAACGGAGGAACATGCATATTTAAATTATTTTTTTTCTTTGAAATTGTACTTAAAACCCTTATGGCTAAACTTGACAATCTATGTATGACAAAAAATTGTCATTTTGTGAGTGATGGCATCTCCTATCCTCTCTATACCAGAACCAAAAAACAAAAGCAAAATACAGTTGGCTGCAGCACTAACTGTAAGTTCTTTTTACTATTGCAAAAATAATCAGTTATTTCCCCTTTGACACCCACCTGCAGAAAAGTGTTGCTTTCTACAGGCTTGTGGGATGAAAAACTGTTAAGTTGCAGTGGCATTCTTCACACTGACATCTTATTATTAACTGTCTTAGTCCTTTTTTTTTTTTGTTTAATCCAAACTTCCAATTCTCTCCTGTCAGAATACCCTTCATGGACATACAGCCATGAGGACACAGTGAGTTTCAGCGCATATGATGTAGGTAAAAGCTACGGGAGCAACTTCAACGTGTCCTTCTTCCTGAGGTCATTGAAGCCAGATGGACTGCTGTTCCAGCTGAGGAGACCCACAGAGGAAGAGGGTGGAGAGGTCTACTTCTCCATCTACCTGGGGATGGGGAGGGTATTTGTTAGCTCTCTGCCCAACAGTGCCCCACTGACAGCTCCCATATTTGTCACTACTAGCGAGAAGCAGCTTCTACAGGTGGAAGTCCAACACAGACAGGTGACCTTTGAGCATGCAGGCCTTCGCTATGGAATAGGAGAGATCCCTGGGGTGAATGTTTACAGCGGGGACCAGGCCTATGTAGGAGGACTTCCAAGAGACTGGGACTCTGACATGTGGGGAGGGCATTACAAAGGTTGCCTGCAGGACTTCCGCTTGGACTCAGTTCATCTAGATGTGGATGCCTGGAACAGCTCGGATGAGGAAGAAGTGTATTTACCAAATGATGCTGAAAATGTAAAAAAGGGCTGCATCAGTGATGATACCTGCAAGGTAGAACACAATGCCTTATTCTGCTTTGTTCCCTACAGTAGTACTGTCACAACTGGTAACAAGTGTGACATAGTTGCTGTTCATTGGACCAACATGTCCATTTTGAGAATCTTTATACAACACATTTTACTGCTTCCAATTATGACACATAAAGTGATGATAGGAAAGTGATGATGGGAATTGCTGTAGGTTTATGAGAAAAAGATGCATTCTCTGCAGAGAGACTGTCAAGGTGAGGACCCTAAGAGGACTTTCATATCGCTTGGAAGGGCCTTGCAGTTTTTTTAATGTAATATAGACTTGAGCTTCTGTCCACACTGTAACCACACTGTATTTCATACAGACCCTTACATCGCACTGAAATTACAGTGCCTCACAGTCATAATTCATAATTCAGAACAAGAACACCACAAAAAATACAATTACCTCAAAATAAAATATAATATAATGTAAAAGCCGTAAAATGTTTGTAAAAAAAAAAAAAAAAAAAAAAAAAAGCTGTGAAATTGTGCCTACAGAGCTGTGTCCTGAAAAGGCCTTAAAGCGAGAATGCTCAACCTGCAACTTTCTAAATTCAAGCTAACCTTTGAAGCATTCCTGGACATACTCAGAGGAGCATTTCAGACCTTGAGAACTTGTTGTAATGCATTCACTCACTGAAATATAGACATTAGCAGCCACCTAAATTGGACAGAAAATTTAACCTTTAACAGTTTTGGATATGTGTTATAAGGTATCATAGCTAACAGTTTGAAACTTAACAGTTTAACAATTTAAGAACTGTTGTTAAGATTATTTGCTGTTCCTTGTCACTGGATTGTCTCATCTGTATGCTTCTCTTCAGGTGAAGCCTTGTCAAAATGGAGGAGAATGCACCATCACATTCAACGATTTTACATGTTCCTGTCCAGAGGAATACACCGGAAAGACCTGTGAAACACGTGTGTGGTGTGTTAGTGATCCTTGTGTCAATGGCGGCCTTTGTGTGGACCTTCCTAATGGATATGAATGTGAGAAGAGCTTAATCATTTTCTATCTGTAGCTAATTAGACATTAGTTGTATTCTGTGGGAAATACCAGTGTATCCATTTGTTGTCTTGACTCTGACCATGGCCTAATGACTTGTGAAGATTTTCTTACTATATAAGCAGCATGCAAATATTAGTTATTAATAGTAATAACATTTTGGACATTTTTTCAGGGTTTACTGTTTTCCTATGATTAAAATGATTATTTACTCTTCTGTATGCTTTAGAGTATTTGGTGATATTTTTAGTAGACCATCAATTCCTCTTACGAGCACACTCCCTCTGAAACACAGTGTCAACTATATTTAGGGTCCGGGCTGCTAAGCAGCCAAGGACCCTATTGTAATCGGAAGAATTATTTCTTTCTTTCTTTCTTTCTTTCTTTCTTCTTCCGAGGAAATCATACTTCCCATGGGCAAAAACTCACCAAACTTTACAGAAATGTCCGACCCCATGCCAGATTTACTCAACTCCAAGGACATGTGCCACCCCCTCCTGGGGGGGCACAATAAACGTTTAAATTTAAAAACTTTAAAAATTCCTACCAAACCAACGATACATGCTACACTTTTGAAACTTCACCACAATGTAGCCCCAGTACTGCAGAAACTTTTGTCCATTTAGACTCATTACAAATTATGAAGTCCATCACTCTGTTTTTTTCAAAAACTGTAAAACTTATAAAACGTATCTCCTCCCACAATTTTTGCTCAATTGTCACCAAACTTGCTAGAGAGCATCTCCAGACTGTCCTCCACAAAACTTGTTTCTCGGATTTTTGATTTATCAAAAATTGAGCCCACAGTGCATGAAAACGTTTAACTGTAAACACTACTGTAAACATATACCATCCAATTCTTGCTAAATACATTTTCAATCTTCCTGAAAAAAATGGACAATATTTTGGAGTCGTGGTTGATAAAGTTTGGCAATTATCAGAATTTTATCTCCAAAACTGAATTTTCTAGAACATTTTGAATTCTGCTCTCATGGGAACAACTGGAGTCAATGTAAAAGTGGCATTTTTAAACATCACATTTTCTCTTGTGAAGCAAAACACTTATCATTAAAAACAAATCACCAACATGTCCATGCTGTCTAGATGCAATTTATGTATTGTCAGATTTTTGTTTAGATAATAGAATTTGTGACATTTTGACTATTTTTGAAATCTGCCACAACAACTGCAGCCCGGTTGGTGACTTCCTGAGTCTATTTGAGAAGCCACACACCAGGTGTCACTTCCAGACAATTAGCTCAGTGAGTTAGGAGCTGGATCACAGTACCAAGGACTCTGGGTTCAAGACCCAACAAAACTAGAAAGAGTCTTTGAGAAACAAATGTATAAAATTTTAGAGTCATGGTAGATGATGTTTGACGAATACATATCAGAATCAATGCAAGAATGGTATTTTAAACAACAGTTATTTACTTATGAAGCAAATCAATCATTCTTAAAAACAAAACATGGAGGCGGTGTTTAGCTCAGTTGGTAGAGCAGCCGCTCCATGAAAGAAAATACAGCCGTCAATGCAGGCGGCTGCAGATTGAATCCTGCGTTGGAAGGCCCTTTCCTGTGTGTCATCCCCCTCTCTGTCTCTCCATTTCCTGACTCTCACAATGCTCACTTTCCATTAAAAGCAAAAATATATATATAAAAAAAAATACCAACATCTCAATGCTGTCTAGATGCAATGTGTATATTTTCAGAACAACTGCAGTCACTTTAAGAGTGGTATTTTTAAATCAGATTTTCTCTTGTGAAGTAAAGCACTTATTGTTAAAAACAAATCACCAACATCTATTTATTTATTATTTATTATTGTGTAGTGATTTCCACTGATACAAAAGTGTACTTTGCAAATTTATTCCAATATTCAACCACTTTTACTTTTCAGTTGCTGCAATACAATTTCCAGATGATGCAACCTGCAAAATGCAGATTGTAATATCAGCTTCCTTGATGTCTTCTTATTCTTCTGCTTGTTGCTCAGAATTGCCTAAAAATGTCCGGACCCGACCCATCGCTGCGCAGCAGCTATAATTCCAGTTTTAATCACAGTGGGTATGTGGGAGTGTATGACCATTTTTATAGAGGTAGCCTAAGGTTAATACTGCATGCCCTGGCAGGGAAGGTAATTCTGTTGCATGGAGCTATTGAGGGCCTTGTATTGATGGTGTGAGTACTGGTCACATTGTAATTTAACAAGTAGTAATTCTAGGGTGGTGTTGCACTCAATGGTCCACCGGTTGAATGCTGACCTGCACTCTGATGATTTTCACTGATTTTTTGTATAAAAAGTCATGGGTAGAAATTAACGCAACTGAGAAGTTGATCCAATTATATAACCATAACAACCAGGTTTCAACCCTCTTACCTCAGAGAAACACTTCAGAGTCACTAGCCCTTTTTTATACAGAGATTGCACTATAGAGCCACTACAAAACCCCTGCTTCATGTGTCTTTTGCATTTTCACACAGAACCAAATAACAGCGGCATCATTCTGCTCCAGTGTGTGATTATAGACTACATTCCAGCATCTCACAATCAACGTCACAACCCTGCTGCCCATGATCCCGTCCTGCCTGACTGATGGTTTATGAAGGCACTTAGTGCTTCTCAAAGCTGCTAACGGCGTGATATTCCCGCCTGGAACAGGCAGTGTAAAAGGGACTTTGACTTTCATCAAACAGAAGGATTACACCGGGGAGAAAGTGTGACGTTGCTGTTTGATGACACTCAAAGCAACACCCAACTAAACTTCAGAAATTCTTAAAGATTCAATAAGGAGGCAACATATGTAAAAACAAAACTGAAAGAACCACTAAATCACAAATATTTCTAGTAAAATACTTATTTTCTCTAGTAGCTTTGACCAGCAGGCAATATTTTGTGTTTCGGCATCATGTAGTTGTGCTGTAGAGAGCTCCAACTGCACAATGTCCCAGTATGAGCGAAGCCATTCTCTCACTGACAGTAGTATGTTGTTGTTTCCAGCAACAAGCTACCATTTTTTAGCAGTTGTGAGACTAGCTAAAAAGAGGTGCCCATCATTTGTAGGTAGCTCGAAAGAGGAGGTTTCATTAGGGAGCAGACACTATGAGTGAGGGATGGCTTTTGTCATCTTCCCAAAATCTATTAACCTGTAGGTAGGCATTGCCAAACCATATGAAGATAAGAGCCAACAATAGAGGTTAGCTCTGAGGTTTTTTTTGCTGCAATCTCCGAGGTGTATGACAAGAGCTGTGATTAAATTTATGGTATATTATTTGATGGTTTTGGTTTCTGGATGACAGGGATATATTTGACCATTATATGTGCCAGTTTAGACCTGAGGAGGCACTAGTATCACTCTTCCATAGTCTGTTAAGGGGCAAAGGCTTATATGAAGCTTTACTTATAAATTTACAAAGGTCTGAGACAATACTTTTGTAATTTTTGTCTTTAGTGCCAACTATGAAATGAAGGGGGTGAGTTTCTAAGTCAGTGTCAGGAAGTGTCTGGGAGGTTTTAAGACTTTTGTAGGTCTTAGAACTCATGGAGGCCTTGTTGCCCTATAATGTCTTGCAGAGTATGAACACCTTTATCACCCAACTGAAGAAAGAGAATTGGCTTCCCATCTATCAAAATATGATAGTTATGAAAAACTGGAGGTGGACAAAAGAATTTATTGAGAATCTTAGCAAATTGCTGCACTTTTTGCCAAACAGTGATGACGCATGATATAAGTGGCCCAAAGTCCCGTTTGACTTTCTTAAAGGATATGATGGAGTATATCCAATTTGGTAGGCTGTGTGGATATGTTAATTGTTCTTCAATGGGACACAGAGCAAAACACCATGAGTACCATTCAAAATTAGCGAAAGCGAAAACTTCTCACAGGTATTTTCCTCTGGTAAAGAAAATCCTTTTTGGCAATAAATCTTTGTAAATGCTGGACTCTCAGTTCATTTGGTCATCATCATCAGTTCAGTACTCTGGGTCAGAACATACTCTGAGTTGAGGTAGTTACCTGATTAAATGGCTATTGGCTCTGCAATGAACAAGTGCAAATCTAAATTGTCAGAGTGTTCCTTATGATAAATGAAATTAAAACAATGAAATAATAATACAAATATTTTTCCATGTTGACTGTTAGGTGTCTACAATGCCACGTTTGAGAACAACCCTGCGCACTACAGTGCTGGAGGCTCCCTGGCTGAACCTGTTTCTGACATATACATGGAGATGCGCACTCGTTCAGAGAACGCTGTGCTTCTGAGGGCCTCCTGGGGCTCTGACCTGTTGATGGTGGGGCTGCTGGACTCTTCAGTGCGAGTGGAGATCCACATTGGCAACAGTGTCGAGACGCTGACCTTTACAGGAGTTCGTCGAGTGGCTGATGGTAACTGGCACCGTGTCAACATCTCAATGGCTGAGAAGGAGCAAAAAGCCTCTCCCTGGGTCATCACTGTGGATGGAATCACAGATGCCAGCAGCCTGCCGGAGCGTACAGGAAGCCTTCGCTTTGTCAATGAAAAAGGAGCCATGTTGGCTATTGCAGAGAGCTTTACTGGCTGCTTGGGTGCAGTGAGGGTTGGTAAAGTCTACCTCCCTTTTGTGGATGACTATAGGGCTCCGCAGCCATCTCAGTTCCACTTAGTTGGAAAACCAAAGATTCATCTGGGTTGTAGCAGCACCCCTGTTTGTGAATCAGATCCTTGTCTAAATGGAGCCACTTGTGAAGACATCTTTAATAAATTCCTCTGTGTCTGTGACCTGGGTTGGGAAGGGGAACTGTGTGAGATAGACACTAATGACTGTGCATCTCAGCCCTGTGTTCACGGAAGCTGTAAGGACTACTTAGCTGGTTTTGAGTGCCACTGTCATCCTGGATATGCTGGTACACTCTGTGATGAGGATCTAGATGAGTGTGAGCATCATGCCTGTGAACATGGAGGCACCTGTCAGGATGGACCCAACATGTACACCTGTATTTGCCCCAAGGGCTACAGTGGCCCTCTCTGCCAGTGAGTACTTACTCTCCCTCTATTTATTGGTTTTAACAGACAATGCTAACTGTTGTTTTAGCATACAGTGCCTACACAAAACAACATTTCATTCTTCATTCACTGGAGCAACATTTCAAATCTTTTCCTCCAGGTGGGACTATCCTCCAATACAGTGTGGTGAAGATATCCAGTGTGAAAATGATGGTGTCTGCAATGATGGGCTGTGGGGAGCTAACTGTACATGTGTGCCAGGATTTACAGGCAGCAGGTGAGCTTATTTTGAATTTAAAACTTGATTCGTATTATGCTCGTGCCAAAACCTCATGTATTAGAATGCAAAAGTTCTAAATGGTCACTTCACCCAAATTATTATTATTATTTGCTTTAATTTAATAGTGTGTCTAGCAATTCTCATGTTGATGTCTGTAATTATATTTTTCCAGGTTCTGATAAATCTTTCTGCAATTTCTGAGGATGCTTTCACACCTAACCTGTTCAGTTCATTTAAAATCACTCTGGTGCAGTTTATTTGTGGTGTGAAAGAAAACAAACCAACCACAGGCCTTTATGATAGCTACTATGTTATTTTAGCAACGGGCTAAACCAATAATAAATCCATATGTTGATTTATCCTAATGTATACATGTAACTTTGGTAACACATATGCACTTTAGTAAGGATATTTTCCCTTATTAAAAAGCTGTTAAAACTGCTATCATTGTATCTGACTGTATTTACTTTGTCAGTTCATTAAATCCATTAAAAAGTGTGTGACAGTCATCCCACAGTATTAAGCCCCAAACCATTGCTGTACAAGACACCTTCTTTTCATCCAGTCTTTGTGTTAGTCTTTAATTACAACATGCCATTGCTTTTCATTCTAATAATAGCTCACTAATAATGCTTACAATCAGTTATTTCTCTATGAGCTCTTTGTGAAGTGTTGCTGCATGAACTTCTGTCAGTTACCAGAACTGGATTTCCCACATGGGTCCTGATGATGCAGGATGACAAATGCCAAAACTGTCCAATCAGCAATTTAATTGTCAGTTGGTAGAACTTCATGTTTACTCTTATTAGTTTGTTTGCAAAAACTCAGTGTGAACAGGAACCGAAGCAAAGCTAAAATGCAACAATGCATCATTTTTTCCCCCTGGTGCGACCAAATGAACCAAACTACAGGTGTGAAAGCAACCCGATTTAATGCAATGTGGTTACTGGAATTTTGTTTCAAAGCAGTGTCAAAGACCTGTGGCATGGACTGCAGTGCCAACATTCCTACAGGCCTTAAGACCTTTTCACTCAAGACTTCCTGACATTTAACAGCTGTAATGGCACAAGTTTAATTAACAACATGAGAAAACATTTAACTTCCCACCATCCACGAGTGGCAGCATAGGGGCCAAGTATTCTGCTGCAGCTCACTGTGGTTTTTAATTAAGGCTCTAATGGCAAAATAAGCGTTAAGATATATCAGTGATGCAGCCTGTGAGAAACAGAAAACAGTCTTCTTCCTTCGTCTTGTAACTTTTGTCCTTAGTGATGTTGCCCAGCAGTCGTGCCTGAATAACAAAAAGCCATCACTTTAGTAGACAGCTGTAGACAGCACTGTGTGCTGTTCTAACGAGGGCTATACCCTAATAACAGATAGACCACTGGCATTCATAGTAGAATTCACTTATTCAATATGGACAAAAACATATAGACACGGGCGCATTTCAGCTAAAGAGCCATCATCAGCATGGCAAAATAACAGTGAATGGCAAGTGATATAAACACAGGTGAGGTTCAAACCACAATCAGGATAGAGAACACATGATTAAGTGAAAAAATCCATCTGTGTATGAATGACCTGCAAAATATTACCCTCTCACAAATAGGAGAAGTGTCCCTTATAATAAGGAGAACATGAGCAGCCGGAAGCACAGGCTGAGGTGTAAAAAAAATAGATGCCCAGGACTGGAAACAATAGTGAAAAACTATGAATAAGGAGCTACAGGATCCAGAGTCATAAATAAATGAATGAATGAATGCACATAAACAACCATAAATACAAGGAAATGGCATAATATCAATAAAGATAGTTTTTTTAAAGGAGCCATGAAACTTTCATAGAGACATGAAAAAACATCTAAAACTATCTCTTAGTATATAATATTTATGACCCTTACTGAGAAAAATGCAGAGATGTGTAAAGTACCAGAGACCCAGACTTGAGTAAAAGTGCAGATACTCTAAAATGACTCATAGAAGTTGAAGTCTTCTTTAAGCACCACACTCAAGTAGAAGTATTAAAGTATTCAATATATTTTGTACTTAAGTATTTAAAGTAGTCTATTTTAAAATGTACTCAAGTATTGAAAGTACAAGTACAAAGTATGAAGTTTTAATATGTTATGTAGTTAATAAAGAAAGCAGTCCAAAGTTTGAATATCATATTGTTTATGCAATATCTTCAAACGTTTAGCCTGAAGGACACTCAAACTTCCTTAGGCTATAGCAGCAATACAAGGCTGGGAATGTACAAGACGTAGTAGATGTACATGGAGTCTTAAATTCACTCTCTAAACAAACTCAGAAGGCCCAAAACAGAAGGGCTAACAACAGAATTTTGACAGCAAACCATCAGGATATTTAAACCAATTCAGCACCTTTAAAAGAAGGCGCTTACATCGCTTGTTAGACCAACTTGAGCTCTCAAAGCCCACGTACAAGTATTTCTGTTGTCAAAACAAAGCAAGTGATCAGAGCACCTTAAAACACTGAGCTCAGAAGGGTTCTGTCATCGCACCAAACCCGAAAGGCAGAGCGGGAGCAAACTGAATGCGATGTTGTGATAAAGCAGTTTGATCACTGCCAATGACAAGCCAGCTCCACCAAACCCGCTTGTAGTCAGTGGCAGAGCCATCTACTGCTCTGGCAGTGATACTGTAATGGTCCGTCAAAATATTTATAATTGTAAGGAGTGACAATGCTGCTCATAGAAAATGTATCGGAGTAAAAGTATTGAACTCATCAAAAATATGTAGTGAAGTAAAAGTGGAAGTAGGAGAAAAAAATAAGACTCCAGTAAAGTACAGATACAGCCTTTTAGTACTTAAGTATGGTAGTCCTACTTTGTTACTTTAAATCTCTTGAAAAATGCTACAAGAAATGAAGCTTATAAACTGTTGAAAATACTCCATGAAAAAGAGACTCCCAAAAAATCTTTCTCAGAAGAATTTCTGCAAAAGACAAAGATGGGGCAATAAAGCAAGAATGAAAAGTAATTTAGGAGCTATGTGGCACTTTCAATAAAATAACATGAAAAACACAAGTAATTTGGAAAAGTATCACAGTATCTAGGAAAAATATATCTGCAAAATACATATTAAAAACCTAAGAAGAATCTCACAAAAAACAAGGATAAGCAACATATAAGATTATAAGACCCCAATAAACAGTCCCAAAGTTATATTGAAAAATAAAGCAGAAATACAGACCATAGGAAAATATTAGGGGAAAGGGGAAAAAATACATGTGCAAAAGTGTCAAAGATAAACAGCATACTCAGAAGAAACTAATTAGAGACTACATGAGTGTGTCAATTAGTTAGGCCTTAGTTTTCACCACAAGGGTTATACTTTAACAACAGTTTTTACAAGGTTTTTCAAAGGGTAAGTTCACTCAAATGATTAAAAACACACATTTTATCTCTTGCCCTAACAGATACCACACCAGGGGTTTCTGTGTCTGATATTCAAATCAAAGTAGTCGCTCTAAAAAGTTTTCAGAGAAGTCTGCACGGGGATACTGCTTTTATAAAGACAGGTTGCTTTGAGCTGCACAAACTAAATTCCATTCACCTGCATTGACAAGTATTGTTATTGTTAATATTGTGAATATATATATCTATACATGTCAAAGTTAACGCGTTAATCTCCGCAATTAATGTCAACGCAATTAACGTGTTAAAGACAACATCTAACACACATGTTGGTGTCAGTCCATGATCCTTTTCTCTCTCTGTGTAGCCTACATTGATAACAAATAGGCTACTTTTGCTTAGCCAATGACAATGGTTTACTGAATTCACTGACTTTTACAAACTATTGACATTAAACAAGAGCATTTGAATACCTTTTTTGATTTTATATAATAATTCCATGATGTCATATTCCAACATGTTATTGCAAATCGATGACATAAAGATGAAATTATTTGTGATTAAGCAAAGGATTTTTTGTTTTTTTTACTTTTAGACAGTACTTAACTTTAGAAGGAAATTAATCGCGATTAATGGATTTTAAAATATGAGGTTAATTTGTTTTGTTTTTTTTGTAATCTATTGACAGCCCTAATATATATATATATATATTTATATATATATATATATACATATATATATATATATATATATATATATATACACACACATATATATATATATATACACATATATATATATATACATATATATATATATACATATACATATATATATATATACATATGTGTATGTGTGTGTGTGTGTGTGTGTATGTATGTATATTTATATATTTATATATATATATATATATATGTATACATATGCAAATGCTTGACATAACACTTGAAACATAAATGTCATTAGAAATGTCCCTAGTGGCCTAAAATGTTTTGCCTCTCTATGCACCATCATGTGTTTTCTGTCTTGCAGGTGTGAATCGGAGATTGATGAGTGTCAGTCAAACCCCTGTCGAAATGGTGGTTCCTGTTTAGATCGATTCAACATGTTTGTGTGTGAATGTCCACCTGGCTACAGCGGTCCAATCTGTGATACCAATGTATGTTTGTTACATTTTTCTTCTTTAGTTTCATACATACAGGTCAAGAGATGTCCATTTTTCACTTGTTGCTGAATAGCATATCACAAACATCCAGTACCATCATTAGTATCTATGAAATGTTTAAGCAGATATGAATTGTCCACAAACTTCACATACATTTAATTTATATTTTCAGATGACTGAAGGACTACATCTTCACAATCTCTGCCCTCTGTGTTTTTGCAGAAACAAGCCCATAAACAAGGAATCCCCTGGCTGGTGGTAGCCATCCCGCTCCTCTGCTTCTGCGTGTTGATAATGATCATCGGCTTGACCTTTATGGTGCTCACAGCGAGGAAGAAGCGCCAGTCAGAGGGTGCATACAGCCCAAGCACTCAGGAGGTGGCTGGAGCTCGACTGGAGATGGACAGCATGCTCAAAGTCCCACCAGAGGAGAGACTCATCTGACACAAGGCTGAGGACAGATGGGTGTTCAAGGTGATCTGATCACCACAGGCAGGTGCACGCTGTGAGACTTTAAGACCCTCTGAACACCTGGGCTGAACTCAGTGGCGTATGTTGTAGGAAGCAGCCCCCTGCTGGTGGTGAATAGGTACTGACCCAGTGCTACCACTGTAAGCTACTTCATTTCATAAAATGTGTTCACCATCTAGGTGCTACGTTTCTGTCAAGGATATCTGAGGAAACAGCCCTAAGTACCTGTGTTGTAGAACTCTACACATTGCAGTTTCTATGACAGGGCCTTAGCCAGTTTTAAAGTTTCTCTAACTAGTGCATAGGGGACAGCTAAAGGGCTCTCTCTCCGGAATCACTGCATCACGACAGTTGGCCACCACAAGCACAAAAACTATGGAAAATGGCCTCTGCTGTTTCAATAGTCAAAGGATCATGGCACAGCTTGCTGCTGAAGACTGGGCTGTATTAGTAGGAAAGCATCATTAGAGGTTAGCAGTATCCAGCACAGCACAGCCAATACACAAGGCTGTTAGGCTGGAGTGATCAGAAAATGTAATTTTCCCAGTTTTACTTGTTTTGTGGGTCTTGGTGATGATTTAATTTGTGCACAAAAAAATGAAAACAGACTTGGTGCACAAATGATGACACACATGAAGCATGTGACTCAATTAAACACCACACAAGCTTCCACTGAAGAGATGGAAACATCCCACCCGGAAACTCTTTGAATTCATCTACATAATCTTGTTATGTCCTCCTCACCATCTGTTTATCTCAATGAACCCCTAATGTTCTCAGAACAGTGGCTGGTTGCAGCTCAGTCTTCCAACATCTGCTTAACTTAGACTGTTTTTACAACATACAAACCTGCATAATTTTCACAAGGTAGAAAGTAGGATTAAAAGCATCACATAAAGCTTTGTGCATTGGAATGTGGGATTGGAGACCAGCTTCATAGCCCTGGAATCTCAATAAAATACATAAAATGACTTCTGTAGTTTTCTCAGCTGTGAAGTTGGTGCTGCCGTCATGCTGTAAAGTGGGCTTTTTATTTCTGCATCAAATCAATGCTGTACCTACGCTGTAGCCTGACATGCATCTCCCCAGAAATTTAAAGGCTGATTTATACTTGTGCATCAGCTCTATGCAAAGCCTACACACGGGGCCTATCCTGTTGTGAGCATTTAAGTGTGTGTCACTCTGCAGTTACACCTCCAAAAGTTGGTGGTGTTTTTTTTTTGTGAAGTGCTGTTAAGTTTAGTTGATTCAAAACACACCTAAAACGCACATTAAATATGGCTTAATAGGGACAATGTCAGACACAAGCACATAAATCAGCTTCATTATACAGAGTCTCTCCATAGCTGCCCTCTTCCTCTGCAACACTCCCCAAATACATTCGAGACTGCACTGACCTCTCCCACTTCAAATCACTAATCAAAACACATCTTTTCAAAATGGCTTTTAATGTGTGAATGATGTTTTGTGTAATTTATTGTAGTCCAATTTATGATTTTTAACTAATGTTAAGTGTCTTAGAGTACCGTGAAAAGCGCTCTCTAAATAAAATGTATTATGAACACATTTTCCTCACAAATACAACACAAGCCTATGGCATTCTACATTTTACAGTTAGCTAGATTTCTGATTTCCTCCACTCATATGAGGCCAGGGGCAAAAACATTTCACAAAGGTGACATTACAAAATTTGGCTGCATTACAACTCACAAGGTTCACCAAGAAAACAACTGTCTTGTATTAAACAAGTTTTCTCAGTGCAAGCCTATGGCATTTTAGATTGTATAAATTAGCTTTGAATTTGAGTTTGATGGGATAATGGGGGTTGAGGGGAGGGATGAAAAGAGGGTTGTTTGTTGGGGGATGAACAGGACCCAAAAGATTGGTCAGGTCAGGGTCATGTATGATGGGATGATGGAGGAGGGGGTCAAAGGGGGTTGAGTTTGTGGGGATAGATGAAGTCATGGTGAGGCTGGAGCATTTATGAACCTGTGGGGTTTGAGACTCAAGGGGAGGGACACTTCTCGATAAGCTCCGTGGTGCGTAGTCCCCCAGAGTTCATATCCAGTTGTCAAATGTTTTTATCAGAGCACGTTGTTATACAGTTACATGTTTACAGCATACACATCTATGTGCGCAATGTACATCCATATAGACAAGTGAAATTAGGTCATAGTGCCCTCTTTTTGTTTTCTTGAAACAAATAACAATAATAAATAAAAGAACAGATATATAAGTAAGATACAAAATACAAATGAAGAAAAATAAAATAAAATGAAAACAAAAGTAAATCAAATAAAATAAATACCCCCCCCCCCCCCCCCCCCACCTTCATATCCAGGAGCATCTTGCTGTGAGGTAATGGTGCTAGCAGCTTAGCCACTTTGTGGCCTACTGAGAGGGAAGAGAGGAGAAGAACAGGGTTTGAGGGTGGAGGGTCATGAGAATTGAGACAAACAGAGGGGAAAGGGTTAGACACACCTATTTAGATCATGGCAGGTGATTGAACTGATGAGACACAGGCGATGAGACAATGACCAGCTAAAAATAGATCTTGATTACAAAAACTAAGACGAAATCTATGTTTCATTTTCATTCATGAGACGTGACGAAAATGGTGGACTATGGGACATTGAAAGCCGAAAATGGTGGACTATGGGACATTGAAAGCCGAAAATGGCCATGGCTGTAATTGTCTTCAAATGCCACATGAGCAACAGGCTGGTAAACTCCAGTAAATAGTCAGGACCAGGATGTTTCACTTGCCAGCAACAACACTACCACTGGATAGCATCAGCTGTTGGTGCGAGTTGTGAGCTGTAATTCAGCAGTAAATAATCAGCTGTGTGTCTGACTGTGGATGGTGGAGCTGCTGAATGGCAGTTAGCGCCGCTTTTTGGCCGCTGAATAGCAGCAGAGCAAGCAGCCACAGTCCATGTGTGTTGGAGGAAGCACAATACCGATGATAAAGACAGTTCTACATGGTATTCACTGTTACAAACTGGGGAAAATCCATACAAAAATGAACAAAACATCTAATGCATATTTTGAAAATAACTGTTTCCTTATTTTGTTAATGATCTCATTTTCCTGTTTCAGACTGTATTGTCAATATATTTATGTTTATTCTCTGTTTTAACTGAATTTGGGTTTAACTGAAGCCCTTCATGTGCACAAAGGGAGTGTCTGCTCATGTTTTTTGTTGGCCTCTTCAGTAGCGACATTGGTTATAAAAATTGTAAAATATTTTAAACCCCAGCAGATGAAGTCAAACTGTTTTTGATGATTCAAAGTTGTCAGTGCGTATATAAGACTTGTAGGATATAATGTTTAAATATTGCACCAAAGTAAGTTATAAAAGTAATAAAAAGACTTACCCTTAAGTGTCAGTTTGGGAGGAAAAACATTAAAGCACACTGTAATGTGATGTACAGTATTAGCTGGTTTAAACAATTCATGTAATGTAATGTTATTATTTAGTAGGTGTTTGCTTCACATGATGTCACCATTTTGTTGATTTTGATTTACAAAATCCAGGATGGTTTATTCACAATGTATTATATGCATGTAATAAAGTCAAAAGGTTTTGAAGTGTCAAACCCTCTGAACATCTATCTGTAGTCTGTTTACAGTCACAGGGGACTAGAGCCGAACCTTCTCTCTCTTCACCTGCATATTTTTGGACTGTGAAGGAAAAATGAAAGCATGTTTATTGTATCTGTTCTCCTGCGTCAGAAATATACAGAGGAGGACTAGGTCCAGATTAAGAAAAATATCTTAGGTTTCATAACATTACCAGGAAGTCACAGATTAAGGCTTAAAAGGTAACATGGTATAAATAGTGCAGTCCATTGCAGATGTCAGGCGTGGTGGATGAGTTATCAATGCATGGGACTCTAATGGTAAAGGTTAGCCAAGGCAAGTTTATTTATACAGCACATTTCAGCAACAAGGTGCAGCCTGAGACTGGTGACAATGAACACAGCTACATCTAGTTCTGAACACAGCAGTCAAAATAACCAGTTCAAGCACTGTTACAAGCTTTGTTGTTTATTTCTGTATTTATTTCTGCTGCAAAAATCAATAAGAAATCATTTACTGATCCTACTAAGAGAGGCTGAAGTGAGAGGAGAAAGTCAGAGTGGCAAGCACAGCATGGCATCAAAAGGCAGATAGTAACAGGATAATTGCTACAACCATAATACACCACTCACCCAATCGAAAGTTGGCTACCCACAACTACCACCACACACCACTTCACCACAAACCCTGGCACTCCCACTGTCTGCCACCAGGAGACTCTACAGAGAGAATCATTCAAGGTAGGGGCGAGAGGGGATGGGTGGGAGGTGGGGAAGGATGTTTGTCAAAGAAAAGAAAAAATGGAGGGAAAAGTATTGTTTCAATTGTAATTCTGTATGATTTACACTTATCCTTCAATAACAATAATAATAATAAAAAATATTTTTAAAAAACCCAGTAGCATTAACAAAGAACTAAATCTAATGGATAATAATCAGCACTTGAAATTAGCTGGAGCCCATAATGAATATAAAAGATCTCAATTTTCATCCTCTTTGATTAGTAGACATTTTCAGTAAATACCAGACATTTAAGTTCACACAATCCAGGTAGTCATAGGGGTGTGTGTCCTCCAGAAACAGCTCAGGCTATCAGACTGGAACGGACAGAAGAGGACTCAGAAGCGGGACTCAAAACACAAAGTCTTTACTTGAGCAAAAATGGTCGATAACAGAAAACAGCCTTGAAAAAACAGGCTGAGATATCCGCAGGGGCAGGCAAGGCAGAGCAGAAGAGAACACACAAAAAAACTAGACAAAATCTCTAGAACACACAGAAGAAATCACTGGTGATTACCCTCACAACTCAGATGAACTGACACAGACAAAGGGCAGCACAAGGACTAAATACACAAGGGAGGAAGGGTAATGAGGGACAGGTGAAACCAATCAGGGCGGGGCAGGTGATCACACAGGAGGGAAACACACAGGGGCAGGAAGTGAAGTATCTGAAACGAGAGACAAAGGTGAGTACCAAAATAAAACAGGAAACACTGACAAGAATTGAAAACAAGGAAAAATATGACCTTAAGGGAACACTGGGTGTAACAGTACCCTCCCCCTCAAGGGCCGGCACCTGACGGCCCAGGTTCCTCAGGATGATGTCTGTGAAAGTCACGGATGAGGTCCGGGTCGACAATATTACTGGCAGAAACCCAGGACCTTTCTTCAGGGCCGTAGCCCTCCCAGTCGACCAGATACTGGCGCCCACGCCCACGGCGGCGGACCGCCAGGAGCTGCTTGACTGAATAGACAGGACCTCCATCGATGAACTGGGGGGGCGGCGGGGGTCTGGAGGACGGGACCAGAGCACTCTCCTTGACGGGCTTCACTCGAGACACATGAAAGGTGGGGTGAATCCTCATCGTCCTGGGGAGTTTGAGTCTTACAGCCACAGGGTTAATCACCTTAGATATAGGAAAAGGACCCACAAAGCGAGGGGCCAACTTACGGGATTCTACACGGAGGGGGAGATCCCGGGTCGACAGCCACACTCTCTGGCCTGCTAGGTAGGAGGGGGTGGGGGTCCGCAGGCGGTCCGCCGCCTTCTTGTAGCGTGCAGAACTCTGGAGAAGCTTCTGCCGAGCCCGGCTCCAGATACGGTGACAACGGCGGACCAAGGCCGAAGCAGACGGGACACTGACCTCACCCTCCAGGGCTGGAAACAGAGGTGGCTGATAGCCAAAAACACATTGAAAGGGGGAAAACCCAGTAGAAGAGCAAGGCAGTGTGTTATGGGCATACTCGACCCAGATGAGATGTTTACTCCAGGTGGTGGGATTTTGGGAGACAAGGCAGCGCAGACCAGTCTCCAACTCCTGGTTGAGTCGCTCCGTTTGGCCATTGGATTGTGGGTGGTAACCAGAGGAGAGACTGACAGATGCACCGAGAAGGGAGCAGAAAGCCTTCCAAAACTGAGAAACAAACTGGGGCCCCCGGTCCGACACCACATCCCTGGGAAAGCCATGTAAACGAAACACATGAGACAGAACAACCTCCACTGTTTCCTTGGCGGAGGGCAGTTTGGGCAGAGGAACAAAGTGCACCATCTTAGAGAATCTGTCCACTACAGTGAGTATGGCAGTATTACCTTCGGAGGGAGGCAGACCCGTAACAAAATCCAGGGAAATGTCTGACCAGGGTCGATGCGGGACAGGCAGGGGGTGCAGAAGACCAGGAGGACGACAGCGGGAGACTTTGTTCCGGGCACACACTGGACAAGCAGCGACATATTCCCCCACCTCCCTCTCCATGGTGGGCCACCAGAAACGCTGTTTGATGACGAACATGGTCCGAGCTACGCCCGGGTGGCAGGAGAGGAGGGAAGTGTGAGCCCAGTGAATCACCTGAGAACGAAGAGAGTCAGGCACAAACAACCGGTTCGGGGGACAGCCGTCCGGCACAGGAGCATTAGCACCAGCCTGTCTGACTCTCTCCTCAATGCCCCAAGTGACCGCCCCCACCACACATGAGGATGGCAGAATGTAGGTTGGGGAGTCAGGAGCTGAGTCAGAGTCCACAAGGCGAGAGAGAGCATCAGGTTTAATGTTCTTAGAGCCAGGGCGGTAGGACAGAGAAAAATTAAAACGGTTAAAAAAAAGTGCCCACCTGGCCTGACGTGAGTTGAGTCTCCTAGCTGTCCGGAGGTACTCCAAGTTCTTGTGGTCCGTCCACACAAGAAACGGATGCTCTGCTCCCTCCAGCCAATGGCGCCACTCCTCTAATGCCACCTTGACAGCAAGCAACTCCTTGTTTCCAACATCGTAGTTCCTCTCTGCCGCAGAACGTTTTCGGGATAGGAAGGCACATGGATGGAGCTTGTTGTCCTTCCTGGAGCGTTGAGAGAGGACAGCACCAATCCCAACATCCGAGGCATCCACCTCAACCACGAACTGCTGGTGGGGGTCAGGTAGGACCAACACGGGGGCGGTGGTGAAACTGGTCTTAAGTCTCTGGAATGCCTGGTCAGCTTGAGGTGTCCACTGAAACTTGACATTGACAGAGGTCAGAGCATGCAGAGGGGCAGCCACACTACTGGAATTTCTTATGAAACGTCTGTAAAAGTTGGCAAAACCCAAAAAACGCTGAAGCTGCTTACGGTTGACAGGAATAGGCCACTCAGAGACAGCGCTAACTTTAGCTGGATCCATCTGAACCGACCCCTCGGACACAATGAACCCCAGGAAAGACACAGTGGAAACGTGAAACTCACATTTTTCGGCCTTGACGAAGAGCTGGTGGTCGAGGAGTCGCTGGAGGACACGACGAACATGTTGGATATGGGTCTGCTCGTCAGGGGAGAAGATGAGGATATCATCCAAATAGACGAACACAAAGATGTTGAGCATGTCTCGGAGGACATCATTGACTAGAGCCTGGAAAACAGCTGGGGCATTCGTGAGACCAAAGGGCATCACCAGATATTCATAATGCCCACTAGGGGTGTTAAAAGCAGTTTTCCACTCATCCCCCTCCCTTATGCGAACCAAATGATAGGCATTTCTCAGGTCAAGCTTGGAAAAAATCTTGGCCCCTTGCAACAGTTCAAATGCTGAGGAAATGAGAGGGAGGGGGTACCTGTTTTTGATGGTGATGTCATTCAAACCTCGGTAGTCAATGCAGGGGCGAAGCGTCTTGTCCTTCTTGTCCACAAAAAAGAATCCAGCTCCAGCAGGAGAAGATGAGGGACGAATGAGACCAGCTGCCAGCGAGGAATCCACATACTCCTTCATGGCCTGCATCTCAGGAGCTGACAGGGAATAGAGTCGTCCTCGGGGGGGGGGGGGCAGTGCCAGGTAACAAATCAATAGCGCAGTCATAAGCTCGGTGAGGGGGCAATGAAGTGGCTTTGGCCTTATTGAAGACCTCTTTGAGATCAAGGTAACAGGGGGGCACCTTGGAAAGGTCAGGGAAAGGTCAGTCTTGGCCGGAGAAGGAGGGGGGAGTGCAGCTGAGGGGGGCAAAGCCCGAGGAGCAGACGATAAAAAACAAGTCCTTAAACACCCGTCTCCCCAGGTAGTAACTCTCCCAGTGGACCAGTCTATGTGGGGATTATGCAGGGCTAACCAGGGGTACCCTAGAATAAGTGGGTGCTGAGGTGACTGGAACAGGTGGAAGCTCAGGGATTCTGTGTGATTGTCTGGTAAAACTAGCTGAACAGGTTGTGTATAGTGGGTTACCCTGCACAGTAGACGACCGTCTAAGGCATTGGCCTCTAAAGGTTTGGAGAGGGGGATAAGGTCAAGGCAGAGTCTTTTGGCTAATTCTTGGTCCATCAAACTGGCATCTGCACCAGAATCCACCAGCACCGCATGACTGAGAGACACAGAGGGAGAGATGAGGGTTACTTGAGTGAGAGGACGAGAGGGACATAGGGAGAAAGTAGTACTGCTCACCAGCACCCTCTTCTTCACTGATGAGCCCGGTCTTTTGCTGGACAAGAGGCAATAAGATGACCTAGCTGGCCGCAGTAGATGCACCGCCCCTCTCGAAAACGGCGCTGTCGTTCCTCTGGAGTCAGCCTGGTTCTGCCAAGCTGCATAGGTTCCTCCGGTGCTGAAGGGGGCGCTGTAGAGGTGGTAGGAGAGAGGTGCTGACTAGCAGGATGCCAGGACGGATGGAAGCCGGCTGAAGGCTGCCTCTTGTGGACAGGAGGGGAAACACTGGGCCTGGATCTAGCCCTCTCTCTCTCCCAGAGCCGCTTGTCAATCTTTATAGCCAGGGAGATGAGAGAGTCCAGGTCCTCTGGCAGTTCAAGGGGGGCTAGCTGGTCCTTCAATGGTTCTGACAGCCCATGGAGGAAGGCATCAAATAAGGCAGACTGGTTCCAACCACTGTCAGGTGCTAGGGTGCGAAACTCGATTGCGTAATCAGAGACTCTTCTCTTACCCTGGCGCAGATTAGTGAGGGCTCGGGCTGCCTCTCGGCCTGGAGCAGTGTGTTGGAATATCTTGGTAAAGGTCTCTGAGAAGAGCTCCAGTGACTCACAGATGGGAGATCTTCTGTTCCATTCCGCCGTGGCCCAAGCCTCAGCTCTGCCGGAGAGATGGGAGATGATATACGCCACCTTGGTCCGGTCCGTAGGATAAGAGGCCGCCTGGAGCTCAAAATGAAGGCTGCACTGGACCAGGAAAGCCCGACAGTCACCAGAGTCACCGCTGAATCTCTCCGGCCTGGAGAGATGCGGAGACAGGACAGGAACAGGTGGGGGCAATGGCGCTGGCACTGGAGCAGGGGGGTCAGTGGGAGAAGGAGAAGGAGGTCTATGTTGGGGCTGCAGCTTCTGCAAATTTTCCATGAGGAAATCCGCCATCTGCTTCAGTTCCTGACGCAGCAAGGAAATTTGCTCCTCCTGGTTTTGAATCCTCTTCCCCTGAACCTGAAGAGCTGCCCGCACTGGGTCGGAGTCCGCTGAGTCCATGCTGGTCAGTTCGTACTATCAGACTGGAACGGACAGAAGAGGACTCAGAAGCGGGACTCGAAACACAAAGTCTTTACTTGAGCAAAAATGGTCGATAACAGAAAACAGCCTTGAAAAAACAGGCTGAGATATCCGCAGGGGCAGGCAAGGCAGAGCAGAAGAGAACACACAAAAAAACTAGACAAAATCTCTAGAACACACAGAAGAAATCACTGGTGATTACCCTCACAACTCAGACGAACTGACACAGACAAAGGGCAGCACAAGGACTAAATACACAAGGGAGGAAGGGTAATGAGGGACAGGTGAAACCAATCAGGGCGGGGCAGGTGATCACACAGGAGGGAAACACACAGGGGCAGGAAGTGAAGTATCTGAAACGAGAGACAAAGGTGAGTACCAAAATAAAACAGGAAACACTGACAAGAATTGAAAACAAGGAAAAATATGACCTTAAGGGAACACTGGGTTGCAAGCCACTACACAACATAACAATCAAACAATCAATCAGTCTACAATACATATAAACTAAGCACAAAAAGTAAGGGAATTTGTGTTTGGTAAATTATTTCTTTGTTGTAACAATGCTTCTTGGCAATAAATCTTACACCATTGGAAAGCCTGTTTATTCCCCTTTTAAATGGTGCCACATTTGTAAGGAACATGCATTTGTGGGATGAGCAGCAGAGCTGAGTATGTGGGTTGCGCCCATGACTTGTTTTGAGCTTCTGGTACCTCCAGGTGCTGCCAATCAGGTGCCAATCAGCACCTCTGAGCATGGGCCCTGCTACAGTGGTCAGTTGGTGTCTACTCCAAGACTCGGCATGCCACGTTTGACTGATATAAGGCAACTTCAAGCTGGTGTTCCGCAAAACCAAGTTGCGGCATTATTTGGAGTGAGCCCTAGTACCATCTGCAAACTGAAGGGCAAGTTCCATTTAACAGGGATGGAACCCCAAGAAGACCGTTTCCTCATCCTGTCAGCACTTAGAAACTGTAGGCAGTCATCTACAGATTTGCAATCAAGGTTTGCAGGACGATATGGCCGACGGCTCTCTGCCCAGACAATCCGGATCAGACTGCACACAGTCAAGCTCTGGTCTCATAGGGCTGCCAGGAGGCCTGCTATGACTGCCCTTCAATGTCAGGCCTGCTTGCGCTGGTGTCTGCAACATGTGCACTGGAATTTGAACATGTGGAGGACAGTTATGTTCAGCGATGAGTCCAGATTCTGCCTACAGCAGTTGGAGTGTAGGTTCAAGGTATGGAGAAGATGCAGAGAACACTTTGCTGATTGCTGCACTGATACAGTAACATCTTTTGGTGGAGGCAGTGTGATGCTGTGGGACGGCATCTCCCTCACTGGAAAAATGAGGCTTGTCATCATTGGAGGCAATCTCAATGCAGAGAGATATCAAGATGAAATTCTGCAACCAGTGGAAATCCCATATCTCCACAGTCTGGGACCGAACTCTATCCTTCAAGATGACAACGCTCACCCCCACAGAGCAGGGTTTATCAGAGAATGTATGCTGTATGGTTCTTCCACATGCTACTGACGCTCCTGTTTGTTAAATGAATAAACTGTTAAATTGCCAATATGTCTTGTGTCTTTAGACTTCAATCATCCAATCCACCAAACAACACCAAACAAGAGTCAATAGCAAAAAAACTAAAAGTGTTGTTATTGTTAGGGTGATCAATCTGCTGAGGTCGAGACAGACTCAAGTTATCACTGCTGCACTATTGCATTTTTCCAGTTTTATTAAACTCAAACTCAAATTTATTTATAAAGCACATTTAAAAACAACTCACGTTGACCAAAGTGCTGTACAAAAGGAATAAGTTGCTAAAAAATACATACATAAGAGGCAACATATGTACATACGATCAGGTACACAGCTCACGCATTTTAAGACACAATGCACACAGGCACACATCAGGGAAAACCACATCGGGGGACTCAAACGCTACTGAGTAAAAATAGGTATTAATATATTAGTGTTGTGATCATTTTATTTCTGGTGTTATAGCATAATTGCATTGGGTGGGAAATGTGTGCGTATTCCTATTGAGATTGATCACAAACATTATCACTGCACAATCTAATCTGTAGCATTTAATTTACTCACTGGAGAATATTCATTCCTCTTTGTGTTTCCACCATTTTCTCCTCTGCCTAAGAAACTCTTAACCCTCTTAAAAGTCCTCCTCCCTACTCCTAACAGTTTTTCCAGCTTAGGAGCTCTCTTCAGAGATAAGCTTTGTGAACACGGACACTTTGTGAATACGGCCCAGGGAAATTAAGTGTTTGATTTTTCCTGGGGGAGGAACCCACCCCCCACCCATTTCATTTGTAACCCCACCAAATGTTAAAACGAAACCTTCACCCATGACCAGATGTAACTGAAAAGATCGATTATTGATCGAGCGTCATTGTCTCGATAATTATACAGACAGAGATCACATGTTAATAACAGGTGGAAATGAGGTCACAGTCATGACTTTGCATTCACAAAACAAACTGCAATTCTGTCAACGGTGCCAGCATCAAGGCGGCTGTTCAGTTCCCTGCTGCTCCGCTGCTGTCAAGTCTGCCTGAACTCTCCAGGCCCTGCTGGCTTCCAGTGTCTAGGCCACCAGTCTCTTCAACCTGTTCATTAAACACTGGTTTACTGCCTCATACACATATCTGCACCATTGGTCACTGGTCCAGATTTAACTGTTAGTTTGAACCGAATGTACACTTAATCAGTGTGAAAGCACAGAAAGATTGAACACATCAAATTTTAATTAGCAATTTACTAAACATTTACTGTGGTTGAGCTTGACTTTACATTGGGGCGGCATGGTAGAGTGTCACTGTGAGCTTACTTGATAGCTCCAGCACAAAATGTGCAACATGAAAACATAGTTTCCATTTTCCTTTGAAAAACATAGCGAATACAAAAGACAATATCTAGCATTTCACCAACAAGGACCACACCACAACAATATGTCTTTAAAAGGTTCAATTGTAACTGAGACGGTGCTAGTTAAGGACTGATGACGGGATGTGATTGGGGGGTGAAGGTGGAAAAGGGATGTTCTCTGTTAGGTTGGTCTGGGAGGAGCTGATTACAGACCCCAGACAGTACCTAGAATGAGACATGGGAGAGATATGTACCAGATTGAATAAGAGGGTATGAGGGGAGAGGGGAAAAGAGGATTAAGAAATGTGGGTAGGGACAACCAGAGGGAAGGATGGGGTTGGGACAAGGTAGGGAGGATAATGGATGAAGGAAAGGGAGAGGGAGGTTGGGTCGAGAAATCTGAGACAAACAGAGCCAGATGGGTTGACAAGGTATAACACGGCTTGGCAGGTAATCAGGAGTGTGGTTCAGATGTGACCCTGCTGCTGTCAGGTAAAAAATATCTATCCGCATGGACTACAACCTGTATAAATGTGTAGTAGGTCATCCTTGCATTCCTCTGATCAGAATCAGAAGAATGCCTTTTATTGTCAGTGTATCACTAAAAACCACAACAAAATTAGGAGTGCTACTCCTGTAAGGTGTGGACAGTTAAAAGCATATCTTTCAGAATGGATTGCTACCTGTATAAATGTTGAGTAAGTCATCCTGTCAGGAGGAGATATCCATCCAAATGGACTACATTGGACTGCAACTGTATCATTGTGTAGTAGTGTAATCCTGTCAGGTAGGTCATCCTATCAGGTACGAAGAGCTATCAGAATGGACTATTATCTAAATACATGAATACATGAATGAAATGCTAATGGAATATAAACCCAATAGGACTCTGAGATCTGCAAACTCAGGTCAGATAGTGGAGCCCAGAGTTCAAACCAAACATGGTGAAGCAGCATTTAGCTGTTATGCTGCACACAAATGGAATAAGCTGCCAACAGAAGTGAAGTCAGCCCCAAAAAGCACTTTGAAATATTTCAATCTTTTATTGATTTTATGCTGTTGCATTATACTGCACTGTATGTTTTAATTAACCTCTATTTATGCTTTTCCATGTTTTTAAATGCTCTTATGTTTAGTAAGCTGTCTTTTTTTCTGTACTTCGTCTTTAAGTGCTCTTTGTTCTTTGTTTTTAAATGCTTTTAAATGTTAGACTTTTAATCATGTAAAGCACATTGAGTTGCCTTGTGTATGAAATGCGCTATATAAATAAAGCTGCTTTGCCTTGCCTTGCCTAAATAAATGTGGAGGTCATCCTCTCAGATACAAATATCTACCATAAAGAACTACATCACTGTGAAGTAAGTCATCCTGTGAGGTACAGATATCTATCAGCATGGACACCAACCTATATCAATATGAAGTAGGACATCCTGTCTATCAAAAAATCTATCAGAACTGACTACTACTTGTAAAAATGTAGAGTATGTCTTCCTGTCAGGTACATACATCTATCAGAATGAACTACTAAATGTATAAATATGGAGCCGGTCATCATGTTAGATACAAATATTTTTCAGAATTGACTACTACCTGTATAAATGTAGAGTAAGTTATCTTGTCAGGAAGAAATATCTATCCAAATGGTATACTACCTGTATCATTATAGAGTGGTGTAATCCTGTCAGGTAGGTCATTGTAGCAGGTACGAAGATCCATCAGAATTGACTACTACCTACATGAATGTGGAGAAGGTCATCCTCTCAGACACAAATATCTACCACAAAGGACTACGATCTATATCAACGTGGGGTAGGTCATCCTGGGAGGTACAGATATATATCAAAATGGTCAACCTTTATCAATATGGAGTATTACATCCTGTCTGTTACAAACATCTGTCAGAATTGACCATTATTTATATAAATACTACTACTACTACTGTACTACTACTACTACTACTACTACTACTACTAATAATAATAATAATAATAATGATAATACATTTTATTTATCTGCGCCTTTCAAGACACTCAAGGTCACTGTACATAGAGAATAAATAAATAAAAACAACACAGCAGCAATAATAAAACATTAAGGAGTTAGCAGCAGGCAATGACATTTAGCAGTGATAGGCTTGTTTAAACAGACATGTTTTGAGGTTAGATTTGAAAGTGTCCAGGGACTGAATATTTCGGCTATCAGGTGGGAGGGAGTTCTAGAGGCGGGGGCCCGAGCAGCTGAAGGCTCTGGACCTCATGGTGGTCAGGCGGGCTGGAGGGACAGTGAGGCTGATTGAGGAGGAGGATCGAGAGTCCGGCTGGGTGTGTGGATGTGGAGGAGGTCACTGAGGTATGGAGGAGTGAGGTTATGGATGGCCTTGAATGTGAGCAGAACAGTTGGTGGAGAGATAGAGCTGGGTGTCACCCGGAAAGTAATGAAACTGTATATTGTGTTTTCAAAAAAATATGGCCAAGGGGGAGGAGATAGATGATGAAGAGGAGGGGACCGAGGACAGAGCCCTGGGGAACACCCAGGGAGTAGGACATCCTGTTATGTACATATATCTATCAGAATGGACAACTACCTGTTTAAGTGTGCAGTAAGTTATCCTGTCAGGTAAAAATATATGTAAGAATGGACTTCTACCTGTATAAATGTGGAGAAGAACATCCTGTCTGTTACAAATATCTATCAGAATGGACTACCATATGTATAAACAGGGGTGGACTGGGGCAAAAAATCAGCCCTGGCATTTTTGGCCCAGACCGGCCTACAACATTATCGGTTGACTGAATCAAGCGCTGATTTTTTAATGCAAGGACAAAAACTGACAGAAAGGTTGAATTTTCAGAACAAAAATTCAAAGACATCTTCAGAGACCTATACAAACTTGATGACAAGTTGGAAAAAATTGCAATCCAGTAGAGCAACACTATCTGCATGTATATGCTCTGCTTTTGGTGCTGTAGTGACACCTATTGGACAATAGGTTGTGTACTCACCAAATCAAAAAGGCTCTTTTGCCCAAAAGGGAAGCTGACAAAGGAACCTAACAGCTCAAGACAACCTGATGAGACAGAAGAGAGGATGGAACAGAAAGAGACAGGGACATTGATAAGTGATTGTACATGATCACACTGTCATTGACTACCACATAAGCACACAATCTAAAATCTGGAAAAATCATAAAGTTGCCAAATAACTAAGTACTATGTCTATTATGATAATGTGTCTCACTTTATTAGTAGAGCAGCTTTTTCAGTAGCTCACTCTTCGCAAGTCTGTCTATCACTGCATCAGAGTCCAATGTCATCAGAACACCTTTCTCCATGGCCATCAACATAAAAGCCTCCAGTTTGTCAGGTGAGAGGCTGCTCCTGAGTCTATTTTTAATGAATTTTAGGATGGAAAATGTCCGTTCACAAGCCACCTGGGTATGTGATAATGTCAGGAGGAACTTGTAAGCAAGGCCAATGATATGGTATGCATCTGTTAGCATGCTGAAGCGTCTTAGTATCTGGTAGCAGCATAGAGGACGCTCTTTGCAGGAGCCACAGCTTATGGGAGTTATTTAAACCTCCTCTGTGTTGTCGTCCTCCCCTCCACCTGATCCATCCTCCACTGTTCTCAACTTGTACTCTACCAATGGGGATGCCTTTAGCCTGTTCCACTGTTCTGCTAAACTTTTCAGCTCAGACTGTAGCTGGTCCTTGGTTGCCCTGCTGTCAAATTTTAGCATTTGCTTAGGTCTTGGAGGGCAGACTGGGGAAGAACACTGGTGCTAAGCTGAGGAAAGTTTCTGGGATCCAGACATGCCAAGTCAGCATATTTGATTTGATTTGATTTGATTTATTCACACATCAGAATGATACCTATATCATTCAACAGATACATCACAAATTAGGATGTGTGAAGGGGACACCCCAAGTAAGCTACCCAAAGCTTTTAGAAGGGGGGCCCAACATAAAAACAATAAACAATAGACATAATACACAAATAAACAAACAAACAAACAACCCCAGACACTACATCAGTCCGATATTACCAAAGGTAAAATTGTTCTGAACATATATTCAAGCATACATCCTCATCAGACTTATCAAAGAATACCAGAAGGTATCAAAAGGTATCAAAGACTATCAAAAGTATCAAAAGTATCAAAAAGTGCCAAAAAGTGCCCCAGAGACTCCAAGATCGGGTACCAACAAACAAAACATCAGCTTATCAATAATGTAAAAATTACAAGATACAAATCAAATAAGAACATCTGGGGCATGAGTTCAAGATTCCTCATATGTAGATAATAGCTTCTTTTTTAGGTTCTTTTTGAAAAGAAAGACAGAATGTGACATTTTAATGTTATCTTCTAGCTCGTTCCATATCTGCGGTCCTCCGCTCACAATGCTCAAGCTGGTACATTTAAGTCTTCGTTTTTTCCCCATAATAAGATGTTTTTTCCTGGTTTCATATTTGTGCAGAGGAAGGCAGACCGGAACAAGGTGACATAATCGGTAGTTTAACCCATGAACAACCTGATACATCATACATGCATTATGAAAGACATTGCACTCAGCAAGCCTCAGAAGACCATACTTGCAAAAAAAAGGACCAGTTGAAGCACTACCACTGGACCATGACAAGACACGCATAACTTTCTTTTGGAGGATCTCTAATTTTTTGAGGTGACTAGGAAAGGTGTTGCACCAAATAATATTACAGTAATTTAAATGCGGCTCAAATAGAGATTTATATAGAGTAAGGAGTGCTGAAAGTGGAAGAAAATTCAATAGTTTAAAGAACAAACCAACATATCTAGACAATTTTTTTGTTAAATCATCAATATGGTATTTGAAGTTTAAATATTCATCAATATGGACCCCCAGAAATTTTGTAAAATTTACTCTAACGATATCCTGCCCATTTATTTTAAGACAAACATGTTGAGCATTTTTTTTAATATTCTTAGAGCCAAAAACAATATAATTTGTCTTGCTAATATTGAGAGATAGTTTGTTGCATTTAAACCAAGTGTCCACTTTCATTAGCTCCCAATATAGAATTCCTTGAAGCTCAGGTGGACTCTTGTGCGACAAGAACAGGTTGGTATCATCAGCAAACAGTATTTTATGAAGGACACAAGAGGAATTTACAAAGTCATTAATATACAGGATAAACAGGAGCGGCCCCAAAATAGAGCCCTGGGGCACCCCATATTTGATGGATTTACTTAATGATTTGTGGCCATTTAGGGACACATATTGTTGTCTTCCATACAAATAACTTCTAAACCAGCTGAGTGCAACACCTCTGACACCATAATGATGCTTTGTTCAACAGAATCTCAAAGTCGATAGTATCAAATGCCTTCGTCAGGTCCAGAAAAATACCAATGCCGCACTCGCCCTTTTCAATAGCATCATTTATATTTTCAATAAGATCAAGAACTGCCATACATGTAGTACTTTTTTTCCTGAAGCCATACTGAGATGAGACAAGAATATTTAAGTTGTCTAGATAACCACTCAATCTACTATATACAATTCTTTCTAATACCTTAGAGAGCGTGGGCAATATAGATATAGGTCGATAGTTGTTCATATCATTTTTATCACCAGACTTAAAGACGGTACAATTCTTGCTATTTTTGGCACAACTCCAAAAAGTAATGAAAGATTAATACAGTGGACAAGTGGTTCCACTGTTTCATTTACAGTTGCTTTCAGAATTTTGCTACAAATTTCATCTGCTCCAGCTGTATGTGAGCTTTTCATGTTCATGATGATTTTAGAAACTTCATTACCATCTGTTGGCTTCAAGAAAAAAGACTTTAGGTAATTACCAGATAAAAATTGCCTAAAAGAGGCACCCTGCGGTTGGTTAATTTTGTTAGAAATATTTTCACCAATGGAAATGAAATGATTATTAAAGCAATTTGCAAGATCACCATAGCTAATATCATTCCAGGTATCACTAGCCTTGTAATTCTTTATATCAGGGAGCACAGTGGTCTTATGGCCCCTACCAAGGACCTTATTTAACACCTTCCAGGACTTTTTAGAGTCTCCCCATGATGCATTTATAATGTCTGCATAGTGACTTCTTTTGCTCTTTCGTATGATATTTGTTAGTTTATTCCTATATGAATTATACTCTTCCTTATTTGTCTCACTTGGGTTATTGATGTAATGTCTGTAGAGTTGACTTTTATGGTTGATAGACTTACTAAAGAATTCCTTTAGTAAGCCAAGGATTTTGATCTACAGTTCTGCATGTAACAATCTTTTCGGGTATGGTGCGGCAAAGGGAATCTGTAATCTCAGCGACCAAGATATTATATGCTGCGTCAGGATCTCTACAATGATATACCGAATCCCATGTTTTTGCTTGCAAACTTTCACGCAATTTCTGCAAGGATCTCTCATTTAGTACTTTAGCTGCCATGGGTGAAAAAGCGCCTATGAATGGCCTCAATAGCAGTGTCCATGATTCGGTTATGCACATTTATCTCATAGGATTTTGCAGCATCATTTAGAGTGTCATCTTCAGCCATCTCTCCAAGCAAGAGTTTTTTCTTCCTATTCCTCCTTTGTGGCAGTGTGGCCTCAACTTCAATGTCTGTCTCCTCTTTCTCTTGGATTTCTTTGTTTGTCCAGTTGACAAATGTGTCTGCTGCTTTTTTGACTGATCCAAAATCTCTTCCCAAGCTTTTGAGGTTTTTCTGTGTTGTTTCCACCATTCTGTGAGCAAAGAGGATGTCCCTCCCTGCTGTCTGTAGGCATTTGGACAATGGAGAAGTAAGCTCAAATATCTGAAGAAAGATTTGAGCTGTCAGGATTGTCTCATACCTGAGCAACGCCTCTGCATATCCTCTGGCCATGACGCGCACAGTTGGTTTTACCGTTGCCTGTTTCTGTATGGCGGAAAATGTCAACACCACATCCATGTACAGAGCATCTTCAGGCTTTCCAAAAGAGCCAGACACTTTCTTTAGGGCTTCATGCTTGGCTCACCAGTGTGTCTCACCGATTGGGGCAAGGCTTCTGCGTCTCTTGTCTCCCCCTGACTCTTCCCATATGTTCATCCTTTTAAATTACTCCTTTATGCATACTCCAATATTATTGAGGAGAGCAAACAGGGACCCACTTTCGATGACAATCTGGGTTGGTTGTGTCTGCCAGCACTAGATTCAGAACGTGTGCATAACACCATACAGTACATGCACATGATTGGGGGATTGTGCAGACATCAGTGTAGAGAAGCCTTTGTATTGGCCTTGCATGTTAGATGCCCCATCAGTTGCATTTCCAATGCACATTGTCTTGCTGAGGCCCAGGTTGTCTAAAACATCCAAGAGCGAGTCAACAAAGGCCTGTCCAGTGGATGAACTGCACTTCAACACCGCAACAAGCCTCTCGCGGACAACATCAGTAACATACCTTAAAATTACAGAGCACTGATCCTGAGAGGTGATGTCCTGTGTTGTGTCCAGTTGAACTGAAAACATTCCCACTTTTTTTATTTCACTGGAGATGTTTTCTTGGATTAGATGGTGAATTACATTGATCACGGAGTTCACTGTTGTTTTTGAGAGTAAGGTTACAAGGGAACCTCTGCCTCTTGTACCACTAGAATGATGCAACTTTGCTCTTCTCAATGCAGCTATCAATGTGCTCTATATAATACATCAGCTCTGCCATACATCCTACATTAACAAAGCTTTTACATTTTCAGTTTTTGTTTACATTGTTGCAAAGGTTATAGTTTTACTTAGTGTTTGTTACTGAGGTTGTAATGGGTGGTGGTGGCGTACTGAAGTGCAATATATTGAAAAGTGTTCCTAATATTTTGTCCCCGTTAATGTATGTTAATGGATTGGACAAAGGTATAAGGAACACACAGCTCAATATAATGCACTCAAGTACACCACCACCATCCACTATGACCTCAATAATACACATTAGGTAGAATGATCAGACTCCTGACAATGTCAACAAAAACTGAAAATGTGTAAGCTTTGTAAAAATAGAAATTATGGCATAGCAGTTGTATTTGATTGCATTAGATTGCACAGGTGTACCTAATGCAGTGGCCAGCGAGTGTATATCTACTGTACATATAAAATAATGAACTAATTAATATATCTATAACAAAATATTTGAGACTGACAGCATCAGCATGCAAAAGAGATATGACTGGTAATGGATGTGTTTAGCATAACTCAGTGACTGCCAAACTGCACATGACATGGCTTAGCAATAGGCATGTTTGCTCTATTACATTAATAGGCCTATGTAAAGTGACACATGCGTAATGTGTCTGCATGCAAAAACAGCACTTTTGTTTTTGACCTGAGTGTGTCTTTAAAATTTAGCTCTCTCTCAGCTAACTTCGCAAGTAGTGCTGCTTACAAATCTGTCATGCTTGTTTTTACTACTTACCCCGCCTACACAGGCTCACTCTCCATTACCTGTTGTCTCACTGGGTCCTCTTGCTCCTGCTGGTGATGATGCTGCAATAAGTAGCCTGAAGCCGGGAGGGTAGCGCCAGGATCAGGCATGGTCTGCGGGGTCTGTCCTATGCTATCGGATGCTGCTGCTGCTGGTGCTGCAGCCCCTGCTGCTGCTGGACCAAATAACGCGGTTATTTCGGTGCATTTGGAGGCCTCTGCTTCCAGTGCTTTCATTTTTCTCATTCATTGTTTTTCAGCGCCACCGGGGCGTTTTTTCGGTGGTTGTTTTTCCATGATGTTGTTAGACTCCTCACCTAACCTTGGCTCACTTGCCGTGACTCTGTTAGCCCCGCCCATCCAGCAACTGGGTGACTGACAGGCCCTGACTGACAGTTAACCAATGGGATGTGTCGATGGGCTGTGCCGAATGGCAAGTCAGCCACACAACTGGACAATAGGTCACATAACTGGCCGGCCAATTACATGGAGAACAAAAAATGACATAAGTATAAATAAATAAATAAATAAATGTATAAATAAATAATTAAATACACGAATAAATGAAAAACCAAGGACATTTTGGTAATAAAAAAGGCTATTTTTGTATTTTTACATTTATTTATGTATACATATATTTATTTATTCTTTTATTTCTACATTTATTTATTTATTTCTACATTTATTTATTTATTTCCACATTTATTTCTTTATACATTTATTTATTTCCACATTTATTTATTTATACATTTATTTATTTCTGTGTCAGTGTCACACAGAAATGTAAATATGCTAATAAGGTAGGCAGGTCTACGTCAGTAAAGCCCGATTGGTCAACTGGGCAAACCAGACAGAAGCAAACGATTTCAAATCCCATGATCGTCTCAATTGCTGCCTTCTGGTACTGTGGGAAATTAAAAACACATCTACAACACAGAGGAAAGACAGCAAACTGGGCAGTTGCCTAGATGTCTAGAGCAGAGGCGATTTCTTTAAGACTGCAAGGGAAGCTCAGCTTCCCCTAAAATGTCAAAAATTGAATGGTCAAATATGTACGGTTGTGTTAACATTTCATTGACTACAGATGCGTTAAAACACGTTCATCTCGAAGACGAGTTCGTTCAGAATCAGCTACTTATCGATGTTGTTAACTTCTCATACATTCCTGTAGCGCAGTTTTCTCATACGGTCTATGGTCTATGCAGGGCTGGACTGGGAGACTTTTTCAGGCCAGGAGTCAGTCATTCAGCAGGCCACCCTGCCCACACGCACGTTCACACCTACACTTATATGCATTGGCACGCACACACACACGCACACACGCACACAGACAAAGACAGACACACACACACACACACACACAGAGTATGTTTGTAATAGTATGTTTTTGGCTGATTCAAAACAAAAGTATGTATGTATGTACTCAGTCCCGGCGGCATGGGCGGGCATTGGGGGGCCGTGCCCGCCCACAGAGTCAGCCGTGCCCGCCCTTGACTGGAAGCTGTTTATTTTATTTGGGTTTTTGTTTTTTAACTCGGAGTGGCCAACTGTCTTTTATTCCTATCTCGTCATGTCAATCATACAATTTAACCAATCCAACCAACGAATTAAGTCAATTTTCTAGCCAATTACAGACAGAGGGGGGCGGGTCGCTGACTCATCCAATCCTGGTCACCGTCTTTAATTAACATCGCCGGCCGCTAGTTAGCTATATGGATAATGGATATCCGGAATTATTTAAAAAACAATAGGACGAGAAGTGACAACACTAATGGGGGCGAGCAGGAAGCAGCACCATCGACTTTTCTTGGAAACATAAGCACTGAAGTCAACAGTAACACTGAAGAAAACATTCATGCTAGGAGGGTTAGCTACGGCAGCTACGGAGAACAAGGAGCAGCACAAAGCAGTGTAACTCATCTGCACGGGAGAAGCGTGAGTGATGACATTAACAACGACAACAACAACAACAACACACAGGTTCACGGTAAAATTGCAGCTACGAGGAACAGCAGCAGGCCATTGCCGCCTAGTGACCTTGGCACAGAAAAGCCCCAAAGACCACTCATGCAGAGCTTTCCTTGGCGCCTTTTCTCAGGGAAAAAAAGGTCATTCTGCAGTTCCTGGTATGGATGCTTCCCCTGGCTGGAGTATTCAGTTCAAGCAGATGCTGCATACTGCTACCCATGCAGAATGTTTCAGGGAGCCAGACACAGTGATGCAACTTTCAGTGTGACTGGTTTCCACGACTGGAAGCATGCAGTGGAAACTGGAAAGGGACTTAACAAGCACGCTGCATCCAAAGAGCACCTGACTTGTGAGGCCTTGTGGAAGGACAAGGAAAAACGAATTCACACAAGCAAGGAAATCTCAACGTTAATTAACACCGATCAACTGCAGCGCAACAGATATTATCTGTCTGCAATTATTGATGTTGTGGAGTTTCTTGCTGTGAACCAACTGCCCTTTAGAGGTAACCACGACGCATACAGTGAAATGAATGAGGATGGTTGTGGGCTATTTTTGTCTTTATTTGAGTTTGCACTAAGGAAAGATGCAGAATTAGCAAAGATAGCAAAAACTATTCCTCGCAATGCAACATACACAAGTCATGACATTCAAAATAACTTAATAGATGTGATGAGTGCTTTAGTAAGAGAGCACATAGTGAAAGAAGTTGGTGAATCATTCTACACGTTAAAAGCAGATGGAACCAGAGACCCAACAGGGAGAGAGAATATATCCATAGTTCTCCGCTTTCTGAATGAACTGTGCGAACCAACTGAGCGCCTCCTAACAATAGCCACTGCTGACCAGGGAGATGCAGTTACATTGACTGACACCATCATAGGAGAACTGACCGCAGCTGGCCTGAGCCCTGAGAAAATCCTCAGTCAGGTGTATGATGGTGCCTCACTCATGTCGGGCAAACATGGAGGGGTACAGAAACTGCTGCAGCAAAAACTGGACAGAGAGATACCATATGTCCACTGTTATAATCATCAGCTGCATTTGGTGGTCACCCATGCCCTGGCAGTTGAAAAGGCCGTGATGGACTTCTTCAGTGTGTGTAACATGCTGTACAAGTTCTGCAGAAAACCAACTGTTGCCATTCTCTACAAAGGAGAGACACTCAAGCGCCTATTGGACCAACGTTGGAGTGGACATTTTGCTACAGGTATGTTCATTTGGACTGATTAACCTGTTAAGCCCTGAGCCTATTTATAGGCCTCGGCTCGAAATTGTAAACCCATAATTAAATGAGTATATCTCTGCAACCACAAGGTCTATTTGAATACTTTTGGTTTTACAGTAAAGGGAACACTTGTGAGATTTGTTAGGATGTGTAAATATCAGTATATATGTTACTGGTGAAGAGTGAGTGAAGATGGAACACAGCACATATGAAAACATGTCAGGTTCGCCTAGAAAAAAAGGATGAGTATCCCTCTGAAAATGATGCAGCTGTAGCTCTAATCCTCTTTCAAATCATAGAACAATATGTGGACATTATGTGTGCAAAGTTTGATTCTGATAAAGTGAAGCAGAAGAAAATCAGAGAAGTTTTAGCACAGACAGTTCAGGCGAGATCTCCAAAATGGCCAGTTTGGCACAGTTTGGCACCATGTGTGCCATTTGATTTTTATCATGTACAAGACCATATAGTTCATTGTTTTATGACTAATTGTGCTCAATGCATCCAAAAACAGCCGTTTTGGGCCTCTCAAAAGAGACCTCACACAGTAACAGCCTGCTGAACTCAGATACAGCATGTTGGGTTGTCCGATATAGGGGTGCGCATAGCTGTATCTCCGCAACGGATTGGTCGATTTGAGTGAATGACACCTCATTCGATTCGTTAGAGCCAATAGAATGAAGCTATACCCACCAGAGTTAGATTGACAGCACTGTCAGCCAATCAGAGTCAGCAGAACGCCGTGGTGGGGGAGGGGCAGGCTGCTGTATACGGAGATTGTAATGCTTCCCCCCGGGTCCTAAAGTCCGTCAGAAACGCCCGGACACATTTAAATGTAACACAAGGAGTGGGACTAACAGAAACGAGTGTGAATTCACCGATAAAATAAACTTTTCACGGTAAAACAACAAAGGTAAGAGAGATATTATAACTATCGTTTGGCTGTTGTTGTTATTCTTTGGCCTCTGTCTCTCACATGCTTCGGTGTAGAGTGCTTTGGCGCATACGTGCGGAAAGTGTAGAGTCTCAGCTTTCATTCGAGGTGTGTGTTGTGTGTTATGAATGAAGTGCCGTGGAGCTGTGGCCAGAAATGTGGCGAGTGGGTTGACGCATCGGTGCTGACATGAAGTCATTCATTTAGCTGTTATTTGAGTTGTGTTTGGAGCATGTAAAAGCGGTTTGTATAGCCATATACAAATTATATATATATATTATATATATATAATGATGATGCTGTATTGTGTGAATGACTCCCCCACCTGAAGATATTAAGATTTCCTGTCTTTATTCTACAGTCTCTGTCATTCTGAAATCATTTGATGACCTATCCACACTGCTCCAAGAGATCACCAGCAACCAGGCATTTGGAGCAGATCTGCGCGTTGAAGCAACAGGACTGTGGCAGAGCATGTCTGAGCCCAGCTTTAAGTTCATTGCTGAGATGGTGCATAAGATCCTTGCATATCTTGACCCCCCAAACAAGATGTTGCAGTCCGAAGACATGGATCTGCTTACAGGTGAAAGAAGATTATATTTATTTTTAATGTAGACAGTGCAAAAAGTATACCTACTTCTGAACAAAATTACATTGTATTTAAAATAATAATAATAATAATAATGATATTAATAATAATAATAAACTTTGTATAGAACCTTTCATACAAGAAATGCTGCTCAAAGTACAACTTCACAACAAAGAGTTAGATACACCCATTGCTTCACAATGAATATAAGAACATGTTAAAAAAGAGATGAATGAAATTAACAAAATGGAGTAAAAATAGAACACAAAGCTTTAGCTCTATTTCTGGTTCAGCAGAGGCAGTTTGAGATTTACAATAAACTCATTAACCCATTTTTAAAGGATTTGCAATAAACTCCATTTTAGAGGTCTCTTAAAAACTTTAAATAATCTTTCAAAATCACTCAGTTTATTTCTTAACTTTGTAGAATTGATCACTTACAGTATCTTTTAAAAAATGAATCACTTTAAATTGTCGTTGGCGTCCCCACAGGAACAATTGTTTTGATATGTATGTTACCCAATATTTTAGAACTTATCTCTGGACTTGTTTGTTTTGTTTCATTTCCCTGTGTCTTTTCATGCAATGCTGCATTTTAAATTTTGTTGTATTCTGTACAGTAACAATAAGGGGGTTTGTATTTTCTTCTAGGTTTGCAGCTCATCAGCAGTGCATGCACCTGTCTTGAGAATATCCGCACTGAGACACAATTTCAGGCAATCCTAGCGCACTGTGACAGTGTCACTACAAGGCCATCAAAGAGAAGACGCTCACAAAACTCTGCCTTTGCTGACTATGTTGTTGAGGAAATCAGCACACATGTAGATGGTAATGATGAAACAGAACTACGCAGGATTTATTATAGTTGCATTGACTCAGTATGTGGGGAAATGAAAAATCGCTTCGGGAAACATAACTGTGACCTGATTGAGGCACTCAATGCCCTGGGTCCTGTGCAAGCCACATTCTTGGATGTCAGCAAGGTGAAGCCTTTACTTGACCTCACCAAGACACCTGCTGTGGACTCTGAATTCGAGGTGGCCCGCAACTTCCTCAGGGCGCAGATGAAAGAGTCTTCTCCACCAGATGAGGAGAAGTGGACAATGAAACAGGTGATTAAGGCTAGGTAAAAGTTCAGTATTGATTTTATTGTATTCAAAAATCTCAAAAAGCTACAAGGCTCCTTTAACTTTATTAAATAGTCTATATTGTCATGGCATGGTCATTTGGGACCTTTTAAACAAACTGATAATTTTCAGCATCAAGCCTTCATCAAGCAGTCAAACACATCACACCTAACATGATTTGGTTCAATGAGATGAGAATTTATTTGATTGTTCAACATGATGTTTCATTCAATTTATATTGTTATCTGGGGAATCATTATGGTTGTAATGATATTGATTTCAACCTTATTTCTCAATCCTTATAGATTTTGAAACTGTTCCAGAGGCCACTGGAAGCAATGCCTACCGTCCTTGCAGCATTTAAACATGGCCTGACTTTCGGAGCCAGCACCGCGTCCTGTGAAAATTCATTTTCAACTCTCAAAAATGTCTTCACCGAGCATCGCCAAACCATGCTGCATCAACGCAAGGCCAATCTGATCCAGTTGGGATTCGAGAAGGACTTGACTCGAAAATTTAGGAATGAGTGGAAGGACAATGTATTAAGAAGGTTTCACACACTCCACAAACGCCGCCTGCCACTCTACTAAAAGTGTTTACACACACACACACACACCACACCTCACAGATACACCAACTTAGGTTACTTAAAGGCAGAAGGGTAACACTGCTTTGTTCTGCTCCTTGTGCTCCCTAGCTGCTGTAGCTACCTCTCCGTTTGAATGTTTACTTCAGTGTTCAGCTTGACATCAGTGCTTATGTTTACAGAAATGCTTGACTTTTGAGTTAAATAAATGGACACAGCACTACACTATTGTTTTTTGTTTGTTTTTTAGATTTTGGGATGAACTGCCCCTTTTTAGTGAGAGAAAAAAATATTTCTCAGCACTGTAGGAGTGGTCACAGAGCCATTGTTCAGCCTGAAATAGTTTAAAAAATGTGCCCCCCTGAAAAAATGTAATGCCCCCCCTTTAATTTGTTTCTGCAGCCGGGTCTGTATGTACTCCAACATAGGCATAATAGTCACATGGACACACCATATGAATCCAATAGTCGCAGCATCCTTCTATTTCACATATGGGTATAAACTATACAATTAATCATTATCAGTCCACTCCGGTCCTTCTATCTCCCCTACATACCACAGAAACTTCTCACCAACATGTACCCCTTAATACAAAGGTCACAACACCACTACTGAAATAATGCTATGGTACTATGTTCAAGTGAAAAACGAAAACAATTTAGATGCCAGCTTATATTGCCAGTCAATATAATATGCCAAAATACCATATGCAACAGTGAATAATAAATATAAAAGCCAACAGCAACTTCAACTTATGTGAACTAAGTTGTATTTTAATAACATTGATCATTGCCAAAATCAGGTCAACTTAGTCAGATAAGAGTCATATCCCACACACACACACACACACACACACACACACACACACACACTAGTATGTTTTTGGCCTTCCAAACAGAAGTACACATATGGGACCTACTGTACAATCTAAGGTTGGAATATACGTGGCAATACAGTACCACAAAACGTCAAATCGTCATATCATGTAGAATATCAACTGCTTTGTGTGATAATGTAACTAATATTATGTTAACAAGCCTGTAGCTTGTTGCAAACAGACATTTGCAGACAGACACACAACATATTGCCGAAATATCAGAAACATCAGCTTTCACATTAATCAAAACCAAACATTAACAGCTGCAAGAACGTTAAATGCAACACAACTATCTAAGCAAACTGACAATTAAGTCAAAAAGTTAAAAAAAAAAAATCTTTTGTCAATATATAAAAGTCCATAGATAATGTTGCATTTCTGAAATATTTACAAATCTGTGCCTCATTGGCAAGTACTTTTTATGTGTAGCCTACAATATAACCTAACCAACAAAGACAACTAGCCTAAGTCCAAATCAAATGATTAATCAGTTTACTATGAGGAAGGCCTTTGAACACACAGAACACGTGCATGCTGCACGCACTGACAGACACAAGGCTGACTGTATAATACAGTCCGAGAGCATAGTACTGACTAATATTTTAAATAGGCTCTAAGGAAATACTAATGAACCCCAACCTAAATCCGAGGTTGAAATACACAATAGCTTTCATGTATGGGCCGGGATACATAACAGCAAGTCAGCAACAGACAGCAAAATTCAACAACACTAGCGCCGCAACATATTTACATTATGTAAACGTGTACAAGGCTTCTAAAGAGAACCAGTGTTTTGTTTTTTTAAGAAAACTTACTCGCAGAGTCTGGCACATCTTTTTGTTGTGTGGCGCTGCCATGGCTGGGGGGGGGGGGGGGGTAAATAAACTTGTTATTTAGTGGCATTTAGCCGCATCATCTTCAAGTGCCTTCCTCTTTTTATCTCTCTCCCTCTCCGCGCCGCCCTTCCTCTTTTTAGGGGGGTCCATTCTGGCCTCTCCTCTCCTCTCCTCTCCTCTCTGCTCCTCGCTACACACACACACACACACACACACACACACACACACCGGAGCAGCAGCAGGTACCACAGACACACATGCGACACACCCCCTCCTCCACACACACGCTGTCTGTGTGGATGACACGGACTGTTGGGGTGGGTGCTAATCAAAACAAACCAATCGTCTTGTTGTCATCCTCACATGCTACTGGCCTGAGTGGCCTCTGATTGGCCTGAAAGAAGATTTAAAAAAAAAGTCATACTGCCGCGACGGCGGCCGACCGGCAGCCTGCAGAAGGAAAAAAAAACGACATGCAGACGGCAGCCGGCAGGCCAGCAGGCCAGGCACAGACCGGCGCTTCGGGAATACTCCCGGATCCAGTGTTGCCAGGTGTACGATAATTATCGTATTTGTACGATAATTTGGCCCTCTGTACGATGTACGATCAATAATCCTAAAAAAGGGCAAATGTACGATAATTTGACCATTTCATATTATTGCCTACGAAACTGTCGTAAACTGAGTTTTTTTGTGAACCCTGAAGGCATCTATTCCCATGTGACATGTTACCAGCCAATCGTGCTTTGCTGAGCGTGAGATATGAGTGACGTCCATACGTTGATTGGCTGAATGGTAAGCTCAAAGATACTCTATATAACAAGATACCCCATGAGAGGCTGTTCCAACCAAACAATGGCATACACTTCCTGTCTCCTAAATGGGCGTGGTCACTCTCACTGCCCCCAGGATCCGAGCTCGTTAGTGAACGGATGCTCGTACACGTCAGAGTACACGATTGAAAATGTCAACAGCACTGCAGTGAAGAGTGGAAACCGAATCGAGTGAACAACTCTGATTTATAAATCAGAGTTGTTCACTCGATCATGTTTAGGACTACCAGGGGCAGAGGCGAGCTGTGCCAAATCTCGCGAGAGTGTGCTGTTTAGACAGCGGTAGGTCTTGAACAAAGTTAATTTTCTCCTGATGTGTCCGTCCGAAATTTTCCATTTTTCAGTCCAAATGTTCAGAAGAGATGTGGCTTGTGAAAAATTACTCCAAAATTTACTTCTGTGACTGTGGGGCGAAAGAATCGATCATAATCTGTGTTCACGTTCAATTTTCTCATTGGAGTCAATACAACCAAAGCTGCCGCAAGTCTCCTAAAAAGGCGTGGCCGTGCAGAAGCCCACGTGACATGGATACAGGAAGCTGACTCGTCATGGGGGGTCTTGGTTTCTTAACCGTCTTTGGTAAGCTGCGCCCGCCCCAGGAGACGCTCACGGACAGGAAGACGAGCGAAATTCAAAAACAAAACAACGCGATTCGCGTTGGACATGCAAAAGCAGGTGAAAGAGACGGAGAAGCAGGAGAAGGAGAAGGAAAAGGGGGAAAGGCAGGAGAAGGAGGAGAAGAAGAAGAGATAAACCAAAGCAAAATGAGTTTGAATATGTGTGCTATTTGCACATTATTTTATGTTATACCTTGGCAGGTAGCAATTTTTAAGTTCGAATTTGTGTGCTCTGCACATTATTTTTGTTATAACCAGTAAGCACTTTGTAAGTTATGCAAAATAAATTTCACTAAGTAGAGCCAGATTACTCTTTATTTTCTTGTCAGTTATAATGAATACTGTGAAAAAAAGTGAGCCCGCTATGTCTATTCCCTAACAGTAGGTGGCCTCCAGGTCTCATAATTTAGCTCATTAGTTCCCACCTGTCATTTGTTTCTGGGGGACACATTAGTCTAACACAACTGTGAGCTGCTGTTAACCCACTCCATTCTGACGCAACAAAGCCGTGAGTGGCTGTGAGCGCTATTAAACACCAGAGTGACTATATTTGACTATGGCGCATCAGTGAGCTTGTTTTAGTTATGACGAGTGTACGATAATTTCCCTCAAAATACGATAATTTTGAGTCTCTGGTACGATAATCCTATATTTCCCACCTGGCAACACTGCCCGGATCTCCCTATGGCCAGTCCGGGCCTGGGTCTATGCCATTTGCCTGTAGAAGCTGAGCGTCCATGCACTTCAATGGGACTGCATGGAACAGTTTTTTTCATTGCCTCGAAACTCGACGGTCATTGGATAAATGCCACGATTTTGTCCCGCCCCCGGACGCTCAGCATCTCTGGGGGTGAATGGAGCTGTGGGCGGGCCTCGGCCGGGCTGGACGCTGAGCTTCTGCATGATGATTGGAGGATCAGTTGAAAGGCTGAATCCCGTTTTGATTGACAGCTATTTGGAGATTTGACAGCCAGTGTTGCCAACTTGGCGACTTTCTCGCTAAATCTGGCGACTTTTCAAACCCTCTTGGTGACTTTTTTTGTCAAAAGCGACTAGCGACAAATCTAGCGACTTTTTCTGGTGTTTTGGAGACTCTGATGTGAAAGCGCGTATCGTTCTGCAGTTACTGTCCTCAACGATCGAGCAGCGGGTGCTGCTGTGAGCCCCTCCCCCGTCCCAAAGCACTCACCGGCGGTCAATCTCACGCAGCACTCCCAGCTGCAGTCAGAGCAGAGAGGAGACCCACACTACTCCGCGTCCAGACTGCAAATGAATCGCGCATGCGCAAAGCCGCCACTGAGCCCGCCCTGGCTTACAGAGCGGGATGTAAATGTAAATGACTAACTGTCACACTAAAAGAGTTCCGGCAAGATGGCGATCTGCGCAGTCGCATCCGTCTGAGCTCCGCATAAGGTCCCGAAGTTTAAAGTATTTGAAGTTACATAGTCCACTTTTATAAACAGGAAAAGAAAGAAACGAAGGGGAAAGGGCCCGAAAATGAGCAAAATCAACCATACGAAACCTGTGGCAGCGAAAAACCTCCCGTTCACAAATCGTTTGAACGCAAACGAGCACGACTACTCGACGAGAACGGCTAACGCTAATGCTAGCGGCAACAAATGAGACAGAGGGGGGACAAGTCCGGCCAACACTCCTGAAAAAACTCACATGGATAAGAAACCGAAAGGTATGTCTCAAGAAGAAGACTGCATCACATCAACCGACGCTATACTGAAAGCCATCGACTCCCTCCGAAAACGTGTCGACGACAGCATGGAAGAAGTTAGCAGACAGATGCAACAACATAGCGCCATGCTGTCCACCATTGCTAAGTCAGTGCAGCTTAACTCAGAGGAACTAAAAGAATGCAAAACAAAAATTAAAGACATGGAAAAACAAATCGACTCACTCAAGAAAGAAAATGATGACATCAAGGATCGTCTACTAAACCAAGCGACGTTGGTGCCTCCGCATTAAAGGGAAAAAAGAGAAAGTTAATGAGAACATCAGAGCAGAAGTGGTGGAGCTCCTGGGAAAAATTGCTCCAGACCTAAAGGAAAAGATGAACGAAGCGGTCGATGTGGTCCATAGAGTTGGGAGAGCGATGGAAAACAAACATCGACAAATCATCATCCTCTTTGCAAGACGCACAGTGAGAGATGACATCTGGAGACGCACGAAGGGTTCACCGGAATGTAAAGAAGAAGGGATCCGCTTTGCTGAAGACCTGATTCGGGAGGACTGGCGGACCAGACAAGCATTATGGCCAAAAATCGACCAGGCTAGAAAGGAGGGCAAGGCTGCAGGCTTCAGAGGCCCATTTGCTTTCATTGAAGGCAAGCGCATTGTGGAAAAGACTCCAGGTATGAACTGATTTTTGATTCTGGGAAGGAATACATAGTAGAACAGTTCTGGATATGGGACCACCCACTCAAGGTTTTTCTACTCCACCTCCCTGAACCTTTTCAAAATCTTGTTCTATGTGTTCTACGTTCCAGTTAAAAACTGACATTTCTTTTTTTTCTTTTAATACAAGGGGACTTAAAGACTCTGTCAAGCGTAAAGCTGTTTTTTTGTATTGCAAGGGACAACAAGCACATTGCATCTTTCTTCAGGAAACCCACTCTGATGACTCTGATGTTAAGTTCTGGTCACAGCAATGGGGGGACAAAATTCTTTTCAGTCATGGGACAAATCGTTCGGCTGGAGTTGCCATCTGTTTCAACAGATGTCCTGGTAAAATACTGTGTAATAAGGTAGATGAAAATGGACATTGGGTTGCTTGTGTTTTGTGCATTGACAACATTGTTATTATCCTGGTCAACATTTATGGGTACAACAGTGAACCGAAAAATAGAAGTATGTTACATCAAATTTCGTTGATTATAAAAGAACTACAGACAAAATTCCCCACTGATCATATGGTGATTGGTGGTGATTTCAACTTAACTCCTGATGAGTGGATGGATAGATGGCCCTCGAGACTTTCAGGGGAATTCAGGAACCCATTAATGGAAAATTTTATTAACAACAATAAATTGATGGATATCTGGAGAACCTTGAACAAAGATGCTAGACAATTTACTTGGCATAAACCTAATGGTCAAGCCAGATCACGTATTGATTATTGGTTGATTTCAAGATCAATATCAGAACACGTTGCAGAAACAACGATCTCTAATTCTCCCTTAAGTGATCACTGTGCCATTAATTTGAAATTAAGAAAAATGGATAAAAATAATAACTTTAAAGATTATTGGAAATTTAACTCTCAGTTATTAAAGAATGTGGAATACTGCAACTCTATTAAAACATTAATTTTGGATATTAAAAATGACATCACTATAAGTACATCGATATTAAAATGGGAATATCTAAAATTTAGTGTCAGAAAATACTCAATTGCATTTGGTAAAAAGATGGAAAAGGAAAGGAAAGCAGAAGAAACAAATGTAGTTAAAGAACTCATGGATCTTTATAGCAGGTTGAACTGGACTGAGGTAGAAAAAGAAAAAATTAATAACCTGCAATCCAAACTTGATGTAATGTATCTGAATAAGGCCAAAGGGGCATATGTGAGGTCCAGAGCCAGGTGGATAGAAGAAGGGGAAAAAAACACGGCTTATTTCTGCAATTTAGAAAAACGCAGACAAGAATATAATTCAATATGTAGTCTACTAATTAACGGGGAGGAATGTACAGATCCCAAACGCATAAAGAAAGAAGTCTTTGAATTTTACAGTAAATTATATAAATCTTCGTATTCAGATCAAAATGTCACAGCCTTCTTTGATAAAATCAGTAACTTGATCCCGATAATTGATGATAATTTTAAAGAAGCTTGTGACGAGGAGTTATTAATTGCAGAGTTTGACTGTGCAATTAAAAACATGGCATCTGACCGCTCACCAGGGCCAGATGGATTGACAACAAATTTCTATAAACATTTTTGGGAAGATATAAAACTCCTGTTGTTCCAAGCTTTAATTGAATGCATTAATCAAAAAGAACTAATGGAAACAATGAAACAAGGTGTAATAAAACTGATACCAAAACCTGGAAAAGATAAGAAAATTCTCAGTAACCTAAGACCTATAACACTTTTAAACACGGACTACAAGATCTTCACAAAAGTCCTGGCAACTAGATTAAAAATAGGGATCTCTAAAATAATTAGTTCAACACAATCAGGATTTCTTAAAGGAAGGTCAATTCATAATAATATTCGCCTGGTTCTGGACCTCATTGATTACAATCACTTAATCAAAGATGATGGTTTCATGTTGTTTCTGGACTTTCACAAAGCATTTGATTCAATCGAACATGCTTTTATTATTGATACATTTAAACATTTTGGGTTTGGTGACACATTTCTTGATATGATTGCTATGTTATATACTGATATCAACAGCTGTGTTTCCCTCTCAGAAGGCACATGTTCCAGATTCAGAGTAGAAAGAGGCATCAGGCAGGGATGCAGCATCTCACCTCTTTTATTCATTGTCGCCACAGAATTACTAGCTATAACTGTTGTAAATTCAAACATTAAAGGATTAGACATAAACAATCACAAATTAATCATAAGTCAGCTTGCTGATGACACGACAATCTTTCTTAAAAACAAAGAACAAATTCCATTGGCCTTAGAAACAATTAAACTGTTCTCCCAAGCCTCAGGTCTGCATCTGACACTACGTTTACACGTAGCCGGCTATTTTCAAAAACGGACATTTCACCCTCTCCGTTTTCAAAAATAATTGCGTACACACTTGTCCGTTTTCAGAAAACTTTGCGTTTACACCAACCCGTGTATGTATGCTGTCTTACGCAATCTACCCTCGTCGGACAGGTAATACAGGGTGCAAGCAACTTTTTTTATGACACTGACAGGAGACCGCATGACTGTCATCTCACCCTCGATATAGAACTGGAGTCAAGCCAGCCGGCAGTTGCGTTTCTGTGGTCAAGCCAGCCGGCACTCAGTTTGGAGTGCGCACGTATTTTAATGCTTACAGTAAATGCATTAATACGGCGCTGTAAGGTGACAGGCAGAGCCTCTCGTAGAATGAATATAATAAGGAAATAAAACAATTTTCTTGCAAATAATATGAAGTACTTTTACTGTGTACGTTTGCAGTAATCTTGTGTCAAAGTCTCTCATATCGACTAGAAACATGCTTCATTCGTCCGACTTTGATCTTTAATAAAAATAATATTTTCAATAAGTAGTCAAGGGTACTGCAAAGATCAAAGTGGGGTGATATAATAGAGCAGCTGTATTTGCAAAGGCAAACATACGAAGAGGGCTTGCACCAACATAAATGCGGCTGCTACTCTGAAGGCATCCATGATCACCATAGCAACATGTAAACATAGGTCGCACTTTTCAGGCGAATGCAAGTTCTGTCGCACACTGTGACGTCTGCTGCTGGCGTTTTCTCCGTTTTGCTCAGTTTACATGCAAACGTGCAACCGGAGTTTTCCAAGATCTCCACTCTGGCCGGAGTTTTTAAAAAGCATCGTTTTCAGAGGCGAATTCTCCGTTTGCGTGTAAACGAAGGGTGCAAACGAAAGTTTATGTCTCCGTTTCTAAAAATACCCGTGTACGTGTAAACGGGGCATAAATCTGGACAAGTGTGAACTCATGAGTATACATAACTGTTCTGACCTTTCACTGTATGATATGCCTGTTAAAAATAAGATAAAGTATTTAGGAATTTGGGTAACCAAATGTTCTGACACTAGTGAAAAAGAGAATATTCAAAATATGATCGATAAATGTAAAAAAAACCTTAAACAACTGGCTGCAAAGGGACTTAACGTTGTTTGGAAGAACAATGTTAACCAAAATTGAATCATTATCCAGGTTAATCTATCCAGCATACTCTCTAGCAATCCCACCAAGGATTATAAAAGAAATTAATAGAATAAATTTTAATTTCATATGGAAAAATAAACATCACTATATCAAAAATGGAGACTTGGTGAAGGACTATCAGGACGGTGGCATAAAAGCAATTGATTTCGAAATTATGAATGGAATGTTAAAGATTAACTGGCTTCGATCCTTTTTGAAAAATGGTGATGAGATATGGTTTTCCTTACCCAATCTTATTTTCAACAAAGTTGGAGGTATTGAATTTCTATTAGTATGTGATTTTGAAATATCCAAACTACCCATGAAACTTTCTAAATTTCACCAGCAGGTTTTACTACAATGGAAAATGATGTTCAAGCATAACTTCAGCCCTCATAATGTCCCACTGTGGAACAACAGAGCAATACTGAGTAGGAGGAAGTCTATGTTCATGGAAGACTGGATGGTAAAACAAATTTGGTCAATTACATATCTAATGGATGGGACTGGAGAAATACTTGTGTTGAATGATTTTAATGCAAAATATAACACTAATTGTTCCATTGAGATTTACAAGAAAGTCACACAAAATATCCCAAAAGTCCTCCTCCATTCAATAAAGAACATGTTAAATATACCAACTCCCAATCTACACAAAATTAAAATAGAAGATATGGACCTTGTTAATGACAAATGTAATAATAAATTTTTAAGGCAGTACTTGGTTAATACTTTTTATCCAAGTATAGCCAAAAGCACACTTACTCTCAAAGATTATGATAAATCAAAAATATTAGCTATTCGTACAAAATATCTAAAATTCCCAGTTCCTCCCAAATATAAAGAAATACATTTTAAGACCATCAACAACATTTATCCCTCAAATGAATTCATTAACTAAAGATTTAAAATAGTTGTAGATAACTGTTATATCTGCAAAACGAATGTAGAAACAATAGAGCACCTGTTTTTTGGATGTGAGATCATTCAAGATATATGGAAGTCTCTCCATGATTTAATATCATCCAGCTCCATCGACATAGATTTCTGGTCTTTTCAAAACATTCAAGTTGGTGTAATTCTTAAGAATTAAAAAAAATGAATTTTTAGTGAATCTGATCATTCTTACAAAATATTATATTCACAAATGTCGCTACACTAAATCCCCCCCTTCATGGTCTGCTCTTAAAAATGAAATCTCCTTATTTCAGCAGTGTCTAAAACACATCAATACTCCCCTTGCAGTCAAATTGTATACTCTGATTTCAACTGTCAATTTATCCTGATCCCCTTGTACTTGTCAATATGATTTTCCTCCCTTATTTTTCATGTATTTAAGTACTCATTTTTCATTCATTCATTTATTTATTTATTTTTTTCCCTCATTCTTTTTTTTATGTTTTTTTATAATTATTTATTTATCTATTTTTCCTTTCCCTCTATGCAATCTCAATTTAATAGGTGTTTAATAGATTGTTCTCTCAATTTGATGTACTTATGTATACATCTGAGTTTGTCATTGTTCTTGTTAAATAAAGTTTAAAAAAAAACAAAAACTGTCACACTAAAATAAATCACTGCACTTCACTCTTACAGCCTCAGTCACTTACTCACCTCGTTCACTGTGTGTGTACCTGTCTGTGACATTAGCCAAACATCTAGCTAGCTAGCTGAACATGTCTCAGTCAAAACTGTACACTCAAAAATATAGAAAGGAATGGGAATCAAACCCTGAATTCAAAGGCTGGTTGAAACCATTTATTGGCGATGATACACGGGCATACTGCCTGCACTGTAAGGCTGATTTCTACGCCAAACTTTGTGATATAAAAAAACATATGACAACTCAAAAACATACTCAAAAGGCAAAGCCATACAACAGTCTCACCCAAAGCAAGCTGCCAATAATAAGTAAAAAAAATGACTCTGCAAAAAAGGCTGAAGCCACCATGGCATTAGCTATTGCTGAACATTGTTCCATGTTGGCCTGTGACCACATTGGGGAAGCATGTAAAGCTGCGTTCTCAGACTCCACTGCTGCAACTCACTTCAAAATGCACAGGACAAAGTGCACAGAAATGATTAATGGTGTTCTAGCACCATACTTTTTAAAAAAGTTGGTGTCAGATGTGGGTGACCAGCGTTTCAGCCTCCTCCTTGATGAGTCCACAGATGTGAGTGTTTCTAAGTACCTGGGTGTTGTGATAAGGTACTTTAGTGACACTAAACACACTACTGTCTCAACATTTCTGGGGCTTGTTGAGCTGGAGGGAGGAGATGCCAGGTCTATTGCTCGAGCTGTTGTGGCTTTCCTGGAGAGGTGTGCTCTTAAAAAAGAGAAACTCCTGGGGATAGGGACTGACAATGCCTCTGTTATGACGGGGATTAACAATGGGGTGCATAAAGTGCTGAAGGAGGAGTATGGCCTCAAAGATCTGGTCCTCATTCGCTGTGTGTGTCACTCTCTGCAGCTTGCCGTAAGTCATGCATCCAATGACACCATGCTCCGTAGTGTGGAGTACTTGGTGCGGGAGACTTACAACTGGTTTTCAGTGTCTCCAAAGCGCAGGGAGGCCTACAAAGCCCTATATGAGACCATCAACTGTGAGGAGAAACCGTTGCAGATAACAAAGGTGTGTGCCACACGTTGGCTGTCCATCGAACCAGCAGTTTCGCGCATTTTGGACCAGTGGGAGGCGCTTAAACTTCATTTTGCACTCACCAAGTCCAGTGAACACTGCTACATGGCTGAGGTTTTATACTCGATGTATAGTGATCCTCAAAACATCTTGTATCTGACTTTTTTGAAGTCAGTGCTGGGTGAGGTACAGTTGGCCATCAAGGCTTTTGAGGGAGAGCAGGTAGATCCTCTGAAACTTCTTGACAGCTTGGTTAGCCTGATAAAGTCTGTGAGCACCAGGGTGCTGAATCCACTGGCAAATATCGATGTACTCAAAGAGCCAATTGATGGATACATCAGTCCCAAACCATACCTTGGTTACCTTTTTGAGTCAAAGGCAGCTGAGCTCCACCTTTCACCTGAGGAGAACAATGCCCGAAAGCGGTGTGTAGCCTTCACCATCTCCCTCACTAACGAGCTGAGGGTGAGACTGCCGGACAACATGGAAGCATTGCAGTACATGTCAGTTTTCAATGTAGAGGAAACTCTGAAACACAATAAGAGCCTAGGAGAAATAGAAAAAATAGCCACGCTCCTTGGCTACTCTCCTGCAGAGATAGACAAGATTGTCCAGCAATGGCGTGCCATCCATCTTAGCAAGTGGAATGAAACAAAAAACACAGTGGGCTTCTGGAGTGAGATTTGGAAGTTCAGGGATGCAGCTGGTATCAACCCGTTTCAGGAACTTGCCATGGCTGCTGTGTCTGTGTTGTCCTTGCCACACTCAAATGCTGAAGTCGAGAGATTATTCAGTCAGATGAGTGTGGTAAAAAGCAAGCTTAGAAATCGAATGTCCTTGCAGACCCTGAACTCCATCCTGTACATCCGATATGGTCTGAAGCTGTCTGGCGAGGCTTGCTATGAGCACAAGCTGCCTGATAATGTTTTGCAGCTTTTTGGCACATCAGCTGCTTACTCATTTAAGTCAGCTCCATCAGTTGCTGAACCCGCCGCAGAAAGCCTTGACCAAAATGATGATGACCTACTCTTCCTGTGAGCCAGCACAGCGTGTGTGTGGAGGGAGGTCTGAAAAAAACAATAAACCTGAATTAGGGCCAGACTAGTTACCATCATTTTCTCACATTGCCACAGACAGTTTTTTCTATTGTATTGTATTGTATTTTCAGTCCATTTAGATTGTTAATGTTGTTAAGTTAAAACCGTCTATACAAGAAGTTGTTAAAAAATGTTCTAGTATATATATACAGTATATATAGCAATGTTCATGTTTTACTTGACTTGTAGGCTCCTAAGTGGAGCATAAGTACATAAACCAAACTTTAGAAAACTAAACAAAACACAAAAAAATTAAATAAATAAAAAAACAACAACAAAAAAATCAAAAAACAAAACAAAACAAAAAAAAGAAAAACCTAAGTAACTCTGCCAAAGTGTCTCTTTTCAATCAATCAATCAATCAACTTTATTTGTAGAGCGCTTTTCCTGCAAGGACATGCAACACAAAGTGCTTTACAGAATTAAAAACAGAAAGAAAACAATTACAAAGAAAGCCCCTCCCTCCCACCCTCCATACTAGACAGACACACACACACCCACCCACCCACACACACACAATCACACACAATGGGGAGACATGGCATGGCACTGAGGATCAAGGAAACGCCACCTTTGGGGCCGTCCACACTGGGAGGAGCCGCAGGCCATGCCATCGGGAGGACCAGCACCCAGGCCCCCCGACTCCGACAGACAGGCGGACCCCCGCGTCAAAGGGAGGAACCCCCAGCCGGCCGGGCCGAAGGGACCCAAGGACAGCACCCCCATCAGCAGACCTGACACAGCTCCCAGTGTGGAAGACCCCTCTGAGGAAACACTGGAGTTAAAAGCTAAAGACTAAGAGCATAAAATAGGACTAAAAGCATAAAATAGGATAAGCCCTGATAATAAGTAAATAGAACCAGATAAGAACGTAAGAAGAGTTTAAAATATTAGTTAAAAGCCTGATTAAAAAGGTGTGTCTTTAATCTTCTTTTAAAAATATCAACAGTCTCTGCAGTCCTGAGGCTCTCCGGCAGGCTGTTCCACAGGTGGGGGCCATAGTGGCTAAATGCTGCCTCACCGTGGGTTTTTGTTCTGGGTTTTGGTATGGTTAAAAGGCCAGTGCCGGAGGACCTCAGGGTCCGCGAGGGTTGATATGGTAAAAGCAGATCAGATAAATAAGAGGGTGCAAGGCCGTTAAGACATTTAAAAACCAGTAAGAGAATCTTAAAATCGATCCTGAAGCGGACGGGGAGCCAATGCAGCGACTCTAAAACCGGTGTAATGTGCTCCCGCCCTCTGGTCCTCGTCAGCACGCGTGCGGCTGAGTTCTGTAATAATTGGAGATTTAAAATACTCTTTTTGGGAAGACCAGAGAGCAGGGCATTACAGTAATCTAAACGACAGGAAATAAAAGCATGCATCAGCACCTCCGTACTGGCCTGAGAGAGAAACGGGCGGACTCTGGCTATGTTCTTGAGGTGATAAAAACCTATTTTTGTTATATTTTTGATATGTGGGATAAAATTTAGCTCAGAGTCAAAAGTCACGCCCAGATTTTTTACTGATTTGGTTGGTTTAAGATCCTGTAGTTTTGGTAGAAGTTTCTCTCTCTGGCCTTCAGGACCTATAACTAAAACCTCAGTTTTGTCCTGGTTGAGCTGTAGGAAATTCTCTGCCATCCATGACTTGATGTCTACAATGCAGTTAAAAAGGGCATCAAACGGCCCTGTGTCATCAGGAGACACAGCAATGTATAGCTGTGTATCATCAGCATAACTATGGAAGCTGATGCCGTGTCTCCTGATGACGTCCCCAAGGGGAAGCATGTAGAGATTAAAAAGAAGTGGACCTAAAATTGAGCCTTGGGGAACCCCACATTCAATTTCATGGGTTCCTGAGGAACATGTATCCATACTTACATAAAAGCATCGGTCTGTGAGATAAGAACAAAACCAGTTAAGAACAGTACCGGAAAGGCCGACCAGGTGTCTGAGTCTATTTAATAAAATGTGATGGTCTACCGTATCAAAAGCGGCGCTCAGATCCAGTAAAACCAACACTGTGAGCTTTTTGTTATCTAAATTCCACCTGATGTCGTTTAAAATCTTTAAAAGTGCTGTCTCGGTACTGTGGTTCCTCCTAAAACCAGACTGATGTTTCTCTAAAACGCTATTTCTGTTTAAAAAGTCATTGACTTGGTTAAAAACCAGTTTTTCTAAAATTTTACTTAAAAACGGTAAGTTGGATACAGGTCGGTAATTATTAAGAACGTCGGGGTCTAAATTGCTCTTCTTCAGAAGGGGCTTCACCACCGCCGTTTTAAAGGCAGTGGGGAAGACACCCGTCTGAAGAGAGCAATTCATGATGTTTAAAAACTGCTCCTCAAAGAATCCATAAAGCGATTTTAAGAGTGATGTGGGAATTGGATCTAAAAGGCAGGTTGTTGGGTTTACTTGGGAGAAAACTCGACCAAGTGTCCTTGCATCAACCAGGGCAAAACTCTCCAGTGTCTCCTCAGGCAAGGACAACAGTCCAGGTGTGTTAACAGACAAAGCTTTCTGGGATAACAGGCAGGATCTGATGTCCTTGATTTTAGTTCTGAAGTGGTCTGCAAAGCTTTCACAAAGATCATCTGTTGGTGTCTTAAGAACTTTATTAAAATTAGTGCCTGTTAAAATATTAAAGGTGGAGAAGAGGAACCGGGGGTTGTTTTTATGGTTGGTGATGAGTTGTGAGAAATGGGAAATTCGTGCCTTTTTGACTGCGTTATTGTAGGTTTTGAGTTCTTGACGTAAAATCTCATAATGAACCGTCAGTTTACTTTTTCTCCATCTTCTCTCAGAGCTCCTGCATTTTCTTTTCAGTTTATTGATTTCATCGTTTTTTCTCCACGGGTGTGTAGGTTTTCTTTTTATTGTTTTAGTTAGAAGTGGAGCTACTGAGTCCAGAGTTGACTTCAGTTTACTGTTAAAATTATCAACGATAAAATCACAAGGTGCAGGTAAAATTTCAGCAGGAGTGCTCTGTAAAATCTCAATAAAATTTGCAGCCACTTCAGAAGTTAGATAGCGCCTCCTAACTGTTCTCACCGGGGCCTCCTCCTGGTAAAAACTGGTGATGTTAAAAAATACACAATAGTGGTCGGACACAGCCAGGTCAACAACAGAGGACACACCGATGGACAGGCCATGGTCCAGGGTGTGTCCTCTGTTGTGAGTTGGCTGTGTGACGTGCTGCTTAAAATCAAGACAATTTAAAAGGTTTAAAAACTCTCTGGATATTGGATCCGAGGTATCATCAACATGTAGATTAAAATCACCAGTTATTAAAATCCTGTTATAAGAGGTGTGAATGATTGATAAAAGTTCAGAGAATTCGCTGATAAAAGAACTAGAGTGATGGGGTGGTCTGTATACAGTAATGCAAAGAATCGGAGGGCTGCTAAAAGTAAAGGCATGGTGCTCAAATGACTTGTAACTGTTAAAAGACACTCCATTTGAGGTCAGTGAGTCATTTATGATGGATGCCGTCCCACCTCCTCTTCTACCCTCTCTAGTAGAAAATAAAAAATTAAAATTTGGTGGGCAGGCCTCGGCGAGAACAACAGATGCGTCAGTGCCAAGCCATGTCTCAGTTAAAAGAAGACAGTCTAACTTATTGTCTAAAATCACGTCATTCATTAAAAAAGTTCTATTTAAAAGAGAGCGAACATTAAAAAGTGCCACATTGATGGTGACAGGTGGCTTAATGAGTGAAGGTACAGCCACCCGTTGTGACTCGTATCTCTGGCTGTCTGTTGCTTTAATCCTGATCAAATTTTCAGGATTTCGGAGCCGGATTTGTTTAGATCGGTTATCAGACCGATCTGTGCTTAAAACTGAAATTACAGAGGCAGTAGGAGTACACTTAGTAGGAGGAATAACAGAATGAGTGGCTAGTGTAGGGGTTAGTGACAGCTGTGGCCTGAGGGGGGAGCTGTGGGTGGAGTAGGTCTGCGAGGTGGCTTGCTGGGCCGTCAACGAGTGAGGTGGGGGGTCTGGGCAGGTGGGGGTGTGTCGGGTAAACAGTCAGCCATGTGGAGCAGGGATTGACTGGGCAGAGTGTACGGCAATGAAATACTGAAAGTTAGCCACGAGCATGGAGTTGCCCAGGTTATTGAGGTGAACGCCATCTGGTCTGAAGAAGGAGGGACGGTCCCAAAATAGGTTGAAGCTGTCGATGAAACAGAAGTTGTTTTTCCTGCATGCGTTCTGGAGCCACATGTTCAATGCCACGAGCCTGCTGAACCGCTCAGCGCTGTGGAACAGAACGGGCAGGGGGCCGCTAATGAAGACGGACAGTACACAGGTTTTGAGGAGGTTAAAGAGGGCAGTAAAATCCTTTATGGTTTGGACGTAGTGTCGGCGAGCTGTGTCGTTGCTTCCGACGTGGACAATCAGCCGTGTGACTGAGGATGGGATGGACCTCAGCAGGTCTGGGAGGATCTCCAGAATGCCAGCGACACCTGCTCCGGGGTAACAGCGGGTGACAGCGTTGAAGAAGCAAATCCTTCTGGTTATGCTGTCGCCCACTATCAGGGTGGTAGGGGGAAACAGAGGTCGCGGTGGAGGAGATCCAGAGGAATCCCGGACAGCGGGAGCAGCCTCGGCACCAGACAGCCAGCCCGATGGCAGCTCAGAGCCATGGTCAGGGCCGTTGCGGCGAGATGATGGCGGGAGGGTGGTCCCATCACCCGGCGGAGGAGGCTGCGGCCGCCGGGCGCCCCGGTCCGGGGCACCGCGGCAGGGCAGGGGCAGAGTGCCGGACGGATCCACAGGTGGCTCAGCGCGCCGTACCTCGCCGGGACACGGGCGACCTCCAGAGTTCCTGAGCACAGCCTGCTTCAGGAGGAGCCGGCGTGATGCCGACGACGATCCGTGTTGAGGACGATCCACGATGCCATCGGACGTCGATGAGGAAGAGGCCGGGCCGGAGGGCCGGGGAGCCGCCGACACTCCATCCGACGCCGAGGCTCCATCAGCCGGCGCGGAAGGCGCCGCAGCGTCGCCGGTCCCGCACGGGTCACAACCAGCGGCCGGAGCCGCACCAAGCAGCGACAGGACCTCGAACCGATTTGAGAGGCTGAGGTGAGGAGGGGAAGCAGCGCTGTCCGAGATCTTCTTTCTGCCCCGAGTAACCACCTCCGTCCAGAGCGGGGTTTGCCTCGGTGTTGAGCTGGAAGGCGGCCGGGGGCTGGTGTCAGGATCCCAGTGAACTGTATCCTGAAGGGCGGCTTTGAGTGAGGCGATGTGGAGTGACTGTTCATGAGCTACATCCAGGATAGAGATCAGCTGCCCGGATTTGAACCTAAGCTCATCGGACAGCTTGCGGATGTCTTCCCTGAGGTTAGTGATAGTTTTATTTGCTCTGGTGAGCCGTGGGTCCTCATCTGGGAGAGTGAAAGTGGTTGCAGTTGTAGCCATTAGCTTAGCAACCGAGCTAACCCGCTTAGCCACCAGCTACAGGCGATCCAGCCTGTGCCCAAACAAAGTGCACAAAGTGGGGTAAAAACAGTCACTGATGGTATTAAAACCAGGCAAGCTGCAGCAGTGATGTAAAAAGCAATTAAAAGCCACTAAAAGCAGGTCCGATTTGTGACTTAAAACGACTTAAAACGACTTAAACAGTGTAAAAGGCAGCTACCGTAGTGTGTCCAGCCGTAACAGTAAGCCGTAACAGTAAGCAATGATCATGAGCTACATCCAGGATAGAGATCACTTTGGGTCACTTTGCCGGTCCCAAGCCCGGATAAAAGAGGAGGGTTGCAGGTAGAGCAATTCCTCAATTCTACCCCACATAACAGTCTTTTGGTTAAATTTGATATTCTAACATTTAACAATACAGCAATACAGGACAAAATTGATTTATGTAATGTGGGTCTAGACAAAGCATTTAAATCCTTAAGTTATTTTGATAAGTGATTACCTATTTCAAAGGCAAAATAAAAAAAAAACAATCCAAGAATCAACAGAAATAAGTTCATTTGTAGTTCTAAACATATTTAGGGTTTTTTTTTACTCACTTTTTGTCTCTCCCACAACGTTATTCCTCTCTCCTACAGCGTCCATTGCAATTACATGCAAATTGCCAATTATGCAAATTAGGCGATGACGTCATCTAGCGACTTCTAGCGACTTTCAGGACAGCCAATAGCTACTTTCCTTACTAGGGAGTTGGCAACACTGTTGACAGCTCAGCTCAGTCCCATCGCGGATTTTGCAAGCGGAGTCTTCTGAGTCATAGCTGTCAAGTCTCCCGTTTTGGCCGAGAAACTACCGTATTTTACCCCTCTTTCCCGCCGTCCTCCCGTATCAGTATTCTCCCGCAAATCTCCCGCATTATAATAAAAAAACATTCCTCTGCCTCTCCAAACTGAACAGACCCGGCTGCAGAAACAAATTAAAGGGGGGGCATTACATTTTTTCAGGGGGGCACATTTTTTAAACTATTTCAGGCTGAACAATGGCTCTGTAACCACTCCTACAGTGCTGAGAAATATTTTTTTCTCTCACTAAAAAGGGGCAGTTCATCCCAAAATCTAAAAAACAAACAAAAAACAATAGTGTAGTGCTGTGTCCATTTATTTAACTCAAAAGTCAAGCATTTCTGTAAACATAAGCACTGATGTCAAGCTGAACACTGAAGTAAACATTCAAACGGAGAGGTAGCTACAGCAGCTAGGGAGCACAAGGAGCAGAACAAAGCAGTGTTACCCTTCTGCCTTTAAGTAACCTAAGTTGGTGTATCTGTGAGGTGTGGTGTGTGTGTGTGTGTGTAAACACTTTTAGTAGAGTGGCAGGCGGCGTTTGTGGAGTGTGTGAAACCTTCTTAATACATTGTCCTTCCACTCATTCCTAAATTTTCGAGTCAAGTCCTTCTCGAATCCCAACTGGATCAGATTGGCCTTGCGTTGATGCAGCATGGTTTGGCGATGCTCGGTGAAGACATTTTTGAGAGTTGAAAATGAATTTTCACAGGACGCGGTGCTGGCTCCGAAAGTCAGGCCATGTTTAAATGCTGCAAGGACGGTAGGCATTGCTTCCAGTGGCCTCTGGAACAGTTTCAAAATCTATAAGGATTGAGAAATAAGGTTGAAATCAATATCATTACAACCATAATGATTCCCCAGATAACAATATAAATTGAATGAAACATCATGTTGAACAATCAAATAAATTCTCATCTCATTGAACCAAATCATGTTAGGTGTGATGTGTTTGACTGCTTGATGAAGGCTTGATGCTGAAAATTATCAGTTTGTTTAAAAGGTCCCAAATGACCATGCCATGACAATATAGACTATTTAATAAAGTTAAAGGAGCCTTGTAGCTTTTTGAGATTTTTGAATACAATAAAATCAATACTGAACTTTTACCTAGCCTTAATCACCTGTTTCATTGTCCACTTCTCCTCATCTGGTGGAGAAGACTCTTTCATCTGCGCCCTGAGGAAGTTGCGGGCCACCTCGAATTCAGAGTCCACAGCAGGTGTCTTGGTGAGGTCAAGTAAAGGCTTCACCTTGCTGACATCCAAGAATGTGGCTTGCACAGGACCCAGGGCATTGAGTGCCTCAATCAGGTCACAGTTATGTTTCCCGAAGCGATTTTTCATTTCCCCACATACTGAGTCAATGCAACTATAATAAATCCTGCGTAGTTCTGTTTCATCATTACCATCTACATGTGTGCTGATTTCCTCAACAACATAGTCAGCAAAGGCAGAGTTTTGTGAGCGTCTTCTCTTTGATGGCCTTGTAGTGACACTGTCACAGTGCGCTAGGATTGCCTGAAATTGTGTCTCAGTGCGGATATTCTCAAGACAGGTGCATGCACTGCTGATGAGCTGCAAACCTAGAAGAAAATACAAACCCCCTTATTGTTACTGTACAGAATACAACAAAATTTAAAATGCAGCATTGCATGAAAAGACACAGGGAAATGAAACAAAACAAACAAGTCCAGAGATAAGTTCTAAAATATTGGGTAACATACATATCAAAACAATTGTTCCTGTGGGGACGCCAACGACAATTTAAAGTGATTCATTTTTTAAAAGATACTGTAAGTGATCAATTCTACAAAGTTAAGAAATAAACTGAGTGATTTTGAAAGATTATTTAAAGTTTTTAAGAGACCTCTAAAATGGAGTTTATTGCAAATCCTTTAAAAATGGGTTAATGAGTTTATTGTAAATCTCAAACTGCCTCTGCTGAACCAGAAATAGAGCTAAAGCTTTGTGTTCTATTTTTACTCCATTTTGTTAATTTCATTCATCTCTTTTTTAACATGTTCTTATATTCATTGTGAAGCAATGGGTGTATCTAACTCTTTGTTGTGAAGTTGTACTTTGAGCTGCATTTCTTGTATGAAAGGTTCTATACAAAGTTTATTATTATTATTAATATCATTATTATTATTATTATTATTTTAAATACAATGTAATTTTGTTCAGAAGTAGGTATACTTTTTGCACTGTCTACATTAAAAATAAATATAATCTTCTTTCACCTGTAAGCAGATCCATGTCTTCGGACTGCAACATCTTGTTTGGGGGGTCAAGATATGCAAGGATCTTATGCACCATCTCAGCAATGAACTTAAAGCTGGGCTCAGACATGCTCTGCCACAGTCCTGTTGCTTCAACGCGCAGATCTGCTCCAAATGCCTGGTTGCTGGTGATCTCTTGGAGCAGTGTGGATAGGTCATCAAATGATTTCAGAATGACAGAGACTGTAGAATAAAGACAGGAAATCTTAATATCTTCAGGTGGGGGAGTCATTCACACAATACAGCATCATCATTATATATATATAATATATATATATAATTTGTATATGGCTATACAAACCGCTTTTACATGCTCCAAACACAACTCAAATAACAGCTAAATGAATGACTTCATGTCAGCACCGATGCGTCAACCCACTCGCCACATTTCTGGCCACAGCTCCACGGCACTTCATTCATAACACACGACACACACCTCGAATGAAAGCTGAGACTCTACACTTTCCGCACGTATGCGCCAAAGCACTCTACACCGAAGCATGTGAGAGACAGAGGCCAAAGAATAACAACAACAGCCAAACGATAGTTATAATATCTCTCTTACCTTTGTTGTTTTACCGTGAAAAGTTTATTTTATCGGTGAATTCACACTCGTTTCTGTTAGTCCCACTCCTTGTGTTACATTTAAATGTGTCCGGGCGTTTCTGACGGACTTTAGGACCCGGGGGGTCCTAAATTATCATTACAATCTCCGTATACAGCAGCCTGCCCCTCCCCCACCACGGCGTTCTGCTGACTCTGATTGGCTGACAGTGCTGTCAATCTAACTCTGGTGGGTATAGCTTCATTCTATTGGCTCTAACGAATCGAATGAGGTGTCATTCACTCAAATCGACCAATCCGTTGCGGAGATACAGCTATGCGCACCCCTATATCGGACAACCCAACATGCTGTATCTGAGTTCAGCAGGCTGTTACTGTGTGAGGTCTCTCTTGAGAGGCCCAAAACGGCTGTTTTTGGATGCATTGAGCACAATTAGTCATAAAACAATGAACTATATGGTCTTGTACATGATAAAAATCAAATGGCACACATGGTGCCAAACTGTGCCAAACTGGCCATTTTGGAGATCTCGCCTGAACTGTCTGTGCTAAAACTTCTCTGATTTTCTTCTGCTTCACTTTATCAGAATCAAACTTTGCACACATAATGTCCACATATTGTTCTATGATTTGAAAGAGGATTAGAGCTACAGCTGCATCATTTTCAGAGGGATACTCATCCTTTTTTTCTAGGCGAACCTGACATGTTTTCATATGTGCTGTGTTCCATCTTCACTCACTCTTCACCAGTAACATATATACTGATATTTACACATCCTAACAAATCTCACAAGTGTTCCCTTTACTGTAAAACCAAAAGTATTCAAATAGACCTTGTGGTTGCAGAGATATACTCATTTAATTATGGGTTTACAATTTCGAGCCGAGGCCTATAAATAGGCTCAGGGCTTAACAGGTTAATCAGTCCAAATGAACATACCTGTAGCAAAATGTCCACTCCAACGTTGGTCCAATAGGCGCTTGAGTGTCTCTCCTTTGTAGAGAATGGCAACAGTTGGTTTTCTGCAGAACTTGTACAGCATGTTACACACACTGAAGAAGTCCATCACGGCCTTTTCAACTGCCAGGGCATGGGTGACCACCAAATGCAGCTGATGATTATAACAGTGGACATATGGTATCTCTCTGTCCAGTTTTTGCTGCAGCAGTTTCTGTACCCCTCCATGTTTGCCCGACATGAGTGAGGCACCATCATACACCTGACTGAGGATTTTCTCAGGGCTCAGGCCAGCTGCGGTCAGTTCTCCTATGATGGTGTCAGTCAATGTAACTGCATCTCCCTGGTCAGCAGTGGCTATTGTTAGGAGGCGCTCAGTTGGTTCGCACAGTTCATTCAGAAAGCGGAGAACTATGGATATATTCTCTCTCCCTGTTGGGTCTCTGGTTCCATCTGCTTTTAACGTGTAGAATGATTCACCAACTTCTTTCACTATGTGCTCTCTTACTAAAGCACTCATCACATCTATTAAGTTATTTTGAATGTCATGACTTGTGTATGTTGCATTGCGAGGAATAGTTTTTGCTATCTTTGCTAATTCTGCATCTTTCCTTAGTGCAAACTCAAATAAAGACAAAAATAGCCCACAACCATCCTCATTCATTTCACTGTATGCGTCGTGGTTACCTCTAAAGGGCAGTTGGTTCACAGCAAGAAACTCCACAACATCAATAATTGCAGACAGATAATATCTGTTGCGCTGCAGTTGATCGGTGTTAATTAACGTTGAGATTTCCTTGCTTGTGTGAATTCGTCTTTCCTTGTCCCTCCACAAGGCCTCACAAGTCAGGTGCTCTTTGGATGCAGCGTGCTTGTTAAGTCCCTTTCCAGTTTCCACTGCATGCTTCCAGTCGTGGAAACCAGTCACACTGAAAGTTGCATCACTGTGTCTGGCTCCCTGAAACATTCTGCATGGGTAGCAGTATGCAGCATCTGCTTGAACTGAATACTCCAGCCAGGGGAAGCATCCATACCAGGAACTGCAGAATGACCTTTTTTTCCCTGAGAAAAGGCGCCAAGGAAAGCTCTGCATGAGTGGTCTTTGGGGCTTTTCTGTGCCAAGGTCACTAGGCGGCAATGGCCTGCTGCTGTTCCTCGTAGCTGCAATTTTACCGTGAACCTGTGTGTTGTTGTTGTTGTTGTCGTTGTTAATGTCATCACTCACGCTTCTCCCGTGCAGATGAGTTACACTGCTTTGTGCTGCTCCTTGTTCTCCGTAGCTGCCGTAGCTAACCCTCCTAGCATGAATGTTTTCTTCAGTGTTACTGTTGACTTCAGTGCTTATGTTTCCAAGAAAAGTCGATGGTGCTGCTTCCTGCTCGCCCCCATTAGTGTTGTCACTTCTCGTCCTATTGTTTTTTAAATAATTCCGGATATCCATTATCCATATAGCTAACTAGCGGCCGGCGATGTTAATTAAAGACGGTGACCAGGATTGGATGAGTCAGCGACCCGCCCCCCTCTGTCTGTAATTGGCTAGAAAATTGACTTAATTCGTTGGTTGGATTGGTTGAATTGTATGATTGACATGACGAGATAGGAATAAAAGACAGTTGGCCACTCCGAGTTAAAAAACAAAAACCCAAATAAAATAAACAGCTTCCAGTCAAGGGCGGGCACGGCTGACTCTGTGGGCGGGCACGGCCCCCCAATGCCCGCCCATGCCGCTGGGACTGAAACTGAACTGTCACTAGCCTCGCGAGAGCTGCCACCTGCAGTAGCCTGGATGGCAGTTGTCGCGAGGTTAGTGCCGACAACGGGAACAAACCCGGAACAACAAAAGAGAAAGATGGATCGATGTGACGAAGGAGAAGGCATTCCTGCCAAAACAACAAAGTCCTGTAAATATCTCGAAAAATGGGACAGCGAATTTACTTTCCTACAAAGGAGCAGGATGGGACACATTATGAACTGAGAATATGTTTAAGCAATAAGCCCCGAGAAGCCGTGGGTTAGTGAATTTACAACGGCTGAGGGGCGTTCAGGGCCCCTCCGCCGTTGTAAAATCACTATAACTCACGCCTTCTCGGGGCTCATTGCTTTTATAAAACGGTTACCCTACATATAGCCCATAAAATAAACACACACACAGAAAAAATCATCAATTTATTGGTAATAATGCAACAATAAAACTGAGAACTATTCATTCTTCCACCAAGCAAGATCGAGTGGACAGAATGGTTGCCAAGCAACACAGACGCTGCGGTCTACCAGTGGGTTACACTGATTTTACAATGGCCCTGAACGCGGCTCAGCCAATCACATTTAAGGATGGGAAGCACCCGTTTTATAAACCATACATAAATGTGCTTCATATACCCTTTGTGTTTTCATTTAGGCTGTATTATAACGTAGGAATGTTCACAGCATTTCAATGTCAACAAAGGTTGGCCTATCAGATTCTAATCACCTAACTGTAGTTAGTAAGCGTTTGACAAGTTGTTGTTAGATATCTTGTACACCTGTCTTAAAATGTCAGGGATACTGGAGCTTGGTTGGGGTGATGGGACGGCTCGCCGGAAAATTTCCCTTATTTTCAAATCCAAAACTTGACAGGACTGGTTCTATGGCATGAGTGTGGTTGAAAAACGGCTTCAATTAAATGTTCCTTTTATAAGTTACTGCCTCGCTAAAATATGATAAATTTTATGATGTAAATTTAAAGTGAGCTTCCCCTGTTTGAAAGACCAGCAGCCGCCACTGGTCTAGAGCAATATCTAAATATCACAGTCCAAACGTCGCTCCCTCTTCCTCTGTCACCGAGCGGATTTGAAGTTCGTGGGCAGCTTCTTGGAGACCATCTAGCACCACGTCAACTTCTATGTCCCTATCAGCTGAGAGTTGAGCTAAATCTTCGAGTAATCTCTTGAAACGAAACTGAAGAGAGTCGGTAGGTTCGCTGTTATTGAAACTGTCCGCTAATGCTCTTAAATCAGCAGCAATAGCCCGCACAAAACTATCCATTGCTAATAGCAAGCTAAAGGCTAACGTGAGAGCCAGCCAAATCAAGGCAGCACTAGTAGATCCGATCCAATCACATCGACTGACGTAGACCTGCCCACCTAATTAGCATATTTACATTTCTGTGTGACACTGACACAGAAATAAATAAATGTAGAAATAAATAAATGTGGAAATAAATAAATGTATAAATAAATAAATGTGGAAATACATAAATAAATGTGGAAATAAATAAATGTAGAAATAAATAAATAAATGTAGAAATAAAAGAATAAATAAATATATGTAGAAATAAATAAATGTAAAAATACAGAAATAGCCTTTTTTATTACCAAAATGTCCTTGGTTTTTCATTTATTCGTGTATTTAATTATTTATTTATACATTTATTTATTTATTTATTTATTTATACTTATGTCATTTTTTGTTCTCCATACAATTATGTGGGGGGAAAAAAAAACAAAAAACCTGTTGACCAGCCACCACTAGACACCAGCCCACCGGGACAGTGGCCGGTATGCCAGATGGCCAGTCCACCCCTGTGTATGAATGTGGAGTTGGTCATCATGTCAGGTACATATACTGTAACTGTCACAAAAAACTCAGAATGGACTACGACCTATCTAAATGTGAAGTAGGCCATCCTGCCAGGTACAAATATCTTTCAAAATGGACTAATACCTTTATCAATGTGGAGTAGGTCATCCTGTCAGGATCAAATATCTATGAAATTGACTACTACCTGTGTAAATGTGGACTAGTGTAATCCTGTTATGTACACATATCTATCCAAATGAACAACTATCTGTATCACTGTGGAGCAGTGTAATCATATGAGGTACAAAAATCTATAAGAATTAGGGATACATGATATATTGGCATTAATATCGGTATCAGACGATTTTTGTCATTTTGTAACACATCGGCATTGGTCCAATTGGTAAAACTGCGGCGATGTTAATAACCGATGTTTAATTACGCCTTGTTGCCATTGTGTGAGCGTGTGTGTGTGTGTGTGTGTGTGTGCATGCATGTGGGAGAGAGGGGGGAGGGCTGGCAATGTCAGCGGTCTGGACTTTTTTCACAGGGTCGAAAGAAGATACGCGAATTGCAGTATGCAATACATGGAAGAGCAAAGTAATGCTTGGAGGATGCCACGTCAAATTATTCAACACCACCAATTTGATAACTCATTTGAAAAACTGCCATCCAAAATTCACAAACAATGGCAGGAAGCTAATGCTGCTAGCAAGCAGTCAAAAACTAAAACACCAGCATCCGCAGTTGGGAGCCCAATACAACAAACACTCGACAAAACCAAGAAATTTGCCAAGGACAGCGCAAAAGCCAAGTCAATCACGGACAAGGTAATGGAAATGATTGCACTCGACGACCAGCCATTTTCTATGGTGGAGGACCGAGGATTTCGACAGTTGATAGAGCACATTGAACCCTGCTACAGCCTTCTAAGTCGGTGTTACTTCTCTGACGTTTCCCTCCCTGCTTTGTACGAAGTGGTGGCCACACATATCCACAAGTTGTTGGACAACGTGAATGACATTAGCTTTCACGACGGATATATGGAAAGCTGACGTAAGTCAGATGAGTATGCTAAGCCTTACAGATCAGTGGATTGATGACAACTTTGAAATGAAGAAGAGCTGTTTTGCACGCACAAGAGTTTGCAGGATCGCATACGGGGACTGCCATTGCTAGTGCGTTTGACTCGAGTTTGCTCAATGGAAAATACCGAAAGAGAATGTGCACGCTGTGCTTCATCACAACGCACAGAATATGCAGAAGGCAATGGACGAGTGCGGTGTTTTAAACCTGGGCTGCATGGCTCATACACTGCAGCTAGAAGTGCATGATGGAGTGTTAAGCCAGCGAAGCATCTCTGACTGTGTGGTTGTGGATTATTGTAAAAAGGTTATATATTGATCACTGTACCCATTCTCTAAGCAGGTGAAAAGCAGAAGATATGAAGCTATTACAGACTCGAAATTTACTGTGTGTTTTAAGAGCTTAGTGGAAAATTACTAGGTGATGGAGAGACAGAGCATTGAAAGCAGGAGGCACCCAGAGATAAGAAAGAACACCAAGACAATAACTGATACCTTATAAGCACAGAATGTCCTAGGATAGTGAGCTTTCTTGTACATCACTGACAACAAGTTCGTATACACAGCTGATGCGCTGAGCCACACCTTGGCAGCGTGCCTGTTCTCGTTTGACCTTGTTTTGCAGGAGCAGTTGACGTGAAAGCAGTAAGGCGTGGCGGAGTCAGAAGGAGGGAGTGACACTGCAGCGGAGAAACAGCCAATCATCTTGCGTGCACATTTCATAACTGTAACGTCTTATTAAAGTGTCCAGGGAAAGTTAGGAGTCAGACTTCATGAACTGACGACACTTGTTGCCGACAGGGACGTGAAGTTGGACACAGAGCTCTGTATCTCGTAATCTTTTTGATTTTGGAATAAATAGAAGTTAACTGAGACCACCTACTCTCCTATTATTCTTCATCAAACGAACATGCGGAGTTTGTCTTAATGCTGATTTGTGACTGTTTTAAGGAAGAAGAAAAAGAGACATCTCCAACAGTGGCTATTGGCAGGAAAATAGTCGGACATTTTTGCCACTCTCAACTTGCCACCTCTTGGCTGAGAGACAGCAAGAGTTGGGCATGAAAACCAAGATGCTACAACAAGATGTCACAGCCAGATGGAATAGTATGGTTTATATGATGAAAAGTCTACTAAATCAAAAGCGCACACTCGGTGTGTATGGAGCAGATCATGAACTTCCCGCTTGTCTCAGCATATACCAGTGGGGCCTCAAGCGGCAATAAATATGCTTCAGAAGCAAGTGGACAAAATGACGCACAGCGAAAGAGCCATGGAGAAACCTCTCACAGAAGAACCGCAAGAGAAGAAGATGCGAACAGCAAGTGACGAGGGTGGACAGTCGCTGCTTGACATGCATGATGAAATTCTGGAGGAAAACATGGGACAGCTGGCAGGCCTGACAAGCCAAACAAGTGTGCGGGTATAGTATCATCAGACCTAGTCTTTTACATAACCAAGTCTGTTAAATTCCTTTGTGTTATAATTTTTTTTCATCAGTATGCTGTAAATTATATAGATTTACTAAAATAATAGATTTACTTAAATAACAAAGCTGATGATGAAGTACCTCTTTTAGTAAGGTGGTCATCTGCTCAGAGCACAATTAAACAAAGGGGAGGAGGATAATGTTGTAATGTCCAGATTCTTGGTAATTTACCAAGACGTACATAGTTATACACTTGTCTATATTCCTATAGGTGCATGGCTATCTGAGTGAGTCCCCCATCCCCAGAAATGAGAGCCCACTGCAATATTGGAAAAGCAACACGTCTCGCTTTCCTGCCCTGGCCAAAGCAGCAGGCAAGTACCTTTCAGCTCCACGTACAAGCGTTGACAGTGAACATCTCTTCTCCGCTGGATCACATGTTGTCGATGAAAAGAGAAATAGGTTCCGATGCGAGAGAGCAGAAATGCGTCTCTTTGTCAAAAAAAGCCTGCCTTTTCTGATGAAGTAGGCCTGGCCTATAACTACAGTTGTCAGGTGGAAACACTGTTTCAGTGTTTGGGATATTTACTTTGAGAACATTGGGGCTGCTTTAAGTTGGGAAATTACAACAACAATACAAAAATTGCAGTGTCTTTGAGTTATAATAAGGTCATGGTTCTAATATTTTGATTTAGCAATTTCGTAGATGTGAGTCGAAATTGACTTGCATTGTTTTGCACTTTGCAGTATTAGTGCTTTTTATGTTTGCCTGGTGGAAACATTATTTCAGTATTTGGACATTTACTTGAATATTTACTTGAAAGATACTTCAATATTTACTTGAAAATGACAATTTAAGTGGGATAATGTGCACTGACTACATTGTCTGTTATAAAAATTTTCAAGTTTGATTAGTTTTTGCAATGTAATAAATGTCTGGTTGGCATGATTATTGGCAAGTTTTGAAAAGTAGACTTTATCTGGATAATTTGATTTATTATCCTTATATCGATTTATGATTGCATTGAGTGGGTTAAACCGCACTTTAATTTAGTTACACACTTACTTGCTACAAGTTGTAAAAGTAGCTGAAAACTAACACAGTTGGTTACCTGTGTTTAATGGGGGCCCTGTAACTCGTTACTTATTTGTAAGTAAAACAAGTTTTGAAAATAAAGAAAGGCATTACTCTTTCAAAAATTCAGTGTTTGCATGTTCCTCAGTATGTACAAAATTTGATTATCTCGGAAAATGTTTTTTTTTTTTCTTCATTTTTTTCAAACAGTTATCTATATCGGTAAATATCGGTTATCGGCCATAACAGCAATATTAATATTGGATATCGGTATTGGCCAAGATTTTCATAACTGTGCATCCCTAATTAGAATGGACTACTACCTATATAAATGTGGACATCCTGTCAGAAGGAAATATATATCAGAATGAACTAATATCAGTATAAAATGTGGAATATGTCATCACGAAAGGTAAAAATATTGATCAGAATGAACTACTACCAGGAGGCACGGTGGTGTGGTGGTTAGCATTGTCCCCTCACAACAGTTCCTGGTTCGATCCCGGGTGCGGAGCCCTTCTGTGTGGAGTTTGCATGTTCTCCCCGTGTCAGCGTGGGTTTTCTCCGGGTACTCTGGCTTCCTCCCACAGTCCAAAGACATGCAGATTGGGGATAGGTTAACTGGTGACTCTAAATTGCCTGTAGATGTGAATGGTTGTCTGTCTCTATGTGTCAGCCCTGCGATAGTCTGGATGAACTACTACCTGTTTAAATTTGGAGTAGGTCATCATGTCAGGTACATATAACCATCAGATAGGACTAAGAATAGAATACAACCTATTTAAAATTGGAGAAGGTCATCCTGTAAGGTACAAATACCTTTCAGAATGGACTAATACCTTTATCAATGTGGTCAGCTCGCCAGGTACATATATCTATGAAAATGGACTACCTCTACAAATGTGGAGTAGGTCAACCTGTAAGCTATAAATATCTATCAGATTGGACTACTACATGTATGAGTTTGAAGTAGTTCATCAGGTGTCAGGTACAAATGTCTTTCAGAATGGAACACTACCTTTATCAATGTGGAGAACGTTATCCTGTTAGGTATAAGTATCTATCATAATGGATGAATACCTGTATAAATGTGGATTACGACATCCTGACAGGAACAGATATCTATTCAATTGGACTACTACCTGTACAAATGTGGAGAAGTGTAATACTGTCAGGTTCATATATCTATCATAATGGACTACTGGAAGGAATACTACCTGTATGAATGTGGAGTACGTCAGCCTCTATTCAAATGGACTACCATCATTGTGGAGCAGTGTAATCCTGTCAGGTACAAATATCTATCAAAATGGACTACACGCAATGCAGAGCAGGTCATCGTGTGAGGTACAAATTTCTGTCAGAATGAGCAAATACCTGTATAAATGTGGAATGTGTGAAATTTTCCGTATCAGAACAGCTGATCAGAATTAGTTCAATCAACTCTGAGTATGTTCAGCCAGAGGGAAGCCCGTTCAATGGTTTCAATGGCAGAAAGCAGAGTTAAAAGCAGAGCCACTTATTTCATCCCAGCTAAACTGGAAATTTAAATGACCGCGAATGAAGACTTTGAGCATGAAAAAAAAAAATAATAATAATATGGCAGCTGCAGCTAAACAGCATGAAGTGGGATGGTGAAAGATTGCAGAGCATGTTAATAGGTAATGTGAAGTGATGTTACGTAATGTGTTGTGTTAATGTGTCTATCCATCCATCCATCCAATTTCTAACCGCTTATCCTCTTGAGGGTCACAGGGGGGGCTGGAGCCTATCCCAGCTGACATTGGGTGAGAGGCAGGGTACACCCTGGACAGGTTGCCAGACTATCTCAGGGCTGACATGTAGAGACAAACTCATTCACACTCACATTCACACCTACGCGCAATTTAGAGTCACCAATTAACCTGTAGTTAATGTGTCTAATATACAGAAAATATAGAAACATTTTTTATATCTTAGCAGTGTTCATATATTTTAATATAATTTGCTATAACATCATATTCAGCTGTAATCTGATGGGGCCCGAAGACACTTAGCAGCAACTCAAAATCAACCACAAACATATTGTACAGACTGGTAAATATTTTGCTTAAACTTATGTCATTCTTGCAATATTAGGATTAGGTTAACCGAAAAGCTGAATTGCTATGAAATGACTTTCAATTCATGTAATCTCCTTTAATCTCAGATGGAGCTATGATGGGGATGTTGAGTCCCATAAATGCAGCAAATTACACTGCGGAGTCTTTGAATATATGAAAAGTATTCACAAATCATTACATAATGTATCCATGCAGATTAATTTCTTAACACTGACAACCCTGCAATTCTATGGAATTCCTCTTTTCTTTTCCTTGCAACTAAGATTATTTTTTGGGCTTTTGTTGCCTTTACTGGCAGGACAGCATAGCGTTAAGGGGGGAGAGAGAGAGGGAATGACACGCAGCAAAGGACTACAGGCTGGAATTGAACCCGCGGCTGCTGCAATAAGGATTAAGCCCCCGTATATGAGGCGCCTGCTCCATCCACTAAGATACCAATGCCTCGTAGAATTTTCTTTGATAATCCTTTCTGATTTATTCCATAAAATAGGGGGAAAAAACTTTTCAGAGCCAGAGTCACTTTTCTTACGGCCGGACAAACTGCTGCCTTGCTGATGTGTTCAGTGTCTCTGATGTTATAAAGAAAACTGCCATTGCCGAAGAATTACAGGGCAATGCATAAAATTTGCTCCGATGATCATGCAAATCTTAGATGTGTAATATTTTATATATCTGGGTGGAACAGATTGTTAAGATAAATGATAGAGTGTGAGGTGAAAGGTGTATCTTTCATATAGACACTCCTCCGGGGAGACATCCAAACGCTGTCTAATCACCATCTCCTTACGCAACAGCCCCTGAAAAATTGTGCCGCAACATGCACAACTTTATTCACAAAAGGACACGCCATGTTTCTCCTTCCTGCTACACACTCAACAGGCAATCAGCCTCAGGCTTAGATGAAGCAAACTTGCCAGCCAGCAGGATTACTTCACAGAGTATGTTGCCACAGTAACTGACTCAGAGTTACCCTGAACTGGCTTTGTCGCTAACATTCTGCATATATCCAACGTGATGTCGTACCCAAGTTCATTATATCCATGTCACACATAAGACTGCTAAAATCTCACAGTCTGTAGGAGGCTTTAGTCTCCCAGTTACTGAAAAAGGAAGTGATCTCAAAAACTAAATGTTAACCTGCAATTTGGCCACAAGAGGGGGATAGTTATAAAAAGAGAGGAACGTTTTTTTGTGATTGGAATCCCAACGTAGGTGGAAGTGTAAGAAGAAATTTTAAATGGTAAATACTGAATCAAGGATAGGTCTTTCAACTCAAAAGGCATCAACTCACTTTCAGCCCAGTTAATCATGTACCAAGAAAAAGCTCCAAACAAGTTTATTTCATCTAGAATAACAGGAAGACTAGGTTGAGGTTTAGTTAAAAACAGTAGGACATCAATCAATCAATCAATCAATCAATCAATTTTATTTATAAAGCCCAATATCACAAATCACAATTTGCCTCAGAGGGCTTTACAGCATACAACATCCCTCTGTCCTTAGGACCCTCACAGCGGCTAAGGAAAAACTCCCCAAAAAAACCCCTTTAACGGGGAGAAAACAATGGTAGAAACCTCAGGAAGAGCGACTGAAGGAGGGATCCCTCTTCCAGGACGGACAGACGAGCAATAGATGTTGTACAGAACAGATCAATATAATGAATTAACAGTAATCCATATGACACAATGAGACATAAAGAGAAACAGATATTATATCAATAATATGATTATATATGTATGTGACAATAATGATATGTGTATAATAGTACAGGTATGACTAATAGTAACAGCAGCAGTGGGAGGCATCAGGCAGGACCACGGCAGCAGCACAACCACGACACACCATCCAGGCACAGCTGTGACACGAGTTAACCTGAGAGACAGTGGAGCACAAAGGCTCCGGAGAACAAGCCGAGTTAGTAACATGCTGTAGGCCCGGGTTAGAGAGATGCATTAACAGGACATGAATACTAGCAAGGGAGAGAGAGAGAGAGAGAGTGAGAAGGAGAGAAGGGGCTCGGTGTATTATAGGAGGTCCCCCGGCAGACTAGGCCTATGTCAGCCTAACTAGGGGCTGGTCCAAGACAAGCCTGAGCCAGCCCTAACTATAAGCTTTATCAAATAGGAAAGTCTTAAGTCTAGTCTTGAAAGTGGAGACGGTGTCTGCCTCCCGGACCGAAACAGGAAGCTGATTCCACAAAAGAGGAGCCTGATAGCTGAAGGCTCTGGCTCCTGTTCTACTTTTGGAGACTTTAGGGACCACGAGTAACCCTGCATTCTCAGAGCGCAGTGTTCTGGTGGGATAATAGGGCACTATGAGCTCTCTGAGATATGATGGAGCCTGATCATTTAGAGCTTTGTAAGTTAAGAGAAGGATTTTAAATTCAATTCTGGATTTTACAGGGAGCCAGTGCAGAGAAGCTAAAACAGGAGAAATATGATCTCGTCTCTTAGTTCCTGTCAGTACAAGTGCCGTCGCGTTCTGGATTAGCTGGAGAGTTTTCAGGCACTTATTAGAGCTACCTGATAATAGAGAATTACAGTAATCCAGCCTCGAGGTAACAAACGCGTGGACCAATTTTTCAGCATCTTTTAGTGACAGGATTGGCCTAATTTTCGCAATATTACGCAGATGAAAAAATGCAGTCCGAGACGTTTGTTTTAAATGGGAGTTAAAAGACAAATCTTGATCAAATATTACGCCGAGGTTTCTTACAGTGGTGCTAGAGGCCAGAGCAATGCCATCCAGAGAAACTATATCATCAGATAAAGAGTTTCTGAGCTATTTGGGGCCCAGAACAATAACTTCAGTTTTGTCTGAATTTAACATCAGGAAATTGGTGCTCATCCAGGTTTTTATATCTTTAAGGCATTTCTGAAGTTTAGTTAATTGATCTGTTTCTTCTGGTTTTATCGATAAATACAACTGTGTATCATCCGCATAACAATGGAAATTTATGGAGTGATTTCTAATGATGTTACCTAAGGGAAGCATATATAGCGTGAATAGAATTGGTCCGAGCACTGAACCTTGAGGTACTCCAAAACAAACTTTAGTACGTGAAGATGATTCATTATGAACGTGAACAAACTGAAAGCGATCGGATAAGTACGATTTAAACCAGCTTAGTGCAGAACCTTTAAGGCCAATTGAATGTTCATATAATGATATCTTATCAGGTGTGTCACCCACATTGTTTTCTGTCCTACACCCTTCTATCCACTACAGTTTAATCTTTCTAAAAACAAAGACAGCTGTAATTTTGTCAGGCGTACTTTAACATATCTATATTAACCCCTACTGGATGTTAGGAGGGTCATTCTAGCATGAAACATTTTGAATGTTAATGACCCATAACCAGTTTTGTGGTTTTAGGAGCAGTTAGTGTTGGAAAAAAAAAGACTACTGAGTTTAAGCAAGAAATGCTGAAAGGTCTATGATTACACTTTTGACACAAGGTAACCATTTCCTTCTGCTTTATCTCATCATGCTAAGCTAAACGGGGGGTGTGCTCGTAGTGTAAGTGTTTTGAGGGGTGGGATGACTAGCAAGGCGCTATATAAGTGCAGGTCCATTTATCTATAGAACCCCACTACAAAAAATCTGAACAGTCCCTTTAAGTCACCTGGGCTCCAACTTCCACACAGCAACTTACTGAGGGTCAGAATCCAGCATCAGAGACACACTTCTCACATTTTCCTTTGAATTAATGTGGTTTGGCTGGGATGAGAGTCAATACTTCTAAGTCTGAGGCTGCAGTTCTCTGCTTGAAAATGATGGGTTGCCCCCTCAGGGTCAGGAGAGAGTTACTGCCCAAAGCAAGGGAGTTCAAGTATTCTGGAGCCTTGTTATATGGTAAATGGACTGCACTTGTATAGTGCCATTCTAGTCTTTCAACCATTCAAAGTACTTTTACACTACATGTCACATTTAACAATTCACACACAGTCACACACTGGTGGTCAAGGCTACCATACATGGTGCTACCTGCTACTCAGTAACCATTCACATGCAGTCACACACTGATGGAACAACCATCGGGAGCAATTTGGGGTTCAGTATCTTGCCCAAGGATACTTCAACATGCAGACTGCAGGAGCCAGGGATAGAACCGCTGATCTTCTAATTAGTAGACTGTCATGGTGAAGAGGGAGCTGATCCAAAAGGCAAAGCTTTGGATTTACTGGTCAATCTATGTATGGTCATGAGCTTTGGGTAGTGACCTCAAGAATGACAATACAGATGCAAGTGGCCAAAATAAGTTTCCTCTGTAGGGTGACTGGGCTCAGAATTAGAAATAAGGTGAGGAGCTCAGATATCTGGAGGGAGCTCAGAGTAGAGCCGCTGCTCTTTTGCATCAAAAGGGGCCTGTTGAGGTTGTTCAGGCTTCTGATAAGGATCCTCCTGGACACCTCCTGTTCGAGGTTCTCTAGGCATGTCCAACTGGTAGGAGGCCCTGGGGTACACCCAGAACACGCTGGAGAAATTATATATGTCATGTGGCCTGGAAACATCTTGGGATCCCCCAGGAAGAGCTGGAAAGCATTGCTGGGGAGAGGTGTGTCCAGAGTACTTTGCTCAGCCTGCTGATTCCACGACCAGGCCCTGGATAAGCGTATGAAATTGGATGAATGGATGATGTGGCAGCCGCCTTAAAGCAGGTGACTCCAGTGGACTTCCTGTTTCAGCCTTCTGCATGCTTGCATAAACACTAAGCGAATACGATCTCTAATTGTCCTTTAGCCAAAACCCACTGCCATCCTCAGCAAGCATGTCAGGGTTAGCTTAACTTGACAATATCTCACAGCCAACGGGAGAGTTAGTGAGTTATTACATTTGTCAAAGAAAGCCAGAAAAAAGGAGCCAAGCGCTGTGGATTATGATATTTGATAATGATTTTAATATTTCTTTTGTACAAGTGGGCATTCTGGTGTGATGGAGGTGCTAAAGAAATGGTCAAAGTCACCAAAAATATTAAGGATATAAGGTGTTGAACAACTGGAAATATCTGATGGTTGCACTAGAAGAAAAAATTAGGTTTACAAGTTCAAATAATCAGGAATCACTCGGCAGGGACCGCACATTTCCATATCTAATGTCATGAGAATATAAAGCCAAAATGACTTTTTGGCATTCACCATACATGAATGCCCCCAAATCACCTGGAAAGTAGTAAATGATGACAGGGTGTGACATGCACAGTTTCTGTTATTGGAGAAGATGGAACAGCTGAAATAGAAACTGGTGGAAAAACAGTGAGAACCATCATTTCTGTTCTCTCTGCACACTTGACATCACAATGTTTAAGCAGCCATTAACTCAGTAGCTCAGTCATTATCATCAAACACAAAGTAGTTCTTGACTAAGGCAAAAACCAACAGAAGTAAAACGATTAGAGTGCTTAATCAGCAGCAGTATAGGCCAAAGGAACCTTTAAAATAACAGAATATACAATAAAGTGTTTCAGAGTCCCCATATATTTAATCAGGCAGAAATGTTCCAAATCATTTAGGGGAATGACTGGCTATTGCAGGCTTCCTTAAAAAGTTTGTTTGTAAAGAAAACAGTAGGAGGTAACACTTTTTCACAGGTCAGTGAGAGAAGCCATCAAAGAGATTCATCACCAAGGCCAGGAACTAAACAAACACACTGTGCATGAAGCTATCAGAAACATAAACAGGTAAATTAACTGCATGATTGAGATGCACCACACTTTGTAGCTACAGTACCATAATGCCATTAGGATGTCCATTAACTACAGCAGACTAGCTACTAGCTAATCTTACAAGTTGACATCACTGAGACATATGCTGTTGTGAGTGTGACATAAATCCTCCATCAGGGAACACTGTGTGCTATTTTTAAAGTCACAAATCTATATTGATCTATACTGAGCACTATGCTAATATGGTGTCATTAAAGATGGATGACACAAGAGGCTGCTGTGCAAAAAATTTTAAAGCATTTTTTTAATGAGTGGCGATGGGCTGAGAACTGTTGGCATCTGAATTTCTTGAAGCAAGACCGGCTTTGAGCGGGATTTCCTGGGTAGACTGGCGGGAAAGTCAAATGAGACAAAATATCTTAATTCAGGTGATCCATTGACAAGTACAGGTGAGTTGAGGTGTTGTAGGCTGATGGAACAGTCCACACTGCCCATTTGTCATTTGTTCACCACACACACACACTCTTGCTCGTCATTGGTCTGCAGCAGAGCCAATGATAGTGGGGAGGGGAGGTGTGTGTGTGTGTGTGTGTGTGTGTGTGTGTGTGTGTGTGTGTGTGTGTGTGTTTGTCTGTGTGTAGGTTGTCACCACGTGACCATGCCTACACACTGGATCAGGACCTTCTGTCCCACTAAATGCACTTGTTCAAGTGTACAACACACAAGAGTAGAAGAAAGTAATCTCATTATAGTCTAGAGCGAAAGTAATACATCGATAAAAAAGCTTTCATACATGAATGTACCACTTACAAACTGATGTTTTGGCAAGAAAAGTTCGCAATTTCAAGTTATGATCTTTGACATTTCAGTCTTAGCTAGTTTGTGTTACTAGTGGTAACAGCAAGTGAAATTACACCTGTATCAACTATTGGGGTGAGCAAACACACCTTGAGTGACCAACAGCAGAGTCAAACAAAACTGTGCACTGACAAAATTCATCATGTCACAAGTAATTATGTCACTGTAATCAATCAAAGACAGTTTTGGTCAACCAAAATTCTACCTACTCTTCAAACCAATCCAGTGGTTGATGGAGAAAACAGTTCTGCATGTTATCTCTAGGTTAACTATCTCACCACAGTGCACCGAGTGCACTCTACCTGGTAGTGTAGTGTTTCCAGCAAAGCATTTTTTTTCCCTGTCACAGAACTCAGCATTAACAATTGCCCAGGGCAAGTAAACTGTGTTCAGACAAGTGGAATGTAATGAGTGAAAAATAACTGTGATGTCCATTGTAATATCTGAAAATAAATTGCAGACTGTATCGCTGGAGCATCCAGCTGAGCTGTGAGTGCAAGTGCGTCTCACCACTAAACTTTAAACAGGAATGATGAGAAAAATCTGACATAGTGGACAATATAGACCAGGGATACTCAACTTGCTTTGCTTTGCCAGGGGCCTACTTTTGCAAAATGACAAGAGGCCAGGGGCTATTTGCTGCAGCTCTGCACATGTCAGGTGAGCACAGGGGTATTTTAACAATTTAAAGACATCCGGGGCCTGATTCTCCGTCAAGGGGTCCAGGGAATCTTCTCCTGCCCCAATGTTTTTTTTAGATAAACAAGCTCAATTTTGATGCTTTTTAAATCTACTTTGGCACCTTATTTAGAAGAGATTTCCTTTCCTTTCAATCACTAGTCTTTAAATGTTTTGCTGCCATGGAATTATTAATTTTACTGCACCACCTGGAGTACTGCACTTATAATTTTAGCATTTTCATTTCACTTACATGAAACAATTGGCATTAGCTTTTCTATGCTACACTTTTGAGCTACTTATCAACTGGGTGGTTAATACAGGTTTGGGTGGTATTCTCCATTTTATAGTTAACAACACAGTAGCTTTTAAACCATGTGCAGCATGCAGGGAAATGAATTACAAAATGAAAAATCGGTCGTTCAAATTGAAAATCGGCCGATTCTGGTCACCAGCCAGTGCATCTCTAGTACTTTCAACAAAAGTAAAAAAAAAAAAAAATCCAAATGTGATTCCATTCGTTTTCACTGAGAATTAGAAAATTATTGGAGGGCCACCTGGCACTTAAACAGTTGCATTGTGGGTGGTTAATTGAGTATCACTGCTATATAGACGGTAACTCTTGGTTTGACAATGATATAAACAAGGTATCTCTGTAATGCTGCATGCAAGACAGAGACTTACTATTTTAGCTCAGAAGCTAACATTAGCCATCCTGCCCCTCAAATAAGGGCTCTGGTGTGACTGTATCCCTTTCAGGAGCTCTGTAATCCTGTCTTGAACTATAGTCTTTTAGAGACCTAATAAAATAAGTCCATAATGATAAATCCAACACTGAATGTCTTCTGTGATTACTTATCCATCTTAAAAATGAGAGTTGAAACATGTTAAACTTGGGGTAAAACACTGCACTCCTCAATGTCACCAGCCGTCTAATCACAGTGGAGAAAGGGCATGGCAAAGACCACAAAGACCAACTGTCACAGAGGAAAAATACAAGTGCTGAACAACAACAACTGCTGTTTTAACCTGGGAAAAGAAACACTTTGGTGGACACATGGCCTTATTAATGTAACACTAGCAACTGTCAGACCAGGGACAATTTGGTCTGACAAGAGCATATCAACTAACCAACTCCAGCTGACAGCCCTATGTCACATTGTTTTAATCAAGTTCACAAAGTACACTTAATATAACCCCGCATGGGAAATAACCCTACTTAACCTAATCAGCTAATGTTTACTAACTCAGTTTAAGATGAAGCTATCATTCTTCTGCTATTGTGAGTTGCATAGGCAGAGTAGCATGTATTATTGTTAATGTAGTATTTAGAGTAATAGAAGGTCCTGATACAGCAGTGAGGGACGTTTGGGTAGTGACAAAGAGGGGCACCTCAGTACATTTTCACAGGTTTTAGTCAAATGTTTCCCACCTCCTCCGAAGGTCCTCCACCTTCTTTTTTGGGGGAGTAGCTGGCTTGGCCATATTCAGCAGATCCCCAAAGGGATCCTGAGTCTTCTGGATGTCTCCCTCAGCACAAAGTGGCTTTGTCAGTATGTTCATGGCTGTAGTGGGGACAGACGAGGAGTCTGCCAGACTGCAAAGGGCGAGATTGCTGGCAGAGGAATGAGGCAGGGAGACAACTGAGGAGGGGAAGGCTGACTGGAGTAGTCCATAGCTGGGTGGCAGACTTGAACTGCCTGGTGAATGCTGTCTGTAGAGCCCTGGTAGCGTAGAAAAGGATTGTGGCCGGGCTGGAGTGTGTAAGAAGGGGCCTGGTGGAGGCCCGTAGACTGCACTGAAAGGATTCCCACTTACAGTTGGTGAGTAATGCATTTGAGGGGAGGTGTGCTGAAGAGACTGGGCAAAAGGATTGAGTGATATTTGAGGATGCAGTGAGAAAGGAGGCAAACCCTGTGGGTAAGATCTGGGCGGTAGTGTTGGTTTGCAAGAAGACGATGACACACCAATATCTATCCCGTCACTGAATGAAGTGGAGCTGGTGGGTACTGAGCTGTTAAGGGGGTCCAGAAGGCTAATCAGATCTATACTGTCCTCAGCAGCCTTGGCAGGCTTCAGCAGGTCTCTATCTGTGGTCATGCTTAGAGCTTGCCTAAACTCTTGTCTGCCTGATGTAGTCCCTCCCTCACCAGCTCCTACTGGTTTAGAGCGCAACTGGGCTGTGGGGGGTGCTAGCACAGAACCAAGCTCAGGCGTCTTCCTTCCATGTGGACGTGGAATGGTGATGTTGCCGGGGGTGGAAGGGTCCAAAGACTCGGGGCCTGGGGCAGAGCTTTCCCAGCTTGGAGAATGGGCCTCCATTTGCGCAGGATGCTGGACAAGAGTAGTCACACAAATGGGCAAGGCTGTTTCGTGCTGCCCCATACTCCACAACTTGTTGTAAGGGTTGGAGAGCTTGAGGCCCGGAAGTGTTCGTGAGTGTTCACCCAAGCTCAGGTCCATCCGCTGCAAAGAGAAGAAAACTTTAGAAAAGACCACACCAGAGGCTTTTCAAAATCAGCCCAGTAAATCCTATGAGCTTATATAAATAAGAAAATAATACACTTAAAATAATAATAATACTAATAATAAGCTAATATTACTAATAACCTTTTCCTAATTCACGGGCTTTTCCTATATTTCAGTAGCCCACTGGTTTTTAGTTAATTTCAGTATATCAGGATCAACCCATAGAGACTTGAAAACTTGCTCATCATGGCTAATGCATCATTATCAAACACGTCTACCTTGACTACTGTATATCAGCACTGCTGTGATTGGGTCATAGGCACGAGTATGTCCAGGCCAAGCACTATAGATAATCACAGCCTTGTTGATATTCAGTCCAACAGCACGACTTAGTGTGATACTGATTTTATGCAACAATTCGACAATCAGCAGTGGCAACAGGTTATATTTGTTTATTTATTTAATGATTGATTTGACTCTGCCCACACAAATAGTTCGGCAAGCAACATGCAAAACAGTCCTGCACACTAGCTCGCTATTTTGTGTAAGCTAGGTCGACACTTTACCACAGACCACATGCAAGATATATCATGTAGGCTACATCTGAGTGTCTCCATTTATTTTGTGATCAGTGAAATCAGTCTGTTGACAGTCGCTTTGGTGGAATTTGTGTGATGTCAACGAATTAACAGCTTAATGAGTATGTTGTGTCATTTTCCGGTGTCATATGATCATACCTTTACAGTGAACTATTCAGGCTTCTTTCTGTTCCTTCATCTCTTTGTGACCATTCATTATTTAACTCAAGTGTTGATTGTCATAATATGTTTCATTTTGCAAAGTTTGTTATAACGACCCTTGATGTGGACTACTTAACAATTAACATAATTAGCAGCTCAGAACACCTGTAAAGCGGAGTGATACATGCAGTTAGAAGTCCCATTGCTGTTATACTGTATATCTGCACTCGTGGAATGCCTCCTGTCCAATCAAAATGCTTGGGTGGGGCTAACTGTTGTATAAAGTTACCTAACTTAAGTGTTTGTGTTAAAAGTTGTTGAGTGATCTGTGAATTTGACTACAGAACCCATCAGTGGCTCCCATCAGGACGTAGACGGCGATGTCCGCGCTGCAGAACACAGAGGAGGAGGGCCACCTTTGTCCCCAGAGCAATCCAGCTCCTGAACACTCACCCCTCCCTGTCCAAACATCATTTACCCCCTCAATCTGACTGAATGCACATAGCACTTTAGCACAGAGGACTGTGACCCTGACAGTAGCTTGAATATTTTTTTAATAGTGATGCACGATATGAAAAATTTCAACCGATACCGATAACCGATAATTTCCTGTTTCTCATGGCCGATACCGATAGCAATAACCGATAAATTAATATTTTTATATTTAATATAATCTTCATTTGCAGTGATGAAAAACTAAAATGTTAGTAGCTCTGGCCTATCTACAACAGAAAACAAAAGTTTTGTCTTTTCAAATGTTTATTTTTTTTTCCATGTCATCACAGAATATATGTGGTCATTTGCTGTAAATAACAGTAACAGCAGCAAAAGACACAATTCAATTCAAACAAAAAAGTGCATCCCTTGAAAATTGTTTAACAGAACTCTGTAAAGGTATCTGGAGTTAAGTCAAATGTTTTTCAAATATAAAATTAAATGCATTGACAAATGTCAACCTCAATTACAAAAAATGTAATTAAATAACACAAAGTGCATCCTCAAAAATAAAGTGAATCAACCAAAGGTTTACAGACTTATGCTTTTGGGCATAGTAGAGATTTCTCTTAAATCTTCTAGTTCAAAATTAAAAAAAACCTTGAAATTAGTTTCACGTTCTACACAACATTTCTTCACCTCCCCCCAAAATATCTTTTCATTTGTCACTCTAACGTCTACATTGTCTTTTCTATTTGCTAGGTGAGGGCATCAGTGGAAGATTTTTCTTAACAAAAAGAAGCATCTCTGCTTTCTCACATCCAAGTCTGTTTCTTTTTTCATCGATAACATTTGCAGCAGCAGAAAACAAACGTTCACTGTCTATGCTGGTGCAAGGAGAGGACAGGTATTTCCGTGCGAGTGAGGCAAGGTCCGGGAACCGGAGTTTGTTGCTTCTCCAGTAGTCCATGGGGCTCTCGGATCGAGGAATCGTGGGCTCTGAGAGAAAGGCTTGAATCTGCAGTAGTAGAACAATGACAAAGGACAAAAACAAAATTATTTAACATTACTATGTTTTGGTCTATTTTATCAGAGATAGAAAAGCTTTACTTAAACAATAAATTAATTACCTGCTGGTCTGTTTGGCTGTGGTTGAGCTCTTTGGTGTTGTTTTCTTGAAGGATTTCTTCATACATTGTCCGCAGGGAAACATTGTTGTTTTCATCTGCCTTGGATTTCTTCTCCTTTGGCTCTTCAACATTTTCTGCTGATGTTGTACATCTCACCTTGGCCTGCAACACCTCTGTTGCTTCCCTCTTTGTTGCCTGGTCAAAATAGCAGTCCTTATATCTTGGGTCCAAGATTGTAGCAAGAAAAAACAGGGACTCTGTGTAGATGTGACTGAATCGCTGCTCTATGGCTTGCAGTAGGGTGCTCTTTGAGGTTTTAATTCCATGATCTGTTACAACAGTCCTGTTTAACAGACGTTTTAAGGCCTCAATGGAGGGAATGACATCAGCTGCGGTGGCTGTAGCAGAGCTAATGTCTTTTGTCAACTGTTCACAGGGGTCAAGAATAGTGAGCATGTTTTCAATTAAAGTCCACTGGTATGGGGTCAGATAAGCAGGTAACTCAAAATCTACTGCATATGCTGCAAGGGCTCGTCTCTGCTCCAACAAACTTCTCATCATATAAAACGTGCTGTTCCATCTAGTGGGCACATCTTGTTGAAGCCTTGCCTCTTTAATGCCCAGTTGTTTCTGTAAGTTTTGAAGACGGGAGGTGGCGAGTTGGGAGTGTTTGAAGTGCCCTACTGTCTTCCTGCTGATTGAAACACAGTCTGTGATGCTTATTTGGCTCAGCACTGCCTCGTTTACTGCGAGCTGTAGAGTGTGTGCCATACAGCCCAAGCTTGCAAGCCCACATTCCTCCATAGCCTTGGCCATGTTTCGTGCATTATCCCTGAGCACAACATGCACTTGGTCTTTAGCTATTCTCCACTGTGTGAGCATTGTCTCAAAAGCTTGGCATATCATTGCCGCTGTATGTGACCCGGGGCACTCCTGTGCATGTAGCATTGCTTTTTCATGTTAAAATCTTGATCCAACCACTGAGCCGTTAAGCTTAGCATGCTGACCGGACTAACGTCTGACGTCCATATATCTGTGGTAAAACTTACATGTAGTCCGTTCTTGTCTATCAAGTTGTGGATGTGTGTGGCAACGACATCGTACAGGGCAGGGAGGGACACATCCGAGAAGAAGCGGCGGCTTGGGAGGGTGTAGCGTGGCTCCAAATGTGCTATTAACTTACGAAAACCCGTGTTCTCAACGACAGAAAAGGGCTGGTCGTCGAGCGCTATGAATTCCATCACCTTTTCGTTAATGGCTTTAGCCTTTTCACTGTCTCTTGAAAAGTTTTTACACTTTTCAAACGCCTGCTGAATGGGGACATCGACACGTGTTGTTGTTGTTTTAGCTTTAGCACTGCTAGCTGCTGCCGCCGCCGCCGCTTCGTATTCTTTTAATACCTCTTCGCCGCGGTGACGAGTTTTCAGGTGAGAGATGAGATTCGTTGTGTTAAAACTTGCAGTCTTCTTTCCCCCTCTCGAAATCCTTGCTGAACAACTTTTGCAAACAGCAATGCTGTTATTATCTTCTGCCACCGAGAAAAACGACCATACTGGTGAAGACATGCTCATTATTAGTCAGGCAGTGGGGGCCAGGCTTGGGTCCTTCTAGCAAGACGCAATAGATGACGTAACCGGCGAGTCATGGCCTGTTTAGGGGCTGCTCGGAATGCAAACATTTTCCCCAAATTCATTAATTTATCGGATCGATAAAAACTGACGTAATTTTCCCTCAAATCGGCCGATGTTTTATCGGTCTGATGAACATCGTGCATCCCTATTTTTTAACCTTATATATATATGTTTTTATGTTGTTGATGTGTTGTTTGTCCTTACTGCTGCTCTCATGCCTCTTAAATTGCCCCTTGGGGATAAATAAAGTGTTTTGGATTGAATTGAATTGAATTGAATTGAATTGAACTGAGAACTTCAGACTTAAGCTGCGACGTAGCACAGCATTCATAAACTCAAAATTATTCGTCTGACTTTGGAGTAGCCAACAGTTTTAGCTTGACGACAGACATAGAGTAATTATGTGTTTTTGTGCTAACTACAGTACAGGCCAAAAGTTTGGACACACCTTCTCATTCAATGCGTTTTCTTGATTTTCATGACTATTTACATTGTAGATTCTCACTGAAGGCATCAAAACTATGAATGAACACATGTGGAGTTATGTACTTAACAAAAAAAGGTGAAATAACTGAAAACATGTTTTATATTCTAGTTTCTTCAAAATAGCCACCCTTTGCTCTGATTACTGCTTTGCACACTCTTGGCATTCTCTCCATGAGCTTCAAGAGGTAGTCACCTGAAATGGTTTTCCAACAGTCTTGAAGGAGTTCCCAGAGGTGTTTAGCACTTGTTGGCCCCTTTGCCTTCACTCTGCGGTCCAGCTCACCCCAAACCATCTCCATTGGGTTCAGGTCCGGTGACTGTGGAGGCCAGGTCATCTGCCGCAGCACTCTATCACTCTCCTTCTTGGTCAAATAGCCCTTTCACAGCCTGGAGGTGTGTTTGGGCTCATTGTCCTGTTGAAAAATAAATGATTGTCCAACTAAACGCAAACCAGATAGGATGGCATGTCGCTGCAGGATGCTGTGGTAGCCATGCTGGTTCAGTGTGCCTTCAATTTTGAATAAATTCCCAACAGTGTCACCAGAAAAACACCCCCACACCATCACACCTCCTCCTCCATGCTTCACAGTGGGAACCAGGCATGTGGAATCCATCCGTTCACCTTTTCTGCATCTCACAAAGACACAGCGGTTGGAACCAAAGATCTCAAATTTGGACTCATCAGACCAAAGCACAGATTTCCACTGGTCTAATGTCCATTCCTTGTGTTTCTTGGCCCAAACAAATCTCTTCTGCTTGTTGCCTCTCTTAGCAGTGGTTTCCTACCAGCTATTTGACCATGAAGGCCTGATTCGCGCAGTCTCCTCTTAACAGTTGTTCTAGAGATGGGTCTGCTGCTAGAACTCTGTGGCATTCATCTGGTCTCTGATCTGAGCTGCTGTTAACTTGCGATTTCTGAGGCTGGTGACTCGGATGAACTTATCCTCAGAAGCAGAGGTGACTCTTGGTCTTCCTTTCCTGGGTCGGTCCTCATGTGTGCCAGTTTCGTTGTAGCGCTTGATGGTTTTTGCGACTCCACCTGGGGACACATTTAAAGTTTTTGCAATTTTCTGGACTGACTGACCTTCATTTCTTAAAGTAATGATGGCCACTCATTTTTCTTTAGTTAGCTGATTGGTTCTTGCCATAATATGAATTTTAACAGTTGTCCAATAGGGCTGTCGGCTGTGTATTAACCTGACTTCTGCACAACACAACTGATGGTCCCAACCCCATTGATAAAGCAAGAAATTCCACTAATTAACCCTGATAAGGCACACCTGTGAAGTGAAAACCATTTCAGGTGACTACCTCTTGAAGCTCATCGAGAAAATGCCAAGAGTGTGCAAAGCAGTAATCAGAGCAAAGGGTGGCTATTTTGAAGAAACTAGAAACTATATAAAACATGTTTTCAGTTATTTCACCTTTTTTTGTTAAGTACATAACTCCACAGTGTTCATTCATAGTTTTGATGCCTTCAGTGAGAATCTACAATGTAAATAGTCATGAAAATAAGGAAAACGCATTGAATGAGAAGGTGTGTCCAAACTTTTGGCCTGTACTGTATGTTCACTGTCATTGGATGATCAGAGTTGGAAGACCCACATAATAGTTAGCAAACACAAAGTAAAGGAGTAGTGACACTTTCACAACAAAATGTCAGACAGTGATTATCATGATGAAATAACTGAAAAGTGAATGTTAAGGTGGGTGTACTACCTGAACATTCACTCTAAAAATTTAAATAATTTGGCAAAATATTACAATAGCTAAAATATGGCTGCATGCTAAGGGAAATGACTGGCAATGATGGAATGTTGAAGCAGATTTTAACATGCAAAATCACTGCCAAGGTTCTAATGGTGCTGATGCAGGAGATAAAGAAAATGGGCAATGTGTCCAGAATTCATCAAGATCTCAAGAGCATGTGCAACACAACAAAATGACCAAATACTTGGGGAAGAGAAAGTTGAACCATGGTGTTAGATGAAGGTTTAGGCGGTCACCAACAATTCTCTCTGATCATCCTCTGAGGACCATAAATATCCTTAACACATTTCATGGCTATCTGGGCATTTTCTGATATGGTGTTGTGCTCTGGACCAAATGTGTCTTTTTCAAAACATCACTATAATGACAGTATTAGACAATGTCTGGCTGCATTTAGACCTCTGACCTGGAAGGTGAACTTGGCTTGTGGCTCCTCAGAGCTTTTGGGAGTCCTCAGGTCCTCGAGACTTTTAGCCAACGTGACTGGTTGGCTGTCAGGCTCATCCTGGCAGCCAAAGATGTCCCCCAGCAAGTTGATATTGGAGAACTTCTCATTAACTGGGCTGGGAGGGGCAGTGTGACTTTCTGCCCCAAAACCAGGATCGTCCCCCTCTATTAAATCAACCTCCTTTAGGGAGCGGTACGGCTGTGGCCTGCAAGGGACAGACAGTGACTTATGGTTATTCACTCTTTTCATGCATACACTATAGCCAACCAATAAAAGGACTGTTGACCTCATACCCTAAATAAACTTGTTGCTACATTTTTATTCCTCAGAGTCTGAGGTCTGAGTGATGAACATGCTGTGCCTATTCCTACATTCCCTCTAATTTACTGTCTCTCTGAGTCTTACTGTTAACAAACCCCATAAAATCCATCATATTCTTATTGTGACAAACAAGGGAAATGTGGTTTATCTGAAGCCAAATAACAACTACACTAAATGTGTGTTAATCAACAGATGAAAACAGTCCATGACAAATGCAATGTCTACTTCTATTTGAGTACTGTTTGCTAAAAACTTCAGTATGCAGCTGTTTTAAGAAAATATTTGATTTTTACTTTTTCTTCTAAATGAAAAATATGGAGGGTGGAAAGTATTGTATTGTTGTTTTTGGTCTTTAATGGGATTAGCTGACATAAAGAGAAGTGAATTTTTTTTTTTTTCGTTTTCCCCTGTTGAGACACTTCTATTCTTGCCAAGTAAAAAAAGTGTGTGAAGGGACATCACTATGTAGCTCAGAAAGGGAAACTTGTGAAGATTTCACTGTAGATGCTTGCTCACTGTTTTCAGAGCAGTCAACTTTGAGAATGACCACACTGCAATGAAAATGACTATGTACAGTATTGTAGTTGTGATGGAATTTTTGCATGCTTTGTAGAAACATTGAGACAGTCTTATACCTTGATGTAGTTAGTCTGTAGTCTTAGCTGTACCCTGCTGTATTGATCAAAGGATGACCTGGTGAACCCTGCTACTATAACCCCACTGTAAAGAACTTCATGAGATGGCAGGATGAGATCTTCATCCCCACAGGAGATTACACATAGTTGTAAAATCCTGGGGTGGGTCATTATCTGTTTTATTGTACCTCAATTGTTTTCCTTCTTCTGTTGAGGAAGTTCTGTGAAGTTTCCATCAAAGGGCCAGAGGCATATCAGAAAGTATAAGAATGAACTGAAGCATTTGGTCGGGGAACACAACGCTGAGCTGCTTACTGCCATGTGGTTCTGTGTTGTTGCTTTCTCTCTATAGAGAAGAAAACACTTGGTGCATGCTACCTTTCCAGTCTTGTTTTTTCTTTTTTGACTCTCCGTAGGCAGACCGGAAAATTTCCGCAACATAGTGTTGAATGCTATCCATGGCAAAAAATGTTTCAGTAAGCCATGGAGATGTACTGACAGTTAAAGGGCAAACCTCATCCATACTCATGGTTGACACTGTTCGTTAAGTCAGTTACGTATTTATTAACTAATATTATGAGGTAGGCAAGGTTCTGGGCTGGGCGATATGGATATAATCTTCTGCCATGAAGTAATTTTTTGTCATGACAGCCAGTGTTGAGAATAATGTGTTGCAAAAGTAATGCATTACAGTAATATATTATGTTCTGACACTAAAACAAGTAATTTAACACCTTACTAACAGGATTTTGGGTAATATTATTACATTTACAGGTTCATGTTATCACCAAGGTTGTTGTGTCTTCTCATGTCATTGTAGGCTACATTATACAAGGGTGCCAGTAATCAGCACATATGGGTGACGCAGCTTTTGCTCCCTAGGGCTGCTTAAAGCAGTGGGGATAAGGAGACAGGCTCCTGTGTGTCGTCCCAGTGATTGACACATTAGGGTGATGCTGTCAAATGTCCATCAGCATATTGGATGTTTTTTTCATTTATATCTGTGGCCATGGTGACCCCATGCCCACGATCCTCTTCTTATCAATCTCTTCTCAGGCGCTGTTGTAGCTGACCAGCACACCAGGAACCAGCAGGTGCTTCTTACAGCCCGGGTGCATTATTTGCACCCAATCTGTTTATTGCGCTAATCTCAATCATAGTTTATTGTGTTTCACATCCCACAAATATTTATCCATATTAATTATCAGACTTTGATCCTCTCCCTGACCCTTCCTGCAACCAAGGCTATTCATTTATTTCTAATTATATACACTGTCTGCTCCACCTCCTTGTACATGTGTGTGAAAATCATGTGTTGTATTTACTTAGCATTGAAATCAAAGTTAGCGACGCATTGAAAGGAAATGTTAAAAATAAAATTTAATGTTAAAAGATTGTTGATAGATTGGCATATTCATTTTTGTTCTCTCTGCTCCATATTGAAGCTTCCATTTTAATGGCTATGTGTCCCACATTTTGTTGACTGACTTTTTTGACAAATGCTTACATTTTTCTTGAAGTATTCATGGGTAAATAAAATTTCTATTTAAAATTTTCCAGTAAAATCTACTAAGCAGTTCTTTTAGCCTGCTTGAGGTCAGTTTAGGTGTTAATGTATTATGTGAGGTTGTTTTTGTTCAAAAACAATTGATATCACCGCTGAAAACAATTAAAAGATTTGCAGATTCCATTTGGGCCTGGTAATTAGTAACACATTACTCTACACAGAGAGTGATAGTGTTATGTAACTCCTAATAGATCACATTTTGAGAGTAATTTCTGATGACAGTAATAAACATGATAAAGTAAACTGTTGAGAGACCATTTCCAGTTATGCTGAGAATGGCTGTTTTTGGCTAATCCAGTGAAGTGAATCAGGAAATGTCATCTTAAACATTTGCCAATAAGCAGTCCTGCTCATTAATTTAGAACATTACTTGCAAAGGCCTACACCCAGAGATGGTAAAGGGTTAGCTACCTCAGTGGAAACAGTACCGCAAAATCACCCAGGTTACAGGTACTGTCAGGTTACAAATAAAACTGACACCTGCCTTTAGAAAGAAATGAGAGTGGGGTCAGGTTGGGTTCTTACCTGATGAAGACTTTTATCACAAACTTAAGCCTTACATAATCCACTAGTGCCTTATGGAAATCATAATAAGACTCCTGACCCTCCAATTAAAACTCAATACCAGGATTTTCCTATACAGTATATATAATGTCCTCCATGTAAAATTTTAAAGCAGATAAAGCACATTTCATATGAAAGAAAATACATGATTTGAGAAAAGCTCATTAGTTAGTCCACAGAGCAAAGCTTATCAGAGAGATGCATACAGAGGCGACCACTCAAAAGGGACGGAGAAGAGAAAGCTGTCAGGAAACCCAGAGATGGAGTCATCATCATACTGGAGCTCGTCTCCGGACGAATCCTCTGACAGAAAGACTGTGTAGTGACGAGTAGGACGGATAGAGCTACAGTGAGGAGAAGAAGGACAACAGGAAATTCACAGATCATCATACGTATGTTAATGAAGTCAATAAAAAAAGATTTAGGAATAAGGAGGAAAAAGAAGAAGAGGAAAGAAGACAAGGGCAGTTGAGGATTAGTAATCCTAAGAGCATCAGTTTTTATTGTGATTTACACACATTATATTAGGATAAGTGTCTTCCAGTAATGTCATTACACTTCATTTGAATGAGTCAAAAGCAAACTGTGCAGGTACTTTAAGTGGAAATTAGACCACAATGGCATGAACGAACACACCAATGAACAAAATCTATTTAATTACCAAAAGGAATCCAAAAACTTTGAATGTCTGGGTGACCGCATTTGGGAACTGAAGGGAGTCTGTCCCACTGAAGCAGTACAGAGCTGTCTCCTTTAGCTTTCACTCTAATGTGCAGATGCAGCCACTTCAAACTTCCCAGGCCTTCTGAAAGCCAGCTGGAAGCCTGCCAATTTTGCCAAAAATCTATGCATTATAAATATAGAATGACTAAATCAGCCACAGTGCACTGGGTGAACTCTACCTGGTAGCCTTATTAGCCTAAATGAATTATAAATAAATATAAACAGCTTGTATTTGCGGTATATTAAATCATTTTTAACCTAATCATTTTATACTGAAATTATAACAACAGACTCGGAGCCGACCTGCGTGGCATCACGTGCACCTGAGCATATTCATATGATTTCCAAAAATAGAACTATATCAACTGGTGAATCCAGCACAAAAATTACTGAGAAATATACAAAATGATTTTAAGACAATTGTTTTTATGGAGTTAGATTAGTCTCAATATTAATAAATGCACACAGAAGGATTCACAAATACATGTTAAGATTTATATATAAATGACTCTCTCCACACAAATATTTTCAATGCACACACATATATTTGGCATTTTATATAAATGTAAAAAAAATCCACAAATAACCAAAAAAGTTTCACAAATGTATTTCTGATGCACACACAAATATTTATTGTTTTAAATATATGCAATTTTCATTAAAACATATGTGGATGTCATATACAGATGCTTTTATTTTGTGAACCTCTACGCATTCGTGTGTGAATCTTTTTGAGACTCCCCTGACGTGACCCGATCCACAAATGCATTTTTTCTACCAAGGGGATATAGGTAGCCAATCAGATGTCTCCTTCCTCTTCAGCCAATCACATGAGCGTCCCGCTACCACCCCCACGTGGGATATGTTTTAACGTCGTAGTGTCAGAGGGTGGCAGTAATGCACAACTACATTGTTTGCTGACCGCCACATTAATAAGGACGAGAAGAAGAAGAAGCAGCAGCAGACAGCGGTCAATGCAGAGCCCCGGGTCAATGGTCAAGAGCAGGGTTTCCCCTAGAAAAAATTGGCACCGGACAACGTGATCGGCTTTCCGACGTGTTGATCGTGCCCTTGTTCATTTGTTTGTTGGGTCCTCTTTTCATGTTATTTTCTGCAGTTATTTTTGCAATTGTTCGTGCCCATAGCTCCATAGCTAGCCTGTCTGGTTTAAGTGTTTTTGCTTTGTGTATTAATCTGTATTGTAGCAATAACCTCAAGCTGTACATTCGTCATCCATTCATCCATTCGTATATGTCCGTGTGTGTGTGTGTGTGTTTCTCAGTGAAACGAATTTCCCGAGTTGCAGAGAGGAGGGGAGCAGCATAAAAGTAATTTTAAAAATCCTCTCATTATTTCGGTCTTTATGTCTTTTCTTCTGCAATATTTTATAAAAATTCAATATATAGTCAACAATATAGCAGACTAAAAGTTATATACTATTTGTTATTTAAGAGTGTACTAAGAGTGCTAATTGTCATTATCAATGGAGACGTGAAGCAGCGAAAAAAATGCGCACGGTAAAAAAATTAAATACATTTTAAAAAGCTGACTTGTATATTGACATGAGGCGTTGAAAGGTTTGCTGATCCTCTTGACTGTGACATTTTGTTCATTAAATTTAACTGCTGGTACGTTTATCTAAAAGAAAACAACAACTTCTTGATGTGCTTCTGAGCAAAAACAATCGAATTGTGTATGACGGTCTGGCTGACCGCTGCGGCGCTAGGAGGGGGTGCTAGAATGTTGGCGGTCCTAGTGTTAATAACGCGGCGTGCTGCCAACTTGAAATAAAAAAGTCAGTTCGCTATTGAAATATATATGCAATAAAAACTCTAGATAAACAAAATGAAAAAATCCTTTGACATGTTTAATTCAAATTGTGCTTGGAGGGAATATTTGGACCGGTGGTGTTAAAAAATGTCGGACTTCGGCAGATTTTACCGGTCAAAGTCCGATAATTACCGGATAACGGAAACCCTGCTCTTGACCACTGACCCGGGGCTCTGCATTCATAGACATATATACATATATATATATATATATACATACATATATATATATATATATATATATACATACATATATATATATATATATACATACATATATATATATATATATATATATATATATATGTATATATACATACATACATATATATATATATATATATATATATATATATATATATATATACATGTATATATGTCTATGTCTGCATTGATCGCTTTCTGCTGCTGCTGCTTCTTCTTCTCGTCCTTATTAATTTGGCGGTCGGCAAACAATGTAGTTGTGCATTACTGCCACCCTCTGACACTACGACGTTAAAACATACCCCATGTGGGGGTGGTAGCGGGACGCTCATGTGATTGGCTGAAGAGGAAGGAGACATCTGATTGGCTACCTATATCCCCTTGGTAGAAAAAATGCATTTGTGGATCGGGTCACGTCAGGGGAGTCTCAAAAAGATTCACACACGAATGCGTAGAGGTTCACAAAATAAAAGCATCTGTATATGACATCCACATATGTTTTAATGAAAATTGCATATATTTAAAACAATAAATATTTGTGTGTGCATCAGAAATATATTTGTGAAACTTTTTTGGTTATTTGTGGATTTTTTTTACATTTATATAAAATGCCAAATATATGTGTGTGCATTGAAAATATTTGTGTGGAGAGAGTCATTTATATATAAATCTTAACATGTATTTGTGAATCCTTCTGTGTGCATTTATTAATATTGAGACTAATCTAACTCCATATGTTTTTGTCTTATTTTACTAAAATAAACAGGACCCTCCACTATTGTTCCAGCCCGCATTGTGTGATGTCCGAACATAGAGCTGTGCGGGTGTGATCTGATCTCAAAAAGACAAAATAGCCTATTAACTTGAAGCTTTCTAAAAAGTACAAAAAGGCAAGTCCATTTTTAAAAGAACATTTATTAAACAAACCAACTCTAGGTGAGAACAATTTAGGCAACATAAAAATCCTATAACAGAAACGGGCTCAGCCGTTTGGACTTTTAATTATAAAAAGGCTCAGAACTTGTGTAAAGGCTGAACATAGTTTAGCAGAACACCATAATAACAGTAACAGGTTATTAAACATTTTTGAAAATCTCCAAAACGAAATAAAGTGCCCAATTCAAACAAGGCATAGTGGGTTTCAAAAAACAAAGTGCGCAATAGTGAGTTAGGCTCCAAAACGAAATAAAATGCCCAAATTCAGAAACCAGCCATCAAAACGTAATAAATGTGCACAATTACAAAAGGGCATTAGTCTCCAAAACAAAATTATATTAAAAACAAGGAATTACAACACTAAATTAAGGTGCACAACTGGCAAGGGGCTGCGTGGCAGGCTATATCCCCGGTAAAACAATAAAAATAAAATAAAATAAATTACAAAGAAAACTTAAGCCAACATAAGCTCTAACCAAACACAGTGGTGTGGTAGACCTAATAGAAAACAAAAAATAGAATATATAGAAACAAATGCCAAGAGGCTTCTTACTTAACATACTAATAGTTAACTTTTAGTTCACAGGCTACTCACTCACAGAGACAGTGTCCACAGACTTGTAGATTCATTCACAGTTTCTAGAGTTGTGTGCTAGAAACACAAGCAAGTTGACGTTCTTTGGAAGGAGGCAGCTTCTCGATTTATTGACAATAAATCCTGCCTTGGAAAAAATGCACTCAGAAGGCGTGGAGGTCGCAGGGGTACACAGTGTCCGTTTTGCTACTCGGGCCAGACTCGGGTATCGGTCTTCGTTTTTTTTCCACCACCCCAATGGTCCGGCATCAACTTTGGTTTTGTCCTGAAGATAGTCTTTCATCTCCTCTGTACTTCTCCCACCTGATTCTGTGGAAACCAGGTCGTCCTCATCTCTGCACAGCAGCAAATCTATCTCCTTCTCCTTGTCAGTTTTTGTTTTTTTGTTTGTCACATGTTCCTCCTCCTCAGCTGAGGGTTCACCGGTGCATCTGGTTGCACTTCACGCACTCAGTCAGTCTGCCAGATGTGCAACTACTGTATAGGCCGCCTATTGTTTTTCATCGTCCAGAAAAGACAGCTGCTTGAAACAGCTGTAATATATACACTGCTAGTCATCATCAGTCGGTCTTTGAGGTTCCACCTACTGTCGATTTCTTCGGCCAGCTTGGTTTTCATTTTTTTGGTAAAGGGGCTATCATCCTCCGCAATGGCCAGGTGGCGTCTTTTCAAGATTGCCAGCATTGGTATTGTTGCAGACAGGGAAGTGTTGTCCTCTTCAGACAGCAGCTCAGTCAGAGTTATCATGGGTTTCAGCACATTTTTAATGTCCTCTGCTGCATTCCACTGTGCTGTACTAAGATCCAGTGTACTGCTCTCACTCCTCTTAGTGAAGTTTGGGTCAGAAAGCACTGCGGTAACGGGCCAGCGTTGCTCAAGCAGTCGCTCCAACATTGAATATGTTGAATTCCAATGTGTAGAGACATCCTGTATCAGTTCGTGTTTAGGAACATTTTGCTGCTCCTGCTTCTCTTTAGGCCGTTTTTTGCTTTGTGTCCCTTTTTGAAATGTCCCACCAGGTGTTGTGCAGCAGCCACGGTGCGACAAATCAGCTCTTGTTTGAGTGCTGCGTTAATACAGAGCTGCAAGGTGTGTCCAGCGCACCTGATGCTCTGCACATCTGGCCATTCATCTGACTCCTTTAGTGTCTCCACGCAGACGGCCATATTAGCCGCCTCGTCACTCACAACAGAAGCCCTCTTTACTCCCGGAATGCCAGGAGTCTGTGATTTCACTGAGTCACGTAGCAATGTTTTTGCCTGTGTGCGCCTCTTCCATTTGTTTTGTCTTGAGAACAAGACTCTGGAGTTTCCACTCTTTGTTAATGAAATGGGCAGTCACAGTCATGTATGACTCCATTCGAATATATGCCCACATATCTGTGGTCAAGCTCAGTGCCTCGCTGCGTTGAACTAACTCCAGAACTTTACCTTTCAGTTCATCATACTTTGTGGTCAGTGTGTGCATGACTGTCTCGCGTGCTGGCACTGTATATCCAGGTTCCAAAATCTTTATCAGGTTTTTAAAACCTTTCACCTCCACGACGCTAACGGGCCTCATATCATGAGCAATAAACTCGACAATTGCCGTTGTAATATCACTTTTCCGTTTGTTTGAGAGAGGAGGCCTCACATCCAGCTTGGTCTGGGTGTAACTGCTGCAGGATGCGCCTGCAGTTATAAAACCATTATTAGACCAAATCTTTTGAAATATGCCACTGCTGATATGTTCACACTCAAAGCTCACGGAGCATCCTAATGCATACAAGTTAGCCTACCGTTTTCAGATGATACGCCATGTTGGATGTTGAGCTGTGATATGTAAACTTCTGTTTGCTTCTGTTTTCTGGTCATCTGTTTTAACAAAATGCAGCCACACGGACGACTTCTTAGACATGGTCTAGCCGACTCAGATTAAATGTTCAGTAACACTTAGTTTACGTACTCTAACTTAAGAAGACGCTCAGTCAGCAGTCTCCACTAGGTGGGTGAGTTCAACATTGAATAAACAAGGGGGGGTGTTTTCAAAACACCCCCATTCTCCCAATGCCTCCCCAGATAACTTGTTAGCCTGTCCCCCCCACTGTAGGAAATAATGGATTAATCCTGGAAAGCTATTGTTGTAGCACTTTTCTCCCTATGAAAGTAACACGGTAATTATTCGACCAATGAGAATTTGGTCAGATGACAGCCTATCAACCAAATAATCGACCAGTCGACCAGGAGACTACAGCCCTACACTATTGTGAGATAGTTCAGACATCGACAGTGACGATGTGTTGTTGAATGTTTGTAACAGAAGTGGTGGCTGGGAATCCTATTGAGATGGCATGCTCGCCCATTCAGAGGGAACGAAAAGGTTCATCGTAATGCTAATTATGTGTGGAGGCTACCTCACCTTCAGAGATAAACAAGACCACTTTATTTCACGTGCGCCTTTCGAGTTATTGAGTTATGTGAAACTATCAGCTTTGTGAAAGCTGCCTGTTACAAATTCATAATTAATATTAAGAATTTACAACAAACACATTTTCTTTTAGATATTCTTTTTTTTTTTTTTGTTAAATCACGTCCTGCACCAGGTCTCCTTGTCTCAGAGAATTGGGTAAATCTCTCAGAATAAGGACATACTCTGGAAATAAAATAAAATAATGACTGCTGTGAAGCTGTGCTGTGTGCAGCAGACAGAGCATGTGCAGAGCGCTGTACAGTCCAAACGTCACAATAATAATTAAAAAAGAAAAGATCTATGTAATCATTTCCAATATTCACAAGCTGTTTTTAACTAACTAAAGATTCTGTTTCAGTCCACATTTGTTGGCATGTAGTCTTTGAAAAACAACATTTTCGCTGAGGTAAAAAAAAAATCCTCGTCTTTCGCACATTCTGTACACGGAGTGGGGTGGTCTAACAGCAATCTAACAGCACTAGCACAATAATATATTTATATCTATATTACTATATGAGATTATTATCATTACCACTGCAGATAAACTCAGCCGCTAAGACTAATGATTCAAACGCAGTTTTGTTCTCGCTGTATTATCGCTCGGTTCCCAGCCATATCACTTTAATTTTCGTGCAATTCTTTTGAATAACAAAACACTGAAGCATATTATTTATGACGTGTGATATGGTAGCCTGATAATCATTAAATATACTCTGTGTGGGAAGCTCTCTCCCACGATTACAGTAATCGTAACCGCTTCAGCTTCCACACTCACTGCTCCTCCTGGTGGATAGACATACCACTGCAACTGGTTTCTACAAATTAAACTTTGGGGTGTTACCAGCCGGCTTCATATTCTCTACATCATTGTGGGGGATCTACGAGCCCGGCCAGGTGACGACAGGGACCTGTCACGGATCGGTCAGGGCTCTACCATGGGCCAAATGGAAATTTGAAGTGGCTGCATCTGTAGACTACTTTACATACAAGCTGCATTTTCAGGCCCAGACTCACCAAACCAACTTTAGCGAACTAGTGTCAACAAAAGCCAACTGCTGCGTTGCCTCATGTTGCCACACCAGCAGATGGCAATTGTCTGTATCAGGGCCCCAGGAAGTGTGCCAGGCTTTGAAGCCAATTTCTGTGGTGGCCAAACATCGGTACTGCAATTCCCAGGTTCCGTCATGTGATGCTATTGGACCAAAAGAATTAATCCATTTGGTCTGATTTTATTTGTAAAGTCTAAAAGAGTCACAAGATGAAATCATTTTATCCCCATTCAAGTTGGCGGAGCACTTAACCGAAAGTGAGATGCTCAGCCAGCGGAAGTTGGCAGCTTGGCTGCGCTTTGATATAAATCTCTAGTGTGCTTGCTATATGTGCCAATGATGTGGAAGCAGCACCACTCACCTGGATAGTTTTATATGGTGGAAAAAGAGCTTTTTTTGGCTTTATGCACCACTGAGCCACTTTCATAGGCGTGAGCAGAGCCCTACCGCCAATGCTGACTCCAGGTCTCTGAATACATCTATGGTTTGTATTTTCATTCAAAAAGGGAAAACTGAAGATCGTCTTGACACAAGTTAGCCAGTTCTCACATTAACAACACAATCCAGTGTTGAAAGAACAGAGTGTATTTGCCATGCGCCAGTGAAAACTAACACAAACCATCAGGAAACTACTGGAGCTCAGTGGCTAAAGAAAACTAATCTTACCTTACAAAACAAGTTTGTTTTGGTCTCAGTTCTTTGTTTACTTTCCTCACCTCTGTTTCTCTTGTCACAGGCCACGGGCACTGACAACAGCCAACAGTGCAGGGCATACCGCACCTACTAGAATGACAGATGCTCACCGACAAGCCAACATGGACCGATGGCCAACTGTCTGCATGGTGTGTCAGGACCTTGAGAGTTACATAAGCCTCTTCTGATAAGTGAGAAAATGTGTTTTCAATTTTAGGTTTGCTCATCAGTCAGAAGAATATTTGCTTCCATATGTTTTACACCTAACTTACATGGAGCCAAAATACCACAGATAACCTATTATAATAAGCACTACTTGAGAATGAAATATGATAGTGTCTCTGTAACTGTCAGTGAGCAACAGCCTCTATGCCTACAAAATGGATGGAAGTACAACCCAGAGTCGAAAAAACCTGGGAAACTGTAAACTTAACATTCAATTGAATACAGTGCAAAGACAAGATATTTAGTGTTCAAACTGATAAACTTTATTGTTTTTGTATGATATATACATCCTAAACCCAATGCCTGCAGCACATTCCAAAAAACAGTTAAGACTAGGGTACCACTGTGTAAAATCACCTTATCTTTTAACAACAGTCAGTAAGTGTTTAAGAATTGAGGACACTAATTGTCGATGTTTTGAAAGTGAAATTCTTTCCTATTCTTGCTCAATATCCGACTTGTAGCTCAACAGTCTGGGGTCTCTGTTGTCATATTTTGTGCTTCATAATGCTCCACACATCATCAGTGGGAGGCAGGTCAGTCTAGTAGCTGCACTCTTTTACTATGAAGCCACACTATTGGAACACGTGCAAAATGTGTCTCATTTTTTTGCCGGAATCAGCAGGGACGTCCCTGAAGAAGACGTCATCTGGATGGCAGCAAACCTGTACGTACCTTTCAGCATTCATGGTGCCTTCTCAGATGTGCAAGTTACCCATGATGCCATGGGCACTAACACACCTCCATACCATCACAGATGCTGGCTTTGAACTTTGTGCTGGTAATAATTTGGATGCTCCTTTTCCTCTTTAGACCCAGAGGACAGGACGTCCATGATTTCCAAAAACAATTTTAAATGTGGACTCATCAGACCACAGTACACTTTTACATTTTGTGTCAGTCCATCTCAGATGAGCTTGGGTCCACAGAAGTCGGTAGTGTTTCTGGATGTTGTTGATATGGCTTTTACTTTGAATGGTAGAGTCTTGCCTTACAGTTTTAGATGCAGTGATGAACTGTGTTTACTGACAATGGTTTTCTAAAGTGTTCCTGAGCCCATGTGGTAATATCCTTTATACAGTCATGTAGGTTTTTAATGTGGTATAGCCTGAGAGAACAAAGATCCCAGTCATTCAGTACTGGTTTTCAGGCTTGCCCTTCATGTGCAGAGATTTCTCTGGATTCACTGAATATTTTGATTACGGATTGTAGATGGTGGAATCTAGGGATGCAACGGTTCTCGGTAAAATATTGAACCTTCGGTCCGCCCTGCATGGATCAATACGCCCTTATGGACAGCAGGTTTTCGGTTTTGCAATTAATTTTGCATTGATGCTTTACAGGCCACTGTGTGTGTGTGTCTGTCCACAGGCCGAGTCCATGGATGTGTAAAGAGAACGGCCGAGTCAGCCTGCTGCACAAAAGCCCTCCCTGCGAGTCAATGTCCAATGGCTGTTGTGGCTCCGCCCACTCACCCCCTCACATTGTTGTAACTAGAGCCGGGGAAAGTGACACTCGCCTCACACAGAAAAGAAGCCGAAAAAAAACAAAGAGAGCCATGGCAAGCGAAAGCGGAGGAGTTGAGAGACTGAAGTTTGAAGAAGCGCTGGCTTCATACAAATCTCCGGTGTGCGATCATTTCGGTTTCGCCGTTGAATACAACGACGGGGGAGTGAAAACAATTAACAGAAATTTCACTGTCTGCAAACGTTGCTTGAAACATGTCACATACGTAAAAGGAAACAACATGAGCATGCATCTCCAGCGTAAGACAGTCGAGGACTCGAGAAGGTAACACTGGCGAAAAAACAACTGTAGTGTATACTGTACGAGTTGTCAAGGTTAAGAGGCTGTTAACTTAAATGAATTATAGTATGTTTGCATTTGGAAAAGTGTTATTCAGTACACCAGTGATACTGGAATTTGTTGACTGCGAAATGTGGTTTTTGCTGACAAGCAAAATAAAGAGATAATTTTGAACCGAAACCGTGGCCCAAAAACTGAGGTACAGACCTTACCGAGGGCTACTTGTACCGTTGCACCCCTAGTGGAATCCCTAAATTTCTTTCACAAAGTGGGTGAAGCTCACCCCATCCTTGCTTATGAACAACTGAGCCTTTCAAGGATGCCCCTTTCATATCCAATCATGACACTCGCATCTATTATCAATGAACCTGTTTAACTGTGGAACAGGTGGTTTTTTTTTTTGGCATTCCACAACTCAGACTCAGACTTTTGTTGCCTCTTTGTTGCCTCTTTCCCAACTTTTTTGGAACGTATGGTTGACATCAAATTCAGAATGAATTTTTATTTACAAACCAATAAACTTTATGAATTTGGACATTAAATATCTTATCTCTGTACTGTATTCACTTGGATAAAGGTCAAAAAGGATTTACAAATCATTGCATTCTGTTTTTTTTTATGTTTTACACAGTGTCAAAACTTTTTTGGAATCAGGGTTGTAATTACGCACTTAGATTGACAGAAAACGATATTTCCATTAAAAAGGCATGGAAATAAAGCTTATAAGAAATGGTTACCTTTCTTAGGGCACTTGGATCAGACTTAAGTATCATTTATATCACTGTGACTTTATTAACCTCTGCAAGTTTTGGGAGAAACCAATCGGTGGCTCAATAAATTGAAGACATTCAATCATCTACAAATGGTTTAAAACCTTTGGTATGCAGTGTATAATGTACTTATTCTTATTTTGTATAGTCTCACTTAATTAAATCAGTTTTTACTGTGTTCTATTTGATCAAACCACAATACAATAAATGCTCCAAAATATCACAGAGAATGAAAGCATTGCTAAGCGGCTCAAAACATTCACAGTGCACTTAGTTGAAAAATTCAGTAAGAAGGGGAACTGTGAAATGAAGCATAACTGCTGATTACACTTACTCCTAAATAACTCAGTAGTTATGAGATCTATATGTCCAGAGGATTAATGGAATGGGATTTTACATATCTTGCTCTCCTCTGAAAACTATGAGTGTTATATCTGAAGTTTTACCATTGTACTTCAAAGTTCATGTGTTGGCTATCTAAATATACAACACCATAACATCATAATTGAATCATGGACAATGTGATATACTGTATATAATGCAGATAGGCTTACTGGTCAACGCTGCTTTCCAGACTCAAATTGCTGCTTGGTCTCTTCAAAAGCATTGGTGGCCGAGCCTGTGGAAGTGAAAAAATAACATGAAAAACTAGCATTATCACCCTGCAGTTGTATGTCTTTTCGCACCAGTCTCTTACAGTTTGCATCCATGTCTGTGAAAATATGGTTTCTGGACACGCACTGTTCCACCACAGCACAGAAGATCTATACAATCAGCACAGTTTCAAGGGGGGCACCCAAGATTAGAGTCACCAATTGATCTTTTGGATATAAGACGTCATTACATCATTATTACTGTGCAGTGCCCCTAGGAAGGATGTATTTTTATAGAAAAGTGGAAGCTTAAGTAGATTTTTCATGTATTGCCAAATGAGGCTGTGTTCGATGGCTGGATGTACAAAGAGGCGTACATACTCTTACATAGTATTGATAGACAAATTGTGTATTGGGTAAGACATGAACATACATTGAGATATGGAGAGACACGCAACATCATTAGGTTTCCTAGCTTTCCGTAGGCGAACAATCTTGAAATGGTAGCTAGCAACCACGTAACCCTGCACGCCTGAAAGGAAAAACAAACATTTCTGACCTAGCCATACTTTGGTATGGGAAGTTTAGACAATGTTTTAGTCAATCTAACCATGTTGTAGCCATGTCAGCAAACACGATGAGCAGATGAGAACAGCATGGTGACAGTTAAGAAATACTACTTACTGATGAGATTACTGAAACATGTCATGTTAATGCAAATTGCACCACTTCATCTATTCCTATATGGGGGAGGGACGAAAGGGAATGCCATAACCCAGGGTGTACACTGGATCCGTCGCATGCGTGGTCCGGCCGTAGCACAGACTCTTCCATCCTGTGCCGGGCGTCAATGTCCACTGGAAGCGTATCTATAGCGGCGCGCACGCGAACAGCTGGAATTGACGGATCGCGAGATCATGATGTCAAGCGATAATTTGCGGAAACACTGGAGATAAAGACATCAACAAACAAAGAAAAGATTTAACTACCTGCCGGGGGCCACAAACTTTGACGTCATGTTGTTGTAGCGATGTGAAATATGCTCTGGAGTTTTCATGGGTGTTTTTATTTTGAAAATTGACCGGATACTCTCGTCTTTTCTGCGCCTGACTTCCTGTTTGACTCATCTGGTCTGTGGAAATTGACGCGTCATCGCGTTGCGTCCGTCAAAAAATAGACCCGGCGCGTATTTTTAGCGGAGTGGAGCGTGAAGCTGCTTCTGGTGGAGCAGTTTACATTGACTTGAATGGCCGCGATTAGGACCGGCACCCGCGCCGTGGCTGAATCGCGCATTTGACGGATCCAGTGGACATCCGGGGTAAGCCTGTGCAAAGTTTTGGGTGACCCAGAGCGGTATAGCAGTAGGATACTTTGATCTTTTATTCCATGAGGCGTGGCTACAGCTGCGAGCGAGAGCGTGATAGGCTAGATTGGTTACACGGAGGTCTATGGGATTTTAACTTTTAATGATAATGTTGTGAATATTAATCCAAAAAACCTCAAAATGAAGGATGCACACCATTGTGCCATGCGCAAGCCATATCCGAAAGCTTAGGTTGATCTGACAAACAGTTGCGAGCCACAGAGACACACACACACAGACACACACACAGACACATAGACGCTTCTTGCTTTATAGATAGATATCCCATTCGACATTTGTGTGAATTGATGTCATAATTAGCATATAAATTCTTGAGTTATGGCCAAAAACATGTTTTGTGAGGTGACAGTGACAGTCAGTCAGTCAGTTTATTCTTGAGTCAAAGTGGACGTTTGTATCAAATCTGAGGAATCTCCCTGAAGGCCTTCTTGAGATATTGCAATTGACACACTGACCTTGACCTTTGACCTATGGCCCCCAAAATCTAACCAGTTCATCGGTGAGTCCAATTGAATGTTAGTGCCAAATTTGTGAAAAATTCCTCCAAGTGATCTTGAGATATCAGGTTCAGAAAAATGAAACATATGAGATCCAAGTCACCTTGTGACCTTTGGCCTATTACCACTAAAATCTAATCAGTTCATTGTTCATTGTTGAGTCCATTTTTGCCAAATCTGAAAAAATTCCCTTGAGATAATCCATTCATAAGAATGGGACAAGTGTACACGCATACGGACAACCCGCAAACACAGTGCCTACTGCCACGGCTATTGCTAGCACGGAGGAATAAGAAAGGGGGACATAACTTATCTAAAATACCTACACCCACAAAAGAGAGACCCCCTGGAATGTAAAGAGTTCCCACCAGAACTGTTGGCATCCTTAATGACGGTAAGCAAAACAGGCTGTTAATCCTCTTGGTCTTTCACTCAAATCTTCACAAAAATCTTTTCATTGAAGTAAAATTACTGAGAAAAGGTAAATGGATCTCCAAAACTTATGCCTCAATTACTGAGTCCCCTGGAAAATCCTATCCTTCCTGTGATGTGTCTACCTTATCGTGGTAGGAAGGTTTGCGTGCCACAATGACCCTGCAGGCTATGCCGTCCGGAGTTTTAAAGCTTCTGGCAGGTTTAACCATGGCAGACAGGTGGATGGAGAGTGGCCAGACGAAAAGATACCCAAAACCCCTTTCAAGGTTAGGCATCTGGCTAACAACCCTACCCTGTAAAAAACTATTGTTACAGAAACTACGATAATGTTAACTATACCTACTGAAAAGCCTGGAGAAGACTCTAGCTTCCCTGGAGGCAGAATGATCACTCATGGTGAAAGCCAACTGGGAGCCTTGGGTGTGAGAAACAGTCTGCTCGGGCCAAAATATAACATCAAAATTGGCACATGGAATGTCCGAACCATGTGGGAGCCATAAAGAACAGCCCAGGTCCTCAAAGAGATGAAAAAATACCACCTTGACATCCTGGAGGTAAGCGAGTGTCAATGGACTGGCTCTGGAAAGATTGTTAATGATGATAGATCGGTTACCATCTACTCTGGACATGATTCCACCCACACCCATGGTGTTGCCCTAATAATATCCAAAGAACAAGCCAACACTTTAATTGAATTGGAACCTATTAGCCCCCGACTAATAAGAGCACGCTTCTATTCTAAGTACTGCAACCTCACCATCCTGCAGTGCTACACACCAACAAATGAAGCTGACCCTGAAGTTAAAGATAACTGGTACGAGCAACTCCAGTCTGTTGTTTCCCAGGTCCCACAACATGACCTACTACTCACAATTGGCGATCTTAATGCCAAAGTTGGGGCTGATGACACCAACAACAGAAGAGTAATGGGTACACATGGATGTGGACTGATGAATGACAATGGAGAGAGGCTGATTGATTTCTGTGCTACCAACAACTGGGTTATTGGAGGAACCATCTTCCCACACAAAACAATCCACAAACTCACCTGGAGATCGCCTGATGGCAAAATGTCACACCAAATTGACCATGTGATCATCAATGGCAAATGGCGAAGATCCCTCCAAGATTTTCAAGTTTGTCGCGGTGCCGACATCTTCAGTGACCACCATATAGTACGAGCAATCGTCAAACTGAAAATGCGCAAATTCCCCAAGACCGGCCAGATACGCAAACACCTGGACATCTCAAAACTGAAGTCCCCTCCCACCCGGAACCAGTTCATACTAGAACTAAGAAACTGATATACATCATTGGCCAACTCACTAGAAGATGAGACCCGTGACATAAACAGCCAGTGGGACTCACTAAAAACAACCTATGTTGAGTCAGTGACCAAAGTCTTGGACTTTAAGCAGAGAAACCAGAAAGACTGGATAACACCTCAAACATGGCAAACGATATCTGAGCGGAAACACCTAAAAGCCAAGATGATGAATGCAAAATCACCAAGACTCCAGAGCCAGTTCCAAAAAGCCTACAGCGCCAAATATGAGGAGGTGAAGACGAATGCCAGAAGGGACAGGCTAGCTCTCGTGGATGGACTAGCAAAAGAAGCCGAAAATGCTTCAGCAAGGGGAAACCCTAGCACCCTCTACAAAATTACAAAGCTCCTGAGTGGAAATAACACCAAGCCCTCTTCCTGTACTGGACAAATCTGGCAGGAAACTAACAGCGCAACACCAGGAAGCAGCATTTTTGAGATGTGCTAAATCGACCAGAGCCTGATGAACCAGCCATCCCACCCCCTGCAGCTGATATCCTGAATATCGATATTGGTGCTGACCTCCTAACATCTACAAGGGCCCTCACCATCCTCTTCCAGACCATTTGGAGTGGGTAAAAACATCCCCAGTGATTGGACAAGATCTGTCAAGACAAGATTTGTCAAGATCCCTAAAAAAGGAAACCTCCAGAAGTGTGACAACTGGCGTGGGATCACGTTTCTTTCCATCCCCAGCAAAATCTTCTGCAGAGTTATTCTGGACAGATTTAATGATGCCATTGACAGCAAACTCCGTGAAGAACAGGCTGGATTTCAAAGGGGCAGAGGTTGCATAGACCACATATTCACACTTCGAAACATCATAGAGCAATGCACAGAGTGGAATGTGCCCTTATTTGTCAATTTCATTGACTTCCAGAAGGCGTTTGACAGCATCCACCGTGAAACCCTGTGGAGGATCCTGTATTCTTATGGAATCCCTCATAAGATCATCACAATAATAAGGAGTTTTTATGACCATTTTGAATGCAGTATTATACTCGGCAATACCACCTCTGAGTCTTTCGCTGTACGATCTGGAGTACGCCAAGGCTGCATCCTCTCACCCATCCTGTTCCTGGTTATCATTGACTGGACGATGCGAAAAACAACCGCTGATAAGCATCGAGGCATTCAGTGGACCCTCTCTAGCCAGCTTGAAGACATTGACTTTGCTGATGACCTTGCTGTCCTGTCCACAAGTATAACACATCTGCAAGAAAAAACTGATTGACTCACCAAGAACGCTCAACAGACAGGCCTCATCATCAACACCACCAAAACCAAAGTGATGTCCATCAACACCACCACACAGGCATGCATCACCATAAACGATGAACCGCTTGAAGTTGTCGCCAACTTTGTGTACTTGGGAAGCCTGATTAGCCAGGACAATGCTGCACAAAAAGACATCCAGCGCAGACTTGGCCAAGCATGCAGCACCTACACAAGACTCCACAACATCTGGAAGTCCAACACCTACAGCCTAAAAACTAAGATCCGCTTGTATAACACCCTGGTCAGGCCGGTTCTACTATATGGGGCTGAGTGCTGGCGAGTTATCAAGTGCAACTTGAGCAAAGTCAGCTCTTTCCACAATAGCTGCCTGAGGAAGATCTGCCGTATATTCTGGCCCAGTAAAATTTCAAACAAGGAACTCTACATGAAGACTGGCTGCCAGGACGTGATCACAGAAATTAAACACCGTCGCCTGAGCTGGCTTGGACATGTACTTCGAATGCCCCCAGAGCGGATCCCCAAAGTGGCCCTCAGATGGACACCACCCGGGAAAAGGAAACATGGCCGACCTAAGATCACCAGGCGCAGAACTGGAGAGGCTGAGCTGCTGGAGATGGGTCTCTCGTGGGGCAAGGCACAACTGGTAGCCAAAGACCGAGATAGGTGGAGGAACATTATCGATGCCTTATGCCCCATAGGGGGCGAAGAGCATAGGTAAGTAAGTGGAAAATCCTATTATTTTTAGATATAAGTGCAGTAAATTTGTCATATTTTACATTTTAAAGTCCATTGTTTGGTTAGGAACTCTTTGAGTGCTCAACTATGACTTCCTCTTTCATTCACTGCATGAAAAGTGGGATTTTCGTCAGTAAACGGCACTGTAGATTGTCGTGGAATTTCAGGTTTACAACTGCACGCGGCAATTTGCAGGCAAAACAGAAAACTGCCGGGAACTGTCGGAAATTGACATGGGCCTTACTTGGCAGTTGTCCCCCCATGACCCCCTTCCCCTAATTCTAGGGGAGGCCTTCACATATAAATGAAAATGCTGTGAGCTATAGAAATGCAAATCAGGGTGCCAGGGGGGAGTTTCACTCCCCACTCAGATGTGACATTTTTCTAAAAGGTATTAACCTCATTTTAAGAAAATCTCTGGTGTAAATAGATGAGGCTTAGTAAAGCCTAATTATAGACTTTTAAATTTTAGCTTGAATTGATTTATTTCATGAAAGTATGCTAGATTAATTACTGTGTATAGTCATTAGCAATGGTCAATGTTCAATAAAAAGGATACACAAAACAATTTATTTCAACAATTAGCTTTAATCAGGCTTTGCCACAATGGTCAAATGTGCATTCCATCCTCGCATGTGATTGGAGGAGCCCGACGAGCCTTCTAGCCCTCGTCCAATCACGTGCAAGCTCGGCATGATTCAAACGGAAGACCTCGCAAGACGAGCATATAAACAATCATGTTTTTACTCCTGTATATTCAGACATTCTCTTCCATTTCGCGTGTTTTTCGCTGCTTTGCTATTTCGTGAACTACAGTGGCTGTATGGCGTCTCTCCTTCAACACCCCAGAAACTCCTCAGCATGGACGCGATCAACCCCTTTCAGCCAGTCCGCAGACTGGCGAGAAGAGACTGCTGAACGCTATCAGTGGGCTGTCTCGCCCGCTTGCTATGTGAGTCGAAAAACCGTGTGGAGGAGACTAACTGTAACAAGAGAAGACGGGTGCACAATCCCAAAATTGCGGTAAGAATATATTCGGTGACTGCTAGCTAAGCTAAAAGTAAAAGAACAAATGAAGAAGCAGAACCAGTCTAAGTTTGTTTATAAAAGTGTATTTTTTTTGGTCTTGTAATTTACAGGACGCAGTGCGCCGTCTCCACAACTCGGAGACAAATGGTATGCACCAAGGGTAAGGTTTAAAAAATATGCTTTCATTCTACTGTATGAGGAAACGTTCGAGATACGTTCTTGACCGATGTTAACCATACATTTTGTTTTTCACAGACTGACATCGCCTCATAATGAGGCCGTGACCTCCTATTTACTTAGAGCTCTGTCTGCAAGTCCGGATTTACTTAATGTGGATAATGACGCCATTGTGCGTAAGTAACTTTTACTGTTTTCCTTTTTTACTTTTTACCGTGACGTTTACATTTTCTTTATTTAATACCACCCTCATTTAATTGTTTTCCAGCTTGGAAAACAATTGTTTTTTTCAGGTGCATTAATAGATGTGTTGTGCAGTGCATTGCGCAGTACTTATTGTCTTTACTGATTGTTTTTACGGCTGCTGGAAGCGAGACGGAGTGTCCTGGCAGAGGACAAGGTGGACCTTTGGAAGTGCACCACCATAGACATGATGTCTGATGAGGAAGACAGCATACTTGACGGGGTATCTGGGTGGATTGTGTGACCTCCATCGTTCCACAGCCAGGAGCTGTCTGAGCTCTGTGCCAAACTGCAGTCGAGATTGAAGGCGAACCCGAAGTACAGGGCAGCGCACCACAGACGTCTGCAAAATGGACCACATTCGGATAGAACGCCATCAGCTGCCTACAGCTCCGAGGCGGCAAATAGACACTTGACGGCGCTGTGGGATTTTGATTTGTTGTTGGCAGCTCCTACTTTTTTGTACATAGTTGTGTGTTTGCGTGTGTCAATAAAGCTCTTTCTTAGAATAAACATGTTCCTCGCAAATTTTCCTTTCCTCAATAAATTCATCCATGTCCTTGATGGTAATAATAGTGTAACCCATAGCATAACAATGACATGAATATACAACATAATAGCATAACATAATAATAATTATTTTATTTTATTATTGTAAGGGAGGGGTTTACATTTATAATGACCCAGGGTGACCAATAGTGACAGATCTGCCAACCAATCACGAGTGATTTTTCTTGTTTAAAAGTAGTGATTTCATCCAATACTGGAGTGAGGAAATTCAAGCTAGATGCTGTTTCGCTACTATTCATATGCTAATTAGAGCCCTTAGCACCTCCCGGGACCTCTCCACATATGTCATGGTTCGTTTCTGACAATTTGTGGCACAGGCGAACGTGACATTCACAGGCTGTAAATTGTCGTTAACTGCCGAAAATTAGTGAGATTTTCGGGCGTTTACGGGGACGAAAACCCCACTTTTCATGCAGTGACTGGGGTGTAAATATAAGGTGACACAGGCCAAATTCCCTCCATCAGTCATTACTATAGAGAAGAACCAGGAACACAGTGATGATGTGCGACAGAACTTGTTGTACTGCACAAATCAGGAAACAGATGTAAGCAAATCTCTGAACATTTGAAAATACCCGTTTTCACTTTTATGGCAATAACAGAAGTTTCACTAGCAAGGACCATGCCACAACAATATGTTGTTTAAATGTTGTAATTCAGGAGGTGATTGTTGTTGAGGACTGGTGAATGGATGTAAGTGGGGGTGAAGGTGGAAGAGGAATGTCTTCTGTTAGGTTGGTCTGGGAGTATGAACTTGAGATCAGACGGAGGGAGACTCTGGGTGGGGAACCGTCTCAGGGGTTTTCCTTCCCGAGCTGATTGCAGGCCCCCAAAAGAGTCAGCGTCAAAGTAGACTGAGTTGAGCGTGGGCTTGACGGAGATCGTTGAGATTGTTGTGGATGTAGGAGCAATATGCATGAGATGGCTAGTGGCTGAGGACCTGGGTTGTTTGATCTGAGAGGCCCAGTCTGGCAGCTGTGGATGCAGTGCCAATGCAGAAAGAATGGCTCGTATGGGCTGAATTAGGAGTTGAGGCGGAAAATATAAATAGGAAAAGAAACTCCCAGTGGTCTGTTTTGCTCCTTCAGAGCGTGAATATGATGGAGTCAGAAGTGTGGATGGTGATGTCAGATAGGTGGAGTTGATGAGAAGTTATTGTGGGAGGATGAAGTAGGTGGGAATTCTGGGCACCTTAGGAAGCCAAAGAAAGCTGGCAGCCTATGTGGCCTGAACGTGAAGAATGATCGCCCTTTGTTTTGATCTCTATGACTGCGGTGTTGTCGGAGTGTATTAGTATGGACTTCCTAGAGCATTTGTGCCCCCAAAGAAGGGCGGCTATGGTGATGGGATATAGCTCGTGAAGCGCGGATGAGGGAGAGTGGGACTCTGACTCAAGAGCTTTGATCTCTGCGTGCCGTGTGGAAGCGAACCATTTTCCTCCGTAGTAACCACCGGAACCTATGGAAGGAGCTGTGTCCGTGTAAAGCTGAATGACAAAATCATCACAGAAGAAAGAAATGCCATTCCAAGAAGAAAGGAAATGTTGCCAGGAACGCATTTCCATTTTGCATGAATCATCCAAAACGAGTTTATCATGGAGAGGGGGGATGGCTGCAGCTTAGTTTAAAGATTGGACAGGAAAGATTTGAGAAGGGCCAGTAGCTGGTGTTTTGTGTATCTGTCTACCAGAAGATAGTTTAACAGGAGCAGAGTGATGCGCTGTACTTTCTCTGTGGGCAAAGATGCCTGAAAGGAAATGGAGTCAAGATTGATGCCTAGGAATTCTTTGGAAGTGCTAGGCCCTGAGGTTTTCTCTTCGGAGAGGGACACCAAGTTCTGAGAAAGCTTGTACAAGAGTAGTGAGCCCGGGGTGAGGAGGTGAGGATGGTGGAGTGACAATGAGGAAATCGAGAAGATGAAGAATGTAAGGGAGTATGTAATTGTTGGTCAGGATCCAGCACGGGGCTTCTGAAAGTGAGTCGAAAAGACTGAGGTGTTGTGTGAGGAAGAGGGACATGAGCGTGGTGGTGGAGCACTGCCTGTCCATGCTGTGGCAGGGTGGGAGGGGCCTCCACATAGCTCGCAAGAGAGAGATGGTTGAGGGCCGAAGGGATGAGGGTCGAGTGTCGAATGGATGAGGGATAGAGGGTTGGGGGGTGGAGGGTTGAAGGTCGAATGATGAGTGATGAAGGGATGAGGGATGAAGGGTTAAATGGTTGAGGGATGAAGGGTTGAGGAATGAAGGTGTAACCCAGTAAGAACAACACTTAATTGACTACGATACTATGGTTCGACTCAAGGAGCGAGGGACGGTTAATGTAAAAGGTGAACACAGGCATGTTTATTTTCACAATTAACATAAAGTGGAATCAGTTCAGATCCAAAATCCCAGGTATAAAAATAAAACAAAATGAAGTGTCCTTTCACAGCCTAACGCTGTCTGATATCAAAGTCTGTCAAAGTCCAGCACAAAGTGTTCACTTTGAATCCATGTCCCTCCAAGTTTATTCAGTTTGTGTGTATTTTGTGCTACCCGCTTAGTATGTGTGTATTTGTATGGTCACTGCACGCCGTTTAGCTCTCATCTGCCCAGGCGTGAATCTTCACAAAGATGATGAAGATGGAGAATTCTGGATCCTCTTAAACCCTCTAATCTGCTGTAGCAGAAAATAAAGTTAATTAAAGCTGCAAGCAGCGATGAACGGGCCCTCGCACCTTCACGCAACTCGAGGGTGCTGGCAGGATGCCGGTTGACGGAGCCGTTCATTCCTGTCGAGGGCAAACCCCTCACGCAGGAGTCACACGTCACATCCCTGAAATCATACGAAGACATGTAATTTTGCCAGTAGGTGGCGCCGTACTAATAAGCAAGTATTGGCATATAGATGTGTTGAGGGCAGGACTGTCATCAATCCTGTGAAGTTTGGGGAAGATTGGAACATGTATGGTGAAGTTTTGAACCAGTTACAAGCAAATTCAAAATGGCTGACTTCCTGTTGGTTTTGGCACATGGCTGCAAGAGGCTTTTTTGTACGTCTTTCAGTAATGCGTGTGCATACCAAGTTTCATAAGTGTAGGTTAAACCAGCATAGGGGGCTGCTTCATTGAAAATTTGTAGGGGGCGCTGTTGAGCCATGTTGGCACATCAAAGCACAAATATCATATCAGACAACACAAATCGAGTCTTTTCATATGTGTCATATGTAGATGTTGTCAGGGCTAGACTTTTGTCATATGTGTGAAGTTTTGGAAAGATATGTCCACATAGAGTCAAGTTACACAACTTTTGTTATCATGGCGAAACATCAAAGTGTACCGCCACATCATGGTCACGCCCTTTGACGAAAGCTCACAGTGTTCACAATAAAACATCTACTACACGTGATGGATAGATTGACCAAGTTTGAGGGGGATGTGGCCAAGTTGTGGCAGTTATACTTCAAAATATAAAACATGACATTTTTTCTGTTACCAGTAGGGGGCGCTATATTTATCACAAATTATTCACATGTAGATCTCTTCAGAGCGGGACTGTCATCAATCTTTGGAAGTTTGGGGAAAATTGGACCATGTATGCTGGAAGTATACACTACTTCCTGTTTTATGGCGAGACCATAAGGTTTGAGGCCCTGCCACGGTCACATGGTGTGACAACAAGTCCAGCTTTTGATAACTTTTCTTCTTCAATGTCTGGAGGTGGGACAGACCAAGTTTGAAGTCGATGGGATAAAATCTGTAGGAGTAGTTACAAGTTCGTGTTTTATGGCGAAAAAGGCAGAGCCACGTTTACAGCGTTTGACAAAACCTCAAGCCCGTGATAACTTTTCGTCTTAAAGGTCTTGAGGTGGGACAGACCGAGTTTGAAGTGGATTGGATAAAAATTCTAGGACAAGTTTGTTAATTTACGTCTCCTGGAAATCGCCAAAAATGCACAAAAGTGGCACAAGTAAATTCAAAATGGCGGACTTCCGGTTGGGTTTGGGGCGTAACTCCAAGAGGCTTTTTTGTACGTCTTGGAGTGTTACATATGCCTACCAAGTTTCATACATGCAGGTGAAACCAGCTTCGGGGACTGCTTCATTGAAAAATTGTAGGGGGCGCTGTTGAGCCATCTTGGCACATGAAAACACAAAAATCATATCAGACAACACAATTTGGGCCTTGTGATGGGTGTGCCAAGTTTCGTGAGTTTTCAAGTATCCCTTGCCCCTCAAAAACAACCTCCTGTTTTATGGCGAATGAAGCGGCGCCACAGTGACAGTGTTTGACGAAACCTCAAAAGGTTGTGGTTTGATCATCATCAAGGTCTTGGGAGCATGTATCCGCAAAATTGAGGTGGTTCGGGTGAACCTGGTAAAAGAGGGACATAAAAGAATGAAAAAAGTAACGTTCTGCCACCAGTAGGTGGCGCTATGATGCTGATTCAAAATTTCTCTGCAGACGTTTTCATTGGTGGAGTGTTATCATATGTGTGAAGTTTTGGAAAGATATGTCCACGTAGAGTCAAGTTACAGTAACTTTTGTCATCATGGCGAAAAATCAAAGTTCGCCGCCATGCCATGGTCACGCCCTTTGACGAAAACTCACAGTTTTCCATAGAAAGCATCATCAAGGCCTTATGGATAATTTCCCCACGTTTGAGGTTGATGTGGTCAACTTTGGAGGAGATGTGCTTCAAAGTGTAAAACCACAGTGCATTTTCTACTACCAGTAGGGGGCGCTATATTAATCACAACTTATTGACATGTAGATCTCTTCAGAGCAGGACTGTCATCAATCCAGTGAAGTTTGGGAAAGATTGGAGCATGTATGCTGGAGTTATAAACAACTTCCTGCATTATAATACTACTTCCTGTTTGTGGTGAAGTTTGAGGTCCCGGCACGGTCACACGGTGTGACGAAAACTCAAGCTTTTGATAAGTTTTTGTCTTCAATTTATGTAGGTGGGACAGACCAAGTTTGAAGTCGATTGGACAAAATCTCTAGGAGGAGTTCGTTCATTTACGACCCCTGCAAATGGCCAAAAATGCATCAAAATTGCACATTCAATTCAAAATGGCTGACTTCCTGTTGGGTTTAGGGCATAGGCCCAAGAGGCTTTTTTGTACGTCTTGGCGGGCTACATATGCTTACCAAGTTTCATACACGTAGGTTAAAGTACCTTCGGGGGCTGTACCGTAGAATGTGTTTATTATCATGAAACACAAAAACTTGGCCCGTTTCAGCACTTCTGATGAGTCTGCATAATTTCATGAGTTTTTGAATATGTTAAGCCCCCCAAAAAGGCAATTTAGTTTAGTTAAGAACGACAAGAATAATCAAAGCTGCAAGCAGCATTGAACGGGCCCTCGCACCTTCACGCCGCCTTTCATTCCTGTCGAAGGCAGGCTCCTCACGCAGAACTTACACGTCATATCCCTCAAATCATACGAAGACATGTCATTTTGCCAGTAGGTGGCGCTGTACTAATAACCAAGTATTGGCATATAGATGTGTTCAGGGCAGGACTGTCATCAATCCTGTGTGGAACATGTATGGTGAAGTTATGAACCAGTTATAAGGAAATTCAAAATGGCGGACTGCCTGTTGGGTTTGGCACATGGCTGCAAGAGGTTTTTTTATACTTCTTTCAGTGACATATGTGCACACCAAGTTTCATAGATGTAGGTCAAACCAGCATAGGGGGCTGCTTCGTAGAAAATGTATAGGGGGCGCTGTTGAGCCATGTTGGCACATCAAAGCACAAAAATCACATCAGAGAACACAAATCTAATCATATGTGTGCCAAGTTTCATGACTTTACAAGCATCCCTTACCCCTCAAAAACAACTCCGTCTTTTATGGCGAATAAGGCGTTGCCACGGTGACCAAACATCACTAAGCTTTAAAGCTGGCCTCAGGAGTGACTCCACATCACGCTCGCCAAATTTCGTGCGAATCGATCAATTTTCATGTCACTTGATTTTTCTCTGATTATAGCGCCCCCTATTTGCCAATTTCTGCCAAATTTGGCACCGAGCATCTGGATGATGTCTGAAAGAAATGAATTGAGTTTGACATTGATATCTTTTACTTTGACAAAAATATGCAAAGGTATGTGTTTTTTAGCTAGCAGAAAAAAACTGTTTATTTTTAGCTAGCGCATTTTTTGGAGTAGCAAAATTCTTTTGATAACTTTTGGTCAGGCAAGTCTGGAGATTGTATGTGCAAAGTTCAAAAGTTCGAAAAAGTAGGTTTTTGATGTATAGTGACTTACAAAGAGAAATATGCAGTGGGAGTGGGCGTGGCCTATGTCACAAGATGCGACTCTATTTAGGGAACACGTGGATATAAAGTTCATGAAGATGTGATTTAAAATGTGGAAGTTACAGGCCAAAATGCGTTTGCAACCCTTAGAGCGCCACCTAGTGGAGTAGACACACAATTTTTGCTATGGATGATCTGTGTGCTATTCTATATATACCCTGTCAATTTCACATCCCTCATCATAATACTTGAGCTGAAATAAATGTTTGTTGTTTATCTTGTAATAAGCCACGCCCACTTTGACCAGTCATGATTAATTTCAAGAACTGGCCTCAGGAGTCAACCAGCATCATACCCACCAAATTTCGTAAAAATCGGTGCAGCCATTTGAGAGATATAAATTTCCCATATTTGCAGCGCCCCCTAGTGGCCAACATCAGCCAAATTTGGCTCAAGTGGTCACAGGCACATGTCAAGCAAGGACCGTAGATTTGGTGTTGTTAGCATTTATTTTTACCGAAATATGCCACAGTTTGCCTTTTTATAGTTAGCTAGAAATGCGCATATTGTGACCAATCAAAATTCCTTTGATGACTTTACATCAGGTCCAGCTGGAGACTGAACTTAACAAGTTTCACGCTGAACGGACAAAACCCTAAGGAGGAGTTCCAAAAAGTAGGTTTTCCATTTTTCTCGATTTTGCGAAAAAAATTTATAGGCAGGAAAAAAAAAAAAAAAAAACAAACCTCATTGATTTATGGCCGGATTTTGTGAAAGGCCGTTGCACTTGTTTGGATGTTGTGGCGCCCCCTATTGTCTGATTTTAGAATAATACATGTGTTTCATAATTATTATTTAACATACCCTGCAAGTTTTGTAATGATTGGATAATCCGTTTCTGATTTCTAGTCTGATTTGTGTTACTGCATGCCCATTTTTTTTTAATTTTGGTGCCCCCTAATGGTCAATTTGAATGAAACTTTAAGGATATGTGCCTGGTACCTCTTAAGACATTGCTTGCAAGGTTTGTGACCATTGGTCCAAACGTTGTGGAGTCATTTGCTGAGCCACGCCCCCTTTAAAGTTCATTCGTCATTCTTTTTAGAACAGACTGAGATCTCAATATCAGTGAAAGTGTTGGTGATGAAATTCTAAAAAAGCATTGCACATCATTCTGCTGATTTCTAGTATATTGTCAAATATTTTGGTGACATTTGGTTAAAAATGAGATGAAATAGAAAATGTTGTGCATACAGTACAAATTACAATAAGATAATGAATATGACTGTGACCTAACCGTTATACCGATCTGAACACCATTTGGAACATGTGACATTTAGTGTCCAAAAAGTAAGTGTGTCAACTATGCTTGCATTTACATGAAGACTTTTGGAAATGTTAATTAATTTTGTATATTTTTAAAAATACAGAGTGAGGGACTTCTGAATTGACAACAGGTTGGAGCGAGGCAAAGTTTTGTCACAATTCAGTGAATGTGCTGAAAAGCTTTCAGCTGTGTAGGACACATTTACCCCAGAGTTATAGCAATTTTGTTTTTCATGGCGAGACATCAAACTTCGCCGCCACCTGACGGCCAAACCGTTCAACGATCTACTAATCTTTTGATAACTTTTGATCACAACGTTGTCTAGATGGCACACAGTGATTTTGAAGTCGTTCTGATTAGTCCTATAGGAGGAGTTTGTTAAAATAAAACACATGCAAAAAGCCAAAAATGGTCGCAAAATTCAAAATGGCCGACTTCCTTTTGGGTTTGGCCTATGGGTGCAAGAGGCTTTTTTGTGCGTCTGGGTGTGATACATGTGTGTACTGATTATCATGTATATCAGTGAACGTCCTAGGGGTGTTACTTTTATGAATGTGCGTGACCAAGTCATTTAGCCACGCCCATCAACGAAACTCATAGCACATGTTCAGGCCTGGACCGTTAACACACATATGAAGTTTCAGGCAGATATGACCAAGGACACTGAAGTTAAGGCCACTTTTATGCATTTTGGCGAAACATCGACTTTGCCGCGCTCTGGGCGCAACGCTGTTTGACGATATGTCACAATCTTCATAATGTAGCATTACCAAGGTCTTGAGGCATCTCTGACCAAATTTGAGTTGGATATGCTGAACGGGCTCAGAGCGGGACTATTATATATCCAGGGAAGTTTGGTGCAGATCGGACCATTTACCCCAAAGTTATAGCAATTTCATGGCGAGACGTCAGACTTCGCCGCCAAAAAGCCGATTCCCCCCTCAACGGGTAACTGATCTTTTAATAACTTTTGATCACAAAGTAGTGTAGATGATACACAGCGATTTTGAAGCTGTTCTGATTAATCCTGTAGGAGGAGTTTGTTAAAATACAAAACGTGGAAAACGACAAAAATGGCCGCTAAATTCAAAATGGCCGACTTCCTGTTGGGTTTGGCCTATGACTTTTTTGTGCGTCTGGGTGGGATACATATGTGTACCGATTTTCATGCATGTCGGTGAAACGTGCCGCAGGGGCCACATGACGTGGCCACGCCCATCGCCAAAACCCATATCACATGTAAATTTCCACCACGACTGACATGTGTGCCAAATGTGGTGAGTTTTTGAGTATGTTAAAGCTGCCAAAAATGCGATTCATTACAAGGAAGAAGAAAAATAATAATTCCTTCAATTTCAATAGGGTCCTCGCACGGTACGTGCTCGGGCCCTAATTATCAATCATCAATTACTGTACAGTTTCGTATCTATTGTTCGCTTTTTAATTCAAATGTAACTTAAAATACTGGCCACAAAAGGAATGATGAACTATATCAGGAGACATTAAAACCTCAGTCAGGATCAATGTGTGTCTTTTTCAACAGTATTATATCACTCATGTTACACAAATGATCTCTTATCTCTAATCAGTCATGTTTTTCTCGTTCACATTCACATTTATGCACTTTCGATTATCTCAAAATGAACTGTAACATATTATTTATATCACGAAAATTAGGAAAAACCTGTAGGTATACATAGCATGAGCTTTAGTGCACATGTAGCACTTTTTTTTTTACTTAACAACATTGAACATAGTCCCAGAAATGGCGCAGTAAAAATCACTGTTCTCACGTGAAAATAAATGCATTTCTGAAACACAAAACTCAGTATACTGACTCATTACAACAGCCTTGTAATATTTACAGTTAACTCCGATTGGTTTTAGATTATAAGAAAGGCTCAAAATTGCTCATTCATAACCAAACTGAAAATTGCACATGTCCGTTAGCAACGTAGCATGCTAAACTAATACACTCACCGGAGTCCTCGGTGGAAAAAACAAAGGAAAGCAAATCCTCCGGTCACAGCCATCTGAGACTCTCTCGTGACAACTCAAAACATGTACAGACTCGTGACTTTGAAAATAAAGCAGTATTTCTTCCATAAAATGCCAATAGCTTCTCTTGTGGATATATATATATCGTGGCAGCGTTAGCATCTGGCTTAACGGGAGTATCTCTATCCCAGCATGCAATGCACACGTCCACTAGATTTACAACACTGAATGTACATAGAGCCATTTAGCGGCTGCTTGAAGCAACTACAATTATCTTAAAACACAGTTCTCTTCATGAATTCAGACATTAAAATTAAAGCTATTTAAACCAAACAAACAAAATATGGTAAGTAAACCCAAAGTTGTATTTTCATAGGGGTTACAAAGGGATGAGGGATGAAGGGATGAAGGGTTGAGGGATGAGGGTCAAGGGTCCAATGGATGAGGGATGAGCGATGGAGGGTTGGAGAGTGGAGGGTTGAAAGTAGAATAGATGAGGAATGAAGGGATGAGGGTCAAGGGATGAAGGGATGAGGGTTGAGGGTCGAATGGACGGGGAATGAAGGGATGAGGGATGAAGGGTTGAATGGATGAGGGATGAAGGGTTAAGGGGTGAGGGATGTAGGGATGAAGGGTTGAGGGATGGAGGGGTGAAGGGGTGTAGGGATGTAGGGATGAAGGGTTGAGGGATGAAGGGATGAGGGACGTAGGGATGAAGCGTTGAGGAATGAAGGGATGAGGGATGTAGGGATGAAGGGTTGAGGGATGAAGGGTTAAGGGATGTAAGGATGAGGGATGAAGGGATGAGGGATGAAGGGATAGGGGATTGAGGGATAGGGGATTGAGAGGTTGAGGGATGAAGGGTTGAGGGATGAGGGATTGAGGTATGGGGATGAAGGGTTAGGGGATGAAGGGATGGAGGGATGAAGGATGTAGGGATGGGGGATGAAGGGATGGAGGGATGAGGGATGTAGGTATGGGGGATGTAGGGATGAGGGATGAAGGGATGAGGGATGGGGGATGAAGGGATGCATGTGCGCAGGGATTTTGTGAAGCCTGCGAACACAGGGATGAGAAGAAAGCTGAGATTATTTGAGAAAAGTCGAGCACAGAAGGAGCAGGCACGGGGGTAATACGACCTGGTCCCCAGTAGGGGGGGCTGATGATGCAGGTTGTGGCCCTGGAGGCGGCAGAAGCCTGGTGACGTCATTCGAGATGACGCTGGCGGTGATCGGCTCTGGTGCAGCGGCCAGAAGTGCGGGAGGAGAATGCCTTTTCCCTTCAGGCCAGAGTTCTGATGAAAGTTGTGTAAAGCTTGAACAAAGCTGCTTTGTTGTCGTTGCAGTGGAAGAGAATGCCTTTTCCCTTCAGGAATCGATCAAGGCAGGCGACAGTCCGTTCTCTGATGCCAGGCTCTGTTTGTGGACGTGGGGACAGCTGTGTGAAGAGGAGTGCGCGCTGCGAGTGCGCCGTGGTGGATAGCCAGGGACTGTACCAGAGGAAGATTGCTGGTGTTTCCGGCGTTGGTGCCAGCTCCTTCTTCTCTGTGGGTCGCTATATTCGGCCCTTGTGGGAGGAGGAGAGGAGCCCGGAGATCGATTGTTAGTTGGAGAGTTTGGCGATGCTGGCTGGAGACGCCGTGTTCACCTCTGCACAGTTATCACTGAGCGCGGCCGGCTCTGCTGAGAGGCTTGGCTGTGGTCTGCTTACTGTCGTGGCTGGAGGATGATCTGTTTGGAACAGATCATCATATGAAACGTCTTCTGAGTCAGGTGGGTTGATTCTTCATTAAGGATCCATCATGCTTTTGAAACCTAAGTTTCGGCGTTATCAAAGTTTGATAATACGCTCAGGCATGGAGCGATCTGTTCTCGAGAAATCTGAGACAAACGGAGCAGGATGGGTTGACCGGGTATAAGTAGGCCTGACGGGTAATCAGGGGAGTGGTTGAGGCGTGGCCCTGCTCCCGAACTTAGTTAACAAATTAATTTCATTTAAAGTGACAGGAAATTACCCTACTCAATGTGTGTTTTCTGTTTAAAAGATAGCAAGTACTCCCCCATTTTTTACACTGTTATGTTTCCAGTATGATCTTGATATTTATGTGGTTTGTTTCCACGATGAAACAAAAGTGCATATTTGACATTCAGTGTGGACAGACAGCTTTTGTGTTTCGTGATGCAACATAATAATCAGACACTTATTTTCTGACACACGGTCATTATTTTCGACCTCGGAGCAGCTACTGTGTCAAGTTCGACTAGATCTAGTGTTAAAATTTGGTATACTGGAACAGTCAAGTGTGCACACTGCAAATATATTTTTTTAGGAAAATTTTCATAGTAAGGAAGCAATGTTTCTTTCCATTATGTCACTTCAATTAAAGGTTAGATTTTGTGATTTTAATTTTGCGAATAATATTTTATCATGAGAATGAGCAACAAAGACTTGAAAAAAAATCCATCTCATTTTGCTTATTTTTACCAAAATGTGCCTACAATTCTGGAGGGCAGTGTACACTGGAACAATGCTTGGAGACATTTTAGAGGAATAGAAAAAGAAAACTGTGTTAAAATTTGCAGTTGACAATGTAAAACTCAGTACGTTTACATGCACAGTTAAATGCAGCTATGGTTATAGCTCAATTAGGTCATTTAATTGGACTACTGTCCCAGTATACAAGCACGGGATGGGAATTGATTTATTGATTAAAGTATGCCCAACTCCACTGCAACAGGTGACAATATGCCCCCCTTTAGCTTGTTAGTACTGGACCTTTTTCTAGTTGACCTATTACGTCACAGACCAAACAATCAACAAACAAGTTAGCTACGGTTAGCTAGCACCAAATTGGCACCATGGAAGACAACTTTACAGCTCTGCACATTTCATCCATCCCAAAATGCATGGCTCTGGATGTAGATTTTGCCATGTTGTTACAGGTTTCTTCTTCCGTTTGCCTTCCGGGTTGAATAGCAGGACTAATTCAACTTCCAATCACATTATCTGGGTGTGTTAGTCTGACTGTGAGAAATTTGATTCAGTACATTTTCAGTAATACTAACATCTTAACATGTATTTTAAAAGTCCGGTTTTAGTCAGACTAACACAATAAATCCATTTTCTCTGATGTCATGTAAACGTATTGACTGTCCAATTGGCACAGTGCAGAAATGAAAAAAGAACACAAACAAAAATAGTTAGTCCATCATGCTATTTTTAAACTAATCCTGTAAATCAACAACCTGATCAAAGCACATCAACCTATTAATGCAAAAATCCAGTACTGCCAAAAGCAGTCCTGCTTATTGATTTATCATTATTTATCAACATTATCTACAGCTGTCTAATACAGGGCTTTTTAGACTATAAGGATGGAGCAGAGTTTGAGGGGGAGTGTGGAGGGAGAAACGGCAGCAAAGACATTGTGTGAGGTGACAGAGACATGTGCATGCAGTGTTTTAAAAACGACAGGATGTGAGTTATTGTAGTTTCGTCTGCTGATGGGGCCCGCAGTGAGCAGATGGAGCAGCAGCAGTTGCTGTGACGCACAACCGACTGCTGCAATGTGCATCAAAACAAACCCACTCAATCTTCCCCTCCACACTACATTCCCACCCCGCCTCATTTCTGCCTACCTGTCCGAAATGCACAGTGATTGGCCTGTGGTCATCCAAGGTTCGCAGTGGCCCCTCCCTCCTGACTGCACCAGTGGAAGAGGTAAACCTTGCTGTACTGTCCTCATCAATGACTGCTGACCCTGCTGTGGAGAAGCCGTTTTCTGCCTGCTCCTGGAGAGAGGGGACATAGGGAGGCGGAAGTTGACACAGGCGAATGGAGAGATGGCCCTGCAGGGGGAGGGAGGCTGCACGCTGTGGCTGAGGTCGTAGGGTCCAGTTAAGGTAGTTAAGGAAGTCAGGGTAAGTTAAGGGATTTTTTGAAGGGAAAAGACCAAGAACTGTCACCACCTTTGCTCCTGGAGCTGGAGATTCAAAGTCTAAAATGTACACACCAGTGGAAAAGAGTCTACAAGAACAACATAACACGATCCAGAATGGTTTGTCTGCAACAGAAGTACATACCTTCTGTTTAAGCCGGCTCTTGACTTCCTTGATACGCATTTTTGCATGGTCCTTGGCCTGTCAAACAGACATAAAGGAAAGCCATATTATTCCCATTCTCATTTTTTTAAAACTACTGTTTCAGTTTCTTAACTCTTACAATATGCGGGGACACCAGTGTTCCTGGCCAGCATTACTGTCTTTAGGAGGATGTAGCAGGCAGAGTTTTAAAGGTAGAGTGATAGTACTAGATATACCTAATGAATCCATCAGTACTAAAAATGTCATGCTAGCTTGTCAGGAAGGGGTTTAAATAATCTCTCAGCAGGTGGAGCAGCTCAGGCGGAACACAATCAGTGGCCTCAGGTATCTCAAGAGCACTGCCCTCCCAGGGAAAGTGGAGCTCTGGTGTTTCCAGTTCAGTTTGCTGCCTTGACTAATGTGGCCAATCACTATCTACGAGGCAAGCTTGTCTTGGGCCAGTCGTTTGGAGAGGCTAGTGAATGCACCGATTAGGAAGTGGCTTGGCCTACCAAGAAGCCTCACCAGCATAGTACTCTGTGGTAATGGAGCCCAGTTCCTGCCTATCTTCGGTCTGGTAGAGGAGGTTTAGTGTGCAAAAACTAGATTGGAGACGACCCTCTCAGAAACTAATAAATCAAAAATTTCGCTCTGGTTTGGCCCACTTGACATGCTGCTGTGTTGTGCTATGGCCTATTCAAGTGCTGGAATTTGTTATTTACGTGACAACGCCTGAACGCAACAAGAGCTCCACTCCAAGCGAGTGTGCGTGCTGTGCTGCGCTGCTGCACGTCCGGCGTGTTTGACTGTGAGTAACAGCAGTCTTTTGATGGTCATTTACACACTGACATAACAATAACTATGTCAGGTAACAAACTGCATCGGGTTCGGGCCGGGCTCGCTTATAATTGTCTCGGACTCGAGTGGGGTTCGGTCAGGAAAATGCGGCCCGAGCCACGCTCTAGTGTGCACACCTGTGTGTGCGCACGTCTGTTTGTATGTGTGTGTGTGTGGGGCGGAACTCGTGTGCGATACAGAGAGCAGAGGAGAACTGTAAACGCGCAACCATGTGGAGACAGAAATGACATGCTGTCGTGTAAATACGATAAATAACATAAGGCTATTTAGTTTGTTTAATAAAAGGACAAGGTATAGACCATGTTCTATAGGAAAGGTAACACAAAATGACTTCTCGTGATTTGGCGCAATATAGAAAATAAAATTAAATAAAATTAACTTGACCTTCCAATATCACTTAAGAATATCCTGGTAGGATGTAAGAAGATACACCTGGCGGCACACCCAGGTTATTAAGTGCTTGGCAGCTAAACTTGAGACTAAGAGGGTAACCATCAACACTATGCCTCTCAAAATGCAGGATAAGTTCCGACTGGCTGCATTTTTTGTCCAGGAGGGAGAATAACCTGTGGCAAGCCTCTTGCCTCCCGATTCAAGCCTGCTACATGGAGCCGCAGACTGGAAATGCGCATTGACTTGGGCCAGTGTCTCAGAGTTCCACCCAAGATAGCAGTGCCCAACTTATGACCAGACCTGGTCCACTGGTCGAAGTCCTGTCAGCGTGCTTTCCTCATAGAACTAATTGTCACTTCTGACTGAAGTGGTGACTGGAGGCCGGAAAGCTGAGGTGTGACCGCTTAAGGTGGGCTGCAGAGGCTTTGTTGCTGGATCCACCACTAGGCTACTCAAGGAAATTAGGATTAATGGGCAGGTCCAGAGGAAAGTGGTCAAGGATCCAGCAAATACAGCTGAGAGATGCAGTCATTGGCTATGGCTAAAAGAGAAAGGATCCTGCCTTGACCCCTACGTGACCATGGAGGAGCCAACCTTCTGACACACACCCAGGCCTGATCAGTCTGTGGTGGGCCTCCCGTAAAGAAGTGTGTCTTGTGATAAATGCCGAAACACCCGATGAGGTGCACAACTGATGATATGTCGGGGGGTGGCTCTGCCAGGTGGTCACAACCAAAACACCTATGCCCTGGCACGAAGTGTGCTGAAACTCAAGGGATTGTAACACCATGTCCTGAATGTATTTATTCACCTCAAGATATCTGAATAAAATTAAGTTCTGTAAGTACCAACAAGCCCACTTTAAGCCAGTCTGAAACAGTTTTTAGCATGCAGAATAAATTTGTTATTTTGTCTTATTGTTTTTATACGTCTGCATACTGGGGTCCCTTAAAAGTCTTGGAATTGCAGAAATTGTGTTACTGGAAAGCTAAGACTCTTGGGAATTCAATTAACCACATTTTATTCATGTGTAATGATATTAGTAGCAACAGTTTAATTGTAGTGAAACCCATTTTAAAACTGACATGACAATATAATATGACCTACAGTGACCTCTAGGTAAAGCCTCATGGAACAATTTACAACTGCAAACTAGAGACTTTGGGCGTTCAGAGAGTGTTTGGCTTTCACAGGTATATTGACAATAAGCAGTTTCCAGAACAGAAGTGCTTTCAATCCAATCGCTGAAAAATGCAATTCTTACAGAAATCTCCGAATGTCAGAAGTTCTTTATGCCAAATCACAGCATGGGGTCTGTGTGGTATTTAAGGGGAATTTTTGAACTTTTTTTTATCAATTCTCAATTGGTAAAAAATACTTAAATTTAGCACCAAATCTGTGTAAGGCCCCTTTCCCACTGCACACAAAACCCACTATAATCCACTAATATCAGGCTTTTTAATGTAATGGAAAAGGTTACAATCGGCAGTCACACACCTGCATCGGCATTGCTGAAAACAAAACATCTGGGTGAACGTGATCATTTTAGCCCCTTTACCAGTGAGATGCAATGATGCACCACCACAAAAAAACGTCCGACTCTGCCCAAGCAGCGCTCAAACATTGATCAAAATTAGTCTGCACCAAGTTTGAAAGAGAGACTGAATAAGTCAGAGAGATATAAAAAGAAATAACCACCATAGCATTTTCACAAGCCTCCATGCTCCTCTCTACTGTTTACTAACCTATTTTCTAGCCTGTCCATGACGTCGAATGTGACACACCAAAAACCCACACATACAAAAACTCACACTCGCCTGCTGCAGAGCCGTGTACACTGCTCTGGTCTACTGGCAATGGGAAAGGAGTATGTAGACTATTTTTAGCTGGGTTACCTGTGTAAAAAACACGCGCTAATTTTGGTGGAAAATGTGCATTAGACATACATACAAAGGCATTACTGTTGACCTGCTAACTCCAGCAAAAGCCCCCCCCCCCCAAAAAAAAGGCATGGAGCAGAGGATGCTTATCTATAATAGAAGACAGACACGTGCTTACAAACTTGTAAACGGTCTTCATGGCTGGGTTTGCTTTGGTCTTCACTGTGTTGAAGATAGCACCGCCCCCTTTCTGTTGGAAAAAATTGACAGAGCATGTGTTAGTGACAGACAGATACCTGTACCACACTCCCTGCATTTGTTTAAGACAGATACCTGTACCACACTCTGTCAGAAGTGTATTATGAAAGTATGCTCACACGTAGCAAATGGATAAACTGTATAAACTGTATATACATGAGTAAAGGTGCAAAGCCTGCTAACAGCACAGAGAGTCTGCTTTGTCCACAGAGGTGGACAGAGTACACAACTTCACTACTTGAGTAAAAGTACAGATACTCCTTGTCAAATATTACTCCAATACAAGTAAATGTAGCTTGGTCAAAATATTACTTAAGTAAAAGTACTAAAGTATTTGCTATAAAAATTACTTAAGTAAAAGTACTTTTAAAAAAAATTTCAGGAAATACAGGAAAGGAAAGTAGCGTTATTGTCATTCAGACGTGATTCTGCTATAGAAATGTTTACAGCTCAAAAATAAACAAATAAAGGCAAGACGCCTCAGAACACAAACTCAGCTGCATTCATCAACAAATGAAATTGCTTCATATTGCCATGAAAACAAATTTCACCCCCAACAGTATTTTTCTCACAAAAACCCAAATTTCCTTTTCTTGTAGCTACATTTGAACACATCATGCAAAAACTCAAAATCTTACCAAGAGTATTTGTCTTATTTCTAGTCAAAATGTCTCATTCCTAGTCAAAACAAATCTCAATACACTTAAAATAAGCCACATCACCTAAAAAGTAACTTGTTTTTAGTCAATTTTCACTTGTTTCAAGCTAATTTTCATTTGTTTTAAGCAAATTTTCACTTGAAACAAGTGAAAAAATCTGCCAGTGGAGCAAGATTTCTTTTTTTGCTTGTAATAAGAAAAAAAATGCTCCACTGGCAAATATTTCTACTAACAGCTTTGCTGTTCGAGGTTTGAGGAAATTGTCCCAGCCTCACTCTTTCTTTTGCAGGCAGCTGCAGTCAGTTCAGAATATTTTTGCTTTCTCTACATAAAAAAGATTTAAAAAAAAAAGCGAATATCTTCAGTAAAACAGGCCCTACAATAACTTATATTGACATTTACAGATAAATAACTTATTGGCTAGTTTATTTTACTTATGTCATGCATCATTGCCAAAAATGAGCCGGATAACCCACATCAGTGCTCCCAGTAGACCACACACACACATACATACACACCAACAGACTGCATTATGATGCACATTTGCTAAGACTGTATATATTGTGTATATATTGTGTATTATTTCTATATTTTATACTCCACGTGTGCCTCTTTCAATTTTTCATACTTTTTATATACTGTTTATATTGCTACTATTTATTGTCTCTGTACTGTTGTTCCCTATCTTTGCTGGAAATTTCCCCGCTGTGGAACTAATAAAGGATATCTTATCTTATCTTATCAAAGACAGCCCCCACCTCACTAATGCGCGCACACACACACACGTACCTATGATTCTACAAGCACAGACAATAACGTTTAAAATGTTCAGCTGCAATTAAACAAACATTAAGCTAGCTAGTAGCTAAGTTACATACCGTGACGTGCTTTTTCAGGTTGGAAGACGAGTAGGCCGTGATATAATTTGTTTGCGGTAAACACAGCAAACACTTGATCCAATACGAATCATTCTTCATATCAAAAACCTCGAACATGTGCTTGAGATAAGGCCACGGATGCTCTTGGCCAGGGGGAGTTATCGCTGCTGAAATCATCGACACCGCTATTGCATGATGTGGATGTGAACTGCCAAAGCTAAGTTTCATTTTAAGCATGACGTTGTACAGGTACGGCAATGCGGCTAAGACAAACCTTACGCGACTCAGCAGAAACAGTTTATTTTCTTTGGTATCAGAATTTAGCAAAAAAAATAAATAAAAAATTCATCAGCTGACGTGAAAGCAAAAGTAGCGAGTAACGAGAGCAAATGTAGTGGAGTAAAGGTAAAAGTATCCCCCCAAAACAATACTCAAGTAAAGTACAGATACTCAAAAAATGTGCTTAAGTACAGTACTCAAGTAAATTTACTTCGTTACTGTCCACTACTGTTTGTCCATTACAGAGGCAAAACAACACTTTCTCACTTTCTCTCTCTCTCTCTCTCTCTCTCTCGTGCGTAGTCACCCCCCAAAGGCCCATTCTGAGTGGGGAAAATAACTGTTAAAGGGTGAGATACATACTAATCAAGACCTTGGCGTTACTAAAATGAAGAGGTTTACTCTTTGGGAAGAATGAATATGGTCACAGGTGAGCAAGAGTCAGAGTAAATCAAGTTTTTGTTACTTTGCACCTGCCTGCAAAGTTGCCAAGAAAACTGCCCATGAGTGTGGAATGTGTACCATTCCTCTGAAAATGAATTTTATGAACCACTGAGTGACTGAAATGCCCAAGTTCTCACAACTGTCCTCATAGACCAGGATTTGATTTGTTGTGTAGAACCTGATGGTGGTGCTAGAAGAAAGGTCAAGGGGTTCCAAAAAAAAAACAGTCAGACTCATCCTGGAGAGAAATATCCTAAAGATAAATTCATTCATTTATTCTCCGTAACCGCTTATCCACTTGAGGGTCATGGGGGACTGGAGCCTATCCCACCTGACATTGGGCGAGAGGTGCGGTACACCCTGGAAGGGTCGCCAGACTATCACAGATAAATATGTGCAGCACAGTTCCGGCAAAACTAGCCATCAGTAGTTGACATCATCATGGATTAGTTTTGGGCAACTTTGGCCTGGTTGTGGTGGTGAATATCAGGGGGACCATTCATATCCATAATTTTGGGGCAATCTGGCCAGTGGCTGTTGAGATATCTTTTTCCTGGACTTAAGTGTTGGATGATGGATGGATAGACATACAATATGCACTGACATCACCATTTCCTTCTGTTAGCAGGAAAAACACAAATGACAGAAATACCAAAAATGTATATAATGTGTACTTAGGTCACTATGTCTGGGAAGAAGCATGCAGACTAGCTCACCTTCACAGTGAACAGCCACTGGTGGTAGGTCTTGTCACTGCCTGTGGGGGGTAACAACAATGAAAGGTCAACAACAAGTAATGTATTTGCTGGATACTAGCTGAAAGAATAGAACAGAATAGAATAGAATAAATCTTTACTGTCCACCGAGGTGGAAAATTGTCTTCGGCTCACCAACATATAAAAACAGACAGCTCTAAAAAATACAGACACCATTACATAAACATAAGGCAAGGCAAGGCAAGTTTATTTGTATAGCACATTTCAACAGCAAGGCAATTCAAGGTGCTTCACACAGGACATTGAAATACAGCAACAAGGGAAAAAGAAACACACTGAAACATTATAAATGAAACATGTAAAAGGTGATTAAAAACAGCAAGTAAGAAAACAACACATAAAACCCAAAAATATAAAAACACACATATTAAAGTAAGAGTTGCAGTGCAGAGTTTTGAAGGAAAATATAAAATTTAAGAAGTAAAAAGCCTTTCAGTCAAAGGCAGCAGTGAACAGGTGAGTCTTTAACCTTGACTTAAAAGAACTCAGACTCTCAGCAGACCTGATATTTTCTGGTAGTTTGTTCCAGATATACGGAGCATAGAAACTGAATGATGATTTTTCCATGTTTAGTTCTGACTTTTGGAACACAGAGCAGACCTGCACCAGACGACCTGAGTGGTCTGGATGGTTCATACTGGACTAGAAGGTCTCTGATGTATTTTGGGCCTAAACCATTCAGTGCTTTATATGCTAGCAAGAGAATTTTAAAGTCTATTTTCTGAGAGACAGGGAGCCAGTGTAGAGACCTCAGAACTGGAGTGATGTGGTCCACTCTCTTGGTCTTAGTGAGGACTCGAGCAGCAGCGTTCTGGATCAGCTGCAGTTGTCTGATTGACTTTTTAGGCAGACCAGAGAAGGTACAGTAGTCAACTCGGCTAAAGATAAATGCATGGACAAGTAAAATGACAGATTGAAGTAAAAAATAGAAATGTAGCAGTTCATATCAGTATCTGTGGATTGGTCACTTTGTTGAGTTAAGAATGCTAATGGCATTTGGTATGAAAGATTTTTTAAAGACGCCTTTGGCCAGAGGAACTCTGTAGCGCCTCCCAGACCTCAGGGGTTCAAAGTGACTGGAAAGAGGATGAGAGCTGTCTGCCACAATTCTCCCAGCTTTCCTCCTCGTCCTTTCACTGTAGAGATGGATAAGTGGCTTTTGGGGTTTTCCCACAATTTTGCTCGCCATAGACACAATCCTATATAATTTGTTCTTGCACTTCACACTTAAGTGACCAAACCACGTGGAAAGATGAAATGTTAGGACACTCTCGATGTGTGTGGTGTACACAAGTTCTAACAGTTTTGGGCTGACACCAAGACAGCTGAATCTTCTAAGGAGATTGAGTCGCTGAGAACATTTCTTAAATATAACAACTGTGTTTTCAGTAAAACTCAGCTGGCCATCAAGAACTGTACCAAGGTATTTAAAAGTAGGGATCGACCGATATGGATTTTTTAGGGCCAATGCTGATACCAATTTTTTTCCATCACCCTTAGCTGATGACCGATTATGGACTGCCGATTTTCTTGGGCCGATATTTGTGGCCGATACTGCTTTTGCTCCCTAAATTTACATAAAAAAAAATGACACAATGATAACAAATATTACAGGTCTCAAGTTTAAACAAACAAGCATTTATTGAAATGTAAACATTTAACAATTTAACAACTTTAACTAACAACACCTACTGTACACAGTAGGATTCAGCTTTGTTCAACACACCTACTTTCAAATAAAAAAGTATTTGGTGCTTTTAATTATTCAAGTAATATCTATGAAATAAAATAAAACAAATATTTTAACTTAAGCATAAATAAAACAACACCTACTGTACACAGTAGGATTCAGCTTGGTTCAACTTAACCACACATACTTTCAAATAAAGTGTTTGGTGTTTTTAATTATTCAAGTAATGTCTATGAAATAAAATAAAACAAATATTTTAACTTAAGCATAAATAAAACAACACCTACTGTACACAGTAGGATTCAGCTTTGTTCAACTTAACCACACATACTTTCAAATAAAGTGTTTGGTGCTTTTAATTATTCAAGTATGTCTATGAAATAAAAATAAAACAAATATTTAAGCATAATTAAAACAACTGAAGTATTGCATACAGTAGTAATGAACAAGCAGCATAGTGTGCACAGTTTTATCTTCTATCGATGTGATGGCCGCTCCTCCACAGTGAGACGTGCACCCCCCCTCCCCCCTCCACACACAAACACACACACATCAGCTGAGCAGACGCTGACTGAAAAACTCCGCTAACGCTGGATTGATAACAGCAGCAAACGGCTCTAAACACGTTTTCACGAAACACTGACACAATTTAGTACTACATATAAAACATTTCTCTCATCATTAAAGTTCTTCTAGTGCATACCTGTCAAGTTTTGGATTTGAAAATAAGGGACATTTTCCGGCGCTCGCTGCAAGCCGTCCCACCATCCCAACCAAGCTCGAGTATCCCTTACATTTTAAGACAGGTGTACAAGATATCTAAAAACAACTTGTAAACCACTTACTAACTACAGTTAGGTGATCAGAATCTGATAGGCCTACCTTTGTTGACACTGAAATGCTGTGAACATTCCTACGTTATAATACAGCCTAAATGAAAACACAAAGGGTATATGAAGCACATTTATTTATTGTTTATAAAATGCGTGCTTCCCATCCTTAAATGTGATTGGCTGAGCCGCGTTCCATGCCGTTGTAAAATCAGTGTAACCCACTGGTAGACCGCAGCATCTGTGTTGCTTGGCAACCATTCTGTCCACTCGATCTTGCTTGGTGGAAGAATGAATAGTTCTCAGTTTTATTGTTGCATTATTACCAATAAATTGTTGATTTTCCGCTCTGAGGGAGAGAGCACACACACACACACACACACACACACACACACACACACACACACACACACACACAGACACACACACACACGACATGCCACACATTTAACCTCAACAGCTGTACATATTAGCCTACAACTACGTCAACAGCTCCCTAATTACAATGGTAAGCAGTTTTAAAGACGAAGCATTCAGCAGCATTCCCGTTTTTCTGACCCGCAAACTTAACTATATTTTCAAGCACGTGTATTACATGCACTTGGCATTCATGTTTCCTATTTCAAAGTGAGTGGCAATATTTCAACTAAGTTTAACAGTTAGAGGCTAATTGAAAGTTTAAAACTTACCGTTGTCGTGAAGCACGCTCCGGGACAATGCTGCTTTTACCACTCTGTCAGTGGGGGAGGGGTAACGCGTCTGCATGTGCTGCAGGGTCTTCCGGCAACACAGAGCTGCCCATGGATGCCTGTCTGTAAATCATGCTGCGGAAAAATATATTGGCGAACCCACGCGCAAATTGGCTGATGCCGATTCAAGTAAAGAACGCAAATATCGGCCCCGATATATCGGCCGGCCGATGTATCAGTCAATCCTTATTTAAAAGCCTCCACTATTTCAACAGGTTGACCATCAAGTGAAACTGACTTTATTGTCAGATCCTGCTTAGTGCAAAGACACAACTCCTTTGTTTTGGACACATTGATCACCAGCTGGCTATTTAGACACCAGGCTTCAAGGGCCTTAGTGTGACTAAGGTAGGAGGCCTCACCAGAGGGTTCTGTTTTCTGCAGCAGACCAACTAAGGCCATGTCGTCTGCACAATTTAAAATTACATTCATTTAGTGCAAATTCATTTGTAAAAAGAGAAAAGAGCAAAGGTGAAAGAACGCTGCCTTGTGGGCAGCCAGTGCTTATAGTAAGCACTTCTGACTGAGAGCCATTTACACACTCTTTGAGGGTGACAAGAGAGAAAATCTCTGATCCAAAGAATCAACCCCTTATCAATATTTAGATCAGCCAGCCTTTTCAGAAGAATATGTAGCTTCATAGAGTTAAAGGCTGCACTGAAGTCTATGAATAAGACCCTAGCATACCCTTTAGGAAGTGTGAGCTGCTTTGAGACTGAGTCTAGCAGAGTCAGCACAGCATCGTCTGTGCCTCTGTCACTCTTATAAGCGAACTGAAGCGGATCCAATAAACTGGTCACTGTGGTGGTCAGAAAATCAACCAGAACTCTCTCCATCATTTTACACAGAATGGAGGTTATAGCAATTGGCCGGAAATCGTCAGGTTCGCTTGCACCTGGCTTTTTGGTATGGGTCTTATTACTGAAAATTTCCAAGATTTTGGTGCTCCTGTAACTAAGAGGAAGTTAAACAACCTGGTGAGGACTCCTTTTAGCTGGGGAGCACAGTCTTTAAGTAAACAGGTTCTCAGGGCCATCTGGGCCAGTGGCCTTGTTAGGCTTCAATTTAAAAAGACTTTTAGCCACAGCATCCTCTGTAACAACAGTAGGTGATCTAGCAGGGAGATGTTTACAGATCTCATCACAATCTAGCTTGTCATTCACAGTATCAAATCTACAGAAGAATTGGTTCAATTCATCAACAAAACCTTGACTGCTGCATACAGGACTATCACCTTTTTTACTGTTTTTTCCCATTTAAGTGTTTAGGCCTTCCCAGGCCTGTTTTATATTACAACTAAAATATTTACTCTCAATTTTATTTTTGTACTCAATTTTTGCCCTAAATATATTTCCTCTCAGCTGTCTCCTTTTTTCCCATATTAATTCCAAATTACCAGAACAGAAAGCAACCTTTCTTTCGTTGAGACAGGTTTTCAGTTGTTTGGAAACCCAGGATTTATTATTAGGGAATATTTTCACAGTCTTTGTTTCCAACACATAGTCCTCACAAAATTTAATATAAGATGTGATAGTGTCCGTGAGTTCATCCAAATCCTGACAGGTTTCAAAGAAAATGTCCCAATTTGTGTCATCAAAGCAGTCTCTGAGCTGTTCTTTACTTTTATCGGACCACACCTGTATTTCCTTGGTGACTGGCTTAGTTCTTTTGACCACAGTCTTGAATTTAGGCAGAAGGTGAATTACATTGTGGTCAGATTTTCCGAGAGGCGGTCTGCATATCGCTTTGTAATCGTCGGGGATGTTGCCGTAGCAGCGATCAAGGATCCAATTTAAACGTGTGGGACAGTCGACATATTGTTGAAGGGTGGGCAGGTAGTCAGACACGTTACAGGAGTTAAAGTCCCCGAGGATAAAGACAGGCTGGTCTGCGGAGCGTGCGAGTGCATTGTTATAGGTCTCCGCTATTCTCTCCCCTGCTGCTTCATCATTTGGCCTGGGCACATAGGCGACGATAACCATGATCTGGCGGCGTCTCCAGAGTCGATGCCTCATGCCTCCCCTTGAACCTCATTTTTTCTTCTTTTTCTTCCTCCTTTCCAGCCATTTCACTGGCTGTCGGACTTCATCACAATCTGCAGGTAGAATGACTGGTCGAGCCCCAGCGGTTGAACGGAGTGAGAGCAGGTGTTCTCGAGTGTAGCTGAGGAGGTCGTGTCGGCCTGTCAGGCAGTTACCCGGTGCAAACGCCGACAGGCAAAAAAGTATCCACAGAACAGCGATCTTCATTGTGGCGATAAAGTGCAGAGTGCAATAACGTTTTCAACAAGTGACAATCACATCTCATGGAAGAACTGCTGAAATATACATTAAAAACAAGCCTAAAAATACAGACAAACAAACAGTGAGCACGGGGTCGGCAGCTGGCCGCGCCCCCGGAACCGGAAAGATTAAGAAATCTAGTCTGGAATCAGATGCAATACCACTAAAGTGTATAACCAGTGTGTCACTGAGCCAGTAGTGTCCTGTCAGGGGGGTCAAACATAGGGCCATCAGCCAGAACCGGCCTGCCAAAGGGTCTAATCAGGCCCACCAAATGAGCTCTGGTTCTTGAACTGGTTCTTTTCAGGATTCTTGGAACCTTGTTGGTTTCAGAATGTACTTGCACTTCTCTACACTAAAAAGAAAGGGTCATGTTTGGGTGTGTGGTTATTTATAGGCTATTATGGAATGGTTTTACTCGTCCTGCCCACTTGAGATCAACTTGGGCTGTATGTGTACAATGAAGTAAATTAGTTTCACACCCCTGCCTTCTGTTTCAGCAACAAGGAAGTGCTCCAGTTCCATAGTTTTGTCTTTAAACCTCCTGTCTGCAACAGAAGTCTGAATTGTTGTGTAGATTGACATCTGCTGCTTGTGGTCATCCCATGACTGCATTTGATCAAATATCTGAGCAGTTTTATACCACAGTGTTGTCAAAAATATCAGTTAATTGGTCCATAGTTTTGAATATTTAACAGTTTCAATACTCCTTTTCTTCAGTATTGAGACGCTGGTACCAGCTGCTCTTTCTCTCTCTCCTACTGTCTGTTTCCTACAATCATTCTGTTGGTCACTGCTACTAATCAAGAAAAGTTGTTGTCTTGTGTTAGCCTTGTTATATTTATCTTTTAATGTAAACTATAAATTGATTTGCATGGTATCAAATATTACTCTGGTCATCTGACCACTCAAAGTGCTTTTTACACACACATTCATACACTGGTGGCCGAGGCTACCATACAAGGTGCCACCTGCTACTCAGTTTTTTTAACACACTCACACACTGATGGAAGCATCATCGGGAGCAATTTGGGGTTCAGTATCTTGCTCAAGGATACTTCGACAAGCAAAGTGGAGGTGGACGATGCTCTACCTCTGAGCCACAGCCGCCGCCATTATGTCTCCTTACTGTTTGCATGACCCTCCTTTAAATGGACTGGCACAAAGTATTGGTGCCTTCCATGCTTCCATGTCAATGGATGTGTTTTACACAGTAACACATCAAACTGACTCACCTGCATACTCTCCCATATTAATCTCCTCTTCAAAGATGTCACTGAAACCCTCTCCTGAGTTTAACAGGTCCAATCGGCCGTCAATGAACTGCAGGTACAAACCACAACAGGTATTAGAGTGTAAGAGGAGGTATAAAAAAAGGTGTGTGGATGTGTTCATGTACCTGTTTGAAGAGCTGCAGCTGAATGGCATTCTGGAGGAACTGTCTCATGGCACTGGAACGATGATTAACAAAGGTTTCCTCATTAAATGTTATTGGCTCTCCCTGAGAAAACAGGAAAACACACCAGCTGTCACAGTACTGTGTGACTAACACTTTGCTCATTTAAAGAGAAAACTGGTTACCTTTGGTTATGGACGTCCAATCAGTGTTGATGGTAAGTGTTGTTCATTAAAGCAATTAGGTCCTTGGCGTGTGCTATACTGACCAAGAAAGTGGAGTTCAACTGGGCATTTAGGCAATAAGACATGTGGCGTCAGCAGAAAGTTAGGCGAAAACTGAGGAACGCTGACACTCAGTATACCTACATGCAGCAAGCATTTTGCTAATTTAGCCCAACAAAATTTGGATATAACGTTCCTCTCTGGTAGACATACGGTGTTAGAATAGTCCTTTGACATACTGAAATCTGATGTTTTTAGCTAGGCACAGACATCCATTAGCGTATTGCATACTGTGACCTTATATACACACACTTTATGGCAGATGAAAGGTACTTAGCTACACCTATTAACAGTTTACATCCATGTTTGTGAAAACATAGATGCTTCATGCCCATTGTCCCCCCGGCAGCACAGAGGATCTATACACTCAGCACAGCTTCTAGATGAACACCCAAGAGGAGTGTCACCAATTCAGTATCCGACCAAATGTCTTCCCTTCTGTTCCTGAGATATGACATTGTATAATGGCCAGATAAGTGACTTATACAGAACATCATGATGTCACAGTGGAGTTGACCTTTGACCTTTGGATATCAAATTACATCACTTCATCATTATATCCTATTAGACATTTGTGTAAACACGACACATGAATTCTTAAGCTATGGCTAAAAACATGTTTTATGAGGTCATAGTGAACTTAACTTTTAAACTTCAACCACTAAATTCTAATAAGTTCATTCTTTCTTTGAGTGGACATTTGTGCCAAATTTGAGGAAACTCCTTGAAGGCCTACTTGAGATACTCTGTTCACAAGAATGAGACACACAAGGTCACAGTGACCTTGACTTTTATCCTATGAAAACCAATACTTTTTACAAAATATAAGTAGTTCATTGTTGAGTCCAAGTGGGTATTTGTGCAGAATGGAAAAAAAAAAATCTTCAAGGCATTCTTGAGATATCTCATTCATGAGAATGGGAGGGATGGACAACCGGTGCAGAGGCATAAGAGACCCGCTAGATTTGACAATACTCCACTACATGTAAAACCTTTGCATCCTAAACCTTACTATTGATAAGGTATGTAGGTATCATAGTCAAATTTACATTAAGTAGTCATGGTGAAGTAAAATTTTCTGTCAGTGTTTTACTATTATATCCGATGATGGACGTGCTGTAGATGTTTCAGGTTGATATATTTTAACTCCTTTATATACTGTTAGGTATCTACAGCAATGCTCCATATTTTATAAGATCATCATCATGTGTTTGTAGCATCCCTGTCCTGTGAGAACCACATATCTCTAAAAAGTTTGTCTTGGGCCACTATTTGAGAATTAATGGTATGTCATTTTAGAAAAAATGTGCATATCGCGAAATAGCCTAAAATATCAAGACATTATTTCTAAATAATATTGCCGAACCCTAAATCAAATTGATCAACTCTATCACTTTCTTTGTTCCCTGCAAGTCTCTAGTCAACACTATACACTCACCGCCTCAAACTGCAGAGCGTTTCTGTAACTGCCAAACAGAGCTGCCTGACTCTTGACGAAGGCTCGAGCCACACCGTCCCCAGTTGTTGTTGAAACCTTTCTCAAACGACTCTTCAAAGATGAGACCTGTGGGACATGGAGTCACAGTCATTAGAACACCATTTTATCCGTTTATCCATAGTAAAAAAATTGTATACTGTCAGTAGTTCCTCACCACATCATTTGGCAGGCTTTGGAGGTCATCATAGGGTGTTTCCAGGGTGTTTGTGTCCACGTTCAGGACCACCACATCATCCAGAGCCATCCCTCGAACTTTCTACAAGTAACAGAAACAGAATCAACTTAAGTCGCTAGTCAGACAGGCAGATACTATACAACTTAAAACCTGTTGGTGCCAGATGAAGAGGGGTAAAAAAAAAGTTGACTGCAATTCTTTTTAAAAACATTGAATAATCAAGTTGTGTATTCTCGAAAGCAGGTTTGTTGAATACTCTGAATTAGTGAACTCTGAGATAAGGGAAATTCTGGGTTATAAGCTCCAGAAGGAGAGGTAAATCAAATGTGCCTAACCTGGTTACTGGCACGTTTTCTTCTACAAACTCTGAGTTTCTCTGTGTCTCCCTCCTCTGACACAGCCAGACATACTGTTTCATTTCCTCATTGATTCAGTCTGTTTCAAAGCACGGATCGAAGCACAGTAATTAGCTGAGGTTTACTGATGTCAGAATCAAAATTCTGGTTGGATATTAGTTTGTTACTCAGTACTATCTAAAGTCACAGCTTATAAGCTGTCAGTTATTTTTTTTTAAACAGCAGGTTTTCTCCCTCATATTCAAATATCACCCAGCATCAAGTCACCCTCAGCTCACAATCAAACCTCTGCATGTTCTTCTTGTTTTTTGATAACACTGCAGACAGCTGTCAGTCTGTTAGAGCAGTTTACTACTATGTTCATCACAGATCATGTGTCATCTCAGTTTAAACTGCTATTGTTGGCACTCGTTACTTTTTCCCAGTCAGATTAAAGCCCAACAAATGTATTTAAAACGTAAGGTAGGCCTTGGCCTAAATGACGAATTAATGGACAACACTGAATACAGCTTTATTGTGTTTAGTTATTGACACTTTTCGCCATTTTTTTCTAATATAATTGTGCACAGTCATGCATATACATGCATTAATATCTCTGCGTTCACTGAATCAAAATGTAGGCTCTGCCTTTTATTTACCTGTTGCCATGGTGAATCGTAGTGTCAGAGCTCCACTGATGATGGTTTTTTTTCATTCACTCCCCACAAGCTAAACTCAGAATGAACCTACTCAGAGTTGAAGTGACTTGGATCTACTGTTCTGGAACCCAGAACTCTGAATTTTTGATCTTGGAGTTTATCAGCTTAGGGTCTTCAGGGTCAGACTCTCACAGTCTGTAAATATTTCTTTTAGGAATAGGCCCTGGTACCTGAGACACCTACCTCCATCAGGCTGGAATGTACTCCGATGAGGTAGGGCATTGGGGCACTGAAAAAAAGAGCCAGTTTCATCGTTAGAACATCGATTCTTTGGCTTATCTTCAACATTGAAGATAACAGCTAAGATATGGAACTTAATTACAGCAGTCACTAACAATCCTGCAAAGCATGTCAAGCTTTGTCTGGCAAATATTAAATTCTGGTTACTCAGCATTCTTAAATTGCTCACTCAGATCTCCTGGACTACAACCACAAAGAAGCATGGAGTGGTGTTTGTAAATTTGTTTAGCATCTTTGTATTTGTTATGCAGTTAAAGTGATAATGACATCAATGTGACTATAATATAACCAAATGTATGATGTTAGGCAACACATAAGCATGGTCATGCTGTGTGTAGATAATATTCACATCTTATTAGCCACTGTAGCTCGCATGAGTGTTTGATGATGCTGACTGAAACAGCCTCCCGCCCAATCCACTGTCACATCACATCAGATGTTTAACATATCCTGACAGCCCAAAATCACATAGACAAACTTAACAATCCATTGCCTACAGCAGGCAACAGAAAATAGACCTCTGTATTTTCAATCTTTAATATTTTAATGCCTTCTAAGTCCTCCTCGTTTGGGGGCGGTATTTGCCCGAAATGACCACTGACCAGGAAGAAAAAAAGCATGACAAAGAAGAAAACCCAGTCAGGACCGAAAACGGAAATCCATCCCCTTGGGTCACGGACCTTAATATATTGCTGTTGCAGGTTTTTTTTTACCTTAATGCAACACTGATCCGCTGACAGATTAAATTCCGGTGCCGCAATCCTGTCGCTAAACAATTTAAAAACTGCTTCTTCCTGGTTTGCGCTGTTTTTTTCTACCCAAAATGTACTGCGCTCTACATCACTTCCTCTCCTCAGTTCGCTGGATAGTTCGTCTGCATTTACCACTGTAAGCGAACCACACCACGGTTCACTTGCAAGTGAACCGAGACCCCCGGTTATCAAGCAGACCTATCAAGCGGACCTGGGTTCACTCGTTTGGTCCGCACCAGAGTTCGAATGAGCTTTCATACCACTCCAACCAAACCGAACTATCTGTGGAAGCAGACCAGGGTTCGTTTTAAGTGGACCAAATAGCGCCAGTGTGACATAACATGCAGCCCTGTCCCTGACAGTGCGGGTCTTGCTGCTGCTGTTACAACTGTCGTTACAAATGGTGGCGTTCTCCCCTTGTCTGGCTCCGTCATTCCTGTGAGGATTTCTGAAAGGCCTGATCTTGTTTTTACCCCTCTGGCTACTTATGTTATTCCAAATTCGAGCACTAAGTGGTTTGGTAATCAAATGAACCAGATCCCATTCAGAAACCCTTCTAATTTAATTAAGATTAAAACAATAACTAAACAGTGCTCTGATCCACAGCAGATATTCCCTGATTCTGTCCTTAAATCTCAGGCAGATTTTAGGGTGCAAAATGGATTGAGTTTTATTTATATCAATGTGCGCAGTCTGATTTCTAAGATGGACTACATTCACATCTGGGCTTTACAAACAAAGGCAGATATTTTTGTATTCACTGAAACCTGGCTAACCGATCAAGTGTGTGATAATGATATTGCTCTTGATGGTTATAATGTTTTCAGAACTGATAGATGCAGGCCTACAAGAGGTGGTGGTGTGGCCATTTTTGTTAAGAAAGGTTTTCTGTAACTGTTGTTGGCTCTGTGGCCATCCCAAAATGCTTTGAATACCTGGCCTTAAGTGTCTCCTTGGGTAACAGTGCTAACAGTGGGAAAATCACTGTCTTGGGTGTTTATCGTCCCCCGTCAGTGCCTCCAACGGCCATTTCTGATTTAGCTCATCTGATCTCTTCTTGTCTTTCTTCTGAAGTCATATTAATGGGTGACCTAAACCTTGATTGGCTCAGTAATGCATCTGATGGTCTAAAAGATCTGTGCACTGACTTAAATCTCTCTCAACTGATATCTGCTCCTACAAGACCCGACCCAACAAATCTCGGGAAAGCTACATTATTGGATCTTATATTAACAAATAGGCCACATAATTTTAAATCCTCTGGGGTTCTCCCGCTTGATTTTAGTGACCATTGTCCAATTGCTTGTATCAGAGATGTTAAACAAGTAAAATCAAAGCCTCGTTTAATTGTTAAGAGGAATTTTAAAAAGTTTGTGGAGCAGGATTTTTTTTTTTTTTTTTTAACATTCTGTTTATTGAATTTTGTATTACAAAAACCATAGCTCTTCATACAACAGTAATTACATTAAGTAAAATCCAACAAACAACAACTCACAGAACAGGGAGCTTTACCAATCAAGGTCAGCCTAATTTTTTCCAACTTAAGAAAATAAAGCACCTCCTTAATCCAGTTTGTATAGGAAGGTGGAACAGGGGATTTCCATTTTAACAGTATCAACCTCCTGGCCAGTAGAGCTGTGAATGCTATTAAGTCCTTTCTAGCAGGGGAAAGGGCAAGTGGAAAAGGCCATACACCAAACAGGGCAGTTAAGGCATTAGGAATCACCTCCCTACCAATTACCTTGGATAATGTGTTAAAAATCTCAATCCAAAATCTAGTCAGAGAGGGACAGCTCCAAAACATATGTGAGTAGTTTGCTGTGGCTTGTTGGCATCGCTCACATAAGGGAGACACTGTATCAAATATTTTTTCTAGCCAAGCTTTAGTATAGTGAGCTCAATAAAGGATTCGACATTGCATAAAGCTATGGCTAGCACAAATTGAAGACCTGTGTACTCTCTTTAAAATCTCCTCCCAAACATCATCCAGAATCACCTCACCTAGATCTGTCTCCCAAACAGTCTTAAGTACAGTAGAAGAGCCTGGACCAAGGTTGTAAATATTTAAATAAATAGAAGAGATGGCCCCTCTTAATGAAGAGAGAGGCTTCAGAAATATCTCAAAATCCGAAGGATTAGGAAGAGCAGGGAATTCTGGAAATGAGCTACGGAAAAAATTTCGAAATTGAAGGTACCTGAAAAAATGTCCCTTAGGAAGCGAAAATTGATTTACTAATTGTTGAAAAGAAGCAAAAATAGAATCAACATACAGGTCTCTCAGGGTTTTTATGCCCAGCCTAGCCCATATAGAGAAAGTGCTGTCCACTAATGATGGAGGAAAAATAGGATTTGCCGCAAGTGGAGCCCCAACAGAAAGTGTTTGCAGGCCAAAATGACGTCTGAATTGAATCCATATTTTAATACTGGAGGACACTATCATATTTTTAGTATAACAAGAAATAGAGGAATACAAGGGTGAGTACAGTAAGGCTTTCAATGATACCGGGTGAACAGAATTTGCCTCCAAGATCAGCCATGATGGAGGGACCTCAATATCCCCATATTTAACCCAGTAGTTCAAATTTCTGATGTTTGTTGCCCAATAATAGTACAGAAAGTTCGGTAATGCCATTCCGCCCTTTGGGTCCTTTGGGTCTTTACCTTTCTTTAAAAGCAAAGAAATACAAGCTTGGTTTAGGGTTTGGGGAAGTATGCCTGAGTTAAAAGACTCTGCGAACATCTCTAATAGGTGTGGGGCCAGCTGCTTCCAGAATGTTTTATAAAATTCGGCTGGAAAGCCATCTGGGCCTGGACTTTTACCACTTTGCAAAGTTTTAACTGCCGCCTCAAGTTCCGCTGCTGTGATAGGACATTCCAGTTCCTCAGCTGCGACCCAATCCAGAGTGGGAGTGTTAAACCTATCAAAGAAGGAGATCATATCCGCAGAGGCATGAGGACCATCAGATGAATATAGCAATTCATAGTATTCCATAAAAGTTTTGTTGATTTCCAATGGGTCGGATGTTACACCCGAACCAGTCTCAATTTGAGGGATTAACTGAGATGCAGATATTTGACATAGCCGATGAGCCAAGAGTTTACTAGTCTTATCCCCCTGTTCATAGAATTTGGATCTTGAATGTAGTAAAAGTTCAGTAGTGTACTGTGACATGATAAGATCATATTCAGCTTGCAAGATCATACGCTCCTTATAGGTATCGGGCAATTTTGAGGTTGCATATAGAGAATCTAAGAGTGTAATGCGTTGAGACAGCTTGTCTAATTTCTTTCTCCAAGATTTCCTCTGATGAGCCTTATAAGAAATAATCTCCCCCCTGATAAAAGCCTTCATTGTTTCCCACAACCCAGAAGCTGTTACCTCTGGAGTTTTATTAACCTGAAAAAAAAAATCTAACTGCTTAGAAACAAATTTGACAAAGTCGTTATCTAACAACAAATGTGTATCTAGACGCCATGGTGGTCTAGCATTAACAAATTTCTGAAAATACACGTTCATGGAAACGGAAGCGTGGTCCGACACAATAATCAAAACATATTTACAACCAGAAATGGAGGTTAACAGCTTGTTGTCCACTAAAAAGAAATCAATACGTGTATAGGTACGGTGAATACTTGAGAAAAATGAATATTCCCTTTTATGCGGATTAAAAAAACGCCAAGGATCAACAACATTAAACTCATTCATAAAGGCTTGAATCACTTTGGCCGATTTGGACTGAGCAGCTGCGGTGGGGGAAGAACGGTCTAAAGGGGGATTCATCCAGCAGTTAAAGTCCCCTCCTAAGATTAAGTCATAAATGGATAAGTCCGGTAGCATTGAGAAAACCTGTCTGAAAAAGGACTCATCGTCCCAATTTGGAGCATAAACATTTGCAAGGGCCACTTTTACATCATAGATGTGTCCCATGACGACTATAAACCTGCCGGCAGAATCAGAGATTGTATTAACATGAACAAAAGGGATATCTCTATGTAGAAGAATAGCAACACCTCTTGATTTACTGGAAAAAGAGGAATGGTATATTTTCCCGATCCAGCTCTTCTTCAGTCTGATATTATCTAACTCTTTTAAATGGGTCTCCTGCAAATATATTATATGAGGTGGCGTAAATAGTGTAACACCTTACTGCGCTTAATTGGGTTATTTAGGCCCTTGCAGTTTAAAGTAACAAATCTAATATCTCCACCCACACTGGATGGTGAGCTCTTAGCCTGAGCCATCAAACAACAGAGAGTTCATCCATCCATCTCCTAACCGCTTATCCTCTTGAGGGTCGCGGGGGGGGGCTGGAGCCTATCCCAGCTGACATTGGGCGAGAGGCAGGGTACACCCTGGACAGGTCGCCAGACTATCACAGGGCTGACACATAGAGACAGACAACCATTCACGCTCACATTCACACCTACGGGCAATTTAGAGTAATCAATTAACCTATCCCCAACCTGCATGTCTTTGGACTGTGGGAGGAAGCCGGAGTACCCGGAGAGAACCCACGCTGACACAGGGAGAACATGCAAACTCCACACAGATGGGCTCCCGCACCCGGGATCGAACCAGGAACCCTCTTGCTGTGAGGCGACAGTGCTAACCACCACACCACCGTGCCGCCCACAGAGAGTTCAATATGTAACAAAAAATAAATAAATAAATAAATAACTAAAGAAAAATAACAAAACAAAAACAAACATACATCCATTTTATACATCTGGAAAAGTAGGATAGGTGCCAACCCCTTCCCCCTTGGAACTAAACGAACTAACAGCCCCCACAGTTTAGAACAAAACACCCCCTCTCCCTCCTCTCCTAGCAGAAGCATCAGTACAGTGATGCGTGCTACCTCACCCCGCGTTGAAATAAACCCTGTCGTTACCAGTAGCTTAGCCATACTACTAAACGACCTCATGGGATGTGTATATGTACTGTCCCAAAAAAAGAAAAAGAAATGAAGTGATGAAGCAAAAAAAACGGTGCCATGGATTAAACAAAACGGGTTCAAAGGCACTGCATTCTCCAGAGTCAGTAACATCCTCGTAGAGACTAATAGAAAAATGAACACCTGTATGCTCTGAGCGGAGCCATGAAATTAAGTCAGTAAATAGTCCATACAATATTTGAGTCCGTAAACAAAACAAAACAACAGCGGCATAACACTCGGTTGGTGTTACATGCGTTGTCCGGAGTCCAGAGTTAATCACCCTCCGGAGCCGGATTCTTCTTAAGTCTCTTGTTGACGAACTCTAGGGCCTGGTCCGGGTCTTCAAATCTGTAGGTCTGGCCACTCGACATGGTGATGTGTAGAGTAGCTGGGTACCGGAGGCCAAATTTAACGTTAGCACAGGCATGGAGCTCCCTCTTCACCTGGGCGAAAGCCGCCCTCTGCTTGGCCACAGTCGGTGTAAAATCTGGGAAAATGAACACCCTTTTCCCGTTATGGAGTAGGGGGGAGCTCTGTCCAGCTCGGCGAAGAATAGCATTCCTTACTTGAAATTGTGTCACCCTGATGACCATCGGGCGTGGTGGTTCTCCCTCCTTTGGCTTAGCACGCAAAGTGCGGTGGGCCCTGTCGAGCCCCGGTTTCACGTCGAGTCCCAACAAGTTCATTAAAAGTTCGGCCATAGACTCTGTGGGTCGGGGACCCTCGGATCCCTCAGGCAGACCCACTAGTTGAATATTATGCCATCTAGAGCGTGCCTCCAGCTCTTTGCATTTCTTGCCCAGAGACTCCACCGTGGCAGTGAGCTTGGCTATGTTTACCTGCATGCTAATTAGCTGGCCCCCGTGTTCATTAGCCGAGCGCTCCAAGTCACTGATAGTTCCATTTTGCAAGGAGAGCTTTTCCTCCAGTGGTTTCAGAGCGGTCGCCACCTCCTTAACCAGCTCTGAGATTATTGACTCGAATTTTGCGACAATCTCAGATCGTTGGTCGTCCATCATTTCTTTAATGCTGCGTAGCATCTCTTCATTAGCATCCAGCCTCACAGGTGACTCGGCCCCCGAGGGCTGGTGTTGCGGCCTGTTCCGCCCAGGCTTGGCAGCCTCGTTTTACGAGCGTGAACTCGACATTAATCCGGTTATGACTCTCAAAATGCAGAGCTCCTAAATAACATTCGATCACCTTACAGTGGCAGACAGTAAACAAACTTAAAATGTTAGAAAAACTATATTAATAATCACATTCCCGAGGAGCGACCGACAAACACGTCCTACATCGTTCGCGTTCCGACCACCAAATCCGTGGAGCAGGATTTTTTAAATGATATTTCTTCTCTTGATACATCTTCCATAACTGACATCTCTGATCCTACCCTAGCTTTAAATAATTTTATTAAAGCTTTTAATTCAGTAGCAGATAGACATGCCCCTTTTAAGATATTGAGAATAAAGAACAGATACAATCCCTGGTTCTCACAGGAAATTGCTGATTTGTTACATGCTAGGGACACTGCTTGGAACAAGGCTCGCGCTTCAGGCTCAATAAGTGATTGGAAATATTTTCGTCATCTTCGTAATAAATGTCTTGTATCTATACGTAATGCTAAATCTAATTACTATGTGACATCCTTATCAAATTGCTCTGGTAACCCATCTAAGTTCTGGAGAACAATCAAAATGCTCTCAAATAGGCCAACCTCATCTTTACCCACTCAGATTTCACAGGGATTCATCTCCATCTCTGATAAAAATGAACAATGTAATCTTTTTAACAGACATTTTAGTGCTGCAGGTGATATTTTTCACACCACTAGTCCGGTCAGTAACTTCAACCCTACTCTTGCAAATACTAGTCCTCATTGCTTTTCTTTTAGGCCCTTTACTAGAGCCGAAGTTCTCAGTGCTCTTTACAATCTTGATCCTAGGAAGCCTACTGGAGCTGATCAATTGAACACTAGACTTCTGATACTAGCTGCACCCTTTATCGTTGACATCCTTCTGCATGTTTTTAATCTGACTCTTTTAACTGGCTGTATTCCTAATATATGGAAAACAGCATTTGTAACTCCCCTGCACAAAGGTGGCACCGCAAATGATCTGAATAATTACCGTCCAATCTCAAAATTATCCTGCTTGGCGAAAATTTTAGAACGCTTGATAAGCAACAAATTAGATCTTTTTTATCTGAATTTGCAGTTTTAAATATTTATCAGTCTGGTTTTAGACCTGGGCATAGCACTGTGACTGCCACTGCTAAGTTTGTGAATGATATTGCGCATGCTTTAGACAGCAAACTTGATTGTGTTGCCCTTTTTATCGACCTCTCTAAGGCTTTTGATTCGGTTGACCATTCCATCCTTCTTGAGTATTTGCATGATATTGGTTTTGATTACAACTCTTGTAAATGGGTTGAGAATTATCTATCTGGTCGATCCCAAGCTGTGAAGGGTGATGGTTTCATATCAGAATTTTTAAACATATACAAAGGGGTACCGCAGGGTTCGGTTTTAGGACCTCTGCTTTTTGCTATTTATATCAATGATTTTAATTGTGGTATCACAAATAGCTTAATTCATCTTTATGCTGATGATTCAATCATATATTCCATCTGGAAGCTCTAAATAATCTTCAAGATGATTTCTGCATTATTCAAAGAAGTCTATCTCATCTTAAATTGGTTTTAAATCCAGGAAAGTCAAAGTACATGATTTTTACAAAAAAACGTACTGTTGACTTAAATAAGTTTACCCTTGCCACAGCAGATGTGACTCCGTTGGAAATGGTTTCTTGTTATAAGTACTTGGGTATTTGGATGGATGATAAATTGTCCTTTAATTTTCATGTTGCAGAACTTTTAAAGAAGCTGAAGCCTTTATTGGCATTCTTTTATAGAAATAAATCCTGTCTTCCTCGGCACTGTAGGAGACAGATAGTCCGTGCTACATTTCTATCGGTTTTAGACTATGGTGACATTATTTACATGCATGCTTCTCCCTCTGTTCTTAAACCACTTGATACAATTTATCATTCTGCTATTAGATTTATTACTGGCGATGGGTTCATGACCCATCACTGCCATCTCTATCAGAATGTCGGTTGGACTTCCCTGGCTCAGAGAAGGGAGCAACACTGTATATTGTTTATCTCTAAGGCATTGCTTAAAAAACGTCCTCTATACCTATCGAGCCTATTGAGCTTCAGATCTCTTAGCTACCCCACTCGTGCACAAAACCCACTGGCTCTTAGGGTAGGGAAATTTGCTTTTAGTTATTTCGCTCCTTTTAAATGGAATAATCTGCTGTCTCAGCTTCGATTAGATACACTGATTCCTTTTAATCATTTTAAATGCATTCTTGTTGATTTCATGATTTCTGAATGTACATGTGCTTGTTGATCTCATTATGTGCTTCTGTTGAGTGTATGGATATGTATTGTGATGTGTACTGAAATGTATTGTGCTGTAATCAGGGCGTCATTGGAAATGAGAGCTTGGTCTCAATTGGCCTTCCCTGAATAAATAAAGGTGAGAAAGAAAGAAAGAAAAAAAGATAACACATAGACTTGGATATAAAAATGACAACTTTGGAGTGTAGATAACAGTGAGGATACTCACCAGCAGTAGTCTAATAGGTGTGGAGGCAGGACAGGAATGTAAACATGTTGCCAGTGCATTGGATATAACATGTCTGTCGACCCATGGACACAAGCTGTTAACTGTGGACAAAGACAAATATCAAGTACCTGATATGTGATGTCACATAGCTGCTCTATCTGTGCACTGTCAGCTTAAAATACACTTCAGGAATATATAATATACACATATGATTAAATACATCAGATTGTGTGTTGTTGTTTAAGATGGCATGTGAAAGACTTAGTAAGCTATGAGGCCCAGCATGTGTCATGGAGAGAAAAATATATTTTACTTAACACAACACAAAAAAATTGTCATTACTGTAACTCTGGTTCAAGGCATGCTCAAGATAACCCAACACTGTGCTCTTCCCTAATCTACAGCACCTGAAACTTGAGGAGCTCATGCTATGGTGAAGGTCTGCAGGCTTACAACTGTGTTTTGGTATTGAGCTTCATCCCTTCATCTTAAGCCCAGTTCAGACCAAAGATTCAGTACAAGAAGACTTGTAACAGGCAACTGCTTGCAATGCACTGTTCTGCAATGTTCTAAAAACCTGCCAGTTCACACCAATCAGGGATGCATGATATTGGATTTTTTGCAGATATCTGATATGCCAAAATATAACGACTCCTTTGGCTGATAACCGATACCAGTATCGATATATCCAATGTTTTCCCCACCCAATTTTAGTGATCATCAAGTCTCTTCTAAAGTGGAATTAACATCTTATGAAGCATACAAACTCTTATCATGATGACCCACCAGCAGATGGAGACATCAGAAAGAATGCTTTTCAACGCATGTCATATTCATTCATTGTGCAGAAGAAGAAAAACATATTGGCCAATTGTGATAGTTCATTTTAAAGCCAATATCAGCCGACACCGATGATGTGCACATACTATCGTGCATCCCTAATTCTGACCACATTAAATTTGTACAATGATGGATCCTTAATACTCCCAGGATATAGGTATGCTCCAAAAATCGAAATGATCCATCTATCATTGACTATGGTGTTGTGATTTAAATGCATGCATTCTCATCCAAGCTGGATTCTGCATATCATGCTGCATTACATTATGTCACAAATGCAGACCCACACACACCACTGCAATTTATATGAATGTTTAAAATGGTCCCTTTTTTTATCAGAGTATAAACTTTATTTTATTAGATAAACTACCTACTTATATCTCCAGCCTGATATCCTTTTATAATAGCAACTTTTCTCCAAAACAGATTTAAAAAAAAAAAAAAAATCTCCAGGGTGCACTCACATCTTGGTAAAACTAGTTTCTTTTCTTGTGCACCCTTAGCATGAAACAAGCTCCAAAATGTTGTTACCTCAGAAGCGCTCCCTTGCTTAAAAACGTTTAAAGGCCTTTTAAAAACTGCCCTGAGGGAAACATGTTGCTGCTTTAACTAGGCCTTGACCTGGGTGGAATGTGTATGGATGTCACTGGTATGGCCTGTTTCACCCTCTGCTCTCACTATTTTTCCTTGTGTTGCTTTTATGTTTTGTATGTGTTTTGTTATTTGACATGATTTATTTTAAGTGGAACTGATTATGCTGATTTTGCCACCATCTTGACCAGGACTCCTGGAAAAAGAGATCTTGTATCTCAATGGGACCTTCCTGGCTAAAAAACAGGATGAATAAAAACAAACTAAAGCCTTAGAGTCCTTAGTGCACTCTTCTAGTACACTTTAAAGCTGGTATTGACCGATATCGATGATGTGCCAAAATTATCGTGCATCCCTAACACCAATGCAACTAGATGAGATGGTGTATCATCTCTATGCAACAACTCTCTGTACTTCCATTCTGATTGATGTTCCGTTCCGCATGATGCACATACAGCAAGCAGCAGCAGCGACACCCTGTGTGTCACCGGCACACCATGAGGACGTAAACAGAGGGCTCGGTGGGAATGGAGCACCTGCCAGCAGCTGGCTTGAGTTGAGCTCACACTGGCCATTTCACACTGCTGCAACTTTTCACTGCAATGCTCTAAAAGTTTTGTCCTGTTGCTAATCTTTGGTCTGATCTAGGCTTAAGTGTTGTTGGGTTATTGCATCCATTCCATCGTTCTTATCCACTTTCACACTTTTTCATATACAGCAACAATGGCACCTTGGTGTTGTTTCAGCAGCACTGGCCAGCTTCAGTTACTCTGAGGTGTACATATTAGCCTTGTGCATTTCAGCAACAAGGAAGTGCTCTGATTCCATTCTTTTAACTACCTGTCTCCACCAATAATGAAACATGTGAAAATCAGCAGGTCACATAAGGTCATTACCACTGTGTAGCCAAAGCTATACTCAATAAGCTGTTGGAAGCACGTTTGTGGACATTTGTGGATGTACTTTGGATTGTGTTGTGTTATTATGAGATCCCATAACATGTTAAAATATCAACAGTCAATTTCATGCTATGTTCTGTGCACATTTAAGAGCATGAAATATTTAACTTGTGTGCATGAATTAGTAACTCATGTTTCCAAGTTATTTTTTCCTCTCCTTAATGACACCCTACTATGCTGTTGAGTTTGCAATTACAGGAAAAAGGAGATGACTGAAATGAACTAATGTGCAGGAGGAGACCTCTTCATATCTTTCTAACATTTTTATAGTTGACTATGACCAAGTCCACTGAAAAGTGACCAGTGTCAAGTAACAATTTCACATTTGTAAAGAGATATCTGATTTTGTTTTGAAAAGTTTGTCTCAGATATCAACAGCTGTACTGTCTAACATTGGTTTACTGATACCCAAATTGGTTGCTACTATCAACCTTCTTTGTTTTGCATGAATCCAATTTCCAATTCAGGGTTTTATTTAAATATTGTACATTTAATGTCAGGGAAAAAACACCTCAAAAACAGAGACACCTCCAAATACCAACATTTCATTCTTAAGTTTCAAAAAAACATCTTAGAGAACACATTTTGGAAACACTTTTCATAAAGGTCAAATGGCAAATGCAGTGGTCTTGTAAACTATAGATGGTAACAGACCTTTTCATAACCACAACATTTCAAAGAGAGCAACAATGGCAGAGCAGTGGAGGAGAGGAGAAACAGAGAGTGGACTCTACTTACAGTGCTTAGTTTGCTACAGCAGATGAGGATTCGACGTTCATAAAGCATACTAGCGTACAGATGAAGCATGTTATTGACATCTACTGCTACAAAGTACTCTGTTAGGTTTCTCTGCAAGGTCAAACACAGTGAGAGAAAAACAAATAGGAGAGTTAGTTGTGATGGTTAAGACCAGTAAAACATGATTCAGTATAAATGCTACAACCTTGGGTTTTAGTCATAAAACTTGGTATTCAATCAATTCAATGCAATTTGTTTATTAGTCACATAACATAATTTGAATACAATGTCAATGAAATGTAAGCCAACCATTCATTTTGTGCATTTAAGACAGTGGAATAATAATAAATGTTTGTCATGGGGGCATGGGGGTAGAACATCTTGCGCAAAAACCCAACTGTGCTGTACACTGTATTAATGCCACAGGTCGCAGAATACAGGAGTTCTACAGTTGAGAAAAATGTAGTGCCAAAGGAAAAGCTATTTGATGGCAAGGTAAAGTGGTGAAAATGTTGTAAATATAGCGTCCACTTAGGCTGATATTGAATTTTTTATGTAAACCTTGGCTGGCTAAAGTACATTTTGCTGCAAACCCCTGTCCACAGCAGTACATTGCTGAGCTTTTGGGGTGGTACTCATGTCTGCTTCTCTAAATCTGGAGAGTACCAACTACCAAAAAAAAAAAAAAACAGACAAGCAAGAGAACAAATAAGGGATGAGGAAAAGAAACTGTCAGTGACTGATTTTTTGAATATGGAGAAAGAGGGGGAGTCTCGGATGGGTTTGGGGAGTGAGTTCCAGAGGGTGGGAGCAGCGATGAAGAAGGCCCTGTCGCCCCTGGATTTGCGCATGGTCCGGGTGGGTGGGACGGGAGGTTAGCATCAGCAGAGCGGAGTGTGCGGATGGGAGTGAGATGATGGAGGAGCTCAGACAGGTAGGGTGGGGCCTGGTTATTGAGGGCTTTGCATGTTATGAGGAGGATTTTGAAGTGGATTCTCTAGGGGATGGGGAGCCAGTGGAGCTTATGGTAAACGGGGGTGATGTGGTCACGGGTGTGAGAGTGGGTAAGTAGCCAAGCAGCAGAGTTCTGAATATGCTTGGGCTTATTGAGGGTTTTTGAAGATAAGCTATAAAGTAGACTGTTGCGGTATACCAGACGGGAGGTGATGAAGACATGGATGAGGGTCTCTTCTGCTGAGGAGGAGAGGGATGGACGGAGGCGGGCAATGTTTCTTGAGGTGATAGAAGGCTGTTTTGGTGACGTGTTTAATGTGTTGGTCAAAGGAGAGAGATTGATCAAAAAAGACAGCAAGATTTCGGATGTGAGGAGAGGTCGATACTGTGTAGCCGTCGATGTTGAGGGTGAAGTTATGGGTGGATTTGGTGAGTGCTTTTGGTCCAATGATGATAATTTCAGATTTGTCTCAATTTAATTTGAGGAAGTTGGTTTGAAGCCAGGATTTTATTTCAGTCATGCAGCTTGTCTGGGTTGAGTGGGTGGCAGTGGAGATTATCTTGGTGGAGATGAGGGGCTGGATATCATCGACAAAGCAGTGGAGATGGAGACCATGACGGCGGCTTATGTGACCAAGGAGGAACAGGTACAGGATGAAGAGAAGGGGACCGAGAACTGAACCTTGGGGGAGGAAAGCAGTGGGGGATTACCAGTTATTGATGGCGATGAACTGAAGTCTGTCAGAGATATGATCTGAACCAGTTGAGAGCAGTGCTAGTGATGTTACAGATGGTTTCATGTCTGGCGAGAAGGATGGAGTGATTGATAGTGTCGAAGGCGGCGCTGAGGTCGAGGAGGATGAGGATGTTGAGGTGGTCATTAATGATTTTAAGGAGAGCAGTTTTAGTACTATGGTGTGATTCAAGATTGGAATGTTTCATACTTGTTATTGACAAAGAGGTGGTACAACTTGGGAGGCTACAGCACGTTCCAGTAGTTGGGACAGAAAGGGTAGGTTGGAGATTGGCCTGAAGTTATTTAGGATGTTGGGGCTGAGTTCAGATTTTTTTTGGAATAGGGGTGACAGCAGCGATTTCGATGGATGGTGGGATGGTGCCAGTAGACAGGGAGGACTTTATTGTTGCAGTGATTAGTGGGGAAAGAGCTGGAAAGCAGGCCTTGACAAAGCATGAAGGGATGGGGTCCAGGGTGCAGTTTTCATTCCAGTAGTGAGCTTGGAAAGGTCTGTAGGGGAGACTGGGGTGAACTCAGATAACGGTTGGCAGGATAAAGCGGGGCCGGTGGGTAGAGGGGGAGCAGAGGCAGTGGTGGTTAAGTTGCTATAGATGTTGTCTATTTTAGTTTGGAAAAATGAGAGGAAGGAGGTGCATCTGTAAATTGAAAATGACTGGGAACTGCTATCCAGGGGGTTGAGGAGTTTGTTGAAAGTGGAGAAAAGTGCTTTTAGGTTTTCAGAGCCAGAGTGAATCAGTTGAGAGTAGAAGAAGAAGAAGCTTTATTGTCACTGTAATAAATACAGTGAAATTTCGTATGGTGCTCTCTTATAGCAGCTACAATGTCCTTGTTATAAAATAAACTGGGGGGGGGGTCATGGTTCCTGTAGCAGTCTCTTCACAGCCATGGGGAAGAATCTGTGTTTCAGTCTGTTGGTGCGGGCTCTCATGACTCTGAGTCTGCCAGAGGGAAGGCTGGTGAATAGAGAGTGTCCTGGGTGGGCGGGGTCATTCCGAATCTTTGTGGCCCGTCGGAGGAGACGGCTGGAATAGATCTCCTCTAGCCATGGAAGTGGGGAGCCGATGATCCACTCAGCCGTCTTGATGACCCGCTGCAGTTGTTTCTTTTCAGATGTAGTGCAGCTGGCGTACCACACCGTACAGCCATAGGTGAGGACACTCTCTATTGTGCAGTGGTAGAAGTTTCTCAGCAGAGGTGGAGGGAGTTTGTTCCTCCTCAGTGTTCTCAGAAAGAAGAGACGCTGCTGGGCCTTTTTGATGATGTGGGTGGTGTTCACAGTCCAGCCCAGGTCCTCCGAGATGTGCAGGCCAAGAAACTTAAAGCTGGTGACCCGTTCCACTTCCTCCCCATTGATGCTCAGGCCTGAGTGCAGTGTGTTCCTCGACTTCCGGAAGTCAATAATGACTTCTTTTGTCTTCTTGGCGTTGAGGTTGAGGTGGTTGTCACTGCACCAGGCCGCCAGTGCTTGGACCTCCTCCCTGTATGGTGTCTCATAACCGTTGTTGATGAGCCCCACAACCGTTGTATCATCCGCAAATTTGATGAGGGTGTTGGAGCCGTGAGTAGCGACACAGTCATAAGTGTACAGTGTGTACAAGACTGGACTCAGCACACAGCCCTGAGGAACACCAGTATTGAGGACGATGGTGGAGGATGTGGAGGTACCCATTCTGACATGTTGGGGTCTATTAGTCAGGAAGTTCTTGATCCACAGACAGAGGGAGGTTCCAAGTTGTAGTGTCTGCAGTTTGTTGATGAGTCTGCTGGGGCTGATGGAGTTAAATGCCGAGCTGAAGTCAACAAACAGCATCCTGATATATGTGTTGGGGCTTTCAATGTGGCTGAGAGCGGTGTGGAGGGCGATGGAGATGGCGTCGTCTGTGGATCTGTTGGACCTGTAGGCGAACTGATGTTGATCAAAGCCAGGTGGGATGTGGGCCTTGACATGCTGTAACACCAGTCTCTCCATACATTTCATGATCACCGGTGTCAGGGCCACAGGCCGGTAATCATTCAACCCTGTGATGGCAGAGGATTTGGACACAGGGATTATGGTGAGTAATAGGTGGATCAGGCACAGGAAATGGCATCTTTGTATTGCTGCAGATGGTCCTTGAGGGCTTCCAAGTGAACTGTGAGACCTGTTTTATTGCAGAGTCTTTCGAGTCACTGGGCACAAGTTTTCATCAGGAGGAGCTCTGGGGTGTACCAGGGAGCAGAGTGGGTGAAGGTGACTGTTTTGGTTTTGAGGGGTCCAAGCTGATCAAGGCGGGAGGAAAGATAGAGATTCTAGTAGTCTGTGAGGTCTGAGGGGCTGTAAAGGTCAATGAAGGGAGAAGTGTTTTTTTTTCAGAGAGGGAGGGAAACAGATTTTAGTTTACGGAAGGAGTTTTTGCTTTGGAATTGGGGTGGGAATGTCACTGGACACGGTGATGGCTAAGTGGTCAGAGATGGTGAGGTTGGAACCAGAGAGATGATGCAAGGTGAGTCCAGTGGAGCAAACAAGGTTCAGAGTGTGACAACAGTTATGGGTGGGGAAATTGACATGTTGAATGAAATTTAAGCAGTTGAGTGTATCAGTGAAGTCGGTGGTTGCAGAGGAGTTTGTGGAGTTGATGTGGATATTAAAATCACCAAGGAGGAGGATTGAGAGGGAGAAAGAACAGAGCTGGGTCAGACAGTCAGAAAAGTCAGAGAGTGTGATGATGGGTGAGGTTTAGGGATGGGCGATATGCCCTAAAATCTATATTTCGATATACATTGTAGCCTTTTGCGTTAACGATATATATTGCGATATATAAATTATAATAGCACCATTTCAGAACAGGTTACATAGGCCCTAAGGAAAGCCAAACTGCTACATTTATTTTCAAAAAAGAAGAAACAAACATAGTATGTAGTTTAGAGAACATTTATTGTGCAAAACTGTAAACCTGTAAATTGTAAACTTTTGTGCAAACTGCAAACCATTCTAAAAGGGACAATAGGAAAAACTGGTGTCTTTTTAGTTAAGGAACAGACATTAAAAAAAAACTCTCAGTATTAGGCAAAAAATCTGTTATGCACAGATACTTTCAATAAAAACATATTTCAAACATTACGTTTCTTATCTGCAGCCTAATGTCACACATTTGGTTTTAAACATTTTGTATTATTAATGGAATGAAAACTGGTCTTGTTAATAAAGGAACAGATACTGTGAATTAGGGAGATACTTCCAGTATTAGGCATGGCTATGTTAAAATAAAGAAAATTCTTTCAAGTGTAGTGCATAGATACTTCAAATGAAAACATAATAAAGTGCAAAATGAAAGCACAAGTTTTTTTTTTTTTTAAATAAATAAAATACTTCCAGTATAACGCATATATATACGTTAAGTAAAAAAAAAAAAAAAAAAAGCTTCAAGTATCAAAGTGTCTTTACAGTAGTGCCATGCCATAGACAGTAAAAAGTGCAAAATAGTACAGAAGGCACCAAATGTAGTTTTAGTTATTTTCTTAAAGGACACAAAAGATGCACAGAACAGAACAGAACAACTGGTATCTTCTCAGTTACAAAGCAACGCAACAACAAATCTTAAAATCGGGCACTCACTGAGATTTCGTGTTCACGCAATTTGTCATATGTTAGGCCCTAGAGATTACTTGCTAGAAACACAAGCTTGTCCACAGTCTCTGGCTTCAACAGAGACCGGTGGCATGTAATGATGTTGCCACCAACGCTAAATGCCCTTTCTGAAAGAGCACTTGTGGCCGGGATACAGAGGTATTTCTAGGCCAGTCTTGCCACCCTTGGAAAATTGGCTTGGTGCAGCCGCCACCAGTCCGGTGGGTCAGTCTCTTCATCAACCTGCATTGCCTGCAGGTAACTTTTTAGCTTCACATTGATGGCCTCTCTGTCAGAGAGAGCGGCTGTGCCATCAGAGGCCTTTTTGAAAAAGAACCCAGAGTCTGTTTCACCTTCTTGGATTGACTCTCTACTTCAGCAGTCTCAACACCATCAGCTGCCGTTTCTGTGCTTGTGTGTGGCTCTGTGACTGTTGCAGCTTGCACCTCCAACAATGACAGAATTTCTACTACTGCTCTGGTCTTGATGAACTCCTGGCGGTCATCACATATATGTGTGTCTTTAAACCGTGGGTCAACCAAGGAGGCCATATCCAGCAGGTCAACCGTTTCTGGGTCTGAGAACTTCTCATTTAAGTACTCTAGGATGACTCTTTTCATGTTCTTGGTCAGCTCTGTGTCATCATCAGCTACAGCAAGAACAGTGTTGTTGAAAAGATGGAGAACAGGTTTGATGTATGACACACTAACATATTCTTCTCCAGACAGCGTATCTGTGAATTCCAGCAGTGGGCCAAGGGTCTTGCTTACAGATTCCAAGACATCTGTATCTTGCCAAGTGGGTACCAGGTGTCTGGTTTGCCTGTTTGTTTTCAGTACCTGTGAAAGAGCCTTTTCTTGTTCAAGCACCCTCTGGATCATCATCTGGCGTGACCCCCACCTTGTTGGTGTTTCTGTGATGAGCCGATGAAAGGGAAGATGGTGCTCTGCCTGGGCTTTCTTCAACTCTTTTCTTCTTTTCCAAGAGTGTGAAAAGGCACTCACAATCTTCTTGCATAAGGCAACAGCACGCTTAATTCGGGGGTCTTTCACGCTTTCTGTCTTCATGTCTCTCTCTCTCTCTCTCCACGCACGCACGCACACACACACACACACACACACACCACCAACAACTACTGAAATGCTTGATTAGGATTGAATGAACAACACAAATGCAACATTAAAATAGCATTGGATATACAACTGAACAGAGGCAAATTCTACATCTCTAAACACAAATGCAACATTACCATGTAGCAATATAGGCAAATATTACAGTATAATGTTAAAGTAGTATAATAATATGTACAATATTTTTTAACCTACCGATGGCGAGGTGTATCCTGTGTCCAAAGTATTGCAACCTGGTCCAATCATTCAGAGACGCTGCCTTGACGACGTTCGTTCCATTATCAGTAGTGTTGCACACACGTTCCTCTTTAAAACCCCATGACTCCAGCGCTTCCTTGAGTCCTTGTGCAATCTCCTCGGCTGTATGTTCAGCGAGAAAATACGACGTCTGCAAACACCGGCTGCCAAGATTCCAATCGTCTGTTATGTAGTGAATGGTCAGGCTGATGAAAGGCTCCATGGTACGGCTCGACCACAGGTCTGTTGTAGTGGCAAAGTATTTCAAGCCACACAACTCTTTTTCAACCCTTTCGCAGACCTCGACATGCAAATTTGGCATCTCTGTTTCTGTAAAGTATTTGCGGCTTGGCACCTCGTATCGTGGATCAATAGCTCTGATCATACCTTTAAAACCATGTCTCTCTACTGTCTGAAAAGGAACCATGTCCTTACACAAGTAAACAACTATGGCCCTGGTAATTTCAGTCCATCGTGGGCTCTTCCTACCGTAAGGCATACCTTTTGAAAATGACTGTTGGATGGAGGTCTGGGTCACCTCCTGTTGTTTCTGTCCAGTCTTCGGACTGGATCTTGGGGTTGGCTGCATTGCCTGGCAGTGCTGGTATCCAGTCACATGCTTCATTTTGAGGTGGTAGAACAAATTCGTCGTGTTACGTCTCTTAGCTGGAACTATTGCCCCACACACTCTACAGAGTATAGTTTGCTGCTGCTCGTCGGACGGCTTAAATCCGAACCAAGTCCAAATAATGGATGTTGGTCCGGTCTTTTTTACCAGTTCCTCCGTGTTGCTTTCAGCCATGCTCACTGAAGATGACGATGATCTCGTGGCGCTAAATCTCACGGGTAGATTGCGTCATCGTGTACTATCGCAATACAATTCAAATCTCTATTGTAGGCCAGTTTTCTATCTTTTATATCACATATCGTTTATATCGCCCATCCCTAGTGAGGTTTAAGGGGGCAGTAGACAACTGCCATGACTAACTGTGAGTGGCCGGAGAGTTTAAATACCAGATGTTCGATATTCAATGTGATTTCACTCGTTATAGCGCCACCTAGTGGAGTAGACACACAATTTTTGGTATGGATGGTCTGTGTCCTATTCTATATATACCCTGTGAATTTCATAGCTCTCAACATAATACTTGAGCTAAAATAAATGTTTGTTTTTTATCTTGTAATAAGCCACGCCCACTTTGACCAGTCGTGATGAACTTCAAGATATGGCCTCAGGAGTGACCCAGCATCATACCCACCAAATTTGGTAAAAAATCGGTGCAGCAATTTAAGAGATATAAATTTCCAATATTTGCAGCGTCCCCTACTGACCAACATTAGCCAAATTTCGCTCATACCCTCACAGTCACATGCCAACAAAGCTTCTCTGATTTGGTGTTGTTAGCATTTATTTTGACCTAGATATGCAACACTTTGCCTTTTTATAGCTAGCTAGAAAAATGTATTTGTTCATCCTTTGCGCATTTTTTGACCGAACAAAATTCTTTTGATAACTTCAGATCAGGGCAAGCTGAAGACTGTATTTTCCAAGTTTCACACTGATCAGACAAAATCCCAAGGAGGAGATAGAAAAAGAAGGTTTTCCAGTTTTTGCGATTTTGTGAAAAAATTTTCTAGGCGGAAATGGGCGTGGCCTAGTCCAGGTGATTCAGCACTATTCAAGGAATCAGTGGATATGACGTTTCTGAATGTGCGACATATGGTGTGGGAGTTATAGCCCAAAACGCATTGACCTTGGTTATAGCACCACCATCTGGCCAATTGGTATTTCTATATTATGAGCACCATTTGCACACAACTTCCAGTTACTGGTGAAAATTTCATGTCTCTACGATGTACCATCTCATGGGAATTTGCGAAAACATTTCTGAAGAAGAAGAATAATAATAATTAAAGCTGCAAGCAGCGTTGAACGGGCCCTCGCACCCCACGCAACTCGGGGCCTGGCGTGGCCGCCACCGTGTCGCCAGAGGTCGACCGGCAGACGAGGCGCTGAATGTTCGCCTCCTTCGGACAGTGTAGGAACCAATGCGTAGCGACTTCCCGTCTCCACTGGGTGGCGCTATGACTCTGACTCCTGAGCGTCATGTGGGTGTGTTCATGCCAGGACTATTATCATACATGTGAAGTTTGGAGCAGATTCGACCATTAGATCCCATGTTATAGCAATATCGTGTTTCATGGTGAGACATCAAGTGTCGACGCCATGTCACAGCCACACCGTTCCATACTGAGCAATTCTCTTAATATGTTATGATCACACACTTGTGTAGATGGTACACACCAGTTTTGGAGTTAATTGATTCATTTCTGGAGGAGGAGATCATTAAAATACAACACGTGGAAAAGGACAAAAATGACTGTAAATTTCAAAATGGCCGACTTCCTGTCGGGTGTGGCCTACATGTGCAAGAGGCTTTTTTGTGCGTCTGGACACGATACATGTGCATACTGATTTTCGTGCACGTCGGTGAAAGTTGTTATGGGGGACGCTGCACTTTAAGGGGCGTGGTCAAGCCATACGGCCACGCTTATTGATGAAACTCATACTATACATTCAGGTCTGGACTGTTAACAAACATGTGAAGTTTGGTGAAGAATGGACAATGTATGCCAAAGTTATACTAATTTCGTGTTTCATGGCGAGACATCAAACTTCGCCGCCACCTGACGGCCAAACCGTTTAACTGTGGAAAAATCTTTTAATAACTTTTGATCACAACCTTGTCTAGATCACACACAGTGATTTTGAAGTCATTCTGATTAATCCTGTAGGAGGAGTTCGTTAAAATACAACATGTGGAAAACGCCAATAATAGCATCAAAATTCAAAATGGCCGACTTTCTGTTGGGTATGGCCAGTGGGTCCAAGAGACTTTTTTGTGCGTCTCGGTGTGATACATGCGTGTACCAATTTTCGTGCATGTCGGTGACACGTGCCGCAGGGGCTGATGTTTAAAGGGTGTGGCCAAGCCATTTGGCCACGCCCATCAACGAAATTCATATCACATGTTCAGGGCTGTATTGTTAACACACATGTGAAGTTTCAGGCAGATATGACCAAGGACACAGAAGTTAATGTCATTAAAGCCATTTTCAATGCGTTTTGGCGAATTTTCGACTTCGCCGCCCTCTGGGCGGAACACCGTTTGACGCCTAGTCACAATCTTCATAATGTAGCATTACCAACGTCTTGAGGTCTGTCTGACCAAATTTGAGTTGCATATGGTGAACGTGGTCAGAGCTGCACGTCAAAGTCTAAAAACATCGCTTTTCCTGTCGCCAGCAGGGGGCGCTAGGGTAATTACAAAATTTCTGCATGTAGACGTGTTCAGGGCGGGAATATTATGAATCATGTGAAGTTTGGTGCAGATCGGACGATTGATGCGAAAGTTATAGCAATTTCGTTTTTCATGGCGAGACAAACTTCAAACTTCAAACTTCGCCGCCAAAAAGCCGATTCCGTGTTCGACGGGTAGTGGATCTTTGAATAACTTTTGATCACAAACTTATCTAGTTGGTACACGGCGATTTTGAAGCCGTTTTGATTAATCGTGTAGGAGGAGTTCGTCAAAATATGACACGTGGTAAAACGCCAAAAATGGCCGCTAAATTCAAAATAGCCAACTTCCTGTTGGGCTTGGCCTATGGCTCCAAGAGACTTTTTTGTGCAGCTCGGCATGATCTACATGTGTACCGATTTTCGTGCAGATCCGTGAAAATTGATGAGGAGGGCGCTGTTTATAAGGAGATTGCTCTTTAATGGGCGTGGCCTAGCCATTTTGACCCGTCCATTGCCGCGAACCCTAAAATACGTAAATTTACACCGCGACTGATGCGACCGCCAAATTTCAGGAGTTTTTGAGCATGTTAAAACCTCCAAATAAGCGATTTACTTTTGTCGTAATAATAATAATAATTCCTTCAATTTCAATAGGGTCCTCGCACGGTACGTGCTCGGGCCCTAATTAAAGCTGCAAGCAGCGTTGAACGGGCCCTCGCACCCCACGCCACCTGACGGCCAAACCGTTTAACTGTGGAAAAATCTTTTAATAACTTTTGATCACAACCTTGTCTAGATCACACACAGTGATTTTGAAGTCATTCTGATTAATCCTGTAGGAGGAGTTCGTTAAAATACAACATGTGGAAAACGCCAAAAATAGCATCAAAATTCAAAATGGCCGACTTCCTGTTGGGTATGGCCAGTGGGTCCAAGAGACTTTTTTGTGCGTCTCGGTGTGATACATGCGTGTACCAATTTTCGTGCATGTCGGTGACACGTGCGGCAGGGGCTGATGTTTAAAGGGCGTGGTCAAGTCATTTGGCCACGCCCATCAACGAAACTCATATCACATGTTCAAGCCTGGACTGTTAACACACATGTGAAGTTTCAGGCAGATATGACCAAGGACACAGAAGTTAATGTCATTAAAGCCATTTTCAACGCGTTTTGGCGAATTTTCGACTTCGCCGCCCTCTGGGCGGAACACCGTTTGACGCCTAGTCACAATCTTCATAATGTAGCATTACCAACGTCTTGAGGTCTGTCTGACCAAATTTGAGTTGCATATGGTGAACGTGGTCAGAGCTGCACGTCAAAGTCTAAAAACATCGCTTGTCCTGTCGCCAGCAGGGGGCGCTAGGGTAATTACAAAATTTCTGCATGTAGACGTGTTCAGGGCGGGAATATTATGAATCATGTGAAGTTTGGTGCAGATCGGACGATTAATGCCAAAGTTATAGCAATTTCGTTTTTCATGGCGAGACAAACTTCAAACTTCAAACTTCGCCGCCAAAAAGCCGATTCCGTGTTCGACGGGTAGCGGATCTTTGAATAACTTTTGATCACAAACTTATCTAGTTGGTACACGGCGATTTTGAAGCCGTTTTGATTAATCGTGTAGGAGGAGTTCGTCAAAATATGACACGTGGTAAAACGCCAAAAATGGCCGCTAAATTCAAAATAGCCAACTTCCTGTTGGGCTTGGCCTATGGCTCCAAGAGACTTTTTTGTGCGGCTAGGCATGATCTACATGTGTACCGATTTTCGTGCAGATCCGTGAAAACTGATGAGGAGGGCGCTGTTTATAAGGAGATTGCTCTTTAATGGGCGTGGCCTAGCCATTTTGACCCGTCCATTGCCGCGAACCCTAAAATACGTAAATTTACACCGCAACTGATGCGACCGCCAAATTTCAGGAGTTTTTGAGCATGTTAAAACCTCCAAATACGCGATTTACTTTTGTCGTAATAATAATAATAATTCCTTCAATTTCAATAGGGTCCTCGCACGGTACGTGCTCGGGCCCTAATTAAAGCTGCAAGCAGCGTTGAGCGGGCTCTCGTACCCCACGCAACTCGGGGCCTGGCGCAGCCGCCACCGTGTCGCCAGAGGTCGACCGGCAGACGAGGCGCTGAATGTTCGCCTCCTTCGGACAGTGTAGGAACCAATGCGTTGCGACTTCCCGTCTCCACTGGGTGGCGCTATGACTCTGACTCCTGAGCGTCATGTGGGTGTGTTCATGCCAGGACTATTATCATACATGTGAAGTTTGGAGCAGATTCGACCATTAGATCCCATGTTATAGCAATATCGCGTTTCATGGTGAGACATCAAGTGTCGACGCCATGTCACAGCCACACCGTTCCATGCTGAGCAATTCTCTTAATATGTTTTGATCACACACTTGTGTAGATGGTACACACCAGTTTTGGAGTTAATTGATTCATTTCTGGAGGAGGAGATCATTAAAATACAACACGTGGAAAACGCCAAAAATGACTGTAAATTTCAAAATGGCCGACTTCCTGTCGGGTGTGGCCTATATGTGCAAGAGGCTTTTTTGTGCGTCTGGACACGATACATGTGCATACTGATTTTCGTGCACGTCGGTGAAAGTTGTTATGGGGGACGCTGCACTTTAAGGGGCGTGGCCAAGCCATACGGCCACGCTTACTGATGAAACTCATACTATACATTCAGGTCTGGACTGTTAACAAACATGTGAAGTTTGGTGAAGAATGGACAATGTATGCCAAAGTTATACTAATTTCGTGTTTTATGGCGAGACATCAAACTTCGCCGCCACCTGACAGCCAAACCGTTTAACATAGGGAAAATCGTATGATAACTTTTGATCATCAAGTGGTCTAGTTGATGCACGCCAAATTTGAAGCCGATCCGATGAATCATGTAGGAGGAGATAGAAAAAGTACAAGGAGTGCGAATCGCCCAATCTGGTGGTTAAATTCAAAATGGCCGACTTCCTGTTGGGTGTGGCCATTGAGTCCAAGAGGCTTTTTTGTGCGTCTGGATGTGATACATATGTGTACCAATTTTCGTGCATGTCAGTGAAACGTGCCGCAGGGGCTGATGTTTAAAGGGCGTGGCCAAGCCATTTGACCACGCCCATCAACGAAATTCACGTGACATTGTCAGGGCTGGACTCTTAACACACATGTGAAGTTTCAGGCAGATATGCCCAAGGACACTGAAGTTAAGGCCACTTTCCTACGTTTTGGCGAAGCATCGACTTCGCCGCCCTCTGGGCGCAACGCCGTTTGACGATACGTCACAATCTTCATCATGTAGCATTAACAACATGTTGAGGCCTTTCTGACCAAATTTGAGTTGGATATGCTGAACGTGCTCAGAGCTGCACCTCAAATTGTATAAAATCACTTTTCCTGTCGCCAGCAGGGGGCGCTTTGAGAACAGGGGAATTTTTTGATGTAGACGTGTTCAGGGCGGGACTACGATCATACCCAGCAAGTTTTGTGCCGATTGGACCTTTCACGCCCAAATAATAGCACTTTTGTTTTTTGGGGTTTTTTTTGGCGAGACGTCAAACTTAGCCGTCACCTGACGGCCAAACCGTTTAACGTAGGGAAAATCGTATGATAACTTTTGATCATCAAGTGGTCTAGTTCCAGCACGCCAAATTTGAAGCCGATCCAATCAACCGTGTAGGAGGAGATAGCTCTGAGAGATTTCTTGGAAATCGCCAAAATCGGTAAAAAAATGAATATTCAAATCAAAATAGCCGGCTTCCTGTTGGTTTTAGAAAAAAGTCCAAGTGCGCATTTTCGTGCGTATTGGGATGATACACGACCTCCCCGAGTTTCGTGGAATTTGGTCAAACGGGCTGCCGGTGGGAGCCGATTGAAATTTTCTAGGGGGCGCTATTTCGCCATTTTGCAACGGGCATCTTTTAAATTTTGCGTACACATAAATTTTCGCCAAGACGAATGTGCATGCCAAATTTGGTGAGTTTTTGAATATGTTAAGGCCCCCAAAAATGCGTTTAAAGTCGCGGAAAAAAAAAAAAAATAATAATAATTAAAGCTGCAAGCAGCGTTGAGCGGGCCCTCGCACCCCACGCAACTCGGGGCCTGGCGCAGCCGCCACCGTGTCGCCAGAGGTCGACCAGCAGACGAGGCGCTGAATGTTCGCCTCCTTCGGACAGTGTAGGAACCAATGCGTTGCGACTTCCCGTCTCCACTGGGTGGCGCTATGACTCTGACTCCTGAGCGTCATGTGGGTGTGTTCATGCCAGGACTATTATCATACATGTGAAGTTTGGAGCAGATTCGACCATTAGATCCCATGTTATAGCAATATCGTGTTTCATGGTGAGACATCAAGTGTCGACGCCATGTCACAGCCACACCGTTCCATGCTGAGCAATTCTCTTAATATGTTATGATCACACACTTGTGTAGATGGTACACACCAGTTTTGGAGTTAATTGATTCATTTCTGGAGGAGGAGATCATTAAAATACAACACGTGGAAAACGCCAAAAATGACTGCAAATTTCAAAATGGCCGACTTCCTGTCGGGTGTGGCCTATATGTGCAAGAGGCTTTTTTGTGCGTCTGGACACGATACATGTGCATACTGATTTTCGTGCACGTCGGTGAAAGTTGTTATGGGGGACGCTGCACTTTAAGGGGCGTGGCCAAGCCATACGGCCATACTTATTGATGAAACTCATACTATACATTCAGGTCTGGACTGTTAACAAACATGTGAAGTTTGGTGAAGAATGGACAATGTATGCCAAAGTTATACTAATTTCGTGTTTTATGGCGAGACATCAAACTTCGCCGCCACCTGACAGCCAAACCGTTTAACATAGGGAAAATCGTATGATAACTTTTGATCATCAAGTGGTCTAGTTGATGCACGCCAAATTTGAAGCCGATCCGATGAATCATGTAGGAGGAGATAGAAAAAGTACAAGGAGTGCGAATCGCCCAATCTGGCGTCAAATTCAAAATGGCCGACTTCCTGTTGGGTTTGGCCAATGGGTCCAAGAGACTTTTTTGTGCGTCTGGATGTGATACATATGTGTACCAATTCTCATGCATGTCAGTGAAACGTGCCGCAGGGGCTGATGTTTAAAGGGTGTGGCCAAGCCATTTGGCCACGCCCATCAACGAAATTCATATCACATGTTCAGGGCTGTATTGTTAACACACATGTGAAGTTTCAGGCAGATATGACCAAGGACACTGAAGTTAAGGCCACTTAACTGCGTTTTGGCGAACCGTTGACTTCGCCGCCCTGTGGGCGGAACGCCGTTCGGCGATACGTCACAAATCTTCATCATGTAGCATTACCAACGTGTTAAGGCCTTTCTGACCAATTTTGAGTTGGATATACTGAAGGTGCTGAGAGTAGCACCTCAAAGTCTAAAACATCGCTTTTCCTGTCGCCAGCAGGGGGTGCTTTGTGAACGGGGGAATTTTTTGATGTTGGCGTGATGAAGGCCGGACTACGATCATATCCAGCAAGTTTTGTGCCAATCGGACTTATCATGCCCAAGTAATAGCACTTTTGTTTTTTGGGGTTTTTTTTGGCGAGACGTCAAAATTCGCCGCCACCTGACGGCCAAACCGTTTAACGTAGGGAAAATCGTATGATAACTTTTGATCATCAAGTGGTCTAGTTCCAGCACGCCAAATTTGAAGCCGATCCGATGAATCATGTAGGAGGAGATAGAAAAAGTACGAGGAGTGCGAATCGCCCAATCTGGCGTCAAATTCAAAATGGCTGACTTCCTGTTGGGTGTAGCCAATGGGTCCAAGAGGCTTTTTTGTGCGTCTGGATGTGATACATATGTGTACCAATTTTCATGCATGTCAGTGAAACGTGCCGCAGGGGCTGATGTTTAAAGGGTGTGGCCAAGCCATTTGGCCACGCCCATCAACGAAATTCATATCACATGTTCAGGGCTGGACTGTTAACACACATGTAAAGTTTCAGGCAGATATGACCAAGGACACTGAAGTTAAGGCCACTTAACTGCGTTTTGGCGAACCGTTGACTTCGCCGCCCTGTGTGCGGAACGCCGTTCGGCGATACGTCACAAATCTTTATCATGTAGCATTACCAACGTGTTGAGGCCTTTCTGACCAATTTTGAGTTGGATATACTGAACGTGCTGAGAGTAGCACCTCAAAGTCTAAAACATCGCTTTTCCTGTCGCCAGCAGGGGGCGCTTTGAGAACGGGGGAATTTTTTGATGTTGGCGTGATGAAGGCCGGACTACGATCATACCCAGCAAGTTTTGTGCCGATCGGACTTATCATGCCCAAGTAATAGCACTTTTGTTTTTTGGGGGGTTTTTTGGCGAGACGTCAAACTTCGCCGCCACCTGACGGCCAGACCGTTTAGCGTAGGGAAAATCGTATGATAACTTTTGATCATCAAGTGGTCTAGTTCCAGCACGCCAAATTTGAAGCCGATCCAATGAACCGTGTAGGAGGAGATAGCTCTGAGAGAACACTTGCAAATCGCCAAAATCGGTCAAAATCGGTAAAAAAATGAATATTCAAATCAAAATAGCCGGCTTCCTGTTGGTTTTACAAAAAAGTCCAAGTGCGCATTTTCGTGCGTCTTGGGATGATACACGACCTCCCCGAATTTCGTGGAATTGGGTCAAACGGGCTGCCGGTGGGAGCCGATTGAAATTTTCTAGGGGGCGCCATTTCGCCATTTTGCAACGGGCATCGTTTAAGTTTTGCGTACACATAAATTTTCACCAAGACGAATGTGCATGCCAAATTTGGTGAGTTTTCGAATATGTTAAAGCCCCCAAAAATGCGTTTAAAGTCGCGGAAAAAAATAATAATAATAATAATTAAAGCTGCAAGCAGCGTTGAGCGGGCCCTCGCACCCCACGCAACTCGGGGCCTGGCGCGGCCGCCACCGTGTCGCCAGAGGTCGACCGGCAGACGAGGCGCTGAATGTTCGCCTCCTTCGGACAGTGTAGGAACCAATGCGTTGCGACTTCCCGTCTCCACTGGGTGGCGCTATGACTCTGACTCCTGAGCTTCATGTGGGTGTGTTCATGCCAGGACTATTATCATACATGTGAAGTTTGGAGCAGATTCGACCATTAGATCCCATGTTATAGCAATATCGTGTTTCATGGTGAGACATCAAGTGTCGACGCCATGGCACAGCCACACCGTTCCATGCTGAGCAATTCTCTTAATCTGTTTTGATCACACACTTGTGTAGATGGTACACACCAGTTTTGGACTTAATTGATTCATTTCTGGAGGAGGAGATCATTAAAATACAACACGTGGAAAACGCCAAAAATGACTGTAAATTTCAAAATGGCCGACTTCCTGTCGGGTGTGGCCTATCCGTGCAAGAGGCTTTTTTGTGCGTGTGGATGTTATACATGTGTCTACCAAGTTTCGTGCATATCAGTGAGACGTCCTATGGTGGTTATTTGTGTGAATGGGCGTGGCCAATCCATTTAGCCACGCCTATTAACGAAATTCATAACATATGTTCTGGGTTGGACTGTCAATATACCTGTGAAGTTTCACACAGATCTGACCAAGTACAGTGAAGTTATTGCCACTTCCTGTTTCATGGCGAGACGTCAAAATTCAACCTCCCACAACTGGCGTGCCCTTTAGATTCTGCGAGACCTTTTAATAACTTTTGATCAGGAAGTGTTCTAGATGGTAATCGGTAATTTTGAAGCCGTTCTGATGAATTCTGTAGGAGGAGTTCGTTAAAATACGATGCGTGCGCGACACCAAAAATGACCATGACATTCAAAATGGCCGACTTCCTGTTGAATTTAGCCTAGAGGTCCAAGAGACTTTTTTGTTTGTCTGGGGGTGATGGAGATGTGTACCAATTTTTGTGCATATCGGTGAGACGTCCTATGGAAGTAATTCATATGAATGGGCGTGGCCAAGCCATATGGCCACGCCCATTGACGAAATTCATATCACATATTCAGGGCTGGACTGTTGACACACATATGAAGTTTCAGGTGGATATCATCAAAAACACCAAAGTTAAGGCCATTTTTATGCATTTTGGCGAAGGGTCGACTTCGCCGCCCTCCGGATGGAACGCCGTTTGACGACAGTCAAAATTCTTCATCATGGAGCATTACCAACATGTTAAGGCCTTTCTGACCAAATTTGAGTTGAATATGGTAAATGTGGTCAGAGCAGCACCTCAAAGTGTAAAACATGGTATTTCCTGTTGCCAGCAGGGGGCGCTATGACAATTACTGAATTTTTTGATGTAGATGTGTTCAGGGCGGGACTATTATCCATCATGTGAAGTTTGGTGCAGATAGGATCATCTACACCAAAGTTGTAGTAGTTGTAGTATAATTTCGTGTTTTTTGGTGAGATATCCAAATTGACCCTTCCGCAGCGACCGCGCCCTTCGACGTGACGAAGATCTTTTAATAATAAATTGATCCCACTGTAGTCGAGCACGCACAGGTAAATTTTTAAGTCAATCCGATAAAATCTGTAGGACGAGTTCGCTCAAGTACAACGTGTGGAAATGGCCAAAAATGACCTTATTTTGAAAAAACAATTCAAAATGGCCGACTTCCTGTTTGGTTTAGGGTGTCGCTCCAAGAGGCTTTTTTGTGCGTCCCGGGATGATACATATGTGTACCAAATTTCATACGCCTAGGGCAAAGTTAAAGCAGGGGGCTTCGATTTTGAAAACTGTTAGGGGGCGCCATTGAGCCATTTTGCCACGCCCCTTTGTAACGACCATAAAATATCGAAATTTTCACCAGACGTGACGAGTGTGCAAATTTTCCTGACTTTTTGGGCATGTTCAGGCCCTCAAAAATGCGATCAAAGGTTTAAAAGAAAAATAATAAGAATAATTTTTATGATTTCAATAGGGCTCTCGCACGGTTCGTGCTCGGGCCCTAATTAAAGCTGCAAGCAGCGTTGAACGGGCCCTCGCACCCCACGCAACTCGGGGCCTGGCGCGGCCGCCACCGTGTCGCCAGAGGTCGACCGGCAGACGAGGCGCTGAATGTTTGCCTCCTTCGGACAGTGTAGGAACCAATGCGTTGCGACTTCCCGTCTCCACTGGGTGGCGCTATGACTCTGACTCCTGAGCGTCATGTGGGTGTGTTCATGCCAGGACTATTATCATACATGTGAAGTTTGGAGCAGATTCGACCATTAGATCCCATGTTATAGCAATATCGTGTTTCATGGTGAGACATCAAGTGTCGACGCCATGTCACAGCCACACCGTTCCATGCTGAGCAATTCTCTTAATGTGTTTTGATCACACACTTGTGTAGATGGTACACACCAGTTTTGGAGTTAATTGATTCATTTCTGGAGGAGGAGATCATTAAAATACAACACGTGGAAAACGCCAAAAATGACTGTAAATTTCAAAATGGCCGACTTCCTGTCGGGTGTGGCCTATCCGTGCAAGAGGCTTTTTTGTGCGTGTGGATGTTATACATGTGTCTACCAAGTTTCGTGCATATCAGTGAGACGTCCTATGGTGGTTATTTGTGTGAATGGGCGTGGCCAATCCATTTAGCCACGCCTATTAACGAAATTCATAACATATGTTCTGGGTTGGACTGTCAATATACCTGTGAAGTTTCACACAGATCTGACCAAGTACAGTGAAGTTATTGCCACTTCCTGTTTCATGGCGAGACGTCAAAATTCAACCTCCCACAACTGGCGTGCCCTTTAGATTCTGCGAGACCTTTTAATAACTTTTGATCAGGAAGTGTTCTAGATGGTAATCGGTAATTTTGAAGCCGTTCTGATGAATTCTGTAGGAGGAGTTCGTTAAAATACGATGCGTGCGCGACACCAAAAATGACCATGACATTCAAAATGGCCGACTTCCTGTTGAATTTAGCCTAGGGGTCCAAGAGACTTTTTTGTTTGTCTGGGGGTGATGGAGATGTGTACCAATTTTTGTGCATATCGGTGAGACGTCCTATGGAAGTAATTCATATGAATGGGCGTGGCCAAGCCATATGGCCACGCCCATTGACGAAATTCATATCACATATTCAGGGCTGGACTGTTGACACACATATGAAGTTTCAGGTGGATATCATCAAAAACACCAAAGTTAAGGCCATTTTTATGCATTTTGGCGAAGGGTCGACTTCGCCGCCCTCCGGATGGAACGCCGTTTGACGACAGTCAAAATTCTTCATCATGGAGCATTACCAACATGTTAAGGCCTTTCTGACCAAATTTGAGTTGAATATGGTAAATGTGGTCAGAGCAGCACCTCAAAGTGTAAAACATGGTATTTCCTGTTGCCAGCAGGGGGCGCTATGACAATTACTGAATTTTTTGATGTAGATGTGTTCAGGGCGGGACTATTATCCATCATGTGAAGTTTGGTGCAGATAGGATCATCTACACCAAAGTTGTAGTAGTTGTAGTATAATTTCGTGTTTTTGGGTGAGATATCCAAATTGACCCTTCCGCAGCGACCGCGCCCTTCGACGTGACGAAGATCTTTTAATAATAAATTGATCCCACTGTAGTCGAGCACGCACAGGTAAATTTTTAAGTCAATCCGATAAAATCTGTAGGACGAGTTCGCTCAAGTACAACGTGTGGAAATGGCCAAAAATGACCTTATTTTGAAAAAACAATTCAAAATGGCCGACTTCCTGTTTGGTTTAGGGTGTCGCTCCAAGAGGCTTTTTTGTGCGTCCCGGGATGATACATATGTGTACCAAATTTCATACGCCTAGGGCAAAGTTAAAGCAGGGGGCTTCGATTTTGAAAACTGTTAGGGGGCGCCATTGAGCCATTTTGCCACGCCCCTTTGTAACGACCATAAAATATCGAAATTTTCACCAGACGTGACGAGTGTGCAAATTTTCCTGACTTTTTGGGCATGTTCAGGCCCTCAAAAATGCGATCAAAGGTTTAAAAGAAAAATAATAAGAATAATTTTTATGATTTCAATAGGGCTCTCGCACGGTTCGTGCTCGGGCCCTAATTAAAGCTGCAAGCAGCGTTGAACGGGCCCTCGCACCCCACGCAACTCGGGGCCTGGCGCGGCCGCCACCGTCTCGCCAGAGGTCGACCGGCAGACGAGGCGCTGAATGTTCGCCTCCTTCGGACAGCGTAGGAACCAATGCGTTGCGTCTTCCCGTCTCCACTGGGTGGCGCTATGACTCTGACTCCTGAGCGTCATGTGGGTGTGTTCATGCCAGGACTATTATCATACATGTGAAGTTTGGAGCAGATTCGACCATTAGATCCCATGTTATAGCAATATCATGTTTCATGGTGAGACATCAAGTGTCGACGCCATGTCACAGCCACACCGTTCCATGCTGAGCAATTCTCTTAATGTGTTTTGATCACACGCTTGTGTAGATGGTACACACCAGTTTTGGAGTTAATTGATTCATTTCTGGAGGAGGAGATCATTAAAATACAACACGTGGAAAACGCCAAAAATGACTGTAAATTTCAAAATGGCCGACTTCCTGTCGGGTGTGGCCTATCCGTGCAAGAGGCTTTTTTGTGCGTGTGGATGTTATACATGTGTCTACCAAGTTTCGTGCATATCAGTGAGACGTCCTATGGTGGTTATTTGTGTGAATGGGCGTGGCCAATCCATTTAGCCACGCCTATTAACGAAATTCATAACATATGTTCTGGGTTGGACTGTCAATATACCTGTGAAGTTTCACACAGATCTGACCAAGTACAGTGAAGTTATTGCCACTTCCTGTTTCATGGCGAGACGTCAAAATTCAACCTCCCACAACTGGCGTGCCCTTTAGATTCTGCGAGACCTTTTAATAACTTTTGATCAGGAAGTGTTCTAGATGGTAATCGGTAATTTTGAAGCCGTTCTGATGAATTCTGTAGGAGGAGTTCGTTAAAATACGATGCGTGCGCGACACCAAAAATGACCATGACATTCAAAATGGCCGACTTCCTGTTGAATTTAGCCTAGAGGTCCAAGAGACTTTTTTGTTTGTCTGGGGGTGATGGAGATGTGTACCAATTTTTGTGCATATCGGTGAGACGTCCTATGGAAGTAATTCATATGAATGGGCGTGGCCAAGCCATATGGCCACGCCCATTGACGAAATTCATATCACATATTCAGGGCTGGACTGTTGACACACATATGAAGTTTCAGGTGGATATCATCAAAAACACCAAAGTTAAGGCCATTTTTATGCATTTTGGCGAAGGGTCGACTTCGCCGCCCTCCGGATGGAACGCCGTTTGACGACAGTCAAAATTCTTCATCATGGAGCATTACCAACATGTTAAGGCCTTTCTGACCAAATTTGAGTTGAATATGGTAAATGTGGTCAGAGCAGCACCTCAAAGTGTAAAACATGGTATTTCCTGTTGCCAGCAGGGGGCGCTATGACAATTACTGAATTTTTTGATGTAGATGTGTTCAGGGCGGGACTATTATCCATCATGTGAAGTTTGGTGCAGATAGGATCATCTACACCAAAGTTGTAGTAGTTGTAGTATAATTTCGTGTTTTTTGGTGAGATATCCAAATTGACCCTTCCGCAGCGACCGCGCCCTTCGACGTGACGAAGATCTTTTAATAATAAATTGATCCCACTGTAGTCGAGCACGCACAGGTAAATTTTTAAGTCAATCCGATAAAATCTGTAGGACGAGTTCGTTCAAGTACAACGTGTGGAAATGGCCAAAAATGACCTTATTTTGAAAAAACAATTCAAAATGGCCGACTTCCTGTTTGGTTTAGGGTGTCGCTCCAAGAGGCTTTTTTGTGCGTCCCGGGATGATACATATGTGTACCAAATTTCATACGCCTAGGGCAAAGTTAAAGCAGGGGGCTTCGATTTTGAAAACTGTTAGGGGGCGCCATTGAGCCATTTTGCCACGCCCCTTTGTAACGACCATAAAATATCGAAATTTTCACCAGACGTGACGAGTGTGCAAATTTTCCTGACTTTTTGGGCATGTTCAGGCCCTCAAAAATGCGATCAAAGGTTTAAAAGAAAAATAATAAGAATAATTTTTATGATTTCAATAGGGCTCTCGCACGGTTCGTGCTCGGGCCCTAATTAAAGCTGCAAGCAGCGTTGAACGGGCCCTCGCACCCCACGCAACTCGGGGCCTGGCGCGGCCGCCACCGTCTCGCCAGAGGTCGACCGGCAGACGAGGCGCTGAATGTTCGCCTCCTTCGGACAGCGTAGGAACCAATGCGTTGCGTCTTCCCGTCTCCACTGGGTGGCGCTATGACTCTGACTCCTGAGCGTCATGTGGGTGTGTTCATGCCAGGACTATTATCATACATGTGAAGTTTGGAGCAGATTCGACCATTAGATCCCATGTTATAGCAATATCATGTTTCATGGTGAGACATCAAGTGTCGACGCCATGTCACAGCCACACCGTTCCATGCTGAGCAATTCTCTTAATGTGTTTTGATCACACACTTGTGTAGATGGTACACACCAGTTTTGGAGTTAATTGATTCATTTCTGGAGGAGGAGATCATTAAAATACAACACGTGGAAAACGGCAAAACTGACTGTAAATTTCAAAATGGCCGACTTCCTGTCGGGTGTGGCCTATCCGTGCAAGAGGCTTTTTTGTGCGTGTGGATGTTATACATGTGTCTACCAAGTTTCGTGCATATCAGTGAGACGTCCTATGGTGGTTATTTGTGTGAATGGGCGTGGCCAATCCATTTAGCCACGCCTATTAACGAAATTCATAACATATGTTCTGGGTTGGACTGTCAATATACCTGTGAAGTTTCACACAGATCTGACCAAGTACAGTGAAGTTATTGCCACTTCCTGTTTCATGGCGAGACGTCAAAATTCAACCTCCCACAACTGGCGTGCCCTTTAGATTCTGCGAGACCTTTTAATAACTTTTGATCAGGAAGTGTTCTAGATGGTAATCGGTAATTTTGAAGCCGTTCTGATGAATTCTGTAGGAGGAGTTCGTTAAAATACGATGCGTGCGCGACACCAAAAATGACCATGACATTCAAAATGGCCGACTTCCTGTTGAATTTAGCCTAGAGGTCCAAGAGACTTTTTTGTTTGTCTGGGGGTGATGGAGATGTGTACCAATTTTTGTGCATATCGGTGAGACGTCCTATGGAAGTAATTCATATGAATGGGCGTGGCCAAGCCATATGGCCACGCCCATTGACGAAATTCATATCACATATTCAGGGCTGGACTGTTGACACACATATGAAGTTTCAGGTGGATATCATCAAAAACACCAAAGTTAAGGCCATTTTTATGCATTTTGGCGAAGGGTCGACTTCGCCGCCCTCCGGATGGAACGCCGTTTGACGACAGTCAAAATTCTTCATCATGGAGCATTACCAACATGTTGAGGCCTTTCTGACCAAATTTGAGCTGGATTTGCTGAACGTGCTCAGAGCTGGACCTCAAAGTCTAAAACATCGCTTTTTCTGTCACCAGCAGGGGGCGCTATGCAAATTTCAATATTTCTGCATGTAGACGTCTTCAGAGCAGGACTGTCATCAATCCTGTGAAGTTTGGGGAAGACTGGACCATGTATGCTGGAGTTATAAACTACTTCCTGCGTAATAATACTACTTCCTGTTTATAGCGAAGTTTGAGGCCCCGGCACGGTCACACGGTGTATCGAAAAGTCAATTTTTTTGATAACTTTTGGTCTTCAATTTATGTAGGTGGGACAGACCAAGTTTGAAGTCGATCGGACAAAATCTCTAGGAGGAGATCGTCCATTTACGACCCCTGCAAATGGCCAAAAATGCATAAAAATTGCACATTCAATTCAAAATGGCCGACTTCCTGTTGGGTTTAGGGTGTCGCTCCAAGAGGCTTTTTTGTGCGTCCCGGGATGATACATATGTGTACCAAATTTCATACGCCTAGGGAAAAGTTAAAGCAGGGGGCTTCGATTTTGAAAACTGTTAGGGGGCGCCATTGAGCCATTTTGCCACGCCCCTTTGTAACGACCATAAAATATCGAAATTTTCACCAGACGTGACGCGTGTGTAAATTTTCCTGACTTTTTGGGCATGTTCAGGCCCTCAAAAATGCGATCAAAGGTTTAAAAGAAAAATAATAAGAATAATTTTTATGATTTCAATAGGGCTCTCGCACGGTTCGTGCTCGGGCCCTAATTAAAGCTGCAAGCAGCATTGAACGGGCCCTCGCACCTTCACGCAACTCGAGGGTGCTGGCAGGACGCCGGCTCATGCCGCCCTTCATTCCTGTCCACGGCAGATCCCTTACGCAGGACGTCATATCCCTCAAATCATATGAAGACATGTAATTTTGCCAGTAGGTGGCGCTGTACTAATAACCAAGTATTGGCATATAGATGTATTCAGGGCAGGATTGTCATCAATCCTGTGAAGTTTGCGGAAGATTGGAACATGTATGGTGAAGTTGCAAACCAGTTACAAGCAAATTCAAATTGGCCGACTTCCTGTTGGGTTTGGCACATGGCTGCAAGAGGCTTTTTTATACGTCTTTCAGTGATGCATGTGCGTACCAAGTTTCATAGATGTAGGTCAAACCAGCTTCGGGGGCTGTTTCGTAGAAAATTTGTAGGGGGCGCTGTTGAGCCATGTTGGCATATCAGAGCCGAAAAATCACATCAGAAAATGCATATTGGATCCTGTCATATGTGTGTCAAGTTTCATGACATTACAAGCATCCCTTACCCGTCAAAAACAACTTCGTGTTTTATGGCGAATAAGGCGTTGCCACGGTGACCAAACATCACCAAGCTTTACAGCTGGCCTCAGGAGTGACTCCACATCATGCTCGCCAAATTTCATGCGAATCGATGAATTTTATGTCACTTGATTTTTCTCTGATTATAGCGCCCCCTATTGGCTAATTTCTGCCAAATTGGGCTAGGATCGTCTGGATGACGTCTGAAAGAAGTGAATTGAGTTTGACATTGATATCTTTTACTTTGACAAAAATATGCAAAGGTATGTGTTTTTTAGCTAGCAGAAAAAAACTGTTTATTTTTAGCTAGCCTAATTTTTGGAGTAGCAAAATTCTTTTGATAACTTTTGGTCAGGCCAGTCTGGAGATTGCATGTGCAAAGTTTTGTGAAGATGGAGATTAAACGCTAGGAGGAGTTCGAAAAAGTAGGTTTTTGATGTATAGTAAATTACAAAGAGAAATTTGCAGTGGGAGTGGGCGTGGCCTATGTCAGAAGATGCGACACTATTTAGGGAACACGTGGATATAAAATTTATGAAGATGTGATTTAAAATGTGGAAGTTACAGGCCAAAATGCGTTTGTATCTCTTATAGCGCCACCTAGTGGAGAAGACGCACAATTTTTGCTATGGTTGGTCTGTATGCTATTCTCTATATACCCTGTGAATTTCACAGCCCTCAGCATAATACTTGGGCTGAAATAAATGTTTGTTTTTTATCTTGTAATAAGCCACGCCCACTTTTACCAGTCGTGACTACCTTCAAGATATGGCGTCAGGACAGGCCCAGCATAATACTCACCAAATTTCATAAATATCGGTGCAGCCATTTACCAGATATAAATTTCCCATATTTGCAGCGCCCCCTAGTGGCCAAAATTAGCTAAATTTGGTTCATTCTCTCACAGGCACATATCAAGCAAGGATCTCAGATTTGGTGTTGTTAGCATTTATTTTGACCGAAATATGCCACCGTTCGCCTTTTTATAGCTAGCTAGAAAAATGTATTCATTAATAATTTGAGCATATTATGACCAATCAAAATTCCTTTGATAACTTTAGATCAGGTCCAGCCGAAGACTGTACTTGCCAAGTTTCACGCTGAACGGACAAAACCCTAAGGAGGAGTTCGAAAAAGTAGGTTGTCCAGTTTTTGCGATGTTGTGAAAAACATGATAGGCAGAAATGGGAGTGGCCCTGCCCAGGTGATTCAGCACTATTCAGGGAATCTGTGGATATGAGGTTTTTGAATGTGTGACATATGGTCTGGGAGTTATAGCCCAAAACACGTTGAAAATGAGTAGGGGGCGCTGTTGAGCCATCTTGGCACATGAAAACACAAAAATCACATCAGACAACACAATTTGGGATGTCTGATGTGTGTGCCAAGTTGCGTGAGTTTTCGAGTGTCCCTTGCCCCTCAAAAACAACCTCGTGTTTTATGGCGAATAAGGTGGCGCCACAGTGACGGCGTTGGACGAAACCTCAAAGGCTTCTGCTTTGACCATCAACAAGGTCTTGGGAGTATGTATTTGCAAAATTGAGGTGGTTCGGGGGAACCTGGTAGAAGAGGGACATGAAAGAATGAAAAAAGTAACCTTCTGCCGCCAGTAGGTGGCGCTATGATGCTGATTCAAAATTTCTGTATAGATGTTTTCAGGGCTGGACAGTTATCATATGTGTGAAGTTTTGGAAAGATATGTCCACGTAGAGTCAAGTTACAGCTACTTTGGTCATCATGGCGAAACATCAAAGTTGGCCGCCACGCCAAGGTCACGCCCTTTGACGAAAATTCACAGTTTTCCATAGAAAGCATCATCAAGGCCTTATGGATAATTTCACCAAGTATGAGGTTGATGTGTTCAACTTTGGAGGAGATGTGCTTCAAAGTGTAAAACATGACATTTTCTACTGCCAGTAGGGGGCGCTATATTAATCACAAATTATTGACATGTAGATCTCTTCAGAGCAGGACTGTCATCAATCCTGTGAAGTTTGGGGAAGATTGGAGCATGTATGTTGGAGTAATAAACTACTTCCTGCGTTATAATACTACTTCCTGTTTGTAACGAAGTTTGAGGTCCCGGCACGGTCACACGGTGTGACGAAAACACAAGCTTTTGATAACTTTTCGTCTTCAGTTTATGTTGGTGGGACAGACCGAGTTTGAAGGCGATCGGACAAAATCTCTAGGAGGAGTTCGTTCATTTATGACCCCTGCAAATGGCCAAAAATACATGAAACTTCCACATTCAATTCAAAATGGCCGACTTCCTGTTGAGTTTAGGGCATGGGCCCAAGAGGCTTTTTTGTCCGTCTCGGCGTGCTACATATGTGTACCAAAATTCGTACGCTTCGGACAAAGTTAAAGCAGGGGGCTTTGATTTTGAAAACTGTTAGGGGGCGCCGTTGAGCCATTTTGTCACGCCCCTTTGTAATGACCATAAAATATCGAATTTTTCACCAGACGTGACGAGTGTGCAAAATTCTGGGACTTTTTGAGTACGTTCAGGCCCTCAAAAATGCGATCATAGGATAAAAAAAAAAATAATAATAATAAGAATAAGAATTCCTTCGGTTTCAATAGGGCTCTCGCACGGTACGTGCTCGGGCCCTAATTAAAGCTGCAAGCAGCATTGAACGGACCCTCGCACCTTCATGCAACTCGAGGGTGCTGGCAGGACGCCGGCTCATGCCGCCCTTCATTCCTGTCCACGGCAGATCCCTTACGCAGGACGTCATATCCCTCAAATCATATGAAGACATGTAATTTTGCCAGTAGGTGGCGCTGTACTAATAACCAAGTATTGGCATATAGATGTATTCAGGGCAGGATTGTCATCAATCCTGTGAAGTTTGCGGAAGATTGGAACATGTATGGTGAAGTTGCAAACCAGTTACAAGCAAATTCAAATTGGCCGACTTCCTGTTGGGTTTGGCACATGGCTGCAAGAGGCTTTTTTATACGTCTTTCAGTGATGCATGTGCGTACCAAGTTTCATAGATGTAGGTCAAACCAGCTTCGGGGGCTGTTTCGTAGAAAATTTGTAGGGGGCGCTGTTGAGCCATGTTGGCATATCAGAGCCGAAAAATCACATCAGAAAATGCATATTGGATCCTGTCATATGTGTGTCAAGTTTCATGACATTACAAGCATCCCTTACCCGTCAAAAACAACTTCGTGTTTTATGGCGAATAAGGCGTTGCCACGGTGACCAAACATCACCAAGCTTTACAGCTGGCCTCAGGAGTGACTCCACATCATGCTCGCCAAATTTCATGCGAATCGATGAATTTTATGTCACTTGATTTTTCTCTGATTATAGCGCCCCCTATTGGCTAATTTCTGCCAAATTGGGCTAGGATCGTCTGGATGACGTCTGAAAGAAGTGAATTGAGTTTGACATTGATATCTTTTACTTTGACAAAAATATGCAAAGGTATGTGTTTTTTAGCTAGCAGAAAAAAACTGTTTATTTTTAGCTAGCCTAATTTTTGGAGTAGCAAAATTCTTTTGATAACTTTTGGTCAGGCCAGTCTGGAGATTGCATGTGCAAAGTTTTGTGAAGATGGAGATTAAACGCTAGGAGGAGTTCGAAAAAGTAGGTTTTTGATGTATAGTAAATTACAAAGAGAAATTTGCAGTGGGAGTGGGCGTGGCCTATGTCAGAAGATGCGACACTATTTAGGGAACACGTGGATATAAAATTTATGAAGATGTGATTTAAAATGTGGAAGTTACAGGCCAAAATGCGTTTGTATCTCTTATAGCGCCACCTAGTGGAGAAGACGCACAATTTTTGCTATGGTTGGTCTGTATGCTATTCTCTATATACCCTGTGAATTTCACAGCCCTCAGCATAATACTTGGGCTGAAATAAATGTTTGTTTTTTATCTTGTAATAAGCCACGCCCACTTTTACCAGTCGTGACTACCTTCAAGATATGGCGTCAGGACAGGCCCAGCATAATACTCACCAAATTTCATAAATATCGGTGCAGCCATTTACCAGATATAAATTTCCCATATTTGCAGCGCCCCCTAGTGGCCAAAATTAGCTAAATTTGGTTCATTCTCTCACAGGCACATATCAAGCAAGGATCTCAGATTTGGTGTTGTTAGCATTTATTTTGACCGAAATATGCCACCGTTCGCCTTTTTATAGCTAGCTAGAAAAATGTATTCATTAATAATTTGAGCATATTATGACCAATCAAAATTCCTTTGATAACTTTAGATCAGGTCCAGCCGAAGACTGTACTTGCCAAGTTTCACGCTGAACGGACAAAACCCTAAGGAGGAGTTCGAAAAAGTAGGTTGTCCAGTTTTTGCGATGTTGTGAAAAACATGATAGGCAGAAATGGGAGTGGCCCTGCCCAGGTGATTCAGCACTATTCAGGGAATCTGTGGATATGAGGTTTTTGAATGTGTGACATATGGTCTGGGAGTTATAGCCCAAAACACGTTGAAAATGAGTAGGGGGCGCTGTTGAGCCATCTTGGCACATGAAAACACAAAAATCACATCAGACAACACAATTTGGGATGTCTGATGTGTGTGCCAAGTTGCGTGAGTTTTCGAGTGTCCCTTGCCCCTCAAAAACAACCTCGTGTTTTATGGCGAATAAGGTGGCGCCACAGTGACAGCGTTGGACGAAACCTCAAAGGCTTCTGCTTTGACCATCAACAAGGTCTTGGGAGTATGTATTTGCAAAATTGAGGTGGTTCGGGGGAACCTGGTAGAAGAGGGACATGAAAGAATGAAAAAAGTAACCTTTTGCCGCCAGTAGGTGGCGCTATGATGCTGATTCAAAATTTCTGTATAGATGTTTTCAGGGCTGGACAGTTATCATATGTGTGAAGTTTTGGAAAGATATGTCCACGTAGAGTCAAGTTACAACTACTTTGGTCATCATGGCGAAACATCAAAGTTGGCCGCCACGCCAAGGTCACGCCCTTTGACGAAAATTCACAGTTTTCCATAGAAAGCATCATCAAGGCCTTATGGATAATTTCACCAAGTATGAGGTTGATGTGTTCAACTTTGGAGGAGATGTGCTTCAAAGTGTAAAACATGACATTTTCTACTGCCAGTAGGGGGCGCTATATTAATCACAAATTATTGACATGTAGATCTCTTCAGAGCAGGACTGTCATCAATCCTGTGAAGTTTGGGGAAGATTGGAGCATGTATGTTGGAGTAATAAACTACTTCCTGCGTTATAATACTACTTCCTGTTTGTAACGAAGTTTGAGGTCCCGGCACGGTCACACGGTGTGACGAAAACACAAGCTTTTGATAACTTTTCGTCTTCAGTTTATGTTGGTGGGACAGACCGAGTTTGAAGGCGATCGGACAAAATCTCTAGGAGGAGTTCGTTCATTTATGACCCCTGCAAATGGCCAAAAATACATGAAACTTCCACATTCAATTCAAAATGGCCGACTTCCTGTTGAGTTTAGGGCATGGGCCCAAGAGGCTTTTTTGTCCGTCTCGGCGTGCTACATATGTGTACCAAAATTTGTACGCTTCGGACAAAGTTAAAGCAGGGGGCTTTGATTTTGAAAACTGTTAGGGGGCGCCGTTGAGCCATTTTGTCACGCCCCTTTGTAATGACCATAAAATATCGAATTTTTCACCAGACGTGACGAGTGTGCAAAATTCTGGGACTTTTTGAGTACGTTCAGGCCCTCAAAAATGCGATCATAGGATAAAAAAAAAAAAAATAATAATAATAATAAGAATAAGAATTCCTTCGGTTTCAATAGGGCTCTCGCACGGTACGTGCTCGGGCCCTAATTAAAGCTGCAAGCAGCGATGAACGGGCCCTCGCACCTTCACGCAACTCGAGGGTGCTGGCAGGACACCGGCCGATGCGGCCGTTCATTCCTGTCGAAGGCAGACCCCTCACGTTGGAGTTACACGTCATATCCCTCAAATCATACGAGGACATGTTATTTTGCCAGTAGGTGGCGCCGTACTAATAACCAAGTATTGGCGTATAGATGTGTTCAGGGCAGGATTGTCATCAATCCTGTGAAGTATGGGGAAGATTGGAACACGTATGGTGATTTTGTGAACCACTTACGAGCAAATTCAAAATGGCGGACTTCCTGTTGGGTTTGGCACATGGTTGCAAGAGCCTTTTTTGTACGTCTTTCAGTGATGCATGTATGTACCAAGTTTCATAGATGTAGGTCAAACCAGCGTCGGGGGCTGCTTTTTTGAAAAATTGTAGGGGGCGCTGTTGAGCCATGTTGGCACATCAGAGCAGATAAATCACATCACACAACACACATCGGAACTTCTTGTATGTGTACCAAGTTTCATGACATTACAAGCATCCCTTACCCCTCAAAAACAACTTCGTGTTTTATGGCGAATAAGGCATTGCCACATTGACAGTGTTTGCTGAAACCTCAAAAGCTTCTGGTGAGATCATCATCAAAGTCTTTGGACTATGTCTACGCAAAACTGAGGTGGTTGTGGTTAACTTGGTAGAAGAGAGACATGAAAGAATGAAAGCAGTAACTTACAGATGCCACTAGGTGGCGCTATGAGGCTGATTAAAAATTTCTCGGTAGATGTTTTCAGGGCTGGACTTTTATCATATGTGTGAAGTTTTGGAAAGATATGTCCACGTAGAGTCAAGCTACACAACTTTTGTTATCATGGCGAAACATCAAAGTTTGCCGCTACGTCATGGCCACGCCCTTTGATGCAAACTTACAGTGTTCACAATAAAACATCTTCTACATGTGACGGATAAACTGACCAAGCTTGAGGTGGATCTGGCCAAGTCTTGGGAGTTATACTTCAAAATATAAAACATGAAATTTTCTCTTACCAGTAGGGGGCCCTATATTTATCACAAATTATTCACATGGAGATCTCTTCAGAGCAGGACTGTCATCAATTCTGTGAAGTTTGGGGAAGATTGGACCATGGATGATGGAGTCATACACAACTTCCTGTTTTGTGGCGAGTCCCCAAAGTTTGAGGCCCTGCCACGGTCACATGGTGTGACAACAAGTCCAGTTTTTGATAACTTTTCTTCATCAATGTCTGGAGGTGGGACACACCAAGTAAGAAGTTGATGGGATAAAATCTGTAGGAGTAGTTACAATTTCGTGATTTATGGCGAAGAAGGCGGGGCCACGGAGACAGCGTTTGACGAAAACCTGAAACGTTTGATAACTTTTCGTCTTCACGGTCTTGGGGTGGGACAGACCGAGTTTGAAGTGGATTGGATAAAAACTCTAGGACAAGTTCGTTCATTTACGTCTAGTGGAAATCGCCCAAAATGCACAAAAGTGGCACAAGTAAATTCAAAATGGCGGACTTCCGGTTGGGTTTGGAGCATACCTCCAAGAGGCTTTTTTGTACGTCTTGGAGTGTTACATATGCCTACCAAGTTTCATACATGTAGGTGAAACCAGCTTCGGGGGCTGCTTCATCGAAAAATTGTAGGGGGCGCTGTTGAGGCATCTTGGCACATGAAAACACAAAAAGCATATCAGACAACACAATTTGGGCCTTGTGATGGGTGTGCCAAGTTTCGTGAGTTTTCAAGTATCCCTTGCCCCTCAAAAAGAACCTCATGTTTTATGGCGAATGAGGTGGCGCCACGGTGACAGCGTTGTACGAAACCTCAAAAGGTTCTGGTTTGATCATCACCAAGGTCTTGGGACTATGTATCCGCAAAATTGAGGTGGGTTGGGTGAACCTGGTAGAAGAGGGACATGAAAGAATGAAAAAAGTAACTTTCTGCCGCCAGTAGGTGGCGCTATGATGCTGATTCAAATTTCCTCTGTAGATGTTTTCAGGGCTGGACAGTTATCATATGTGTGAAGTTTTGGAAAGATATGTCCACGTAAAGTCAAGTTACAGCTACTTTTGTCATCATGGCGAAACATCAAAGTTCGCCGCCACGCCAAGGTCACGCCCTTTGACGAAAATTCACAGTTTTCCATAGAAAGCATCATCAAGGCCTTTTGGATAATTTCACCAAGTATGAGGTTGATGTGTTCAACTTTGGAGGAGATGTGCTTCAAAGTGTAAAACATGACATTTTCTACTGCCAGTAGGGGGCGCTATATTAATCACAAATTATTGACATGTAGATCTCTTCAGAGCGGGACTGTCATCAATCCTGTGAAGTTTGGGGAAGATTGGAGCATGTATGTTGGAGTAATAAACTACTTCCTGAGTTATAATACTACTTCCTGTTTGTAACGAAGTTTGAGGTCCCGGCACGGTCACACGGTGTGACGAAAACACAAGCTTTTGATAACTTTTTGTCTTCAGTTTATGTAGGTGGGACAGACCGAGTTTGAAGGCGATCGGACAAAATCTCTAGGAGGAGTTTGTTCATTTATGACCCCTGCAAATGGCCAAAAATGCATGAAACTTGCACATTCAATTCAAAATGGCCGACTTCCTGTTGAGTTTAGGGCATGGGCCCAAGAGGCTTTTTTGTACGTCTTGGTGTGTTACATATGCCTACGAAGTTTCATACACGTAGGTTAAACCAACTTGGGGGGCTGCTTCGTTGAAAATGAGTAGGGGGCGCTGTTGAGCCATTTTTTTGCACATTATCACAAAACCCCAAAAATATCAAATTTTTCACCACTTCTGATGAGTCTGTGAAGTTTGGTGAGTTTTTGAATATGATAAAGCCCTCAAAAAGCCAATTCATTAGGCAGAAAAATAATAATTAAAGCTGCAAGCAGCGTTGAACGGGCCCTCGCACCCCACGCAACTCGGGGCCTGGCGCGGCCGCCACCGTGTCGCCAGAGGTCGACCGGCAGACGAGGCGCTGAATGTTCGCCTCCTTCGGACAGTGTAGGAACCAATGTGTTGCGACTTCCCGTCTCCACTGGGTGGCGCTATGACTCTGACTCCTGAGCGTCATGTGGGTGTGTTCATGCCAGGACTATTATCATACATGTGAAGTTTGGAGCAGATTCGACCATTAGATCCCATGTTATAGCAATATCGTGTTTCATGGTGAGACATCAAGTGTCGACGCCATGTCACAGCCACACCGTTCCATGCTGAGCAATTCTCTTAATGTGTTTTGATCACACACTTGTGTAGATGGTACACACCAGTTTTGGAGTTAATTGATTCATTTCTGGAGGAGGAGATCATTAAAATACAACACGTGGAAAACGCCAAAAATGACTGTAAATTTCAAAATGGCCGACTTCCTGTCGGGTGTGGCCTATCCGTGCAAGAGGCTTTTTTGTGCGTGTGGATGTTATACATGTGTCTACCAAGTTTCGTGCATATCAGTGAGACGTCCTATGGTGGTTATTTGTGTGAATGGGCGTGGCCAATCCATTTAGCCACGCCTATTAACGAAATTCATAACATATGTTCTGGGTTGGACTGTCAATATACCTGTGAAGTTTCACACAGATCTGACCAAGTACAGTGAAGTTATTGCCACTTCCTGTTTCATGGCGAGACGTCAAAATTCAACCTCCCACAACTGGCGTGCCCTTTAGATTCTGCGAGACCTTTTAATAACTTTTGATCAGGAAGTGTTCTAGATGGTAATCGGTAATTTTGAAGCCGTTCTGATGAATTCTGTAGGAGGAGTTCGTTAAAATACGATGCGTGCGCGACACCAAAAATGACCATGACATTCAAAATGGCCGACTTCCTGTTGAATTTAGCCTAGAGGTCCAAGAGACTTTTTTGTTTGACTGGGGGTGATGGAGATGTGTACCAATTTTTGTGCATATCGGTGAGACGTCCTATGGAAGTAATTCATATGAATGGACGTGGCCAAGCCATATGGCCACGCCCATTGACGAAATTCATATCACACATTCAGGGCTGGACTGTTGACACACATATGAAGTTTCAGGTGGATATCATCAAAAACACCAAAGTTAAGGCCATTTTTATGCATTTTGGCGAAGGGTCGACTTCGCCGCCCTCCGGATGGAACGCCGTTTGACGACAGTCAAAATTCTTCATCATGGAGCATTACCAACATGTTAAGGCCTTTCTGACCAAATTTGAGTTGAATATGGTAAATGTGGTCAGAGCAGCACCTCAAAGTGTAAAACATGGTATTTCCTGTTGCCAGCAGGGGGCGCTATGACAATTACTGAATTTTTTGATGTAGATGTGTTCAGGGCGGGACTATTATCCATCATGTGAAGTTTGGTGCAGATAGGATCATCTACACCAAAGTTGTAGTAGTTGTAGTATAATTTCGTGTTTTTTGGTGAGATATCCAAATTGACCCTTCTGCAGCGACCGCGCCCTTCGACGTGACGAAGATCTTTTAATAATAAATTGATCCCACTGTAGTCGAGCACGCACAGGTAAATTTTTAAGTCAATCCGATAAAATCTGTAGGACGAGTTCGCTCAAGTACAACGTGTGGAAATGGCCAAAAATGACCTTATTTTGAAAAAACAATTCAAAATGGCCGACTTCCTGTTTGGTTTAGGGTGTCGCTCCAAGAGGCTTTTTTGTGCGTCCCGGGATGATACATATGTGTACCAAATTTCATACGCCTAGGGCAAAGTTAAAGCAGGGGGCTTCGATTTTGAAAACTGTTAGGGGGCGCCATTGAGCCATTTTGCCACGCCCCTTTGTAACGACCATAAAATATCGAAATTTTCACCAGACGTGACGAGTGTGCAAATTTTCCTGACTTTTTGGGCATGTTCAGGCCCTCAAAAATGCGATCAAAGGTTTAAAAGAAAAATAATAAGAATAATTTTTATGATTTCAATAGGGCTCTCGCACGGTTCGTGCTCGGGCCCTAATTAAAGCTGCAAGCAGCGTTGAACGGGCCCTCGCACCCCACGCAACTCGGGGCCTGGCGCGGCCGCCACCGTGTCGCCAGAGGTCGACCGGCAGACGAGGCGCTGAATGTTCGCCTCCTTCGGACAGTGTAGGAACCAATGCGTTGCGACTTCCCGTCTCCACTGGGTGGCGCTATGACTCTGACTCCTGAGCGTCATGTGGGTGTGTTCATGCCAGGACTATTATCATACATGTGAAGTTTGGAGCAGATTCGACCATTAGATCCCATGTTATAGCAATATCGTGTTTCATGGTGAGACATCAAGTGTCGACGCCATGTCACAGCCACACCGTTCCATGCTGAGCAATTCTCTTAATGTGTTTTGATCACACACTTGTGTAGATGGTACACACCAGTTTTGGAGTTAATTGATTCATTTCTGGAGGAGGAGATCATTAAAATACAACACGTGGAAAACGCCAAAAATGACTGTAAATTTCAAAATGGCCGACTTCCTGTCGGGTGTGGCCTATCCGTGCAAGAGGCTTTTTTGTGCGTGTGGATGTTATACATGTGTCTACCAAGTTTCGTGCATATCAGTGAGACGTCCTATGGTGGTTATTTGTGTGAATGGGCGTGGCCAATCCATTTAGCCACGCCTATTAACGAAATTCATAACATATGTTCTGGGTTGGACTGTCAATATACCTGTGAAGTTTCACACAGATCTGACCAAGTACAGTGAAGTTATTGCCACTTCCTGTTTCATGGCGAGACGTCAAAATTCAACCTCCCACAACTGGCGTGCCCTTTAGATTCTGCGAGACCTTTTAATAACTTTTGATCAGGAAGTGTTCTAGATGGTAATCGGTAATTTTGAAGCCGTTCTGATGAATTCTGTAGGAGGAGTTCGTTAAAATACGATGCGTGCGCGACACCAAAAATGACCATGACATTCAAAATGGCCGACTTCCTGTTGAATTTAGCCTAGAGGTCCAAGAGACTTTTTTGTTTGTCTGGGGGTGATGGAGATGTGTACCAATTTTTGTGCATATCGGTGAGACGTCCTATGGAAGTAATTCATATGAGTGGGCGTGGCCAAGCCATATGGCCACGCCCATTGACGAAATTCATATCACATATTCAGGGCTGGACTGTTGACACACATATGAAGTTTCAGGTGGATATCATCAAAAACACCAAAGTTAAGGCCATTTTTATGCATTTTGGCGAAGGGTCGACTTCGCCGCCCTCCGGATGGAACGCCGTTTGACGACAGTCAAAATTCTTCATCATGGAGCATTACCAACATGTTAAGGCCTTTCTGACCAAATTTGAGTTGAATATGGTAAATGTGGTCAGAGCAGCACCTCAAAGTGTAAAACATGGTATTTCCTGTTGCCAGCAGGGGGCGCTATGACAATTACTGAATTTTTTGATGTAGATGTGTTCAGGGCGGGACTATTATCCATCATGTGAAGTTTGGTGCAGATAGGATCATCTACACCAAAGTTGTAGTAGTTGTAGTATAATTTCGTGTTTTTTGGCGAGATATCCAAATTGACCCTTCCGCAGCGACCGCGCCCTTCGACGTGACGAAGATCTTTTAATAATAAATTGATCCCACTGTAGTCGAGCACGCACAGGTAAATTTTTAAGTCAATCCGATAAAATCTGTAGGACGAGTTCGCTCAAGTACAACGTGTGGAAATGGCCAAAAATGACCTTATTTTGAAAAAACAATTCAAAATGGCCGACTTCCTGTTTGGTTTAGGGTGTCGCTCCAAGAGGCTTTTTTGTGCGTCCCGGGATGATACATATGTGTACCAAATTTCATACGCCTAGGGCAAAGTTAAAGCAGGGGGCTTCGATTTTGAAAACTGTTAGGGGGCGCCATTGAGCCATTTTGCCACGCCCCTTTGTAACGACCATAAAATATCGAAATTTTCACCAGACGTGACGAGTGTGCAAATTTTCCTGACTTTTTGGGCATGTTCAGGCCCTCAAAAATGCGATCAAAGGTTTAAAAGAAAAATAATAAGAATAATTTTTATGATTTCAATAGGGCTCTCGCACGGTTCGTGCCCGGGCCCTAATAATAATTCCTTCAATTTCAATAGGGTCCTCGCACGGTACGTGCTCGGGCCCTAATAATAATTCCTTCAATTTCAATAGGGTCCTCGCACGGTACGTGCTCGGGCCCTAATAACTCCTTCAGTTTCAATAGGGTCCTCGCACCGCTAGGTGCTCGGGCCCAATAATTCCTTGCATTTCAATAGGGTCCTCACACCGCTTGGTGCTCGGGCCCTAATTAAAGCTGCAAGCAGCATTGAACGGACCCTCGCACCTTCACGCAACTCGAGCGCGCTAGCAGGACGCCAGCTCATGCCACCGTTCATTGCTGTTGAAGGCAGACCCCTCACGCAGGAGTTACACGTCATATCCCTCAAATCATACGAAGATATGCCATTTTGCCAGTAGGTGGCGCCGTACTAATAACCAAGTATTGGCATATAGATGTGTTCAGGGCAGGACTGTCATCAATCCTGTGAAGTTTGGGGAAGATTGGAACATGTATGGTGAAGTTGCAAACCAGTTACAAGCAAATTCAAAATGGCGGACTTCCTGTTGGGTTTGGCACATGGCTGCAAGAGGCTTTTTTGTATGACTTTCAGTGATGCACGTGCGTACCAAGTTTCATAGATGTAGGTCAAACCAGCATCGGGGGCTGCTTCGTAGAAAAATTGAAGGGGGCGCTGTTGAGCCATGTTGGCACATTAGAGCAGAAAAATCACATCAGACAACACAAATCGGATCCTGTCATATGTGTGCCAAGTGTCATGACTTGACAAGCATCCCTTACCCCTCAAAAACAACTTCGTCTTTTATGGCCAATAAGGCATTGCCACGGTGACCAAACCTCACTAAGCTTTACAGCTGGCCTTGGGAGTGACTCCACATCACGCTCGCCAAATTTGGTGCGAATCGGTCAATATTCATGTCACTTGATTTTTCTCTGTTTATAGCGCCCCCTATTTGCCAATTTCTGCCAAATTTGGCACAGAGCCTCTGGCTGACGTCTGAAACAAGTGAATTGAGTTTGACGTTGATAGCTCATAGTTTTACAAAAATATGCAACAGTATGTGTTTTTTAGCTAGCAGAAAAAAACTGTTTATTTGTAGCTAGCCCATTTTTTGGAGTAGCAAAATTCTTTTGATAACTTTTCGTCAGGCAAGTCTGTCATGAAGATGTGGATTAAAATGTGGAAGTTACAGGCCAAAATGCGTTTGCATCCGTTATAGCGCCACCTAGTGGAGAACAAACACAATTTTTACTATGGGTGGTCTGTATGCTATTCTATATATACCCTGTGAATTTCACAGCCCTCAGCATAATACTTGAGCTGAAATAAATGTTTGTTGTTTACCTTGTAATAAACCACGCTCACTTTGACCAGTCGTGATGAACTTCAAGATATGGCCTCAGGAGTGACCCAGCATCATACCCACCAACTTTCGTAAAAATCTGTGCAGCCATTTAAGAGATATAAATTTCCCACATTTGCAATGCCCCCTAGTGGCCAACATTTGTCAAATTTGGCTCATACCCTCACAGTCACATGCCAACCAAGGATCTCCGATTTGGTGTTGTTAGCATTTATTTTGACTGAGATATGCAACACTTTTCCTTTTTATCGCCAGCTAGAAAAACGTATCCGTTAATCATTTGCGCATTTTTGATCAAACAAAATTCTTTTGATACCTTTAGATCAGGTCCAGCTGAAGACTGTACGTGCCAAGTTTCACTCTGATCAGAGAAAACCTCAAGGAGGAGATAGAAAAAGAAGGTTTTTCAGTTTTCGCGATTTTGCAAAAAAAAATTCTCGGTGGAAATCGGCGTGGCCTAGCCCAGCTGATTCAGCACTATTCAAGGAATCTGTGGATATGACGTTTTTGAATGTGTGACATATGGTGTGGGAGTTATAGCCCAAAACGTGTTGACCTTGGTTATAGCGCCACCATCTGGCCAATTGGGATTTTTATATTATGAGCACCATTTGCACACAACTTCCAGTCATTGGTGAAAATTTCATGTCTCTACAATGTACCATCTCACGGGAATTTGCGAAAACATTTCGGAAGAAGAAGAATAATAATAAAACAGTAGGAAAACAATAGGGTTTCAGCCCTTGGGGCTTGAACCCCTAATAATTATTAATACAGTAACACTAGTATATACTATATAAAATTCCTGCTGCGCAAGGACAGAACTGTAGCTATTGGTAACATAAGCATGTATGAAATTCTGCGGTTTCTGCAAAATGTACTAGACAAAAGATATATGCCAGATGTGTTATGCTGCACTGCAGTGTAAAGAGGCAGAGCTTCACTCATAACAAAAAGTAAGTAGCAAGGATTATCTATCTGCCATAAAAGGATCAATGAAAGAGACTAATGTTCTTCTCTGAAAGATTCAGTTATCATTTTACCTCTAAAGCCATCAGTCTGCATTTCTATCAGCTGTCATCACTGTAATCACACTTAAACTCTAAACACGACACAAAAACCACGACTCCGACCAGGCTGCTGGAGCCAGGAGCTAATTCTACACTCTGAGCTGACAGAACATTTCCTTCTTGAAACATTTTTCACCTCTCAGGGTCCCTTAACATTTTCAATTTCAACATTCCATTCTTTCCCAGGCTCAAATTTCAAGACTTCTCAGTGGATTTTTCATATTATACATATTTGACATCTGGGTACAAATAGTCAGCTCCTGGAACACTTGCATTTACCTTTTCTGGCCATTCACTCTTACGCAGAAAGTTGGACAATGTTCCACTGTCAAATATCTGAACTAACCCATGCTACCTGCACTTGTATTATTTTCTCTTAACATATTACATAATCATAATATTGTCCCCTCCATATTTTTTTGTTTCCTTTATAAGTAACAACTAAAAATGGGCTGAAAAGGGTTAAATCATTTTATTTCCATGGTATCTCTCAGCCTTCTTTATTCACTGTGTCCATGGAAACAATAATAAATGCACCCATAAAGCTATGGTTTCCTTATATATAAAAGACAGTTCGCTTTGCTGATTACTGCATCACTGCACAACACAGCAATGTTCAGACAAGCTTAATATTTGGTTATTTGTGATGCTATATTTTTGTGATGCTATATATTTACGCAATTCAAAGATATTGACGCATTTTCTTTTATACTGATTTGGCTGCAGATGTCTGGATTTGGTTCAGTAACAAGGCCTTTGGTTCAGAGCCATTCTGCAAGCTGTGACGTACAGGCATAGAGGCAGCTCTGTGTAGAAGTGTGCCTTCAGTCCCACACCATACCTCTTGCAAATAATCATATAGATTTACTCAGCCTCACGGAAACCTGGCTGTGTCAAGATGAATATGTTCGTCTAAATGAATCCACTCCTCCCAGTCATAATAATACCCACGTTCCTCGAGGCAGCAGCCGAGGAGGGGCAGTTGCAGCCATTTTTAACTCTAGTCTATTAATCAGCGCTAAACCTAAACTAAATTATGAATCCTTTGCAAGCCTTGTCCTTAGTCTTTTATATCCGACCTGGAAAACCTCACAGCCTCTTCTATTTGTTATAGTGTACCGTGCTCCTGGCCCGTATTGACAATTTTTATCTGAATTCTCAGAGTTTTTATCCAGTTTAGTCCTGAAATCAGATAAAGTTATTATTGTAGACAATTTCAATATTCACGTGGACGCTGATAATGACTCCCTCGCTACTGCATTTATCACATTATTAGACTCCGTTGGCTTCAGTCAAAGTGTACATAAGCCCACTCACCTTTTTAACCACACCCTCGATCTAGTTCTGGCGTATGGAATTGAGATTGATAACTTAATGGTCTTTCCAGAGAATCCCTCTCTATCAGATCATTACTTAATAATTTTTGATTTCTTTCTACTCGATTATGCGCCACTCAGTAACAGTTACTATACTAGGTGTTTATCTGAGAGTGCGGTAGCAAAATTTAAGGAAAGGTCGGTGTAGGCTGCAGAGTACCACCTTCAACCCTCCGGCCAGGCCCCTGGCCACCTCACCGCCCCCCCCAACTTTTAATGCACCACATTTCACTTGGGGTAGCACTTAAGCACAGTGTAGGGAGAACATTTCCTCGTCAGGAAACGTGGAAATGTAGTAATAAGGGGGTAACGGTGGGTACTTCGGTTTACTTCATCGATGGGGCCTGTGCCCCTTGAGATGGCCGCATTTGTCTCCATTTGGTGGGAGTCCGTTTGTATGTGGGCCGTCGTTGTCTCATGTCTTGATGAGCCGCAGTGGGCGTGCTGGGGGGTGGGTGATGGATGGGGTCCGTGGGCCTGGGATGGAGGGGTTCTGGGCCGGGATGGGTGTGGTTTTGGATGTTGGGTCTGTTTGCAGAGTGTGGGCTGGGGCGCGCCGGCGGCCTGGCTCTTCTCTGGTTGTTCGCTGCATGTTTGCAGTCGGTCAGGGTGCTCACTGCAGTGCTGTCTGTGCTGCTGGTGCCGGATGTTGCGCGATCCGGTTTTGCGCACTCTGTGGCGTCCTATGGTGCTTGGGCGTGGTGCCCGGGCGATTGTTTGTCACTGTTCCCGCATAGCTGTGCTTGGTTGTGGTCTGTCTGGCTCTGGTTTTCTGTCACTGATTTATCTTATTTTATATTTATTATTATTAAGATTTTTTTATTTTTTTATTTTATTTTGTTTGATTTGATTTGATTTGATCTGATTTTCCCTTTTGTGTTTTGTGTACTTGCTTTGCTTGTCCGGTTAGGGGATGGTGCGCTGCTACTGACGCAGGGACTGTGGGTCTGCTGCGCTCCCCTGGGTGGTGCCGGGTTTTATGCATGGCGCCTTTCTGCTGGCGGCGCCACCCTCCGTCCACCTTCATTCCCTGGGCTTTCGTTAGGGCCCGGCATCAACTCTCTCTGGCTGGCTCCCGGTGGCGGCCTCTTTGGAGCTGGGCCGGTTCCACTCCCTGCGGGAGGGGCGCTCAGCCCCTGTGTCTGGCCTCCCAGGCGGTGGGGACCTTCTGCCTCCGCAGGGGTGGGCATATTGGGTGGGGGTGGGGTGTGGTGTTGGCGGGTGGGGTGGTGGGGGCTGGGTGGTGGGTGGCGTGTGTGCCCTCCTTCCCCATGCCTCCTGGGCTGGTCCGGGGCGCCCTGATGTCAACGGATGCTGCCCCCTCTTGGCCTCTGGGTCTGTGTGTCTGTCCGTGTCCGACGCCCTTGTGGCTCTCTGGGGGATGCCTCCTGGGGCGCCCGCGTCCTGGGGTGGGGCGCTTGGCCAGCCTGGCCCTGCTGGGTCATTGTGGCTGCTCTGGGCTTCGGTCCATCGCACATGCATGTTCGTTCAGGGCTTGCCAGCTCCTGTCAAGCCCCACTGTTGAGCAATGTGGGAACCCGCCAGAATGCGCGGAGTCACTTTTCCAACTTCTCACTTAAATCATGCCCTTTGTGCGTCCCTCCCTCACTCATGTCCTCTGGTGGCCTACTCTTTACTATCAGGACTCCAACAATTCTGGTCTTCAATTCCGATTCTTTGTTCGTGGTTTTAGATGGGATATTGGTTGTTGAGTTCAACACAGCGGTCTACACTCTTGCATCCTATTAGCACTGCTTGTCTTGCCCCTCCCCCGTTTGTCTTATCTCACCCTGCCTGGCATTTGTCCCCCCCCCCCATATTCACTGTGGTGCAGCACTGCCCCCTCTGGCACATATTAGGACAATCCAATAAAGAATGACAGCTTAGCTTCCAGGGGGGGCTGGTGATGGTCACATGCATGCACAAAGTATCAATATATTTTGTTGCAAGACTAAAAATGCATCAATCTCATAAAATGTTGACACCCCTTTTGTGGTGTTATAAGATGAGAATAAATGCAGACAAAAATTTAAAAAAAGGAAATGATTCCATCAGCATTAAATTTAATACCATGTCCCTCTGTAACTGAGGTTTCCCGCACTGACTTTAAAGTCTCCCAAATTGATTACCTCGTCGACAGTGCTGCAGGCTCGCTGCGAACAACACTCGACTCTGTAGCACCTCTTAAAAAGAAGCTCGCAAAGCAAAGAAAGTTCGCTCCCTGGTACAACTCCCAAACCAGAAAATTAAAGCAAGTATTGCGAAAATTTGAAAGGAATTGGTGATTAACCAAACTGGAAGATTCTCGTTTAGTCTGGTTAGACAGTCTCAAAACATATAGGAGGGCCCTCCGCAATACCAGAGCAAACTATTACTCATCATTAATAGAAGAAAATAAGAACAACCCCAGGTTTCTTTTCAGCACTGTAGCCAGGCTGACACAGAGTCACAGCTCTGTTGAGCCTTGTATTCCATTCGCCCTTGGCAGTAATGATTTTATGAGCTTTTTTAATGACAAAATTCTAACTATTAGAAGCAAAATTCATGACCTCCTGTCCTCTAACAGTACTAATCTGCCTTCAAACACAGCTATAAGACCTGATACATATTTAGATTGCTTCTCTCTGATTTCTCTTCAACAACTGACCTCAATGATTTCTTCATCCAAGTCATCAACGTGTCTCTTGGACCCCATCCCAACTAGGCTACTTAAGGAAGTCTTACCTTTAGTTAACACTTGCATACTAGACATGATCAATATATCTTTATTAACAGGCTATGTACCACAGTCTTTTAAGGTAGCTGTAATTAAACCTCTGTTAAAAAAGCCCACCCCGGATCCAGAGGTGTTAGCCAACTATAGACCAATATCTAACCTTCCCTTTCTTTCAAATATCCTTGAGAAAGTAGTCGCAGACCAGCTGTGTGACTTTCTCCATGATGATAATTTATTTGAGGAATTTCAGTCAGGATTTAGAGTGCATCATAGCACCGAGACAGCACTACTTAAAATTACAAATGATCTTCTGATTGCTTCAGACCAAGGACTCGTCTCTGTACTTGTTTTGCTAGATGTTAGATCTTTCGGTATTCAAGATGGCATCGCACTAGTGGCAACCTGTTGCTGCAGCTCCCGCTCACTATTGAGTTTTTTCTGCTTTATTTCTGTCTTTCTTTCTTTTTTTTTTTAAAATTTATTCTATGTATCCGTCTTTTTAAAATGACCAGTATACCATGGAGCCTAAAGTCGCCGAGTTTGTTCTGGTCTTTCTTTGACCGTGTCTGGGGACCCCGTACGCAGCCATGGCTCTATTGTTTACAGTAGGGATCAGCTCCGTAGCACTGCGGTGCTGTCCCATGAGAGACCCGACGTCCCCACATGAGCTGAAAAGGAGGAGACGGGGGAGCCGAGCAGGAGCCGAGCAGGAGCCAACCGCCGCGCCAGGAAGAGGAGATATAGACCTGTCCTCCCGTCCATCATCATGGGGAATGTAAGATCTCTTCCCAACAAGATGGACGAGTTAGCTGCGCTGACCCGGCACCAGAGGGACTACCGGGAGTGCAGCATCATGATGTTTACAGAAACATGGCTGACTGCGCTCACTCCAGATACGGCCGTGGAATTGGACGGCTTCCAGCTGCTACGGGCGGACAGGACGAGGGAGAGCGGTAAGAGGAAAGGAGGAGGGCTGGCAGTGTTTGTGAATAATAGATGGTGTAACTCTGGACACATCACTATTAAAGAACAGCTCTGCCGCAAGGACATTGAACTGTTAGCCGTTAGCAAGAGGCCATATTACCTGCCGTGGGAATTCTCGCATGTTATCGCAATAGCTGCGTATATTCCCCCCTCTGCTAACGCTGATGTAGCCTGTGATGTCCTCTACTCTGTCACAAGCAGGCTGCAGACAGAGCACCCACAGGCCCTCCTTCTTATCTCTGGGGACTTTAATCATGCCTCTCCATCCTCCACTCTGCCCACATTCACCCAGTATGTGTTATGCCAACACCAAGGAGGCACACAATTCATCACCCCCCCCCCCCCCCCCCCCCCCCCTCAGGCAACCAGCCATGTCCCGCACAGTGAAGAGATGGTCCGAGGAGGCTGCATTACAGACTATATCAACTTCTGTGTGGAAAACATCGTACCCACCAGGACTGTATGGTATTTTCCCAACAATAAACGGTGGATTAACCCTGACATAAAGGCTCTCCTTAAGGAGAAGAAGAGGGCCTTTAAGTCTGGAAACAAGGATGAGCTGAAGGCTGTGCAGAAGAAGCTGAGAAGGAAGATCAGAGAGGGGAAAAGCACCTTCAGGAGGAAGATGGAGGATCAGCTGCAGCAAAAAAATGTCAGCGGAGTCTGGAGAGGCCTGAAAGCCATCTCTGGCCACAAGGAGCCTGACTCCCAAGCTGCGGGGGACCAAAAGTGGGCAAATGACCTGAACGTATTCTTCAATAGATTTGATCGGTCATCTACCCCCTCCCCGGCCCAGTCCTCCATGCTGCAGCCCCCCTTCTCTCCACCCAGTGCACACTGCCCCAACTCCTTCCCCACCTCCTCCTCCCTCTCTACAACACTCAGCTCACAGCCACCCCCCACTGCTCATCCCATCAACCCAACCCCCCCACCCACACCCTCCAATACGCAGCCCCCCTGCCCCAACCTGTCCCTCACAACAACCCAGGTGAGAAAGCAGCTCCGGAAGATCAAAGCGAGGAAGGCTGCAGGTCCAGACAGCATCAGCTCCAGGCTCCTAAAGTCCTGCGCAGACCAACTGTGTGGGATTGTTGAGCACATGTTCTACCTGAGCCTGAAGCTGGGGAGAGTGCCACAGCAGTGGAAAACATCCTGCGTGATACCTGTACCCAAGACCTCGCACCCCAAGGATTTCAGCAGCTATAGGCCGGTGGCACTAACATCCCACCTGATGAAAACCCTGGAGCGGCTGGTCCTTGATCATCTCTGCCCCCTGGTGAGTGGTTGGTTGGATCCACTTCAGTTTGCCTACCAGCCTGGCATCGGGGTGGACGACGCTGTCATCCTCCTCCAACACCGAGCTCTCTCTCACCTGGAAAAACCTGGGAGTACTGTGAGAATCATGTTTTTTGATTTCTCCAGTGCTTTCAACACCATACAGCCTGCACTGCTGAGGGACAAGCTGGAGCACACCGGGATGGACCAGCACCTCACACACTGGATTTTGGACTACCTCACCAACCGTCCACAGTATGTGAGGACACGGGACTGTGTGTCCGACATGGTCGTCTGCAGCACGGGGGCCCCGCAGGCAACGGTCCTGGCTCCGTCCCTCTTCACCCTCTACACTGCAGACTTCTCATACAACACACCCACCTGTCACCTGCAGAAGTTTTCTGATGACTCTGCAATTGTCGGCCTCATCACAGACGGGGACGACAGAGAGTACAGAGAACTGACACAGGACTTTGTGCACTGGTGCCAGCAGAACCGCCTCCAGATTAACGCGGGGAAAACCAAAGAACTGGTGGTGGATTACCGCAGGCGAACACTCTACCCCCGACACCGGTGAACATCCAAGGAACAGACATCGAGATGGTGAAATCTTATAAGTACCTGGGTGTTCACCTGAACAATAAACTGGACTGGACTCATAACACCACCGCACTTCACAGGAAAGGCCAGAGCAGACTCTATCTGCTCAGGAGACTGAGGTCTTTTGGAGTACAAGGGACACTCCTGAAGACTTTTTTATGACACTGTGTTGGCATCAGCCATTTTCTGTGGAGTAGTCTGCTGGGGGAGCAGCATCTCGATGGCTGACAGGAAGAGACTTAACAAACTGATCAAGAGGGCCAGCTCTGTCGTGGGATGCCCCCTCGACTCAGTGGAGGTGGTAGGTGAGAGGAGGATGATTGCTAGGCTGTCATCCATGATGGAGAATGACTCCCACCCCCTGCAGGACACTTTGAGAACACTGGAGAGCTCCTTCATCAACAGACTGCTTCACCCAAAGTGTGTGAAGGAGCGCTTTCGTCGGTCATTCCTTCCTGCAGCTGTCAGACTCTACAACCAGCAGTGCTCCCAGTAGACCACACACACACACACCTACATACCAACAGACTGCACTGTAATGCACATTTGGAAACACTGTATATAGTGTGTATATATTGTGTATTATTTCTATATTTTATACTCCACGTGTTCCTATTTTAATTTTTCATACTTTTTATATACTGTTGATATTGCTGCTATTTATTGTCTCTGTACTGTTGTTCCTTATCTTTGCTATCCACTTTGCTGCTGTAGCACTGGAAATTTCCCCACTGTGGGACTAATAAAGGATATCTTATCTTATATCTTATCTTATCTTAGTGCTGCATTTGACACAATTGACCATCAAATTCTGAGACTGGAACATTCAATTGGCCTTAAAGGTTCTGCACTAAGCTGGTTTAAATCTTACTTATCCGATCGTTTTCAGTTTGTTCACGTTCATAATGAATCATCTTCACGTATTAAAGTTTGTTTTGGAGTACCTCAAGGTTCAGTGCTAGGACCAATTCTATTCACTCTACATATGCTTCCCTTAGGTAACATCATTAGAAATTACTCTATAAATTTCCATTGTAATGCGAATGATACACAGTTGTATTTATCGATAAAGCCAGAAGAAACAGATCAATTAACTAAACTTCAGAAATGCCTTAAAGATATAAAAACCTGGGTGAGCTCCAATTTCCTAATGTTAAATTCAGACAAAACTGAAGTTATTGTTCTGGGCCCCAAACAACTCAGAAACTCTTTATCTGATGATATAGTTTCTCTGGATGGCATTGCTCTGGCCTCTAGCACCACTGTAAGAAACCTCGGCATAATATTTGATCAAGATTTGTCTTTTAATTCCCATTTAAAACAAACCTCTCGGACTGCATTTTTTCATCTGCGTAATATTGCGAAAATTGGGCCTATCCTGTCACTAAATGACGCTGAAAAATTGGTCCACGTGTTTGTTACCTCGAGGCTGGATTACTGTAATTCCCTATTATCAGGTAGCTCTAATAAGTGCCTCAAAACTCTCCAGCTAATCCAGAATGCAGCAGCACGTGTACTGACAGGAACTAAGAAACGAGATCACATTTCTCCTGTTTAAGCTTCTCTGCACTGGCTCCCTGTAAAATCCAGAACTGAATTTAAAATCCTTCTCCTGATTTACAAAGCTCTAAGTGATCAGGCTCCATCATATCTTAGAGAGCTCATAGTGCCCTATTATCCCACCAGAACACTGCGCTCTGAGAATGCAGGGTTACTCGTGGTCCCTAAAGTCTCCAAAAGTAGAACAGGAGCCAGAGCCAGCTATCAGGCTCCTCTTTTGTGAAATCACCTTCCTGTTTCGGTCCGGGAGGCAGACACCGTCTCCACTTTTAAGACTAGACTTAAGACTTTCCTTTTTGATAAAGCTTATAGTTAGGGCTGGCTCAGGCTTGTCTTGGACCAGCCCCTAGTTAGGCTGACACAGGCCTTGTCTGCCGGGGGACCTCCTATAATACACCGAGCCCCTTCTCTCCTTCTCTCTCTCTCCTTTGCTAACATTCATGTCCTGTTACTGCATCTCCCTAACTCGGCTCTACTGCATGTCACTAACTCGGCTTGTTCTCCGGAGCCTTTGTGCTCCACTGTCTCACAGGTTAACTCGTACCGCAGCTGTGCCTGGATGATGTGTCGCGGTTGTGCTGCTGCCGTGTTCCTGCCTGATGCCTCCTACTGCTGCTGTTACTATTAGTCATACTTGTACTATTATACACATATCATTATTGTCACATACATATATAATCATACTATTAATATATCTGTCTCTCTTTCATTCGTCTTTCATTCTAAGATGGCGGCGCGTGTAGACGCAGCGACCCGGTGCTCTTCTTCAGTTAGCAGCAACACACTGAGAAGGACCTACACCCGAACTGAACTTTTAAGCCTAAAACAACACTGGACCGGCTGGACCCCCCCAGAAGGGTTCGACTCGTTCCCGGAGAGGATACGCCGGCGAGAGCGGACAGAAAGGAGGTGACGGTGGCGCTGCGAAAGATGCCGGAAACGAGGCAAATGAGCCGGCATCAGAGCTAGGCTCACTGCCGCTCTGCACAAACCAGCGGTTCCAAGCGTCTTTCTAGCCAACGACCAGCTTAACACCTTTTTCTCCCGCTTTGAAGAGGACAACAGACAGGCAGAGGACACACAGCTGACATTATCAGAGCATGACCTGCCCCCCACCATCCAACAACATCAGGTACTGCGAGTCCTGCGTGGCATCGACACCAAGAAAGCACCAGGACCGGATGGAGTACCAGGGAGAGTGCTGAAATCATGTGCTCACCAGCTTGCTGCAGTATTCACTAACATCTTCAACCGTTCACTGCAGCAAGCCACAGTCCCCACCTGCCTGAAAACTGCCACCATAATCCCTGTGGCCCTGACACCGGTGATCATGAAATGTATGGAGAGACTGGTGTTACAGCATGTCAAGGCCCACATCCCACCTGGCTTTGATCAACATCAGTTCGCCTACAGGTCCAACAGATCCACAGACGACGCCATCTCCATCGCCCTCCACTTCGCTCTCAGCCACATTGAAAGTCCCAACACATATATGAGGATGCTGTTTGTTGACTTCAGCTCGGCATTTAACTCCATCAGCCCCAACAGACTCATCAACAAACTGCAGACACTACAACTTGGAACCTCCCTCTGTCTGTGGATCAAGGACTTCCTGACTAACAGACCCCAGCATGTCAGAATGGGTACCTCCACATCCTCCACCATCGTCCTCAATATAGGTGTTCCTCAGGGCTGTGTGCTGAGTCCAGTCTTGTACACACTGTACACTTATGACTGTGTCGCTACTCACGGCTCCAACACCCTCATCAAATTTGCGGATGATACAAAGGTTGTGGGGCTCATCAACAACGGTTATGAGACACCATACAGGGAGGAGGCCCAAGCACTGGCGGCCTGGTGCAGTGACAACCACCTCAACCTCAACACCAAGAACACAAAAGAAGTCATTATTGACTTCCAGAAGTCGAGGACCACACTGCACTCAGGCCTGAGCATCAATGGGGAGGAAGTGGAACGGGTCACCAGCTTTAAGTTTCTTGGCCTGCACATCTCGGAGGACCTGGGCTGGACTGTGAACACCACCCACATCATCAAAAAGGCCCAGCAGTGTCTCTTCTTTCTGAGAACACTGAGGAGGAACAAACTCCCTCCACCTCTGCTGAGAAACTTCTACCACTGCACAATAGAGAGTGTCCTCACCTACGGCTGTACGGTGTGGTACACCAGCTGCACTACATCTGAAAAGAAACAACTGCAGCGGGTCATCAAGATGGCTGAGTGGATCATCGACTCCCCACTTCCACGCCTAGAGGAGATCTATTCCAGCCGTCTCCTCCGACGGTCCACAAAGATTCCTCCGACGGTCCACAAAGATTCTGAGACGCCATTGTCAACCACCTGCCGAGGCTAGCACAGCCAGTTTGTTTTTAGCATTGGAAGCTAACGCTACTCGCCGGAGACTACAGCCGGCAAAACAAAACGGATCCTCACCTGAGACTTTTCACCTGCAGCGGCCCCTTTTCTGGGGCCCTCGGGCCCCTAGGATGGCCTCGTCTGATGAAACATCTCCCGACTTTCACGCAGAGGACAGCGTCCTCCTCCAGAAGGCTCACAAGAAGATTGAGAACCTTAAGGAGGACATCAAGCGTCTCTCTGAGGAGCTGGAGAAAAAGGATTCCCTGCTGTCCAGTTTCACCACTCGGGTCCCCAAACTGGCGTCTCTGCTAATGTCTGAGCGGTTTTACAAGTCCACCACCCATAGCGAAATCCTCCAAGACACTGCTTTGTGGGACTCCTCCGGCACCTGCCCTCGCCCTCCTTCTTCAACACCCAAAAGGGCCACCCCCTGGTCTGAGGTGGTGATACGCAGCCGAAAAAGGCCTGCGGGCGCAGCTCCTTCTCCACCGAGGCTGGAGCTCTCAAATCGGTTTAACATCTTGTCAACCGAGGAGTTCCCAGTCCCTCAGCCCGCTGCTCCGGTGCCGCATCCTCGATCTCGCACGCTCCGCAGCGCTGCGGCTACCTCCCGGCCGTCCGCTGCTGCTGCACCCCTGCTAACGGCTGATGCTCCCCGCACGATCGGCGTCCCCACTGCAAATACTGGGGCTCAGAGCAAGACCTCCTCGGCCCGGCGTAGACTACTGAGAGATGCGGTGCATCGCCGCTCGGCTGACCTCCCTCGCGGCAGTCCAGCTGGGCTCTCTCCCGCTCGCATCAAAGCACCTCCAGCAGTCACCTCGCCTTCTTCTCCCCGCCCATTGATCCCCCCGTCCACCGCAATTATTGGCGATTCGATCATCAGAAATGTTCGTTTCTACAATTCAGTCACCCGCTGTTTCCCGGGCTCCACTGTCCCATCCCTCCTCAGAAAGATCCCGGAGCTGCTAGATTCACTCCCGTCCTCAGTCAGTAGACTCATAATCCACGTGGGCTCCAACGACACACTTTTCCGTCAGTCTGAGGTGACCAAAACGCACTTCAATGACCTTTTTGACCTGCTGAGTGGATGTGGGAAGATGGTGTTCTTCTCCGGGCCCCTCCCCCCTTTTGCTCGCGGAGCTGGGCGCTTCTCTAGGTTGCTCAGCATGAACAGCTGGCTTCAGTCGTCATCCACCAAAGCTGGCTTCAAATTCATTGACAATTTCAATTTATTCTGGAACAGAGCTTCGTTTTACAGCACAGACGGCATCCATCCCTCGAGACTTGGTAACACCGTGTTCACCCATAACATTAAGCACGCCACAGAAACAATAACAACTACATGTGACTGACTGAGCCCCCGCTCTTCTTCTCTGGTCTCACCGCAGGCCACTACCACAAGTACTAGCTCCCCCTACCGTTTCCCTCCGGGATTACCCCCTGTCTCCGCTGATACCCCTGTGTTTGCTGCCCCTACAAGCGGCGTTATCGCCCCCTACTGTCCACCTCTTGTCACCCCCACCAGATCTTCTGGTGCCTCTCCAGCCTCTACAACGAGTCTGTCTCCTTCCTCCATCCCCGTTATCATCAGTTATAGATCTTGCTCTGTTCAAAATAATTCCAGCCGACCCTGTGGAGTGAGCCTCGGCCTGCTTCGCCCAGTTCCCCTTACCAACTGCCCTCCTCCCTCTGTTATAAGTAAAATGGCTCTAATTAACATTAGATCACTCAGTAACAAGACGTTCATTCTAAAAGACTATTTCTCTACTCACAACTTGGACTTATTATTTTTGACTGAGACATGGCTGAGACCTGGTGACAACAGTGCCTTCTCTGAGCTCGTCCCTCCTAGATGTTCCTTTTTTAGTTCCCCACGTACCACAGGCCGAGGTGGTGGCCTTGCTACTGTGTTTAAAGAAAAGTTTAACTGCAGAATGATCAAACTCAAATGCTATTCTAGCTTTGAGCTTCAACCATTTGTGCTTGACAGTTCATGTCCTACCCTGTGTGTTGTCATCTATCGCCCACCTAAATATAACCCGGACTTTATCCCTGAGTTTTCTGAGCTTTTAGCTGAAATTTTACCTAAATTTGACAAAATTTTAATTTGTGGGGATTTTAATATCCATGTCTGCTGCTCATCCAATCAGCTGGGAGTAGATTTTGTTAATCTCCTGGACTCCTTTGGTCTCACCCAACTGGTAGATGGCCCTACTCACTGTCTTGGGCACACACTGGATTTAATCATCACCCGTGGGCTCTCTGTGTCTGTCAGGGAAATTTCTGTCTCTCCTTTCTCTGACCATCTCCCCATTCTCTTGGATCTCACAGCCTCTCCACCAATCACTAAGCCCCTCCTGCCACCCTCCCGCCGCCGCATCATCACCGCCTCTACAGCAAGCAACTTTGAAGCAGGTTTTCTTCACTGTGATCTGTTCACTAGGAATGCTCTGCGTCCCCCCCTCTGCCCGGACAGTTTCATTTCCTCCTTCCATTCCACCTGCTCCACAATCCTCGATACCGTCGCCCCCTTCAGGTCCAAACCCTCTAGACCCATAGTTGATCCCTGGCTAAACGACCATACACGTGCTCTTAGGCAACTTTGCAGGCAATCCGAACGCAGGTGGAAGAAGCATAAATCACTTGTGTCTCTGCGTACCTGGAGGTATAACTTGGCAGACTACCAGAAGGCTGTGAGAGAGGCGAAAGCACAATACCTGTCTAGAATTATTTCAACTAGCTCCAATCGTCCCAGAGTGTTATTCAGTTCTATAAACTCAGTTATTAATCCTTCTTCCACTGCACCTACAGATATCTCTACCACATCCTCAGAAAAGTTTTTACACCATTTCATTAACAAGGTGGAGTCTGTGCGGCAAAACATTGTGGTATCTAGTGGCGCCTCAAATGCTGGTGTCGTATTGAGCTCCCCCTCAGAACACACCGCTGTGCTTGACAGCTTTGAACCAATCTCCTTCTCTCTCCTTTCTAGGGTGGTACAGCAGATGAAGCCAACAAACTGTCCTCTAGATATAGTCCCTGCTAAGGTCTTAAAAGAGGTTTTTAACAGTGTTGGGCCCTGCCTCCTCACCTTCATTAACTCCTGTCTTAGTTCTGGTTCAGTCCCAGCTGCTTTCAAGCATGCGGTGGTTAGACCACTTCTAAAAAAACCTAACCTTGACCCTTCGGTTTTATCTAATTTCAGGCCTGTCTCCCACCTGCCTTTTTTATCTAAAGTTCTGGAAAAAGTGGTTTTTATTCAGCTACAGCAATTTCTAGATAACAACGCCATCTTTGAAAAGTTTCAGTCAGGTTTTCGGTCTCGCCATAGTACTGAGTCAGCCCTACTGAAAGTGCAAAATGACATCCTTCTCTCAGTCGACAATAGAAACCCGGTCATACTAGTACTCCTAGACCTTACAGCTGCATTTGATACCGTCGACCATTCAATTCTCATCTCCCGCCTATCCAATTATGTAGGCATCCGTGGCTCAGCTCTCGATTGGTTTACCTCTTACCTCAGTAACAGATCCTTCTCTGTAATGGTAGGTGATTATTCATCCTCTCATGCCCTCCTCTCCTGCGGGGTCCCGCAGGGCTCCATTCTCGGACCTCTCCTCTTCTCTCTCTATCTTCTCCCATTAGGTAATATCATTGCTAGCCACAACCTTCATTTTCATTGTTATGCGGATGATATTCAGATATATCTTCCCATTACACCACACTCCCCAGATCCTTTTAGTCCCCTCTCAAAGTGCTTGGAAGACATTAATCAGTGGCTGGCCCAAAATTTCCTGCTCCTTAACCAGTCAAAATCAGAGTATATTCTGGTTAGCCACTCTGCCAGCTCTGGCAGTGCTTTTTCTTGTTATAATCCTCTTGCACCTTTTTTTAAACCGACTGTAAGAAATTTAGGGGTAATGTTTGACTCTTTTTTAAATTTTGACAAACAAATTGACTCAGTGGTGAAAGCAAGCTTTTTCCAGCTAAGACTTTTAAACAAAGTTAAACCGTTTTTAAGCAGACAGGACCTGGAGACAGCAGTCCATGCTTTTATCAGCTCAAGACTTGATTACTGTAATGCTCTATATACTGGTATCAAACAATCATCCCTCTCCCGCCTACAACTGGTTCAAAACACAGCTGCACGCCTTTTAACTGGTACTTCACGGTTCAATCACATCACTCCTGTCCTCTACTCCCTCCACTGGCTTCCTGTAAAGTTCAGGATTGTCTTCAAACTTTTAACTTTTACTTTTAAAGCCATCCATGGTCTTGCTCCTGCCTATCTGACTGAGTGCCTGAAAGTTCGTCAGCACCCCAGAGCTCTTCGCTCATCAGACCAGTTGCTTTTAGAAGTCCCCAGGTCTTGCCACGTACGGTGGGGGGATCGGGCGTTTTCTGTGGCCGCCCCTAAGCACTGGAACCTTTTGCCACCTGAACTGCGAGCCATCAATGACCTCCCACGTTTTAAGTCTGGTCTTAAAACATTTTTATTCAGAATGGCTTTTAATTAGTGGGTAAAACTCTAACTCTTTGTCGCCTGTTTTCTTATAATGTTAATGTCTCTTTGTATTGTTCCTGTATTGTCATATTTTTATGTAAAGCACTTTGTCCACCTTTTTTGATGTTGTAAAGTGCTATATAAATAAACTTTGATTGATTGATTGATTGATTGAAAGATTCGGAATGACCCCGCCCACCCAGGACACTCTCTATTCACCAGCCTTCCCTTTGGCAGACTTAGAGTCATGAGAGCCCGCACCAACAGACTGAAACACAGCTTCTTCCCCATGGCTGTGAAGAGACTGCTACAGGAACCATGACCCCCCCCAGTTTATTTTATGACAAGGACATTGCAGCTGCTATAAGAGAGCACCATACGAAATTTCGCTGTATTTATTACAGTGACAATAAAGCTTCTTGTTCTTCTTCTTCTTTATGTCTCATTGTGTCATATGGATTACTGTTAATTTATTATGTTGATCTGTTCTGTACAACAGCTATTGCTCGTCTGTCCGTCCTGGAAGAGGGATCCCTCCTCAGTTGCTCTTCCTGAGGTTTCTACCATTTTTTTGCCCGTTAAAGGGTTTTTTTTGGGGAGGTTTTCCGCTGTGAGGGTCCAAAGGACAGAGGGATGTTGTATGCTGTAAAGCCCTTTGAGGCAAATTGTGATTTGTGATATTGGGCTTTATAAATAAAATTGATTGATTGATTGATTGATTGCTTTCAACAGCATCAAGCTCCTAGTCCACACTCTCTCACACAGTGGTTAAAATTTTTACAGTGCTGGCTGCCTGCTCCAAATAGCATGAAACACACTCTGCTTTCACAATCATTTTATTGTTAGGAATTTGGAATTTTAGTTTCGACAGTGAATAGTCTCGAAACCCACATATTTTTCTGTATTTCCATACTTTCTAGACCTGGAAATGATTAAAATCAACCTCCATACTTTTCCGTACTGTGTAGGAACCCTGACTCATTAGTTTCAATTCATTCAATCAAAAAAACAAAAGAGCTCCTCGACAGTTAAAACCTCTAACAACATGGATTCAGGATCTTGCCTGCACACATTGGCTAAATATAGAAACAACCTTGTGTGAATGGCCCCTACAGACTCTGCCTTTCCTAGATGTCCCCCTAAGGGAAACTCAAATGGGTGAATGGACCAGAGTCACAATTAAAATCTGGAGGAAAATACAACTGTTATTTGGATTGGCAATATCAGCGCTAACCAACATTTGATGTATAAAGGATTTTACACCCTCCCACACAGATGCAGGGTTTAGAAAGTAAGCAGAATATGAACACATTGATTTACACCAACTCTGTAATGACAGCAGCCTAAAGTCATCTCAACAGTTAAGGGAGGCATATACACTTCCTACAACAGACTTGTTTAGATATTTACAATTAAGGAATTTTTAAACAAAACACAAGTAGAGGAATAAAGTTTTGGAGCCCAACTCAATTGATGTTTTTAATAAAAATACAAACAGGAAATGGGGGCAAGAAAGTTGTAGGTCATTTAGGACATGTAGGACATTTTCAAGCATGACTCTTAATAGATTGCAGATAAAGAGGAAATGGGAAACTGAAATGGGTACAGACATACTACAGAACAAATGGGAGGAAGTATGTACAGGTTCATACTTAGTAACCAATTGAAATACTTGGAAGGAATTCAAATGGAAGGTGGTATTGAGATTTTTTCAGACATCAGAAGTAGTGGTTGAATGGGCTCAACATACTCAAATAAATGTTGGAGAAACTGTGGTACACACATTGGCAACCATACACACATATTTTGGACATATACTAAGTGAAGTACTTTTTGGAGAGAGATTCTTGAGGCACTTAAGAAAATATTTTACAAAAATCTCACAAAAGATTCAAAGATAGCAATATTGGGTCTAACGCCGCAGGACATTGATGGGAGAGCAAAAAAAAAAACTTTTTCAGATATTGACTACAGCAGCACTTAAATGCATTACAAAATCCACCTACATATTTTACAGTATATAGGTATCTTTATTTCCCCTACCTGACTCACCTCTTGATGCACAAACACTCATGTTACTGTATACACACACACGGAACTCTCTTCCCTAACCTTTACCTTTTTTCTTTTACTGTTTTAGTCTTTTTTGTCCAACATTCCTGTTTCCTAATTTATACCTATTGCTTTATTTCAAAATGAGTACATTAAGGTGGGATGTGTTTGGTTTATTTAAATTTATTGTTGTTTATCTGTAAGCCACATAGGCCCACCTGTAAAAATATAAAAAGAAACTGCATGGAAATTCTGAAAATTATCATGTAAGTTGCTGGAATTGAAATAAAAACTAAGTTTTAAAAAAAAAACAGCTCCTCATGTTGATCCTCTCTCTGGTTTGCTTTCTACCCCCTGCATGCATGCACATTTCTCTGATTGAGCCTCTCAGAAATGTGTCTATGGTTTCTAATTGACCTGACGTGTAACTGCTCACTGGTATAAAACTTACCTTCTCAGGTATGCTGGGGAGTTCCCTTGTGTCAGGCACAGTGAAGAAGGAATGCTGGAGAAAAAAGAAAAAAGGAGGTTCAGTGCTAGTCTGAATTCATGTCAGTGAGGTACAGAGAAATAAAACCAAAGCAAAGAAACTGTGAAACAAATGTGCAGTCAACTCATTTTGTCTCCTATGATATCAACATGTTAATGTAGTAATCCTGGAGTGCAAGTAGTTGATACTAATGTTTCACATATTAACAGGGTGATCTGACTACCAGTGACAGAAAACAGATGGTTGCAGTCTTGCCAGTTTAAACTGAGCTCAGTTAAATGTGTTGTAGTGAATTAAGACTTACCACACCAAGATGAACAGGGACCCCTGGCTCAGGGATGGGGAGTGTATGTAGTGACACCAGAAACTCTTGCCATTGACTTTCCTGAAACATCAAAATATTCAAAATCTATGCAATAGCCATTTAAACTAGAATGACTGCCCAGTCAAGCTTCTCTTACAGTTTACATCCGTTTACAACTGTGAAAACATTGATGCTACACACATCTTTCCCAAAACAGCACAGAATATCAATACAATCAGCACAGTTTCAAGGTGGACACCCAAAATTAGTGTCACTAATTCAGTATCTGACCGAATGTCTCCCCTACTATTCTTGAAATGACATTGAATCATGACCAGAAAAGTGTTTTATGCAGAACACTGTGATGTCACAGTGAAGCTGACCTTTAACTTTCTGATATAAAATGTCATCACTTCTAGCCACACTTAGTGCAGAAATTGTCCGCAAATCCCTGACTGAGGTCAAGAAAGCTGATATAACACAATGTCCCCATAACAAAAGGAGTCTCCTGTCAGGACTTACCTGGCCTTTGATGGTGTAATCTGCAAGAATATTAAGCAGCTTGTAGAAGACTTCAAACCAGGGCAGGTAGCTGAGAGGAAAAAAAAACAGCCAAAGCTGAGTTTTACACTGTGAGTAACAGAATTTGGGGCTAACAGCTCACCATATTTTATATGACATTTACAATACTGTGTCACCCCAGTCAGTTTTCTTTCTAAACACAGTGAAGCAAAACGCATATAGCTGTTAAAGAAGTGACAGGCTTCATTGGGCTACCTTTAACAAGCTCAAGGGAGTTACTATTTCCCTTTTCAATAAACGCCCTTATGCTGTCAATAATTATATTTTTGCTAAATACAATCAACACTATGCTGATACTACAGAATGCTGGTACCGTCAATGATTTTAAAATTATCGACCCTCCAGGATCTCGCGGCAAAAAACCCTTGAATTTACGGCCCAAAACCTTTGAATTTGCGGCCAATTTTGTCAAAAATTGCGGCATTTTTATGTTATTTTTTTTTGCAGGAAAATGCGGCAAATGACAAGAATTGCAGCTCATGACAAAAATTGCATGTCAGGAGAAAAAAAATTTGATTCTTTAAAAGTACTGCCTCCAAAAAAATAAGTTATGTAATCACTAGCTATAATAACCATACTGCATATTATAAAAACAGCTGCAAATGTTTCAATCCTCTTCTTTAGATTTATTTAAGTAGTTTCAAAACATGGACTCCAATAATCTTGCAAAAAAATCCTGAATGAATATTGTAGCTCTCAAATCAGACAATGTGACTGTAAAACAATATGTAAGCTACATCTTCTGTAAACATAACATTTTAATAAACTCAACACATACTGTATGCATTCAAACAAAGTGCAAATCCTTATGTCAATACAGAGCATTTCTCCATACTGCAAGGCCATTAGCCCAATTTGATGGCGCATCTGACTTCCGGTCAGCCCGAAAATGCATAAAAATCGTGGAACTTTTGAAAAATTGCAAGCCCCCCCAAATTTTGCAGTCTTTTGTTGAATTTGCATTGATTATTGCCATCGCAAGATCGCGATCCTCTGGAGGGACTGCTTAATTGATTTAATGATAGCAGATTGCATTAAAAGTCAGGCAACCAAAACTCTTATTTTAGGTATAATCAGGTATACTTGGCGCAGAAAAAAACAGGCCAGTCGGATTGATTATTTCCTTGTATGTTCTAAGGTATCTATGACAGACATAACTGAAAATATGTGCTCAGACCATGCACTTATAACCCTCCATGTGATGATGGATGATGTTCTCAGAGGTCCAGGGTTCTGGAAGTTTAATCAGTCTTTCTTAGATAATGATCGTTTTGTTGAAAAAAATAGAACTTTTATTTCTGAGTTTTTTAAGTATATATAGTATGTTGGTAGTGCTAACCTTCATATTGTATGGGACTCAATTAAGTGTTATTTTAGGGGACACTACATTAAATATTCTTCATAGACACACAAGTTGAATAAAAGTTATGAAAAGAAATTATTACAAGAAATAATACTTTATGTGACAAAATTTATCAAGTTTCTCAAGCTCCCTCAGATCTTTATGAGACCTTGGAAAACAAACAGAAGGAGTTAGAGAAAATTAACCATGAAAAAGCATATTTCTAAAGCTACAGGGAGGGAGAAGGGCGAGAAATGCACAGCTTATTTTTTGAAAATTATGCAAAGGAATCAAACAAGAAAAATGTGACTCAAAAATATTTATACTTTAAAAGAACAGAGCTGCCCACCACTAGGCCTCTGTCAATCCCCTTTTCCCACCTCTTATCATAAAAAGTTTTAAGAAACTCAGAAAAAAGGACTGAAGGTATGATTTCTGAGAATGAGCTTCTTGAAGCAATTAATTCCTTCAAATGAAGTAAATCATCAGGTCTAGATGGGATTCTGATAGAATTCTATCACACATTTTTTGATTAGAAAAAAGATCCCATTCTAGCATGTGTCAGTTATTCATTTCATATTGGTAAAGTGAGCGGTACTCAACAGGAGGGTTTGATCTCTCTTCTTTTAAAGTGAGAGGCAAATGGTCAATACAAAAATGCAATTAAATTCCAAAAATTTGAGACCTCTAACTTTACTGTGTTGTGATAATAGAATACTATCTAAATGTACTGCCTCTAGAATCAAAAAAGTAATTCATGATATTGTGAATAAAGACCAGAATGGATTTACTGAGGTTAGATGTATTGCTTCCAGACAACTCTTGGAAGTTACTTAACTGTATGAAAAAGACAAAAAACCTGGTCTTACCTTTGTTGCTGATTTTGAAAAGGCTTTTGATACAGTGAAATGGGAGTACATCTATAAATGTTTAGAATATTTAAATTTTGGTAGCTCTTTGATAAATTGGGTTATGGTGCTATACAATAATCCATTAAGTGAAATTATAAACAATGGTCATCTTTCACAAAGTTTTTCATTATCTCAGGGAGTCAGACAGGGTTGCCCCCTATCCCCGTCTTTATTTTTACTGGTAATAGAAACATAAAAGATAAAAATTAGAAATAACATAAATATTAAAGGTTTATATGCAGATGAAACAATTTTCTTTTTGTCATCGAAAGACAGCCATTTGAATGCCCTTCTTAGGGATCTGGATGCTTTTGCAACTATGTCTGGTTTGAAGCCAAATTATGATATGTGTATTATTTTGCAAGTAGGTCCTTTACATGGTTCTACATTCACACTTGCAACTCAGCACTCATGTGGTCAGATGGACCAATAGATGTACTTGGTATTCAAATTCCAAAAAGATGGCTGAACTTGTTAAAACTAATTATGAAGGCAAGCTTCAAGAAATGGAGAAGATCTTATTGCCATGGAAATCAACAACATTATCCTTGTTAGATATAGTCACCCATGTCAATTCATTGTGTATGTCTCATTATACTCACCTGTTGATGTCTCTTTCATCTCCTACTTAAGGCAAAATCAAGTTGTATTTGATTTTATATGGAATAACAAACCAGAAAAATATAAGCATAAATATTTGTATAACGGTATCTTTATGTTAGACGACATTATTGCTACAAGGCAAGGGCAATTAAGTGACTATGAAAAAAGATGGAATAAGGCCAAGTTTAGTAGAAGATGATTATGACATCATTAATTAGTTGTTTTCAGTTTTCATTTGTTTGTGTGTCTGGCTCTTTTTTCATTCCTTTTACTACTGTATGTCTATGTCAGTGGTTTATAATGTGCTATAGTGTTGTTGCGTAATTTGTATTTGTTTTGTTTACATAAATAAAAAAAAAACTTTTATTCTACTATGACAATTCTTATTCTAAAAGCTATTTCTCTATTCTACACTAAAACATAGGAGTTTAGTAGCTTTATGCCAGCATTTCCACCATGCACTGTCACTTCTGTAAAGACCCACACACGTACACACACCCACCTCAGAAAACAGTAGCAGGTGTGGGCTCCTGAGGAGAGGCGACAGAAGCCAAATCTCTGTTTGCTCTCGATGTCAGTCAACACAAATGTGAAGTTCTGACCGACCTGATTCACCGTCAGACTGCAGGGTGAGAGAGGAGAGGTTCACGTTAGACAGACAGAGTGACAGAGAGAGAGACTGGGATACAGCACTGTAAGTGGGGCCCCCGTTCATTCCTATGAAAGTTGCTCAGTGGCACATAAGGCCAAAAAGCTCTATTTCCACAATATGAAATGATCTAAATGATCAGCGCCGCATCTGCATCGCTGGGCCCATAGAACAAGTGCAGCAGAGACTTTCAGCTGCTGAGCACAGCTGAACACGGCCGAGCGGCTGACTTCTGCTTTAGCGCTCAACTTGATTTAGAATAAAATAATTTAAACTCGCAAATCTTTTTGACTTCCCAAATGTTATCACACAGAGCAAATTAGTGGAGCTAGTCATTTCATGGGGGCTGTGACACTCAAAAAATGTATCCACTGATTTATAGACGTCCTTTTCCCAAAGTAAGTCAATGGGAAAAAGTCTTCTTGGTCACTTTTCACTGCTGAAAATTTGACTTTTTGGTAATTCAGACAATTTGGCGCTGTGAGGAGAACCTCCCCTGTGTGCCTGGCTCTCTTACTGCACTGCACTGTCACTCTGCTCCAAACGATCAGCTGTGTAACTAGCGATGGGTTGGACTCAACTAGCTCAAAGTCTGGTAATTTACTCAGAAATGAAAGAGGAGCCCATGTAACGTGCAATGACAATAAAGATCATTCATTCATTCATTCATTCATTCAAGGCCCTATTGTTTTTGCTTTTCAGATTCTTTCTTTCTTCCGCCGAAACAAGTCCAAATTTGACCCCCTAAACATGCTCAAAAACTCACAAAAATTGGCACACAGGTCAGAAAGGGGTGAAAATTTGACATAATTAACCCCTGAAGTGCCAAAATGACCTCTCTTGCGTCACCTTGGCACACAAAAATGCCCACTACAGCCCACAGGAATGTCGTAGAAAGATCACACAAAAACTGGCTTGTTTGTCTCATCAAGACCTACAAATGATCCCTGGACACCCCTGACCTAACTCCAACAGAAAGTGAGATATTTGCCCTTTAACAATCAGATTTTCAAGAACTATCTCCTCCAAGGCCACTTATCGTATCGGCCTGAACTTCGCACACATGACAGTTCACACCCTTCTGAACAAATCCTCTGTATAACTTTTTCATTACTCGAACGGTTTGGATTTTATAAGCTCTGAAAGTGGCCAACGCACAACAAGCTTCAAAAGCTGCCCCATAGAAAATGAATGGGAGCAGGGGGAGAAAAACACCAAACCTTGGAGTTTTCCACACCTAAATAATTTCGCCATGCTTTCAGCTACAGACTCCAGAAGCTTAAAATGTTCCCGCGGTTCTCAGCTCTTCAGAGATGTTTCCATCTTTTTCGTATCTTTTACCGTTTTTGAGATGTGCCTGTTTAAGTACCATGAGCACATTTTCACTTTACAATGGGTTTCTATGAGACGGAGTGTTGGCAGCCAGAGCGGGTGACATCATCAGCTAGAGCGGGGAGCTGCTGTAAAAACTGTCCAAAAAAAAACTTTTAAAAATGCCATCCCGGGCGCATTCATCTGCTTTTCATACTGACATGAACAGAATTTGAACCCTGAGCCTCCAAAGACAATGAGTACCCTCCATGTGTCCCATCCGCTCCCATACAATTTCTGCCTGCTGATCTCAGGAGAAAAGCTGAACTGCCTTCATGTTTAACTCGATAGCATTTCCACATTTTTGCATTTACCTGGAAGATATGATATCAGAACGATCCCCACATTCTTCCAGTTTTGACCATATCTTTGTTTCATTCATAGCTCAAACAGTGTGCTCATACACTCATGTTTTGGATGTGTGGGTTTTTGGGCAAAGACAGAAGAAAATGTGCTTTGCTGCTGTGTGCTGTCCTCCATTTTGTGTTGCTATGAGGACCGTTGCTTTTGATTGACAGCTACAAATCAAGCATCACACTGTGAATTGGATCAAGTCTAATGTATATTGGGTACACCAGTGCTTCTCACACGCGTACCGTCACAAAACAGGAAGTAGTTTCTAACTCCAGCATACATGCTCCAATCTTACCCAAACTTGACAGGTTTGATGCCAGTCCCACCCTGAACACATCCATGTGTCAATATTTGGGATTACACATAGTGCCACCTCTTGGCAACAGGAAGTAGTTCTCATTAGACACTTAGCATTGGATTAACCTGAAATTTAAATGCTGTGGTCTATATTTGATGTACACAAACATCCCTGTGGAGTCAGGTCCCGCCCAATGCTGCTTGCAGCTTTAATTAATAATTGTTACTAATAATTATTAATTATTACTGATAGCCAATTTGATACTTAAATTAGAGATCTGTTACAAGGTCAGGCCCTTGATGAGACCTATTAGTGTTGTTCCCAACATTTATGGTGCCTCCGTGTGACACCAAGTATTGTTTCCTACATTTATGGTGCCGCCATATGAAGCCTAAAAATGTTGACCCCAACATTTATGGTACCCCGTGTGAGGCGTAGTAACATTGACATTCATTCATATTTGTGCAATATTAATATCTGCGTACATTTTTGGTTGACACCAAAAATCTTTGATTCCATTCCTAGACTACCCAAAAGTCTTTCCATTCACACCACTAGTCTGCAACAACAGTAGACATCCAGCTGTACTTACAAACAAGTACATTGTGGTGATAATTTATTTATTCATAAGGCTAAAACAATTTGAGAGACATTGTGTGATTGATCACTGCTATCTCAAGCCCTCAGAGTGTAGAGTTTGCTATTGCTGCTAGCTTTTCAAGTTAAACTACCCTGTAGGAACTTTTGGTTTTGGTTCAGCATTTGAATACCACGTATTCAATGCAATCAAGACGCCGTTAGAATTTGCTGTTAATTCTGTTGTTCCTATTCTCCTTTTAATTAATTGCAGTGTGCCTCCGGCTGTAACTGGCTGTAACTGCCATGCATTTCAGCCTAAGAAAGAGATAGAGCATAAGAACCACAGTGCGCTACCAGCCCTGTGAAGTTTTATACCTCACTGTTACTGCCAAAGTTCCAGTTTGAGTTAACTTTAAGAAACAATAAACTGTTTCTGACGTACATTCCATTTAGTGCATGTTGTTATCCTTGCAAGAAATTTACTGTCGTAAATTCCTGCCCTAATCTTTCGTGCCTGCTTGTGTTGTAGCTACCCCTCCTGCACAGGAAGCTACCCCCACAGATAAGGCCAGCACATTCTTTTGTTAGGCCAGTGTACTTCACAAGTTATACTTAAATGTGTCTGCCAAGCAACACCCAAGCCAACCACCCATTTGACTTGTTGTACTAAGTCAACTTGTTTCACCCTTACCTTCCTTCCAGACCTAACAATGGAGAACCCCTGTTTAGATCAGTTTATCTCTTCACTTGCACAAAGCCTAAATCCTGGCTGTCCTGGACTCATCAACCGACTGAGTCTCAGTGAGTGCTGTGAAGAAATAAACTCTCTGTTTAGCGACAAGTGTGATGCACAGACTGCATTCAATGGTTCATTGTTAAAGTTATTGCTCTTGATTTTTCATAGGCAAACCAGCCTTGCATTTCAGGACAAAGCAGCTCTAGAAAAGGAGGTAGAAACCCTAAGAGCGCAAAATGCTTCTCTCTTCCATAAAGTACAGATGGCTAACAAGAAAGCCATGTGCTATTTAGATGACTTGCATTCAGTAGAGTTAGACCTCTGCTCTGTGATCAACACATTGATTTAGAGAACTGGACAACTGTCTTGTTGACCTGCCACATGCAACCGTAAGGGAGAAGATTAAACTTTTGTGGAAGACCAGTTCTAAAGCTGTCCACAAGATTATTCAGTGCCAGCCTTCCAGAGTCAGAAAAGACTTCTAAAAGCTCCGTCAAGCACTGACAGAAGAATTTTCTTCTACTGCTGACGAGATTGATTCTATGGTTGCAGCCCTCCAAATTAAACTTGTCTTGAGCATCCTTGAGATTATTACCAATGTTTGAGACTCACATACTTTCAGGGCAAGAATGCACCAGGCTTAGAGAGAACCCAACCTTCAAGTCCTTGTTCTTGCAAAATCTGTACGCCTTCACTTTGTATTCATGACATTTAAAGGTATCCCACCCATGCATGAGCTTAGGAGGCTTACACGGGCAGCTTGGGAAACTGCTGTCACTCCCAAAGCCAAGGGGATACTAGCTGAACCTGCCAGTTTAAACCCTGCAGTGTCACACAGGTCTTCTGTCTCAAAACACCACCCTCACAACAGCTCAAAGGGGGGTGTGAAAAGACAGCAGGGAGACAAGAAGCGTAGTCGCTATGTCCTCCAACTGTGATGAGATGGCCATTCACAGAACAGAAGCTGTAGAAGGCCATACTCACAAATCTTGGCCCAGACCCGTGACCTGCCAATTGACCACTCAGATGATGAATGCAGCATCTCTGACATATCTGACCACAGTTCAGAATACGGTCAAAATCTTTCAGACAGTGACAGTGCCTCTGACTGTCTCTCTGCCTCTAGCTACCTGGAGTGTTACAGCCCTGAGCCACGAGCTAAGAGCAGGCGCTCCAGAGCTCGCTCCTCATGTAGTTCACCACTGTACTGACAGTAGCACAAATTCTAATCCAAAGTAATATTACCAAGTAATTGTTTCCTAAATTTGTGGTGCCGCCTTGTGAAGCCTATGAATGTTGACCCCAACAGAAGCATCTGTTCCACTTGCACATATGTGTGTCTGTGTGTCTGTGTGTGTGTGTATGTGTGTGTGTGTGTGTGTGTACCTGTCCATGCTGAAGGGAAAGCAGAACTTAGGCACAGTCTGAAGAGTTTCCTGTGGGACCCAGATGACAGGTAAAAGAGTACAGTATTATCAATATGTACTGCTGATGTATAAAACTATAAAAGTCAAAAATGCTTGAGGGTATAATGTGGAGGAATCGATCTATGATTGGGGGACAGAAAAAGCAAAGCACACATGGACATGACTAAAGAAAAATGGCATTGTAGGTTGTCCATGTTTCCCATCTCTGACATCAATACACACAGTACACAACAGAGGTATGAGCATTCGTAAGAGTTCAACCTGTGTACAATATATGAGAACAAGGAAAAAGAAAGAACTACGGGTGGGAAAGAAACCAATGAATAAAAGAAGGGTAACACAGAAAAAAAAGAAAGCAAAAAGAAGCACAGTATATTAAGTCTTTCGAACCTGGTCTGTGTAGTCTTCAGGGAACTGCCTTCGCACCTCCGGCCCTGTTAGAAATGGATGGACATGACGTTACTGTGAAGAAGTGAACAGGACCAAATGTGTACACTGACTTTTCCTGCTGATAGGCACTCTATTGTGAGAAACAGATACAATGTAATTATGAGGATGAATGAATTTTTAATAATCAAAACACAGCCACAAGTCTTTGGTCCATGTCACACAGAACTGGACTGAACATTATTAACTATATATGTAGGCTACAGCACAACAAAGCAGGGAATAACAACAATAAATACTATTAAAATAGATTAAAAAATAAACGATTTACCTACAGAGCCTGCTTTCGTACAAATATCACGGAAAAATTGCCAATTCAACTAGATCCGCAAGTCTACAAGATCAGGCAGGCAAAAAGCTTTGCCTTTAAATTGCTCCTGTTGTGCTATGATGCTGTGGGGTGGGCGGTACAAAATCAGGTTGCAGCTGCACCCGTACAGTCAAGATGCTGTTGAAGCTAACAAAATGAGTACTACTTCATCTCGTAACATGCCTGATTTTTGTGGGTCATAACATATCAGATATGGAATCTGCTCCACTCCAAAATGAGACCAAACTTTATATTAGTTTTGACTGAGCCATAAAGAAGACTGAAATGGGTCCTGTAACATATAGTAAGGCTTGTTGATTTTAACCAAGACAATTTCTTTTTCAACTAATATGAATCACCGCAACCACAAGAGGTCCTTGAGTACACAAAATATCAGAATGATTGGTCCAGTGCTTCATGAGATGCTGTGCTGGCTGTCTCTTGACAACCTGTGAGAAAGCAACAGGCTACAGGTCATATTCATTTGACAAGATCTCCTAATTTCTCTTCAATTATAGACCTACGTAAGTGCTCATAAAAATAGGCTCTTAATCCGAAACAATGCCTGACAATTAGCTGTAAAACCAAAACTCAGACAGTGCATACAAACTCCAGCATATTAAACATTTGAGATTTATGACCCAGGTTAGACACCCTCTCTTCCCCTGGCAAACACTCAATTCAACATCTGGCCCATTAGCACAAGCTAACGATGCGATACAGTGGCATAACGGTTCAGCACGTTTTCAATACAGCGAAATAGCAGGAATACCCAAGAAGTTTCCTTGAATTTGGAAGTTTCAGATGTATAAAAACTAACATAATTTGCTGTTAATTTACTGTAAATTTACTGTCCAGCTGAAATTGACTTCTTTAAGTCTGGGTAAAGCATAATCAGTAATTTCTTTCTAACACATTATACATGTTAAAAAAATAATGTGTTAATTAATTGTGTAGTACTGAACTGTGGAATAAGACTGTAAAACTTTTTTTCTGTGTGCAGGATTTTTTGGGTGGACCTAACAGCCTGCTCGATGACGCACTGGAGCCATCCTTAACATAACCCCTTTTCAAATACTATGTTACTACTGACATTAGAGCTCACACTATCAGTGTCGTTTCTTTCACCTACTGTGTGTAAGCAGTGAGTTTGCTACATCCCACAAGCTCTCTAAGCTCTTTTAGTCTAATAATTATATGAATAAACATCTCTGTTAAATGCCACAGTCACATAAACACAAGCTAAACAGCGGCCACTAACAGACCTTTCAGCCTGTCTTTCAGCTACCCGGGGGGGGGTTCACAGCCAAACCAAAGTGGCTCCAAACACCAGGCCTGTAGGTTATGCTACAGACCTGTAGGATCTTCTCTCTTTGGTTTGGTCTGGTAACCATATTACAACTTGTTAACTTAGCATAGCATGCCTCCCAGTGGACCCTTAGGCAAGGTCTATAATGCTGCTAGCCTACTTTACGATGAGTGAAACTGCAAAAACCATACCAGCTCAGACAACACCTGGGTCAACAACGTCTGTGTCAGGTGTTGGGGAACCAGGGCACCCTGATTGAGAAGTGGGCTACTGGAACAAGACACGGATGGTCTGGAGCAAAAACATGGAACTGTTGGAATGCTACTATACAAGTAACCCTAGCGAGAGGGTCTATATGCGAAGGATGTGGGATATATAGACGCTTTGAAACCCAACATCACATCTAGGCAGACAAAGAAACAACTCCTAAGCCAGTGTTACAACATCCACAAACGACAACTGCTTTCACAACTAGATTGATGTGGAACAACAAACTTGCTATGGCAAGGAGGAGCCAGGACAACAGGTCAAATATGGGATGTCATCATCATCCCCACACTCTGAGATTGGGTACCAAGCCCAAAGCCCTTATAACATCAGATTCGCTTTAAGCTAGAGCAAATAACCTGAGATTGAGGATCATGAATAAACTGGAATCCCGGCACCCCTGAAGCCGATTACCAAGGCTAAGTGACAAAGTACTCTCTGAAAGTCTGCTAAATGATGTAAATGCAGTACTACATACTATCCCCACTAGGACCATTAACCCCCATGGAGACGGAGGCTGGAGGCCAAGATAAAGGCGATACGGAGAGAGGTTAGTCAACTCACAGAGCTACAGAGAGGTGTGGGTAAAAAAGGGATACCTAGGAAGTACAACAAACCGTCTATACCTGAGGCACTAGAGACTGCCAAGCAAAGGCTCACAGCTCTGGCTACCCACCTAAAGAGATACACAAGGGACAAAGAAGCCAGGAGAATTCATAGGAAGTGGCTAGTGGATCTAAGGGCAGACTGCAGCAATCTCCTAATACAAGAGCCGGTTACCATTACAGTGGCAGACATTCAAGACAGTATCAGGTATGAAGAGCTGGACAGCACCTGGCTCTGGCATGATCCACGCCTACTGGCTAAAGACACTAACTGCACTCCATGAATGCCTGGCAACATAAATGAACTAGCAGCTGATGGATCGGACAGATTCAGAGTGGTTGACCCACGGACAAACAGTCCTGATCATGAAAGATCCCCAGAAGGGTGTGGTCTCATCCACCTACAAGCCAATAGGGGGTTAGGATTAGAGCACTCATCTAAGGCTGCAAGACCAGGCAGACCAATCTGTGCACCACCTGGATTGATTACAAGAAAGCCTATGACTCAGCACCACACACATGGATACTGGAATGCTTGAAAAATGTACATTGACAGGACACTAAGAGCCTTCATCAAAAACCTCAAAAACTACACAAGTTACTATCAAGTTCTGCACATACCAAGGTAATGCACTGTCCCTACAGCTGTTCTGCATAGGCCTGGTCGGTGCCTTGCTCAAGGGCAACCTCGGCAGTGCCCAGGAGGTGAACTGGCACCTCTCCAGCTACCAGTCCACGCTCCATATTTTTTGGTCCGGGCTGAGACTTGAATCAGCGACCCTCTGGTTCCCAAGCCAAGTCCCTTTGGACTGAGCTACTGCCACCCCAACAAGGTAGAAACAAGGTAGAAATGATGATAACCACAGGATATGTAAAGAAACAATCTATGATGAGTAATTAGTGGTAATAATGTGGTGCCTCCACTGTGGAATTACTGGCCTCATACACTATGAGGTGTACCTGTATTCCCCAGAAACAACAGTAAGTATTTTTTACCTTAGTATGTGTATTTTGTGATAAGAAACTATTCAGGACAACAGTGTAAAATTAATAATAAAAGACATGCATTTATTTTGGTATTGTGTTGTAACTTTTTTTCTGAATGAACTTTCTCCACTGGTATTTACTCACATTTTTCTTTAAATTCAAAACAAATAAATCTCTTTCCCTTCACAGGTAAAAAGCAAATATCGATACCAGTTAGTTACCAGAATAAATGAATCAGGTGACAGCCAACTCAGTCACCTTATAGTGACCCTCTAACATATAAACCATTCAAAATATTTTGGCTGTGCACAACCATAACCTTATAGGAAAAAAATGGAAACCTCCCTTTTAGTCACAGGGAAAATGCAAAAAAAGTAACAAGTCACAAGTGAAACAGTTCACAAGTTGGTAACTCAACCCTCACAAATATTCAAAATATTACCAAGTGCTTGGATTTCTAAACGTTGGGGCCCATAAGTTGGTGCACATATTAAGAAAATGAATCCTTGGCTGAAAACTGTTGATACAGTTCAGTAAATACTCTCTCGTTACTCACACGTCCTCGAAACACAGTCCAGAAAATCGGAACCAGTAAATGAAGGCAAGCAGGTGAAACACCAGGATGATGAAGCAGCAGGTCGAGCGCGCCGAATCCCTCCTCAAAGGTAGTGTTTATTTCTAAAGGCGCTGTTATACTTCGCGCATCTGCGAACGCAGACGTGTGCGCTCAGACGCGGACGCAGAGGCTGGGCTACCTGACATAGGACCAAGTTAAGCAGTTACATCGTATATTACATGACTGGTATAACAGTAGGTAAAAAGAGGGATACCTTACTCATACATGACATGCATTGGGCAAAAGAGTTACACCACCATGGATGACAAGTATTATAGTTTTCTGTATGTCTTACTCTTACAGACTTTGCAGATGGCTGTCCTAGCTTTGCATAGTTCAAATTAGAGTTGGGCGGTATTCAGATTTTGATACCATTAAACCCTCCCCACATTTTCCCGGGGTATACGGTATTACCATGACCTATTAAAAATCACTTTGTAGAGTTCAGGGGGAGTCGCCAAAATGTGGGCTTGCGCCTATACCGTTCAGAAACAGAATAGCAAACATTACATAGGCCTTAAAATACTGAAAAAATGACAACAAAACATGTACAACATGAACAACTTTTATTAACAAATGTTTTAAAAGTGCAGATACAGCAGTCAACCAGAATGAAAATAGCAAATTGTCTGTAGCCTACAGTCCACCTCCAGCACAGTCATCGACACAAATCAGTTAAATTAAAATACAGCCCTATAGCATCCAATACTCATAGGCTTATCAAATAATAAGTAACAATAAATAATAAAGGCAGTAACTAAAATGTGTGCTATACAGCGTATACCAAGACCGCAACAGGTACTGTCCGTTGGTTTATTTTTAGAACCTATCAACGTAAATCAAATAAATTGAAAGCACAGCTCTACAGCATCCAGTACTAGGGCTTATCGTATAAGAAAAGCAGAACAATAAATAACAAGGCATAACCGAAAATGGAGAGCTTGTGGCACACACGCACAGGAACTTTCGGGCACCCCTCGACATCAGAGGAAAACACCTGGCTCCATTACATTTCCACTCGCTGTCACCGTCTTCATGCAAATCTTGCACACAGCCTCGTCAACACTCGCCAGCTCTCCCATGTCATTTGGTTGGAACCCGAAATGCTGCCAAACTGCAGAAGTTGTGTTTTTAGGGGACCAACTCGCTCGATGTGCTGCTTGCCATCTTTTCTTCTCTTTCTCGCTTCTGAGCTGTTACGTGACGACGTCACATCCAAAAACTTTATTAACCGTCATCTCCCCAAACAACAGTTAAGAGAATCATTATAACCTACTGTTAGTTTTAAATTGAAAACTCAACCACACCCACATAGGTGCTGGACAAACACTCATTATTTAGTGTTACCTCTCCAGTCTCAGGCCCTGAACCGTAGTTGGGCGGCCACTGGTATATCGCTAGCTCACTTAGCTTAGCCTGGCTCGTGGCTGTTAACAAGCTTACAAAGAGTCCGGACCAACTCTGCGGTGGAGAACGGGGCACTTTATTCCAGCGATGCAGCAGACTTGATACATAGCCTCTCTGTGATGCATTTGACTCTTGCTTCACTATCGGCATACACCGTGGATGCGGCTCGACACGCCACGTCACACAACCACATTACCCGCAAAGCCACCTTCTTAAAGGAGCAGGCTTGGCTTGCAACATTAGGCATTAAATAAATTATATTTAATATTATGTTAGGACCATACAGGCGTATATGCGCAGATTTTTTTTTTAAATGACAGTAATGAAACTGATACCGTTATTTTTAGATACCGCGGGAAACCTTATTACCGTATTATCGCCCAACCCTAGTTCAAATGGTCTGTTGGCTTTTTATCTCTCTCTGATCTCCTTAGTACAGGTTCTTGAGTCACTGAATCAGATTTATCTGAAGCATCAGGGTCCTCAACAGAGCATTCTTGTTCTACTTCCCTGCTCTCGGTTACTGCCTCTTCAATCCCAGACAGATCTGAAGAGTCCAGGTTCACTGTGACCTCTGGTGCTTTTATAGCATCTGTTAGCTGATTGGGCTCTGTGAGCATTGCATGCTGTTCTGTTTGTTCACAGATCTTCTCAGGACTGTGCATAATCAAGTCCTCTTGGTAATGTCCATGTCCGTACTCTGACTCAAAGTCTGAAGAGCTTTGATCTCCTTGGAGCACATCTTTTTTTTTTTTTAGGGTACAATGACATAGTAATACCATCATTATTTTTATTTATTTTATTTTTTTAATTTTTGGAGAAAGTGTTGCACATACATTTACAAAAACCCACATACCTTACATAACCCAAATGAGTGTGAAAGACATGTAACATATACTAATATACAAAGACTTTTTTAAACATACATAGACAGAGCTTGTGAGCAAGAACATGAAGCATAAGACAGTATTTAACGAGACGCCACAGGGGACAGTTTACAAAGGGGGTTGGGGAGGTGTGTGTTTGTTCTTGTACATGCTACATAGTGAGGACCAAAAACTGTATTTTAGCAACAAAGTGAGGACATTTTTCGGAAAGTGAGAACATTTTGGTTGGTCCTCACTTTTTCATAGGCCTGTTTGAGGGTTAGGACTTGGTTTTAGGGTTCAGGTTAGAATTAGGTTTTGTTTAGGTTAGGGGGAAAAAAAGAAGGACAGCCACCGGTAGGTGGTTTGCCTTGGCACGGGCAACAGGCAGCCATCATAATCTACTGGATTCTCAAATCAAGGTATCTATCATCGTAACCCTAGTATTCAATTTGTGAAAATTAAGGAGGGGACACAGGAAATCAATAAGAAAAAATAAAGTATGTGGAATAACGGAAGAAAAGGGAGGGAGGAGGGGGGAGGGGAAATGAAGAAAAACATAAAAAACAAGGAGTTTATTAGGATTTAGGGAAGAAGGGAAGGGAGGTGGTTAGGTTAGGATTAGGAAAAAAAACACTTGGTAAGTGGTTAAATAGGAAAAAGATTAAGAAAGGAGAGGGGGTTTGGTTAGGATTAGCGAACAGAAGTGGGAGAGGGGTAGTGTATGTAAAAAAGTAAGTATTTGTCCCTTGCCAAGGACATGTTCTTAAATATGGAACACCTAAGACCACTACCTACTAATGTGGTTATGATAAATACAGAGATGCAAAACATAGTCCAATTAATGTCGTTAAAGAACCAGTCAGCTAGAAATGAGCCCAATTGCCAGTGAATATGGCAGTATATCAACAGAGTTTTTATATGATTATATGAAATATAAATATACACACATTTTTCTTTGTGTTAGTAAGCATGCAGTAGTTCATAAGTGAAATTCCTCCATATTGTCTTGAGGCGTGGTCATTAGGTGCCAGACTGAATTAATAATTACACTTGATGAAATGACTGGATGGGTTAAGACAGACACATAAAGCAGGTAAGTATTGGTTTGTCAGTACAAGTATATAAACAGTTTCCTTATGCTCTTGAGTTTGCAATGATATCTCTTGTATGAACAGGAAAACAACTATCTGAACTGACATGGAGGCTGGCTTTGGATGCTTCAAATCAGCCTGGAGAGGTGGAGTGGGACGGCACCATGTGGCAGGAAAAGGCAGTACAAGACACAACACATGAATTGTGGCTGGTGATGATACCAAGGGACTGAGGCATGTTAAAGGAAATGGACCAGACGGACAGAAGGATGGGATCAATTAGGTCAATGTTGGGTAAATTAGTAATCATAAATAAAGTGTTCAGCAGATGGCTTTAAGAGTACATATTATTAAAGTTCACTTCTAGGAATTTCTTAAGAAAACAGAATTTAGTCAATCATGCAATAAAACATATCACTTCAGCCGTTTCCCAAGGCACATGAAAGCAAAACAATATACAATGTATATAAATGTTCACACTCACACCAAGTAGATTTTTCATGTAAAAGAGTTTTATTGGAACAAGACGAATGATGAAATGCATGCAAGTAGGACTTTTTGTACTTTTTTCTGTTTGTAGTCTTAATTTAATCCCCTGTAGTCACCTCATTTTTGAACGTATTTTTCATTTAGACCCAATGGTGCTGTAGTTATGAGTTTTTTGATCCACTTGTATTCTATTTTCTGTCTTTGTGGTTTGGTCCAATTGTTATGGCTCTCTAGTCCCATGTATCTGTAATTATTATTGCCGTGGATTTTAAAGTGATTGTACAGTGTTGTCGATTTATTGAAGTTTTTCAGATGGTGTGCGTGCTGATACATCCTGGTCCGCAGGCGATTACCGGTTTCCCCTATATACAGTCTTTTACAGAGTGTGCATTGGATTGCATAAATCAGATTGGAGGTATCCTCTGTAAAAGTCTGCCAGATAGGGAAACCGGTATTGACATGCGTGTTTTGTATGTATTTAACTGTTTTGAATTTTGGGTTCACAGGTGCGTTTGAGGAAGGTTTATTGCCAGGTTTGAAGGCCGTGCGGACCAGGATGTCCCGTGTGTGTGAGTGAGAGAGAGAGTGAGTGAGAGAGAGAGAGCACATCTGATGTGGAGTCATCTTTGAGAGGTTTAGGAGTTTTGCTCCTTTCTTTTGCTTTTCTGCGCCTGAGGGCTCTGGGAGAGGGACAAGGCCCTGGGTCAGCCTCAGCGCTGAATCACACCTCTTGGCACAAGAGGTGGTGCTCCAGCGATCTGCAAGTCTGTGTTTCCCTTTCAGGCAAAGGTTTCGAAAGAGGACTCTATCCCCTGGCTTCAAACAATGGTCTGGTCGTATCTCTCTTTGTTAGCTTGGTTCATTTTAATGGCAGGGGCTTGCGCCAACTGATAGGCTGCTTGCAGTTCTTTCCTCATCTTAGCCACATACTTCAAGTGGGAAGTTGATGAAGTCCCATCTGCTGACACACCGAAACAGATGTCCACAGGAAGTCCAGCTTCCCTCCTAAACATTAAAAAGTAGGGAGAATAGCCAGTAGCTTCATTTGGTGTGCAGTTGTATGCGTGTACAAGATGTGCAATGCGCTGACTCCATTTGGACTTTTGACTGGGCTCCCTAGCATGTTCAACAGGGTTCTGTGGAATCTCTCTGGTTGAGGATCGCCTTGTGGGTGGTATGGTGAAGTTCTTGATTTCCTCACACCCAGCATGGTCAACATCTCTTTTATCAACTGACTTTCAAAGTCTTTTCAAAGTCTGAATGTATGTGAGCTGGGAGGCCATAATGGATGAAGTATTTCTCCTACAGAGTTCTTGCAACTTTATGGCTCTCTAATCCTTGGTTGGGAATGCTTGTGCATATCGAGTGAAGTGGTCAGTGACTACTCTTGGGATTCACTAGACCACATATGATTTGTCATTTGTTAAAATCTAAACTGGACATGTGAAGGCTTTTCCCCCTGAGATGGAGAGACCTTGTGTTCTTTGTTCTTCAACAACGACAGTTATCTGACACCCATCTCAACAGGATGCCCACCTCACACCTCTTTGAGAGACGAGTCTCAAAACGTGATTGGTCAGTACTTTTACAGTGTCATGTGACTCTGTGATGTCACTCGGCACACTGTAGAAGTTCTTCTCCCTTCACTAAAGTCTTCCTCTTTCTCCTGAGCTGCCGAACAGCTCAGATCTCCTTCCTTCTGGGTCCTGGACCAGCCCAGATGTGCTCTCTTCCTCCTGGGCTCTGACCAGCTCAGAGGCCCTTGCCCTGAACCACTAAAGGGAGAGCAATTGCTCTACAAACTTTTGCTCTTCTTCTCCTAAGACTCTCATACCCTCGCTCACAGCAGGAGCACACAGACTTTAGTGTGCAAACACAAGGTTTGCAACTAACCTTCCAGTAACAAGGAGAACCAAGTTGAGTTAGCACCTTAACGTCTAACTCTGCAAGGACCCCGAGCAACCGGCTTCCCCGGATCTGTACCTTTGGAACAAGGACACCACAAAGATTGCTTCTAGAACCACAGCTCTTTCCAGCCTTCTTCGCCAGCTAACAAGAACAGCACGCCTCAAACCAACTCTTCCCTCCATCCATTCAAGGATCGGTAAAGTAACAACTGAGCATAGCTTTATCACAGCGGTACAAGCTAAGCAAGACTGTTTAACTTGTTGATTGTGATTTAATGCTGTTTACTGAGTTGTTGTTGTAATTGTCTGCAATTAGGTTATCGATTAGTTGGTTTTACCAAAAATAAGCCAATTTTAGTTTGCTAATGCTGTTCACAGACAGTATCTTGCAAGCAACTAAACATCTTCTGCACTAATCCAGACCCTCTGCAACACAGATCACTTTCACATAGACTCACTTACAAATTGACTTTCAACAGAACGACACCCAAACAGGCAGCTCAAAGTTCCTGCTTCTTTTCCTTTGTCTTTGTCCTGACCACATGGTCAGACAAACAACCCCCCAATCTGAAGCCAGCTTTGATTCGGCCATCTTGTAGTTCTCTGTTGTCAGCCATTTTGTTTTGTAGGCCAAACAGCCCTTCGATTACCACACTTGCCTTTGTCTTTCTCTCTCTCTCACGCACGCACAGACACACATACACACGTATACACACACACATGCTTGTATACAGTTAGTTAGGATTTGTGTGTTTTGGTTTTGCTTTGCTTTCCTTTACAAATAACTATAATTTCGTAAAGGAAAGCAAAGCAATCTTGTTGAATCCCAGATGTCCATTGTTATCATGTAGGGATTTCAGCACAATGCTGTGGAACTGCTTCGGGAGCACAAGCTGTTGCCATAAGCAATGGTCAGAATGTTCAACTGTTCTGTATAGCAGACCCTGCTTGATGGACAACTTCTCCCACTCGCGTTTCAGAAGTGTAAGATCTGGGTGGCTTGTCTGTTTTTGATTGGCAGTTGCCTTCTGACTGAGTCAGCCATACATCTCCAATACAAGGGTCACTTCTCTGAGCAGCTTGCAGCTCAGCTAGACTGAATGTCGGCAGCTGATCAGCTACTACTGCAGCAACATGGCAGAAAGCCTTGGGAACTGCAGACAAAAGAGCTCCAACTTGTTGGACCACACATGGATGAGAGTGTCTTGATCGTGGGTCACTTGACACTGTCTGACAGAGAGCTCGCATGCCTGGCACTGGAATCTCTTGCCACTCATCATCTGATGCTGTCACGTGGACGTCGGGACAAGGAGTCTGCATCAAGGTTATGCTGACCTGATCTATACATAAGGCTGAAGTTGTAGGTGGACAGTGCTGAGAGCCAGCAATGACCAGTAGCATCCAACTTTGCCGACGTCAAGATGTATGTCAGTGGACTGTTGTCCGCTCTGACTTGTACAGTAGCTCCGTAAAGACAGTCATGTAGCTTCCCACAATAGCCCACTTGAGAGCTAAAAACTCAAGTTTGTGCGCTGGATAGTTTTTCTTGGATGGTGAGAGACTTCTGCTGATGAATGCAACTGGGCATAGACCATCCTCATGCTCTTGGTATAGAACACCACCTAGTCCATCCAGACTAGCATCCACATGCAAAACGTAGGGCTTTTAGGTATCTGCAAACACCAACACAGGAGCTCTGGTTAGTCATGTCTTGAGTTCTTGGAAAGCATGTCCTCCTACTCTTCCATCGACTCCCAGGAGCTCCTCCCATCCTTTCCCACCTCCTCCCATCGTCCCTGAGCTGGAGCGCAGCGCCTCTGCGAATTGGCGGCTGCTGGACTCGTGCCTGGACCCGTCTCATCTGTCAGTCCTGGCCGAAGAATGGCTGCATCGTCCACGGACGGACGGGACACCTGATGTCCTGCCACATCTGCGCCAGGAAGTTGAAGAAGAGGAACAAGTTGTGTCCCATCTGCTAGCTGCCAATCCAGTCCGTCATCCTCACCTACCTCAGATGAGACGCCATGTCTGTCCCCACCCCCCCAGTCTGTCCCCTTGACAGGTCGTCACATGATTAATGGGAGAGAAGAAGAAGAAGTTTTCTCTCATCATGAGTAGGATGTATAATCTTCTCAAAGTACAAGCCATGAAATAAGACTGAAGGATGCAAGGTCCTTCTGAGAGAGGTCATGTCGCTTGTCACCTGCTGACTTTGAGGATGTGCGCCAGCATCTGCAGGAACTACAAAGATGTGGCATCATATCTGAATCACGTAGTCCCTACGCACCACCAATTGTCGTCGTATGCAAGAAATCAGGAAAGGTACATATCCGAACCCTTAACCTCAGAACAATACCAGACCAGTACACCGTCCCAAGGATAGAGGACGCTCTTCACTGCTTGTCTGGGAGTAAATGGTTTACTGTCCTCGACCTGAAGAGCGGGTACCATCAAATCCTTATGAGTGAGGCTGACAAGGAGAAGACCGCTTTCATCTGTCCCCTGGGTTTTACTAGACTTGCACCAATTGCAATTTTTTGGGCCGATTCCAATTTGCATGTGTTTGGATGGCCAATACCGATTTTGGCTGATTCCGATTTCTTTTTTTTTCCAAACCATTTTACAGCACAGAAGATATTACAATATTTTCCTTTATTAGAACATTTTTACCAAGATACAACCAGCTTTTCAATAATCATCTCAAACAAACAAAAACAGTGACACAGGTCGCCTGTATGAAAGCCCTTAGCGCTGAGGATGTGCCCGCCAGTAAGCGCGCGGACACGCGCATCTTCACACACGGACACGCGCCTCGTCAGTTTCAGTACAGCAGTGAGAGCTCCGCAGTTAAGTTTAGCACGGACAATTAACAGCTTCCTCCTCCTTTCTTTTGATGTGTGTGCGTGAATGATTAAGGTGAGAAGCCGCCCATGTTTCACTTCCATATATTTATAACAATATCATCCACTGTGCTCCTAACAGCGGAATCTCACCATGTCTCAACCCAAGCATGAAGTAGAACTTAAAACCAATTGTGTAAATGAGCAATATTCCTCAATTTATCCATTCTCCGCACACCGTTTCCTCATTCAAATATAAGTCTCACATTATAACAATATAAGTCATCACGTTATAATAGACTTGCACGGTATACCGATACTAGGAAGGTACCGCGGTACCCTCACGTTGAAAACGATACCATATTACATGTCTTTTAGTATCGATACTTCATTAAAATAGCACGAAATCAGAGCGCCCTCACTGCAGCTCTCTCTGTCATGCTGCCTGCACGCATAGAGTGCGTGGGCGGGGCTGTATGTTCTCACACACACAGCGGGCAGCTTTCAATCACAGGCAGCGAGTGATCGCAGGGGAGACATGGCCTCAAGTGCAGCAGGAGCTCTTGCCGACCGTCCTCGGCTTGTTGAAAAAAAAGTTGCCCGAAGTGAAATCTGGAATTATTTCGGATACATCGCAGATAGTAAAGGAAAACCCACAGACACGCAGAGACCTGTCTGCAAAAGATGTTACAAAGCGACACAGACAAAGGGAGGCAACATGTCTAATCTGACAAAGCACCTCTCAGACAGACATCCCAAACTTTTCAAAGAGTTAAAAGAACAACAGGTGAGCGAATGTGTTTGGAAACATCAGGCAACATGAACACCCTCAAGCCCACCCACATCAGTGCATGCTCGAGAGCATTTTCCTGACTGAAGACAAGTATAAGCGAGCCTGGCCCGAACCCGAAACAGTTTGTTACCTGACATAGTTTTTGTTATGGACAGTGTGTAAATGACCATCAGAAGACAGCTGTTAGGCACAGTCAAACACGCCACTTGCCACTGCAGCGCAGCACACACTCAGTTGGAGCGGAGCCAGTGTTGCGTTCAGGCGTTGTCACGTAAATAACAAATTCCATCACTTGAATAGGCCATAGCACAACACAGCCGCATGTCAAGTGGGCCATCTCATCTGGTCAAATACAGACAATAGCTCTACATAGCCATGTGTAATCAATGCAATGATCCCACCATGTGTTTTCATCTTGCTGTAGGCTAAAACTAATATTAATGCCATTTGTTAAGTGTTCAAAAAGCTGGACAGGAACAAGTTGGTAAAAAGGGAACCATGCAGATTTTTTTCTTACTATATTTATTTTAAAAGACACTGGTATCATATTTTAATTTTGGTATTGTAACATATTTTTGGTATCATATCGTATTTTTGGTATTGCATCATATTTTTGGTATCGTATCGTATTTTTGGTATCGTATTTTTGGTATCATATCGTATTTTTGGTATTGTATCGTACTTTTGGTATCATATCGTATTTTTGGTATCGTATCGTATTTTTGGTATAGCATTGTCTTTTTGGTATCGTAGTTTTGGTATCATATTGTATTTTTGGTATCATATCGTATTTTTGGTATTGTATCATATTTTTGGTATCATACCGTATTTTTGGTATTGCATCGTATTTTTGGTATGGTATCGTATTTTTGGTATGGTATCGTACTTTTGGTATCATATCGTATTTTTGGTATCGTATCGTTAGTATCGAGTAGTTTCTAAAGAGCTGAGGCGAAGAAAAAAAAAAACACTCGGCAGCGGCAGTCATATTTCAGCAGCTGCTAGTTGCATATAGGGGAAACACTGTGCATATTTGTAAGAACTGAGTGTAAAGCTATTTTTCCTTTTGTTTATTTCAGAACCACACAAATACACACTTGTTGTGAACCTCCTGCATTGAAAATGAAAGTATCCTCTCGATCCTGATTATCTGGCCGGAATCATTTACTCCATAGTTGTCCTACCCAAAGGACCCTGAGGTCCCCTTCCTCACATCGCCCAAAGAGTGAGTTGCACATATGTGTGTGTGTGTGTGTGTGTGTGTGCGCTGCTGGCATTACACGATGTCAGTCATGCGGCGCGATGGAAATTTGACCAGCGTTTTAAATCGGCATATTTTAGACTGACCGGCGACCGGCCGGTCAGTCTAAAATATGCCGTCGCGCCGCATGACTGACAATGGCCAATCACGTGAAAATCTGCCCTATTCCGAGCACTGCCGATTAATCGGTGCAAGTCTAGCTTTTACCAATTCGAGCACATGCAACAAGGAATTTGAGGTGCACCAGCTACTTTCCAGAGAGTCGTGGAGTGCACTGTCAGTGACATGAACTTTCTGGAGGTGTCAGTGTATCTGGATGACCTCACTGTGTTTGGACGAACCCTCAAAGAACATGAGGAACTGTTGTTGAAAGTGCTTGACCATCTCAAAGAGGAAGGTCCAAGATAGAGGCTGTTGTCTCCTGGCCAAGACAGGACGCATCCAGAGCAGTATCTTCTGGCACTTGCTGTGCAGATGCAGTCTTTGCCGTGGTACTCTCAGGGGTAGGGGCAACTGGAGTGGAGTTCAATGGTTTGGCCACCTGAGAAGACAGTTCCTTTACCTCATTCCTGTGGCTGTTGAGCTCAGACGTAACTGAGGGTTGTGATACATTAACAGTGGCAGTGGCAGCAGCAGTTTTTACTCCTTCACTGGCACTGGTCCAATTTTCTTCCTCTCGTACATCGTGCATCAGCTGGGAAAAAGATGGGTGATTTTCCAGTGAATGGCTCATCCTTACACGTAGAGCAACCCTGTCTTGTGTGAGTGCACCCTTGACTAGCTGTTCCATACGAGCTCAATTCATGTCTGTAGCTTGAATTCCTCCCTTTAGAAGAGCACAGTGAAGAAGTTTGTCAAGGCGATACAGAAAAACACAGTTTTTCTCCTTCATTCTGGTATGTGTGCCTGAGCTTGGCCAAGATGTCTGCTCCACTCTCTGTGGTGCCATAACCTGTGGCGAGAGCAGATAAGTAGTCTGTGGCTGTGTGAGTACTAACTTTCAGAAATCGGACAATGTCAGCTGCAGGCCATCTTAAGGTCTCCACTATATGCTGTCTCTTGGTGGCGTCAGTGCATTGCCATCATTTGGGTAGCCTGCTCCATCCAGGCATCATATTCCTCCTCACCTGGGGGTACAGGTTTCAGTTCTAAAAACAGTCTCAGTTTTCTGTAGCTACGTCCATCAACAGACACTTGGTTAAATTTGTCCACTAGTTTACCAATAGCAGTCACTAGATCCATGTTAATATCCACTTTTGGAGCTTGGGTTTCTGATACTATGGCTTGATAATCGTCCATAGACTTGCCTTCTTGTTGTAGTAGTAAGAACAGCTGGGCACGGAAAGTGTCGTCCTCAGGAACAGATTCATCAGTGACAAGGCTCTCCAACATGTGTACAGTCCATGGTCCAGCTTCTCCTTCAATCCCTACTTGTGCAGGTACAGTATCAGTGGATAAATCAAGGCCAGTCTCTACTAATATGAATAACTCTGTGCAAGTTGGATCGCCACAGCGTCCACAGATCTTGGCACGTCCAAAGACTTTGACTGTGTCTAACACTCTAGCAACATCCTGGTCATCAGTGCCAATTGGCAAATCACTCAGTAATATACCACGAGAAAGAGTGACATTCTTCTGCCAGCTCCAGTCAATAGCCTGAGAAATATTCATTGTTTAGGTGAACTGTTAGCACTGGAAAAAAGAAATCTTCAATTTATGTTTTAATGGCTGGGTTAATTGCTACCAAATTACAAAAGAAAAAAAAAATTAGCCTGATTGGTAAACAAGAAATGATCCCAGGGGTGCCTCCAAAAATTTAACTCTGTTGCCGTCCTCAATACTGGTGTTCCTCAGGGCTGTGTGCTGAGTCCAGTCTTGTACACACTGCACACTTATGACTGTCTCGCTACTAACAGCTCTAACACCCTCATCAAATTTGCGGATGATACAACCGTTGTGGGGCTCATCAACAACGGTTATGAGACACCATACAGGGAGGAGGTCCAAGCACTGGCGGCCTGGTGCAGTGACAACCACCTCAACCTCAACACCAAGAAGACAAAAGAAGTCATTATTGACTTCCAGAAGTCGAGGACCACACTGCACTCAGGCCTGAGCATCAATGGGGAGGAAGTGGAAAGGGTCGCCAGCTTTAAGTTTCTTGGCCTGCACATCTCGGAGGACCTGGGCTGGACTGTGAACACCACCCACATCATTAAAAAGGCCCAGCAGCGTCTCTTCTTTCTGAGAACACCGAGGAGGAACAAACTCCCTCCACCTCTGCTGAGAAACTTCTACCACTGCACAATAGAGAGTGTCCTCACCTATGGCTGTACGGTGTGGTACACCAGCTGCACTGCATCTGAAAAGAAACAACTGCAGCGGGTCATCAAGACGGCTGAGTGGATCATCGGCTCCCCACTTCCACGCCTAGAGGAGATCTATTCAAGCCGTCTCCTCCGACGGGCCACAAAGATTCGGAATGACCCCGCCCACCAGGACACTCTCTATTCACCAGCCTTCCCTCTGGCAGACTCAGAGTCATGAGAGCCTGCACCAACAGACTGAAACACAGCTTCTTCCCCATGGCTGTGAAGAGACTGCTACAGGAACCATGACCCCCCCCCCCCAGTTTATTTTATGACAAGGACATTGCAGCTGCTATAAGAGAGCACCATACGAAATTTCACTGTATTTATTACAGTGACAATAAAGCTTCTTCTTCTTCTTCTTAAATATGTTAAATGCTAGAATGGGCTATTATTTTAATGTTCAATAAATAGGATCCTGAGTTCTTAGCAGTTGATGTAGAGCTGGCTAAATTTCCAGTTTACCAAATTAATGTTCAATCAGGCTTAAGAGAAACCCATAAACAAGGTAGAAATTATGATAACCACAGGATATGTAAAGAAACAATCTATAGTGAGTAATTATTGGATAATAATGCGGTGTCTACACTGTGGAATTACTAGCCTCATACACTATGAGGTGTACCTGTATTCCCCCGGAAACAACGTAAGTATTTTTAACCTTAGTATGTGTATTTTGTGATAAGAAACTATTCAGGACAACTGTAAAATTAATAATAAAAGACATACATTTATTTTGGTATTGTGTTGTAACTTTTTTTCTGAATGAACTTTCTCTACTGGTATTTACTCACATTTTTCTTTAAAATCAAAACAAATAAATCTCTTTCCCTTCACAGGTAAAAACCAAATATCAATACCAGTCAGTTACCAGAATAAATGAATCAAGTAACAGCCAACTCAGTCACCTTACATTGACCCTTAACATATAAGCCATTCAAAATATTTCAGCTGTGCTCAACCATACCCTTACAGGAAAAAATAGAAACCTCTGTTTTTTTTTCACAGGGAAAATGCAAAAACTTTTTCAAGTTAAGCAGTTCACAAGTTGGTAATTCAACCCTGACAAATGTTCAAAATATTACCAAGTGCTTGGATTTCTAAACGTTGGGGCCCATAAGTTGGTGTACATATGAAGAAAATGAATCCTTGGCTCAACACTGTTGATACAGTTTAGTAGTTTAGTCTCTCGTTACTCACACCTCGAAACACAGTCCAGAGAGATCCCGGAACCGGTAGATGAAGGCAGGCAGGTGAAACAGCAGGATGATGAAGCAGCAGGACAGCAAGGTGCAGCAGTTAACTGTCTGTGCAGCGATGCAGGTCCAGCACGCTGAGTCCCTCCTCACAGTTAGTGCTAATTAGCAGTAGCAGGGGTGACGTCAGCTGCTCCTCTTCTCCTCCTTCGCGGTGACAATGGTGCCTGGCTTTTACTTCCAACTGTCTCTAACGGCTTTGGCTAAGTTGGCAAGAGATTGACAAATTCGCTGTTCACGGTTCAATAGCTCATCGCTGAAACATCTTTGAGACACATATCATGGCTCTATGCAACCTTAGTAACAAAGAGAAGCTACTACCACTTCGTTTTCATCCAAACGAACCATCTTTCACAATCGGTGGATTGCATTGCTTCCTATGTGCAGCCAGGTAGTGAATGGCAGCTTAAGGACTGTCTGCAAAGTGCAAAGCAAAAAACGGCTACATTGATAACCGTCAATAACTTTACCTCTACCAAATGAACGGCCACCAAACTTAATTCACACATTCATGAACCCCGCCTGCACGTACCATGACACTCTCATAGGCTACACATTAGCATAATTATAGGCTAACCAAAGACATTTCTCTGTGGCCTAAATAAATGGACCCAGAGGCAGTATGCTACCAAATGATGTCAGTATGTATTGCATGTTTGTAAAAGGCAATACCTCTACCATTTTTGCGTGTAGTGACACCAAACTCACATCATGCATGTATGGTCTGTCCATGGTCCTACTACAACCATTAGTTTCACGAAATTTGACTTAACGTATTTTTATAGATTTTTTTTTTTGTGAAAAAAAGGTTAATACTTCCAATAAAAGTCCACCATTCTTGCGTGTAGTGACACCAAATTCACTTCATGTATGTATGGTCTGTCCATGGTCCTACTACAGTCATTACTTTCAGGAAATTCTATTTAACTTATTTTTGGCAAATTTTTATTTTAGAGAAAAGTCAAGAGCTCCACCATTCTTGCGTGTAGTGACACCAAATTGGCTTTATGTATGTATGGTCTGTCCGTAGTCCTACTACAACCATTTGTCTCAGGAAATTCGACTTTATGTATTCTTAAGCAATTTTTTATTTTTTTTTGCTGAATACTTCCAATAAAAATCAATAGCTCCACTATTCTTGTGTGTAGTGACACCAAATTTGCCTCATGCATGTATGGTCTGTCCATGGTCCTACAACAATAATTACTTTCAGGAAATTGTAATTACCGTATTTTTTGCTAATTTTTATTTCCGAGAAAAGTCAATAGCTCCACCATTCTTGCCTATAATGACACCAAATTTGCTTCATGCATGTATTGTCTGTCTATGGTACTTCTACAACCATTAGTTTCAGGAAATTTAACGTAACGTATTTTTGGCGAATTTTTATTTCTGAAAAAAGTCAATAGCTCCATCATTCTTGTGTGGAATGACACCAAATTTGCTATTACCTATTACCTTGGGGTCCTGCAGGCATAGGGAACCATGAGGAGGTCGCAAGGACGTCAGCCACAACCAAATACCTACAGATGCAGGCACTTCAAATTTCCCAGGCCATCCGACTGCCAGCCGGAAGCCAGCCGGAAGCCAGACAGTTTCCAGCTAAATACCACCCCCCCCCCCCCCACCTTGCTGGGGGTGTGCCCATTTATTCAATTACAAGGTGTCACCATTACATGGTGCTTCCCTCACAGAAACACAAAAACTAAAGATTAAGAGGTGCTAGTACTTTTACTGGTAGTATTTCCTTTCTATGCTACATTACTAATCTACTCCACTCTCTCAGAGGCAAATATTAGACTTTTATTGCACTATTTTTATTTTCATTTAGTTTGGCCTATAAGCTACAGTCCTTTTGTACTATATAAATTTCTTGCTATGTTATATTATTATAGGTTACAATAAGCCACCCAGCAGTATTTAAGTTATTAAAATGACCACCTTTATCTGCTGCAGCATCACTGTTGTAAACACATTAGTTATTAAGGAAAACCTAAAATTTTGTTACAATTGGCCCTGGTCTCCCCTATCTGAAAATACTTAATAGTAATGAGAAATCTTCTGAAAATAATTACTTAAATCATTTTGAAAAAGTTGCTCAGTAAGAGACTCAGTCAGTGTGATGATGTGTGTGACAGTGGGAGGGGGTGGAAAGCTGTTCAGATCACACATTCACACATTCAGTAAGAACAAAAAGGTCCATAGTAATGCTAATGATGTGTGGAGGCTACCTCCACAAGACCACTTTATTTCACGTGCGCTCCCTTTGAGTTAGTAAGTTGCGGGAAAGTTTATCAACTTTGTGAAGGCTGCCTGTGACAAATTCATGATTAATATTAAGAATTTACAAATACGGTAAACATGACGTCATCAGGAGGGAAATCCCTCGGGCACAGCCTTACAAGCCACGGGCTTCAAATGAAGCGGAGAAATTATGCATGTTTTATACTTTGTATTCAAGCAGGATCAGAAATAGTGATTTGAATGAGTTTCAATCTGAATATTTATGTTCGTATTGTTCACAAAAGGCTACAAATTAAAAAAAAAAAAAAGAAAATTACAACACTCAGAACTGCACAACCTGTATCAATATACATATCAATATATATGGGTCAATGACAAATAAAGCTTCCAAAAAGGTATTTTTAAAAAGTATTTTCAATATAGATGTAATGCATATTTTTGAGTCCAGAACAATGTGTTTGAACAAGTCTCATTTATTGAATAGCTTTTCTAGCTGTTTTAACTCATTTTTTAACAGTATTTTTAGCTTCACGACAAAAAAATGTCAGGTGGCGCAACCAAATATTTATAAAAATATATATACATTCCTAATCTTTATTTTAAGATTAATTCTTTGGCAACTATCCCTTAGGGTGTCTACACTAGGTAACACATTATTATTTTAACATTGTGGGGTTTTTTCATTTTTTTGCATTCTGTAGGTCAGGTTTTAAGTATCGTTAACATCCAATTTTACATTTAAAGACAGGAAAATAATTACACAAATACACAAATTCATATATTTAGTATAATAACTACACACATTACATTTAGAAACCATTTGGTCACGTTAACCTATCATTTATTGGTTTAAATTGGTTGCACCACCTGACGAATATTGGTTGTACCACCTGACAACATTAGTTAAGCCATGAAATATGCTGGGAAAAAAAGCATTTTCATTTCAAATAGTAATGTGTTTTAGTCATCAGTCTCTATTTAAGTTTTCTTAAATAGACTTAAACCTAACCCTGACCCATCAAAAACACTTCACATAAGATTACATTCGATACAACACCATAACACTTTTCTAAATGGCAACAATTAAGTATCATTTAACAAAACTCCATTTCACCAATCAAACAGAGCCAGGCAGTCACATGACCGTACATGAACTCTTCGCGGCCTCGCACAGAAGCAAAGTGACTACGTGGGAGCGCACACATAAGAATGAGAGTGGATGGCAACAATGGCAGAAATGGCGTGCGAACCAGAAGAGGCAGAACACCCGTGGCCGTACATGAAAACCATGTTTACTTTACAGACTACAAAAAAGAACAGCTATATCATGCGCTGTCATCTGTGTCTACCACAACATGTCGACATGTCAGCCTACAAGAACTCCACTTCAAACTTGAGAAGATGTTGTTTTGAAAAGACTAAATTGTTATCTGTTCCACTAATTTTCATTCAGCATAACAAACACCTAGTCTCTCGCTTACTGATTTTTAGACCTCATTCCAAATAATGTTTGAAGAGTTCAAACACAGTGCTCAAGTGCTGTTTATAAGGCACTGGTTTCAAAAATGTTGTTATGAAAAAGAATGACAGTCTGACAGAAGAGAATGTTTTTAAACTACTAAATTGGTAACAAAGGATTTATTACTGTTTCTTGTGGCTGAATTTGCCTTAATTTGTGCTATTTTGTAAAGATTTCATTTACTATTTTAGTTATAGGGGTATTGTTTGGCAACATCTGAATTTGCACATCGCTATTTTATCCATCCATCCATTTTCTAACTGCTTATCCTCTTCAGGGTAACGGGGGGGCTGGAGCCTATCCCAGCTGACACTGGGCGAGAGGCAGGGTTCACCCTGGACAGGTCGCCAGACTATCACAGGGCTGACACATAGAGACAGACAACCATTCACACTCACATTCACACCTACGGACAATTTAGAGTCACCAATTAACCTATCCTCAACATGCATTTCTTTGGACTGTGGGAGGAAGCCAGAGTACCCACGCTGACACGGGAAGAACATGCAAACTCTGCACAGAAGAGCTCCTGTGACAGTGCTAACCACCACACCACCGTGCCCCCCCTCGCTAATTTATCTTTGTCTATTTGATTACATTCATGCCCTGATTATTAAAACAACAAATCAGAAGTTACTCAGCAGTTACTCAGTACTTGAGTAGTTTTATCACTAAATACTTTCTTACTCTTACTCAAGTAATTATTTGGATGACTACTTTTTTACTTTTACTTGAGTCATATTATTCTTAAGTAACAATACTCTTACTTGAGTACAATTTTTGGCTACTCTACCCACCTCTGACAAATTATCATGTAAAATGTTTTAAAGTGTGTAATATCTTTAAATTTAAAACTAGTAAACATTTTAGAACTTTCATGGATAATCTTAGAGCTTTGAATAGCATTATATAGTGACATTCCTTGCAGTTGTGCCACCTGACTAACTGGTTGCACCACCTGATTATTGCAACTAATCTCAAATTAAAAAGGCTTCTGTTTGGATGCTAACATTAGCTTCTACCCTTGTCATGAAGTTTAAACAGACCACTTTTTAAAAAAACAAAGATTTTTATGATAAAATAACATTTTTCTAGTTTTACATTGATTGTACCACCTGACATGGAAAGTGTACCAGCCTACATATGAGTTGAAAGTAGTTATTTTTATCAGTATTTGACAGAGATCTACAAACCTTTTAGCTTAGTCCCAAGGGTCACTTGGGGTCCTCTGGCTGATGCAACATTCTGTTTATAGCTAATGTCTCTTCACTTCAAAATAAAAGTCCATTGTTTATGGTTGCGCCACCCTGACATTTAGGAAATGTAAACTGCTGGACAAAAGTTTTGTAGTTATTTTAACAACTTTAAAACTATTGATATTAGAAAAAAGACATTATCCAAAAGACTTCAAACATGAAATAATGCCAGAGTGTTTTCAAAATAAAATTTTTAATAGTTTTCTTAGTCTGCTCACTTGCTCGGACAGTTGCACCACCTGACATCTTAGGGGTTTTACAGGCCAAAACATAAAAGAATACAATTATTTGAATTTACTGAAAAATGTATGAAAATAAATAGGTTTTATAGAATAAAGTGATAGATGTCATGAATAGATTAATTTTTTTTTTTTTAAATGATGGACTCGGACACAAAAATATGCATGTCATGTCATTGACCCATATGAAGAACTGTAAAATGTCAATATTGTGAGGTAGTTCAGACATCGACGGTGACGATGTGTTGTTGAATGTTTGCGATAAAAGTGGGGGCTGAGAATCCCATACAGATGATCGCTGCCCATTCAGAGGGAACGAAAAGGTCCATTGTAATGCTAATGATGTGTTTGAGCCAGGAGTGATTTTTACACTTTGTAAAACAGCTGGATGGGTGACACTCTACATGAACGCCATAGGAGATTGTTTAGAAACGGCCATTGTTTACACAAGACATCTTGTTCAGTTTATCTTTGGGTGATCGGTGACTTTATTGAGTATTGAGAAACACTGCGGCGCTTATGAACGGAACGGAATGAATCTGTCAGCTTGATATCATGACTTTGCAAGCACCAAATGACTTACTTTCACGAATTCTGTTCGATTATAATATAAAGAATTATGAAATATCACTTCCATGAATCTGTTTAGACAGACAGCGACAGATCGCTGAGGTGAAGCCGTGCTGTGTGCATGTGCAGAGCGCTGTACAGTCTGAACGTCAAAATAATAATTAAAAAAAGAAAAGATCTATGTAATCATTTCCAATATTCACAGGCTGTTTTTATTCAACGAAAGATTCTGTTCCAGTCCATATTTGTTGACATGTAGTCTTTGAAAAGCATATTTTTGCTGAGGTAAAAAGAAAAAAAAAAAAAAATCTCGTACATTGTGTACACAGAATGGGGTGGTCTAACAGCAATCTATATATATATGACATTATTGTCATTACCACTGCAGATAAACTCAGCCCCTAAGACTAATGATTCAAACGCAGTTTTGTTCTCGCTGTACTATCGCTCGGTTCCCAGCCATATCACTTTGATTATTGCACAATTCTTTTGAATAACAAAACATTGAAGCATATTATTTATGACCTGTGATATGGTAGCCTGATAATCATTAAATATGCTCTGTGTGGGAAGTAAACCGCTTCAGGTTCCACACTCACTGCTCCACTGTGGATAGACAGACCATTGCAACTGGTTTCTACAAATCAAACTGAGGGGCGTTACTAGCTGGCCTCGTATTCTCTATGTCATTGCGGGGGGATCTACGAGCCCGGCCAGGTTACGGCAAGGACCTGTCACGGATCGGTCACGGCTCCACCACAGACCAGACGGAAATCTGAAGTGGCTGCATCTGTACACAGGGTAAGACAGGAAGGACAAGGCCCGAGCCATCAACACGTACGCCCTGCCAGTCATCAAATACCCCGCTGGTATAATAAGCTGGCCAAAGGATGAGATATAGGCCACTGACATCAAGACAAGGAAGCTTCTCACAATGCATGAACGGTTTCATCCCAGGTCAAGCACCCTGAGACTGTACATTAAGCGCAGCAAGGGGAGCCGAGGACTGGTGAGTATCAGAGCCACTGTACAGGACAAAACAAACAAGATCCAGGAATACATCAAGAAGATGGCCCCCAGAGATGAGCTGCTGAGTGAGTGCCTCAAGTGGCGGATTACTACAATGAGGCTTCCTATAGAAAATCAACACATGGACAAAATGTCAAATAAATCATCACGGAAACCACAGTTTGCTACGATTTTTAGGTTGGAACATCAACGAACACCACTGACCACTCGGTGAAGTTCATGGCATTGAAAACAAACGTTTAAGGTGGTTTTAGGACAGATTTACATATGGCCATAGACAGCATTGTTAAGCCAGACAGGGGAAAGCCTAATTCTCTCAAATTCTCAGAGAAGGAGCAATCATCAAGATTTCGGTCTTAACCACTCTATTTCATCATAAACAATGCAAGAATGGGGCTCAAAGTGCAAAATACTGGACTTATCCATTAAGGGAGACATGCCACCACCCCCATGGAAGGGGAGTTTATATGTAAGAACATCTCAGCAGAGACATGTATGGAATAGTTGTACTGTATCTTGTGTAAAATATCTTCTTTTTATGATTTGCAATTTTCATTTGAAAGTATTCAAATCAGTTACATTACATGGTATACATAATGTCATCTATCTGTATCTTGTGTAAAATGTGTGATAAACGAATGCAGGCAGATAGACAGGTTTTTTGGATGGTCGGTGAGGTGGTTAAAGGGATTTTTTTTTTTCTTTCTCATTTCTAAATAGCTACCAATCTACATGTTTGTAAGACATTTGTTTTTACTGTACTCTCACTATTGTTTTTTCTGTTCTACATTCTTACATAAAATTCTAAATAGTAGTCTGAAAGTTGAACACTGATAGTGAGAAGCCTGTGATTAGACTGGTGAAACAAGTATCTGTATGGTATGAGTTTATTCAGTTGGCTGTCGAGGGACAACTGATTATATTATTGGGTTACTGGGTGTAAGTAACTAAATAAGTGTCTTCTGTCGTGCTGACAAAGTTTTAAGACATCTGAGACCCCCTTTACACCTTGCATCAACATGCGTTTTTTTGCGATCGGACAGCAATCCAATTGCTCGTGACCACATGAAAGTACAGGTGTAAATACACTCGAAACGCATTGAGGACGCATTGTCATCCGATCAGCCAAACCACTTCTGAAGGTGGTCAGGGACACATCGTGACCACATCTAACACAAGTGTAAATGCATCTCCAATCCACATGCAACAGCTCCTTGGATGAAAAAACAAGTAAGTGAGGTGTGCCAGCTGGACACAGGAAGAAGAAGATATCAACAACACTCACCGGATAGTGACTGCAGAGAAAAAAAAACACCGTGGTGAAGATAGTTTGATGTTGGTTATTCACAGATATTCACATTTTCATTTTGGGTTCAACACTGATTTCCACCTCCATGTCATAGGCAGAAAACAATGAGCAACACAGGGTAGGACTATTAACCCAATAGCTTTCACATAACTGGACCCAGACACCACACACAAATGTAAAATGGTTTGTTGAAGTTTGTTTAAAAAATTCTTATAAAATAAAAAGTGTGTTTTTGTGAGTGTTTGTGTGTGTGTGTGTGTGTGTGTGTGTGGGGGGGGGGGGGGGGGGTTAATAGCCCTACCCTGTGTTGCGCATTGTTTTCTGCCTATGATATGGGGGTGGAAATCAGTGTTGAACCCAAAAAGAATATGTGAATATCTGTTGAATATCCAACATCAAACTATCTTCACCATGGTAAAGAGACGCCGAGGACGGAGCCACAGTGAGACGAAGTGTCTGCTCTCCATTTGGTCTGACAAAAGTGTCCATACAAGAACGCAACTTCATGGGTGGTTAACATCTTATTGTTGTTATTGTGCTGCACATGATATTACGTTGTAGTGTGCCACTAGGATGTAACATCAGTGGGACGGAGCGTGATCGGATAGCAAACGGATCTGAATGTGGACACCAGAGACGCATATTAATACCAGGTATAAATGTATGTGGTCATACGCTATCCGATTGCAAAAAACGCATGCTAATGCAAGGTGTAATGGGGGCCTGACTGACTTGATTTAACAATGACAAAAGGGACATGTCTTTTTGGTGGCAGTGACGAGTTTGTTAACTAAGTTATTGACTTCTGACACACAGGTTTTGAGTGAGTGAGCGCCTTTTGCAGGGGAACTGGAGTGTTGTGCTGCTCAGTATAAAATCATGTGTGACTGCTCTCAGTGTTCTATGGACCACAACAGTGTTTCAGAAAATGTGCAAAAGCAACTGACACACACTGCAATGGAGGCACATTAAAATTACAGGTTAACAGAAAATATTTGTCAATCACTCCTGTTTCATGTCAAGTGACATTGTTGACAATATTCCTGTTCTACTACCCTGTATCTTAAAGTTGAGAAGCAACATGCTCTCATACATACATGAGGCCCTGTATTACCACTTAGGATCGGTGTAAAGGGAAACATACATGTAGTCCAGGATTAGCTGTTCCTCCAACCTGCAGATACTTACCAGAGCTGTCTGTGCCTGGCTGGACAACCTCCAGATACACCTCAAAAGTGGACTCAGGGCTCTCCCTGGAACAAAGGAGACATATTGTTGTGCTCTTTGCATGTTATGGACATAAGACTGAAATTCAGCCCATTTATCACAGCAGCCTTCCATTTCAAAGAATAGTTTGTCAGACTTCACTAGCAAACAACAGAGGCCATACTAAGATAGTTAGATTGATCTTCAAAACAAATGATGCTACTCTCTTAACATATTCACTATGATAGACAAGGGTTTAATTTGTCTTTCTGTTGATACAGCTTTTGATGGAGCTGGAGCTGTGGCTCAGCGGTAGAGCGGGTCGTCTACCAATCAGAAGATCAGCGGTTCAATCCCCGGCTCCTCCAGCCTGCATGTTGAAGTATCCTTGAGCAAGATACTGAAACTCTCCATCAGTGTGTGAGTGTGTTAAAAACTGAGTAGCAAGTCCCTTGTATGGTAGCCTCGGCCACCAGTGTATGAATGTGTGTGTGAATGGGTTAATGTGAGTCACAGTGTAAGAAGCGCTTTGAGTGGTCGGATGACTAGAAATGCACATGTAAATGCAGGTCCATTTACCATTAAAGAAGACCTATTACGAAAAGAAGCGAAAAATAAGTGGTGGGAATTTCTTAATAACACTATTCCATAACAATGTCTTAGCTGTCATGTTTACTGTCACCATTCTACTAAAATGCAGCTGCAATTCATAATCATGTATATGGTACAATATGTACAAGGTACCAATGTATCACAGTTTCTCCTGTGATAACATCATTTTCTATGAAATCAAAGTTTCGTAGTAAAACATTTTGCTTCTTGAATCAATGTTTGTTCTATACAGTAGGGGTGTGACAATACACTCAGCTCACGAGACGAGACGATACACGATATTGGGTTCACGAGAACGAGACGAGACGATATTTTCACATTACTTTTAAGAAAACTAAAATGACAAAATATATGACTGGACAAAGAGTTTTTATTTGACAGTCACAAAACAACGCAGGGGCCTTTTGAAATGTTTTATAACTTGCATCCATGCATGACTTAAGCATGAGCTTTTAACTGTTGAACCTCTTTCCACAAATAAAATTAAATATTTATTTTTTTAAAGTGTAAACAAAATGTGCAAAACTGCAACCAAAGTACTACTCTGTCAATACAGAGAGCAAAAAAGTGCAAACAGAGACTGACCTTTTTTTCCAAGCATGATATTGACAACATGCTACAACTACACAGCCTAGCCTAAGCTATGGTCATGTTCTTTTTCAAAAATATGAGCATGTCCATGTTTTCTGGCAGTAGTTGAGACCTTTGGGCACTAACTATGTCTCCTGCAGTTGAAAATACACGCTCACTTGGAACAGAGGTAGCAGGAACAGAAAGGTATGCTTTGGCAAGGTGAGAAAGCAAAGGATATTTGGAGCAGTTTTCTTGCCACCACTTCAGAGGGCAGCTACTGAGAGGGATAGAGGCCTCTTTTCTGTAGTCTTCAATTTCCCTCTCAGCCTGTTCCGATCTGTTGGACTGCTCTGGCTCAGTAGAGAAAGAGTTCCCTAGCAGGTCCTCTAGTGCTGTCTTTTTGGGAGCAGGTTCGGTCACTTCGGGCTCAGCTCTCACAGCCTCCTCTCTTCCATGTGTGGGACAGTGAGCTCCACCTGCTGCCTCTTCTCCCCTCTCCTCAGCTGTGGTCTTTAAACAGATGAAACAATGGTGTTAAATTAAATAAGCAGCAGCCCTCCTCTCCCTCTCAACACACACACTCACTCTGATGCTCTCATGTTTCTAACACACACTGCATGAATCCATTAAAAATTTTCAGTTGTTAATGGGAACATAAATTGAGTAAATTGAGTGTTACACACATACACAAAAGACGGAAAACAATTTAAAGTGATATATATATATATATATATATATATATACCTGAATTTGCTGCAACTGTTTCGCCTTGTTCAGTACCCTCAGGAAGACGGCCTCACACTGGTCATGGTCTAGCTGAGGGAGAGTTCGGAACCTTGGGTCCAGTGCAGTGCACTCCAGCAGATAGTTGTATGCATCCCAGCTGTATCTGTCTGCAATATTCCTGAGGATTGCCGTCTTTGTGTTGGCCATGGTGGTGGAATCGCCATCATTTGGTGTCATGCTCTGTTCAATCATGCTCTTCAGTGGCACAATGAGAGACACTGTGGGACTTTTCTCCTCACACAACACTGTGGTGGCTGTCTTCAAAGGATGCAGCAGCTTCACAAGGTCTTCGGCATCTCTGATATCACAGCTGTCAAGTGTATCAATGTTTCGGGCGTTTTGTCTTATCTCTGAGCTGGTGAGGGCTGCTGCTACGGCCGCTTGCTGTTTGAGGTAACGCGCCAGCATATCCAAAGTGCTGTTCCATCGCGTCGTAATGTCCATAATTAACTTGTGTGATAGCAGTTGCAGCTGCTTCTGCTTGGACATTAACACTGCGGTAGCTGTTGAACTTCGATGAAAAAAAGCAGCCACGCGTCTCACCCGCCCGAGCAAACGAGTGACGCGGGAACACCAAGGCCAGCTTGGGTTGCAAGGTTAATGGTGTGCGCAAAGCACTTAATGTGCGGCTCCAATCCCGCCTCGCGCACGGCCACTTCCATGTTACGTGCATTATCAGTCACAATAGCGATGCTATGGTTTGGTCTTTTAAGCTCCCAGTCAGTCACATCTGCTTGTAAAACCTCACCTATGTTTGCCCCTGTGTGGGACTCGAAAAGTGGGCGAGTCTGCAGTACAAAACTTTTCATTTCCCAGTCACTGTTGATTGTGTGGGCTGTAATTGTAATATAGCTTTGCGTACCTCTTGATGTCCAACCGTCTGATGTTATGGCGATGCTTTCTGTGTCTTTCAGGCTCTGTACAACTTTGGTCTTCGACTCTTTATAGAGGTTCGGGACCACTGTGCGAGTAAAATGTGTGCGTGACGGGATGGTGTATTTTGGTTCCAGTGTATGGAGGAGTCGCCGAAATCCCTTATTTTCTACCACAGAAAATGGCCTCATATCAGCTGCAATGAAAACGCCGATTTCCCTCGTTATTGCCATGGCCCTGGCGCTTGACTCTGGAAGTTTAGGTGCAAAGGCGTCGGTCAATGTTGTCTGGCCTTTAGCTGTTTTCCTCACAGGTGCAGTGGATTTTAGTAGCGAGCTGTGGTGGTTCTGTATGTGTCTTTGCATAGTGCTCGTGTTAGCTGCGGTGTGCGGCATTATTTTCTTACACAGCTTACATATTGCCCGTGTCTTGTCTGTCACTCGGTTGCCGTTTATTATTTCCACTGGGTACCCAAAATGCTGCCACACAAACGATTTGAATGTGGCGGGGGCATCTTCAATGCAGATTTTTTCAGACTCCGACATCATTCTGGCCGCTGCTCATTGACTGTATACTGCTGCTGCGGCATTCCTTCTCCTTCTTCTTGTCAGTTTTTGGCAGACTAGACGCAGAAAAGGTGCATTACTGCCCCCAAAGGACACAAATAGATGTTTGGATAACTCACAGTCTGATAGGCTTCTGCCCTGTGCCTGCGAGACAGCTTTTCACTTAAACGAGAATATCGTCACGATTTTATCTCGCGAAATCTCGTCACACCCCTACTATACAGTGATGTTGTCTCCTGAGTCTTTATTTGCTTACTTATAAAACAGTATGCCTTGTCTCTTTCTTACTTCTTAAGTTATGGTGGAATGAACCAGGTTTCAATTCATCCCTATGATACACCATCCAGGTCTAGGGCCTGACTGTTTGAATCCATACACCCTGCAGAACATCCAAAACATTTACAGGTGGGACTATGGACCTGGCATACAACTGAAGAAGAGTGAGTTTTTATGACATGTAATGAGATACAACTGTTTAAATTCAATTCTGAACACTAAGGTTTCTGAACACTAAGGTTTCACTATACCAAAAAACCCACTTATTAAGAAATGAAAAATAAGTATTTGCCCAAAAAACTTTGTTAGCAAATGTAAAAAAAATAACAACAACAAATAATAATACACAAGGGATAGATGCATTAATATGTACACAGCAGCGTTTTATCTTTCACACTAATAATATCCTTTCCTTTCCATTCAGGCGTCCATTTCGTCCTGTGTTGTACTCCATGTACACCAGGAGTTTCTCGGTCTGGCCTCCAACTGTCCCTTGGCTAAAGCGAGAGACGCATCAGGCAACCACTTCCTCCTTTGAGGATCTCTCATACTGGAATGTCAGGTCCTTTGGAATGGGAAGGATGTGGCTCAGAGGTAGAGCGGGTCGTCCACAAATCAGAGATCAGTGTGTTTTGAGTGGTATGATGACTAGAGAGGCGCTAAACAAGTGTAGGTCCATTTACCATTACCATCTTCTCAGCAAATGGTCCTGGGTTCTCAAACATCTCCACAAAGACAAGCCTCATCAGGTCATCTACAGTCTATAAAATATTGCATTAAAATATAGATTTCCTTGTGTTTTTAAATTAGGTGCTTCCCTGAATCCACCTTCCTTGTCTATATCAGGGATGCAAACAGGTGTATGGTCAAAAAAGAGAGAGCTTGTCAAAGAGAAATTCTGTATATGCAAGGGGCATTGTGTAACATTTTCTGCTGTTTACTGGCCAAAATCGATGTCTGCATTTATATTTGTGTTATCATTGGTGTATTATGACCCCTGCTAATAACCTGACACATTCTCCTAAGCGAAGAATTTTAGATTTGTTTATACCTACAACGGGTAAGCCGGTGGGAAGCACCATGATGGTCTGCCAAACTTGAAACTACAGCCGCCAGCAAGGGACAAATTGCACCAACGCGGAATAACTACGCATTTTCCCTGCGAGCCAGCGCAGAGTAGGAATGACCTAAGTGATTGAGACGCCGGAGGAGAAGATCAGCGAGAGAGGCTTACTACCCCGGCAAGTTTGAAAATCTGCACTACTGCAGCATAATGCAGGACCATGCATATGCAGCAGCAGCACAGGAGACGGTTTCACCATCCCCAAGAAAGCGAAAAAGGGAACTTAAAAGGCAGCATGACCGGAGCATTCAAAAAAAGAGGATTAACATCGGGCTAGCCTTCCCCAGGTGGAAGGAGCCCATGAAGGAGAAAGATTTTAAAAGGGACGCTGAAGTTGCCAGCTTTCTCCTCGACAAGTAAGTTAACTGTACTGCCTAAATTAGCCTAAAGCTAGCTTTTTTCATTCGGTTTTGTTAGACAGTGTTGCTCGTTACCATAGGCAGCATAAAAGTAGCTCCTGCTAAAACACACCAGCCTCGTTGGTACAGAAGTGTTTACGTGGTTTCAGTAGCTTTCAAAGTCGCGGTAAACGCCGGCTTTTTGTCACAGTAAATGCCAGCTTATAAAGCCTTCCCACCAGCTTTTAGTCCGGCTTTACCGCGACCATGAAAGCTACTGAAACCATGTAAACATACAGTTCCACCATACGATACATGATTTCAACGTAAGATGGGAGTAATTCCTACACAATGTCCTTTAAAATACTAGAGGCTAGAGGCAGATCTTACACAGGTGAACTACAACTGAAATGTAATGATCTCACACAATAAATTGCATACAACTTATGGCAGATACACGCTACATGATATCAGCCCGATTCTAGCCCAACGCAGCGATGTACGGTGTCGGCACAGATCGTGAATGACAATGAGTGTCGTACGCGATAAACCATCGTTTCATCTCGTGTAGCGTGTCATAGTAGCTGACAACCGACACCACATCTGGGACACCTTGCAACGTCACAACAGAAAGTCTAGCATGTTTGATTTTCTTTTTGTCGTTCACGACTTCTCCCATCCCAGCCATCACTTTGACCAATACAGACACAGAGCTATCTGCTTCTGTGGACAACTGTACGACAACGACACCGCAGCCTTTATGATATTTCCTCTAGGGAAGTTACCAAAACAGAATAAAAAGGGAAAAATTATGGCGTGAAAATGCAACTGCAGAGGCTAAAAAACGAGCTAAACAGGCCGTTATTTATTCCCTTTGTAATTATTTGATTTGTCTTTTAACTCCCATTTAAAACAAACGTCTCGGACTGCATTTTTTCATCTGCGTAATATTGCGAAAATTAGGCCTATCCTGTCACTAAAAGATGCTGAAAAATTGGACCACGCGTTTGTTACCTCGAGGCTGGATTACTGTAATTCTCTATTATCAGGTAGCTCTAATAAGTGCCTGAAAACTCTCCAGCTAATCCAGAACGCGGCAGTGCGTGTACTGACAGGAACTAAGAAACGAGATCCTGTTTTAGCTTCTTTGCACTGGCTCCCTGTAAAATCCAGAATTGAATTTAAAATCCTTCTCCTAACCTACAAAGCTCTACATAATCAGGCTCCATCATATCTCAGAGAGCTCATAGTGCCCTATTATCCCACCAGAACACTGCGCTCTGAGAATGCAGGGTTACTCGTGGTCCCTAAAGTCTCCAAAAGTAGAACAGGAGCCAGAACCTTCAGCTATCAGGCTCCTCTTTTGTGGAATCACCTTCCTGTTTCGGTCCGGGAGGCAGACACCGTCTCCACTTTTAAGACTAAACTTAAGACTTGCCTTTTTGATAAAGCTTATAGTTAGGGCTGGCTCAGGCTTGTCTTGGACCAGCCCCTAGTTAGGCTGACATAGGCCTAGTCTGCCGGGGGACCTCCTATAATACACCAAGCCCCTTCTCTCCTTCTCACTCTCTCTCTCCCTTGCTAGTATTCACAGAGCCGGTTCAGACCTCCATGGGGCCCTAGGCAAAATTCTGCAAAGGGGCCCTCCTCACTGAATTCAACAGCCACACCTGACACCGCAGTGCTTCCACTCATCCCCCCTTTAAACATATTGCACTGTCGCCAAATAACATTTATTCTTAAGATAAGATAAGATAGAACTTTATTGATCCCACACCGGGGAAATTCACGTGTCACAGCAGCTCAAGCAGAACAGATAGAAAGTAGAGTGACAGCAGGGTAATTATAAAAATAGGCTAAAATAAAATAAAATAGAATATAAAATGTGTATATAGCTCTCTCAGAATTTAACTATTACAAAAGACAAAAAATAGCAAAATACAAAATGTTAAGTACTAGAATAAGCAGGGCTATATACACATGACTATTTACAATATATACACCTTTCACCCATAGATATATATGAAAGTGGAATGGAGGTATGGGCATACGCATTGTTATATGAATGGCTGTGCAGATTGTAAGAGAACACACATGGTGTGAAGCATTAATAATACTAGCAATGAACTATGTTGCCATGTAAAGGCAGATCCTGCCCAGAGTTGTAAAATACACACATGGTGTGTAGCATTAAAAATATTAAGCAGCTTCGTCAATATTCCATTACTTTCCATGTATGTAGTATAATGTTTGCCTAATTGCAGTTGTAACTACAATACTGACACACACCCAAATACACACAAATGCCCGCGACAGCGTGCACATACACACAGACATGCAGACTGACACTGACACACATAAGCATGCGCGACAGCACGAACATTCATACACACACACACACCCTCAATGATACATTTACTGCTATTAATGATTTGTATATTGGTGCAGCGAAACTAGTCGGCAGCAAGCATCAGGCACACTCAAAATTTCATGCGTAATTTTCTATTTGCAGTTGTAACTACGCTACAACTTATAATAGAAGCCAGCAAGAGGCACACAGAGACTGGGGGGCTCACTCGGGGGCTAACCCCCTGTAATGTAGGTCAAACACGGACTAGTCCCTCCCACTCTCCCACCCAGAGAGGGAAGTTACCTGACTGCTGCTCCCGAAGTTCACTGTCATGCTGTTTCTTTTTCCTCTTTTCATATCCCGAGGGAAAACTGCGCTTCATCGTGGCCTGTTTAATCTCTTCACGCGACACGCGCTACAATCCGGGGAGACACACACGCGCTGCAGACGGTCACGTCGTCAGTTTTTTTTTCTCCCCGCATCAACGTTGCCGAGGTAACGGGGCCCCCATTGGTTTGCGAGGCCCTACGCAACGTGCGTAGTGTGCGTATTGGGTGAACCGGTACTGAGTATTCATGTCCTGTTAATGCATCTCTCTAACCCGGGTCTACTGCATGTCACTAACTTGGCTTGTTCTCTGGAGCCTCTGTGCTCCACTGTCTCGCAGGTTAACTCGTACCGCAGCTGTGCCTGGATGATGTGTCGTGGTTGTGCTGCTGCCGTGGTCCTGCCTGATGCCTCCCACTGCTGCTGTTACTATTAGTCATACCTGTACTATTATACGCATATCATTATTGTCACATACATCTATAATCATATTATTAATATAATATCTGTTTCTCCTTATGTCTCATTGTGTCATATGGATTACTGTTAATTCATTATGTTGATCTGTTCTGTACAACATATATTGCTCATCTGTCCGTCCTGGAAGAGGGATCCCTCCTTCAGTTGCTCTTCCTGAGGTTTCTACCATTTTTTTCTCCCCGTTAAAGGGGTTTTTTTGGGGAGTTTTTCCTTATCCGCTGTGAGGGTCCTAAGGACAGAGGGATGTTGTATGCTGTAAAGCCCTCTGAGGCAAATTGTGATTTGTGATATTGGGCTTTATAAATAAAAATTGAATTGAATTGAATTGAATTTGTATTTATACTTTTTATCCGCTCCCGTCTGCCTTGATAAAGTTAATGCATCACGCCGTCATTTCAAACTCAACATTTCCTGTATCTGTTTCAAATCAAAAGCCCATCATAACTTTGGTTGACAGGATCTCTTCATTTTCTAAAAAGGCTTTTATTGTGAAACATTTGCAGGAACATGGTACGGTGCGTACACCCTTGGCAGCACAGTGGCGCAGTGGCTAGCACTGTTGCCTCACAGCAAGAACGTCATGGGTTCGAACCCCGGCCGACCCAAGGCCTTTCTGTGTGGAGTTTGCATGTCCTCCCCGTGTTTGTGTGGGTTTCCTCCCACCATTAAAGACATGCATGTTAGGCACTTTCTCCTGTCAGTGACATTGACCTCCACTGGCTAAACAACTGGAGTTGGTCCCCGGGCGCTGCACTGCAGCTGCCCACTGCTCCTAATACTTAGGATGGGTTAAATGCAGAGAACAAATTTCACTGTACTGTACTGTATATGTGACTGAATAAAGCACCTTTACCTTTACCTCTTCCACGTCCACCCCCCCCCCCAAAAAAAACAAAACTCCTCGGATCTACACAATTCACACAAGTCACCCACACTGGCATGAAAAATGTGAGAGTTGCCGAAAAGCGAGCTGTTTGCACGCCTGATATATATTCATATTTTTTTATCTGATGTTACCGTGTTGGTAAAAAAATCAAATTATTTAGAAATTGCTGTATGCAGGGTCTGTTACAGCCTTTGCTGAGGATAAAACTAAACTAAAATAATATGTTTTGCTATACTTTTATACTTGCTTCTTGGGCTGCTACCTCAGAGTACCTCAGAATAACCCTGTACAGCTGGGTGCCAATCAACCCCAGGTCTGATTGCTGTCGTACTGTCCGCTAATTGCTTGAGCTAGCGGTAGTTAGCTGCTTAGATCGGGCATAACACAAATAAATGTTGGAACTTTTGTCAATATGGACATTCTACACATAAGCCCCTTTTCCATCAACATTCCCAGGAACTTTTATTACCAGAAACTTATTTACCTGGGTAAAAGAGTTCCTGGTAATCTGTGTGGTTTGCGTTTCCACAGCACCTCAAAGTTCCGGAAAATTTATTCAAATCGGGCTGATGACGTAGATGATTCAGCGTGTGTCTTCTGCCAGCTTGTTGGCTGGTAACATAACATTAGTGCTGGTAGAGAGAGGAGCCGTTTGTCTGAGCCAGCGGCTAAGTTTAAAAGTATTTTAAGATGAGAGTCAAACTAAATCAGTCTACATACAGATAGCTGTCAATTGAGCTTATTAGTTACAATTCGCTGTTAGCCGAACTAGCGTGCTGTCTAAATCAGCGTGTAAGACACAACGTTAGTGTCGGTGGATGAGACACTGTGGACGGAACATATTGAATATCGCTGTCTACATGTTTACATGTTGATGCTTGCTGAACACATGTATTATAAACTATTGGCTTCCTACTTGCTAAGGTTTAATTCCACTTACAGTAACGAGTGTAGCTGCCGTCAGCTCAAGTCATTTTAGAGTTTGTTGCGGCCGCCTATCGGCTGCTCACCGGTTACCGTAGCGCGCGCGCGCGCGTGTGTGTGTGTGTGTGTGTGTGTGTGTTCAGCGCCGGCACAGAGTGCTTAGGAGAGGCTGCAGGATGATAATGAATTAAACCAAAATGTGTCGTTAAAAGAACCGATACTGTTAGCCCTTATCAATACTACGGTAGAAATGTTTATTTGTAGAAAGTCTGCAGCCACACTAACGCGAAGTGCAGAACGCTGCGTGTGTTCCACCAATCAGCGTTCTTCAGCACACAGCCCCGCCCCTCAAAGTTCCGGGTAATCTGAGAAGTCCTACCCCCACAATTCAATCTTTCAGTTCATTTACCAAGACCACCCAGATGGCAGTGAAACTTGGTAGCAAACCTGGGTGTCAGAGGTGGGACCAAGTCATTGTTTTGCAAGTCACAAGTAAGTCTCAAGTCTTTGCCCTCATGTCCCAAGTCAAGACTGACAAGTATCAAGTCAAGTCCTTTGAACCACAGAGTAATAATACATTTACACAGATCATGTACACTACAGGCCAAAAGTTTGGAAGCAAGATCAAATTTGTACAAAAAAGACCATAGTTTCATTGGTATACTTTCCAACAAAATAAACTTGATTATTGTGCAAAAAGACATTTTTACTGTAATTATCAGGTATTTGGGTTTTTCTTGCTTGTACTTTGCTTTCTTCAAAGTAACCTCCTCTGGCTTTAACAACAGCATGGCATATACGAGGCATTTGTTCCACAAGTTTTTTAAGGTGCGTGTCAGGAATTGCATTCCAAGCTTTCTTAAGTTCATCGATGAGAGACTGCTGATTCGTGGGATGTACTTTTCTGACTGATCGATCCAATTCGTCCCACACGAGCTCAATTGGAAAGAGGTCTGGAGACTGAGGGGGCCAAACCATCTTTCAAAGAACACCTTCCTCTTCTTTTTTGTTGAGGTAACCCTGACAGAGCTTGGAAGAATGCTTAGGGTCATTACCTTGCTGCAAAACAAACTTTTGACCCACAAGTCTTAGTCCAGATGGAACTGCATGATGCTGGAGGATGGAGTGGTACCATTCCTTCTTCATGATACCCTTTACTTCAAACAAATCTCCTACTCTATCACCTGCAAAACATCCCCATACCATGGCACTGCCATCTCCTTGCTTTATTATAGGTATTACGCATGGTGGTTTAAGATGTTTACCAGTTTGCAGACATAGACTCTGCAATTTGAACCAAATAGTTCAAACTTGTTTTCGTCGGTCCAGAGAACTTGTTACCAGTCATCATATGTCCTTTTCTTGTTCTGAGGATGAAGTAGTGTTTTTTTGCAGATACACAACCCTTTAGACCAGCCTTTCTCAAAAGTCTTTTCACAGTTGTCAGAGATATGCGTTTTGACCTTGTCATGTTGATTTCCTCCCTTTTTTGTGGTGCTTTTTTTCGCGGATCTCTCTTACTGGTGACAATAATATGTTTATCCTCTGCTTTTGTAGTAACCCTCTTTCTTCCAGACCTTTTTCTATCATCATAACTTCCAGTTTCTTCTAGTCTCTTCAGGGTGTAGTGAACTCCTTTGTTGGACACCATTACGTGTTTTGCAATTTCTCTTTCAGTGTATCCTTCTTTCCTCAGTGTACAAATCTGTACTCTTCTTTACTCAGCTGTTTCTTTCTAGCCATTTCTGTGGTAGTTTGTCAGAGATATGAACACAGTTGAGATTTATTGGGATTTTTGTATGCAAACTCTCAAGAGCCAAAGTGAATAATGCAAACTGTGATTTGTTTTTTATTTTTTGCACTAGAGTTGTGACTCTTGCAAATCTTCTCAACCTAAAACTAAGCCCTTCTTTTCTTTTGTTAACATTCATTCAGCAATTGTCTGGTAAAGGTAAATTGAGGAAAATGGTGCATATCAACGAAAGCAAAGTCTGATCATGCAGTACATCCCATACATAACAAATGCATGAACATAACAATGAACAGGACTGTGCTTTTTATGTCAGGGCCCTTTGCTGCATTGCATTTGCAAAAGACCACATTGGCCAAAAGTCTGTCGGTCATTTGTGCACGATGGGGACATAGTATGACGCCACCATGGCTGAAAACTCCCTCCATTGCCACTGCCACTCAGGCACTGCCAAGACTCTGATGGCCACTCAGAACAGTGAAGGAAGAGTCTTCATGTTCAATGCCCAGAGCAAAAGGGCGTTCTGTCCTTTGGCTATGTCAAGGTAGTGACTTAGCTGTAGTGCTGGAGTGGTCCCAACATCCTTCTTCTGCCTCTTATGGTATGCAGCAAACAGCCCTTCTCCTTCACTAAGGTCCTCTTGCTCTTCTTCATCAACAAGAGGCACAGGTTGCTCAGTCTCTGCAGGATCTTGCAGGATCAATTCTGGCAAAACATGTAAAAACAATAGCAGAAACGAAAGAGCCCTTATTACCATTTGTGTTGGTGATGCAGTGTGTTAGACTGAAATATGTAATTATTGTTGCAGTCAATTAGGTCAGATTATGAGGAAAAAAGCTACATTAGGCTCAGTAATATTTACCTTTAACTCGTTGTGCCACCTCTGCCTTGACGTCACGATTAATCAACACATGGGGCTCCACCCACAACAGAGAAAAGGCTGGATCCAAGGCAGCTGCTTTGAGGTACACTGGATCTGAAAAGGGGGCAGTGATCCCATCTTGTGTCCTGGCCATTTTCACGTTGATGAAGATTTCAAGAAATCTTTTATTCAGGGATGCCAGGAGACTTCTGACCAGGCCAGGCCACTCAGGAAACGGACTTGAGGCTTAGGCTTCTCAAGGTGGTGACTGGGGGACAAGACGGATGGAACAACAGCACTGATTGTGACAACCTTCTCCTACTGTGTCAAATCAGTTGCTTCTCCAAATGGCTTCAAGATGTCCACTAACTCCTTCAACAGATTCCATTCCTGTGCTGCGAATGACAACTCCTTGTGCCCAGCCTTTTCTAAAACAGCACAGAGCTTTAGATGATTGCATTGGAGAACTGCCTTCACTTGCCTCAGTGTTGAGTTCCATCTTGTGTTGACTGCAGGAGGGATGCCTTTCTGTTCCTCAAATTCACCATCAAACACATCTTTGAATGTTGTGCTTGTGTGCAGCTGTGAGCAGAATTTTGATAACTTTGAAAGAGGAGATACCACTTTTGTTTTTTTCAAACTGTCTCCCACCACCAGCTGAAGAGTGCGTAAAACACTGCAAGCGCTGTTTCTTTGCCATAGCAGCATCTACTGTTTGCTGATCTTCCAGGGTCAAGTCACACCAGAGCTCAGGGTCACCAAGATGATCTCCGTCATTGTCATCCTCTTGTTCACTGGGGAGGCACACAGTGAATGCTTTTCTCATATTAGCAGCATTGTCACTAATAATGTAGTCCAGTTTATCTTTAATGTCAATGTTAATATCTTTAATAATCAGAAAATGCAACCGATACCTGAGCTGATCCTTTCGCTTTAAATCTATTGCGACGCGAGCTATGTCATACGTCAGCAGCAGCATGTGTGCCGCATGCCATGAGAGTTGATTAGCCTACCTTGGCAAGCGCAAACAACATGGAGTGAGGGAAAGAATCTGCTGTGTGGAGGTATTTCACACTTAACACTCCGAGGTATATAGCTTTTTAGGTCAACCATGGTATCGGATTGGGTATTGGGTATCAGCCCATACTCAAAGCCACAGCATTGGGATCGGTATCGAAACTGAAAAAGCTGGATCGGTGCATCTCTAACAGTGACACCAAGGAATCCCCTCATCTTTCGGTCAGACCAAACTTCCACAGTGACTAAAACATGGTCAGTGTTGCTCAATTGAGTTTTTAATTTTGAACGTCTCTCTTCAGTGAGATTCTGTTTTTGATGTAAATGTTCTGCCACACACTGGGCTGTACTTACTGTCAAGTACTGTCAGAAAGTGCCAAAAACTCCTGTTTTCTGCAACAGACAGGGGCAAGCTGCAATCAATAATTAAGTTAGACAGTATTGCATTGGTGACAGCCTTCTGCTGTAATGCCCTATACAATTGTCCAGGAATTACGAGATTGAAGGCTGTTGTGGTTCATTTGTGATGCTTTTGTTCATCTGGTATTCTTCAAATCTGTAAAAGGTAAGCATATTAAACAGATGTCAGAAAATCCACTTATAGCCACACATGAATTGTATCTGAAACTACTCTTTATTACTCATATCAATCTTAACATTGTGTTAATATTAATTGTATTGTGTGCGTGCGTGTGTGTTGTAAACATTATGTTATTGTTGCTGCTCTAGCAGATGGCAGCACTGGTGTTTGGTAAAACTTTTTTCGGGTTGAAGGGATGGTGACAGACAGTGGGGTTGTTTGGGGGACTACACACAGTAGATGGCAGTCAGTGCACTCCCAGTACAGAGAAGCAGACACGGCCACCCGCACGCAAGATAGGCTTTACATTGCTGTGGACGGGGTCAGCAGCTAAACGTATTTTAGCCACCTAAAAGAGGCAAACCTAATAAAATCATTGTCAGTTTAAGTGTGCGCTATATTAAGAATATGTCTACCATCTACTGTGTGTGATACATTGACTAACGTTATGTGTAAGTACCTCATACAACTCTGCTTAAAAAAAATCCCTAACTATCATTTAACAACAAAAGTATGAGTAGGGGAGTGAACCCGCAGTGGATGCAACAGATTACCGTGTTTGCAATGCAACAGTGAGTTTACACTTACAGCCTCACTGATTTAACTACGCGGCTGGCAAAGTTACTTAGCTGATAAATGTTAGCTGATAAATGTTAGCTTTCATTCAGAACTTACCGTTCTTTGTGCAACTTGAAACGTCGAAATGTTTAAAGTTGGAAGTTGTCGCGTCTCCGTCTGTAATCTTCGTCCCGCATGTTTTACATACTGCAGTTCGTTTTTTGTTGACCATCTCGTAGTTTTCATACCCAGACGAAAATATCTTTGGTATAATTTTTGCTAACTGGCGCTTTGTTTGACAGTTCCTCTTCATTGGTTGTCCTGCAGTTTGATTGGATGGATGCTGTCGGATCAAAACAACGTGGATCTAATTTGATTGGACGTTGTGCTGAAAGCATACACATACACACACACACACACAGACAAAAAGATACAGAGCGTTCCTTGACATACTTTTTAATCTTTGGGTTCTGGGGAAAGTACCAAGTCTTTTCAAGTCAAAAGTCTAAGTCAAGTCAGGAGTCACTGACGTTAAAGTCTAAGTCAAAGTGCAAGTCTCTTTACATTTTGTCGAGTCTAAAGTCATCAAGTCATCAACGCAGCGACGTACGGTCAAGTCGTCCAAGTCATGTGAATTTATCCACTCCAAACTTCAACACTTGGTAATAGCTTCCTTATTTGTTTTCAAATAACAACTTCACAACTTATAAAGCATACTTACAGGTTGTGATTCTGAACCTCCAGATTTGCCCAACAAAGTAAATTCCCTCATTTATCAGGAGTAACTGCTGTAAAAATCCAGCTGTAATCTGTTGCCAGTTTGTGAAGCAGTCGTCAGGAAAATAGAGGGAACACAATAAAATGTCCTGGTTATATTGTTGAGGAACGGTGTTAAAAATTAATTCCAACCAATTACTCTTCATCTCATCTTCCTTTGGCAGTCCTAACAAGGGTAATTTGCAATCACACTAGGGTTGGGCGATAATACGGTAATAAGGTATCCCGCGGTATCTAGCAACGGTATCAGTTTCATTACCGTCATTAAAAAAAAAATCTGCGCATATAGGTCTATAGGGGCCTAACATAATATTAAATATAATTTATTTAATGCCTAATGTTGCAAGCCAAGCCTGCTCCTTTAAGAAGGTGGCTTTGTGGGTAATGTGGTTGTGTGACGTAGTGTGTCTAGCCGCATCCACGGTGAATAGCTGTATGCCGATAGAGGGAAAGTATAAGTTACCACTGTCAGTGAAGCAAGAGTCAAATGCATCACAGAGAGGCTATGTATTAAGTCTGCTGCATCACTGGAATAAAGCGCCCCGTTCTCCACCGCAGAGTTGGTCCGGACTCTTTGTAAGCTTGTTACCAGCCACGAGCCGGGCTAAGCTAAGTGAGCTAGCGATTTACCAGTGGCCGCCCAACTACGGTTCAGGGCCTGAGACTGGAGAGGTAACACTAAATAATGAGTGTTTGTCCAGCACCTATGTTGGTGTGGTTGAGTTTTCGATTTAATACTGTTACAATTTAAAACTAATAGTAGGTTATAACGATTCTCTTAACTGTTGTTTGGGGAGAAGTTTTTGGATATGACGTCGTAACGTGACAGCTCAGAAGCGAGAAAGAAGAAAAGATGGCAAGCAGCACAGCAAGCGAGTTGGTCCCCTAAAAACACAACTTCTGCAGTTTGGCAGCATTTCGGGTTCCGATCAAATGACAAGGGAGAGCCGGCGAGTGTCGACGAGGCTGTGTGCAAGATTTGCATGAAGACGGTGACAGCGAGTAGAAATGTAATGGAGCCAGGTGTTTTCCTCTGATGTCGAGGGGTGCCCGAAAGTACCTGTGCGTGTGCCACAAGCTCTCCATGTTCGGTTATGCCTTGTTATTTATTGTTCTGTTTTTCTTAATTGATAAGCTCTAGTACTGGATGCTGTAGAGCTGTGCTTTTAATTTATTTGATTTACGTTGGTAGGTTCTAAAAATAAACCAACGGACAGCACCCGTTGCGGTCTCGGTATACGCTGTATAGCACACATTTTCGTTACTGCCTTTGTTATTTATTGTTACTTTTTTATTATTTGGTAAGCCTATAAATATTGGATGCTATACGGCTGTATTTTAATGTAATTGATTTGTGTCGATGACTGTGCTGGAGGTGGACTGTGGCCTACAGACAATTTGTTATTTTCATTCTGGTTGACTGCTGTATCTGCACTTTTAAAACATTTGTTAATCAAAGTTGTTCATGTTGTACATGTTTTGTTGTTATTTTTTCAGTATTTTAAGGCCTATGTAATGTTTGCTATTCTGTTTCTGAACGGCATAGGCACAAGCCCACATTTTGGCGACTCCCTCTGAACTCTACAAAGTGATTTTTAATAGGTCATGGTAATACCGTATACCCCGGGAAAATGTGGGGAGGGTTTAACGGTATCAAAATCTGAATACCGCCCAACTCTAAATCACACTGAAAAAAGCAACTTCTCTCCAACAGCTTGTCAAGAGCTCACACTCTCTGCAACCTCTGCTCCTGCTCTGCTCCAAGTAGGTTTGTTTGGGGGTGCAGCTCAGTGGCCCGCAGATGGGTATTGTGTGCATAGATAATGTTTTACGTAGTGATGTAACCAAGTTATGAAAGTAAAGGCAGGAATGCAAACAAGGCATTTCAGACAGGTGAGGAGCTGTGGCTCTGTGGGGAGAGAGAGCTCCCTTTAGCCTGGACTTTGGGCTTTTTCACTTTGTAGACCCTATAGATGCATAAAATTGCTTTACAAAACACTAAAGAAGAGGGAAAACACCAAAAAGCATAACAGGTAATAGGACATTGAGTATGTTGACCTGACATTAGAGAAAATTCATTTATTGTGTTAGTCTGACTAAAACTGTACTTTTTAAAGACATGTAAGTCCCTCCAGAAAACTGCAATGTTGCAATCACAATAATTACCGCAAATTCAAGGAAAGTCCGCAATATTTGCAGGGGCTTGCAATTTTTCAAAAGTCCTGTGATTTTTCCACACTTTTACGTACTTTCCAGCTGACCGGAAGTCATCGTGCATGTGACATTATTTGAAATGTCATCAGACATGTCATCAAATTGCACTAATGACATTGCCGTATGGAGAAACGCTCTGTATTGACATAAAAATTTGCACTTTATTTAAATGCATTCAACATGTGTTGAATTTATTAAAACGTTACGTTTACAGAAGATATAGCTTACATGTTGAGCTGCTTTCGCTCACGCTGCAAGAATGCTCATACGTACTGCGGGACTGACGTACTGCGGCTGACGTACTGCGGTAAGCGTGTTGTGTCATTTCCGGTGTTTCTGTGTTGGTGTCTCTCAGCTGCTGCAGCGATCTCTCACCAGCTACTTTTCTGCTTTTTCTCCTCACTTTAGCCGTTAAACATCCACTTCACTTCTTAAACCTCACTAGTTGTAGTGTTAATCACTCCGCTTCTTTAAACGACTGTCTTATTCATCTTTGCTTGCTCACACACTCTCAGCCTTGTTAGCTACCTTAGCTTAGCACCTAGCGATGGCTTCCTCTCCTGCACTCTCTTGCTCGGTGTGCCAGATGTTTAGTTACTCCTCTGCCTCCTTTAGCGATAATGGTACATGTGAGAAATGTAGTTTATTTTCTGCGTTGGAGGCGAGGCTTAGTCAATTAGAAGCTCGGCTCCGCACCATGGAGAATCAAACTGTAGCTGCGGTAGTTAGCCAGTCCCCTGTAGCCGGCGCGGAGCCACTTAGCATAGCCTCTGTTAGCGGTCCTCCGGTAACTCCTGTGCAGCCAGGAGACTGGGTGACTGTCCGAGGGAAGCGTAGTACCAGGCCGAAGTCCACGGCTCACCACCAGCCCGTTCACGTTTCTAACCGTTTTTCCCCACTCAGCGACACACCCGCTGAGGAGAAAACTCTGGTAATTGGCAGCTCTATTTTGAGAAACGTGAAGTTAGCGACACCAGCGACCATAGTCAAATGTATCCCTGGGGCCAGAGCGGGCGACATTGAATCAAATTTGAAACTGCTGGCTAAGGCTAAACGTAGATTCAGTAAGATTGTTATTCACGTTGGCGTTAATGACACCCGGTTACGCCAATCGGAGGTCACTAAAATTAATGTTGCTTCGGTGTGTCAGTATGCCAAAACTATGTCGGACTCCGTAGTTTTCTCTGGACCCCTGCCAAATCTGACCACTGATGATATGTTTAGCCGCATGTCATCATTCAATCGCTGGCTGTCCAGGTGGTGTCCAGCAAACAATGTGGGCTTCGTTAATAATTGGAAAACCTTTTGGGGAAAACCTGGTCTGATTAGGAGAGATGGCATTCATCCCACTTTGGATGGAGCCGCTCTCATATCTAGAAACCTGGACAAGTTTATTAGTGATCTAAAACCGTGACAAGGGTTGAGACCAGGAATCAGAGACCAGGAATCAGAGTCGCAGTGTAAAACCCTTCTCTGAGCTTCAAGTGCAGTCACCCACCCATAGTGTCATACAAACGGTGTCTGTCCCCTGACCTCCTAAATTATTTAAATATAAAGTCAAACAAAGAGGAGTTGTACATAACAACCTGATAAAAATTAAAACCTCTTCTGTAACAGAAAGACAAAACAGGAGAATTAAATGTGGACTGTTAAATGTCAGGTCGTTATCTTCCAAAGCAGTGTTAGTAAACAAATTAATATCAGATAATCATATTGACTTACTCAGCCTCACCGAAACCTGGCTGTGTCAAGATGAATATGTTAGTCTAAATGAATCCACTCCCCCCAGTCATAATAATACCCACGTTCCTCGAGGCAGCGGCCGAGGAAGGGGAGTTGCAGCCATTTTTAACTCTAGTCTATTAATCAGCGCTAAATCTAAACTAAATTATAAATCCTTTGAAAGCCTTGTCCTTAGTCTTTTACATCCGACCTGGAAAACCTCGCAGCCTCTTCTATTTGTTATAGTGTACCGTGCTCCTGGCCCGTATTCAGAATTCTTATCTGAATTCTCCGAGTTTTTATCCAGTTTAGTCCTGAAATCAGATAAAGTTATAATTGTAGGCGATTTCAATATCCACGTGGACGTTGATAATGACTCCCTCGCTACTGCGTTTATCACATTATTAGACTCCATTGGCTTCACTCAAAGTGTACATAAGCCCACTCACCGTTTTAACCACACCCACGATCTAGTTCTGGCGTATGGAATTGAGATTGATAACTTAATGGTCCTTCCAGAGAATCCCTCTCTATCAGATCATTACTTAATAACTTTTGATTTCTGTCTACTTGACTACGCGCCACTCAGTAACAGCTACTATACTAGGTGTTTATCAGACAGTGCGGTAGCAAAATTTAAGGAAGTGATTCCATCGGCGTTAAATTCAATATCCTCTGTAACTGAGGTTTCCCCTACTGACTTTAAAGTCTCCCAAATTGATCATCTCGTCGATAGCGCTGCAGGCTCACTGCGAACAACTCTTGACTCTGTAGCACCTCTTAAAAAGAAGTTCGCAAAGCAAAGAAAGTTTGCTCCCTGGTATAACTCCCAAACCAGAAAATTAAAGCAAATGTCGCGAAAATTTTAAAGGAATTGGCGATTAACCAAACTGGAAGATTCTCGTTTAATCTGGTTAGATAGTCTAAAAACATATAGGAGAGCCCTCCGCAATGCCAGAGCAAACTATTACTCGTCATTAATAGAAGAAGAACAACCCCAGGTTTCTTTTCAGCACTGTAACCAGGCTGACAGAGAGTCACAGCTCTATTGAGCCTTGTATTCCTTTAGCCCTTAGCAGTAATGATTTTATGAGCTTTTTTAATGACAAAATTCTAACTATTAGAGACAAAATTCATGACCCCCTGCCGTCTAACAGTATTAATCTGCTTTCAAACACAGCTATAAGTCCTGATACATATCTTGATTGCTTCTCCCTGATTTCTATTCAACAATTGACCTCAAGGACTCGTCTCTCTACTTGTTTTACTAGATCTTAGTGCCGCATTTGACACAATTGACCATCAAATTCTGCTACAGAGACTGGAACATTCAATTGGCCTTAAAGGTTCTGCACTAAGCTGGTTTAAATCATACTTATCCGATCGCTTTCAGTTTGTTCACGTTCATAATGAATCATCTTCACGTACTAAAGTTTGTTTTGGAGTACCTCAAGGTTCAGTGCTCGGACCAATTCTATTTACGCTATATATGCTTCCCTTAGGTAACATCATTAGAAATCACTCCATAAATTTCCATTGCTATGCGGATGGTACACAGTTGTATTTATCGATGAAACCAGAAGAAACGGATCAATTAACTAAACTTCAGAAATGCCTTAACGATATAAAAACCTGGATGAGCTCCAATTTCCTGATGTTAAATTCAGACAAAACTGAAGTTATTGTTCTTGGCCCCAAACAGCTCAGAAACTCTTTATCTGATGATATAGTTTCTCTGGATGGCATTGCTCTGGGCTCTAGCACCACCGTATGAAACCTCGGCGTAATATTTGATCAAGATTTGTCTTTTAACTCCCATTTAAAACAAACGTCTCGGACTGCATTTTTTCATCTGCGTAATATTGCGAAAATTAGGCCTATCCTGTCACTAAAAGATGCTGAAAAATTGGTCCATGCGTTTGTTACCTCGAGGCTGGATTACTGTAATTCTCTATTATCAGGTAGCTCTAATAAGTGCCTGAAAACTCTCCAGCTAATCCAGAACGCGGCGGCACGTGTACTGACTGGAACTAAGAAACGAGATCATATTTCTCCTGTTTTAGCTTCTCTGCACTGGCTCCCTGTAAAATCCAGAATTGAATTTAAAATCCTTCTCTTAACTTACAAAGCTCTAAATGATCAGGCTCCATCATATCTCAGAGAGCTCATAGTGCCCTATTATCCCACCAGAACACTGCGCTCTGAGAATGCAGGGTTACTCGTGGTCCCTAAAGTCTCCAAAAGTAGAACAGGAGCCAGAGCCTTCAGCTATCAGGCTCCTCTTTTGTGGAATCAGCTTCCTGTTTCAGTCCGGGAGGCAGACACCGTCTCCACTTTCAAGACTAGACTTAAGACTTTCCTTTTTGATAAAGCTTATAGTTAGGGCTGGCTCAGGCTTGTTTTGGACCAGCCCCTAGTTAGGCTGACATAGGCCTAGTCTGCCGGGGGACCTCCTATAATACACCGAGCCCCTTCTCTCCTTCTCACTCACTCTCTCTGTCTCCCTTGCTAGTATTCATGTCCTGTTAATGCATCTCTCTAACCCGGGCCTACTGCATGTTACTAACTCGGCTTGTTCTCCGGAGCCTTTGTGCTCCACTGTCTCGCAGGTTAACTCGTACCGCAGCTGTGCCTGGATGATGTGTCGTGGTTGTGCTGCTGCCATGGTCCTGCCTGATGCCTCCCACTGCTGCTGTTACTATTAGTCATACCTGGACTATTATACACATATCATTATTGTCGTATATATAATCATATTATTAATATAATATCTGTTTCTCCTTATGTCTCATTGTGTCATATGGATTCATTATATTGATCTGTTCTGTACAACATCTACTGCTCGTCTGTCCGTCCTGGAAGAGGGATCCCTCCTTCAGTTGCTCTTCCTGAGGTTTCTACCATTTTTTTCTCCCCGTTAAAGGGGTTTTTTTGGGGAGTTTTTCCTTAGCCGCTGTGAGGGTCCAAAGGACAGAGGGATGTTGTATGCTGTAAAGCCCTCTGAGGCAAATTGTGATTTGTGATATTGGGCTTTATAAATAAAATTGATTGATTGATTGATTGATTGATGTTGTTTTACAGTCACACTGTCTGGTTTGAGAGCTACAATATTCACAAATTTTTTTTTTGGAGTCCATGTCTGCAATTTTTGACAAAAATGGTCGAACATTCAAGGGTTTTGGGCTGCTAATTCAAGTTTTTTTTGCCACGAGATCCTGGAGGGACTGGTTAGTCCAACTGAAGTTGTACTTAATTGAAATTTCTCGTCTGACTACACACCCAGATAATGCAACTGGGAGTCGCATTCCTCCTGCACGTATACAGTCAATCGGACCCAAACTGGCCTAGGTGTTCTGCGCATGCACCACAGTTTCTGTCAAAAGCATTAAAGGTGTAACAGAAGAAGAATCCGGTAACAACTAGGGGTGTAAATCACCACTTTCATTACAATACGATATCATATCGATACTATGAACAATGATATGATATTTTCCAATATAACAAAGTGTGCCACGATACCATTTCGATTCAATACGATTCAGGGGTCTGCGATCGATATTAGGCAATGTTAAATGCCCATTTAACACACTGTGTTACAGAAGAAGCTGACACCCCTTTCTTTTTTACTTTTGGCCATAAAATACAAACACATAAATAATAAGTTCAGTAAAGTGCACGTCAAACTGACTCCACTGACGCAAAGGGCTTTCTGACAGAGAAACCTTTCTGGAAGAAAAAAAACATCATCTTTTTCATAAAACTTCAGGAATATCTGGCTTAAAGCCCTGAAGGAAAACTTCTCCCAGCAGCCATAAAACAGATTAACAACAGGACCATTCAAGAAAAAGTGTAACATTCAGCTCAGTAATAACTGCCAAGGGTCAGAGACCTGTTAGTTGTTTTTTGCTAATCACTCATTATTAGCTTTGGCATGTTTCCATTGCATAAATTAGCCTTGCGGCTAGCGGACATTTTTCCTCTTCTCATAGCTTAACAAATGACACGCAGCAGTAATATTTATCTTACTCACCGTTGGTTTAAGTCACTGTATCTCCCGACAGAACAGCTCAGTTGAATTTCAGCCTGCATGCACGGTTTTTCAGATGAACATTGTTAAAACAGAGTGGCTGATGTTGCTAAAGCCAGAAGCTAGCGGAGTAAGATACTCGTCCAGGCAGGTAACGTCACGTTGTGTTTTATCTCATACCGTCATTGTTTACATTCACCATGTGCTGTCTGTTGATCCTTCTTTTCTCCGAAATCCATAATATTTCCATTATGCTGATTTATTCCCGAGTAAATAACGTTATTCTCATCATCTTTCTCTTGGCTGCTTACCATCTGCCTGCTGCTGTTTGACAGTGACACAAACCTTCAAAATAAAAGCCTATGCTAAAGATGACGATATGATCGATGTTTCCACTTTGCATCGATGTGATTGAATTGTTGATCATTAAATCGATGTATCGATCCAGATCGATGGATCGTTACACCCCTAGTAACAACGTGGCAAAATTCATATCCAGTGTGCATCTCATCTGTACAAAAAGTAAAGTAAACAACATGTATGAAATGTGCTTGTATACTAGGACAACTAGTGATAACCCTAGCTCCATTAATCTGTGCATGAAAATGTACTGAATATTAATAGATGACAAACTATTACAATGTCAGAAGCTTGTTATGATCTGAGATCTGCAGACTTCTTTACAACTTATGTATCATGTTGTTCCTAAACCTTCACACATGTGCACTAAAACCGCCTTGTTAGTGCCCTTAATGTCTTTCTGTAGTTGAAGGGTTATCAGTCACCTTTTACATAAAGCACAGACACATTGTTAACAGTATCTGTGGCATGCATATAGCAGAACCGTTTTAACTTAAGTCAGCGGATTGCATTGATTTTGTATTTGTACTTATAGTAGTGAATGTCACATTCCTGCTGCTGTCCTTTCAGCACCACAGCTGTACTCAGCTGTCTCCATCAGACTAGGGTTGGAAATTAACTTTTTGTCCATCTGCCACTGTGGCTGATGGATTCCAAAATGTACCAGCCACTCAATAGATTAACTACTTCTTTTTTTTTTTGGCCAGTAAGTGAAGCAAATGTAGCAGCCACTCACGCATTTTACCATCTTTTGGCTGGTGGCTGTTGCCACACTAGACTGACTGCTATCAGATATAAGGTGTGGTGGTGGAATACTGCTCATGGCCAAGCTGTCTTTTAACAAAATATCAGCATGTTCTAATTGTGAGCAATAGTAAGTAACAGAGGTTGACCTGTGGGTAAAGACCTGTGAGTTGCAACACGTTGGCCTTTTTAATCTATATTGCCATGTGAAATAAAGGCATATTAATTTTTGCACAAACCCTAGAGTGTGCCTTGGACTGCATTTTATGGTTTTTGATTGAGAGTATACTTTACTCATGGAATGAGTCCTTCACAATATGGAACAGTGAAGGTTGGATTTGAGAAACATTTCACAAGTAGTTTATTAACTTATCCAATGAATATGCTGTGAACAATAAACTTGCCGTAACCAGGAGTTTGGAAATATCTAATCTTTATTACAGCATAATAACAATAATAATAAGAATAGTTAGATTATCTTATTTTTCTACACTCCAAAAAAAATTATGATGGAGAGATACTTAGTAGAGTGGAGTCACAGAGTCACATTTAAATATCTTTAGTCTCAACAATATCAGAATCAGCCTTCAAACCTCCTTATGTGACCAATTATAGAGTATTCATTGTTCCAAATCCCTAAATCCTAGGGATGCATGATAATATCAGCATATCATCAGAATCGGCCAACATGCTTTTTTACTAAATGAATGAATATTACATACATTGAAATGCATTCTGTTTCATGTCTCCATCTGCTGGTATGCGTGCATAATGTGATATTTATTCCACTACAGTAGAGACTTGATGATCACTAAAATTAGGTGGGGAAAATGAGGATATAGCGATATCAGTATCAGTTATCTGTCAAATGAGTTGCTACATATTGGATATTGAAAAAAAATAATGCATCCCTACTAAATCCCCAAAACAACACAGGGACGTGACCTCTGTGTCCTCAATGGTAGCTGCCGAGTGCCTTGTTTAGGGTTACCATTAACTGAAGGAAATTTTAGTCAACATAGGCCAGCAGCATACAAGGTGACATTTTATCTGAGGAAATCTCAGATTAATCAAATAACATGTTAAGGAATAAGAAGTTGGCTTGTTTGACCACCAACAAAACAGGTCTGATAAAACATTATTGATGATCAACATGTCCCGGACAAGGCTGAGACAGTCTCACATCAGCCTGCTGACAGGCTGAATTGAAAACATGTCACTGTCTGCGATGTGTAGAAATATATTTAATCATCACTTCTGTAGTATTACTGTCCCAATGCTGCTCAATGAAGAAGCTGAGTTCATAAAGACCAAAGAATCTTCCCTGGGCTGTATTCAGGGATACTGTGATAGTACAGATGTGACACTCATTTTCCAAGAATTATAACTCAGAAGAGAATACCCCACAACACCTTCAAAGACTAAAATGTCCTAGTTTACCAAAAGCTAATGGCAGATAGCCCCAATGCAATATCTCCGGGGAGTGACATTGGTTTAACTGTCAAAGCCCAGCATTCCTGTTCTGTGCTTTAGTCCTTAAAACTAGCATCCGGTTGAGGAAGAAAATGTGACTCAGTTGCCATGTATCTACTCTTTGTAACCTTCCATGCACAAACATGTTACTTATTTCACCGCTGGAAATCTCGGTCTACAAAGCTTTCATTTCTGATGTTGTGAATGACTAGTAGACCCTTAAACCATAAGACACCCTTGAAATGCGTTGTTTTTCGGCTCAGCCTGTGGAGTAGCCTACCACCAGTGTTTTTAGCCTGTGTCGCAACAAGTCAGGGCCTTGTACTATACAGTGTCTTCCTCAGTGACTCACTGGAACAAAGCTAACACAGCAGCAGGCTGCTAATAGTCCCCGTTAATTCAGCGGATAAACATTCTTACTTGATTCGGGACCCCATCTTTGTTGTCAGTCCGCCGTCGCTGTCGGCAGCGGAATACAGTGCGCAGACGCGTTGGCCTGTTCGGAGGTTTGTTTCAGACGCTAACCTGTCACACAGACCTACACAGCGCCATGGTCTGGGTACACGCGTATGATCACGCTCTGCCCCGCGCTGAACTATGGGACTTGTAGTTGCATTGTAGAAGCGCTGTACGTCTGTCATACGAGGGAAACTGGTGTTAGAAACTACAGCTTCCACAATACACGTGGTAGACGACGGTTGGGTCGCGTGATAAGATATTTTTTGTTTATTTAGATGCCGTTATTTACTTTACTTTAACTTTACTGTAGAGCTCTTCAAAGAAACTTTACAGAAAAATTACAATTTCATATTTTATATTGAAACAAATAAAGTGCAGTGCCAGTGCAAACCTCCATAAAGTGCATAGACGCAATGATGCTGTAGGAAGTGCTGACAGCTTATGTCTACTGTGTTCCGTGGACGGCCCATTCCTTTGCAACTACCTCTGACCACTGTGTCACTGTCACTCGCAGTCCGCTTAAAAACCTACGCACATAGTGTTTTCCCTAACTTTATATAGCCTATACAACGCCTCATTTTTCGGGATAGTTATTTATATTCAGATGCCCGTTTATCTTCAATAATACAATAAGTGACAGATTTATGACACAGATCAAAATACTAGTGATGGTGAGATGAAGCTTCATGAAGCATTGAAGCTTTCCAGCAAATTGGTTCAGAAAAGGGTTCATTTCTCGAGGCTTCATGTGCACACGAAACCACCTTCTGGCCAAAGTGTGTAAAACAGGCAGCTGTGATCTTAACCATGAAATCTGTGATACACCGTCATTTGTGTCAGTAGCAGCTGTTGGGAATGACTATAAATAACCAGAAAAATAATGTATGACCACATAATTAGTTTATATCAATATAATGTATTATCTAGTGAGCATATTATGACTATACTGTATCACATACATGTATAATAAATTGTAGTTGTTTTGTGAACGCAACCTGTGTGTAAACCAGTCATTTGGTCAAAAAATGTATTGTGGTGCAGTGTCATATAATAAAATAATGGCAGGAGGGGTAATACTCATGTTCTGTGTCACTTCTGGAAAATGGAATTGGTTTAAAAGGGCAGAGTACAGTGAATGTGCTTGTGTAACTTGGAGGAGAGTGTCGCTGTCAAAACCTCGCACCAAGCAGTGAACCGCTTCTCGAATCAGTCACGTGGTACAGTCGGGCAGCGAGGCTTCGGACGTCATCAATGACATCACTCGTCTGAAACGATACAAGCCTCGATACACGCATCGCGGAAACACTTCCTGGATTACTCGACACACGCTTCGAAGCATCGGCACCGCATGTAACATCACTACAAAATACACCCCAAGCTTTTTCAATTGATCCCTGCAGTGGTGTAAGGAAATACAACTGTCCAGGGCCACACTGTCGTGCGTGTATTGTCTTGATACAAATAGAGTCTTGCCATTGGACAACATCAACAGACATATTATCAAGCAATCATCATTGAATTTCTCACATAAATATCAAAGAAAATTAATCATCATTTTCTCTTTTTTTCATTTTGAGCCTCACCAAAGCAACAAATATGTTTTCTCGAGCATCCCTGAGTGACTGGGGGGAAATGCATGACCCTCCCTCCACCATACATTAGTTATTAGATTTCTAAAACTTACCCTTTGATGTTTGAAAGTTAAAAGTTGAGGACGAAATCTTGAGTTTAAAAAAAAAAACAAAACAAAAAAAAAAACTTTTTTTTTGTTATTCCTGTCGTGAATGCTAGTTAGTTTGTTAAAATTTTGGCTAGCTTTTAAATAAGACATGAAGAATAAAGTGATTTTGATGAAATGTAAACTCACATTACGTTGTGTTTTTTGACATGATGTGTCCAAGGACTGTATGAATGAATGTAAGAATCCAATGATAATTTCTGTCTTTACAGTTTATAGCGATGATAAATGATGATGATGATGATGATGATGATGACATGACTTTCAATCCCGCCCACGTGTTCTCTTTAAAATCTGCAGTAAAACGGGTACAAAATACAACCATTTAAATTTGTATGCCCCTACCCAAAGCCAAAAATTAAAAACATAAGTCCCTGCTCAGTGCTTAAAGAATTATTTGACATCCCTTCCCCTTTTTTTGCCTCTGAGTCACTTCCCTTCTCCTCCCTTGAAAAGAACAAGTTTTATCTGGTTTAACAATGTCTAAGAAGTGGGTTCATGGTTATGCTAAGTGCATGGTTAAGCAGACCCCTTACAACAACACTGATGATGAAGTGTTTTATGTTTTTTTCTTATCGTATTATACAGTTTTCGCATCTGTCAATCACACACTAATTTCTGTTGTCTTGTTCTGTTTCTGTTTGTTGTCCACCACAGAATATGACATACTTGCAGCCAAGGCCTAAATTTCAAAATGTATGTTTGTGTAGTCAATGATCACTTCACAAGAATATTATTTCCACACCTGATTTCCAACGAAGTTGATGGGTACACTTCCTCCAAAATATCAAGGAACGACCTCACTGTCACTTTAGTGTAGTCACCCTACAAATTCACACTGTATGAGACATTGTTTATAGTACTGTCATGCTGATTTCGTATTTAGCCTACTGATACTGCACATAACATAGCCTTCTGCACTGGCTCAACCTGCTTACTTAACCTGGTTTCTAACTTAATTGTCATTGCTAATGGCTGCATCACTGAAATTATTGTGCATATGACAACAAAGCACTTGAACTAAACCATATGTAGCACAGAAATCATTTGATATACATATTGTTCCTATTTTAAAGCAGCCATTGTCAATATTTGATAGCCATCACATGGACTTCAAGGTGTTAATTGGTTTTGAGTGGACAGGATTGTATGAATTTAGCAATGACAATTAAGTGAGAAACATTTAATTCAATGATTTATTCAGAAACCTGGACAATGACATCACATGTTGGGTTCTATCATGTCTACTCTATATACTCGTATAAAGAGGAGGTCTGTGCAGGCCTGTTGATGATCATTTGTCACAAAAACAATGGCATCGACGTACAATTGACCCATACACAATATATCACCATATAAATGGCTGGCAACCCAACCCAAAGGTGTATGACCTCAGTAGGCCAATATGTCTAAAATCTTGGCTATGGCCCTGACTTGGGTACACTGTAAACCGCAATTCACTCACTCTACTTATTTTTTTTGGAAACAGCTTGCACTCAAAACTTACAGTTTAATACAATACAGTAACATGAAGGTTTTGAGTACACTAAACACAAAATAAATGTGTCACGTGATCCTTATCTGACAGGAATTTTACGTCAGTTTAACAAAACTTTTCCATAATTATGTCATATGAACATAAAAATGTAGGTACACAATTGGCAGTATATGTTTTGATGTCATTCAATTTCTATTCATATTAAGTTATTCATTTGCAAGAATCAATCCAAGAGCTAGATTCTGAATCTAGTGGTGATATCTATTTCTTCTCAGCACGATTTTAACCTGGACACAGTAGTAAGTGGTCACTAACTGTGTATACAACTGAACTCTTGGTGCAAAATGTCTTTTACCACAACATTGACTGTAACCCTTTAGAACCATTGTGAAATACATAAACATTAATCACAGTGTAATGGGTAACGTGAGTGATTTAAAACACATTTAAACACAGTTTTCTTCAGTTTATGGCCTTAGGTGCATTTTCTCATAGCATGCTGGGAAACTCCACTTATTAGGCCCAACACAACCCAATAAGTTAAAAGCACAATGATAGTGTCGTTAATTGGCCTTAAAATAATTATGCAAAGTCTTTTTAGACTTTATATATATATATATTTTTTTTTTTTTTTTTTGCCAAATTAACCAAAAAATATATTTACTTAATATAAAAAAATGTGTCAGGCTCACAAGGGATGAGTCTTTTTTGTCGAGTGAACATTAAGGTTTTTTTTATGTTACTTAATCAGGGGCATCGGTGTCAAATTTACATTTAAATTTTGTGTCATGGATGGATTGGGGTTTACAGTGTAGTTAGTTCTCTCTTTATCTGCTGACTGATACAAATCTCCCATTAGTACACACAATTACTTAATTACTTACATACCCACAAAATGCTTTTCTTAAATCCGCATATCTGTCACGTGCGTAAATACACTCGATCGAATATCATCAAACAATGGCCCCATCCCACATGCACGGGGCTGAGTGAAGAGAGAGGGTGATGTGACGTTTGACCTTCTTTTCAACCAACACTTGTTACAATCTCACAACCACCACACCACTGTGCCGAGGTAAGACACTTTGATGTACTCCTCCTCGCATACACTAAGTTGTCATCAAACTACACTCAGCAACAGCCTGCGTGGCAGCGGCGGCGGCACGAGCAACAGAGACACCGCGAGAGACTGAGAGAGAGACTCGGGGGAGGGGGTTTGTCTGACGCTGCTTGACTTGCAACAGCACAACACGGACCAATGTAACTTGTAGAAACTGTTTCTAATAAGCAGGACATTATTGACTCTTTTCAGGTAAGGCTTGACGCTCTCATTTCAACAATCGTCTCTTCCCCGTCGGTTATACATATTTAGCTTGCAGAGGTTATGCACGAGCTAACTTTGTTGACATGTACTGTGTCTGTGTGGCATGAAACGCCTCAGTGAGAGGGTGCAGTCTGTTTACTCAGTTTGGGAAGCTGCAAAACTCATCGAGCACATACTTAGCTAGCAGTCACGTTAGCTTATAACGACTATACGGGCGACCGTATGGAACTGATATTTACCCGCTCCCTAAGACGGAAACGAGGCTACATTCATTCCTGATATCAGCTTCAAACTGTGTGTTTTCGCAGTTTTAAACAAAGAGCTGTGTGGAGCCCGTACCACGTCAGGTCAGGAATCTGACAGACAATTTTAACAAAACAGCACAACACTGAGACTGAATTTCAATTTATTTCACTTGGTCACATCTTGCATTAACATGTGGCCACTGCCAAGTCAGCTGCCTGACAGTCTAGCTAACATTAAATGAAGTTATGATGGTGTTTATCGCAACATAATTGAGCAATTGACATATTTATTTCCTTTCTGTAGGCTAATTTTTTACATAACAGGAAATCATTGCAAGCCATTGTCTACTTCTGCAGTATTTTTCCCCTCAAAATGGCAGAAAACACTTCAATTAAACAACTTTGTAAGCACAATATCATGTTATTACAATGTAATGCAACTTGGTCAATGTTTCTGCCCCCTTCAAGTTAGTTAAAAGGTATTGAATACAGCCTCTGGCATAAAATGTGATCTTATACAATGGTAAACAACATTCAGAGACCAGGTGTATCAAGTGCTGGCTTCTGCACCCATGTTCCACAGCCCACATACAGGAAAACAACCTGCCAACATGATACATTTTACACACAGTGTGGAAGTAGAGTGTCATGTCTGTGTTTATGGTGTTTGGTTTGTGGGTGCCTGTGGTTGTTAATGAACATTACGTGCATTACATGACATTGTAGCAGCAGGCGTGAGCATTGTTTGTAGGGTGGGGGGTGGAAGTAGGGCAGATGTGGTGAGGGCGGTGTTAAAGGAGTGGTTGCTGACACTTCTGATGATGCCTGGGCATCAAAGGTCAAATAACTGACTAAAATTAGTCACGTGTCATCTGTGACAGGGAGTCAGCGTCCTGTGTGACTGGGAGGGTTGGTTTGTATCCACCCAGCAGGAAGCCATGTCTTCACATGTCCTAAATGAATATCTTTAAATGCTTCTCTCTGTCATCTGGACTTTTCATTCATTTTCCGAAACTGCTTATCCTGTTGAGGAGGGTCGTGAGGGGGCTGGAGCGTATCCCAGCTGACATTGGGTGAGAATAGGGGTACACCCTGGACAGGGCTGACATATAGAGACAGACAACAATTCACATTCACATTCACGCCTACGGGCAATTTAGAGTCACGAATGAACCAAACCTGCATGTCTTGTATTGTGGGAGGAAGCCGGAGTATCAGGAGAAAACCCATGCTAACCCGGGGAGAACATGCAAACTCCACACAGGAGGGCTCTCCCACCCTTGGTTCGAACCACCCCACCCTGGATTCGAACCAGGAACCCTCTTGCTGTGAGGCGACTAACCAATGCACCATCGCGCAGCCTGTTCAGAGGGAGTTTCTCTGAATTTTGAAAATGCTGAATGTAGTTTTTTTGCGAAAATGATCATAAACATTACATTTGGGTGGAGGTTTTATTAATCTGACACATTGTATGTGTTTTAATGTCAGTGGTTCCCAATTGTTGGGTTGCGATCCAAAAGTTGGTCACAAGTCCATTCTGAATGGACCACAAGTGACTTGTGAACATGTGAAGTTTGTAAAAAAAAAATTTATGTACATTAAATTTTTGATACAGAATTTTTATTTTGGGGTGCCGTTTCATGCTGTAGAGAGTGACTAACCAGAGACAGCAAACTAGCTTGAAGACATGGTCAAACCCAAGTATGACACTGAATTAGGGATGCACAATATTGAATTTTTTTCTGTTATCCGATATGGCAATATATAACAACTTATTCAATAACCAATATTGATATATCCACTTTTTTCCCCACCTAATTTTAGTGATAATCAAGTCTCTTCTGTAGTGGAATTAACTTCATATTTTAACCCTTGTGCTCCCCTTCAGAAAATAATGATGTTTTACCTTCCATGCAAAAACTGTTCATTTCCTAAAAAGTGCTATAAAAATATTATATATTAATATTTCTTTTCACATTCACTGCATTAAATCTTTTGACCAACTTCAGTCCTGATGATAAGTATTAAATTTACATGTATTTCTTAAATAATTTTAACCCCTTGATGCCATTTTGGCAATAACCCACATGTTTTAAATAATAAAAACACAAAATATGAAATATTCTCCATATACTAAATGCAGACTGGAATTTCTCTGGGGGGATTATTACACCCTTGGATATGTCAATGATTGACAATAACATTGATTTTAATGCATTACTATTTTTTGAGCAGTGTGTGTTTATTAAAAATATACCCGACCTTTTAACTTTCATGCAAAAACTGTTCATTTCCTAGAAAGTGCTATAAAAATATTATATATTAATATTTTTTTTTCACTTTCACTGCATTAAATCTTTTGACCAACTTCAGTCCTGATGATAAATATTAAATTTACATGTATTTCTTAAATAATTTTAAGCCCTTAATGCCATTTTGGCAATGTTGACCCACATGTTTTAAATAATAAAAATACAAAATATGAAATATTCTCCATATACTAAATGCAGACTGGAATTTCTCTGGGGGGATCATTACACCCTTGGATATGTCAATGATTGACAATAACATTGATTTTAATGTATTTTTATTTTTTGAGCAGTGTGTGTTTATTAAAAAATACCCGACCTTCTAACCTCCATGCAAAAGCTGTTCATCTCCTAAAAAGTGCTATAAAAATATTATATATTAATATTTTTTTTTTCACTTTCACTGCATTAAATCTTTTGACGAACTTCAGTCCTGATGATAAGCATTAAATTTACATGTATTTCTTAATTAATTTTAACCCCTTGATGCCATTTTGGCAATAACCCACGTTTTAAATAATAAAAACACAAAATATGAAATATTCTCCATGTACTAAATGCAGACTGGAATTTCTCTGGGGGGATCATTACACCCTTGGATATGTCAATGATTGACAATAACATTGATTTTAATGTATTTTTATTTTTTGAGCAGTGTGTGTTTATTAAAAAATACCCGACCTTCTAACCTCCATGCAAAAGCTGTTCATCTCCTAGAAAGTGCTATAAAAATATTATATATTAATATTTTTTTTTCACTTTCACTGCATTAAATCTTTTGACGAACTTCAGTCCTGATGATAAATATTAAATTTACATGTATTTCTTAAATAATTTTAAGCCCTTAATGCCATTTTGGCAATGTTGACCCACATGTTTTAAATAATAAAAATACAAAATATGAAATATTCTCCATATACCAAATGCAGACTGGAATTTCTCTGGGGGGATCATTACACCCTCGGATATGTCAATGATTGACAATAACATTGATTTTAATGTATTTTTATTTTTTGAGCAGTGTGTGTTTATTAAAAAATACCCGACCTTCTAACCTCCATGCAAAAGCTGTTCATCTCCTAAAAAGTGCTATAAAAATATTATATATTAATTTTTTTTTTTTCACTTTCACTGCATTAAATCTTTTGACGAACTTCAGTCCTGATGATAAGCATTAAATTTACATGTATTTCTTAAATAATTTTAACCCTTTAATGCCATGTTAATCCACATTTTTATTGTCAAAAACACAAAATATGAGCAAGTGAAATATGAACAAAATATGAACAAACGCAACAGTGTGTGTGTGTGTGTGTGTGTGTGTGTGTGTGTGTGTGTGTGTGTGTGTGTGTGTCAGTTAGAGAATTCAGTCAGTGGAGCAGGAGCTGCAGATCCTTTTCATGTGCACTTTGCATGAATACTTGCTGCACTTGACACACTGGGTCCAGACCTTTCGCTGTTGTGTGCAAAATGTGCACTGCCTGCGCCTCGTCAAGGTCTTGGCCTCTGCTGCTGGCTCTTCCCTTTGCTCTGAGTATTGGCCTTGGACGTGTGCCACCAGTGTGGCTGCTGCTGGTGTGCGCGGCGTGCGGCGTCTTCAGGCCATCATTGGGGCAACTAGGGATTTCCCCAACTCCTCCAGAAACAGGCGCTTCTTAAACAGTTTCGTCTGGTTCCAGCTGGGATCCACCGCCAAAAGCATTATAGCAGGAGACATCCAAGATGTTGCATAAAAGTGTCTGTGGCCACCTGCAGGACCTGCGACGACAGCTGTAGGTGCCAACAACCTTCAAAAGAAAAAGAAATGGAAAAAAAAAGATAAGTCAATGCAAATATTCTTCCTCAACACAAATACATACCATCTGTAAACCATTATATAAATGTAAAAATTACTCAATAAAGTGAACTAAATAACCCATGGCTATATCAGAAAAATTATACAGTTGTGGAAAAGTTTTCGGACACCCGTAAAATTTACAGATTCTCAAATATTATCATGAAATATTTATGGAAAAATCTTTTTTGTGTTTCAAAAGGTGTGGCTGCATTAGACAGACACAAACAAATACAAATGATATTTTTTTGTTTATTGTTTACAAGAAAAACTAACAAAACTAAATTCTTGACAGTTTCAATATGTCAGTTCTCAACATTGTCGATATCAAAGTCAACAAATGACAGAGAATGTGTTCAAAACTGAACAAAAAATAAATAAACCATCACCTCATCAAATTAATATTTAGTAGTCCTGCCATTAGCATGCAGTAGAGCTCTAATCCTGGCTGGCATGTTCCCCACGAGCCTTTCACACTGTTGAGGGGTAATCTTGTCCCATTCTTCTTGAATTACTGCTTTTAATTCTTCTAAATTCTTTGGTTTACGCTTTGACACAGACCTATTGATAATCCACCACAGATTTTCAATGGGGCTCATGTCTGGGGATTGAGCTGGCCACTTTAAGACCTGGATACTGTGCTCCTGCAGCCAAGTTCTACTGGCCCTGCATGTGTGGCAAGGGGCATTATCTTGTTGAAACATCCAGTTTTGACCTCGACGGAACAGTGCACATGCACAAGGGAGCATGTGGGTTTCGAGAGTGGCAAAATACTTGGCAGAGTTCAATGTGCCATCACAGACAGTGAGATGACCAACGCCAGCAGCACTCATGTATTCCCAAACCATGATACTGCCTCCACCATGCTTGACAGTTGGTACTGTACATGCTGGAGATAATGCTTCACCTGGCCTTCTGCGTACCCTCACATTAGCAGGAGGAAGATAAAGCTGGAAACTGGACTCATCTGACCACAGAATCTTCTTCCAGTTCCTGGCTGTCAATCAATCAATCAATCAATTAATCAATCAATCAATCAATTTTTATTTATAAAGCCCAATATCACAAATCACAATTTGCCTCAGAGGGCTTTACAGCATACAACATCCCTCTGTCCTTGGGACCCTCACAGCGGATAAGGAAAAACTCCCCCAAAAAAACCCTTTAACGGGGAGAAAAAAATGGTAGAAACCTCAAGAAGAGCAACTGAAGGAGGGATCCCTCTTCCAGGACGGACAGACGAGCAATAGATGTTGTACAGAACAGATCAATATACAGAATTAACAGTAACCCATATGACACAATAGGACATAAGGAGAAACAGATATTATATTAATAATATGATTATATATGTATGTGACAATAATGATATGCGTATAATAGTACAGGTATGACTAATAGTAACAGCAGCAGTGGGAGGCATCAGGCAGGACCATGGCAGCAGCACAACCATGACACACCATCCAGGCACAGCTGCGGTACAAGTTAACCTGCGAGACAGTGGAGCACAGAGGCTCCGGAGAACAAGCCGAGTTAGTGACATGCAGTAGACCGGGTTAGAGAGATGCATTAACAGGACATGAATACTAGCAAGGGAGAGAGAGAGTGAGAAGGAAAGAAGGGGCTTGGTGTATTATAGGAGGTCCCCTGGCAGACTAGGCCTATGTCAGCCTAACTAGGGGCTGGTCCAAGACAAGCCTGAGCCAGCCCTAACTATAAGCTTTATCAAAAAGGAAAGTCTTAAGTCTAGTCTTAAAAGTGGAGACGGTGTCTGCCTCGCGGACCGAAACAGGAAGGTGATTCCACAAAAGAGGAGCCTGATAGCTGAAGGCTCTGGGTCCTATTCTACTTTTGGAGACTTTAGGGACCACGAGTAACCCTGCATTCTCAGAGCGCAGTGTTCTGGTGGGATAATAGGGCACTATGAGCTGTCCAGTTCTTGTGTGCTTGGGCCCAACGACGCTGGGCTAACCTCTGTCTCTCATTGATCAGGTGCTTCTTGACAGCCTTGTAGGACCTTAAGCCATGATCTAAAAGTCAGCCGCGTACAGTGTGGGTGGAACACTGGACACCAGTTTGGTTTGACCACTGCTGCTGAAGCTCCTGTGATGTCAATCGACGGTTTTCCCTGCACATGCGGATCAGGATGCAGTCATTTCTTGCTGAAGAAACCCTTGGACGCCCAGATCTTGGTTTGTCTTCCAAGCTGTTGGTTCATCTGTATTTCTGCAGAGTGTATCCAACTGCTGAAGGACTGCATCTGCACTTCCTGGATATCTGGTGGCAGCTGTACCCTTCCTGGCTGAGGATCTGTATCTTCAGGCGTGTTTCCTGCGTGAGGTTCCTTGTTTTAGCCATTTTTGTCTCTGAAGAACTTGCAAATGTGCTGGCTTTATATAGACACGAAGCACGGCAACAAAAATTGTGTCTTTTAATAAAGAGCACGATTAATTAGTGGATCACTGGTACCAAAATGACCCAATACTCAAAATTTCGGATGTATTTTTATGGAACCAATCAATTTTAAGTTTTTAATGGCTTTTTTAGGATTTGTTTAGTAATTTGGCTTTGACTGTACTAAAAGAAATAGCACTTGAAGACCTAAGAGTGATTCTTAATGCAATATTTCACAAATGCATGGGGTTTGCTTGGGATGTATTGTCTGAATGAACAGTGTCCCTTGAAAGGGACCAGCTGTTCATCCACACATACATCCCAGCCTGGATTAAAAAGGAGGGGAAGGCGCGTGCTCCACAAATCCCACAAACCCCGGATGGCAGCCAACTTGTCCCTCTTTTGACGCGCTGGTCTGCTCAGGTGGTTGTCAAACCTGAGAGCCATGCTGATCTGCTGGAACCTCTTCCGGGACATTGTGGCATGAAATATTACTTGCCCTGTGTCCTCCGTCCAGATGCTCTGTGTCGCCTAATCCTGGGATCTGTAGACTCCAGCCAGGATTAGCAACCCGATAAAGGCCTACAGCTCCTCCTCATCTACATCTCTCCAATCCGCTGCTGTTCATCTCCCGTCCAGGTTGGTATTCTTGAGGATAAGCTCAATAATATTCTCAGTAATGAAGAGCTCAAAGGATGTCCTTGGGCTGCTGATCCTGGCTGTGGCATAACGCGTGGGCCCTGAGGTCAAAATTGGTGGTGGAACATACCGCAGAGTCTCTTCAGGGGTAGGAGCCCAGATCAGCTGCCCATTTCTGGATTTCCAAGCAGCAGCAGCCTCCTCCTCCTCTATGTCCTCACTTGAGCTGGAGCTGGAAGACCCGACTTGCTCAAATCCAGGTGGAAGCTCCCCTGATGTCTCCTCACTGGCTGTGTCAGTCCTGCTGGACATCTCCTCCTCGCTCTCAGAGGACTGCAGGACAGCAGTCAGAGCCTCCTCCAGAGAAAGGTCTCTTCATTTTTGCTGACGAAATGACCAGCCAAGCAAGCTACATGCATTTATAGGTTTGCAGCAACAGCACCTGAGTAAACATGCTGGACTGAAAACCAAAAAAAAAAAACCCCAAACTTTGCTCTTTGTCTTTGATCTTTGACCTTCTGACTTTGATTGATCGCTCGTATTTTTATACAAGTACTGTAGAGTGTATGGGACTCTGTATTGGTGTGTGTGTGTGTGTGTGTGTGTGTGTGTGTGTGTGTGTGTGTGAGTTGGGGGGGTGTGGTCTGTGGGAGAGAGGGAGAGACTGATGTGAAAATTGTGATGAGCAAAAAAAACTTAGCTCTGCTAACTGAGTACATCTTTGATCTTTGACCTTTTGACCTCGTTTGATCTCTCGTATCTGTATACAAGTACTGTAGTACGTACGGGACTCTGTATTAGTGTTTGTGTGTGCTGCGGGGGGGGGTGAAAATGGGGTCTGTGGGCATAAGAGAGACAGGAATAGCCAAATGTGGAATGTGACGTGTTTCCCTGTACACAAAAAACACGCGCACAATGCACACACACACACACATTCATATCACACTTTTACATCAATACCAACACACCCTGACCATTTTAGTTGTAATCATGTATTCTGTTGCCCGGCAACAGTCAGAAATGCAACAGGAAATGACCGTAATGAAATAGCATACAATGGAGCCCTCAGCCATACAGTGGAAAATGATGTCATATAATGCATAACTGAAAAAATATCTATTTTCAAGCCTAAAGCTTAGATTGAAAAGGTAGTAATATGTAAAACATTATTTAATGCTAAAATTAGAGTAGGATCAAAAATGCACGTTACAGTGGGAGTCAGTGATGCAAAAAATGTTTTTACAGGTAAAAGGTGGAACTTTTGTTTTTTACACACACACTATAGCCCATTTATTAGATCCAAGGGTGAAATTTTAAAACTTGATAAAACACTGAAATCCTTGCAAAATTTTGTCCTGCTGGTATGAACACAGGCAAAGTTATTGGGTATTTTCAATTGAAAAATGCAAAAATGTACCTAGGGGCGCACAAGGATTAAATGCATACTCTTATTGTGATGGCCCACCAGCAGATGGAGACATAAAATATAATGCTTTTAAATGTATATAATATTCATTCATTGTGCAAAACAAGAAAAAGCATGTTGACTGATTCTGAAATATCGATGATGTACCAGTATTATCAGAATGTTGGCCGATTCCGACAGTTCGTTTAAAGCCAGTATCGGCCAATACCGATGACAGGACAGACACCAACATGTGTGTTAGATGTTCTAGTTTATTTTGATACCCTGGCCATCGTTCTAGCGTAAAAATTGACCTCCATACCATCGCAAAAAGTGCACGGAACATAATATCATCATCATTTTGACATTAATTGCTGAGATTAACGTGTTAACTTTGACAGCACTACCAAAAACAGAAACTCTCTCTGCTCTGCCCTGTTCTGTATCTTAGGTTATTAGAGGCTAGCCAGTTTCGTGTTAGCGTGTTTCCTGTGTGAGGTTCCTTGTTTTAGCCATTTTTGTCTCTGAAGAACTTTCAAATGTGCTGGCTTTATATAGACACGAAGCACGGCAACAAAAATTGTGTCTTTTAATAAAGAGCACGACCTTCATTAGTGGATCACTGGTACCAAAATGACCCAATACTAGGGGTGTAACAATACATGTATTTGTATTGAACCGTTTCGGTACGCGACGTTCGGTTCGGTACACGGCTGTGCGCGGGTGAGTTCACGGGCTGGAAGTTTTTTTTTTGGGGGTTTCTTTTTTGGCTCATGGGCCAGAAGTTGCGTGTGTTGCAATCTCACCCCGACCTGCGAGGGGCAGCAATGTGCCGCAAGGCATCCAGCCTGTCGGAACTCCAAAAGAAGAAGAAGAAGAAGTTGCGCGTGTTTACATTCCTCCACTAACATGTGCAGCTGCTAGCCCGTGCGCATGATGGCTACTGCCAGCAGTAAACCGGAGCTTGAAGACCCTCCCCTGTCGCTAAAGTCTCCTGCTTGGGAAAACTTCGGCTTCCTGGTTAAATATTGCAATGGAGAAAGACGGGTGGATAAAACAAGGGCGGTGTGCCGACACTGTTCAGTTGAGATCAGGTGTGTCTCCGGCAACACGACAAATATGCTAACTCACCTAAAACGGCACCACCCGAGTGTAAATATCGCCGATACAAGAAGAAAAACCAAGATAGTGCAAACGCAGCTAACCTCAGCTTTCAAGCAGCCTCTCCCTGGCAGTTCAGATCGGGCCAAAGCTATAACAAGAGCCATTGGAGTTTTTATAGCAGCGGACCTCAGACCATATTCAGTTGTTGAAAATCCTGGTTTTAAACACATGCTCAAGGTGATAGAGCCCCGGTATGAAGTTCCCACTCGTCCGCACTTCAGCCAGAAAATAATTCCACAACTTTATGAACAAGCTAAATCTTCTGTTGTCCAAGACTTGTCAGAAGCATGTGCAGTAGCACTCACAACTGATGGATGGACATCCAGAGCTAACGAGAGCTACATAACTGTGACTGCCCATCACATCACCCCTGAGTGGAACATAGTGAGCCATGTTCTGCAAACTCGGCCCATGTATGAACAACACACCAGCGCAAACCTGGCAGAGGGGCTTAAAGAGACAGTGTTGGAGTGGAAATTGGAGAGGCCAGGAACAACAATTACAGTCACAACAGACAATGCCAGGAATATTGTAAATGCAGTGAGTGAAGCTGGAATGGGCCCCCAAATTGGATGTTTTGCGCACACTATTAATCTAGCTTCTCAGAAAGCAACAGGTCTCAACCAAATATCCAGACTCCTTGGTAAAGTGAGACGGATTGTGTCTTTCTTTCACCGTAGCCCAACAGCTGCACACATATTGGAGAGAAAACAGGAGATGCTTAATATAGCAAAACACACCCTGATTCAGGACGTCACCACCCGCTGGAACTCAAGCTATGATATGCTTGAGAGGTACCTTGAGCAGCAAGCAGCAGTATTTTCAGCACTGACAGAACAGGCTCTCAAGAAGAAAGATATCAGCACATTGTCTGACCAGGAGGTGAGGATGGCAGAGGAGGTAATTGAAGTCCTGAAGCCACTAAAAACTCTCACAACGCTCATAAGCACTGAAGCTTCACCTTCAGCATCCATGATCCTGCCCCTCAAAGCCACAGTTCTCCACTCTATGGAACCAAAAGATGGCGACAGCGCAACAGTGACCCAAGTCAAGGCTGCCATCAGAGAAAACCTGGCGGACAGGTACTCCTCTTGTAAGGACTTCCTCCACAAATGCACAGCACTTGACCCGAGGTTTAAACCTCTTCCTCATGTGGATGATGCCTGCCGTGAGAGGATCTACAACAGCCTTGTCACAGAGATTGTGGCCATGGAAAAAGAGGTATTGTAATAATTTAATAATAATATAATAATTTTATGTGCATATGTCTTTTTTCACTGATAATTTTGAAACAACAAATTATGTGTGTTACTAATATTCTTATTAAAAATATTAATACTTTTTTTGTATTTTATTTTACAGAATGAGGCCAAAGGGGCAACAGCAGCTGCTTCATCCCCAGAGACAGGACACCCAGAGGCATCTGAATCATCTCCTCCTGTCAAGAAGTCAGCGATGGCTGAACTGTTTGGTGAGCTCTTCAAGACACAGGTGGGAAACAACAAGGATACTCTGCAGCTGGTGAAGGAGGAGGTTGCTGCATACAAGGCAGTGGGTTGTATTTCAGTAGACTCTGACCCACTTCTGTGGTGGAAGGCCAATGAGGCCATATATCCCCTAACTGCAAAGTTAGCAAGGCGCTATCTTGCCATACCTGCTACCTCTGTCCCGAGCGAGAGGGTATTTTCAACCGCTGGGGACATTGTGACTGCCAGCAGATCTGCACTTACTGCTGACAATGTGGACAAGTTAATTTTTCTGGCAAAAAATATGAAGGTTGAGTAAAACTCAACAGGGCTTCATGCTGGAACTGTTATTGCTGCACTTTACTCTTGAAAAGTTTTGTTAAAAGCTGTTTACAAGGAATTTATTTTTTTTTAATATTTCATACATTTGTTGTTTATTTGAGAATTTTATTTAACTTATTACCAGGCAGGCAGCACTTTGCTTTTATTTCATTTTCCTGTTTGTATTAAACAGTAAGTTGTTAAGAGTAATTTGTTGTTTACAAATAATAAACACCCAAATGAACAACAAGAAAATTTAGGTTTTGCATTTTCTTCCCATACTGTATCGAAAATGAACCGAACCGTGACCTCAAAACCGAGGTACGTATCGAACCGAGATTTTTGTGTATCGTTACACCCCTACCCAATACTCAAAATTTCGGATGTATTTTTATGGAACCAATCATTTTTAAGTTTTTAATGGCTTTTTTAGGATTTGTTTAGTAATTTGGCTGTGACTGTACTAAAAGAAATAGCACTTGAAGACCTAAGAGTGATTCTTAATGCAATATTTCACAAATGCATGGAGTGTCCGAAAACTTTTTTCCACCACAGTATACATATACATACACACACACACACACACACACACACACATATGTATGTATGTGTGTGTGTGTGTGTGTGTGTGTGTATGTATGTATATATAAATTTATGTATATACATGGTACGATAAATGTCTATTGAGGTGTCACGGTATTACAGTGGTACAGAATTACTATCAGTTACAATGACCCTCAAACAAACATTTTATCACTATAATTGAAATGTTTTTTTGTTTTTTTTTAATTAGAGTATGTGTAAAAAGTCTGCCTTTTGAAAATTACCACAATGAATGTGAGATTCTTCATCCAGTTTTTTTTTCAGTACTGTAGATAAGTAAATGCACATAGTATGAGGTCAGCCCGGGAGCTTTGTTGTTGTTACTTTGCAGTGTATGTTGTTTTACCTTTAAGAAATAACTGCATATACTGTAGACTCTAACATGCAGCATTATAGAATAACAGTAACATTACATATGCATTTCTCTTTCATTTTTATTTTCATAGTTATGTCCTTTTGTTCTTGGTTGTCTTTATGAGTATTTCTATTCACCTCACTTATTTCTCTACCTGTTATTTCTTTCCGGCTTGTCATCATTGACTTGAATGTGCTGTCATCCATCATTGTGACTTCTGACAACTGTCAGCGAGCTGTTAGTATGCTGTCATCTGTCTCAAGCTCAGTGGGTGTGACATATCTTATGCTGCACAAACGGTTGTGGGTCAGAATAGCCAGAAAAGCATGCTGGCTTGCCTACTGCAAAATCCAACCAGATGCAGTAGAACATCCTGGTATTTTTGGCGTACTGCATTTGCCATACTATGTATAGGGAAATCTATCTTTTTCTGGCATACTAAATAGTATAGTAGTATGGGTGTTGGACTGAACAACATCATAGGCACCGGGCTGTCACTCATTAGCCAATGGGGACGCAACCCTGAAAAAACCCACCCACGTGAGAAGTTTATGTCAGAAGTGCAAACAAAAACTTAGACAGGGCAAAGGAGAGAGCTGACAGCATGACTACAAAGCTGACGGTGAGGGCAAAAGTCCAGTCAGTGAGGAAGAAGCAAAGGGAACTGTAAACAAAATGATGTCTTTCAAAAAAGTAAAAGAGTGTATGCCATCCCACGTAAATACACCACACAAATAATTTGTTTGCAAGTTGTAAGTTTTGCTTTTGAAATGACATTTTTATCCCTCTGAGCCAGCGATAGCCATGGCTGGAGGTGTCTGTCTGTCCATCTGTCCGTCTGTCCATCCAATCCTTGTGAACATGATATCTCAAGAATGCTTAGAGGAAATTCTTTCAGATTTGGCAGAAATGTCAACTTGGCCTCGATGAACTGACGTTTTTTTGTGGTCAAAGGTCAAGGTCACTGACCTTTTCTGTGTAATTTTCGTGAACACGATTGTAAGAGCCATTTCTGTTTATGTGTTTCATTTTTATTTTTGTTTTTTTATTTTTGCTGTGAGCTTGCCACCACTGGGGGCATCCCTGCTGTGAACTGTGAGAGGTCATATAATCAGCCAGGTGAGGCACTCAGGTGTGGCTGATGGAAGGGAAACAACCAGTTTTAGACCGTGGCCTGGTGTGTTGTTTAATGGTGTTTGTTTTATTCTGAATTGGTAAATCTGCATCTGCATTGGCAAGCAGACAATTATTAATAAAAGTGAACGTTTGGCTCGTATTGGAAACTGGACCTGAAGAATGTGAACAATAAACAGCACCATGATTATTGTTGATCAAAGCAGTGGAGTGGACATGTCATTTACATGCATCGAAACATCCTCACCATCAGCAACCAGGTGCCCTTGATTGATAAGCAAAAGGGGTCATTACATTAAGTCTAAAACTGCTTCGTTGAGGACAGCGCTGGAGTGGCTGTCGCTTCACGCTAAGGACAGCACTGGTTACTGCTGCTGTTCGGCTACTGGGGGGTCAAGCGGCTTTCTTCTTTGTTTGGATCCGGAGCTATTGGAACTGCAGCCAGTCATCAGAGGAACCGGGAGGCCAACACAGCACACCTGTATGCCAGCCAATGCCAAGGTATGTGTAGCGCTACACTTTATGGCCACTGAGAGGGTAACGTTACCAGTGAATGTGTGCACACATCTTTGCGCGTAAAATCCAATGCATTGGTATTGACTGTCTGAGCCTAACGGGGCGCGATTGCAATTTGCATAAGACTGTACGCGTATGCAAATGACAAACACTGATTATTTGCATAATCATGAACAATAAAAAAGACAAGGTTGAGACTGAACTCTTAAGAGACAGAAGAACAAGTTGATTTAGGAGCAAAGGAGGGAGAACTCTCTGTGAAAAGGTGCTCTGTCAAACTGACAGAAAAGGCCATAATGACAAAGGTTGAAAACCTGCAAAATGAAGGAAAGAGTAAATTAAAAAATGCAGTTATTCTTAACTTGTTAATTTGACGGGTGATAAAAGCTTTGTAAAAGAGGTGAAATATACATTTGATAAATATACTAAGCTGTGTGATGAAGCTGTTGCAAACCATTAATCTTTATTGAAGTTTTTGCTACCAGATGAGATTGAAAAGAATGAAATGTGGTTTAAGGTAAAAATGTTATCTGTCAATGAGTTTATCACAGAGGTAAACAAATGGTTGGCAATAAAAGTTGCCTGCAGGATGATGGTGCTGAGAATGATGAGCTGAATAAAGGGCCTCAGGCTGAAAAGAATAAAGTGGATTCCCAAACGCATCATACAAATGTGGAGCCTTGGACTGAGGAAATTAATGTGGAGCCTCAGGACAGCATTTCTAATGTCAAATCCAACACTTCCAGACGTTCAAAATGTTATGTCTCAAAGTCTAGCAAGTCTACCACATCATCTGCCCGGTGTCAAGCGGAGGCAGAACAGGCTGCGCTCATGGCATGCGCTGCTGCACTTGAGAAAAAGCATGCTTTGGAGGAACAAGCAGAGCAACTAAGGAGGAAACGGGAACAATTGGAAACTGAAACACAACTGGCAGCATCTGCTGCAAAACTGGCAGTGTTAAGTTCCTCACCACAGAGCAGTGTGGCAAGTAAACACAGTAAACGTTCAGATGGAATGGCGACTTATTTGAAGCTCAATCCTCATTCAATGCTTTTCATCCCAAAGGCAAAGCTGGGAGCTGCTCCCAAGCAGCAAGCATCTGTCAACACACAAGCACATCTCACAAATATAAATCCCAGTGCTTAAGCAACACCTCCTCAACGCAATAAAGCTCTCTACAGTTTGTTACACAAACAAAATGAAGTAACAGAACTACTGGTTCAAACACAGCGTTTTCAATTTCTACCATGCAGAAGAGTGCCTACTTTTAATGGAGATCCTTTGCAATTTAGGGCCTCCATGAGTGCCTTTGAGCAATGTATGGAAACAAAAATGCAAAAAGGAGACTGCTTCTACTATTTGGAACAGTTCACTGGGGGGCAGCCTAGAGAGCTGGTTTCGCAGCTGCCGACATTTACCATCTGACAGAGCCTATGATGCTGCCAAAGACCTTCTTACCAAACATTTTGGAAATTAATTAAAAATCACAGCTGCCTTTGTGAATAAGTTAACTGAATGGCCTACTGTTAAGGCAGAGGATAAAAAAGGACTGCAAGCCTATGTGTTGTGCTTGGCTGAATGCTGCAACGCTATGCAGGAGCTGCGATATTTGGATGAACTCAATATAACTGCCAACATGAAAATAATAATACAAAAACTTCCTTATAAGCTCAGAGAGAAATGAAGGGTGAAAGCATGTGACATTTTTGAAATCCATGGTCGCCGGGCTGGCTTTAAGGATATCGTCAACTTCATTGAGTACCAAGTCAAGATTGTTTCTGATCCAACTTTTGGTGATATCCAAGATACTCCTGTCGTTGCAAAAGGAGGCAACAAGGCACAGTTGCAGCAAAGGTCACAACTCAAGAGAAATAGTTTTGCAACTACTGTCTTTATGTGTAACGAACTGGCTGTGAGTGTAAATAAAAAAAGCATCCAGACTCAAACACAAAGCCAAAATGTGCCACCTACAACCTCAAATGTCTCCTGTCTGTACTGTACACATGGATGCACTTTGGATCAGTGTTCACAATTGAAAAGGAAGTCTCATCATGAGATGTTGGCCTTTCTTAAAAAGAAAGGAGTGTGCTTTGGTTGCCTACACACAGAGCACATGAGCAAGGACTGCAGTAAGTGCATATCTTGCAAAGTATGTAACCAAAACCACCCCATCATCCTTCATATTGAGAAAAAAGAAAAAGTAAAGAGGAGGAAAGGCCAAAGGAACAGTCGGTGAGTGGCACAACTGTCTCCAAACGTGGTCATACGGGGGGGGGGGGGGGCAGTAACGGCATCCTTTCAATCCTGCCAGTCAATGTGAAGTGTACAAAAGGAAACAAGGTGATTCAAACGTATTCATTTGTGGATCGAGGAAGCACTTACACTTTCTGCTCTGAGAGTCTAAAAGAGAAACTCAACATTAAAGGAAAAAGAACAAGCATTCACCTATGTACCATGGGCCACAATACCACCGTGCCAAGTTACATGGTCGAGGGTTTGGAAATTTGTGGTCTCACTGACAATCGGTACTTTACACTTCCCAGTACATTTACACAAAAGGAAATGCCAATGTCAGTAAACAACATAATCAGTGAAGAAGAGTTGGCTAAGTGGTCTTACCTTAGAGATGTACATGTTCTTTGCAACAATGCCAATGTTGATTTGTTGATTGGCACAAACGCCTCAAAGTTAGTGGAACCATGGGAGGTGATCAACAGTCGAGGAGAGCGACCATATGCTGTGAGAAATCTTCTTGGCTGGATGATTAATGGACCTCTACAGGGAAACAGTGCAAGTCAGTGTGAGAATGGCCACACTACTGAAATTGTTAATCGTATTAGTGTTGACAGACTGGAAGAGCTGTTAATAAGTCAATATAATTAGGATTTCAGTGAGAGGTTGTCTAATGACAAAGAGGAGATGTCACTGGAGGAAAAGAGATACATGGAAATAATGGAAAGTTCAGTGCAACTTAAGGATGGTCATTACATGATGAAACTGCCTTTCAAGGACCTCCATATACACATGCCAAACAACTATTCTGTTGCTAAACAGCATGTCAATTCACTTAAGAAAAGACTTCTGAAGGATGAAAATTTTCCTATCTGATGTCATTGAAAAAGGATATGCTGAAAAGATTCCAGAAGACCAGTTGGTGCATGCTAAGGGGAAATTTTGGTATCTCCCTCACCATGGAGTAGTTCATCCTCAGAAAGGCTACTTGCGTGTGGTGTTTGACTGAGCAGAATTTAAAGGAACCTCTCTGAACAGTCATCTCCTCCAAGGGCCACATCTGATCAGCTCATTGTTAGGGGTTCTGACACGATTCAGACAGGAACCTATAGCTGTTATGGCTGATGTGCAATGTTCCATCAAGTAAAAGTGGTGAAGAACATTTGGATTTTTTGAGATTTCTGTGGTGGCCTGAAGGAAACTTGGAACAGGAGCTAGCGCAATACCGCACGACTGTCCCTTTGTTTGGAGCGGTGTCCTCTCCTAGTTGTGCATGTTATGCCCTAAGGAAAATAGCTGATGATAAGAACAGCTTTCCAGGAGAGGTAATTGACACAGTTAGAAGAAATTTTTACATGGATGATCATTTGAAAAGTTTACTGTCAGAAAAGGATGCCATTGATGGTTCAAAACCTCAAAGCTATCTGCCAGTCAGGAGGTTTCAACCTTACAAAATGGCTCAGCAACAGCTGTAAAGTGCTGTCAGTGATTCCTGAAGAGCATAGATCCAAGAACTTTAAGGAGTTGGATCTAGACAGAGACAAAATGCCAGTTGAATGGGCTTTGGGGTTACTTTGGTGCATTGAGACTGACACCTTCAAATTCCAGTTAAGCATCAAAATAAGCCACACACAAGACATGGATTGCTATCTGTGATAAGCTCAGTCTACGATCCTTTGGGCTTCTTGGCTCCGTTCACCATCCCATCTAAGATGATTCTGCAGGACCTGTGTCGATCAAAGTGTGGTTGGGATGATCCTATACCCCACATCTGTCAATATAAGTGGAACAAATGGTGTGAACACCTGGAAAAGGTGAGAGACTTTAAGATCAGGCGATGTCTCAAGCCTCAAGACTTTGGCCAGATAACATCTGCACAAATGCATCATTTCTCCGACACCAGTGAGACTGCATATGGCACTTACATCAGAATGCAGAACAATAATAACAAAATCCATACTGCTTTCTTACTCGGCAAAGCCAGGGTGGCTCCTCTGAAACAAATGACTATTCCTCACCTGGAATTAACAGCTGCTGTTCTTGCTGTTAAAGTGGATAAGATGCTGCATTCAGAGGTACAGCTGCCTTTGGAGGAGTCGCAATTCTGGACAGATAGTACACCAGTGCTAAAATACATAAAAAATGAGAACAAAAGGTTCCAAACATTTGTGGCTAACAGGACAGCAATAATTACAGAATCCTCAAACATTTCACAGTGGAGTTACATTCCTACTGGTCAAAATCCAGCAGACGACGCCTCTAGGGGGCTGAAAATCGAACACTTGATTCAAGGAAGATGGATTGAATGTCCAAAATTTCTGTGGAAAATAGAAAATGAGTGGCCAGTGCAGACTGTGGATTCACAGATTGGTGATGACCCAGAAGTTAAAAGGAACTTCACAGTGAATGCAGTTATAGCTGAAACTGCTGCAAATGCCACTCAAAAATTGATCACTTACTTTTCCAGTTAGAAAAGATTGAAAATTGCAGTAGGTTGGATGCTCAAGTTGAAAATGATCTTGTTGGGTTTGAGTCCAAAAAGGAAGCAGCTTATATCTTCACACACCAGTGGTGATAGTGGTCACTCAACAGATGTTAAGGTGGAGATGCAGAAATTTAAAGCCACCTTTGGAGACCAAAGACTGTCTGTGGATGACCTGTCTGAAGCTGAAACCTCCATTGTTCGCTTCAACCAGTTAGAAAGATTTCCTGATGAGATTGCTGCACTCACCTCTGGAAAGTCTAAAGTAAAAAGGGAAAGCACCATCTATAAACTTGAGTGGAAACATCCTCACCATCAGCAACCAGGTGCCCTTGACTGAAGCAAAAGGGGTCACTTCAATGATTTCTAAGAATGCCTTGAGGGAACTTCTTTAAATTTGGCACAAAGGTCATCAAACATGCTAGACTTTCTGTTGGGACATTGTGAGGCGTCCCAGACATGGTGTCGGTTGTTGTCTACTATGACACACTACATTAGATGAAACGATGGATTATTGCATACGACACTCACTGTCGTTCATGATCTGTGCCAACGTCGCTGCGTTGGGCTAGAATCGGGCCGATATCGTGTAGTGTGAACCAGGCATAATTACACAATTTATTGTGTAAGGATCATTACATTTCAGTTGTTGTTAACCTGTGTAAGATCTGCCTCTAGCTAGTACTAGCTTGTATGGGTAGCTGGATGACGGCTCAGATGGCTGTAGATTCTAGCTTTTTATACAGTCTATGCTGTAGCAGCTACAATGAAAACATTTATTGACTGTTCTTTATGTCATGTATTTTGCTAGTTCACTCTGGACTTGGCTACTAATAGTCTACTATTAATACTACTATTAGTCTACTACAGTAGTACATTTTAGTCTACCTCTCTTCCAGTGTTAGCGTCAATGTTCGGTTAGGGCTTGTGCTAATTTTTGAGGTTTGCCACTAGCAACCTGTCTGACTTTGGGATCCTATCAGTAATGTATCGGAATCACAGCTGATCACTAATGCCACTGAGGCGCTTGTCAACCAAAAACACAAACTCTCACTGCTCTGTATCTTAGATAATTAGAGGCTAGCCTGCTGGGGGACAGGTTTATCCATCCATCCTGGAGCCTATCCCAGCTGATATTGGGCGAGAGGTGGGGTACACCCTGGACAGGTCACCAGACTATCGCAGGGCTGACATGTAGAGACAGACAACCATTCACACTCTCATTCACACCTACGGACAATTTAGAGTCACCAGTTAACCTATCCCCTATCTGCATGTCTTTGGACTGTGGGAGGAAGCCAGAGGACCCGGAAAAAACCCACGCTGACACAGGGAGAACATGCAAACTCTGCACAGAGGGGCTCCCGCAACGGGGATCGAACCAGGAATCCTCTTGCTGTGAGGCGACAGTGCTAACCACCACACCACCGTGCCGCCCCAGGACAGGTTTAGCTTATTAAAAAATCAGCATCATTTGGCTATTTTTAAGGTTGTCATTTTCATGCCAAACAATGCAAACATTCCATAAACATTCCGCATTTTATATCAATTCCAGAGTGAGCAAGTACCTTTTTTCCAAATTAGTGTAGTATATTAGTATTAGTATATTTTAACATTCAGATTTTTTTTTTTTATCATACAGTCCAGATGTAAAAACTATTATCCAACACATAAGGGCACTTGCCCCAGGATATTCAGATGGCTCTTAGTTTGAAACTGACATGTTTATAGTAGGCCAATCTACCCACTTTGTTTAATGTAAAGAGCATGAAGAAATGTATAAAGATTTGGACCTCTAGCAAGATGGTCATGATGGCTCAATGGATTTGTTCTGTTTTGGAATACACAATATTCTCCCAAATTAGTGTTAGTGTATTTTAATATTCATAATCGACAAGCTCTCTCCTTTTTGACCATACACCTGTTTGCATCCCTGCATATCTCAAGAACAGAAAGGGAAAATATTTGGTCAGATACTGAATTGGTGAAACTCATCTAAAGTGTCCACCTTGAAACTGTGCTGATTGTATAGATCCCTAGTCACTAACAGGCGGATTGCGGTCCGAGTCTGGACCCAGTCTGGACCTATAACCAGTAAATTGTTAAGGGATTTTGAATTTAACTAGTGCAACTTTTCTTTATGGCACCGGTTTAGCTGATCAGGAAAGGCACAGACCAATTGCATGCGTGTTAAGCCATCCCACGTGATACCACCCAGCCAATCAAATCTCTGCATTTCAGGCGATTAACATTGTGACTCTGTATACAGTCAGATGAGAGAGGTGAGAGGCGTGTGACAAGCAGAAAAATGATAGAAAAATAGAAAGATAGAAATACAGAAGGATATAAATATAGAAAAAGAAAGAAAGCGATACAGGGAGAGAGAACGGAGAGGCGAGTGAGCGGGAGATAGGGAGAGAAGACGGAGGGGAAGAGGCGAGTGAATGAGGGGAAGAGAGTTACACGGAGGAAAAGACAAGTGAGTGAGAGGCTCCAAATACACCTGTGTAGGGAATCTACATAGGCTTCACACAGCGGCACCATAAATGTAGGGAATCCACAGTTTTAGGCTTCACACTGAGGCACCATAAATGTAGGGAATCTACATTTTTAGGCCTCATCAAGGGGCAACATAAATGTTGGGGTGAACAATAATGTTGGGGTTTATAATACTAGGTCTCACCAAGGAACACCAAATATGTAGGGGTTCTACAAATAGTATTATAAAAAGCTGGGATACTACTTGTTGAAAATCTAGCAGGTCTCACACGGCGGCACCATAAATATTGGAAACAATACTTGGCGTCACACGCACTATAAATGTTGGGAGCAACACTAATAGGCCTCATCAAGGGCCTGACCTTGTAACAGATCTCCAACTTAAGTATCAAATTGACTCTCAGAAATAATTAATAATTATTTGTAATAATTATTAATTATGTTAAATAACGTGACTTAATTAACATCAAATCACCTCGTGGGGCACAATTCCCGAAAAGGGAGAAAATTATATCCAGCTAACGATGTCAGTCTCATAAAGTTCACTAAACTATTAATTTGGGATTTTGATTAATAATTAAATTAATAACCATAACCAAAATTAGGTAATAAAGCCTGAAGGATTTCGGAGTTCTTGGCGTAGCAGAAGTTGATTATTCATTCACTCTTGTACAACATTAAACAGACAGCAGGTATGATTCCAAAATTATATTTATTTGTAAAGCAAAGCAAAGCAAAGCAAAACCAAAACACACAAATCCTAACTAACTATTCAAGCGTGTGTGTGTGTATACGTGTGTAGGTGTGTGTCTGTGTATGTGTGAGAGAGAGAGAAAGACTTAGGTGGGTGTGGTAATCAAAGGGCCATTTGGCCTACAAAACAAAATGGCTGACAACAGAAAAGTACAAGATGGCCGAATCAAAGCTGGCCTCAGATCAGGGGAGGTGTTTGTCTGACCGTGTGGTCAGGACAAAGACAAAGGAAAAGAAGCGGGAACTTTGAGCTGCCTGTTTGGGTGTAGCTCTGTTGAAAGCCAATTTGTAAGTGAGTCTATGTGTATGTGATTTGTATTGCAAAGGATCTGGATTAGTGCAGAAGATGTTTAGTTGCATGCAAGACGTTGTCTGTGAACAGCATTAGCAAACTAAACTTGGCTTAGCTTTGGTAAAACCAACTAATCAATAACCTAATTGCAGACAATCACAACAATAACTCAATAACAACAATAACTCAATAAATAGCATTAAATCACAATCAACAAGTTAAACAGTCTTGCTTAGCCTGTACAGCTGTGATAAGGCTATGCCCAGTTGTTACATTACCAAATCCTGAATGGATGGAGGGAAGAGTTGGTTTGAGGCCTGCCATTCTTGTTAGCCGGCAAAGAAGGCTGGAAAGAGCTGTGGCTCTAGAGCCAGTCTTTGGTGCAGATCCGAGGAAGCTGGTAGCTCAGGGTCCTTGCAGAGTTAGACGCTGGGGTGCTAACTCAACTTGATTCTCCTTATTGCTGGACGGTTAGTTGCAAACCTTGTGTTTGCCCTTCTAACTTCTCTAGTTTCAGTTATGCTCCTGCTTGAGTGAGGGCACGAGGAGAAAACGAACAAAAGTCTGCAGAGCAATTGTTCCCCCCCTTGATGGTTCGGGGGCAGGGGTCTCTGAGCTGGTCCACAGCTCAGGACGAAGAGCACATCTGGGCTGGTCCAGGGCCCAGAAGGAAAGAGGTATGAGTGGCTTGGCCGCCTAAGTGCAAGAGAGAGACTGTAGTGAAGGTAGAAGAACTTCTACAGTGTGTCTGGTGACATCACAGAGTCATATGGCACTGTAAAAGTACTGACCAATCACGTTTTGAGACTTGTCTCTCAAAGAGGTGTGAGGTGGGCATCCTGCGGAGATGGGTGTCAGATAACTGTCTTTGTTGAAGAACAAAGAACATGAGGTCTCTCCATCTCAGGAGGAAAAGCATTCACATGTCCAGTTCAGATTTCAACAAATGACAAATCATATGTGGTCCAGTGAATCCCAACACCTGCAAGGCAGCTTTCTCCATAATTAACAAAATTAAAACTAAATATCGTTCCAGGCTCACCAAGCAGGACAAGCTCAAGCTCAGTTCACTGAACAACAAAAAGTGGGGAGAGTGGAAAAAGAGGGAAAGATAGAGAAACTGTTCATCCATCCATCCATCCATTTTCATCTGCTTATCCGGGGCCAGGTCGCAGGGGCAGCAGGCTGAGCAAAGCACCCCAGACATCCCTCTCCCCAGCAATGCTTTCCAGCTCCTCCTGGGGGACCCCAAGGCGTTCCCAGGCCAGATGAGATATGTAATGATGATATGTCATTCTTTCGATCACTACCCAGAGCTCGTTACCATAGGTGAGGGTTGGGACGTAGATGGACCAGTAAATCGAGAGCTTCGCCTTCCGACTCAGCTCATTCTTCACCATGACGGCCTGGCACAGCGCCTGCATCACTGCAGAAGCCGCCCCAAACTGCTATTAACAAGACCACAAGATACTTGAACTCCCTCGCTTGAGGCAGTAACTCTCCCCCAATCTGGAGGGGGCAATCCACCGGTTTCCGGCAGAGAACCATGGCCTAGATTTGGAGGTGCTGACTCTCATCCCGACTGCTTCACACTCAGCTGTAAACCGCTGTAAGACCCCCTGAGGGATGCGGTCGTAAGCCTTCTTCAAGTCCACAAAGCACATGTAGACTGGATGGGCAAACTCCCACGACCCCTCCAGCAGCCTCGCAAGGGTAAAGAGCTGGTCCACTGTTCCATGGCCAGGACGGAATCCGCATTGCTCCTCCTGAATCTGAGGTCAGACAGTCGGTCAGAGCCTCCTTTCAAGTATCCTGGGTTAAACTTTCCCAGGGGGGCTGAGTAGTGTGATACCTCACTAATTGGAGCACACACTCTGGTCCCCTTTTTTGAAAATGGGGACCACCACCCCGGTCTGCCACTCTGCAGGCACTGTACCCGACCTCCACGTGACACTGAAAAGGCGTGTCAGCCAAGACAGCCCAACAATTTCCAAAGCCTTCAGCATCTCAGGGCGAATCTCAGCTACACCCGGCGCCTTGCTGTTGGGGAGCTTTTTAACTACCTCAGCGACCTCTGCCAGGGATATGGGTGAGAATTCCCCCAAGTCTTCAGGCTCTGCCTCGTTTACAGTGGACATAATGGCTGGGTTCAGGAGGTCCTCAAAGTGCTCCTTCCACTGCTCAACGATGTCTTCAGTTTGGGTCAGCAGTTCTCCTTCTCTGCTGAGGACAGCCTGAGACAAGCCCTGCTTTCCTTTCATGATGTGTCTGACGGTCTGCCAGAACTTCCTTGAGGCCGACCGAAGTCCTTCTCCATAGCCTCCCCAAACCCCTCCCACACCCAGGTTTTTGCCTCAGCGACTGCCACAGCTGCAGCCCTTCTGGCCAACCGGTACCTGTCTGCTGCTTCAGGAGACTCCCGGGCCAACCAGACCCAAAAGGGTTGTTTAATTTAATTAGCAATTGAACCTCTGGCAATTGGGATAAGAAGTCACCCTCATATTAGGGGTATACCAGTGGGTACATCTGAATGTCTTGTAATGTTGTACGCTGATGATTTAGTTGTCACCATAATGAATCCTGAAGAAGGTATTCCTTGCCTTTTACAATATGTCCAATCATTCAGTAAAATTTCTGGTTACACAGTTAATTGCACTAAAAGTGAACGTATGTTTATTGGAGAAAATGCAATGTTACAAGATTGCCCTATTAAGGTTGTTAAAGATTATATCACATACTTAGGACTTAAGATCTCAAAAAACCCTAAACTATTGCTCAGATTAAATTTTCTTGAAGGTATTGATAAATTAAAACGTAGTATAGAATACTGGAGGACTTTGCCCCTCTCCATGATCGGCAGAATAAATGCCATTAAGATGATGTCATTACCAAAGTTTCTATATATTTTTCAAAATTTGCCAATATGGATTTCGGCAGACCTTTTTAAGAAACTAGAGACAGTTATTCTAGATTTTATTTGGGGCTATAAAAAACACAGATTATCCAAAAAGCATCTATTAAGGCCTACATTGGATGGAGGTCTGGGTCTTCCAGTATTTAAAGATTATTACTGGGCAGCTAATGCTAGGGCACTGGCATTTTGGCAGTGGGGTTCTCCAGACCATGAATCACTTAATTCTGCCCCCCTTTGGTTAAAACTAGAACTTGTGTCTCTAAAAAAACCCATATGTTTCACTATCTTCCCTACTTTTACAAATTGTGCATCTTCTGCTAAATTAGTAAGTAATAGTTTTGTTGTCAGAAATTCACTTAACATTCTCAATCAAATCAAACAGACATATAAAGTCCCTCGTATTTCAATCTATACACCACTTTGCCATAATCATGCCTTTACCCCTGCATTGCTGGACAACACATTTGCCATATGGAGTCTAAAAGGACTCAAATGTGTAAAGGACTTATATTTAGACAACAAGTTTGCCTCTTTTGGTGAATTAGGTCTTAAGTATAATCTACCTCAGTCTAATTTTTTCATTTCATGCAAGCTAGACATTTTGCTCAGGAAAACATTCCTCATTTTGAATCTACTTGTGAGAAGCATGCTATTTTGGAACTGTTTTCCCTCCCACCAGAGAGGAAGAAGCTGACTACTAAATTTGTAAATGTTTTTAAGAGGTCTGATTCTGTTAATTGTATTAAGAAGGCTTGAGAAAGGGAAATTAATGACGTGTTACCGGATAAAACATGGAAAGCTGCACTTTCCCATATACCCAGGTGTTCAATAAACAGTAGACACAGGTTAATTCAGGTCAAAGTGATTCACCGTTTTCATTATTCTAAGGTTATGTTACATAAATTTTACCCCTCTATCTCCAGTTTGTGATAAATGTAAGTCAAACGATGGTACACTTTTGCACTTATTCTGGAGCTGTCCACCAATCCACCCATTCTGGTCAAGAATTTTTAAAATTTTTTCTGGGGTTGACAACAGGACCCTGACAGGGACTTGGCTCTTTTTGGATGTTCAAAAGACTCTTTAATACTTCCATCACACATTCAAACAGCACTCTCGATGGGCATGGTGCTATCTAAAAAACTCATTCTAAAAGACTGGAAGACATCAACCCCACCGTGCTTCAGAAACTGGCTGTGTGAACTTGTTTCGGTTATTCACATGGAAAAACTGATTTAATCATCCAAAATGTGCACATAAATGGCAAGAAGCTTGGGGTCCATTTTTGCAATACCTGGACTCAATGTCCTCTGAATGAGGACTGCATCTGGTTGTATATATTAACTGGGTGTTTTTGTTTTCGCTTTATCCCATTTCGGTTTTCTTGCTCTTGAAAAATCATTTGTGATGGGTTGTGCCTAATAATCAAAAATGGAAGATATGAATTGCTATGCACGTTTGTGTTATTAATTTGTGATTATGATGAACTCAGGTGTCAGGACCCCCCCCCCCCCCCCCCGTGTGTGTGTGTGTGTGTGTGTGTCTGTCTGTCTGTCTGTTTCGGTTGGGCTTGTATGTTTGTATGGAAATACATAATCATCAATAAAAAATGATATTTAAAAAAAAAAACAGACCCAAAAGGCCTCCTTCTTCAGCCTGACAGCCTCCTTCACTGCTGGTGTCCACCAGCGGGTTCTTAGGTTGCCGCCATGACAGGCACAGACGACCTTCCGACCACAGCTCTTAGCAGCTGCCTCCACAATGGAGGCTTTGAACATGGACCACTCAGACTCCATGTCCTCCCCCAACCTCCCCCGGGATGCACGAGAAATTCTGTGAGAGTTGAAGACCCCATTGACAGGGGCCTCAGCCAGACGTTTCCAGTTCACCCTCACTACACATTTGGATTTACCAGGTCTGTCTGACAGCCTCCCCCGCCATCTGATCCAACTCACCACCAGGTGATGATCAGTTGACAGCTCTGCTCCTCTCTTCACCCGAGTGTCCAAGACACACGGCCGCAGATCTGATGATAGAACCACAAAGTCGATCATCGATCTTTGGCCTAGGGTGTTTTGGCACCAGGTACACTTATGAACCTCCCTGTGCTCAGTATGGTGTTTGTTATGGCCAGTCCATGACTCGCACAGAAGTCAAATAAGAAAACACCACTCGGGTTCAGATCAGGCAGGCCGTTCCTCCCAATCACCCCCCTCCAGGTTTCTCCGTCATTGCCCATGTGAGCGTTGAAGTCCCCCAGGAGAACTATGAAGTCCCCAACCGGCACCCCTTGCAGGACACCGCCAAGAGACTCCACGAAGTCTGGGTACTCCGTACTGCTGTTCGGTGTGTAGGTACAAACAACAGTCAGAGACCCTCTCTTTGCGACCCGCAGTCACATCGAGGCGACCCTCTCGTTCTCCGGGGAGAACCCCAACACGGCGGCGCTCACCTGGGGGCTTGTGAGTATCCCCACACCTGCCCGGCACCTCTCACCCTGAGCAACTCCAGAAAAAGACAGAGTCCAGCCCCTCTCCAGGAGTTTGGTTCCAGAACCAGTGCCGTGCGTGGAGGTGAGCCCAACTATGTCTAGGCTGTACCACTACACCCCCCGCACTCTGGCTCCTTCCCCACCAGATTAGTGACATTCCACGTCCCTAAAGCTAGTCCGCAGTGCCAGGGATCAGCATGCCCGGGGCCCTGCCCCTGCCTGCCGCGTATTTATTGTAAAATTGGTTGAGACTGTTAAGTCACGATGTGAAACAGTTAACAAAGAAAAAGGAAAATTCAAACTGTTGCTACACTTTATTTTATTTTTTCTAAAATTAAGGACTTTGTTTTAAGATGCAACATTTTTCAAAAACAATGTCATTTATCTTCTCTATTTTATTTTTAAATACATATCTATATAGTTAAGTGTTAAGTGACAATAAATATTGTTGAAATGTTTTTGAATCGTAATTTCTTTATTTGATTTGACTGTCAGATGTTGATTACATATAGATGTTGATACAGCTACAAGGCTACTTCAGTATATATCACATTAAATCATATCGGAAGTTAGACATTATGATGTTCCGGATCTTTGCTTTGGGAAATTTTCTCCAACTGGACCTCTTTGAATTTTTAATTGTTTCAAACCTACTTGAATTTTGTGTCCTGTGCTGCAAACCTTTAAACCTCTGTAGCTCCAGTGCTATGTGCAAAAAGTTAATGTAAAGCCAAGCTATTTATATCATTTGTCACTGACATATTGTGCAGCTGTCAATTTTCAAACAATGAAAAATACCCTGTGTTTGCATTTTATTTTGATCAAAGTCTGTTTTTATAAAAGTTCTTGTGACATCTCAAACGTGGCTTTGACTTGAAACTGAACATGTAGAGAATACCAAGATATATGTCTTGCATCCTCATTCAGCCCAGAAATACAGAGATAAGAATTTTTGTCCATATCACCAAGCCTTACAACCAGGGCGCAGTAATTCTAGTTTGTTTTGTTATGGTTGTTTGTTTTTTGGTGCCATTTTCTCCTGTTGCAATGTTATTGTTGTAGTTTGTACTGTTACTTTTCTTCTTTTGTACAGCACTTTGTAACATAGGTTTTGAAAGTTGCTATATAAATACAATATTATTTACTTACTTATACTCTTATAAATTCTGCATATGTCAGCTCATACATATTCCTTAACCCTAATACCGAATTACCACACACACGCATGCACGCACACACACACACACATGCACACACGCACACACACACACACACACACACACACACACACCAAAAGTCAGGTTTTGTACTTATGGGGACACTTTGAGAAAATGAGAGAGCAGCTTCGATGGTGTCCTGATAATGTGGTATGTATTCCGATGAACTGTCCTCATAATCCGTACAAACCAATGCACACGCACACACACACACACACGCGCACGCACACACACACACACACGCACGCACACACACAGTTTCATGTGCATTGTCAGTATGAAAGACTAACAAGAGACACTGATGACATCTGTTGACACAGAGAACAAATTAGGTATCACTAGTGTTTACTGCTGTAATTTAGACAGTATAACACATGGGCCACATGCAGCCTGCAGGCAGGTCACCTTGCTTTCATCTCTCATCTGCTTCTCATCACAATTGTAGATTTTGTGGGGTTTTTTTATGCTGTGTAAAGATAAATTTACTGCGATTTAATGTGTATAAATGAAGATTGTCTGTGTTACAGCAGAGGGTAGGTGTGCTGCTAACATGGAGGCACGGAACAACAACCAGCCCACCGCAGACAATCACAACAATCTCCACAAAATACCAGATAAGGAGGATCAGGTAGGGCATTTAACCAGTGTATTATGAGACAGCTTTTAAGTACTTATGATAGATAAAAGAGAAATGTTACTTAGTATAAAACATGTGGTCATATTAGTTTTGTAATGTGCATGTCAACACAAATGATACTGGCAGTTAGCTTCCCATTGTCATATAAACTCTGACAATCCAGTTTTATGGCTAAAACATGCTGCCTTTGTATGCAATTAAAGCTAAAGTAACAACCTAACAAGTCAGCATATACTGTGTTCAGTGATGGGAAGACCAGTGCTTACGCTTATTGTAATCGTACACTACATCGAAATGGACAGTAAAAAGCACAAGGATTTTTGTTTGATAGTTTTTATGACGCTTATGTCCACATAGTGAATTTCTTTGGCAGAAAAGCGGAGGCACGGTGCAGGGGAGTGCTTCAACCCCGTGCTGCGCGCATCTTTAATGACGTGCTACACATAGGTTTTGTTTCTATGACAACACCATTTCAGCACTAACATTAGCTAGGTAGCTAATGTAATGCAAGGTTAATAAAAAGTTAATTAGACAGTTAACAAGCTTACAAAGTTTACAGTAATAAAACTAAGCAGCTACAGTCAGTGTTCAGCCAATCTGCTCCCAAAAATGGGCTTGTTACTTCGACATTGTTACCTCCCTGAATATTACGTATCATAGCAACCAGACGCAACTCAAGTGTCTCAGCTAAAGAAACGCTGCACCTCCAAAGCACTCTCAAATGCTTTCAGCTGGACGTTTCCTGAGGAGAGCCTGGCATTTCAGCTTGAAAAAAACACTTTGCTGGACATGTGGCCTTAGATGTTCAATTTTTTTTTCAATTTTATTTATAAAGCGCAATATCACAAATCTCAGTTAGCCTCAGAGGGCTTTACAGCATACATCCCTCTGTCCTTTGGACCCTCACAGCGGATAAGGAAAAACTCCCCAAAAATAACCCTTTAAAGGGGAAAAAAATAGATGTCATACAGGACAGATCAATTTAATAAATTAACAGTAATCCATATGACACAATGAGACATTAAGAGAGACAGAGAGAGATGTTCAGATTGATACCACTCATATCTGTTTGGTAAATATAGAGCTACACCAGCAACATGTCATCTTAGCTTAGCACAAAGACTAGAAATAGGGAGAAAGAGCAAGTTTGCTTCTGTCCAAAGGTAATGAAAGTCACCTACCAGCACCTCCTAAACTAACTTATTAACAAATTACATTTAATCTTAATCCTTACAAAAAATTAAGTTCATAATAATAAGTTGTTTTACGAGGTGCTGGCCTATTTCTTGGCCTGGTGTAGTAACTTCCTGGAATCATGTCCCTATCATTCACTCTGAGGTTGCCAAACAACCAGGAAAGACTTCAGGAAGTCGGTGCTTCCAGCCAAGAAATAGTTTATCACATAACACCCGCACAGCTACAACCACAAGATAAAACATGTTTACTAGTGAGCTTTAGAGGTGCATTACATCGATAAACCTTTTAATACGCTGTTTTCTTGGACAGAAAAATGTGCCAGGCTGTAGATACTGCTGCACGCTGGCAAACCTCCGTATAGAGAAGAAGATTGGTCGAGGCCAGTTCAGTGAGGTCTACAAAGCCACATACCTGCTGGAGGGACAGCTGGTTGCCCTCAAGAAAGTCCAGGTACCGTACACAGCAGTGTGTCTGATACTGATTCAGAACCTTATTCTAAATTCATACAGATACACTTGTCAAGGTTGTTAGCATAGTGCATGTGGTTTTATTAATTGGCCAATTTAATATTATAAATATTTTATGTATTATCATCATCATGCCTCTGGTGGCAAAGCAGATATATTGGCATTGTCCATAATACAGTATTGACTGACTTTCTCATATTATAATGATGATATTGGCCTGCTGAGGCCAATATCCGTCAGTCACCACTAAAGTCCAATAGATGTACGTCAGATTAGAGCCTGACCAAAGTTATGTTTTGAGACTGCAACTGATAACTGGACGTTAAAAAAACAATTGATAATCTGATTTATTGGCCAGTACACTTTTTCTTTTTCATGCCTCCATGAAGGCAATAGCTGTAACCGGAAGTATTATGTTTTCAGGTTTTACATCCGTCCCATTCTCCTGTATGTGATATCTCAAGAGGGCCTTTAAAGATTTTTCTCAAATTTAGCACAACTGTCCACTAGGACTCAAAGATGTTATGATTAGAATTTGGTGGTTGTAGGTCAAAGGTCAATGTCACTGTGACCTTGTTCAATATGTTATAAACTACCTAAGGGAATTTCTTCACATTTGGTACACACATGTACTTGAACTGAGTGATGAACTGATTAGCTTTTGGTGGTCAAGGGTCAAGGTCACTGTGACCTTCATTCTCTTGAAAGTGACACGCCAGGGAATTTCTTCACGAAACATGTTTTGGGCCAAAACTCAAGAATTCATGCATGCTAATTATGACAACATTTCACAAAAAAAGTCTACAAGGATAAAACAATTAAGTAATGACATTGTATACCCGGAAGGTCAAAGGTCGACTTCACTGTGACATTATGATGTTCTGCATTAAACACTTTTCTGGCCATCACTCAACATAGTATATTAGGAACAGAAGGGGAGACATTTAGTATGGTATTTAATATGGTGATACTCATCTTGGGTGTCCACCTTGAAACTGTGCTAATTGTATATATCTCCTGTGTGTGAAGCTTCCATGCTTTTATAGGCATGGATGTAAACTGTAAATTTAGTGGTGCATAGAGGCATACAACCTCAAGGCAGTAATTCTAGTGTTTTTTTTATCCTAGTGAACAGGATATTTTAAGAACACCTAAAAGGAATTTCTTCAGATTTGGCACAAATGTCCACTTGGACTCAACGATCACTTGATTAGTTTTGGTGGTCATAGGTCAAAGATCAAGGTCACTGTGACACTGTGTGTCTCATTCTCATGAATGTGATATCTCAAGAACACTTCAAGAGAATTTCCTTAAATTTGACACAAACGTCCACTTTGATTGAAGTAAAAAGAATGCTGTGCTTGAAGATCAAAGGTCAAGGTCAATGTGACCTTACAAAGTATGTGGTTGGTTAAGAATTCGTGTGCTAACTATGACAAAACTTCACAGGAATGTTTGATAGGACATTTTATATCCAAATTTTATATCCAAAAGATAAAAAGGTCAGCTTCACTGTGAGATCATAACATTTTGCATAAAACACTTCTGGCCATTATTCAACATTACACAATACAAATGTTTAGTTCTCCCTGAATTCTGGCCGAGATACATCCTCAGGGGACAATTGACATTGTAGGAATAAAATAAAGTCATTCTTTATGTTAAAAAATTTAATTAATATTTACTATATATTTTGTCATTGCAGATCTTTGAGATGATGGATGCTAAGGCTCGTCAGGACTGCATCAAAGAGATAGATCTACTCAAGGTAAAGTGAATCAAGTATAACCATTGTACTCAGTGGATCAGTGAGAAAAAAATATTGAAAGGTTTTCAAGCATTGTTTAGAGGACAATATGAAGACAAGGGCAGGAACATTGTATTTCCTGTCACTTTGAGCACAGCTGTACTAGATTGTCGAAGCTGCTGTCTGCTGTGTTTAAATAAATAATTGACTGATTATTGTCTGCAAAAAAAACATTTTTCTTTCATTTTTCCACTGCAGCAATTGAATCACCCCAATGTAATCAAATACCTTGACTCCTTCATTGAGGACAATGAGCTCAACATTGTTCTGGAGCTTGCAGATGCTGGAGATCTGTCACAGATGATAAAGGTCAGGAATAACCACATGACACTCACAGGTTTACCTCAGATCAAACAAGTAGACATGTATGTTTGGAATAGGCACTGCACTAGTCTAATTAATAAGAGCAAGAGCAATCCTTGATCTGGTTCCCATAAATATGCTACATGCTAACATCTGTCAGATAGGCATTGTCATTTTTTATGGACTTACATCCCTGCCCTCTTTCTGTTTAGTACTTCAAGAAGAAGAGGCGCCTCATACCAGAGAGGACTATATGGAAGTATTTTGCACAGCTCTGCAGCGCCCTGGAGCACATGCATTCACGAAGGATAATGCACCGTGGTAAAGAGCTACTCACAGATTTACTCACTCTCCTCTCACTCTTCATTTTCACCATGCACACTTCATCTCCATATTTGTTTCTACTGATAGATTTAACCCTGTCATCCATCCCAGTGCTCAAACCATCCTCTCACCTATTTCCATTTTCCTTCTCAACCTTTTTTTATTTTTAGCATCACTCTTCAGTCAGTATTTGACACCAGAAGGCAATATGTGTGGTTGTAGAGTACATAACATAGTGTAATGCTATGGCTGTGTTTTGATAAGCTAAGGCCAAACATGTCAGGTTTTGTACAGAAGTGCAATATGATTACAAGGATGGGTTTAAATATTTGCGTGTGTGTGTGTGTAAATCAGATATCAAGCCAGCCAACGTGTTCATAACAGCCACAGGGGAGGTAAAGCTGGGAGACCTGGGATTAGGCCGCTTCTTCAGCTCTAAAACCACGGCAGCACACTCCCTGGGTAAAGCACATACATGTATATACAGAGCATACATCCATATGTATTTATCTATGTCATTTATTGTTGTTGTGTAAACGTACAACAATAGATGACAGCTCAGCCGTATGTTATTTTACTGATAACTGCTGTTTGGAGACACTTTTTGAACTAACTTATTTGATGTGTTTGTTACTCTCTCTGTCCTAGTGGGAACACCTTACTACATGTCACCAGAGAGGATCCATGAGAATGGATACAATTTTAAGTCAGATATCTGGTCCCTGGGATGTCTTCTGTATGAAGTAAGCTTACATACACTTGAACCGTTATTGCCACTGTATCATTCACATAAATGGAAAATTCCTCACCCTGGAAGCAAAAAAGCCTTGAGGTGGCCCCTGTAGGCTGCAGAGTTTATTACACCCCAAAATCCTAAAATAAAAAGTGTTGGTGAAAACCCCACTGTTGTCCCTGTCCCGCTCGTCTGACGTATCTGAATAAATCCAGCTGTCTGCACAGGTCACACAACAGCTCACATTTTACTTGAGCTATACGCATGGCAGTGTTTGGCAAGCTACTTGGAAAATGTAGTGACTTAAGCTACCAGTTACAACACATCAAAAAAAGTTTGACTACTTTTTGTCAAATCAGCGTTTTCTCAGTGATCAGAAAAACTGTTAGCCAAAGAAATAGGCAGGCAAAAAATGTTTAGTTGAACTGTCTATTATAGAATAACAGACTTAAATTAAATCTTTCTTCTTTTCTTTTTTTCGAAGACTTTGTGACATTTGAACATGTCCTCCAACAACATGACATCATCAGTCGGCCCATTGCTCTCTCTCTTTCCCTCTCCTCTTCCTACCTCATGCATTTCTCTGCCTTGGCCTCTTTCAGTAGGCTATCTGGCTATGTCAGTAATTTAAACACAATTCTACACAACAATTCTAAAATATATTTCCACTCAATAAAACCACAATAAATAAAATACAGTAAAACAAGCAATAAAAATAACAGACCTAAATTAATACTCTTCTTTTTTTGGAACATTGAAACATGAATGTGTCCTGCAAATAACATGTGACATCAGTATTGGAATGATTATATTGCATACATTGAGTATAAATTGTCATGTCAGTTTTTTAAGCCATCGGAATGGCACTTGCTATTGCATTTCAGTTCTCTTGCTGTCTTCAATGGCTCTCTCCCTCTCTCACAGACACACATACGTAAAAAAAGACTCACAAACTTGATACCCCACACACACTCCTCCCATTCAGATCATCCTTTTCTCTGTGTGAGCAGGCAAGCAAGGCGTGTTTTTATATCCAGACCGTGACAATTTGCGATCATGGAGCACAAGTGCAACTTACACATATATTAATGTATGAACTGGAGTGCTGTTTGTTTGTTTCCAGTTTTCATCATGTTAAACACTGCCACTTTAACAGTTTAATTTAATAAGGTTAATGATAGTGTGAGCAGGAGAGGTGTGTTTTTGTACCTGCAGGGCTCCACACCGTGGCTTGCAACTGCAACCCCGGAGCACCAGTGCAATTTGCAAATACAATTAATATATGAACTGTAGAGCTGTTAGTTTTTCTCTAGTTTCCATCACATTTAACGGCACCGTTGTAACAGAGTTTATGATAGTGTGAGCAGGTAAGGTGTGTATTTTTGTACCTGCTGGGTTCCAAACTGCGATTCACAGTCGCATTTAGCAACTACAGAGCACCAGTGTGACATGCAAATGCTATTAATATATTAACTCGAGAGCTGTTAGTTTGTTACCAGCTTTCAGTGAATAAATCCTCATATTTAACTGCACCACGGTCACAGTTTAACTTTTTGCTAACTGCTCACAGGCTGTTGACCAGAAGCTTCAAGTTCACAGCAAAAACATCAACACTTTCAGTCTGAGGTGAGCTGAGTGCTTTAAAACAAAAGCACCAGGAGTTCTGCTTTGATTTATTTAATTACAACAGTACTTTATTTAACTTTATTATAACAGAACTTTGTTTAACTTTATCATAACTATTTTATTTAACTTTATTCTAACAGTACTTTAACTTATTTATGTGACAGTAGTAACTTTATTTAACTTTATTGTAACTCTAGCTCATTTAATAATTTTGTATTTTAGTCATTTACAGTAGCTTAGAGGAGATTTCAAAACATTGCGATGTCCTGTACGGTGATATCACCTAAAAATGTCGCATTTTTTAAAAAATGTACCGCTCAGTCCTACGTCATACATGTCAATACCCCCACTCCCAGCCTGTTATCTTTTATAACAAAGTCCAAAAACACATCATAAGGTTCTTTACCTTGCATTATTCACATTTTTACATACATAGTTAACCTCCAAACATAAACTTAGCAATCTTTGCTAACTTAAATTTTATCGCAGGTTTTGTTATCACATCTGTTACCATCTGGTTTGTTGGGCAATAGTCCAAACTTATTTTTCCATCATTCACAGTTGATCTTGTGAAATGATACTTAATGTCAGTATGCTTACACCTCTCTCTGCTTACAGGATTCTTTACTAAAGCTGTTGTATCTTGGCACCCCATAAACCTTAGGATTTAGCACCAGGTGATGATGTCAGCACAGGTTGCTGATGTAGGCTACTTTTTAATTAGCCAGAACCTGTTATAATGACAAATGTTGCTTCAGCAAGTTTGCATAAAATCAAACCAGTCTAAGCTCATACACTGACTGGACTGACAAAACTGGAAATCAATCCAACTCTACTGTATATGGACTAATTACCAGCAGCTTATCTTTACCTGCATGATAGTCTCTGTCAATAGAATCTTAAATGCTTTCTGTCCATGTCTGCTGCTTCTCACATTACAAGTGACAAACTGTTACCATCCAGAAACTAGATCGGCTCAGCAAATGCAACATTTCTCTCCCTGTCTGCTGCCAATTCTCCATCCTCATCATCGATACAATCATTTAAAAGTGTCCTTTAGCCTCAGTGCTAAATTGCTTGAAAACTGTCTGTGGGTAACTTTGGGCCCATTACCTGTTAGTAGAGGTGAGTTCTGTTGCAATTCTGTCATGCGTACCTAGTGCAAATATATTTACAGAGGCATTAAACACATGTGAGGCATTAGCTCCACTGGACTGGAACTCTTTGGTAGGCGAGGGGCCAGAAACTTTGTCACCACATTCAACATAAATACTCTTGCAAGAGTAAGAGCACACTTCATACATGCCATCAGAAATGTTTCAGCGAGACTTTGATGGAGCAATGTGTGCTATGTCATGTTGAGGATGATGTCACAGCAGTTTCACACAGCGTCACTAAGCTAAGCTAAGCAGCTAAGAACCCCACCTACACTGACAGGGTACCATGTGCAGTCGAAAACAAAACTGAGAAAAGTACGAGTACCAAAAGTGAGTCCAGTTGACATGAACCATGCATTGAAAATAAGGCATAAGACACTGTTGACTTTGTTTTTTTTTTTGTTTTTTTTTCTTGCTCGGAATGTGAAAACACAATACATTTAAACCTAAAATGACCTCAAGCAGGCTAAAAGAACTAATAAGTAGATTTTAGTAGATCTTTGAATCAGAAATTTGATTTAATCATGACTACTTAAAATAAACATTTGTTGGAAAAGTCAGTCAACAAAATGTGGGACACATGGCCATTAAAATTGAAGCCACAATGTGGTGCAGAGAAAAAATTATGAACAATCTATAAACAGTAAATCTTATTTTTGACATTTCTTCTCACTACACCACTAACTTTAATTTTAATGCTCATTGAATAGAACACACGATTGTCAGACACATGCACAAGGAGTAAGAGGAGACAGTGACATTCTGAGTTTTACAAGCAGCATTTATAGTGCTAAATCTGCATCTGAGTTCTGCAGGCGCAGATTCCGTATGGGCATGTTTATCAGCCATGATCTCGTTCAAACAATTCAGGCCTTAAAACGAAGTTCTAGGTTTAATCTGATGAATGTATTCACTTTCACTTTCACTTCAACTTGTCTGAGTTGGGACTTCTGGTAATGGCAGCACACGAGACAGTTGGGTTTGTCTTCTTTCCACTAGATTTAAGCAAAATTCTGTTATAGTCCTAATTTGTTGCCGCTGTAAAGCTGCTACACCATCTCTGCAAGACTCTGATGTCATCTGCACCAGGAAAAACCAGCAGACATAGTGCACAAAGCCTGCAACCAAGGATAACAGACTACAGCTAGGCAAAGTGTAGCTGGGAAGCTAGCACTCAAGTTAACAACATGCCAGGCGAGGCTGCTTCAAGCATCAGAGGAGAAATGATGAAAAAGGAGATTCTCGATGCCATCATAGAGTTAAAAGCAGACTTGTCAGACAGATTTGATAGGATCCTGGTCACAATCAATGGAGTGAAAATGGAAATAAGACAGTGTACAGAGCCCCTTGCAAACGCGGAGGTCCTTATTTCCAATTCTGAAGATGATGTGCATAGCCTCCAGGCTAAAGTTCAGTCCCTCGAGGATAAGAAAAGGGAGCTTCAAGACAAAGTTACAGCCCCTGAAGCACGGTCCAGATGCTCAAACCTGAAGCTGGTTAATCTACCAGAGAAGAAGGAGGGGAATGACGCCTGCTCGTTTCTTGGGAAATAGTTAACGGAGGCACTGAGGCTCAGAGCACCTAGTAAGTTTCCACTGGAGAGAGCTAACCGTGTTGGCCAGAGATGAGAGCCCGGTGCTTCCCTGCAAACAATGATAATGAAGTTTCTCAATGACAGGGACAAGGTGGCTGTTTTAAGGGCAGCCAGAGCCAAAAAAGAAATTCTGTACCATGATCAACCAGTACACTTTCACCCAGACCTGGCGGCAGGGATGCATCAAAAGCAGAAAGAATTCGACTCTGTCAGACAAAAGCTCTATAGCATGGGGATAATACACGGCATGCTTGTGCCCGTTAGACTGTTGGTGACTTATAAGGACATAACACAAACTTTTAGGAAACCAATTGAGGCGGAGGACTTCATCAGGAAAATCCAAGAGGATAAAGTTAATGGGTGAGCATGAATTTATGAAAACTATGCAGCATAAACTCTATTGGCTCGTGTTATTATATTTTTTAATTTATTTTATTTTTTATTTAATTTTATATACTCTATTCATCCCGCAAGGGGAAATTAAATTTTTACACTCTATTGTACATATACACACAGGTCCGAACGACACACACACATGCACAAACGGGACCCATACATGCATTAAATAGAGAGATGTCAGAGTGAGGGGGCTGCCCATGAACAGGCGCCCCAAGCGGCTGGGGGGGTTCGGTGCCTTGCTCAAGGGCAACCTCGGCAGTGCCCAGGAGGTGAACTGGCACCTCTCCAGTGAACTGGCACCTCTCCAGCACTCAAGTTGGCTTCTGACAAGTACACATGGTTAATTGGAAATGAGTAGTAGTAGAAGTGAGAGAAATATAATTTTTCATTTTTTTTACACATACGTGTGTGTGTGTGTGTGTGTGTGTGTGTGTGTGTGTGTGTGTGTGTGTGTGTGTGTGTGTGAGTGTAAGCGCACACTTAAGATTGTCAGCCAGATTTATATTTATAAATATATATACATATATATATATATATAGATATATATATATATACAGTACAGGCCAAAAGTTTGGACGCACCGTCTCATTCAATGCGTTTTCTTTATTTTCATGACTATTTACATTGTAGATTCTCACTGAAGGCATCAAAACTATGAATGAACACATGTGGAGTTATGTACTTAACAAAAAAAGGTGAAATAACTGAAAACATGTTTTATATTCTAGTTTCTTCAAAATAGCCACCCTTTGCTCTGATTACTGCTTGCACACTCTTGGCATTCTCTCCATGAGCTTCAAGAGGTAGTCACCTGAAATGGTTTTCACTTCACAGGTGTGCCTTATCAGGGTTAATTAGTGGAATTTCTTGCTTTATCAATGGGGTTGGGACCATCAGTTGTGTTGTGCAGAAGTCAGGTTAATACACAGCCGACAGCCCTATTGAACAACTGTTAAAATTCATATTATGGCAAGAACCAATCAGCTAACTAAAGAAAAACGAGTGGCCATCATTACTTCAAGAAATGAAGGTCAGTCAGTCCGGAAAATTGCAAAAACTTTAAATGTGTCCCCAAGTGGAGTCGCAAAAACCATCAAGCACTACAACGAAACTGGCACACATGAGGACCGACCCAGGAAAGGAAGACCAAGAGTCACCTCTGCTTCTGAGGATAAGTTCATCCGAGTCACCAGCCTCAGAAATCGCAAGTTAACAGCAGCTCAGATCAGAGACCAGATGAAGACCCAGACCCATCTCTAGAACAACTGTTAAGAGGAGACTGCGTGAATCAGGCCTTCATGGTCAAATAGCTGCTAGGAAACCACTGCTAAGGAGAGGCAACAAGCAGAAGAGATTTGTTTGGGCCAAGAAACACAAGGAATGGACATTAGACCAGTGGAAATCTGTGCTTTGGTCTGATAAGTCCAAATTTGAGATCTTTGGTTCCAACCGCCGTGTCTTTGTGAGACGCAGAAAAGGTGAACGGATGGATTCCACATGCCTGGTTCCCACTGTGAAGCATGGAGGAGGAGGTGTGATGGTGTGGGGGTGTTTTGCTGGTGACACTGTTGGGGATTTATTCAAAATTGAAGGCACACTGAACCAGCATGGCTACCACAGCATCCTGCAGCGACATGCCATCCCATCCGGTTTGCATTTAGTTGGACGATCATTTATTTTTCAACAGGACAATGACCCCAAACACACCTCCAGGCTTTGTAAGGGCTATTTGACCAAAAAGGAGAGTGATGGAGTGCTGCGGCAGATGACCTGGCCTCCACAGTCACCGGACCTGAACCCAATCGAGATGGTTTGGGGTGAGCTGGACCGCAGAGTGAATGCAAAGGGGCCAACAAGTGCTAAACACCTCTGGGAACTCCTTCAAGACTGTTGGAAAACCATTTCAGGTGACTAGCTCTTGAAGCTCATTGAGAGAATGCCAAGAGTGTGCAAAGCAGTAATCAGAGCAAAGGGTGGCTATTTTGAAGAAACTAGAATATAAAACATGTTTTCAGTTATTTCACCTTTTTTTGTTAAGTACATAACTCCACATGTGTTCATTCATAGTTTTGATGCCTTCAGTGAGAATCTACAATGTAAATAGTCATGAAAATAAAGAAAACGCATTGAATGAGAAGGTGTGTCCAAACTTTTGGCCTGTACTGTATATATACATACATACATACATATATACATACTTATAAAACGGAAAGGTGAAATCCGGCAATCTGATTGGCTGTTAACCGTGATATAATGAGCGTATATCACGGCTACTATTCGAAAAAGCCTTATCACAGCATATCACTCCGCTTCAGGGAAGCAACAATGTTTCCATGACAACAAACAACTGTCACAGTACGCAGCAAAAAGTAGCCGGTTTTGATATTTCTTTTTTGACGGCAGTAACAACATTTAATTATGTTCACGGTCAACTTTGATCTCCGGGGAGGGCTGACCATGGATGAATGGATTGATGAGTGCCTGTCTCCGAAAAAAAAGGTGAGGAATAGACAACATGCAGAGCTAACGTACGAGGAGGTGGGACTATTTTTTCACAGCGGGGCTATTTTGTTAGATAATAGGCCTATGTATTTCTGTTTAATTAAAAACTACATGAAAATTATTTCCTCTTTCATATTGGCATTATTGGTAACCGTTTTATAAAAGCAATACATCACTCCAGTCCGTGATATACGCTCATTATATCACAGCTAAGGAAGAAGAACGCCCCTTAGCTGTGATAAAATGAGCGTATATCACGGCCTGTCGTGATGTATTGCTTAAATATACATATACATATACATATATATATACTGTATATGTGTGTACATATATATATATATATATATGTGTGTGTATATATATATGTGTATATATATATGTATATATATATATGTATATGTATATATATGTATTAGTGCTGTCAGAGTTAATGCTGTAATCTCCGCGATTAATGTCTACGCGATTAACGCGTTAAAGAAAATTAACGCAATTAACGCGGGTGCTCCGACATTATGTTCCATGCACTTTTAGCGATGGTGTTGGTGTCAGTCCTGAAATCATAACATGACAAGAATGTGACGAAAAAATGCTTCAGAAAGTACTGACATTTTTAGGACAATAAAACTGGTATGATCCTTTTCTCTCTCTCTCTTACTTGCTTACACGCGCTCACTCTCCCTTTGCGCTTACACACGCTCACTCTCCCTTTGTCCCTCCCCTTTCTTTAAATGAACACTCTCTCTCTGTCTCTCTCTATCGTCTTCATATACATGGAATATTTAGGAACCTGTTGCACTTTGCATAGCATTTAGCCTGACAACAAGCAGGCAATGTTCAAGCTTAACATTAATGATCTAAAACTAAAAAAATTACCGTCTGATCCGCTAAAAGTTCCATCCATTTTCGGAGATGGTAGTGATGTAAACAGCATGACGTTAAAATGACGAAAAAATGCTTCAAACAGGCCTAGCACTAGCGTTTTTTGGACAAACATACCTGGCATAGTCCTTTTCAAAAGCTCTCTCTCTCTCACTTTCAGTCTATCCTTGCTTCCCCTTTTCCACATGAGTGCTGTCTCTCTGCCTCTCTCCCACAGTGTCTTCTTCATATGGACTACTTCAGTGGAGCCCTGGTTGCAGCCTTCAGATTTTTTGGTAACCTACATTTATAACAAATAGGCTACTTTCGCTTAGCCAATGACAATAGTTCAATGGATTCATTGACTTTTATAAACTATTCACATTAAACAAGAGCATATGAATATCTTTTTTGATTTTATATGATAATTCCATTATATCACATTCCAACACATTACTGCAAATGGGTGATATAAAGATGAAATTATTTGTGATTCAGCACAGGATTTTTTTTTTTTTTGTCACTTTTAGTACTTAACTTTAGAAGGAAATTAATCACGACAAAAGGTTAGAGATTCTCTTACCTGGGATCATAAATGGAGATCAAAACGGGTTCATTGTGGGCAATTAGGGTTTTCATAATGTAAGACGGGTTCTGAACATCTTGCATTCCCTAAAAGAAGAACCAGATACAGCTCTTTTTGTCACTAGATGCAGAGAAAGTTTTAGTAGGCTCGAATGGCTATATTTATTTGAACTATTGGATCGGTTTGGGCTAGATGACAATGTCTACAGATGGGTAAAAAGTTTGTATTAAGAACTTAATGCAGAAATAGCTACTAACAATAATCTCTCAAATCCAAATAAAATCAAGAAAGGATGTAGACAGGGTTGTCCCCTCACCCTTATTATTTACAATTGCAGTCGAGCCTTTAGCAATTGCCAAAAGAAATCACGCTCTGATCTCGGGTATATATTTTGGTCAAGTCGAACATTGCATTATCCATTCTGTTGTAAAAGGCGGATGAGAGAGCAAATCCTCCTGAAACATGTTAACTATTCAAGGTTGTAAACAAGTTTACTTATTTGGGAATACAAATCACTAATATGTCAGAAGAAATTGTACAGGCCAATTATACACCAGTGGTAGAATCGTTTTATGAGTCAGTTGTTAGATGGTCATCCCTTTCGATCTCTGCAATAGGAAGACTTAATATTCTTTAAATACTCTCCACAAGTTACTGTATCTCTTTCAGAATATCCCCTTGCTGCCTCCTTTAAACTTTTTTTCTGAGCTACAAAAATTGTTCAATGATTTTATTTGGAAAAAACAGATGCTCCAAACTTCATTTGTCTCTTCTATACTTACCTTTTGACATGGGAGGGCTAAAGTGCACAAACCTGTTATGGTATAACTGGGCTACTTAAGTGAGAACTATGAGATTTTAATCCTCTACAGTAAATTCACCAGCATGGAAAGATATGGAATCTAATCCTGTAAGCCTCAGTTACAAGCATATATATATATTCTGATAATCCTAAAAACTTAAAAAGAGAACAAGGAACCCCATAGTAAGAAACATGATTGTTGTATGGTATGATGCACAAAAATGGTAATGGTAAATGGTAAATGGACCTGCATTTGTATAGCGCCTTTCTAGTCGTCTGACCACTCAAAGCGCTTTTTACACTACGAGTCACATTCACCCATTCACACACACATTCATACACTAGTGGCCGAGGCTACCATACAAGGTGCCACCTGCTACTCAGTTTTTTTAACACACTCACACACCGATGGAAGCATCATCGGGAGCAATTTGGGGTTCAGTATCTTGCTCAAGGATACTTCGACATGCGGACTGGAGGAGCCGGGGATCAAACCGCTGATCTTCCGATAACTCCGATCCGAAATACTTGAAGGAAACGCCTGCTCTCTTTTGATTCAGTTCAGTTCGTACCAGGCAGGGATGATGGGGCCTTTAAAATATGGGCTGACAAAAGATTACATCTAATTTGTGACATTTTTGGTTCAGAGGATGGAAATCTTAAGACATACAGAGAATTAGTTGATGTTAACAATATCCCACCAAAAACATTTTTTTAAATACTTACAGCAGCAGAGTTTTATTGGATCTTTACAAAGGCTAACTATCTCTGCTTTATCCCCCTTGGAGAAAGTTCTAATTAAAAATCCTTTTGAAAGGGGAATTATCTGAAGTGTACAACTTATTAATGGACAACTCACCAGAATCCTCAGAGTCTAAGTTTAAAGTGTGAAAGATTTGTGGCAGGATTTGTCAGTTGAAGAATGGAATAAGGCATGTAGTAAAGCTCAAATTCAAACTGCCAACACATGATTGAAGCTCCTGCAATACAACTGGTGAATGAGGGTGTATATTACACCAGAAAAACTCAACACATGTAACCCACAAATCCCAGACATGTATAACAGATGTGGTAAGGGGAAATGGATGTTTTTCCATTGTATATTGAGTTGCCCAAAGATTATGGAATTGTGGATAGATGTTTGACAGGTAGTGCAGGAGATTATATCAATTCAATGAACTGGAGATCCTTCATTTTTTTTGTTCTTGGCATTTATCCAAAGGGACAGAAAAAAAAATGCAGTGAACAAATTTATATAGACACATGCCTTCTACAAGCCAAGTACAAGTCTACATGTATAGCATTGACATGGAAAAGCATCCAGAGACCACGTATTGGGCACTGGCTTAAGGGAATGTCTGTGTTTTCTTTTGGAAAGAATTACATACACAATCAAAGATAAACAAGAATGGTTTCAATGTATATAAGGCCCATTTGTAAGATATCTTAGGAGCAAAGATGTATCTTGTATGTTGGACATAACGGAGGAAGCATAATCACAACCTCTGCATTAAAACTTACTCTAAGTTGTTGTATACAAAGTAAATATATCACACAGTATGCATTGAACAATAACACAGTGGTATTAAAAGAGACATAAAGTAAAATAAGTTAAAATAAGTGCATAAATAAAAATTAAAAATTTAATTAAGATTGCCCATTCCACAGTCCAGTCCAGTTGTGGCTAAGGTGATGTGTGTGTTCAACAGTCTTATTGCCATGGGGATAAAGGATCTCCTGAAACACTCTATTCTTCAATGCAGTGAGATGAGCTGACTGCTGCAGCAGCTCCTCTGTCGCTCCAGGAGGCTGTGGAGAGGGTGTCTGTTATGGCTCATTATAGCTTTCAGTTTGTTCAATGTGCCCCTCTCCACCACAGTTCTTGTGGGTCCAGTCTCCTGCCAAACACTGAGCCAGCTTTTTTAACCAGCTTGTCCAATTGCTTGGGGTTTCTGTCTGTCAAGCTGCCTCCTCAGCACACTGCAGCGTAGAAGAGTGCACTGGCCACCATTGTGTGATAGAACATGGTCAACATCTCCATACACACATCAGAGGACCTCAGTTTCTGCAGGAATAACAGGTAGCATTGCCCCCTCCTGTAGAGGGCGTCAGTGTCAGAGGATCAGTCCAGCTTCTTATCCAGGAGGACCTCCAGATATGTGTAGGTGTGCACCACCTCAATGTCCTCCCCCTGTATGGAGACTGGTTGATGGGGTGACCTCTTTCTTCTGAAATCCACCACAATCTCCTTGATTTTGGCTGTGTTCAGGTGGAGACAGCACTTATTGCACCAGTCCCTGAAGGAATCCATAAGGTCCCTGTACTCCTGTTCCTAATTGCTCCTGATACAAGCCACAATAGCTATATTGTCAGTGTTTTTGTATGTGGCAGGACACTTGAGTTGTACTTAAAATCTGCTATGTAGAGTGTGAGCAGAAAAAGTGCTATAACAGTTCCCAGTGGAGCACTAGTGCTGCTCCTGACCATCCCAGAGAAACAGCTTCAAGACTGACATACTGAGGCCACTCTGCCGGGTAGTCTGTTATCCAGGAGGTCAGGAAGTGATCTAATCCCATCCTCTCCAACTGGTCTCTCAGTATGGGGGACTGGATAGTTCTAAAAGCACTTGAAAAGTCAAGGAAAATGATCCTCACACAACATTCCCACTCCTCCAAGTAGGTGTAGGCCCAATGCAGCATGTAAAGAATTGCATCTTCCATTCCCATGTGCTTCTGATAGGCAAACTGGAGGGGGTCCACAGCATCAGTGACCTCTGACCTCAGGAAACGGAGGACCAGGCGCTCCAGGTTCTTCATAATGTGTGATGTTAAGGCCACCGGTTGGTAATCATTTAATTCAGCAGGGCGCCCCACTTTGGGCACTGGTGCGAGACAAGATGTTTTCCACTGTACCGGGACTTTGCCTGTTTGAAGATCTGTTGATGATCCACTGACGGGGCTCCACTAGCTAGGCTGCACAGTTTTTCAGGAGCCTTGGACACACTCCATCCGGGCCTTCAGCTTTCCGTGTACGCAGTCTCCTGAGCTCCGCCCCCACTTCATCTGGTGTAAAGGACAGTGGTATTTGGCTGTGGGTGGCAGATGTTGTAGCTGTAGCTGCAGTAGTGGGGGAGGGGCTACAGTGGAGCAGGAGCAGCAGCAGCAGGTGACACTGTGGAAGGGTGGATGGATGCAGGGGTAGCGTGAACGCTGCCCCCTCCATCAAACCTGTTAACAGGTTGAAGTTGATGGCTTTGTCCACGTCACCATAACCTGGCTTTTCTTCTTTGAATAGCCTGTGATGTTCCTCCTATACACATATGATTATTGTCACATACATATAATATTAGATATTAATATATGCCTACAACATATTGTATCATAATTATTACTATAATATTGTTACTTAAATTAATGTTGTTGTAAGCTATTATCATTGCTGCCTGCCCTGCATCTTTCTCTGGCTCTGTCTCTCAATGTCTCATTGTATCATATGGATTACTGTTAATTTATTATGCTGATCTGTTCTGTATGACATCTATTGCACGTCTGTCCATCCTCGAAGAGGGATCCCTCTTCATTTGCTCTTCCTGAGGTTTCTACCATTTTTTTCCCTGTTAAAGGGTTTTTTTGGGGGAGTTTTTCCTTATCCGCTGTGAGGGTCCAAAGGACAGAGGGATGTCGTATGCTGTAAAGCCCTCTGAGGCAAATTGTGATTTGTGATATTGGGCTTTATAAATAGAATTGATTGATTGATTGATTCCTTTTAATTCAATCAATCAATTCAATTTTTACATCTCCCTGATGTTGTTCTGCTGTAGCTTACCCTCCACCTTAATTTTGTAGTCCACCTTTGCCTGTCTCAGTCCCCTCAGCTCATGCTGAACCTCCCCAAGCCTCTCATTGTCTTCCTTCTTGAACGTCAGCTTTTTCTGGTTGAGGAGCTGTTTGATATTATTGTTGACCCAGGGTTTATTATTGGGGAAGCAGTGTACAGTCTTTACTGGCATCACAGTTTCCCCACAAAAGTTTTTATATTGTGTCAGAATGTCCACTCTCCTGTCCATGTCTGGCTCCAGTAGTACAGTCCAGTCTGTACATTTGAAATGGTCCCTTAGAGACTCACTGGTCTCTGGGGACCACTTCCTGACTGAGCGGGTGTTGACAGGCAACTTTAACCCCTTGGTGTGTGAATTTATTTACAATTATATAAGAAAAATTCTTTATTTGTGCTTTTACTTTCAAGCTGATGCTAAATTAAGTGAAGATTGTTAATTTGTCTATAGCACATAGAATAGATATAGAGAAACTAGATTATGATCTGATCTGCCAAGAGGTGGTGGGGCAGAGGCATTCTAGGCTTCCTTGGCATTTCCATATAACAAATCCAATGTCTCATTCTCTCTGGTGGGACAGTCCACATACTGAACAAACCCAGTAAGATGGGAGGAGAGAGTAGTGTTGTTAAAATCTGCCATTATTGCAATGAATGCACTAGGGTGCTGGGTCTGAATCCTAGCAACAGTTTCATGGATGACGTCACACGCCACTGCTGTTGCTGCCTGCAGTGGGATGTAAACAATAATGGTGACAATGTGTGAAAACTCCCATGGTAGATTATACCTGCTAAGACCAACTGCCAACAGTTCAATATCCTGACAGCAGATCTTGTCCCTCACTGTGACATGTCCAGGATGACACCATTTATTGTTCACAAGCAGATCGATCCCCCACCTCTGTTTTTGACGCTCACCTTCACGTCCCTGTATGCTCACACAGTAGAGAAGCCAGGTAGGTTTACACAGGAGTCAGGCATGTCGTCATTCAGCCACGTCTCCGTGAAGCACATGAGACTACACTCCCTGTATAGTTGTTGGCTCCTCAGCAGCGCCAGAAGCTCGTCACACTTGTTGAAGAGCGAGTTGACATTCCCCAGAAGGACCGATGGCAGGAAAGGCTTGTATCTCCACCTCCTCGCCTTTAGCTTAGCTCCTGCTCTGCAGCCTCTGAATGGCGTCCTCAGCTCAGCCGGTATCTGGTGTCTCCGTAACTAGTTCTCCTCAGCGCCAGAAGATCATCCATTGTGTACACAACTTTACTCAAAGCTCAAACTCAGTGATTACTTATTTTATAACTTATTTTATTTTATGTCTATTTTAATACCACTGTATTATTGTTGATAAGTTATATCTATCTATCTATCTTACAAATTTTCAGTTGCTTTAATACAGCTTGTCACAGTGTATGTATTTATTTTAAAGAAAAGGCAGGACTTCTGTAACCATTCATACATTTGGTATTCTATATCTTCTTTTCTTTTTGTATAATGTTGAAAACTTAATAAACATTGTTTAAAAAAAACCTTGTCTGAGTTTGTGATCAGGAACAAAGTTTAGTTATATTACCAAAGCATTACACCCACACCAGTATTTCACTCTCTCCTCACAAGAATTCCTCTCATCCGTCTTTTTCTTTGTTCAGATGGCAGCGCTACAGAGTCCATTTTATGGGGACAAGATGAACCTACTCTCCCTCTGCCAGAAGATTGAACAGTGTGATTACCCTCCACTTCCACCTGACCATTACTCTGAGAAGGTAGAGCAACACAAAACTGACATTTATATCATTCTCAGGGAGACCAAATGTACTGTGAATATAGATTTTTACTCAGCCCATTATTGCAGGGTAACATAAAAGAGCCAAAAACTAATACTAACATCATCAATAATCATGAATCCAGTTAATTTTGTCTCTCTATAATTAATCCTGCCCTGCCCGGATGCATTGGTGTTTTACTTTTACAGCTGCGGGACCTAGTTAGCATGTGTATCAACCCAGACCCAGACCAGCGACCAGACATCGTCTTTGTGCTGCAGTTCGCCAAACAGATGCACATGTGGACATCCAGCACCTGAGCTACTTTTCTGCTCCAAGCCCCTCTCTGCTCAGTCTGAGGACCTCAAACCATTCGGCATAAGATCTACCTGCTCTTGCAGAAAAGTGTTTGCCTTAGCCTCATGTCCATAGGAGGAAACCCTGGAAAGACTTCCAGTTCTACTTATGTTCTGTATGGAGGATGTGAAGAGCAGTGTTATTGATGTAGCACTTATAGACTTAAGTGCAGCTTATGACACCGCACATGTGAGATGTGAGATTCTTTTCTGTAGCTAAGGAAAGAGAGCTGTGTCTCACTGTTATCACAGATTATTCTAAGCTTTCGTTCGTATTACTCCACAGGGGTTGCATTCCAAATTTATACCCTGTGTGTCAGGTAAAGTGAGTGCAGTAGAGATTGGGAATTTAAATACTTAATCATTTTTTCTTTTATCTTGTCAATATAAGTGCATAGTCCAGTTTCTCCAAGAAAGCAGCTTAGCTTGCAGTGAGTCGGTTGTGATGGAGATCAGCCCAACAGCTTGAAATTTCATTCATATATTTCTATCAGAAAAAGTTTTTTGTGTGGAAGCCGGAGTCAGTGTGGTTGTTTTTAACTTAACTTTGCCCAAAATATCCTAACAATTGACAAAATAACCCTGACTTGAGGTCTGCTAGGTTTTACCAGAACTTTCAACAACATCTCATGGTCTTCATTAGCAGATAGAGCTTGCTCAGCTCTTAATTAGAACTTTGACAAGCAACTTTCACAATTGACAAACACCATGTGCTGATGAAGACCATGAGATGTGCTTAAAATTCTGGTAAAACTTAGTAATTGGACCTTAAGTCAAGATGAATTTGCCACACCTTTATTTTCAAGGTGAAGAATTTTCAGGCACAATATTTAGATTACCTCTAAAGTTGTATTAATTGATTTTTTGGCCAGCACAACAATCTGAAAAAAGCAACATTCACACATTTGGTAGCAGTATTTGATCCATTTACTCAACCAGCAGAGACAGAGAAACTTTATCCTTTATTTGGAGTGGCTTTCATATCCACCCAAAGAATGTAAGTCTAAAATTCACTCTCCTTTCAGCTCTGATTTGGTCATCACAAACTCCTGAGAAAAATATTCTGGCCATTTAGATTCTAAATGCTCCACCATGTTCAATACTAGTTTTTAACTTTGGGCCAGTCCCAATACCTACTTGTATGATGTATTTCCCTTTACTGCCACAGAGCCCAGGTGCCTGTTAAAACTGTAGAGAGTGGAGGTCAGTTGGACACAGCTCTTTAATGAGGCCATCCTGTCCTTCATGCAAATACATGGCACAGTGAAGCTCCATACACCATACAGCAGAACAGTCAAAATGAGAGCAAAAGACAACACACATTCTGTGACTGGGAAGGGTCATTCAGTTTAATTGTTGAGATGATGACATCGGATATCACTTTGAACAGCTTCCTCAAAATTATTGATAAAAGAACATGATATTTAGATTGATTTTACATTGCCTGCTGTTTACAGTACAGTTTGTATGGTATCCTACGAATTAGCGGCCCACAAATGACATTACCCACCTTACATTAATTACGTACAGATATGTAATTAAAGTGACTGTGTTTAGGTTTAGGAAAAGAAACATGGTGAGAACATACATGAACAACGGTCTCCAGGGGAAAAGTCCCTGGGAATGTACAAACAGTTAATGAAAACAGCCTGCAGAGTTAGTATCACTGACCCTGTGGAAGCAGTTGTATAGTGTCATTTGTGTCTCCAGAGGAGCTGTGTTCAGTGTGCAAAAATTAAGTAATCTCAGTTTGAGCATGCAGACTACATATTCATACATATTTAAACACGTTTATAACAGCCTGCGATAAAGTGGAAATATGAACTTTTAAAAGACTACTAAGAACAACTTTATATAGCACCTTACAAAATAGAGTTACCAATGTTTTACAATAAAAACAATAAGAAAGTTTAAAAAAACGTACAAGATATAAAATAGTATAGAAATGAACGATAAATACCATTCATTAAGAAAAAGCCAAATGACAAAGTGAGTTTTAATGAGATTCAAAGAGGTCACTGAGTTGGTTTACCTAACACCAGGTTCACAGTGGATGCGCAACCGCCATGAAGCATGCTAATTTTCCTTCTGCCTGGTCGCTTTCAGTGTCGATGTTAATCATTTGAAGCTGTTCACACTAGATGCAGCACAGTGTTGGCATCCTGGCCATGCTGTGATCTGCAGCAATAGTTTCAGTATCTGGTTTTTCTCTTATCCGCAAGGGAATCTGCCAAGAAAACACACTGACAATGTATTGTAAACAATATTAAGTGTATATTAGATATGTTCTAAATGATCTGATTGTGCTTATGATAGAATAAGCACCCCATGCTTTCACAGTCAGTTGTGTCTAAACAGAGAGATAAAGAGAGACAAGCAGACATGCACACAAGCAGACAGAGACAGAGCTCTACATGTGATTTAAACAGAGCAGAGAGCAGAATCACTTGCTGACTGGCGTTCAGAAATGCACTTCTGGTGTGAACAGCCAGGCGACTGCTGGCAGGTCGGTCAACATATCAGGGCGCTTCTGCGTCAAGTGTGAACCCAGCGTTAGATCCTCACACTGGGAGTACCACAGCTGAGGGGCCCGGACAACAAAAGCTCAGTCACCTTTAGTGAGAAGTTGAGATTTTGAAACCATTAGTAGAGCCTTTTTGGAGGATCGCAGGCAGCGATCACACTCGTAGGGAATTAGCAGGTCACAGATATAGGCAGGAGCCTGACCATTCAAGGCTTTAAAAACAAGCAGTAAAATCTTAAAATCAATTCTAAAATTCACAGATAACCAGTGAAGGACAGTGAGGATTAGTGTGATGCGGATGCCTCTCTTAGTACGAGTTAAAAGCCTGGCAGCAGCGTGTTGTATGAATGCAGTCTTTGGATGGTTTGTCTGCTGACGCCAAAATAAAGTGCATTGCAATAATCAAGTCAGGAGGAAATAAAAGCATAGATCACCTTTTCTAAATCTGCAGCTGAAAGAAATTACCTGATCTTCATTAAATGCCTCAGTTGTGCAGAGCAGGACTGTACCACTTTAGTAACCTGGGCATCGAAAGACTGCACTGAGTCAAAGATGACTTCCAGGTTATGGGCCTCTTTTTTTAATGTTTTTACATAGGGCACCCAGACTACAAGAGATGTTGCTGATGGTACCAGTACTGGGAATGGAGGCGGTCATTATAATTTCTGGTCATTCAGCTGCAGGAAATTTCTGGGCATCCAATTCTTGATTTCAGTGAAGCAGGATAACATTGGTGGTGCCAGGCTTTAATGGGACATACAGTTCCATATCATGTGCATAGCAATAAAATCTATACTGTGTTTACATATGATATGCCCTAGAGGTAACATATAGTAAATAGGAGGGGATCCAGGATCGACCCCTAGGGGACACTAGAATAGATAGGTGCATGAGAGATGGAGGCATCTCCAAGCACAACAGAGAAGGGCCTGTTTGACAGATAGGGGAGAAACCAATCTAGAGTCACATTACTGATACCAACAAAGTTTTTTAGGTGATTGATGAAGATATTGTGGTCCACTGTGTCAAAGGCTGAGCTGACGTCAAGGAGAATTAAAACCAAATGACTAGGCAGGAAGGTTCTAACTTAAGATTCTCTCGATTTGCATTCTGGGAAATGTAGTGTCTAGTTTCTCCCTTAACGCTTGGTCTTGCAAGTTCCCCAACCAAAGTGCAGTACGAAATCACTGAAATAACCCTTAAGACACGATCACACCACTGTAAAAATAAGACAATGAGGTTATGATCTTTAGATAACAGTAGCAGCAGTCACAACAGAAACTCTCCCAAGCTTCCAGCTGCCAATCTCTGTGTGAAGTCATTGTCCTTGCTCCTGGATGTAATACTCCCAAACTGTGCTAACCCCTGACTTTACCCTTTCAGCTAATTTTTAACTCACTATATTTTTCATTTGTAAGTATTTTTTATTGCCTAAATACCTTTGCATGTCATTTTTAGAGTAGTAGATTTAAAAAGGAAAGAAAAACTTAATAAACCATCTTTTGATTAAGGACTAGTTTTTAATAAACATTTAGAATTTTGATCCTTATAATTTCCTTGGGAAACTAAGGATATGGCTGAGCATTGAGTGCTGCAGTGTCCTGTATTGAATCCGTTCATTACAAATCTAAAGACACACAGGGTTGTACAAAGTGTTGATATGTGTAAATATAGACCATTATTACTGTGAATCTGTAATAGAAATGAGATGCTGTGAAAGTCGTTGTTATAGATAGTGCCAAGCCAGAATATCTTTTAAGGAGAATATCTAATGAACAGTGCCTTATCACACAGAATAACTGAACAGTAGTTTTATTCATTTGTTCATGACAACTTGTACTCCAATAATATAGTAGATATATTACATACCCAGGATGGGAAAAGTTTAGACAATTTATAGCAGTATAGTATTTTTATCTTCTATCTACTGTACTTGTTGAATATTGCCTTTTCACTCAAAGTATTGTGCCATTATGTTTTTACCATTGTACTTTCCTGTGCAACATGACATTAAATGTAGCTCTGTGTGAAGTGAAGTGCTTCGTCTGTTGCATTTGTAGTAAAAAGTGGTTTTGGATGCACAATGATACGATCAGAATTGGCCAATATGCTTTGTCGTATTTTGCACAATGAATGAATATTCTATACACTGAAAAGTATTGTATTTCATGTCTCCATCTGGTGGGCCATCACGATAGGAGTATGCATGTATAATATGTCTCTCTCTCTCTCTCTCTCTCTCTCTCTCTCTCTCTCTGTGACCCAGAAAATGATCCCCCTCCTTTTTCATGGAGGATCTTCCAATCCCTTAAATGCACCTGAGGAGAGAGGACAGAGGAGCTTTCTGGGGGAGCTTAGAATGAGGAAACACCACTGTATTCTTCACAGAAGTCTTAAATCTTTTAGTGCTGTGACTACGGCACTTCCCAAGGGACACAGTGAAATTTGATTTTTTCTGTTAGGACAAGGTGTTGTGTGAAAACACAAAAGCATTACTTGCTTTGCTTTAATTTTTCTGGGAACATAAAAGGATAGGATTATAGTAACTGATTATATATCAATGGCTTAGCTTTTCATGAATTTATCTGTTTTTCCCCGTTCTTTAATATAAAAAGTCACACACTGTGGTTTCCTTATAGTATGACCCACTCATCGTTTTTGTAGATTCTCTTATTAGCCAGTGGATAAATGCAAAGTCTAGAAAACTCCTCCAGGCAGCCATTTGTAAAAATAAGGAATGTCTATATATTCTGATTTCTTTTTATGCCTCTGTGCCAGCAATAACCATGGACAGAGGAAACATGTTTTCGGGTTGTCCATGTGTCCATCCTATCCTTGTGAACGGGATATCTCAAAAACGCCTCAAGGGAATCTCTTCAAATTTGGCACAAACGTTCATTGGACTCAACAATGAACTGACAGGATTTCAGTGGTCAAAGGTCAAAGTCAGTGTGACCTTGCATCTGTCTCATTCTTGTGAACAATATCTCAAGAACACCTTAAGGGAATGTGATAAATATCACCTTGACCTTGACATCTGGCCACCAAAATCTAATCAGTTCATCAAGTCCAAGTGAATGTTTGTGCCAACTTTGAAGAAACTTCCTCAAGGTGTTCTTGAGATATGATGTTCACAAGGAAGGGAAGGACATACGCATGGAGGGACAACCCAAAAACATAGTGCCTCCTACCACGACTATTGCCAGCAGGGAGGTATAAACATGGGTTAAACCATTTAATGAACTCATTCCTTAGTGACCCTGCCAGATAAAACATACATAACAATGGGTTTGTTACTAATTTACAGTTCAGACAGCAAGAGCTTTTATCGAAGGCATACCTTTAAAATGGACTCAGCTGTTTTATTTGTAGCTCATTAACTTAAAAGATAGTCATGGAGCAAACACAATCAACTTAAACACTTTTATTGTAAACATGGGAAACATGCCATTTGTGTTAGGAATTGCGAGGGATAATGAGTTACATAAACAAACACATTGTAAGAAATTTAGGAGGTATCCATGGTCTGAATAGTTTCCTCCACAACCTCCAGGTTCAGCGGGGTCACCACCTTCGTCAACACACCAGTGGTTCCTCTCTTGTACTTGTAGTCACCAGTTCTGCATCAGGAGAAAGGGACATGTTTTAATCAAACCTGGGGTGCAACAGTTACATTAAACATGTCTTTGTTGGGCATGTTTAATGTGGGCCCACACATTGAGAGACTTAAGGAGCACAGCATGCCTTTTTACACAACCATATACAGCCAAGCACACTAGTTATGCAAATCCAAACTGAGCAGGCCAAGTGCACAGATTCTTAAAAAGCTGGTTAGTAGCAAACTGAGATTAGTGTGAGAGGCGGCGGCTGTTAAGTGTGCACTCTACCACAACACTTTATTTCTGTACTCACAGCTGCACGGCTTCAAGCTCATTTACTCTTCTAGCAGAACAAGCAATAAGACAACAAGTCATCCACCAGATCATCAAGTGATGGGAAGTTCATGATGTAAAGGAGCAGTGTGTAGGGTTTAGTGGCATCTAGCTGTGACGATTGCAGACTGCAACCAGCTGAAATGTCTCCCATGTGCCTGGGGATGGGTACCGAAACCCAGTATCAAATGGGCCCCAGGGTCGAATTATTAAAGACCGCAGTATTGATAAGCTCCAATGTTAATGGTTCTGCTATCAGTATTTGGAAATTCAGAGCATATATTTCTTGTTCATTAAGGTTACATAAATGTGCAGTTTTTATATCACCAATTCTGTTTCTAATTTGCAAAAAGATTAAGATGTTCATCACAGATGCGTTTTTGCTGTTCAATCCAGAGGAGAGCTCTCTGTGTCTAAGCCTCACAGTCTGCTGCATGTGCAAGGGGCGGGGCCAGCTCTGCCACTCTGTGTCACACAAACATAGAGGATACATGGAGCAAAACACTTCTAAGTATGGTTATACTCAGGGATGCAAACAGGTGTACAGTCAAAAAAGAGAGAGCTTGTTGAAGCGAAACTCTGATTATTAAAATACACTAACACTAATTTGGAAGAATATTGTGTATTCCAAAACAGAACAAATCCATTGAGCCATCATGACCATAATGCTAGAGGTCCAAATCTTTATACATTTCTTCATCTCTCAGTGGCATTAGTGATTAGCTGGGATTCCAATACATTACTGATAGGATCTCAAAGTCAGACAGGTTGCTAGCGGCCAACCTCAAATTAGCACAAGCCCTAACCAAACATTGACGCCAACATTGGAAGAGGGGTAGACTAAAATGTACTACTGTGCACAGTAGACTATTAGTAGCCAAGTCCGGAGTGAACTAGCAAAATACATGACGTAAAGAACAGTCGAACGTTTTCGTTGTAGCTGCTACAGCATAGACTGTATAAAAAGCTAGAATCTACAGCCATCTGAGCCGTCATCCAGCTAGCCATACAAGTTAGTGCTAGCTAGAGACAGATCTTACACAGGTTAACTACAACTGAAACATAATGATCTCACATGAAAAATTGCATACAACTTATGCCTGGTTCACATTACACGATATCAGCCCGATTCTAGCCCGATGCAGCGGAATACGGTGTCAGCTCGGATCAGGAATGACAGTGAGTGTCATACGTGATAATCCATCGTTTCATCTCGTGTAGTGTGTCAAAGTAGACAACAACCGACGCCACGTCTGGGACACCTCACGGTGTCCCAACATAAAGTCGAGCATGTTTATTTTTCTTTTTGTTGTTCACGACTTCTCCTGTCAAAGCCGTCATTTTGACCAATACGAACACAGAGCGATCTGCTTCTGTGGACAACTGTACAACAACAACACCGCAGCCTTTATGATATTTCCTCTAAGGATGTTACCACAACAGAGTAAAAAAAGAAAAATTATGGCGTGAAAATGCAGAGGCAATTTAGCAACCCGGTGAATACTGCAAATTAGCATCAAGCAAGCAAACAGTGTTATTTCTTAATAATGGAGACGCACACAAAGTAACAAAATTAAAAAATAGTGGTGGGGCTTTTACTTACCACAACTGTAGAGGCTACCAGCTTCATGTGAAACAGACTACATTATAAACGGGCCATTATTTATTCCCTTTATTTATTTATTCCCTTTACATTTACACTTTTTTTATCCGTTCCTGTTTGCCTTGATAAAGTTAATGCATCGCACTGTCATTTCAAACTCAACACTTCCTGTATCCGTTTCAAATTAAAAGCCCATCATAACTTCAATTGAGAGAATCTCTTTATTTTCTAAATAGGCTTTTATTGTGAAACATTTGCAGGAACTTGGTTGTGTAGGATTCAGTGACTTGATTGTTTGCATACGGAACTTTACATGTAGCTCCTGACATGTGGCGGCCCATAACCTGATGACAAAGACAAGGGGGAAAATTGGTGTGGACCATCGTGTAGTGTGTCATGTCTGTTGGCCAAGTCACGGCATGAATTTATGACTCCACAATCGCCTAATGTGATGTAGTGACTATCAGAACGGACAGAAATGTCGTGTAGTGTGAACCAGGCATTAGTGGAATTATTAATCAGACTCTTCCACCCCCCCCAAAAAAACTCCTCGAATCTACACAATTCACACAAGTCATACAAATTGACATGAAAAAAGCGAGACTTGCCGAAAAGCAAGCTGTTTGCGTCCCTGTATACTTAACAAGAGTTGATGCCAACACTGCTTGTTGCTACAAGTTCAACAACTTCTGTACATGTGAGGGCAGAAACACGTTCAGGCGGAAAAATGCACCAATTTCAACCGCCTAGCTCATACTTCATCTCCAGCTACCCCATCCACCTCAGGAAAGTTAAGGTCTATAATAATAATTTATTTGGGTTTCTGAGGTTTCTACCATTTTTCCCTGTTAAAGTGTTTTAGGGGAGTTTTTCCTTATCCACTGTGAGAGTCCAAGGATAGAGGGATGTCGTATGCTGTAACGCCCTCTGAGGCAAATGGTGATTAGTGATATTGGGCTTTAGAAATAAAATACTAAAATTAAATTCTCAGCAATGCTGTAGAAGATTGTTAATTTATATACTGTACTTAAATACATAGAAAGTAAAACAATATTATTTCCCTTCTTACTTTGTTTCATTTTCTTCTCTTATAAATCCCGAACCAAAACTGATAAGAGTACTGCTAAAGTACCGGATCAATGAGCAGCATCAGTAAGAGTAGTATTATCTTTAAAATCTTAACGATACCCATTCCATTTAAAGTGGTAAAAACATTGCTAAAGCAATTTCATGTGAAAAGTGTGTTTTTCAGTGTTTTTAATGTTGTTTGTTGCGGAGGAGCTGCTAACTCTAGAGCCGCTAACTCTAGAGCCAGTGTTTAGTTTGTCTGTTCTGGGTTACTGTAGAAACGTGGCGGTGCAACACGGTGGGCGCCGTGGGCGAGGACCTGCTATATAGGTAACGAAAACACAGCAGTTCTTATTTTCAGGTGATTATACACTGAAGAAAACATACTGATTATAATACACTGCATTTCTGCCAATATAACACCCTAAATCAGGGCTGCCCAATTTGGGGCCCGCGGGCCGATTAGCTTTGGCCCGCGGCCCATGCACAAATTTTCAATAGTTAAATAATTATTATTTTCCCACTGCCAGCAGTCGGAATATCTCTTTAAATATTTATTTATCGTTGCACTTCCTCTACTGACCACAAATCAGCATTGTGTTACATTGGGGGAAGGGTGGCGCTGTTTAGCTCTCGTCAGCTCAAATCCGGCCCGAACTGACCAGAGAGGGAGAAGATGCTGGGATGGAGGCATGGAGCATGTGAGGAATTGGCACACTGACAAAAGAAGGTTTAAAAATTGTTGGGAACACGAGTACTTTTTTACTGAAATTGATTCCAAGGCAGTATGTCTAATATGCAAGCAGAGAGTCGCTGTTTTAAAAGAATACAATCTCCGTCGCCACTACGAAACGCAGCATTCCCATCTGTTCTCAAAATACACCGGAGACGAGAGAAAGGTGAAGGCTGGAGACCTGCTATCAAAGTTAACCTCCCAACAACCATCAAACATTAACCGTTAATGTTTGAGCTGAAATTAATGTAAACACAGTTCAGTGATTTATACGAAAAAGCTAAAAAGCTAAAGCTGTTGTTCAATTATATTCCTATTTGAAAGTGATTGTTCAAGACAGTGGAGACTGTAATATACTGGTCTTGTAGGGACATGTTGTGGGTGACCCTCCACCCTGGTTAATTTTTGGCCCTCCACTGAGAAGTATTTGGGCACCCCTGCCCTAAACCTTACACACTGGACCTTTAACATAATGATTACAATGTTCAAACATGCTCTGTAATGCTGTGAGATGACATGATGCAATCAGTAAAGCAGAGGTGGAGACATAACAGCACCTCCTCCTGCACTGTACAGTGATACACAACTGCTATTCATCTGGGATTCCTAATGTCACTAAAGGAAAATCCTTTCCTCACAGGCAACATGAACATAAATTTCAACATTAATGTTCCATTGGTTAAATGGTAAATGGAATGGTAAATAGACCTGCATTTGTATAGTGCCTTTCTAGGCATCTGACCACTCAAAGTGCTTTTTACACTACGAGTCACATTCACCCACTCACACACACATTCATACACTAGTGGCTGAGGCTACCATACAAGGTGCCACTCACACACTGATGGAAGCACTATCGGGAGCAATTTGGGGTTCAGTATCCTGCTCAAGGATACTTCGACATGCGACCGGAGGAGCCAACCGCTGATCTTCCGATTGGTAGACGACCCGCTCTACCTCCTCATAGCCGCCCAATTATTCATTTTATTAGTTATTGTACACCTGCTGATTCATTTCTGACATACATGCTCACTATGGAATGTGTGATGAGGGACCTGTTCCAGAGAGCAGGTTTTCCAAACTTTAAAGATAAGTCTCCAAAAGCCTTTACACACTGAGTCAGTTTATTTCATCCAAAATTGTCACACATCTTCAAAAAAAAAAAAAAAAAAAAAAAAAAATACGACTTTACATTGTGTCAATCATGTTTGCACAGTCCAAAACTTCTGTCCATCATAAAAATGTTTGGGACGGGTTTCATTTTCTGCATTTTTCGCATCCATCAGAACCCGTTAGAGAGTTGTTTGACCAAGAAACAGAGGCAAATGTGGCGGCGGGACACATTCATGACAAGACAGAGGAATGGGTTGCACAGTATCCTTTCATAACTCAGCTACTTTCAACAGGTAAGATAATTATATTCAGGTGGATGATGATAACGAGGGGGAGGATGTGGACTGCACACAGAATGGGGACGACAGGAAGGGAGGACAGCTGTGCCCCTTCATGCAGCTGCAGTTCCAAATGCAAGGAGGAAGTTAGTCACCCCTTGGTGATTTATGTGGGAGACGGTTGTGATGTTGTCTGACTGAACAAGCAGGTATGGGAGAAAGTGCTGGAGCGCTAACTCTATCACGCCGACATGGTCCATGCAGACTCGAGCAGACCACTGCCCTCGAGCTGTTCTGTTCTGCCAAACTGCACCCCTGAGAGGGAGGCATCTGTTTTGACGGTCTCCTAACAGGACAGACCACAGCCCATGGGCGTTCCCTGCAACATGAATGCCCTCTCCCTCCATGGGGACAGGGCAAGGAGGCACCACTGTGACACCCTGATCTTCCTGTGCCTGTGCAAGGAGGAAGTAGTGAAAGCTTGATAGGGAACTCCAGTGGAGAGAGGCAAAGAAGTTAGTGTGTCTTTTCATTTTGTCTCCTATTGCAATTTTTTGCATGTAAAAGAACAACAAAATGCATCAGACTCAGTGTGCAAGGTTTTTGTGCGTAACGACTTTTTTCAGATGACGGATTAAAAAAACTGACTCAGTGTGCAATGACCTTAATCCTGAACTCTGATTTGAATAATCCTGTGATAGGAAACTCATAGTTTTGGGTTACAGACAGGTGATCAGAGTTCGTCCAGTCAACTCTGAGTAAGTTTACACTGAGGTAAGTGCGAGAATGGTGAATGAAAATAGCCTCCATCAACAGAGCTCTGATACAACAATTCACCATGGCAACGAGTCAATTCAAAGACATAGTGCAAAAAGGTCAAAATAAAGACTTTGTTATCCTTCTCCCGACATAAATCTCTGCAAATTGTTTGATCACTGAGGAAATGAAAAACTGCATTGGACAGCGCAGAGGGAGACGGAGGAACTCACAGTGCATATTACCACAGTAACTGACCCATATTTAAGGACTACTTAACCCCCCAAATGACTGACTGTCCATTTATTACTGACTCCATGTTACATTGAATTTGTGAAGAAAATGTTTTTTCTTGCATCGGTGAACACAGAATCCAAAAACAGAGGAAATTCTTGATGAACTGAAGTCATAGGCGACCACATTTGACAACAGTAAAACACTATCAAAACTTTAGTTTACTAGCTCTCTCGCAATTCATGCAGTACATTACAAGTCTCATTTATCCAGCTATGTGCTTCCCAAACAAAAACAGTCCTCTCTGCTTGGGAACTAAACTTGAGTTACGTATGTAACGATGGTTCTATGAATCCTGGATAATGGCCAGAGGTGGTGCATAAGCACTGCATGTCTTCGTCTCCCACATGCGCAGGTCGAGTAGCTATTCCAACAAAGTCACCTGTGACCCCCTGATGACCCCGGACAGGCTATAGCTTGTGGTGTCGTCAGAGGATCTGTTCCTGCAGAATCCTCTCGCGAGGCAACAAGTATTCTGAGTGACTAAACGCTCTGGCCCTCATTCAGGATTCATAGAACTGTAGTTATATACGTAACTTTCATTCTATTTCATCTTTCCTGACCGCCAGAGGCAGTGCATAAGCACTGGATGACCCATACCAAAAGAGTCCAAGGAATGCAAGTACATACCTCACTGAGTGGAAGCAGAGGAACTTGGTAGGATGACAACACCCAGTGGGTGAGGAGCGGCAATATTCACCCAACAGAACCTGGCGAAGGTGCTCGGTGATGCCCATGAGCGACACCAGCCTGTGGCACCCCACAGTGTTATCAACTTGAACATGTCGAGATAAAATGGCGGCTATGTACACCTACAGGGTAGAGGGGGACCTCCTGCCATCTAAGAGAGATTGTAAAAACAGCAGCCACCTGTTCTCATACTGTGCCCAGGTAGACGGTGCCCTGGTGTTCAGGACAGTATTACGGACGGTGTCTATACACTCACTCAGCAGCGGGTCGGACCCTGCAGAGGCCAAACCCACAGTTGAAGGCGGCAAGGGTCAGGATACCAAACCCGTCCCCGTAGCTGAGACAGCAGGTCTTTCCTGTCGGAGAGGCACAATGGTGAGCTGCAACACAGGGCAGCTTTGGCTTAGAGGTAGAGCGGGTCGTCCACCGATCAGAAGATCAGCGGTTCGATTACTGGCTCCTCCAGTCTGCATGTCGAAGTATCCTGAAGCGAGATCCCGATGATGCTTCCATCAGTGTGTGAGAGTGTTAGAAAAAAACTGAGTAGCAAGTGGCACCTTGTATGGTAGAAAGTGGTCGGATGACTAGAAAGGCACTATACGAATACAGGTCCATTTGCCATTTACACAGTCTGTGCAGCAGGGGGAAGAAAAAAGAAACCATGTCTTTCCCGGCCAGAAGGGGGCCCCCAGAAGTAGCCTGTAGCCCTGTTGAAGAGTCATGACTTAATGTGTGCGAGGGCGTTCTCCTCTGTCCAGAACAATGGACAATGGGTCGTCTCCTTCTGCCAAAGAGGTCCCAGATGTCGCGGACCACCTGCGGGTGAAGTCGCCACTCCCCCGGGAAGGCTTGCAGTGGAGAGGAAGAGAGGAAGTCTGCTTCTCTGGAAGATACATTGCTGCCCAAGTTAGTCACCCCTTGGTGATTTAAGTGGGAGACGGTCGTGATGTTGTCTGACTGAACAAGCAGGTATGGGAGAAAGTGCTGGAGCGCTAACTCTATCACGCCAACATGGTCCATGCAGACTCGAGCAGACTACTGCCCTCGAGCTGTTCCGTTCCGCCAAACTGCACCCCTGAGAGGGAGGCATCTGTTTTGACGGTCTCCCAACAGGACAGACGACAGCCCATGGGCATTCCCTGCAACATGAATGCCCTCTCCCTCCATGGGGACAGGGCAAGGAGGCACCACTGTGACACCCTGATCTTCCTGTGCCTGTGCCACTTGGCGTCTAAGTGAAAGCCGTTCAGCCATCTTTGAAGGGGCCATAGTGACAGCAAGCCCAAGAGAACCACAGTTGCAGCAGCTGTCAGCTTGCCCAGGAGGCGCAGAAACTGCACATAGGGCAACCACTCACCTCCTTGGAAAAGGGGGAGGAGGCAGAGGATGTCGTCAACCCCCTGTGACAACGGACAGGCCTTCATGGCGACAGTGTCTAGAGCCACACCTAGGAAGGTGGTGTTCTGGGAGGGGACTACACCGTTCACTGTAAGACCCAGCTGGGCCACGTGGGCTAAAAGTGCAGCTGTATCCTGAGACTGGGACGGCGCGCACACTAGCCAGTTGTCCAGATATGGGAGGATTTTCATGACTTGCAACTGCAGGGGCAAGAGGGCTGCAGCCACACATCTGGTGAACATTCATGGGGAGAGGGAGAGGGCAAAGGGAAGCAGCCTGAACTGAAAGTGGCGGCCCTGAAAGGCAAAACGAAGGAATTGCCTGTGGTGAGGTATGATGGGGACATGAAAATAGGCATCCTTCAGGTCCATGGATGTAAACAACTCCCCTCTGGCAATCGCAAGCAGAACCTCGATTGTGCTGAGCATGTGGAAAGGCATGACCTTCAGGAACCTGTTGAGTCACCGTTGATCGAGGATGGGGCAAAGTCTCCCATCTTACTTTTCCACAAGAAAGTACATCGAGTAGTATCCCCTAGGCTGGGACAGGAGATCTACCAGCTCAATGGCACCCTTGACCAGGAGGGCAGATAGCTCCTGGTTCAGAGCTAGGGCTTTTGCCGGGTCACGTATGGTGGTCATTTTGACCTGGCCGAAGGCTGGGGGCCGGCGTCCAAACTGCAGTTTGTACCCCTGGGCTAGGGTGGAGACCACCCAGGGATTCATGTGTAAGCAGCCCAATAACTGAGCTGCTGCTGGGGAAAGCAGCCAACGACCTGCCCCGGGGCCTCAGTTCCTGGCCTCCCAGCCTCTGGAGGCCCTGGGGGGGGATTGTCAGGATGGCCGGTGATCAGGGATCCGAAAGTCCTGGGCTGTCCGCTGAGTGGGTTGCTGCACTGGGCGCTGAGGCCTCTGGTGGCCAGTGGCTGGGAGTAGCGCTGCAGGGCAGCTGAAGACCCTCTAGGTCTGGCAGGGGGAGGCACGCTCCTGTGTAGACCTGAGGGCTGCTGCCTGGTCTGTCTGGCTTGGACGGTCTGCTCTAGTGCCTCAACAGCAGCCGTCCCAAACAACTCCCCCGGTTCCTCCGGAACACTGCGAAGGGTCCTCCTGCACGCCTCTGTGAGGGGTGACTGAGCTAGCCAAACTTGGCGGCGAGCCTGAACCAGAGACAATAAGTGCGGCCACTGCGGCTCAATAGCCAGTATGCGGCCAAGGTCAAACTTGGCCACATCTTGCATAACTACCAGGGTTCAGCCATCAGACGTTGCATGAGAGAGGGCTCTAGAATCTCTCCAACATGCATGCAATTCCTTCAGGTATTCCTCTGAAGGAGGCACAGTTAAGGTGGCAGGGGTCAGACCACACCTGAAAAGAGCATTTGCTGGAGCCGGCCGGGCTTGTGGCACATCAAGCTGCAGACAAGCCAGGGCCATACGAATGATGGCCCCCATGGAACTACCCTCTGAGCCCTCAGGGAGTCTAAACTTGCATCCAGGGTGGACCAGCTGGTGGCAGAGCTTGATCAGATGAAATCCATCTTCTAGCCCTCCAGGCTGAGACTGGTGCGGAGAGTGCGGTTGCGCCTACTCCCCCAGTGACATGTCAGGTCAGACTCCCCCAGTGACCTAGGGGGAGTAGGTACTCCCCCAGTGAAGCGCAACCGCACTCTCCGCACCAGTCTCAGCCTGGAGGGCTAGAAGATGGATTTCATTTGATCAAGCTCTGCCACCAGCTGGTCCACCCTGGATGCAAGTTTAGACTCCCTGGCCTTCTTCTTGAAGAAGGGGCCTTTGGTCTCTGCAGCCCAATGCTTCAACAGGCTAGGCTGGGATGGGGCCAACCGTTGAGCTGAGGTTAGCTCTTCTGGTGGGGTAATGCCACCCAGCAGCAGCTCCACCTCAGCCAGCCTAGCAGCCCTCACCGCCCGAGGCTTGAAGCTGCAGTTCATGCATGGGTCCTCTGAGAGGCCCTCTCTCAGGTGCTTGAGGCCGAGACACGAGGGGCAAAGGTCATGACCATCATCAGTCTGCAGAGGAGCCACGCAGGCGGTACAACAAGTGTCCATCATTTTTTGGACTTTACCACATAAGTCCAAAAAAAAAAAAAAAAGAGATAACCATGTGATATGAATGTATGTGTGCCACTTTGTATACAGAAGCAGTTTGGGGGTGTGTTCGTGCGACCAACACTCTGTATTTTAAACTTTAAAATAGTCTCACACGGAAAAACCATTTATGTCCACTAACGAAAAATGGAGACACCGGTTGCTTTCATGTCCGCCGTGGACATTAATAGGCAAAACCTTGGCAAAAAAAGGAGAGCAAACATGAACGAATGGAGGGACAGCGCAAGGAAGTCTTTGAGGGATGCTGGGAAACCATATGTAAACCGAAGAGGAGAGCTAAAACGTGGAAAAAGTCCACTGAAAGAGGTAAGCTGAAGAACCGCACAAAGTAACTACCTAACATTAGCGGATATAGTCAGAGGGGCGTGTACTTGGCATCTACTACAGTTGATTCAGCTCAGACTGTTTAGCGGATCACGTCATGAATGAGTCGAAATGAAAGCTGAGAAATTGAGGATTCAGGGGACGTTTCAAGCATGTCTCTAGTCTTTATGACCATGGAGAAATGATGTCCCTAACGCCAGCCCAGCTGCATCATGTAGGCTAGCGTTATAATTACCATTCATTGATTGTATAAGCTATTCTAGCTAGTAACCCTGCTAATAACTCTAAAGCGATTTATAGCTAAAAATGTTAATGTGACTTTGTTTCTGTTAAGGGCAAGGTGTGCAAGGAGACGTGTCCCAGGCAGTGTTCAAGCCTAACAGACCAAAGGAAACTCCAGCTCTTCACAGAGTTTTATGCTGTCTCTTACGAGAGGCAGCAGGCTATCATTCTTTCTGGTTTGGAGCAGGTAGGCTAACTTAAGCAATTCATGACCGTATCATGTCAACAGTATGTGACCGGGAGGGGGAGAAGCCGGTGATGCACCTGGTTTCATTTCGCATGATCAGGTTTAGTGAGTCACCTGACGCTTTCTTCTCACGGACGTAATGCAGGTAGAATAGTATGCCTCGTCACTCTTCCTTTTGAAATCAGATGGCGCGACTAACGCAGTGGTGAGTTTGTTTATTGCGTAGGAATTCTGCCGGCAGTGATCCAACACAAAGCGGTGTTTTCAGTCTGGTGCCTGGTCGTCATCCTTGGCTGTAGTACTTGCATGCTCCCTTGTTCGTGTCATGTCCAAACGATGTGGATGGCTAGCTGCATGAATGTTTGTTGAAGATTTTATAGGTTGTCCTTGCTGAAATGTCAGTGCCAGTCTACATGGTATAAAATCAGTACAGATGTTATCAGGAGCCAATTGTAGCAACTATTTTTCCCTATTGAAAATATGCCAAGTCAGTGGGTCAAAGCTATGGTGTAGGTAGCTATATTATCAGTGTGTAAAACCACTTCCAAGTTCTGTTTATTGATTTATTTTCTTGCGGTGTCTGGCGAGGCCTATTCCTTTCCTTGGGAGAGCACAGGCGGCAGTATAGACTACATGCTCAAGTCTGCTTTGGCTCTAGCCTTTTCAGTGCTGCCTGCAGTGAGGCCTTTAGTGTGTGTGCAGTGACATTACTGGTTGTGTTGCATTTTGTAGTGGACTACTGCCTTTACATGTGGTGTATCTTTGAACTAATTGTAGCACTCCTATGGTATAGTATATAGTTATATGTGTATGGCTATGCCAATAGCAATCCTAGGTATAGTATATAGCTAACTGCTGTGTGTACTGTAAGCCTATGGTAGGCTATTGTATGCCTAGTCCTTCTGGGTGATTCTTCTCTCGGCTGGCGCCCCTTTCTCCCTTGCCCTTATTGGAGTGATCGTGCCCTCTTTTGGGGCGTGCATACTTATTTTGTTTTTCCTTTATTTGGTAGGTGTAGGCTAGGCCATAATGTAGGCAATTTATCTACCCTTGCAATTTTTCACTACATGTTAGATTAGTCGCATATATTCACCACATAGGCCTAGGCTACTGTATGCCTTTAATTCACTAAAACTGCACATGTGCCTGATCACTGTAAATGTTACATTCTGTGAGGATGGATGAAGGATGATGGGCATGAAGTAGGCCACCAAGTGCATTAAAGACCACCGCGCTTTGGTGCCCTAAAAGGCACACACATGCTTATTCATTCTCCTAACCAAAGCCTACTCATGTACTTAATGACCCTAATTTGACAGGTCTACACGACAACTATCCTGCTACGCTATGGTAAATGTCTTTTTACTTCATGTCTTTTTACTTCTAGCACAAGGTGAGTCGCAGACGACCACGTGGGCCTGACACTGAGGTTCCTAAGACGAAGTACACCTTCAAGTACCATGTGCAACAAGGAGGCCAAAGACTTGCTGTTTGTAAGCCCACATTTATGTCAGTCTTTCAACTTACCAACAGTCACCTACAGGCAAGTTTTATATAGCCTAGTGTTTTCCGTTTGTTAACTTTTTATTACATGCATGATTTTAATTAGATACATTGTCCATAACATATTTACTTAAAGTTATTTATCTTTGAAAAGGTTATTCAAGAAAAGTTAGGCAGTCAGTCTGAGGGAACAGAGCAGGTAGCTGATGTCAGGTCTCCATTAGAGGAATTAAGAGGAAAACATAAGAACAGGTAAGTCATTATCCAAGCCTAGTCTAAGTGTTGTAAAAAAAAAATCTTTGTCGCGCGGCGTCCGTCAAAAAATAGACCCGGCGCGTATTTTTAGCGGAGCGGAGCACCGAGACGCTTCTGGTGGAGCAGTTTACATTGACTTAATGGCCGCGATTAGCTCCAGCATCCGCACCGTGGCTGAATCGCCCACTTGAAGGATCCAGTGGACATCCGAGGTAAGCCTGTGCAAAGTTTTGGGTGACGCAGAGCGGTATAGCAGTAGGATACTTTGATCTTTTATTCCGTGAGGCATGGCTACAGCTGCGAGTGACAGTGCGATAGGCTGACTGGTTACACAGAGGTCTATGGGATTTTAACTTTTAATGATAATGTTGTGAATATTAATCCAAAAAACTTCAAAATCAAGGATGCACACCATCGTGCCATGCGCAAGCCATGACAAATAGCCAGAGAGATATGCGAGCCACAGACACACAGACACACAGACACAGATTTCTTGCTTTATAGATAGATAGATAGATGGACTTGTATGGTTCTTCGTCTCAAGGCCCCAGTTATGAAAACAACACACAATGAACAACGTCTGCTGGGAGTGGGAGCGAAAACCAACAAAGGTTGTAACAAAAGACCAGAACAACCAAAGTTGTTTAGTCGTGTAAGTAAACCAGCTGAAGCAGAAATGCCGCTGCTAACTGTAGAAAACAAAAATCAATTCCAAATAAGTAATGCTGTAACCATAAAAAACAGCCTAGGTATGACCGAGTCGTTACCAGAATAATTCAGCTAGCTCAAGTGAAAACACTGCTACTGACTGAAAAAAAAAAAAAAACTAAACTAAATTTAATCCAAATAAGGTATGCCATAATAAAAACAACGGCACAGGTACGACCGAGTTGTTATCAAAATAAATCAAGTTAGCTTAAGCGAAAGCACTGTTGCTAAACAAAACAACCTATAACAAGATATAACAAGACACACCTACGCTGGAAGAGGGAGCGAAAACACTGCCATCACCAACAGGTCATGATTACTAACAAAGGTAGCTTGCCTCTGTAAACTATTAAACAAAACAGGTACAACTGTAAGTTGCCACAACATTAAGTAAGTTAGCTCAAGCGGAAACACTTCTGCTGACTGTAAACAAGCTACCACAGAGCACATCTATGTTGGGAGAGAGAGCGGAGACACTGCCGTCACCAACAAAATAACAATATACGCTTCTGAGTATGGTACCTAACCAGTCGTGACCAAGCTTTCATCTAGGATGATGATGATCCGAAGGGAGGAGTGTCCACGATGCTGGTGAGACAGCCACACACCGTGTCCTGGAGTGACTGCCCTTGCTGCAAACACACTAGCTTCGGCTACAGAGGGCTAGTTATGTAAAGGATAATTAGCTTAACCCAATACTACGACAGTAGTATACCTGCGACAGCGAGAACAAAAAAGGAACAGATCCTCTGACGACACCAGAAGATATAGCTTGTCCGGGGTCATCAGGGGGTCACACGTGACTTTGCTGGTATAGCTACTCAACCTGCGCATGCGTGAGACGAAGACATTCAGTGCTTATGCACCGCCTCTGGCAGTCAGGAAGGATGAAATAGAACAGGCTGTAAGGCACAAACATTTGAACATACCCCATGTAATCATGAAACAATAATTTGTGTATAAAATATAAATTTGGGATAGTTGCAATCACCTGACCAATGTGCTGATGGGAGTTAACAAAACGTAAGTATAGTAAGCTCTGCCCAGTGGCTGTGGACATGCCGCTCTCTCTTTACCACTGCTGTTTGCCATGATATATCAATTCAACCTCTTGGGCTGCTTAACAATAGCCTGCTCACACAATTATCGTGACTACTTTAACTCATTTGGAATTAGTCCGATAGCATGAACTTGAATTGACCTTTAGCCACACTGATTTGTTTGGTTCATTCACATCAGATTTTGGGCTTTCATACCCATTTTTCTTAGCACTGTTTATGGAACAGGCCCCACCTCCTGAGGTTCACTGTTTTTGTCAAGAAAGTTTAGTTTTCCCCAGTGGAAAGAACTGTCTATTTGTAAAGTGCTGAGCATACGACCGTATGCTCAGTATTTTCACAATAAATGAGACACAGGTTAATAGTGTCTTGGATTCTTCGTTCACCAAAGGGCATGTGGGAAAAAGAACATTTTCTTAACAGATTCAACAAAACATAGTGGTAACTGATAGACAGATGGGTTGTTAAGTATTCTTTATAAGCGATCTCTGTTTCTAGAAGTAAAAAGTCAACCAAAGTAACACCTAGATTGTTTAACATGTTAGGAATTCAAAGAAAATTATGTAGGTGAATAGATCCGGGATAAAATTAAACTAGAGAAAAACTGTTTTTGAAGCATCACTGGTATAGTTCTCACCTGACCCCCTTCTTGTTGGCTTCATCATGGGGCCGAATGTAGTCCACCTTGCCCTTGGTGATAACACACAGGTCAATGTTGCTGCCAGAGCCCAGGTCGTTAAAGATCCCTGCAGCGATGGCATCTCGCACCAGCCGTTTGGCCTCCTCCTCCTTTGATGAATGAAACAACATTATTGTCAAATGAAAAGCAGCATGCTGTTAAATATACTTTCTTACAGGATAGTGTGTTGCATTATATGTGAGAGGTTAACTCACCGTCATTTCAGGCATGTAGCGGTCCTCAAACACTGCCATGGCAGCCAGGGACCCAGAGCCTTCAGAAAAGAAAAATGCATCTCACCAAACTGACATTATAATACATAGTTACCCTGTAAGAGTGTTTGAAGATAGATTCTTTATGAAATAGGACTGTGAAAAGCCCTCATCTATTCAACTATTATATGCTTGAGAATAACAAACAGGTTTGGTGGATGGGCTACAAATCCAACATTCATATAAATATTTGCATTGTTAATACACGACCTCTGCTTTGCTCTTTTCCTGCTTAATTCTTGAATTATATTAAATAAAATGGATTCTTTTTGTAAGTATACCCTGAAAACATAAAGAGGAGTTGGCAGACAGTCTGCTATTCTCCTTTCAGGGTGCATACTCCTCCACCAATAAGGTATGACCAGCTGTATGTAGCCTGAGAGATGATACCCTGGGCAAAAAAAGCCTGACAAGATCTGTATGATCATGACAATTTGGACCACTTGGAATGACCAGAGATGTATAAAGTACCAGAGACCCAGACTTGAGTAAAAGTACAGATACTCTACCAAAAAAAAAAAAAAGACTCAAATAGAAGTTGAAGTCCTCTTTAAGCACCACACTTAAGTAGAAGTATTAAAGTATTCAATATGTTTTGGGCTCAAGTATTAAAAGTAGTCCATTTTAAAATGTACTCAAGTATTGAAAGTAAAAGTACAAGTATGAAGTTTTAATATGTTATGTAGTTAATAAAGAAATCAGTCCAAACTTTGATTATCATATTGTTTATGCAATATCTTCAAACGTTTAGCCTGAAGGAAACTTCCTTAGGCTATAGCAGCAATACAAGGCTGGAAATGTACAAGACGTAGTACATGTACATGGAGTCTTAAATTCACTCTCTAAACAAACTCAGAAGGCCCAAAACAGAAGGGCTAAACAACAGAATTTTGACAGCAAACCATCAGGATATTTAAACCAATTCAGCACCTTAAAAGAAGGCGCTTACATCACTTGATAGACCAACTTGAGCTTTCAAAGCCCACGTACAAATATTTCTGTTGTCAAAACAAAGCAAGTAATCAGAGCACCTTAAAACACTGAGCTTAACTCTTTGTAGGAGAGAACTCTTTGTCAGAAGGGTTCTGTCGCCGCACCAAACCCGAGAGGCAGAGTGGGAGCAAACTGAACGCGATGTTGTGATAACGCAGTTTGATCACTGCCAATGGCAAACCAGCTCCACCAAACCTGCTTGTAGTCAGTGGCATAGCCATCTACCGCTCTGGCAGTGATACTGTTATGGACCATCAAAATATTTATAATTGTAACGAGCAACAATGCTGCTCATAGAAAATGTATCGGAGTAAAAGTATTCGACTCATCAAAAATATGTAGTGAAGTAAAAGTGGAAGTAGGAGAAAAAAATAAGACTCCAATAAAGTACAGATACAGCCTTTTAACACTTAAATATGGTAGTGAAGTAGTCCTACTTCGTTACTTTACATCTCTGGGAAAGACCGCATCCTCCTCTTCACAAAACTGAGGGGTGTACCATGCAGCAAGATTAGTGGGATGATGAGGTATGTTAAGTCTAGGGTTGGGTACTGAAACCCAGTACTTAATGAGCCCGGGGCTAAATTATCAAAGACCACAGTATTGATAAGCTCTGATGTTATTGATTCCTTTATCAGTACTTTTTAACATTTTGGTGTAATGTATTATCATCCTGCAGCCTCTCACCTGAGCTCTGTGCTGAGGCTGACCTCCATATGCACACACATCCACACACACACACACACACACACACACCCACACACGACACAGAGTTAAGTCAGTGAACAGTAGAGAGGCTGCCGTGGGAACGAAGTAAAGATAACTTGAAAACTACTTGAGCTGATGGAAACTACGCTCGTTACTGTAAGTGCAATTAAACCTCAGCAAGCAAAATGCCAATAGTTAATCAATGCATGTGTTCAGCAAGCATAAACATGTAAAGCAGACAGCCATATTTTCATGTGCTCTGTCCAGTCTCTCATCCACCATCACTAATGTCATGTCTTACACATGGACAACACACTAGTTTGGCTATAGCAGATTGTTACTGATAAGCTAAAACAACAGCTGTCTGTATGTAGACTAACTATTTAGCTTAGTTTGTCGACAAACTCTTTTAAACTAAGCTGCTGGCTGACGCAAACAGCCCCTCCCCTCTCTACCAGCGCTAATGATACCTGCACGCAGTGAATCACATCAGCAGAGAGGGAATAGGACAAAGGACAGGAGGAATGACTTACAGTGACTGATAAATACTAAACAGTATTATCATGTCAGGAATATTATAGAAACAACATTTGGTTATATTCAAAATATTCAATAATCCTGTTCTGAATTTATTTATTTTTGATTAATAAATTTTCTAAAAAAAAAAAAACAGTTACTTAGAAATGAAAAACAACTGATAAGTCTAAAGCCAGAATTTTCTGAGTCACATGGGTGGCTCTCTTTTAACATGTTAACTTTTAACCATGTTAACTTATGCTGCAGACTTCCCTGGTCGTAACCAGTGTTTTTTTCAGAGTTTCAGCTTGAAATTGGCTAAAAATGGACTTTCCCTAATGAACTCCTTTGAAAACAGCTTCACAACAGTCAGTCTATGAGTGATACAGATTCTCAGCAAAGAGAACATTAGTAAACTTGTTTGGTCGTAACATTACATAAGCTGTGCAAAACAATAGCGTTTACTGTATGTATCGCATTGCATTTTTGTTTTTTTGCCAAGGGAACCTACAGTTTATCAGTGATGCAGAAAACCTGACAAAGAATAGTATTTCATATTTATTTTATTATTTTGTTCTCAGGTCCACTTGCCTACACTCTCGAAGAAGTCTTAATAGTTCACTGTATTATAAATCAGGATGAAGTTGAAGGTTATGAAATGAGGTGTAATTCTTTTAAACCATACAATAATGTTGACGCTTTGACGTATGTTTGAAACATTAAAACTCTGCTATATCAAGTTTAAGATCAAACAATTATTTGTCACATACATTTATAAGGATATGATTGCAGTGAAATGCTTTTTGCACAGGCAATTTAGCAATATCCTGCAGTTGTAGTCTTGACTGGTTTTGAAAATAAAATCCATCAGTAAAAATGCTGACAAGTCCAAGACAAGAGCTTCAAAAAATGTTTTTGAGACTGGTCCTGAGACCAAAGACCGATCTCAAGTGCTACAATACAGAAATTCACACTATAAGTAATTCTCTGCCAGCATTTCCCTTTCGCCTTAATTGAAGCAACAGTGTTGCTTTTTACTGTAATACTTCACACAGAGCCTGCAGAGGAAAGCTTGGGTTAACAGAGAAACCTGATAACTACCGTTGCGGTACCCGTCATCTCTGACTGAGGCTTTAGGGTTTGTTGAGCCAGCTAATACAAAGAAAGCCAGGCTCTGTTGAACTTGCCTCAAGGTACATCCCTCTGATCACAAATCAGACATTTGGGGTTATTTACATAATAAAGTAAAGAAGTTCAGATCCTTTAAAAATAACCATGTGAAGGTCAAACTATGTACTTTGCATCGATCAAGGTGTTAGGCTGTAACTGAAATATGAGAGTCATGTAGAAACATTAGTATGTTGGCGTTTAAGACTGACCCATGGTCACGTAGGGCAGCTTGTCAGTGGAGCCATGAGGGTAGATGCTGTAAAGGTGAGGACCATTGCAGTCCACTCCACCCAGGACCAGAGCAGCCCCGATGTAGCCCTGATACCTGAGAACACACACAACAGAACAGTTACATATTTGTGTATATCAGAGACTTAGACAAGTAGAAAACATTTGAGACTGATTTTTGGATATTATATAGCTACACAAATTTTTTGCATTACTTTGGTTGAGGAGCCTAACTTGTATTTATTTTACTTGATTAACCAAATCTGGCTATCTGGTTATTTTATCTATCAAAAATGTATTGATTTTTCACATAATCTTCAATATAATGAGAAGTGTACCTGAAGAGCATTTGTTTGAGCATACGATTGGCAGTGGCAACACGTGGTAGTCTGCCTGTAGAGAGAGAGTGCAGCTCCAGGTTGGATGAGATGATCTGAGTGGTCATCTCTGTGTCTGCAGCTGTTCCTGCTCCACAACAGCTGGGCAACAACATATTCACAGTCTGTCAGTTATACAACACCTCAGCTTCATCACATGAAGCTTGACAAGAATAACTCTACGAATGTAATATTTTCTCAAAGCCACTATGATTATGAGCAAAGACAACTCCCGCTGTGTCAGATTTGGAGCTTGCAGGTAAGAACCTGAGCTCCTGTCACTTACTAAATATTGGGAGAAATGTAGTGGATCTTTGAGCAGTTCTTGTCTGCCACCACCATGCCCTCAGTGGCTCTAGTATCAGCTCCGAGGACGACGCCATCCTTCATGGGGAAACACAAATCATCATTTAGACTCAGTAAACCCACAATCAGTGATGCTGCTTGCTTTAGTGCTTCTCAGTAAAGCAAAACAATACTACTTCTACCAATTAGTCCATCTGCTGACACTTTTTGAGTTGTTTCTCTTGGACTCATCCCTTTCTATTTGAATGATCTTTTTTTCCTACTAACTTACTTACTACTATTTATATAGATATTGAGAGTGTTAGAATGTGGTTTGGCCCTTAAGTTGACCAGTATAGGACACTATACTCAGAAATGGTCAAAAAACAAAGTTTATGGTCTTTTCAAGAGCTTGCTCACAACAGTTTGATGATTTTAGCATCTTCACTTGGACAGTTAATCCATTGAAAGAGTGTCCTCATACAAGTACTTGGTTATTTGGATAGATGACAGGTTTTTAATTAATGTACATATTTAATGTACACGCTACTCTAGTTAGGAAGCTTAATGTGAAGATTGGCTTTTATTTTAGAAATAATCTTATTTCACTTTCAGTGCTAAGAAAAAAAACTTGTGGAAGCTACATTTCTGACTGTGATTGATTATGGTGACATATTGTATATGCATGCAAACTCTTCCATTTTACATAGCCTTGATTCGGTCTATCACACATCTCTACATTTTATTACAAATGCAAAGTCATTTACCCATCACTGCATTCTTTATAATTTGGTGGGTTGGACATCACTGACCACTCAAACAACAGCACCAGTATATTTTTATCTATAAAGCAATATTGTGCAAATTTCCGCCCTGCCTCTGCACCCTCTGTGTCAGCTCCGGTATTTACCAGCTACACTGCTCTAGATGGTTGCTTTTAATGCACCCTGGGTTTTGGACCATGGAACAATCTTCAACAAGAGTTAAAATTAGAAACACTTAAATCTACTGATGAATTTAAGGGCATCATAAAGAATGAGGTGACAGAGACATGTGCTTGTTTTTCTTGAGAGGCCACCATGTTTGAATAGTTGTTGTTTTGTTGTGGATTTTTGTATTATATGTTGTAATCTGTTGCATTTTAATTCTGTTTTGATTGGTTACTACTTTGGCCAGGTCAGGTAAAAAAAGATTTTCAATCTCAATGGGACTTCCTGGTTAAATAAAGGTTAAATAAATAAATACACCTCCTAAAGACACATATCTTCTTCAAAAGTAGACATCACAGTACAGTTTTCTCATTATCGGACAGCTTACAGTAACGTTATCTACAATGCAGGGTGGGGGATATTATCAATTCTTAGCAACATCGCAATGTGGATGTGAATGATCCAGTATCGATACACAAATGTCAATGATTGATTATTTAAATGTTAGTTAATAACAGGGCTGTATGGTGCGACATATATGTCGCACGTGCTACGAGAAAAAATGTCTGTGCTAAGAATTTATTTGCTTGGTAGCACGTGTGCGATAGGCGGATTTGCGAGCCAACCCCATAGCGTTACTTACTGACATAACGTCATGTGTTTTGCCGAAGAGCTTGTTTGATTTAAAAAAATCATTCTGTGTAAAACGTTGCTAGGCTACCGGCGACGTTACTTCGCTATCCTTCCTGGTAATTGTAGTCAACAACCATTCCCCAATAGTGTTAGGTCTTGTACATTGAACTACAATTCCCACAATTCTTCAGTCATTCTCCAGTTGCTGTCTGGCTGAGGTTAACGACGCAACGTGGCAAGCTAATGTCAAAATGAAGCGGTATTTTCAGATGGTCGAAAATAACTCAGCTAAAAGACAGAAAGTAAATGAAAGAAATGAAAATACACCGGGCAATACGAACAAAGAAACGGACGTTAACGTTACCGACGTTAAGGGGAAAACATATAAATATAACGCGGACTGGGAGAAGGAGTTTCTGTGGCTAAAATTTGATGCCACCAAGCAGATGCTCTTTTGCACGTACTGCCAGGCAGCACCGCAGAAAATCAAGAAGGACAATCCCTACGTGCTGGGAAATAAAATACTTAAAAAAGACAACGTCCAGAAACACAGCAGCTCTCATCGTCACATCCAAGCCAGAGATGCCTTTCTCGCCAAGCAAAACCCAGAGCGGCCTGGTACAGTTCGCCATTCCATCGTCACCGGTATCGTCAAATCAGACGACGCTTCCTTTGAAGAGGTACGTTAACATAACATTATCTAGCTAACAGTTATAGCTAAAGTATTGTTGTAGGCAGCTATAACGTGTGTGTGTGTGTGTGTGTGTGTGTGTGTGTGTGTGTGTGTGTCTGTCTGTGTGTATCTGTGTCTGTGTTTCTGTGTTCACAATCCAATTCGTTCATACAATAGACATTTATTCATTTAAAAAATGTATACTTCTTTCAGGTGAAAAAGAAGATGAATGTGGCCTATTGTGTTGCGAAAGAGGAGCTGCCTTTTACCAAATTTAGGCCTTTGATAGTTCTTTGCAAAAAGAATGGAGCGGACATCACACCATCTTATGACAACCATGGCCGATGCGCTGAGATGATCTCTTCTATAGCGAACGTCATGAAGTCCAGTCTGGTGGAAGATGTCAGAAGAAGTCGCTATGTTTCTGTCATGATTGATGGGGACACAGATTCATCTAACAAAGAGTGCGAGATGGTGTACGTGCGCATCATCTAAGATGGAAAGCCTACCAACAGGCTGGTTGGGCAGCAGGAGGTGGAAAATGCACATGCTTTTGGTGAGTGTAGAGTGATCTCCTCTGCTCAGTGTGAGCAGGGATTCTCTGCTCAAAACAGAATCAAGAACAGCACCCGCAGCTGCCTCCTTGTCTCTACTACTGACAACTTGGTGCGGGTCAGCACAGAGGGCTGCGACCTAGAAGAATTCGACCCAACCGAGGCTGCAGCAAAATGGATGTCCTCTTCCAAGAGGGCCAGGAGGCCATTCACAAAGCAGTGGCCAGCAGGCAATCCTCTTTAGACTAGCAGAGACAAAGGAATGTCTCCTATTAGTAAAAATCTATAAAACATGTTTAAGGTAACATACATAACTGTCAGCCTCTGTAGCACCAGTGCTAGGTGCTGAAAAAGTTAACCTACAGCCCTGAATAATGTGATGTTGATGGAACAAAAGGGCCAGAATTTAACTTGTGGTTAGCTCCTGGACAGTGTACAGCATACAGCGGGGATATGCTTGAGTTAACTTGTAATTCATCTTCACAAAAAGCAGCGGTTGCAAGCATGTTTCAATCTACATTTGCAGTGCAAACGTGAAGTATATTGTAAATACTTTGTACGCCACCACCCAAAGATGAACATCAATGGGGGCAGAACATCAATCAGCAAGCAAACAAATGAGTACAGCTGACCTACACACACTGCAGCATTAAACAACTTCAACCAACTCTGTGGTGGAGAAAATGACTCTGTGCTCCATCTGTTTTACCTCAAAACCATACCATTTTCATACCCTCATACCTGTTTGACATTTCACTGGGGTCTAGTTGACTAGTCGCTCACATGTTTACGATATTAGTTTAATTATCAAATCATATATTTTGGGCGAGGCCAAACAATGGTTTGAGTTCAAGGTCTGAGAAAGAATAGTATAAGTAACATCGTTAACACTGTGTTATACTGCAGAGAAATACATAACCTTGCCAATGAACTTTAACTGCTACAAGCCAATATTTTATCTACAAATGCATGTCACACACTGAGCAAGCCACCCGTTAATTACACAGCAAAGCTGTAATGATTGTGCAAAGTAGCTACCTATTAGAGTTGGGCGGTATTCAAATTTTGATACCGTGAAACCTTCCCCACATTTTACAGCATATGCCGGGACCGCAACGGGTACTGTCCGTTGGTTTATTTTTAGAACCTATCAACGTAAATCAAATAAATTAAAAGCACAGCTCTACAGAATCCAGTACTAGGGCTTATCAAATAAGAAAAACAGAACAATAAATAACAAGGCATAACCGAAAATGGGCACATATAATCCTATCCTGATAACGCAACGGGAAACACTGTCCATTGGTTTATTTTTAGAGCCTACCTTTAGTTTGAAAAGTTCACCCTCTCCAAGTCCAAACTTTTTTGTCCGTCAGAACAGGCTACGTCTCATTGAAAAGGAAATAAAAACAAACTATAATGATAACTACAGCAGCATCAAATGCTTCAAAACTATTCAAGATTTTTCGCCAGAAAAACCAGCATGTTTACTTTTTCCGGCTTGAGCAGGGCACAATTTACAAGTTTGCCCGCGGTGCTGAACACCCGCTCTGATGGAGAGCTTGTGGCACAAATGCACAGGTACTTTCGGGCAGCCCACCACATCAGAGCAAAACACCTGGCTCCACTACATTTCCACTCGCTGTCACCGTCTTTATGCAAATCTTGCACACAGCCTCGTCGACATTCACCGGCTCTCCCTTGTCATTTGGTCGGAACCTGAAATGCTGCCAAACTGCAGAAGTTGTGTTTTTTGGGGGACCAACTCGCTTGATGCGCAGCTTGCCATCTTTTCTTCTCTTTCTCGCTTCTGAGCTGTCACGTGACGACGTCACATCCAAAAACTTTATTAACTGTCATCTCCCGAAACAACAGTTAAGAGAATCATTATAGCCTACTATTAGTTTTAAATTGTAACAGTATTAAATTGAAAACTCAACCCCACATAAATAGGTGCTGGACAAACACTCATTATTTAGGTATTAAATAAAATATATACAGTGTTTCCCACACATTCGTGGCGGCCCGCCACGAATAAATTTTGGCCGCCAGGAATACATTTTTCGGCTTTTGACTCGACCTGCCTCCGGACTGTTTGCTTTGTGAATGTCGCGTGTCGTTACAATTCTGGAGCACTGGGTGGCAGTATGCATTATAACGCCGCCTATAAATTAATAAGACGCAGAAGAAGAAGTCGTGGCGGAAGAGGCGTGGAACAACAAAGGTAAGACGTGCCGGTACAAAGTGGTCAAATAAGCCCAAAAGTGGTCCGAACAACTCTAACTCATCATGTTATATCAGCCTGTGTCTGTGTCAAACCTGGAAGCTCAAAATGTGCAGAGACATTAACTGTTACTGTACGTTAGCCGACAGGCACCCGTTGAGCTGCTGCCGCTAGCGCCGTAATGTTGGCTTACATAAATCGGCTCTGCTCATTAGTAATTAACTTGGATGTTCACTCCTTTACACAGATGAGTATAGAAAAATATTTTCTGAAGAAGAAAAGACCTCGTCTTGAAGAGGAGGTAGGTTCCGGACCTCACGGGGTATTATCAAAACGGTATAAGACGCTTAAGAAATGCATGGAATAGTGACAAGACTTCCATCAGTGTGAAGTGTATTTGCTTTCAATATTTCCAGGCTTCAACTTGCGCCGCAGCTGTGGCAGCAGATGCAGCTGCGGCAGAGAGAGAGAGAGAGATGCGGCAGTAAGAGAGAGAGAGGAGGAGGAGGAGGAAGGGATAGTAGTGGGGGGTAACGTTACGTCAGATAACGTCAGATAAAGAGTGCAAACTTTGCAAGCAGTAGAGATATAAATGTCTCTATATCTAAATATACTTGTATATCTAGTAAAAAATAAATACAAGCTATTATTAATATCTTTTATTACTATGTATATCTATTAATCTATAAAAACTAAAAGAGTAAATGTAGGCTATTATTTATATCTTTTTATTAAAATGTATATCTATCAGTGGCGGCTGCTGGTCTTTCAAACAGGGGAAGCTCACTTTAAATTAACATAATAAAATTTGTCATATTTTAGCGAGGCAGTAACTTATAAAAGGAACATTTAATTGAAGCCGTTTTTCAACCACACTCATGCCATAGAACCATACCTGTCAAGTTTTGGATTTGAAAATAAGGGAAATTTTCCGGCGCTCGCTGGGAGCCGTCCCACCACCCCAACCAAGCTCCAGTATCCCTTACATTTTAAGACAGGTGTACAAGATATCTAGAAACAACTTGTCAGCCGCTTACTAACTACAATTAGGTGATCAGAATCTGATAGGCCTACCTTTGTTGACACTGAAATGCTGTGAACATTCCTACGTTATAATACAGCCGAAATGAAAACACAAAGGGTATATGAAGCACATTATGGTTTATAAAACGGGTGCTTCCCATCCTTAAATGTGATTGGCTGAGCCGCGTTCAGGGCCGTTGTAAAATCAGTGTAACCCACTGGTAGACCGCAGCGTCTGTGTTGCTTGGCAACCATTCTGTCCACTCCATCTTGCTTGGTGGAAGAATGAATAGTTCTCAGTTTTATTGTGGCATTATTACCAATACATTGATGATTTTTTTTCGTATGTGTTTATTTTATGGGCTATATGTAGGGTAACCGTTTTATAAAAGCTATAAGCCCCGAGAAGCCGTGAGTTACAGTGATTTTACAACGGCGGAGGGGCACTGAATGCCCCTCAGCTGAACGAACTCGTCGTCGAGATGAACGTGTTCTAACGCATTTGTAGTCAATGAAATGTTAACACAACCGTACATATTTGACCATTTAATTTTTGACATTTTAGGGGAAGCTGTGCTTCCCTTGCAGTCTTAGAGAAATCGCCTCTGATATCTATATATGTAGATCTTAAGTACAAATTTACTGAATGCAGGCTATTTTCATCAATACTTGTACATAATTCATCTATTGTTCTATTCTGTAAATATTTCTATTCAAGTACATTTGTATAGCAATTATATATGTATGTATATAGTGTTTACAATTGCACCTTTGCATATTCATGTGTGTATATAGTGTTCACAATTACAGTTTTGCAGTTCCATTCAAAATGTGGGTTTTGACTTTGTTCCCCCCCCCCCCCCGACCACACCACCACAAATAGATCCTTGATCTGTGGGAAACACTGTATATATAATATTATATTAGGCCCCTACAGGCCTATATGCGCAGCAGATTTATTTTATTTTTTTTTTTAAATGATGGCAATGAAACTGATACCGTTGCTATTTTTAGATACCGCGGGATACCTTATTATCGTATTATCGCCCAATCCTACTACCTATATTTATTTATTGGCGTATTTTTATTTATTTTTATTATTATTTTTTTCTGCAAAACATGACCTTTCTGTCCAATTAACATTTCGTTGACTATTAGGGGGCCGTCCTACAGTATATGATGGTATTTGTGTAAAAAAATAAAAATAAAAAAAATAAAAAAATAAAAGCTGAGCTTCTACTAAGAGAAGTCATTGTAGCATGTACGTCATTGTCTAATGGTGTGTTTCTAAAATTCAATCAGCCACAAATCTTGCTGGGTTTAAATACTCAACGCCATTTGCATGTTTATATATTTATTTTTACCACAACTCCACATGAAATTAGACTTGCCTGGATAGACACCACTGCTGATTTCACTTTATGTCCATAATTTAACTAGCCTAACTTTGCAGGGTGGTTTGTGTTTCTTACCTTGTAGACGACACCACAGATGGTAGTTCCTGTTTTAAGAGCAGCAGGCAAGCTGCATCCCACTTTGTTAGCTTCAGATTCCAAAAGTGCATTTCTAAAAATAAATATTAAAAAAAAAAATATATATATATATATATATGTAAAAAGCACTTGTGTAACTGTGTCACTGTTAATGCAACAATTACATACAAAACTAAATCTTGTGCAGTCAGGCCATGACTGTCCAAACTCATTTTAAAAGGCTGTCAACTGTTAAACTTCCTGACACTTTAATTTTCAAAATCTTAAAGCACTAAAAAAATCATTATTTGCTAATTCTCTGGGCTTGGGGTGAAACAACCTTACACTTATTTTGAAGCTATCCTCATACTCCTTTGGGGAACAATAGATTTGTTGTAATATTTTCATTACTACATGTTGGGAAGATGTACTGTGTGGTTTTTATGATGTCTGCATTTCAGAATAAGAGCAATTTTATATTATAAATCTAAACTTTTTTGGAAAATTTCAAATTCACTCAAGTAAAATCAGATAAACCTTTTTTTAATGTTTTATAAATGAAATGCAACAATATACAGTACAGGCCAAAAGTTTGGACACACCTTCTCATTCAATGCATTTTCTTTATTTTCATGACTTTTTACATTGTAGATTCTCACTGAAGGCATCAAAACTATGAATAAACACATGTGGAGTTATGTACTTAACAAAAAAAGGTGAAATAACTGAAAACATGTTTTATATTCTAGTTTCTTCAAAATAGCCACCCTTTGCTCTGATTACTGCTTTGCACACTCTTGGCATTCTCTCCATGAGCTTCAAGAGGTAGTCACCTGAAATGATTTTCCAACAGTCTTGAAGGAGTTCCCAGAGGTGTTTAGCACTCGTTGGCCCCTTTGCCTTCACTCTGCGGTCCAGCTCACCCCAAACCATCTCGATTGGGTTCAGGTCCGGTGACTGTGGAGGCCAGGTCATCTGCCACAGCACTCCATCACTCTCCTTCTTGGTCAAATAGCCCTTACACAGCCTGGAGGTGTGTTTGGGGTCATTGTCCTGTTGAAAAATAAATGATCGTACAACTAAACGCAAAGCGGATGGGATGGCATGTCGCTGCAGGATGCTGTGGTAGCCATGCTGGTTCAGTGTGCCTTCAATTTTAAATAAATCCCCAACAGTGTCACCAGCAAAACACCCCCACACCATCACACCTCCTCCTCCATGCTTTACAGTGGGAACCAGGCATGTGGAATCCATCCGTTCACCTTTTCTGCGTCTCACAAAGACACGGTGGTTGGAACCAAAGATCTCAAATTTGGACTCATCAGACCAAAGCACAGATTTCCACTGGTCTAATGTCCATTCCTTGTGTTTCTTGGTCCAAACAAATCTCTTCTGCTTGTTGCCTCTCCTTAGCAGTGGTTTCCTAGCAGCTATTTGACCATGAAGGCCTGATTCGCGCAGTCTCCTCTTAACAGTTGTTCTAGAGATGGGTCTGCTGCTAGAACTCTGTGTGGCATTCATCTGGTTTCTGATCTGAGCTGCTGTTAACTTGCGATTTCTGAGGCTGGTGACTTGGATGTACTTATCCTCAGAAGCAGAAGTGACTCTTGGTCTTCCTTTCCTGGGTCGGTCCTCATGTGTGCCAGTTTCGTTGTAGCGCTTGATGGTTTTTGCAACTCCACTTGGGGACACATTTAAAGTTTTTGCAATTTTCCGGACTGACTGACCTTCATTTCTTAAAGTAATGATGGCCACTGGTTTTTCTTTAGTTAGCTGATTGGTTCTTGCCATAATATGAATTTTAACAGTTGTCCAATAGGGCTGTCGGCTGTGTATTAACCTGACTTCTGCACAACACAACTGATGGTCCCAACCCCATTGATAAAGCAAGAAATTCCACTAATTAACCCTGATAAGGCACACCTGTGAAGTGAAAACCATTTCAGGTGACTACCTCTTGAAGCTCATGGAGAGAATGCCAAGAGTGTGCAAAGCAGTAATCAGAGCAAAGGGTGGCTATTTTGAAGAAACTAGAATACAAAACATGTTTTCAGTTATTTCACCTTTTTTTGTTAAGTACATAACTCCACATGTGTTCATTCATAGTTTTGATGCCTTCAGTGAGAATCTACAATGTAAATAGTCATGAAAATAAAGAAAACGCATTGAATGAGAAGGTGTGTCCAAACTTTTGGCCTGTACTGTATATTAACTATTTAGCACTCTACAAACCCAAAAGCCCCTACAACTCGCAATATATGTTTATTGTATGACTGTCTAGGTTGCAGAACCTTTAATTTACGCTTGATTTTGTCCTTAACCATTGGCATGTTTTAACAAACTGTAATGTATTTTTGAAGACCTTTATCATTTGACCATATGGGTATCTTTGGTGCACCACACTACATTGCCCTTGAAACCACTTTTAAAGCATAAAAATTGTTGGACCGTTCTTTCTAATTCATAACCAGTGTTGGGAAAGTTACTTTTGAAATGTATTAAATTTCAGATTACAAGTTATTCTGTTAAAAGTAACTATTTTAATGACTTAAAATAATGTTAGTTATTTTTATTTGATTACTTTCTCATAAATGTTTTAACTGGGCAATAAAGCTGAAATATGTCCAGAAATAGGCTATGCCAACAGAAGACATTTCTGCCAGCAGAGATGCAAATCAACAGAATGAATGTTACTTCTACATATTAACCCTTTATTTTAAGGAAAAGAATACATTCGACTATGACCCCTTTAAAGTCACCAACGTCTTGATTTAACAACTGTAATTCCTATTTTTCCATAACTGACACGAATTACAATTTCAGTTGTTTTGTAATCTAATTACAAAGAACTTGCTACTCCCCGACACTGTATAACTCATGGACACACATCACCAGCCTGCTGACTGTTTTCTTTGTAGTTTGCGATGATGTGTTATGACGTTAAACCAACGTTAGCCACCGTTGGCCACACTTATATGTCACTTGGCTAACGTTATCTGTACACATAACGGACTGAATATTTTTCTTATAAAACAAAGTTTAACGTTATGTTATTGTACAATACAGTATAACAATAACAATAAAGCGTGTAGCTTGTTATATCCGAACGTCTCGTAAGAAGACAGATGAACCTTAACGCTAACACCGGCGTGGGGAAATGCCTGAGTCATTGTATGGAAGCCAAGTTAGCATGGGCTAGCATCACTATCGTATCATCACGCTTCTATTCTACACAACGTCTATACACAAAAGGTAACAACTTATTAAACTCAGTTATGTATTTCTTTTTAAGTTATTCTGCTCTGATTTTCATCAATCGAAAGAGCTTACCTCTTGCAGTTTTCGAAACTGAAACCCCCAACCGGTATCTGCCTTACTGTCATCAGTGTCGCCATCTTGGTGAATGCGGCCGATGCAGGATTGCAAGATTGTGTTTCCGGGAAGCGATTCTTTTTTTCCGCCCTACTCTGCCTCTGATTGGCCCAGGCATGACGCTGCCTGAACACAGGAAAAGTACTGTTTTTATGTGTTTTTGTACTAACATTACTTTAAGATCTGTGTATTAAATCACAAACGCAACATATATACATATATGTTGTTATTGTTATTGTTATTGTTTATTACAGATCCCCATTAGTCCTCACTGCAGTGAAGACTATTCTTCCTAGGGTCCAAAAATTTACATTTCAAACTTCAAACATAATACAATAAAAACAGTCATTACAATTAAATATAACTAAATCTAAACAAAAATGTTCTGAGATGTAATGGAATTCAACTCTTAAATTGTTGAAGCCAACCAGAACCAGAACAACAAAAAATTATTCCAATTTACACACTCAGAATTTCAGAATAAATCAACCAACTAGAAACTGACTTCCCTGCTAAATACTGCTTCTCTTAATTTATTTTTGAATCTTGCTTTGTTATTTATCATGGTTAAATGTAGTGGAAGCTTATTCCAATATGTTACTGCTCTGTACATTGTAGTCCTCTTTAATGCATTAGTTCTTGGCAGAGGCAGAGTAAAGTGAACACCTGAAGCATACCTGGTCTCATAGTCATGTCGAGTATTGATGGGTTTTAGATGTAATAACAAATTGTTAGGTTTCCCAATATGCCAGATGTTAAACAAAAATGTCACCAGGCTACATGCCAGCCTTTGTTCAACTTTTATCCAGGACAATGCGGTATGCATCCACTCCACACTACTCTTCCCAGAGCAGCGGAGAGCGAGGCGTGCCACTCTGTTCTGTGTGAGCTGGAGTTTATCTAAATATTGCTTTGCAGCACTGGGCCATATTGTTGGGCAGTAATCGAGACTAGATAGAACTAAAGATTGCAGTGCCAATTTTACTATTGAGGGAGTCAACAGATGAGCTCCTCTTCTAATCATTGAAATGTTACTACTCATTTTAGATACAATTTTATTGATATGTGAAGACCAGGAAAGTGTTTCATCAATGATCACACCCAACAACTTGGCCTTTCTGACCTGCTCAATAGCGACATCCTGCAAAACAAGACTTATTTCAGGATTAGATCTTAGCATATCTTGAACCCATGATGATACTCTTTGTTTTAACAACATTCAACTTTAACCTGTTTTCAGTAACCCAGTTAGAGACCAACAACAACTCATCTTGCAACAACTTATTAATACAACCTAGATTTTCTGCAGAGACATACATAATAGTGTCATCCGCATAGATCTCTATACATGCACTTTTAAGTACATGCGGTAAATCATTTACAAATATAGAATAGAGCAACGGACCTAGGCAACTCCCTTGGGGAACACCACATTGAGGGGTTAACATATCTGAAAGGCTACCATTAAACATTACACATTGCTGTCTATTAACCAAATAACTGTTCATAAGTTTAATAGCTTCTGCTCTAAAATTATATGCCAAAAGCTTCTTGAGTAGTAATTCATGATCAATAATATCAAAAGCAGCGCTAAAGTCCAAAAGCACAGCACCAACTATGAACTTCCTATCAATACACTTAAGCCAATTTTCAGTTAACGATGTTAGTGCTGTGCTCGTGGAATAGCCCACTTTATATGCATGTTGACTGTCAGAGTTGATGTTGTTCTCTTCAAAATAACACTGAATTTGCTTACATATTATTTTCTCCATTAATTTGCTTAAAACTGGTAAAATACTCACAGGCCTACTATTTGGACCTGCAAAAGGCTCCCTGCTGTTTTTTGTCAGCGGAGCAACCTTTGCGATCTTCCAGGACTGTGGATAAACACCATTCTCAATAATTAAATTGAAGATATGGCATATCGGTTCCTGAATAGACTTAGCTGCCATCCTCAGTAACCTACCATCCAAATTATCAATACCACATGGCTTATCGCTTTTAATGGAATGCAAAAGTTTTCCTACCTCTTTTACACTTATCCTCTTAAATTGAAAACTACACAGTTTGCCCTTCATAATCTTGTTCTTTATAATAGAATCTGACAGTCTACCATCAACATCTATCATCTGATCTCTAATCAAATTTACTTTATTAATAAAAAAATTATTAAAGTAATTAGCAATATCCACTGGTTTAGTTATAAAAACACCCTCTACCTCTATAAACGAGGGCACTTTACCCATTTTATTCCTACCAACAACTTCATTAAGTGTTCTCCAAATTTTCTTACAGTCATTTTTACATTCCTCAAATTTACATTGATAGTAATCTTTTTTCTTTTGTCTATTCATTTTAGTTATTTTATTCCTACGCGCTCGATACTCTTTCCAAGTGGCAGGGCAACCAGATGCCACCGCAGACTGCTTCAGTAAATCTCTCTCTTTAATACTCTTTTTTAGCTCATCATCCAGCCCGGGGGCTTTGATCTTCCTAACAGTATACTTTTTCATTGGGGCATGTTTGTCACAAATGTTTGAGAATAATTTTGCAAAAATTGACAATGCAGACTCTACATCATTATATCCAACAACCAAATCCCAATTCACCTTTTTTATGTCTTCAACAAAATTGTCCTCAGAAAATCTCTTATACATTCTTCTCTGAATAATTGTAGGGCCAGTTTTAGGCACCTTTGCTTTCCAAGTTGTAGCAATTAAATTATGATCACTAATACCTACAGATACAGAGATAGCTTTGGAACATTTTTCCGGGGCATTTGTAAAAAAGTGATCTATGCATGTAGATGAATATGAACCATCACGATTAATATGAATTCTAGCTGGTTGGTTCACTATCTGCGACAAGTTGCATACAATAGTTACATCACTCAACTTTCTTCTCAATGAACAATTAGCAAACCAATCCACATTCATATCAGCAGCAAATAATAGGTCATGGTCAGAGTCTGTTACCTTTTGCAACATTGTACAAATATTATCTAAGTATTCAATACCAGAGTTAGGTGGCCTATAACAACAGCATGTTAAGATTGGCTTAATATATGGCAAGTGTACTTGAAGCCATAGTGCTTCCACACCTTTCACATTCAGGTCTTTCCTCATTTTTGCCGGGATATGGTCCTGAATGTAAAACGCCGTCCCTCCCCCATTTCCATCTCTATCCAGTCTAAATATATTGTAGCCCTGTATAGCCAACTCTGAATCTTGTATGTTTTCATCTAAGTGTGTTTCTGTGATGGCCATCACATGAATATTATTTTCATGCAAAATTGAACACAACTCAGTAACCTTATTTCTTAAACTACACATATTCAAATGTGCAAATCTTAACCCTTTTTTTGGTAATTTAATACACATGTAAAGAAAAAAGAAAATTCAAGTAAAAACTACTGTAAAAAAAAAAAAAATAATAAAATCTCAAATTAAAAGCCAGGAAAATCAATGAATGATAATACTTGCATAGTCTTATTCATACTTGCTCAGATCCTCCAGCTTCCTGACTACTATGACTTTAGCTTGCTCCGGGGAATGTCCATTCAGTTTAATAAATACCTTACAATTTGCAGTCCAAGTTCCCTGGATCTTGTTTTTCTTCTTAAGGAATCTTGCTTTCCTTGCAATCTCACCGTTCTTTTGTGTCAGGTGCTCATTCAGGTACACCTTCGTTCCCTTCAGGTTTTTTCCCTGGCGCAGCAGGTCCATCTTATGCTTCCTGCTGAAAAACCTCAGGATAACAGCAGGATTGTCCATTTGATTCACTCTACTGGACTGTCTCTCATCAGCCTTTTGCGTCTTGCGTGTTTGTATATATGTATGTATGTATATATATATATATTTTTTTTTTTTTTTCATTACTATTTACATTGTAGATTCTCACTGAAGGCATCAAAACTATGAGTGAACACATGTGGAGTTATGCACTTAACAAAAAAAGGTGAAATAACTGAAAACATATTTTATATTCTAGTTTCTTCAAAATAGCCACCCTTTGCTCTGATTACTGCTTTGCACACTCTTGGCATTCTCTCCATGAGCTTCAAGAGGTAGTCACCTGAAGTGGTTTTCCAACAGTCTTGAAGGAGTTCCCAGAGGTGTTTAGCACTTGTTGGCCCCTTTGCCTTCACTCTGCGGTCCAGCTCACCCCAAACCATCTCGATTGGGTTCAGGTCCGGTGACTGTGGAGGCCAGGTCATCTGCCGCAGCACTCCATCACTCTCCGTCTTGGTCAGATAGCCCTTACACAGCCTGGAGGTGTGTTTGGGGTCATTGTCCTGTTGAAAAATAAATGATCGTCCTACTAAACGCAAACCGGATGGGATGGCATGTCGCTGCAGGATGCTGTGGTAGCCATGCTGGTTCAGTGTGCCTTCAATTTTGAATAAATCCCCAACAGTGTCACCAGCAAAACACCCCCACACCATCACACCTCCTCCTCCATGCTTTACAGTGGGAACCAGGCATGTGGAATCCATCCGTTCACCTTTTCTGCATCTCACAAAGACACGGCGGTTGGAACCAAAGATCTCAAATTTGGACTCATCAGACCAAAGCACAGATTTCCACTGGTCTAATGTCCATTCCTTGTGTTTCTTGGTCCAAACAAATCTCTTCTGCTTGTTGCCTCTCCTTAGCAGTGGTTTCCTAGCAGCTATTTGACCATGAAGGCCTGATTCACGCAGTCTCCTCTTAACAGTTGTTCTAGAGATGGGTCTGCTGCTAGAACTCTGTGTGGCATTCATCTGGTTTCTGATCTGAGCTGCTGTTAACTTGCGATTTCTGAGGCTGGTGACTCGGATGAACTTATCCTCAGAAGCAGAGGTGACTCTTGGTCTTCCTTTCCTGGGTCAGTCCTCATGTGTGCCAGTTTCGTTGTAGCGCTTGATGGTTTTTGCGACTCCACTTGGGGACACATTCAAAGTTTTTGCAATTTTCCGGACTGACTGACCTTCATTTCTTAAAGTAATGATGACCACTTGTTTTTCTTTAGTTAGCTGATTGGTTCTTGCCATAATATGAATTTTAACAGTTGTCCAATAGGGCTGTCGGCTGTGTATTAACCTGACTTCTGCACAACACAACTGATGGTCCCAACCCCATTGATAAAGCAAGAAATTCCACTAATTAACCCTGATAAGGCACACCTGTGAAGTGAAAACCATTTCAGGTGACTACCTCTTGAAGCTCATGGAGAGAATGCCAAGAGTGTGCAAAGCAGTAATCAGAGCAAAGGGTGGCTATTTTGAAGAAACTAGAATATAAAACATGTTTTCAGTTATTTCACCTTTTTTTGTTAAGTACATAACTCCACGTGTGTTCATTCATAGTTTTGATGCCTTCAGTGAGAATCTACAATGTAAATAGTCATGAAAATAAAGAAAACGCATTGAATGAGAAGGTGTGTCCAAACTTTTGGCCTGTACTGTATATATATATATATATATATATATATAATAAATAAGAGAGAAACTCATTACATTATGAAACACATTAAACTGAGGTTTCACCTTTATATAGACTTTTTGGATTTGTGTAAATAAAACTTTCCAGGCCTAACAATGTTATTAACCAGAAAGACATCTTTTTTATTGCCCATTACATATCCATGAACAAAACTTTCAGCTCGGGCAGCGGGAATGCAGCCGGCAGGCATGCATCTGCACTTGAGTGCACTTTTTTTTCTTTTTGTAAGAAATTAAATGTACTGGTAAATCAAATTGTGCTCACTCCCAACAGAAGGCCTGTTCTGGGTGGTACCATTGTGGATTTAGTCATACTACTGTGTTTTGTCCCTGAACAGGACTGATTCCAACCTAATGCCAGATGGATTTCAAGGTTGAGGAGGAAATGAGCTCCAGCAAGGTGGACAAGATCAGATAGTGCACCTTCACAACAAGATAAGTCCATTATGTTGATTAAGCCTTTTAGTAAAGCAGAGTGGGCAAAGCAGGTGGTTGAAGGTGTAATCAGTGAGATCTTAGTGTCTGAAAACAAAGGTTTACTGTGCTCTGACTTCAGCAGACAGGAAGTGTGTCTGTTTTCTCATCATGTTCCAGAATATTATCTTAGCTTCACGTATCACAATTTGTAGCCTATATTCGTAAGATATGTATTACGATGTGTTATGTTGACTAAAGTTTTTTCCAAAAAACAAAGTTTGTTTGTTTTAATATTTCAATCAACATAAACATCATATTACAATGAAGGGCTGGGGAAAAACAGCATACACAAAAGGCACTGTATACTTTATGTATAATGGCACAGTTCTAATAAATATATTTATATTAGCACTGGATCATATGAGTGGTGTTTTCTTCCTTACCTGAAATGAGGGCTGAAAGGACAAATTATAAAGACCCCTGAGGCAAATTTCTGATTTGGTGACAATGTTTTAAATCAATGTTGTGTTTATGGCTCATCTGTGTTTGGTGGCTGAAGATATGTTATAGCCAGTTAAAGGTGGACTTTTAGGGCAGCACTTATGGCTCAAGATCTAATTAAATTACAGCTTGAACCATTATATCCATCCACCCATTTTCATCCGCTTATCTGGGGCCGGGTTGCAGGGGCAGCAGGCTGTTCAGAGCACCCCAGACGCCCTTCTCCCCAGCAATGCTTTCCAGCTCCTCCTGAGGGATCCCGAGGCGTCCCCAGGCCAGATGAGATTTATAATCCTTCCAGCATGTTCTGGGTCTGCCCCAGGGCCTCCTATCACAGCGGAGGTCAACACCCACTGAGAATGTGTCTGACTTGACGCCGAGTATGCAGGCACAGCTGTTACTTTGGTTCTACAGGGACTGGATGGCTTGTACCAACGTCCCCAGTACCCCAAATTCCTGCAGTACCCCAACACTCCCCGTGGGATGCGGTCATAAGCTCTCTCCAAGTCTACAAAACACATGTAGATTAGATGGGCAAACTCTGACGACCCAGCCTGCAGCCCCACAAGGGTAAAGAGCTGGTCCACTGTTCCACAACTAGGACAGAATCCGCATTGCTTCTCCTGAGTCTGAGGTCCGACAGTCGGTCGGAGCCTCCTTTCAAGTATCCTGGGTTAAACTTTCCCAGGGGGGCTGAGTAGTGTGATACCTCACTAATTGGAGCACATCCTCTGGTCCCCTTTTTTTGAAAATGGGAACAACCACATTCGAATTAAATGATAATAGGCCAGCAACTATCAGTTATTTACAAGTTACTTTCAGTGGCCTCACACTGGTACAGAGAAGTAAATCACATTTGGTTATTTCCGAGAAATAACATAAAATCAGAATCAGAAATCAGAATCAGAAATACTTTATTGATCCCCAGGGGAAATTGTTTTCATTACAGGTGCTCCTTACAAGTGTAAAAAGAAGAAGATATAGTGCAAGCAAGTGTAGAAAGAAGATATAGTGCAAAAAGAAGCAAAATATAAGAAATATAAGAAGATAATTTACAAAATATATATGTAGAGACCACACAACATAATTTACAATATATACAGGAACCTTATATACAGACTGAACAATACAGTCAGTTATTGCACCGATTATTTAGGAATAAATATGTAATAATTTATTATGAGTTGGTGATAGTGTTGAAACAGTCCAAGGGCAACTCAGAGGGAGGAGTTGTACAGTTTGATGGCCACAGGCAGGAATGATTTCCTGTGGCGCTCAGTGGTGCATTTTGGTGGTATGAGTCTCCCACTGAAAGAAATCTTGTGTCCATCCAGCACATGGTGGAGTGGGTGTGAGACATTGTCCAAGATAGTTCGCAGTTTAGACAGCATCCTCCTCTCTGACACCACCACCAGAGAGTCACACGCCATTCCCACAACGTCACTGGCCTTGCGGATCAGTTTGTTAAGTCTGTTGGCGTCCGCCACCCTCAGCTTGCTGCCCCAGCACACAACAGCATAGAGGATAGCACTGGCCACCACAGACTCATAAAAAATCCTGAGCATAGTCCGGCAGATGTTGAAGGACCTCAGTCGCCTCAGAAAATAGAGACGGCTCTGGCCCTTCCTGTAGAGGGCGTCAGTGTTCTTAGACCAGTCCAGTTTATTGTCAATGTGGACCCCCAGGTACTTATAGTCCTCCACAATGTCCACACTGACCCCCTGGATGGAGATCGGGGTCACCGGTGTCTTGGTTCTCTTCAAATCCACCACCAGTTCCTTTGTCTTTGCCACGTTGAGCTGCAGATGGTTCTGCTCACACCATGTGACAAAGTTATCCACAGCAGCCCTGTACTCATCCTCATCACCCTTGCTGATACATCCAACTATGGCAGAGTCATCAGAAAACTTCTGAAGATGGCAGGTCTCAGTGCAATAGCTGAAGTCCGTGGTGTAGAGGGTAAAGAGGAAGGGAGAGAGGACAGTCCCCTGCGGGGCCCTGGTATTGCTGACCACTCTGTCTGACACACAGTGTTGCAAGTGCACGTACTGTGGTCTACCAGTCAAGTAGTCCACAATCCAGGACACCAGAGAGGCATCCACCTGCATAGCTGTCAGCTTGTCACCCAGTAGAGCTGGACGGATGGTGTTGAACGCACTGGAGAAGTCAAAAAACATGACTCTCACAGTGCTCGCCGGTTTGTCCAGTTGAGCGTAGACACGGTTGAGCAGGTAGATGATGGCGTCCTCCACTCCAAGTCGGGGCTGGTAGGCGAACTGGAGGGGGTCCAAGAGTGGCTTGACCATGGGCCGGAGCTGCTCCAGGAAAAGTCTCTCCAGGGTCTTCATGATGTGAGAGGTCAATGCCACTGGGTCTGTAGTCCTTGGAGCCACTGGGACGCGGTGTCTTTGGCACAGGAACGAGGCAGGATGTCTTCCACAGCATGGGGACCCTCCGGAGACTCAGGCTCATGTTGAAGACATGCTGAAGTACTCCACATAGCTGGGGGGCACAGGCTTTGAGCACCCTGGGGCTGACACCATCAGGACCTGCAGCCTTACTTGAGTGGAGTCTCATCAGCTGTCTCCTCTCATGATCGGTGGTGAAGCACATTGTGGAGGTGTCAGGCGGAGGAGGGGTGTAGTCTTCATGATGAAGAGTGTGGTCAGTCTGGCTACTGGGGGAGGAGGTGTGAAGGGAGCTCACACTGGAGTGTAGAGGGGTGTAAGCAGGAGGGGTGGGGGAAGGTGGAGTGGCTGCTGGTTGCACAAGACAGACAGCAGAAGAGTCAGTGGGGGGGTGGGCGGGACCAGCAGTGTCAAATCTGTTAAAAAACTGATTCAGTTCATTGGCCCTGTCCACGCTGCCTTCAACTCTTCTGTTGTTGTTGGTCCTGAAGCCAGTGATGGTCCTCATGCCACTCCAGACCTCCCTCATATTGTTCTGCTGGAGTTTCCACTCCAGCTTTCTCCTGTACCTCTCCTTAGCCTCTCTGATCTTCACCTTCAGTTCCCCCTGTATCATTCTCACCTCCTCCCTGTCACCAGCTCTGAAGGCCCTCTTCTTGGCGTTGAGGATGGCTTTGATGTCCTTTGTTACCCATGGTTTGTTATTTGGGTAACAATGGACGGTCCTGGCTGGGACAGTGGTGTCCACACAGAAGGTGATGTAGTCTGTGATGCACTCTGTGAGCCCGTCAATGTCCTCCCCATGTGGCTCACAGAGTGCCTGCCAGTCTGTCACCTCAAAACAGCCCTGCAGTGTCTCATAAGCCTCCTCTGACCATCTCCTCACTGTCCTCATGGTCGCAGGCTGGCTCCTTACTAGAGGCACATAGCAGGGGTTGAGATGCACCAGGTTGTGGTCTGACCTACCCAGAGGGGGGAGGGGGGAGCAGCTGTATGCCTCCTTGGCGTTTGCATACAGCAAGTCCAGGGTTCTCCCTCCTCTAGTGGGACAGCTCACATACTGTGTAAAGTTAGATAGAGTTGTTGCCATGGTGACGTGGTTGAAGTCACCCGAGATAGCTATGAAAGCACTCGGGTGTTGAGTCTGCAGACGGGCTACGGCGGAATGAATGACGTCACATGCCGACGTCGGGTTGGCAGAGGGGGGGATGTAGACGGTCACCATAATCACATGTGAAAACTCCCTGGGCAAATAATACGGCCTGAGTCCAACAGCAAACAGTTCAATATCCGGGCGACAGATTTGTTCCTTCACAGTGATGTGAGTGGGACTGCACCACCGGTTGTTGACAAGCACGGCAAGCCCCCCTCCTTTGCGCTTACCGCTCACCGTGCAATCCCGGTCGGCCCGAACAGTCTGAAAGCCGCTGATGGAGACGTTGTCGTCGGGAATGTCCTTGTGTAGCCATGTCTCTGTAAAGCACATCAGACTACACTCCCGGTACTCCTTCTGACTCCTGGCGACTGCTGTTAGCTTGTCCATTTTATTTCCCAGTGACCTCACGTTGCCCATGGTGATAGAGGGGAGACCCGGCTTATATATCCTCTTTTCCATAAGCCTCCGTTGTCTCACCCTCGCTCTTTTCCGCTTCTGTTTCATTCCTCCCCTGCATCCTCTGTGAGTTTTCCTCCACATTTCAGCCGGTATTGCTGATGTTCCAGCTGCCAAGCCGGCCGGCCTCAGCGCAATCAGCTGATCTCTGGAGTAAACAATGCGGCCATGGAGTTGCGCAGTGGTGCCGGGTCCGAGTGAAAGTAGTAAATAAAGAGTAAAGAAAAAGACCAGAACTCTCTCAATCAACATGTTTGGAGAGGGCACAGCTTCGGAATATTGGTCGTAAAATACAAAAACAAGTAATAAGGTATAAAGCAAAAAAAAGTAAGAAATTAAGAAAAACAAGCAGGAGCGACCGCAACAGGCTGTACGCACGGTTGGCGCATGCGCGCTACTCTATAAAAAATAGGGAAAGGAACTTCCATTTACTCTTGTAGCCCAAAATATTTATAAATCAGTTAATAATATCATAATGTCAAATTGTTTTCAGTTTGTACTGTATTGTGAAATGCATTAGATGCTGAAATTAGATTATAAAAAAAACAGAGGGGTGATAAGAGGAGGATTTTATTGGTGGCCCACAGAGATGGTAATGCTGAGGTTTTCTCAAGAGGTTATGATTATTAAGACTTACACCCATGTTGGTGTCACAATGTCAACCTGATTCTAGTTTCACATTTTCTTTCTACTGTCTTTCCTTGCCCTGTTACTAACTCATCTGTCATTTCAGATCCTGCCACACTTTGAACTGTACCTGCCTGCTCTCCAAAACCTGCTGATACTGAGCGGTTACAGTGGTGTTGTGCAAACTCAGTTTTCACTTTAGTTTACATATTGTTTAACTGAGTCAGTTAGCTTTAAATTCAACATCATTAATGATAAAAAAGAAACAAAAAACTCAGCACAAACAACAAAAAACACTTAATCCTGAAAACGTTCACCCTTTTTACAGAGCAGCAATGTAGCAACAACAGGAATGAATGTTTTTTATGATATTACTCATACTGACATGCATTTTTATGTCGATTACATTCCCCCCAAAAGGAATTACTTGGCCCACTTTGTCAGTTTAAATGCTGAGAAAAATATCTGATCATTTGTTTTCTTTATTCTTAAAACATTAAGATTCAGATTCTGGCAGCCATGTGTAATATCCACAGGAAGTGCAGTGGAAATCAAGTAATTAGTTCAATATGTTGAGTAAAAAGCTGCTTTTTGTGTTTCAGTGGGACAGGGTGTGATGTGGAGACGTACAGAAGGGGGTATAAAGATTTTGTATCTTCTGATTGTTAAAAAGTTCGAGGACCAACTTTCCAAATAAATAGGAAAAAAAACACAACATGAAATTACAAAAAAAGGCGGAAAAATAAACTAGGTAGTGATGTTACATACGGTGCCGATGCTTCGAAGCGTGTGTCGAGTAATCCAGGAAGTGTTTCCGCGATGCGTGTATCGAGGCTTGTATCGTTTCAGACGAGTGATGTCATTGATGACGTCCGAAGCCTCGCTGCCCGACTGTACCACGTGACTGATTCGAGAAGCGGTTCACTTCTTGGTGCGAGGTTTTGACAGCGATACTCTCCTCCAAGTTACACAAGCACATTCACTGTACTCTGCCCTTTTAAACCAATTCCATTTTCCAGAAGTGACACAGAACATGAGTATTACCCCTCCTGCCATTATTTTATTATATGACACTACACCACAATACAATTTTTGACCAAATGACTGGTTTACACACAGGTTGCGTTCACAAAACAACTACAATTTATTATACATGTATGTGATACAGTATAGTCATAATATGCTCACTAGATAATACATTATATTGATATAAACTAATTATGTGGTCATACATTATTTTTCTGGTTATTTATAGTCATTCCCAACAGCTGCTACTGACACAAATGACGGTGTATCACAGATTTCATGGTTAAGATCACAGCTGCCTGTTTTACACACTTTGGCCAGAAGGTGGTTTCGTGTGCACATGAAGCCTCGAGAAATGAACCCTTTTCTGAACCAATTTGCTGGAAAGCTTCAATGCTTGATGAAGCTTCATCTCACCATCACTAAAACTAGGCTATGAGTATGTATGACGGTCAGTTGTAATGTCCAAAATAAATTATGAATCTGAATGTAATGTATTCAGCCTCATATTTCCTCAACACACACTTTGTAGCCTTCACTGGCGTAGGAATGTCTCCCACATTACTTTTAAATTTCAGTAACCAAGGCATTTTGTATCACTGCATGAGGGAACATTAGCTTGCAAACAGTGGCAACATGTTTATCTCTTTCTGATGATGACTGACGGGGAGATATCCAAACATAGCTTGTCATAGAAGTTATGCATTTAAATTTAACCTTATTTAATGAGCACATTTAGATATTAAACAACTAGCTTTGTAATTTCCCAAAATTAAAATTTCGAATTTTATCTTACCATTTGGCAGTTCAACCACTGCCCACACGATGGCACTCTGAGATGTCTAGATGGCACTCTACATCAGTGATTGTCAACTAGTGGGCATCACTGATCCAGAGGATTGCGTAATCATTTGGAGATGTCAGGACAGGGGAGCTTTGGAATTCACTATGCTCAAAATAAATCTGAAAATCTCAAAATCTAAATGATGATAATAAATATATATTGCACTTGTGACCAATGTCATCAAGGCATTTTGCCTTGGTACAACACAGTCATGATTGAGTTGCTTGAGTTGAAGTCTGACATCATGTACCTGTCTCACTGTGTCTTGAGTCATCATGTGGAAAAAATACTGTAATGTATGAAAGAATCACAATGTGTTGGCCACGAAGTATGCCACAATTTCCTGAATGCAAAATGCTTTGATAGAAATAATCTTTCTCTTGCTGTTATTTTTATTATTATTATTTTTTGAAAGATGCGCCGGTCAGAGTGGCAGCAAGTCTGAGTAGCTCCTTTTTGGAATCATATTTGTGTTTTCGTTTGGTTAATGATTGTTAATCTTTTCATTTCCAATTTTATTGGCAGCATTAGTGCAAAAAGCTTGACATTCATACAGAATATGAAACTGAAGTTTTATCACAACATGACATGACATGACATGACATAAGTGGAAGAGAGAGAGGAAAGAGGAAAGCAAACAGCTAAACACAAAAACCAACAGCAAACAGACAAGATAAAAAAAATAAACAAAAACAAAAACAAAACAAAACCCAACTAAAGAAACGCCCAGTCGCCCATCTGCCCAGTACTTCTTGTAGTTCTTGAGTTTGTATTCCTTGTGTGTGTTCTTCGAGAAAAGAAACAAATGGTGACCAAATCTTTACAAACTTCCTCAGTTTAATCATTTAAGATAAACCTAATTTGCTCTAGGTAGAGTGTATCGGTAAGTTCTGTGATCCACAACTTCACAGGAGGAGCTTTTTTCCAAAACTTTATGAGTTATTTTAGCCCCTATTAGCCCATAGGAGACAAAGTGTTGTTGAGAGGTAGTCAGCTTTCTGAGAGCTTCCGATCTTTCCAATATAACAATTTCTGGATCTGATTCCAGGGTGATCTTAGTATAGTGGAAAAGATGCTGAATATTTTGGTCCAGAGACTTTCTATCTTGGGGCAAAGTACAAAGCTATGGGCTAAAGTGACTTCCTAAAATTGACATCTATCACAGAGAGGGGAGATGTTGGGGAATATTTTTTATTGAGATTGGATTTTGAATAATATAACCTGTGCAGCACCTTAAACTGTATTAGGCAATGCCTGGGTGTGCAGTACTGTAGTTCTGCATGCGTGACTTCACATAATCCCTAACTTGAAGAAGTCTGAAAAAATTAATGTTGTTCAGATTGTATTTTTCCCGCAACTCTTGGAAAGAAGCAAAGGTCCCCTTTACATACAGGTCGCTTACGTTGTTGATTCCTTGGTTTTTCCACTGGGTAAAAGCACTGTCTAATGTAGAGGACTTAAAGGAAGGATTATTTGCAATTGGGAGAAGGAAAGACATGTTTCCTCAATTTGAGGCCGGGCTTCAGCTGTTTCCTGGTATGAACTGCATAGTGTATTAGCGGTTACAATTGTATATTGACTTATTCAGTGGTGTAGGGGACATAGTAATTGCGCCTATGGTGAAGGGTGAACAATCCTCCCTCTCCATTTTAGCCAATTGGCTTGTTGACATGATTCATCCAACCAGAGGATTTATGTTTGTTGCCCAGTAATAAGAGAGAAAATTGGGTAGAGCTAGCCCTCCAATCTCTTTGGGTTTGCACAAGTGTCGTTTATGTATTCTATGGGTCTTGTAGTCCCAAATAAAATTGGTGACAATGGAGTGGAGTTAAAAAATGATTTGGGGAGATAAATTGGTACTGTCTGAAATTAGTATATAGTTGCCAGAGAAATATCATTTTTATAGCATTTACTCTACCGAGGAGGGAAATGGGTAACGTTTTCCAAAATTGAATTTTGGATAGAAGTTTTGTAATTAATGGAGGGAAATTGCTGCCCGAGTCAAAGCATACGTTTGAACACACCAGTCCATTCATTTAACATTTAACCACACTTCATTAAAATCGTAGCATACAGGTGAAAAAGTGGTGCAGTGGTTTTGAATAAAATCTGATTTTCATGTAGGTGCAATCTCACAGGGGAAAAACGCTCTTGGAAGCAGTTTAAAATAAAATATAAAAACATCATTCAAACAGGTGAGGCATATTTCACTGGGCCATGATTGGACCTTTCTTTAGTTTGATTCATATTTGATTTATTAAACAAAGTAGCTTCAATAACCTGTCATTCAGGGGCTATTTCATCATGTCCTGTAAGCCACTAGTAATTTAAACCCCCCCAAAAATACAGTTTCAGCTTTTATGTCCTCTTGCCTAATATCCTGCTTAATAACATTTGAGTTCTACTCAGCCAACAGAAGGAAGGCAGAGGCCTGCAAAACATGTGGCGGGCCACCATCACCACTCCCTTAGACAAAAGTGGAACATGTAGACACACACACACACACACACACACATATATATATATGTTCTGTATCACCAATATCACATAAAAAGCTACCGTTCGCAAAAAAAAAAAAAAAACGTAGTGTGATGCACAACATTTGCTCTGATGAGAGCGCATGTCCACGGTGTGTCACATTTGATATGTGTGGCCGGAGAATGTTGTTGAGGTCAATGATTGACTCTAATAAAAAACGGTAGCGTAGCGTAGCTATTCATTGGGGAATGACAGCACATCTAAATGGGGTCTGAAGATCCTCTCCCAGCGTCAATCCTACATATGGACAACCCATGACAGCTTGCTTCAGGCTCGGCAGGAGGGAGGAGACAGGGTGAACTCAGGGTTTCTTAAAGAAAACCTGCCAGCGAGCAGGTTATGTTCACAGGGTCTGTTACCATGATGATGGACTCAGAGTTTCATTTACCTCTCTTTCTGGAACAGATACTTAGAGTTTCCCTTATCTCAGGGTTAACTTACTCTGAGTTTTCACAAAACCCGCTTTCTGGAATACCCCCCTGGATGTGACCTAATGCTCTCAGCAAGTGGTTCTATGGCCAGTGTGAACAGCATTAGAGAGAGGGCCCATCCTTGTCTATTCCCTCTATACAGGTAAAACTTTGGTGACAGAAATTGATTGGTTAGAATTCTAGCATTTGGGTTAGCATAAAGAAGAAGAAGAAGAAGAAGGAGAAGCTTTATTGTCACTGCAATAAATACAGTGAAATTTCGTTCGGTGCTCTGTTGTAGCAGCTACAATGTCCTTGTCATGAAATATACTGGGGGGGGGCAGCAGTCTCTCGCTCTCATGACTCTGAGTCTGCCAGAGGGAAGGCTGGTGAATAGAGAGTGTCCTGGGTGGGTGGGGTCATTCCGAATCTTTGTGGCCCGTCGGAGGAGACAGTTGGAATACATCTCCTCTAGGCGTGGAAGTGGGGAGCCGATGATCCACTCAGCCGTCTTGATGACCCGCTGCAGTTGTTTCTTTTCAGATGCAGTGCAGCTGGCGTACCACACCGTACAGCCATAGGTGAGGACACTCTCTATTGTGCAGTGGTAGAAGTTTTTCAGCAGAGGTGGAGGGAGTTTGTTCCTCCTCAGTGTTCTCAGAAAGAAGAGACGCTGCTGGGCTTTTTTGATGTTGTGGGTGGTGTTCACAGTCCAGCCCAGGTCCTCCGAGATGTGCAGGCCAAGAAACTTAAAGCTGGTGACCCGTTCCACTTCCTCCCCATTGATGCGCAGGCCTGAGTGCAGTGTGGTCCTTGACTTACTTACATTACTGCGTCAGTAATGACTTCTTTTGTCTTCTTGGTGTTGAGGTTGAGGTGGTTGTCACTGCACCAGGACGCCAGTGCTTGGACCTCCTCCCTGTATGGTGTCTCATAACCGTTGTTGATGAGCCCCACAACAGTTGTATCATCCGCAAATTTGATGAGGGTGTTGGAGCCATGAATAGCGACACAGTCATAAGTGTACAGTGTGTACAAGACTGGACTCAGCACACAGCCCTGAGGAACACCAGTATTGAGGACGATGGTGGAGGATGTGGAGGTGCCCATTCTGACATGCTGGGGTCTGTTAGTCAGGAAGTCCTTGATCCACAGACAGAGGGAGGTTCCAAGTTGTAGTGTCTGCAGTTTGTTGATGAGTCTGCTCAGGCTGATAGAGTTAAATGCCGAGCTGAAGTCAACAAACAGCATCCTGATATATGTGTTGGGGCTTTCAATGCGGCTGAGAGCGGTGTGGAGGGCAATGGAGATGGCGTCGTCTGTGGATCTGTTGGACCTGTAGGCGAACTGATGTTGATCAAAGCCAGGTAGGATGTGGGCCTTGACATGCTGTAACACCAGTCTCTCCATACATTTCATGATCACTAGTGTCAGGGCCACAGGCCGGTAATCACTCAACCCTGTGATGGCAGAGGATTTGGGCACAGGGATTATGGTGGCAGTTTTCAGGCAGGTGGGGACTGTGGCTTGCTGCAGTGAACGGTTGAAGATGTTAGTGAATACTGCAGCAAGCTGGTGACCACATGATTTCAGCACCCTCCCTGGTACTCCATCCAGGACTCGCAGTACAGTGATGTTGTTGGATGGTGGGGGGCTGGTCGTGCTCTGATGATGTCAGCTGTGTGTCCTTTGCCTGTCTGTTGTTCTCTTCAAAGTGGGAGAAATAGGTGTTAAGCTGGTCTGGGAGAGAAGTGTCGGTGTACAAGTACAAGTACAAGTAGGAGATTTCAACAACAAATCAAAATCCTACAGCGCCATCAACTGTCTATTATTCGCCGCCTCGGAGCTGTAGGCATCTGACAGCGATCTGTCTGCATGTGCTCCATCTTGCAGAAGTCTGTGGTGCTGCCCTGTAGTTCAGGTTCGCCTCCAATCTTGACTGCAGCGTGGCACAGAGTTCAGTCAGCTCCTGCTGCGGAACGACGGAGGTCACACAATCCACCCAGACACCCCGTCAAGTGTGCCGTCTTCCTCATCAGACATCATGTCTACGGTTGCGCACTTCCAAAGGTCCACCTCGTCCTCTGCCAGGACTCTCCGTCTCGCTTCCAGCAGCTGTAAAAACAATCAGTAAAGACAATAAGTACTGCACAGTGCACTGCATATTGACACAACACATCTATTAATGCACCTGAAAAATAGTCACACTGACCAACAACGAATCTGATCTAAAAGTCACAGTAAAAAGTAGACAAGACCAAAAAAATACACTTTAATAACCAAACTTAGACTGGTTCTGCTTCCTCATTTGTTCTTTTACTTTTAGCTTAGCTAGCAGTCACCGAATATATTCTTACCGCCGTTTGGGGATTGTGCACCCGTCTCCTCTTGTTAGTTAGTTTCCTCCACACGAGTTTACTGCGGTGAACTGCTGAGTCATATCGGCAGCAAACACAGCAAGCTGGCAGACAGCCCACTGATAGCGTTCAGCAGTGTCTTCGTCCATGCTGAGGAGTTTCCAGGTGTTGAAAGAGAGACGCTGTCCAGACATTGTAGTTCACGAAACAGCAAAGCAGCGAAAAACACGCGAAACGGAGGAGACTGTCTGAATATACAGGAGTAAAAACATGATTGTTGATATGCTCGTCTTGCAAGATCTTCCGTTTGATGCCCCGTTTACACGTACACGGGTATTTTTAGAAACAGAGACATAAACCTTCGTTTGCACCCTTCGTTTACACGCAAATGGAGAATTCGCCTATGAAAACGATGCTTTTTAAAAACTCCGGCCAGAGTGGAGATCTTGGAAAACTCCGGTTGCACGTTTGTATGTAAACTGAGCAAAATGGAGAAAATGCAGGCAGCAGACATCACATTATGCGACAGAACTTGCATTCGCCTCAAAAGTGCGACCTATGTTTACATGTTGCTATGGTGATCACGGATGCCTTCAGAGTAGCAGCCGCATTTATGTTGGTGCAAGCCCTCTTCGTATGTTTGCATGTGCAAATACAGCTGCTCTATTATATCGAGGAGCAGAGACGGATGAGTGCTCGGAGGTCAGCAATTTTGCAGCAACAACTTACACAGTAAAAGTACTTCATATTATTTGTACATGTTGTCCAAGAAGTACTCTGTCCAATAGTACAGGTGTCTTTGACGACTGATATGAGGAAAGTTGTTTTAAATTTCACGAGAGGCTCCCCCCTGTCAGCTTCAGCCATGTCAATGCATTTACCGTAAGCATTAGAATACGTGCGCACGTGTCATAAAAAAAGTTGCCTGCACCCTGTATTACCTGTCCGACGAGAGTAGACTGCGTTTTCTGAAAACGTTGTTTTGTGTATCTTTTTTATTGAACATTGACCATTGCTAATGACCATACACAGTAATTAATCTAGCTTCTTTCATGAAATAAATCAATTCAAGCTAAAATTTAAGAGTCTATAATTAGGCTATACTAAACCTCATCTATTTATACCAGAGATGAATGAAGTTAATACCTTTTAGAGAAATGTTACCTCTGTGTGGGGCGTGAAACTCCCCCTGCTCCCCTGGTTTGCATTTCTATATCTCACAGCATGTTCTTTTACATGTTAAAGCATCCCCTAGAATTAGGGGAAGGCGGGACAACTGCCAAGCAAGGCCCACGACAATTTATGACAGTTTCCGGCAGTTTTCTGTGTTGCCTGTAAATTGCCGCACGCAGCCGTAAACCTGAAATTCCACGGCAATCAACAGTTCCGCAAACTGACGGAAATCCCTCTTTTCATGCAGTGGGGGGGAGTGGCGGGCTCTGTAGGCTCCAGAGATGTTGGTGTAGACCTGGTCTAGTGTTCTGCCCTTCCTTGTTTGAATGTCAACATTCTTGTAAAATCTGGGGAGCAAAGTCTTTAAGTTGGTGTGATTAAAGTCTCCAGCCACGATGAAGAAGCCCTCTTGGTGTTTGTTTTGTTGCCTGGTGATGCTGTCATGCAGCCTGCTCATAGCTACGTTAGCATTAGCTTGCGGGTGGATATACACGGCAGTTACAAACACTTGGGTTATTTCCCTGGGCAAATGAAAAGGTCTGCACTTCAACATTAGAAACTCCAGGTCTGGACAGCAGTGTTTCTCAATAACGGCAGTGTCCGTGCACCAACTGTTGTTAATATAGATGCACACACCTCCTCCTCTCCTCTTACCAGAGTCCGATGTGCGATCTGCCCGGAAGATTGTACGTCCTGCTAGCTCCACGGCTAGGTCCGGGACGTTTTCATGCAGCCAGGTCTCTGTTATCACCATCAGCTATCAGCTTCTCTGCACTGGCTCCCTGTTAAATCCAGAATTGAATTTAAAATCCTTCTCCTAACCTACAAAGCTCTAAATAATCAGGCTCCATCATATCTCAGAGAGCTCATAGTGCCCTATTATCCCACCAGAACACTGCGCTCTGAGAATGCAGGGTTACTCGTGGTCCCTAAAGTCTCCAAAAGTAGAACAGGAGCCAGAGCCTTCAGCTATCAGGCTCCTCTTTTGTGGAATCACCTTCCTGTTTCGGTCCGGGAGGCAGACACTGTCTCCACTTTTAAGACTAGACTTAAGACTTTCCTTTTTGATAAAGCTTATAGTTAGGGCTGGCTCAGGCTTGTCTTGGACCAGCCCCTAGTTAGGCTGACATAGGCCTAGTCTGTCGGGGGACCTCCTATAATACACAGAGCCCCTTCTCTCCTTCTCACTCTCTCTCTCCCTTGCTAGTATTCATGTCCTGTTAATGCATCTCTCTAACCCGGGTCTACTGCATGTCACTAACTCGGCTTGTTCTCCGGAGCCTTTGTGCTCCACTGTCTCTCAGGTTAACTCGTACCGCAGCTGTGCCTGGGTGGTGTGTCGTGGTTGTGCTGCTGCCATGGTCCTGCCTGATGCCTCCCACTGCTGCTGTTACTATTAGTCATACCTGTACTATTATACACATATGATTATTGTCACATACATATATAATCATATTATTAATATAATATCTGTTTCTCCTTATGTCTCATTGTGTCATATGGATTACTGTTAATTCATTATATTGATCTGTTCTGTACAACATCTATTGCTCGTCTGTCCGTCGAAGAGGGATCCCTCCTTCAGTTGCTCTTCCTGAGGTTTCTACCATTTTTTTTTCCCCGTTAAAGGGGTTTTTTTGGGGAGTTTTTCCTTATTCGCTGTGAGGGTCCAAAGGACGGAGCCCTCTGAGGCAAATTGTGATTTGTGATATTGGGCTTTATAAATAAAAATTCGTTCGTTCGAGGCTCGTTTGCCTCGTTTCCGGCGTCTTTCGCAGCGCCGCCATCGCCTCCTCTCTGTCCGCTCTCGCCGGCGTATCCTCTCTGGGAACGAGTCGAACCCTTCTGGGGGGGTCCAGCCGGTCCAGTGTTGTTTCAGGCTTAAAAGTTCAGTTCGAGTGTAAGTCCCTCTCAGTGTGTTGCTGCTAACTGAAGAAGAGCACCGGGTCGCTGCGTCTACATGCGCCGCCATCTTAGGAGCTGAAATGAAGTTTTCACCTAACTGAAATGAAGTTTTCACCTAATTTGAATTTTTCCAGAACTGCAAAAAGGTAAGACCATTCGAATTGGTCAAACGCTTGCGTCCAACGCAATGATTGCAAGAGGTTTTTTTGGTTCTCTGTGTGAATAAATTATGTTAAAAAGGCACCTCAGATTGAAATATGAGTGTCGTTTGGGTATGAACCCAGTTTGGTCTGGGTGTACGAGTTTGCCAACAACTAGGTTGAATCTATGAGCCAGGATCTTGGTGAGGATTTTCTGATCCATATTTAATTGTGCAATTGCTCTATAGGAGCCTGTGTCTTCTGAGGTCCTATCTTTTTTTTCTTTTTAATTAGAGTGATAGTTGATTCTTCAAGAGTTGGGGTAAGATTTGCTCTTCATATGCCATGCATTGTAGTCACGGGGAAATTAAGTCATTAAACTTTTTGTAGAATTCATTGCAGAGCCCATCGGGGCCAAGAGTTTTTCCATTTTTTGGTGTTTTGATAGTGTCTGAAACATCCTTTACTGTCATCTCTGAGCCTAACTCTTTGCGTTCTGCTTCACATTATGTTGGAAGATTGCATTTATCCAGGGAAGACTGCATTGTTGCTGGGTAGGCTGCTGATTGAGATGAATAGAGTTTTTGATAACACTGTAGGAATTTTTCATTATGTCTTGAGGCAATGAGAGCATTTCTCCCTTTTCTGATCTAATTCTATGAATTGTATGGTTGTTTTCTAATTTAACTGTTAACTCGTATCACAGCTGTTCCTGGATCTTGTGACGTGGTTGTGCTGCTGCCATGGTTCTGCCTGATGCCTCCTACTGCTGCTGTTATTATTAGTCATACTTGTACTGTTATTATACACATATGATTATTGTCACATACATATAATCTCATATATTAATATATACTTACAACATATTGTACCACAATTACCGTAATTATTATAATAATAATATTATTACTTAAATTAACGTTGTTGTAAGCTATTATAATTCCTGTCTGCCCTGCATCTCTCTCTGGCTCTGTCTCTCTCTGTCTCTGTCTCTCTTTATGTATCATTTTGTCAAATGGATTACTGCAAATTTATTATGCTGATATGTTCTGTATGACATATATTGCACGTCTGTCCGTCCTGGAAGAGGGATCCCTCCTAAGTTGCTCTTCCTGAGGTTTCTACCATTATTTTTCCCCGTTAAAAGGTTTTTTTGGAGGGAGTTTTTCCTTATCCGCTGTGAGGGTCCAAAGGACAGAGGGATGTCATATGCTGTAAAGCCCTCTGAGGCAAATTATGATTTGGGATATTGGGCTTTATAAAAAAATTGATTGATTTATTGATTGATTGATTGATTGATTAATTGATTGATAGGTAATTTTCGAAGTTGTCTTGCTAAAAGTTTTGGGGGTTTCTCACCAAATTCAAATTGTTTCTGCTTGATAAATTGAAATGCTCCACTGACTTTGGCTGAAAGTATCTGATTCAGTTTGTATTTGAGTGCAGAAATTTTGTTATGGTTTTCTATGGATGGATGGGTAGCATTCTCTGCATCTAGTTGTTTTATTTGCTTTTCTAGTTTAATTTGTTCTGCCTTCCTTCTCTTATTCTGAGTCGCTTGGAATGAGATGATGCAGCCTCTGAGGAAGGCTTTAAAGGTTTTCCAAAGCAGTGCAGGAGAAACTTAAGGAGTGAGAGAGAAGAAGAGTTCCATCTGTAACTTCAAGTATTCACAGAACTAGGTTTCAGTGAGCATTTGAGGGTTAATCTCCAGCTTGACTGGTTTTTACCTGTTCCCTCCAGTTTTACACAAAATGAAATAGGACAGTGGTCTGAAATAATTATGTTGTAGTATTTTGGGTTGTAAACGTATGGCATATCTATCTAAGTATTGGTCTAAGTGACAGTTGAAGTCACCCCCAATTATTAAATTAGACTAGGACATATCTGGAATTTACGGAAGCGTATTGCTGCCACATGAGGAAAAAAAAAAAGGATCAGTATCACGTTATAACGTGAAAAGTTTATTGTTCTAACAATAAGTTTTTCACGTTCTTACAATATATTTTCACGTTAAAACGTGATAACATATTGTAAAAACGTGAAAAGTTTCACGTTATAACGTGATATTTATATTGTAAAAACGTGAAAAGTTTCACGTTATAACGTGATAATTTATATTGTAAAAACGTGAAAAGTTTCACGTTATAACGTGATAATTTTATTGTAAGAACGTGAAAAGTTTAATGTAATGAAGAGATGATGAAACGGTGAGCAGAGAGCGGATTTAACTGAGGAAAATGGCTCATTTGCAAGATTTGGTCAAGTTTTACTTCATGCTTGGGATGAGACACGGCGAGATTCTGCTGTTACTGAGATCGGTTGATGACATTGTCATCAGTATGCGCACTCTACGAAGGATTTTAAAAGGCATGGGATTGTACAGAAGGAAGAATCAGTCTGACCCTCTGGAAGTTGCATCTTTTCTCATTGAACAACTCGATGGGCACGGCAGGCACCATGGGTACAAGCTACACCACCTGAGCTGCATCCAGGCAGGGTATGTTGTGACTCAAAGTACAGTGAGGCTTCTGTTAAAGTTTCTTGACCCCCGTGGTGTTGAGCGAAGACGGAGAAACCGACTGATGCGACGCATGTACGTTAATCCTGGACCTAATTATATGTGGCATGTTGACTCCTACGACAAGCTAAAGCCGTTTGGTATATGTATAAATGGAGCGATTGATGGCTTTTCAAGACTCATAGTGTGGCTTCATGCCTATTCAACAAACAGCAACCCCAAGATCATCGCTGGTTATTACCTAGCAGAAGTTGAGAGGAGGATGGGGACGGCTTCCAGAATCCGCGCAGATTTGGGAACAGAAAATGTCACAATGGCACAGATGCAGAGATTCCTACGATGGAGTGAGGATCGTCACGTCACCAACTCTTATATTTCTGGCTCCAGCAATCACAACCAGCGCATCGAGAGCTGGTGGGCCTTTTTGAGAACGCATCATGTCCAGACCTGGATAAATCATCTCCAGGAACTGAAGGACAATGACTGTTTCTCTGGAGACTTCTTGGACAAGCAGCTTCTGCTGTTTACTTGTCTGAACATAATCGAGGTATGTTCGGAGATCTCTGTTCTGTATCTCTCATTCTGTCCCTTCATTTGTGTATTTGCAAACTGCATCTCTCTCTCTGTCTCTCTCTCATACACACACACATACCCCTTCTCCTCTCGCATCTATGTCATCCCCCTTCTTTCTTTTCTTCATCTTTTTTTACTCGTCTCCCCCTCTTCCATTCATTCATTGCCTGTCTTCTTTCACTCCAATTTCTCCTCCCCCTTTCCTTCTGCCTTCACTACCTTCTTTACTCTTCCTTTCCTCCTCCCTTTCCTCTATCCACTTTCATCTTTTGGTCTTCTTCTCCCCCTTCACCACCCTTTTCCTCTGCCCATGTCCTACTTCTGTTACACATTTTTGCACTGTACCCCTCCTTCTTCCACCCCTCTTTTCTTTCATTCTTATCTGCCTGCATGGAGCTTCTCAATATTGATCAATATTCTTTGTGTTTATTAATATTTCCATGTTTATGGTTCATGGAAATAAATAGTGTTTTGAAGTAAATTCCCACTAACAGCCAACATAAATATGTCCATAACATGGAAAGTGCCTATAGAGTATAGAGTATACCTATAAATTTCATCATAAATCTTATGTTTTAGTATATTTTCATCAAATTTATGGTTACAGTTGAAGTCAAAGAATAGGAGAAAATATTTAGTTGCATAATGATCCATGGGATCCTTTGAAATTTAGATTGTATACTTTGTGAGGATAATCATCTTATTTTTTCCTTTACTGCATCTCTATTTACTCTGAAATAGTAAAAGAAATACTTTACTTATTTTTTACTTACAAAGCATTCCTTAGCTTTTTAACCTATCAAAGGACGATAAAAGTATGCATATAGGCCTTGTGGCTGAGGAGATATTCTTGATTAATTTTGGGTATGTTAGTTATGAATTTGTTGATAGCATCATTAAGCATTTTTCCAGTGGGCCAAAAAAAAGACCTCTTCTCCACAGCCCACTCGCCCCTTTTGTCCATAAGAGAGCATATGTCTGCATATATCATATTGATTCAATATATTAAGTGTTACATTAATATTTGTTGTCACTGGTATGTTTCCTCTGCAGGAAGAGCTGCAACAAGTTGCACATTTGTGGAATACCCACATTATCCGCAACAGCAGAAATGCAGTAGCTCCAAGTGGACGTCCAGTTCTCATGTACACTATCCCTCATCTATTTGGAGGAGAGGATCACCTGAAAGAGGTCTCCCAGGAAGCAGTGGAGGCATGTAAACAAGAATGCCAACAGAGAGGACCTTATCCTTGTAATGAAACAGTATTCAGCTTGTGTTGCCTTATAATGGCAGAGAACTTCTTACACCCACCCACCACAGCAGATGAGGCCATAGAGCTATATCTCTTTCTGAGAGCAAACATACTTAAAGACTTGTAAATTACCCCAAGAGCTCTGGAGCATTAAGACACAGTCGCATGTCAACTGATGCCCTGGTTACTTTTTAACATCTCATTTATTTGTAAGGAAAATCAAAAACTAATCACAACCATAATATGTTCATATGTTGTTGTAAATGACTTTCACAAAATATTTACCCTGTACCCTGCTCACAGGACAGTTCACCCCACCCCAGTAGCTCCTACATGAAAGTGCTCACAAAGTACATGGATTAAGTTGAGTGACTGGGTCATCATTTTTGGAAAAGGACACAGGCTTTGAATTTTCCATATGTTTTTATTTCTTTTTCTGGTGCTTTAAGCACCACATAAGTTGTACCATTAATTCTCATATTGCAGCGAAGGCAGATATCTCTATGGCTGATATATCCAAAATAACTCATACCAAAACAATGTAGATAAATAACACTACAGACCAGAGGAAAAATATGTATTTTTGACTCTGGGGTGAAACTATCAAAATGGGGCCATGTCCTGAAGGTCAGCATCTAGCCCAACGTGGCAGGAGAGTTAATGCAGTGCTGTGACCTGCTCATCGTGAGAAGAGATTCTCTCAAATTCATCAGATATAATGGTATAACAGTGGTACACTGACCATGTGACAGCAGATTGCCTCTTTATGGGGTGTACAGGACAGGGGGTGTTGTGCCCTGTACAGACTGAAAAGCCCACTGAGGCAAACTAAGATTTGTGATGCTGGGCAGTACAAATAAAATTTGATTGATTTGATTGACTGTACTTTGTTATTATTAACATACGTTTACTTAAGTAAGGTTTTGAATTCAGGACTTCACTCATAGTATTTTCACAGTGTGGTATTTTCACTTAAATAAAGGATCTGATTAGTTTTTTTTGGAAATTTCTAAAATGTCTAATGTCCCACTGCCTATGAACACACAGGAGAAAAAAAAAATGAAATTTTCTGCTAGACTGAAAATGATGTGATGACATGAATATTCAGTTTGAAAGGTGCAACAGTGCATTTATTTACAGCTTTTCAACCATTGAAACATGTAGAGCAGCCAGAACAATTCCACAAAGTGATGTCTCCCCCAAAATTGTCTAGAACTATAGACTGTTGTTCAAGTCAGTACAACTTACTACTGTAAAACTTGACAAAAACAACTTCAAAAAAGAACACAGTAGTAGTACAAATACAAATCATCACCTCATAACTCATTGCTCTCTGAGGGAATTAAGCAGCACGTAACAGTTTTAATGCAAACAGGCCTGTTTTTAACAAACTTGTCAGGCAATAAAAAGCTGTGTATTTCTATAATTATAAATATCAACATGCATCTCCAGCTCTCAAGCAACAACAGATACCATACTGCTTCAACATACATGGTAAACATTACTCTAACAGATAAAACTTTAAATGTCCAACAGTACCTTCAAAAACAAAACAGCCAGATAGGGCTGCAATGGACAATTATTTTCACTGTCAATTAATCTCTTTATTATTTTCTCAACTAATTGATTATTTGTTTAGTCAATACAATGTCATAAAATAGTGAAAAATGCTGATCAATGTTTCCTAAAGTTCCAGATGACAAATGTCTTGTTTTGTTCACAACTCAAAGATATTCAATTTACTGTCAGAGGAGTAATGAAACAAGAAAATATCCACATTTAAGATGCTGAAATCAGAGCATTTTGACTTAAAAGAAAAAAAAAATACTCCAACCGATTAAACGATTATCAAAATAAATGACGAATAATTTGATAATCAAATTGTAATCAATTAATTGTTGCAACTCTACAGCCAGATTAATGCTGCTTTATTGATTACATATTTCTCAACCTCCTATTTTCAGGAGAACATTCATCTCCCTAAAATTTGTTCCCTGCCTTTGTTATTGGTGCATTCATTATTAGAATTCTTCAAATCTTTAGTGGCCTACATTTTGCCACCTTAAATACATGTTTCTTCTAAATGTAATTCCCCCTTTCCTTTTTCATGTTGCAATGGCTTTACCTTGTAAGTACATGCTGAATGGACCTAAACAATACTTCTCATGGACCCATCAATCATTTTCATTGCACCTGAAAAATTAACTAACCTAAACTATGCTGAACGTAAAGGAGCTTTCAGCAGCCAGTATACTGTCCATTTCAGTGCGTAGTTCTGGGTAGGAAGTGTATGTCCATGGCAGTTCTAGGGCTGGCCCACAGGTATGCGCTACTGGTCGTCGTGCCAGTCCGTCTAATGGTGTGAACAAGACTTCAACCTTGTTGACACAGATAACATCTGATCCTGTGACAAACCTTAACATCCTTCTGAGTCCTGCATCATCCAGTCCTCTGATGTACTGTTGCAGAAAACGAAAGCTTTGGCTCTCTGCTTGGGTGGTAGGGGATGCATCCAGCAACTTCAAAAGCTTTCTTGTTGACGGCTTTTTATCCTCATACATTTTAAGGACATCTTGTGGGCTCACAAATGCTTCTTTTAGGAAGTGGCCAGCAATTAATGACATTTTTTCTGCTGCATATCTTGGTTTTTGGATCAGCTGCTTGTGTGCCACTTTTAGGAGGATGCCTCTCAAATTCCCTCGAGTTGGAAGCGTTGTTACATCCAAGCGATCCATAAGATCAAGTAGTTCATCCCTGTCCTCATCTACAAGATCTTCTTTTAAGGCAGTGGTTATCAGATCCCTATCTGACTGACTTATGTACAGGAGAAGACTCTCAAACAGCATATCATCTGAGACTTGATTCTCACCAAAAATAAGTGCCACTGTGAAAACAGGGGCAAGGCGACAGGGATAGTATCCGTGGTCTTGAAATCCTTTTAGTAGAATCCGGCCAATGGATTTCCATTCTTCTTCCTGCCATTTAGGAGACAGTGATGGAACCCTTAGGTCCTCCCCTTCAGCAGTTTGGTCCATGAACTCCGTCCAAAATGCAGCATACACATCTCTTGAGACACCGTCTGCATCAGCTCCTTTTTCATCAATGTAGGTGTATCTCAGCGGGTGTTTGAGGAGTGCTGGATCTTTGAACTGGCTAATCATCTCCTCCAGAAGATTGACCCTGTGAAGTTTTATGGTGATACAGACAACTTCATATGATGCTGCAGAGGTGCTTGCTGTGTCACCTGTAGATGCTGTGTCTGGAGGATTGCCAACTGTGCTTGTTGGGGGAAGCGTGATGGATATGATGGCCGTCTCATCATCTTCAAACTGCTGGCTGGGTTCATGTAACAATGTGTCATCCAACTGACTATCCATGGGCTCTCCAAGGAAGGGACCAAACACCACCTCAGTGTCTAAAAATGCATCTGCATCAACCTCCTTCAAATCTGGTGACAGGATGACAACTGTTTGAGTAAGATGCTCATCTTCTTCACGTGTGTCTCCCAGTTGTACATCATCATTGTTCTCATTTGATTTTTCCTCATCATGTTCTTCATAATCCTCATCTGTCAGGCTCTTAGTGCACAGGTAAAATCTTAACATTCCCATTCTTAATACTGTGTACAGGTCCCCAATTGTGATATTTTCATCAAGTACAGCTTCCTCTTGATAGTCTAATATGTCATGACTGAATGTCTCAAATCTTCCAAATTTATTTTTTCCATTTGGGAAGAAAAGGTCTTTAGCATACTGTAACATGTCAGCTTTTCTTGATTCTTTGGGTACATCAAGTACCCTTGTTCCCCCTCCTCTGCGTTTTCTTACTTGCTTGCCTTCATGAATCCACCCCAGCTCAACTTTTCTGGTCTTTTTTTCAGCCCATTTGTTCTTTTTTGCATAACTTCTTTTACGCTTTCCTGCAGAAGTCTCCTCATTATCAGATTTCTTATCATCATTCTCATCGATGCCCATCTTTTTCTTTAGTTTTTCAAGCAGTGATTGTTTTTTTGATTCTTTTGCATTTGCATGTGCATCCTTGTTTTCCAAACAGAAGCGTCTTGCTGCTATCCGATCTCCATATGTTGGAATGTAGCCAGCCAGAGCATCATCATCCATAAAGTCGATGACTGTGGCATCAATCTGTTAAGACAGACATAATGATTATAACTCAAGGACAAGACCAAAAACACAACATCCATCTCCCACCACACCTGTGTACACGCTCACATGCATACAGACACATGCAAAGACATACAGACACAAAGACACACACACACTTCATAGCACGCATTGAGGTGTTTTTAAGTTTTTCAGGTGTCCCAATGAATGAAGTTAACAAAAGACCTCAGGACACTGATCATTCTGTCAGACTGATGGCTGAAGAGAGCTAAATCCTGTCAGCTACAGCTCAAGTATTGTACATGAAGTAAATGAGATTACTGCTGCTGCCCAGTGACACTTTGGGAATGTGCACGATAGGATATGTAATCTGGTTGAATCTCTAGATTATAAAATAGCTCTAGCATCTAGAAGTTGCTCTAAAATTCAGAGGTTTGGCAGATTATCAATTTAATAATGTTTAATATTTTTAATGTTTACTGCACTCCCTGGGGAGGAGAGGGGGGGAGAGAGACACAGAAATAAAGTGTTTGTTCATGTAGGTGTGTGTGTGTGTGTGTAAATATATATAGCCTACAGTACACTAATGTATTTTATTTGACACACAATTCACAGACTTTCCACTTAATATAGTAACTGTGATGATAAAGGCAGATCTATTGTCCCTGAATAGATAATACTGAAATCAAATGCTGGCTTAAAATATAGTTAAGAGCATCTTGGTGCTCATAACCAGCAGCATACTGTATAATAATAATAAATAACAGAGAGGGGGGGGGGGGGGGGGGGGGGGGGTGGGCAGTGTAGAGTAGACATGATACAAAACTTTAGTTGGTCATGAAGCCTAGTGTCTCTCTGTAGTGTATGAGCGGTAATACAGAATGGAGTCTGTCATGACTGACAGATGTCTCTATGAACGGGTCCAAAGTGGGTAGAATGCACATCATAAATCTGTCTCAGCGTGTCTCCTGAATGAACTGCTGTCTCTAGCCAGCGTCCAGGACATGTCTATCCCTCTTCATCTTTTCACAGTTCGCATTAGCTCCGTTTGTTGACAGTGTTGTTTCGGTGGCTGCTGTGACAGTATAAGAGTTCAAGTTTGTTGTCTGTTGCACTGCAAAACACTCTCAAATTGTTGTAATTTTTGGTTAATAACATGACGTGGCCATTCACATTAATGCACATTTAGCTAAAGTTCGTATGAAACTGGAAATGACCTCCATTGCCCCTGGTAGATTATCAAACTTAATAAATTTTGCATACATATTTATTGTGTCTCCTGCTTGTCAGCGCCAGGGAAAGGTACCTGTGTGCAGCGGTAAGTGGGCCGCCCGGTGCCGGGTGATAAACAGCGCCGAGTTAACTTGGCTACCTGGCTGGCTGGTTGGCTAGGTTAGCTAACTTATGTTGACCATACACAACGATGAATTACCCTTAGAAGCAAAGAAATTCAGCTTTTTGAACAAGTGAGCTACGTAAAAACACACTTACATGGTCTTGTTCCATGCGTGAGAGGCACGGTTCTGGTACACCTCGATTTCGTAGAAATCTCATTAGTTGGGTATCCGTGTTTTGGGCCATGTTGATGCCTGTTCATTGCCTCAAATCAAGTGTCTAATCACAGCCGGAGTACATGGGAGCACCTCCTCCTGAGACCAAATATCACGTTATAACGTGAAACTTTTCACGTTTTTACAATAAAACTTATCACGTTATAACGTGAAACTTTTCATGTTTTTACAATAAAAATTATCACGTTTTTACAATAAAATTATCACGTTATAACGTGAAACTTTTCACGTTCTTACAATATAAATTATCACGTTATAACGTGAAACTTTTCACGTTTTTACAATATGTTATCACGTTTTAACGTGAAAATATATTGTAAGAACGTGAAAAACTTATTGTTAGAACAATAAACTTTTCACGTTATAACGTGATACTGATCCTTTTTTTTTTCCTCATGTGGCAGCAATACGCTTCCGTAGGAATTAAATCAAATACGTTACTGAAAAATTGTGGGTTATCAAAATTTGGCCTGTATAAATTCACCAAAGTCAGCAGGGTTGAATGCAGCTCTCCCGTCACAATGATGTACCTACCCTCCTTATCATTTAATGATTGTTAATCTTTCCAATGTGATGAGCACAGCTTTGAGTGCAGTTGTGTATACTAGGGACAGATAGATAGACAGATAGATAGATAGATAGATAGATAGATAGATAGACAGATAGAAAGAACTTCTCAACAATAAGACATACATACAATACACAATTAAAATAGACAAAATAAAATAAGTTATAAAATAAGTAATCTTTCCATCATGATGAACACAGCTTTGAGTATAGTTGTGTACATGAGGGATGATCTTCTCGCTCTGAGAGGAACTAGTTACGGAGTTAGACACCCAGTACTGGCTGAGCTGAGGACGCCATTCAGAGGCTGCAAAGCAGGAGCTAAGCTTTAGGCTAGGAGGTGAAGATACAAGCTTTTCCTATCATAGGTCCTTATGGAGAATGTCAACTCACTCTTCAACAAGGGTGACGAGCTGCTGGCACTGGTGAGGAGCCGGTCACTCTACAGGGAGTGTAGTCTCATGTGCTTCATGGAGACGTGGCTGAATGACAACGTGCCTGACTCTTTGCGAACCTACCTGGCTTCTCTACTGTGTGAGCAGACAGGGATGCGAAGGTTAGCGGCAAAAACAGAAGTGGGGGTTTGATCCTGCTTGTGAACAATAAATGGTGTCATCCTGGACATGTCACAGTGAAGGACAAGATCTGCTCTCAGGATATTGAACTGTTAGCAGTTGGTCTTGGACCGTATTGTGTTCCACAGGAGTTTTCACACATTGTCGCCATTATTGTTTACATCCCACCATGGGCAGCAACAGCAGTGGTGTGTGACGTCATCCATGAAACTGCAGCTAGAATTCAGACCCAGCACCGTAGTGCATTCATTGCAATAATGGCGGATTTTAACAACACTACTCTCTCCTCCCATCTGACTGGGTTTGTTCAGTATGTGGACTGTCCCACCAGAGAGAATGAGACATTGGATTTGTTTTATGGAAATGCCAAGGACACCCAGAATGCCTCTGCCCTACCACCTCTTGGCAGATCAGATCATAATCTGGTTTCTCTATATCTATTCTATGTGCTATAGACAAATTAACAATCTTCACTTAATTTAGCATCAGCTTGAAAGCAAAAACACAAATAATTAATTTTTCTTATATAATTGTAAATAAATTCATGTGTCAAGTTGCCTGTTAACACCCGCTCAGTCAATAAGTGGTCCCCAGAGACCAGTGAGTCTCTAAGGGACTATTTCAAATGTACAGACTGGACTGTACTACTGGAGCCACAGAACAACAACATGGACATAGACATGGACAGGAGAGTGGACATTCTGACACAATATAAAAACTTTTGTGGGGAAACTGTGATGCCAGTAAAGACTGTACGCTGCTTCCCCAATAATAAACCCTGGGTCAACAATAATATCAAACAGCTCCTCAACCAGAAAAAGCTGGCGTTCAAGAAGGAAGACAAGGAGAGGCTTGGGGAGGTTCAGCATGAGCTGAGGGGACTGAGACAAGCAAAGGTGGACTACAAAATTAAGGTGGAGGGTAAGCTAGATGCCTAGAATGCCTCTGCCCTACAACCTCTTGGCAGATCAAATCATAATCTCTGGTCTCTCTCCAGCCTACATATTAACCCTGTGTATTTAAGTTGCCTGTTACCACCCGCTTAGTCAAGACGTGGTCCCCGGAGACCAGTGAGTCTCTCAGGGACTGTTTTGAATGTACAAACTGGACTGTACCACAGGACAACAACATGGACATGGACTAAACAGGAGGGTGGACATTCTGACAGAACATATAAACTTCTGTCGGGAGACTGTATGCTGCTTCCCCAATAATAAACCCTGGGTTAACAGTAATCAAGCAGCTGCTCAACCAGGAAAGGCTGGCATTCAAGGAGGGGGAGGAGAGGCTTAGGGAGCTATGTACATACGTACGTACAGTACAGGCCAAAAGTTTGGACACACCTTCTCATTCAATGCGTTTTCTTTATTTTCATGACTATTTACATTGTAGATTCTCACTGAAGGCATCAAAACTATGAATAAACACATGTGGAGTTATGTACTTAACAAAAAAAGGTGAAATAACTGAAAACATGTTTTATATTCTAGTTTCGTCAAAATAGCCACCCTTTGCTCTGATTACTGCTTTGCATACTCTTGGCATTCTCTCCATGAGCTTCAAGAGGTAGTCACCTGAAATGGTTTTCACTTCACAGGTGTGCCTTATCAGGGTTAATTAGTGGAATTTCTTGCTTTATCAATGGGGTTGGGACCATCAGTTGTGTTGTGCAGAAGTCAGGTTAATACACAGCCGACAGCCCTATTGGACAACTGTTAAAATTCATATTATGGCAAGAACCAATCAGCTAACTAAAGAAAAACGAGTGGCCATCATTACTTTAAGAAATGAAGGTCAGTCAGTCTGGAAAATTGCAAAAACTTTAAATGTGTCCCCAAGTGCAGTCACAAAAACCATCAAGCGCTACAACGAAACTGGCACACATGAGGACTGACCCAGGAAAGGAAGACCAAGAGTCACCTCTGCTTCTGAGGATAAGTTTTATCCGAGTCACCAGCCTCAGAAATCGCAAGGTAACAGCAGCTCAGATCAGAGACCAGATGAATGCCACACAGAGCTCTAGCAGCAGACCCATCTCTAGAACAACTGTTAAGAGGAGACTGCGCGAATCAGGCCTTCATGGTCAAATAGCTGCTAGGAAACCACTGCTAAGGAGAGGCAACAAGCAGAAGAGATTTGTTTGGGCCAAGAAACACAAGGAATGGACATTAGACCAGTGGAAATCTGTGCTTTGGTCTGATGAGTCCAAATTTGAGATCTTTGGTTCCAACCGCCGTGTCTTTGTGAGACGCAGAAAAGGTGAACAGATGGATTCCACACGCCTGGTTCCCACTGTGAAGCATGGAGGAGGAGGTGTGATGGTGTGGGGGTGTTTTGCTGGTGACAATGTTGGGGATTTATTCAAAATTGAAGGCACACTGAACCAGCATGGCTACCACAGCATCCTGCAGCGACATGCCATCCCATCCGGTTTGCGTTTAGTTGGACGTTCATTTATTTTTCAACAGGACAATGACCCCAAACACACCTCCAGGCTGTGTAAGGGCTATTTGACCAAGAAGGAGAGTGATGGAGTGCTGCGGCAGATGACCTGGCCTCCACAGTCACCGGACCTGAACCCAATCGAGATGGTTTAGGGTGAGCTGGACCGCAGAGTGAAGGCAAAGGGGCCAACAAGTGCTAAACACCTCTGGGAACTCCTTCAAGACTGTTGGAAAACCATTTGAGGTGACTACCTCTTGAAGCTCATGGAGAGAATGCCAAGAGTGTGCAAAGCAGTAAACAGAGCAAAGGGTGGCTATTTTGACGAAACTAGAATATAAAACATGTTTTCAGTTATTTCACCTTTTTTTGTTAAGTACATAACTCCACATGTGTTCATTCATAGTTTTGATGCCTTCAGTGAGAATCTACAATGTAAATAGTTATGAAAATAAAGAAGACGCATTGAATGAGAAGGTGTGTCCAAACTTTTGGCCTGTACTGTATGTATGGACAACCAACCCGAAAACATAATCCCTCCGGCTATGGCTATCGCTGGCTCAAAGCTACGCTGGGTAGAATTTGAATACTTTTTATACTGGTAATAGTAATAGTAGGTTCCTCCTCAGGCATTGATTAAACCCCTAAAACTTTACCTCTGTTTATCACAATTAGAAATATGTTTTCCATGAAAAACATCCCTTCATGCCATAAAAAAGATATGACTCTACACCTTTGCCTCATTAAGTGCTCGAGCGTACCTGCTCACCTTTATTCTGCTCATCAAACTAAACTCTGCATGTAAACAATAAACAATAACATGAGCCTTCAGCTTGACAATGCTAACAGCTAATAATGTTTTTGTAATGTTAGATAAAACTTGTCCTCTATCACCAGCACAAGCTGAACTGAAAGTAAAACTTAACTGGCAAAATAGAACCAATGATATCATGACATCCACCCATCAATCAATCTGTAACTTTTAGCTGCACAGAGCTAATTAGCTAGCTAGCAGCACCATGTTACATCACTGTGTCATTGATTTTCTCAAAGTGCCATGGCTACGGACCTCAGCTAGAATTTATTAATTGAAGGAAAGTGGTATCTGTGACAGCTCCAGATTATATGCAAGGCATTTTACAATGGACTTCTTTCACAACTACTGACATACGGAGCACATGATGGGCTTTGTCTCTCACTCCCTGTAAGATACCACTTTCCCACTAGCGTCACACCGTCAGGGCCTAACTATTATGACATGCCCACTTTCCAATGACTTAATCTTTGTTATCATTTCCAAAACAATGAGGCACAAGTCTAATTCGTTCATCAATTAATCTAATTGATTGATTGATTCATTCGTTTTCTCCTTCGTTCTCCTTCTGATCAAATGCAATGCAAAGGACTTTGATTTAAATCCTTCTTGTAACTGTATATCAATCAAGTCTTCCATTTCACTGGGAAATATGCCACAATACAGAAGATGAAGATGCTTTAACTTCCATTAACTGGGACTTTAAATTATCAGAAAAAAATGGTGAGCACATGCTGGCTGGCAACCTGTTCGTGATGAGCCAAATAGTGTCGACAAAACACCAATTTGTAACATGAAACTGCTATATTCAGTCATAAGTGAAACTGGAAAACTGGACTGGAAACTCGACCACAACAGTTGCCTACAATATAGAACTTATGATTACCATGACCTGGATGACTGAGAATCTTCACCGACATGCGAGTTCAGTGTTTTTACAGGTTCACTCTCCTGGTCTGTTTGTTTCAGAGAGAGAGAAACCCCTGTAGATAATTTGTCTCCTGTTTAAAACCTCCTGAACAGTAAACACGAAAGGAGTCTTAACTGTGATGTCACACTTGGCACATGGGAGACCTCTCAGCTGGCTGCAATCTGCAGTCCTCATGGCTAGATACCACTAAACCCTACACACTGCTCCTTAAAGCTCCTTAGTACTTCTAGCTGCAATGAATGCAAATCCCATTTCCCATTTCCAATATAGTTTTATTGTAGAACTTATTACTAAAACTCAGTTTTAAAGTACAAATATATCAAGTATAATCTTACTGTATTAGACATTGATCAGAGCTTAATGCCTCCATATGCTAACGTGAAGAAAATTACAGAGGCTCTGAGTCTTCATGCCAAGCTGCGCTTGGCATGGAGCATCTCAGTGAGCAGGTTGTTGCAGGGCACCTCACCACTCAGGTGTTTGCAATACAGGTAGTCTTCAGCGAGGGAGCTGAGACGGCGTAACTCAGACAAACAAAGCACTAGATGAGCGAAGTGTCCAGGAGGGTGAGAGGATGTGCACAGTGTGTACTCCAGCAGGGCTCCTTCAACCTGCTCCTGCACACTCTCTATTAACTGATGGTCTTCAAGTGGTGTCACACCTAGTCATAGGAGCAGAGGGAAAGCAACAACCAATGAATTTACACAGAGCAAAGGTTGTCAAACATTTTCATATAAGAGGTATCACTTGTGGTAAATAGTTTTTCTTCATCTTTAACTAGCATCATTGACAGCTCATTTAATAATAACATTCCTGAAACCACAGCAGCTACAGCAGCAGCATTGTAAATTAAGCTGTATACAGGTTGAAACAGCTGTTTGTGTTTGATCAGTGAACAAAGTTTAATAATGCAGGTTCCATCTTCATTGTTCCTGGGCATTCAGAAAGTACTACTTCAAGAGGAGGGATATAGTATTTGACAGCATGAGCTATGGCTGAGAAACTACATATAGGACCTTTCCAAAACCAGACCCTACCCGCTCCCACTCTGTCATGGAGTGTAACTCTGTTTGTAATCACCTTCCTAGATGAATGAAGCACCTTTCACCAAGGTGTAGGGTATAAATACAGCTGCAACCTTTGGGACAAAGCTCCCTCTCTGCAGCAGAAAAAGGAACTTTTCTTCATATGTTCTTCATATGTGCCGCTATTGTTTACGTGATTTTTTTGCATATGATCTTTTATAGACGATAACTAAACAAATAGATAAATAGAAATAAAATTTACTCCGAAGCGTTCTCTTTTTTTTTGTAAATATCTTTTGGCTTTTTACTCTGATGTTTAAAAGCTGCTTGATTTTTCTAACAGTTGTTAATATACAGCAAATATACAGCACTACAATCAAGTGAACATGGCTGTTTTCGAGAGACTAGAGAAGGATATACTTTATCCTTTATACAATGTCACCTTTAAAATGATAACATCTGTATGACAATAGGCCTATAAATGTCTATCTTGGTTTGAACATGTTACGTTTGTAGGGTTAGTCGCGGAACTTTATTTGTATGGAGAGTCTTCCATGATGAACACAATACGTCACTGAACATGGTCAGTAAGTTGGCATCAGTGCAGGCTCACTGTTGGAAGAGTTTAATAATCCACTTCCAATCCTCACTAGTTGGTTTGAACAGCACTCAATGTGGCAGACCCTCCATGTGAACGTGGAAACAGAGTTAAAGAGGGTAGCGAGAGGGTGCATCGGGTGTCCTGGGAAAGACCCTTCAGCCCAATTCAGACCAAAGATTTGCAATGAGATGAGTTGAAACAGGCAACTACTTACAATGAGCCTTTCTGCAACACTCTCAAAACTTGCCGGATCACCCCAATGCAACTTCATGAGACGGTGTATCATCTCTGTGAAATAACTCTATACTTTTTTCTGATTTCCAGCTTTTCAGGCTTATTTTGTGGCTGAATATTATCTGTAGCTTCTTAAAAATATGAATGATGACAGTGATAGTGAGATACTGGCTACAGCTGCATTTGTAGAGGTGATGAAACTGTGAAAAACAGAAACAAAATGAAATCAGATGGACTGTTTTCATAATAAATAGGCCACAATAATATAAATAACCAGCACCAATTAATTAGTCAGTGAGAATGCGTGTGTGTGTGTGTGTGTGTGTGTGTGTGTTTGTGTGCAGGGGCGGAGCTTCCGGAGGGGCTGGGAAAGCGGGCCCCACCCCAAGCCCGGGCCGGAGAGGCTCGGATCGTGGATGCAGTACGCCACGCAGGCAGATTTTAGTAACATTCTAATCATCAGCAATAACAATAGGGGATACATGTGGGCTTATATAGATTGCCCCAGTCAGGATGAGTCATGGTTGGTAAAGACTTTACAAGACTGACTTTAGTCATGTAGTTAGGTATAAATTATTGAATAAAATGTTGTGCTGCATGACTGGTTTCATTTTCACTCTCACAGTTAACTTTACGATGTATAAATTTACAAGAGGATCACCAATATTGTCTCCAAGTGTATTTTGGGTAAAATTGTCATCAACCGTCCACGTCATCACCAGTCACTTGTCAAGCTAGGTGGAGCATTTTTACGGACTAAGCTAAACATGAGTGGCAGTTCGTATAATCATAAAAGTGGAGTGACAAAGCGCAAAGAAAAGGAAAAAAGAGAGCAAGGAAAAGCCAAATTACAAAAACTGGACACATATTTTGTTTGTCCTCCTGGAGATGAACCTGACATTGTTGTTGGCAGCGACTCAGGCCCGCCAATGCTCACAGCACAGTCAGGGAGCCAGATTTACAGGTAGCAATTCTTACAATCACTACACTATAAACAATGTGTGAGTTAGTTGTAAACTGTTGATGTGGTTGTGATTGTAGTAGCCCAGCCGCCTAGCTTATATCCCCTTCTTTCTGTCTCGGCTGTATAGCAGTGATGTTAAGGACCCAGCAGTTGCTAGCTGCTCCAGGGTAGAGCCAGACCTGGTGCTTGACCAGCAGCCTCCCTCCTCACCCGCACTGGACACTGGAAATGAGAGCAGCAGTTCTCCTCCTCACGCTACAGGTGACACGCAGACCGCGGATTATTTTCCGACAGATCGGGCCAATTTTGCTGAAAACATCCAGGACGCCAACATTAAAAGATATATCCTTAAGATGGGCCCATGCAGACCCAAAGGTCCATTTCCCACCGATAACGACAATCTGTGTTTTTCGGAAAGTTATTACACCTCTACCACTAAAGTTGGGATGTGCTATTCCCCCAAATTAGACTGCTGTTACTGTGAGCCTTGCTGGCTTTTTGCCAACCAAAATGCCCCATATTACAACAATGCATGAATAACGGAATAAGAGACTGGAAACATCTTTCTGCCAAAATTGAGAAGCATGAATCCACGCAAATACATCTTGGTGCATGCATAGTGTACGAGCAGTGGAAACTCAACGGCACAATAGATGCCCAAATGGAGAGGAATGTGGGTAATGCAGCCTTGTTTTGGAGACAGGTCGTGGAGCGCATTGTAAATGTAACTCTTACTTTGGCTTCATGCAACCTGGCATTCAGGGGGCACAGGGAGATTCTAGGTAAGGGAAATGCTGGCAACTTTTTGTCAATAATCAAATTATTAGCTCGCTATTTACATATTATCTCAACATATGAAAGCTGACATTATTAACGAAATAAACAAAGCCCCGTATTATTCCATTATCATGGACACAAAGATGTGTCAAAGATAAACCAGCTGAGCCAGGTTTACCGTTACGTAACTGTTGTTAAGAATGACATGGATATTGCAACAGATATACAGATCAATAAAGTGGTTTTGGGTTTTGAAGCGACTGTGGCCTCATCAGTGTCAGAGATTGAAAACACAATCCTGGGCTCTATAGAGAAAAATGGCATAGATCTGTCAAAATGCCGCGGACAGGGCTATGATTCCACTCTGTTTGGCATCCTCTAAGAAAGCACTTGCCTTGAGCTTGTTTGTTTGTTTGTTTGTTTATGCTTTTAACTCAATTATTGTTATGTCCCAATGTACAGCACTTTGGCTACCCCTGTGGTTTTTAAAATGTGCTATATAAATAAAGTTGATTGATTGATTGATTGATGATGGGGCCGCGAATATGAGTGGTGTGTATTCAGGCGTACAGGCAAGAATAACAGAGAAGGAGCCACTTGCCCGTTATGTTCATTGCGCTGCTCATAATCTCAACCTAGCTCTCAACGACTCTGTTAAAAACGTCCCTCGAGTGAAGCAGTTCTATGACACTGTAGAGATGCTGTACAACTTTTTTGGTCACAGTATCAAAGGATGGGTGCTCCTTGGTGAGTTAATGACACCAGAGAGCAGAAATGTCACATTAAAATGCCTCTGTCCCACGCGCTGGTCTTCTCGACATGATGCGCTTTTTGCGTTAAGGCACAGATATGGAGACATTATGAGAGCCCTTGTCAAAATATCCCTGACCAGTGACGAAAAAGATGAGCGTGGTGAAGCAAGTGCGCTCAAGAATGCCATAAGCAAATTTTCTTTCATATTTTTGGTCAACATGCAAACCAAGCTTCTGGAATGTATAAACGCTGCCTCACAGTTATTGCAAGCTAAAGATGCGGATATTCTGAAAGCATCTACTCTACTGCAAAACACCATCAGTGTTTGATGGACTTTAGGGAGCAATTTGATGAGGCTAAGTCTGCCACTCTTGCTCTAGTTACTAAATGGGGAAGTCAAACACAGTTTGAAACAACCAGGGCCAGAAAAATTAAGCACTGCTGCAAGCATGAGATGAGGAGTTACAAGCTGCCCGGCAGCTTAGTGAGCACTACAGTCGGGACATCACCCCCAGCTTCCCTGGCCAGCTGCTCTCTTTTAGAACCTCCTTCAGGGACCAGATACCAAAGCAAAAGTCTGTTGCAGATCTGGCAAAAATGCTCATTGTCAACCACCCAGAAGGAATTTCTACATTCAGTGAGGTTTGCACCACCCTTTTATTTTTGACTCTTCCTGTCACCGTTGCAACCTCTGAGCGCTCATTCTCCAAGTTAAAACTCATTAAAAACCACTTGAGGAGCACCGTGGGACAGGAGAGACTGAGTGGACTTGCCATTTTGTCCATAGAGAATGACGGAGCAAAGAAAATTGACATACAGCGCATCGTGGATGAGTTCGCGGAGCGCAATGCTCGTCGTATGCCCTTCAAATAGTGGTGAGTAGGCCTAGTACTTCATATTGAGTTTTTGTTTGTGTGTGAACATGTGGGCCGCTGTGCCAATTTTACTAAACTTTATAGCTACTGATACAGTAGCCTACTGTACTCTCATTAGTTGAAATAGTTAAAGTGGGTGTCAGAGTGATGTGGTCGCTATCGGCGGTGCTGAACTGCTTTGAATTTGTGTTGTTTTATTATTAGGGGCCAGGTAGCCTAATGTTTTTGTTGTTCTCTTGGTATGTTAGACTTCATGTCCATTTGATTGACTTCAAAATGACATAGCCGTGTGTCAAAAATGTGGTAATGCTTGTAGGCCCCGCTGTTGCGGGCATGTGTATGTTGTAAAGCGATGTTATCATGAGCTTTATCAGGTTTAAAGGGCCCGGTCATGTGCCCCGCCCCCGGCCCAGCACTGATTTGTTCCGCTAGTGTTTGTGTGTTTGTGTGTGAGCAGGGCATAAGCACATACAGTGAGCAGCAGCAAAAACAGCTGCCAGTGTTTTGACCAACTGAGATGCAGGCAACACCATCATCATGACTTGAGTCGCACTCAGACCAGCCAGTTCATGCCGCTGCAACTTTTCTCTGCAACGTTCTACAACGGTTTCATCTCGTCGAAAATCTTTGGTCTGAACTAGGCTTTAGACTCTGGTTTTTCTAGTCCATAGTTCCTCACAGTAAAGCCTGTGGGCCAATGATGACCCTCAGAAACATTTTGTGTGGCCCCCGAAAGTGACATAAAATGCAAGCAGTGTATTTAAATCATACGCAGTCCAGCCCTCACTCTCAATATCTTACATTTCATACACTACCTGGCTACTGCATCAAACTGTACCAACTAACAAGCATCTGCCAGGTTAGGAATGACAACTTGTAGAAACTTGTTGCATGGCAACTGGTGGCACCTCACAAGTGTTGTAGGAAAATGCACATGGCAGTATTTAGCCTTTAGCACCCTCTGCCATGTGAATGCCCTCCATGTGAATGTGTGTGCCAAATTTGAAGAAATTCCCTTGTGGTGTTCTTGAGATATCGTATTCATGAGAATGAGACAGACAAGGTCACAGTGACCTATGACCACCAAAAACTAATCAGTTCATCATTGAATCCAAATGGATATTTGTGCCAAATTTGAAGAAATTCCTTTGTGGCGTTCTTGAGATATTGTGTTCACAAGCATGGAACAGACAGACCAAAAACATAATGCCTCTGGCTGCGGCTATTGGAGGCATAAAAGAACTATTAGCTAATAAAATGCAATTTCAGTTCACATCCTATGATCACCTGAAAGTCCTTCTCATCAAGCATTAGGTACTGCTTTTTTTTTTTTATAAGATATTGAAATGTCCCTTGGCTAAAATGAACTTGTGGAGTAATTCACAGAGAATCCATCAAATCTGTTTGGAACTCTTTGACCTTTTTTTTTTCTAATTTGATGATTTATGGATAAAAAGCATCGGTTGCCACCAACCTGGGTTAAAGAGGATGAGGAACTTGATGCAGGCAAATTCTTGGCGGTCCACCTTTAGGATGTGAAGCTTCTCAACCAGCTCCTGCCCCCTCTGGACGAGGCTGGCCAAGGTAAGACCAGCATGTGAAGCCATGTCAGACAGCTCCATCTGAATGAAACAACAAATGTACTGACATTGGAAACAATTTCAGGTGTCCCTCTGTACTGGACAACTTTCATATTGATGTGTCCTACCTCCTTTCTAACTTTCTAAAATAGAAGAATGTTTGGAGCTTTCGTAAGGCTTTTTTTTTTTTGCAACTCTCAAATTTACACACCAACTTTAATCTCCATAAACAATATCAATATGTGTGCAGAATCTGTAGGAAAGGAGATAAGATTTGTTTTTGGAAATGTTCTGGTTTCCATTCGTAGTCCATGTGGTATTGACCATTTACATTTAAGTGGCAGGTACACAGTCCATGTAAAGAGGTGGAAGGCATTGGCCAAACTACAATCTCAGAGCCCACTGGCTATCATCTGACAACTATTATGTGCAGAAATCTGTTAGAGAGATTACAGACACATAAGAGGAAGTCTTGGCCCAGATGTCCCGCTCGTTCTCATTCCAAACTTATCAAATAGTGGACTGATAACAGAATAAGCACCTTGTGACCAAATAACCAAAGACAATCACTGTAAGATGCCTTTGAAACTTTACAATTTCCAAAATAAATAACAGAGTTACTGTTCATTGTATTAAGTAGACTGTAAGCTGTTAGAAATGCATGTTGGTCAAGCTCCAGCACTTTTTATAAATTACCTGCAGACCAGGGGCGTAAATATGGACAGTGTGGGCAATGCTTTTGCGCTGGGGCCTATGGGATGCTGGGACCCATCGAAAGAGTGGGCCCTCCAACAGAAATACCTCTGAAATACACGATGTTCAAAGAAGAATGGTAACACTTTACTTGACGGTATCTACATAAGAGTGACATGACACTGTCATAACTATGACATGACACGGTCATGAACCTGTCATGAACATTATGTACATGTCATTAACGTTTATGACTACTGTCATTAAGTGTCATTCGGTTTTTGTAATGACAAGTTGACATTGTTTGGGTTGTCTTGATTATGACAACTTGACATTAATCAAAGTGACATTACCAGAAGATATCTTTGTCATAACAACTTGACATTAACAAGAAATGCACCCCTTTTTGTGTTTATGACAAGTTGATATAATGATTATTATAATTAGATGTGCAAGGTTTCAGACCGATTCTACACTTGGTCAGATAGACGTCTGGCAGGATACAACACAAAACTGGTTGTCATAACACCATTATGACAGTGTAATGAATAAATTCTTTGACCTCAAGTGAAGTGGTACCATTTTGATTTGTCATTAAGATACCATAAAGGATAAGACCGGCTGTCATGACAGCATTACAACAGTGTAATGAATAAATTCTTTGACCTCAAGTAAAATGGTACCATTTTAATGTGTCATGAAGATATCATGAAGGATAAGATGTGTCTTAAGAAGTGTCATTGCACACCAAATTATCTTCCTGACTCATTATAATGTCTTATGACATTTTTTGATTCCAAGTTTGTATCTGCTTAGAAATTTGCCACGTTTCATATTCGTTGATCTTGGTGCCTGTTGTTGTAACAACACAAATCTCCACTTATAAATAGGGGGAAAAAATGAGTGTTTTTCCACATCAGGGAGGGTTAGGACCCATGCGCTAAGCTAGCATCAGTACCTTCAGAACCAGGCATTGCCGGCACTGACACAGGAAGCTTATATCACCTGTTTAACTGCAGCGGAGTAGCAAAATGGCCAAATTTCATAAGATGGTGGCATGTTACTTTAAAGGAGAATTTCAGCTGTTTTTGAGACACATATGCCTGTTTGTTCAATGCATCACATTCTTTCAGTAGTGACCACGATACAATTTGGCACAACACTGACTAATTACGTGGGTGGACATTTCTGGCTAATGTCTAAATTTAATGAACACATGGTGGACCTTCACTTAGCGAAGCATGACCAAAAAGCATGACCGAAAAGCAGCATGTGGGGACATGCCAAAACCACTCAAAGCCAATTAAAGAAAAATTGTGTAAAATTATGGAAACCCATTCTAAGAGATTTATCAGTGTACTAATAAATGTGTATATATTTGGTCATTTATTATGAAACCTTGGAATGACATTGTTTTTTCAATATGTCCATGATGACTGAATGATTCTGAAAGGGCAGCCAAGGTACTTAATATTGATCCTGTTCAACAATGAACAGACACAGCAGATATGGAAATCAAATATTTTTCCTGAGGAATAAGGGGAGACATCCTTTCAAGGAAATGGGAGAATTAGATCACTCTTACTCCAAACAACATGGAAGGGGGTGGCTCAGAGGGTAGAGTGGGTTGTCCACTAATCGGAAGATTTGGTCCAATCCCAGGCTCCTCCAGTTCGCATGTCAAAGTATCTTCGGGTAAGATACTGGACCCCAAATTGCTCCCAATGACTGTCCCATTGGTGTGTGAGTGTGTTAAAAGCTAAGTAGCAGGTGGCACCTTGTATGGTAGCCTTAGCCACCTGTGTATGGATGTGTGTGTGAATGGGTAAATGTGACTCATAGCGTAAAAAGGCTCTGGGTAAAATTAAGAACAATAAAATTATACCATCCGGTCCTTGTATGACCAAAGTCAGAGCTGTGTAAGCATACTTGGCACAAAGTCAGACATGGTTTTCAGTGGGTGTTGGTCTCCACCAGGGTTGTCCCTTATCTCTGATTCTGTTTGTGATATTCATCAACAGGATCCAAAGGCGCAGCTTGGGGGAGGAATGGGTCTGGTTTGGTGACCTCAGAATTGTGTTGGGATTTACTTGACCACAGATGATTTGTCATTTGTGAAAATCTTAACTGGACATATGAAGGCTTTTCTTCTCTGCATGCTCTTTGTTCCTCAAATAAAGACAGTTCCCATCTCCACAGGATGCCCACCTCACACCTCCTTGAGAGACAAGTCTCAAAACTTGATTGGACAGTACTTTATGGTGTCATGTGACTCTGTGGTGTCACAAGGCAACTGTAGAAGTTCTGCTTCCTTCACTACAGTCTTTGTCTTGCTCCTGAGCAGTTGAGCAGCTCACACCTCTTTCCTTCTGGGCTCTGGACCAACCCAGATGTGCTCCTCTTTCCTCCTGGGTGCTTGACCTGCCCAGAAGCTCCTCTCCTGCGGGGCTGTCAGAGACCCCTGCCCCTGAACTACAAAAGTGAGGACAATTGCTCACAGACTCTCTTTCTCCTGGACCACTCGTGCCCCCGCTCACAGCAGGAGCACAAAAGAAGTTGGTGTACCAAACACAAGGTTGGCAACAAGGAGAATCAAGTTGAGTTAGCAGCCCAACGTCTAGCTCTTTAAAGACATGGACCGACCGCCTTCCTCGGATCTACAACGTCAGAGCAAGGACACAGCAAAGACTGGTTCTAGAACCACAGCCCTTTCCAGCCTTCCTCTGCCAACTAACAAAAGCAGCATGCCTCAAACCAACTCTTCCCTCCAACCATTTAAGGATCGGTAATGTAACAACTGGGCATAGCTTTATCACAGCTGTACATGCTAAGCAAGACTGTTTAACTTGTTGTATGTGATTTAATGCTGTTTACTGAGTTGTTGTTGTGATTGTTTGCAGTTAGGTCATTTGTTCATTAGTTATGCCAAAGCAAAGTGATGTTAGTTCTCTAATGCTGTTCACAGATGTCTTGCATGCAACTAAACCTCCTCTGCACTAATCCAGACCCTTTGCTACACAAAGCGCATTCACACACTCATTTACAATTAAAGCTGCAAGCAGCGTTGGGCGGGACCTCGCATCCACGCCCCTTGCCCGTTGCCCGTTACCCGTTGCCCCTAGCCCCTTGCCCCTTGCTCGTTGCCCGGTTCGGCCTCCAGCTCCAGCTGTGTGTTCTTCTTTATGTGTCTGACTCCACTATTGACCAAAGCGATGTTTGTGTACATGAAATATAGACCACAGCATTTAAATTTCAGGTTAATCCAATGCTAAGTGTCTGATGAGAAGTACTTCCTGTTGCCAGTAGGGGGCGCTATGTGTAATAGCAAGTATTGACACATGGATGTGTTCAGGGCGGGACTGTTGTCAATCCTGTGAAGTTTGGGGAAGATTGGAGCATGTATGCTGGAGTTATCAACTACGTCCTGTTTTGTGGCGCTACGCCTAAGTATGAGGCCTGACATGTGAAAGTTTGAATGTACACGAAATACAGGCCACAGCATGTAAATTTTGGGTAAATCCCAGAAAAACTGTGTGAAAAGATGTACTTCCTGTTGCCAAGAGGTGGCGCTATGTGTAATCCCAAATATTGACACATGGATGTGTTCAGGGCGGGTCCGGCATCAAACCTGTGAAGTTTGGGGAAGATTGGAGCATGTATGCTGGAAGTATAAACTACTTCCTGTTGTGTGACGGTATGCGTGTGAGAAGCACTGGTGTACCCAATATACATTAGACATGATCCAATTCACAGTGTGATGCATGCTGTGTAGGTGTCAATCAAAAGCAACGGTCCTCATAGCAACACAAAATGGAGGACAGCACACAGCTGCAGAGCACATTTTCTTCAGTCTTTACCCAAAAACCCACACGTCCAAAACATGGCTGTATGAGCACACCGTTTGAGCTATGAATGAAACAAAGATATGGTCACGACCGGAAGAATGTGGGGATCGTGGAAATGTGGAAATGCTATCGAGTTAAACATGAAGGCAGTTCAGCTTTCCTTCTGAGATCAGCAGGCAGAAATTGTATGGGAGCAGATGGGACACATGAAGGGTACTCATTGTCTTTGGAGGCTCAGGGTTCAAATTCTGTTCATGTCAGTGTTAAAAGTAGACACTTTGCTGAACGAGGACAAAAAGCTCTACTACTTCCAAAAAAATGGTGTGTCTAGCTCAAAGAATGCACCCATGATGGCGATTGTAAAAGTTTTTTTTGGACAGTTTTCACAGCAGCTCCCCGCTCTTGCTGATGACGTCAGTTGCTCTAGCTGCCAACAATCCGTCTCATAGAAGTAAAGTGAAAATGTGCTTGTGGTACTTAAACAAGCACAGCTCCAAAACGGTGAAAGATACTGGAGACAGTTCTGAAGAGCTGAGAAGTACAGGAACATTTTAAGCTTTGAATGGAGTCTGTCGCTGAAAGTATGGTGAAGCTATATAGGTGTGGAAAACTCCAATGTTTGGTGTTTTTCTCCTCCTGCTCCCATTCATTTTCAAAGGGGCAGCTTGTGAAGATTGTGTGCGTCGGCAACTTTCAGAGCTTATAAAATCCAAACCATTCAAGTAATGAAAATGTTATACAGAGGATTTGTTCAGAAGGGTGTGAACTGTCATCTGTGCGACATTCAGGCCGATACAATAAACGGCCTCGGAGGAGTTAGTTTTTGAAAAAGACACATTTTCAGGTGAAATGTTATTGTGAAAGGGCAAATATCTCACTTCCTGTTGGGTTTAGGTCAGGGGTGTCCAGGGATCATTTGTAGGTCTTGATGAGACAAACAAGCCAGTTTTTGTTTGATCTTTCTACGACATTTCTACGGGCCATAGTGGGCATTTTTGTGTGTGTACATAGCGCTAGAGAGGTCATTTTGACACTTGAGGGGTTAATTTGTGCATTATATCAAATTTTCACCCCTTTCTGACCTGTGTGCCAATTTTTGTGAGTTTTTGCGCATGTTTAGGGGGTCAAATATGGACTTTAATTGGCAGGAGAAAGAAAGAATCTGAAAAGCGAAAACAATAGGGCCTTGCCTTCGGCAGGAGCCCTTGGCCTTTGGCTCGGTCCCTAAATAGGCTTTCAACAGAGCAACACCCAAAAAGGCAGCTCAAAGTTCCCGCTTCTTTTCCTTTGTCTTTGTCCTGACCACATGGTCAGACAAACACCTCTCCCAATCTGAAACCAGCTTTGATTCGGCCATCTTGTAGTTCTCTGTTGTCAGCCATTTTGTTTTGTAGGCCAAATGGCCCCTCGATTATCACACCCGCCTTTGTCTCTCTCCTTCTCGCTCTCTCTCTCTCTCACTCTCTTTCTCACACACACACACACACACACACACACACACACACACACACACACACACACACACACACACACCAAGCTTGTATATAGTTAGTTAGAATTTGTGTGTTTTGTTTGCTTTGCTTTCTGTTATGAATAAATATAATTTTTGGAATCATACCTGCTGTCTGTTTAATGTTGTACAAGAGTGAATGAATGGTCAACCTCTGCTACATCAAGAACTCCAAAATCCCTCAAGCTTTATCATTAATTTTGGTTATGGTTATTAATTTAATTAATCAAAATCCCAAATAAATAGTTAAGTGAATTTTATGAGACTGATACCATTAACTGGCTATCATTAAATTGGAGATCTGTTACAAGGTCAGGCCCTTGATGAGGCAACTATTTGTAGAACCCTACATATTTGGTGTCCCTTGGTGAGACCTAGTATTAAAAACTCCAACATTATTGTTGACCCCAACATTTTTGGTGCCCCTTGGTAAGGCCTATTTGTAATTTACAACAATTGTGTCCCTGATTTTTGCAGATGATGTGGTTCTGTTTGTAATATTAGGTGACATGCCAAGGTAGGAACCTTGTGCGAGTTGTATTGTGTTGCACAGCGGAGAGCAGAATAAAGAACACACTGAACCATCCTGAGGCATCTGTCATATGTTCCTGTGTTAAGACTTGTGGATTTAAGAGACAAACACCTGGGGTTAGGGTTAGGGTAGAACAGTTACAAATGGACTCTGAACTGATGTTAGAGAAGGCAGTTAACCAAGCTCAATGAAAAAAGAGCAAGTTAAAAGGCAGCAAGAAATGTTATAAAACTTACTTTAAAGCCGACATTACCAACACGCAGCTGGATAGTGTGCAAGTGCAGCAACACGGACGTGCGAAACGTGGCAGTGCGCAGCCAAAACAAACCAAGTTGCAGCATGTACTGACAGCAAAGCAAGCATCGAGGACTGACGGACACAATGCAAAAGATACGAAGATGCAAAACAGCATGGCCTGCAACAATGCCCAGCAAGAGAAGCAGTGTGTAATCACTGAGGAAAAAAGGGACATTATGCAAGAGTATGCAGTACAAAAAAAACTATATAAAGTAAACATTGCTACTGTCACTAAAGATTTTGACGACAAAGTCACATTTCTGGGCTCACTGTCAGCTGATGAAAAGGTCAGTCCATGGATGACAGACATCACTGTGGACAACCACAATGCAGTGTTTAAAACTGACACCGGAGCTGATGTCACTGCAATTCCAGAGGCACTGTACATCCAGGGCCAGTTTAGCAGGCTGGGAAGGCCTATAAATGTTCTGCTAGGACCAGGAGGGACATGTAAAAGGCATGTTCACAGCCACCCTCAGCAAAAACAATAAAAGCGCTGAAGAGGACTGAAGGGCTGAGCATGCTGCTGCCAGGCGGGTCGGATGCCATGGCATTGCCAAACTGGAGAACATCAGTCTAGACTCCAAAGAGACTGTGAAAAGGGAGTTCCCAAAACGTCTCAGTGGACTAGGGAAAATGGAGGGTGAGTACAACATTGTAATGAAGCCTGGGACGCAGCTTTTCTCCATCTCCACACCTGGGCGCACCTCCCCCTCCAACCAAAGGTGAAGGAGGAGCTTGATCATATGGAGCAGTGCACCAAACAGTCAGTGCAGTGGCCAGGCCTCAGCAGAGAGCTGACAAAAATGATAGAAAACTCTGACACGTGTACCCACGAGAGAACACATGGCCAAAATGGGTTTCCTCCTAAGGGTTGCTGGGCTCATTCTTAGAGATAGGACAAGGAGCTTGAAAATCTGGAGAGAACTTGGAGTAGGACTGCTGTGCCTTCGCAATGTAAGGGGCCAATTGAGGTGGTACAGGCATCTGATCAGGACCCTCCTGGGTGCCTCCTGTTAGAGATGTACCAGGCACATCCGACTGGTAGGAGGCTCCGAGGCAGACCCAAAACATGCTGGAGGTCATCAAGATGAGCTGGAAAGCATTGCTGGGGAGAGGGATGATTGGAATACGTTGCTCAGCCTGCTGCTCCCGTGCTTTAAGATGGATGGATGTATGGATGTATGGATGGAGTATAATTATATAATATGGGTGCAAAGACAGTACATTAAATGCTTTGTAGCTATTTGTTGAGTCCTTTGAGTTTGTAAAATATTGTTAGAAAATTGTTGTAAATTGTTAGAATTGGCAATAAATTGTTACTAATAAAGATGACAAAGTAGAGAAATACAGAGATTAATTACCTCCTGCCCAGTGAGTGGGAGCAGGCTGCCCTCTTTGCCACACAGGACCTGTCTGGAGATGATGTCCAGGAGCAACAGTTCACTCCAGCAGCTGTGCAGCAACTTCATCTGGTCATTCAACTTGGAGCAGAAAGAAAGAGTGAAAAATATTCAAGTACCTGTTTTAACCAGCTCGTCAAATATCTGTAATTTGAAAGGAGATCCTTTCGCCTAATCTGTGCTAGCTCCAATCTAAGTAATAGTTATGCATGGTAGAACCCTCACAATGAGAATGTTTAGCAGGCAGTATAATGTAACACTGAGGCTCATGGGAATGCCATTATTTTTGCACATGGCATGAGACAATCATTCTCTGGACACATGAATGTCTGCACCAGATTTGTTGTAGAGATATGTCAGTGTGGACTGACTGACATTGCCATCTCACAATGTTAGTGTGGTGTAGTGTAGGAGCTTCGTGTATTTTATCTTGATATTTTAACACCTTGGTTACTCCATGATGCATACACAGTATCCATTTGCCTTGTCATCACTCTGTCAGAGACATTTGACATTTGGGGTATGGACAAGACATGTACCCAAATCTGTATGTATTTTTCAGGAAGAAACAAAGAGTGCGATAGAAACAGAACATTATTCTCCCTGAGCGTGCTAATTATTATTCAAGGAAGAAAAGACTATGATTGATATGTTTTTATTACATCGTATCATGACAAACAACACTGAGCAAAACACAAAAATAGCTATCAGCAGCATCAGCCCTTAAATAGCATCCAAGACAGGGGACAAGATCTAGTTAAAACAAAAAGCTATTAAATCTGGCATTAAAAATGCAACAGCCACCTTGCTAATGATTAAAACTAAAAACCAGCACAGAAATGATCATTACCAAAATAAACTGCAATTGGTAAAGGCTATTTTCACCCTGGTGCAAATATCAACATATTGCTATTTGTAGCAATTGGTACAATTAGAGGCTATTTGTACCCTGGTGTATATAGCAGTGTATGCCATTTCCACCCCTGTACAATTAGAAATGGATGCTATTCGTAACCTGGATTACAGTGATGTGTGCTGTTTATACCCACCTTAAAATATCTGTACCCTTGTATTTCAAGCAATCTTTTCTATTTACACTCTAATTTATGTAAAAGTATACCTAATGCTATGATCTAAACAGAATGCATTGCTTCATATTCCTTTATGTATGGTTCAGAACATTTTAATTACATATTTTACAACATTTTAGGTTGGGAGTTTTCTGATATGTAAAAATTTGAATCTTGCCCAGTAAAGAACATTAGAGCTGTGCCCAGGATTTTGCTCATTGCTCTTTAACCTGACCTGACCCGATTAATCCATCCAAGAGTAATGTGTGAGCAAAGCTGTATGAAAGCTTTGTTATACATAATTTTAGTGCAACTTTATATATATATCTACTGACAAGTGCTTGGCCTTGTCGGAAAGCTGCGGTCCCGGTTGCGGAGAAAATCCATAGAGAAGAACAGGTGTGAATTTGGATGCACTTTGCATCGTTCGGGCCCATAGGGTTAAAAGGACGATCGCTCAGAAATGTAGCCTACAGCAATCTGATAAGCCACTTCAGACTGAAAGGTATGTTCACAATGATTTGTTTTCTTTCTTTCTTTTCTTTTAAAGAATATTTTTTGGGCGTTTTGCCTTTAATCCAGAAATGGCCTGGGGTTAATGCATCTAAACATCAGAAGTCTGTGTAATCAGTTTAAACTGGATCAGCTAGAAATTCTCATATCACAAACGGACCCTGATATCCTGGTGGGTATTCCATCAAAGTCGCTAATGATAGCGGCGCTTAAGTGATTAAGCCTCGTTTGAATTAGCGTCAGCTTCCACCTCAGGCTGAAGCCGTTCCACAGACACATTTCAGCCGGGCCTCATCAGCGTTAACTTCAGCCAGGCTTATCAAATCATTAGGCGCGCGCACGGGGTGCATGAGAAGCCCAGAATATGCGATTATCGAAAACGCGATCATGTCGAAAAAAGACAAGAAAACTAGGGCTGATTTCTTCAACAGCGCGGAGCAAAAGCTCCTTGTGGAGCTTTACGAAGAGTATTGAAACGCATTTACCAGAAAAGGAAATACTGTTGCTACTGTCAAGGCAAGAGATATGGCATGGCAGAAGATTGCCGACTGCTTAAATGCATAAATTAACTTTTACATCAGTGTTTAATGTCTTATGTTTAGACTGTGTTGATCAAACACACTATGTCCTGTCAGTAGCGGAGAGTTGCCATCGTTATCAACGTGGGAGACTCGGGTTTGAGGCTCAATACCTGCACAGTGTTACTTAATGGAAATTAAATTCTGCAAGGAAATTTTATTTGGTTTACAATTTTTTTTAATGTGTAGTGTACTTTGCACCAACTAATATGCCAAACTGTGTTATCTCTGCACAGGAGTGGTGTCAACAATGTTAAACGTACGGCTGTGCAGGTGTTACTCCAATCATGTGGACAAGTGTTAATATTAGGCCCAGCTGATGTTAAAAGTTCTGTAGGCTACAAAGTTATGATGAATAATTGTCGGCTAAATGGCATTACATTTCACATACGTGTAATGTGTGACAAATGTAAGCTATAGGCTGTTGGTGAAAACATCGAAATAATCGCTGGAACAGAGTTTCCATAATTTGATGTACTGAATGATGCCATAATATGGATTAGAACCCCAGACGCCCGCATGACAGTCGGAGGACGACACCACTCTTCTACCGATAATTTTGCTCATATGAAGGAAGAATTTTAATATTTCAAGATATCATCACGACAACGACACTTTTTTAAAAATTTTAATCCTTGGGAATTCAACGAAACTAACCAAAAATGTGTGGTGAATTCATTTTTGCTGAAGTTGTTAACTTCGTTTTCGGACAACACGGATAACCAAGCGAAAAGTGTGAGGAACTGTTTGTCTAAGACTCTGTTTACTACATATTACTACATATAATACATATTCTTTGTGACACCGATTCATTAAGCCTGATAGTTAACCTGCCACAGAGCAGGTTAGTTCAGGGGCATATGTTACCCCAGTAACTCAGCTCAGGTTCCTGATAGCGAGAGTCATGGAACCGAACTCTCTCTAAAACTAGCGCGGCTTATTGAAGTTAGCCGGGATTTGCGGTTAGTTGGCTTGATGGAATACCCCCCTGGTTTTGACAGAAACCTGGCTTTAACAGAGTATACGCAGTTCTGAAGTTTCCTTAAATAACTATAACTTGTACAGAATAGACAGAGTGGGAAGAGGGGGTGGTGTGGCTGTGTATGTGAAGTCATGTCTGTCTGTTACAGTTTTAAATGCTGTCACAATTCCTCATTCCCTTGAACTAATTGGTCTGAAGATACACTTATCAAGTAACAATACAATTAATATGGTGGGCATAAATAAATAATAAATTAGCAGACCTCCTTGTTCAGTACAGTCAGTCAGAGATGCTAGTTCTAGGTGATTTTAACCTTAATTGGTTCTCTAACGACTCAAATACTTTAAAGGAAATGTGTGATAATCTCAATCTGTCACAGCTCATTGAGGAACCGACCAGACCCAATCTGAAGGACCCTTCAAAATCAGCACTAGTTGATTTTATTCTCTCCAATAGAAGTGATAAAATTACGGCTTCTGGAGTTTTTGCACTTGGCTTCAGTGACCACTGTCCTCTAGCCTGTGCTAGAAGATCTAAACAGGAAAGATCAACCTCCAGAATTGTTATCAAAAGAAACTTAAAAACTGTCAATGAACAGGCTTTCCTCAGTGATCTTACAGACAGTAATATATATCACACCTCTGAAATACTGGACATAGAATTAGCCTTGGAATACTTTACAAAATCATTTATCACTATCATTGATAAACATGCACCTCTTAAAAAGCTCAGGATTAAAAATAGATCAAGTCCCTGGTTTTCCACAGAGTTATCAATAATGTTTAAGGAAAGGGACAAAGCCTGGGCTTTAGCAAGGCGTACTGGTGAAGCAGCACATTAGCTGACTTTTAGACAACTCAGAAATAAATGCACATCCTCCATGAGAAAAGCAAAAGCTAATTATCACATAGCCCTATTCGCACAGGATTAGTATTACCTGGGGACGTCTGGTAATTTGTAAATTAACCCCCCACGGCTGTGTTTCTTGCAGTGCATTTGCACGGGATAAGTGAAGTCTGTATTTTACTCGAATTTAATGACATTTTTGCCCGTATATGACGTCAAAGCATTGCACGTCGCAAAATTGTGTGGCTCATTTTGACAGCTGTTAACCAGAACTTGTGAACCTATAAAAACGTTGATGGAAAAAAAACTGTAACGTTAGTGTAGGCCTTGGTGTGTGTGTGTGTGTGTGCCACAAAGATTCGGGATGACCCCGCCCACCCAGGACACTCTCTATTCACCAGCCTTCAAGCAATCAGTTTGATATGGTTTACTCAGATAACTCTCTTAATAATATATCATATTGTACCTCCCAGTTCACCCTTCAGACTGTCACTTCGTCTGTTGTCAAGGAAGCGCTGCAAACTATTGATTGCAGGAAAGCAACTGGGGAAGATAATTTAGACCCCTATTTCTTATTTGATTATTACTAATCAAATTACACATCTGTTTAATCTCTCCATTTCTACTGGAGTTATCCCTCAGGTCTGGAAATCTGCACATGTAGTCCCACTCCATAAGGGTGGTGATAAAAAGGATCTCAACAACTATCGGCCAATCTCCAAACTCTCCTGTCTTGCTAAAATCCTAGAATCATTAGTTAACAATCAGCTTAAATCATTCCTCTCAAGTAATTCTGTGTTAAACCCACATCAATCTGGTTTCAGAGCAAAACACAGTACTGTCACTGCTACCACTTTAGTTATAAATGATATCATAGCTGCTGTCGATAAAGGTAAATACTGTGCTGCACTTTTTGTTGATCTTTCCAAAGCATTTGATACCGTTGATCATGCTCTGCTCCTACAGAGACTACATAATACTGGTTTTGATTGTAATTCCTGTAAATGGTTTCAGGACTATCCTTCGCACAGGCAGCAGTGTGATTTTGGGAAATGACCGTTCTTATTTTTTGTTAAAAAGGGTACCGCAGGAGTCTCGTGAGACCGGGATCAAGATGGCGGCGTAGCCTAAGAGCTCCACACAACTGAACACAAACTTCATAAACAACCCCACAAACGCACCGAACATTTTCGAGCAAACAGAGCGGCTCTGGTTATGTCAGAACCAACAGAACCGAAACCCTGCGAAATTTTTACCAGGGCACGCAAGGCAAGCACTGTTAAGACAACTTTGACGACGACGACGGTGGCTAATGAAGCTAGCAGCATGGCGGGTATAGCTGATGTGCTAGCAGAGCTGAAGTCCCTCCGCTCTGACTTTGGATCTAAACTGGATCACATTGATAACCGTTTGTCTGACATGGTAAACTCAATTGCGGTGATTGAAAGCAAGCTCTCAGACGTGGAGCGAGATGTGTCTGCAAATACAACACGTATGGGAGAGGCAGAAACACGTATAGTAACAACAGAAGAAGAGCTGCAGCACACTTTAGATGCACTAGCCTCTGCCATTAAAAGAATTGCCTATCTTGAATCGAAAACAGAAGATTTGGAAAACCGAGGCAGAAGAAAGAATCTGCGGCTGTTTGGTCTACGTGAACGAGCTGAAGGAAATAAGCCACTCTTCGACTTTGTGAACAACATGCTACCGCAATGGCTTGGCTGTCCTGACAAGACTTTCACTCTGGAGCGAGTTCATCGCACGCTGGCTCCGGCCAAACCTAACCAGAGTCGAGCAGTTCTCGTCCGCTTTTTGAAGTTTCAGGAAAAGGAATTTGTGTTTCGTGAAACAAGGAAGAGAGAGATCATGCATGACAACGTCAAGCTTTCCTTCTCTCAGGATCTGTCTGCAGAAACAGTCCGTATTCGGCGAGGATTTGTTCCAGTTGTGAAGCAGTTTGTGGCCATGGGAACCTTTCGAGGATTTCAGCACAATCCTTGTAAGCTGAGAGTACTTCACGACGGAAGAATTCATCTTTTTTCGACACCGCAAGAAGCCGAAAGGTTTCAACAAAGCATCACACGATCTACATAAAGACGATAGAGGCCATACGGACATTAAACACATTGAACGCACCAAAAAAGAAAACAACAGTCGAGTCAGGTATCATAAATGATATACAGAGTCTAATAAAGACTGTTTCTTCACGATTGTATTGCTAAATGTTAAACTGAAAGGACAAGAAATGGTTCAAACTCTTAGTTGGGGTCAGAAATTTAAGATAAGGAGATATGATAAAAGTTAAGATCATCTAGCCATTTTATTTTATTGTATTATTATTTGTGGTGCAGCACACAAGCCAACGTTATTTGTGGTACAGCATTGTTTAATGCAATCTTTTCTTTTTTGAACAAAGTTGGCTCTTTCTGAGAATATAGAAAAGGGGTTAAGATTTAAAATAGGAAGCATTATGGTTGTTTGGACTCGTGGCTGTTCTGTCCAGAGCCAAAGGTACGCAGACTAGCTGCTCCCCAGTAGTAGTGGACCAGCATCCTCCAGTGTTGATTTATTAAAGGGGGTGTGGGAAAGCATTTCAGGGGGAAATGCTAGGGGGTGAGACTGGATATTTTCTAGTTTTAGTTATTACTGTTATAGTTATTCTGGTTGTTTTCTTTTCCCCTCCAGTATGTGTAATTTTTTATGTATATGGTTTTGGCAGGATCAACAACATTTATAGCCTCACCAAGATATCAATGGATGTGTTCGATGGCGAAAAACAATGTCCGTGAACAATTCTGAAATTAAGATCACTAGTTGGAATGTGAGGGGGCTTAGGAAGCTGACTAAACTGAAACAAGTTTTAAACAGGTTGAAATATCTCAGGTCTAAAATTGTTTTTTTTACAAGAAAGCCATTTGATGGCCTCTGACAAATCTTGTCTTAAAAAAAGGTGGCCGGGCCAAGTGATTTATTCTTGCTATAATAATTATGCTCGAGGTGTTGTCATCCTCATACACAAGTCAGTTCCATTCCAAACCATTCAAACTATTCAAGATCCAACTGGCAGATATGTGATTGTACAAGGACACATTATGTCACGTAAAATTAATCTAATTAATATTTATGGTCCTAATGAGGACATGCCGTCTTTCTTTGAAAAATTGCTCTTGACTGTGTCCACCTTAGAGTGTCTCTATATTTTTGGGGGAGACTTTAATTGTACATTTGACCCAGTAATGGATCGGCTCACTGGAACTGATACCTCGCATGTGCAGACAAGGAAAAAGCTGACTGAATTCATAAAGGATCTAAGACTAGTTGATATATGGAGGAAACAAAATCCAAACAAAAAAGAATTCTCCTGTCACTCTTCTACTTATAAAACATATTCACGTATCGATTATTACCTAATATCTATCGAATTGCTTACTAATATCACAAACTGCTGGTACGACAGCATAGTGATTAGTGATCATGCAGCTGTATCAATGGAAATATGCTTAGGCATATTTGCTCCACATTCTCCAAGATGGAGGTTCCAAGTATACTGGCTGCAAGATCCATCGTTTCTTAAATTCATAGAAGCTTGTATAGATAACTATTTCCTACTAAACACGGGTGAAACAACCGCCAGTGTAAGGTGGGAAGCATTTAAAGCGTATATAAGGGGAGAAATAATTAAGTATACAAGTTCAAAGACTAAACAGTACAATAGGGAAATACAAACATTGGAAAGACAGATTAAAACACTGGAATTAGAGCTTTATGAGAATAATGACGAGGACAAACAGCAACAATTAACAGTAATGAGAGCTGAATACAACAAACTAACAACTGACAAAGTTGCCAAAAACCTCTTATGGACCAAGCAATCGTACTAAGACCAGGGTGAAAAGCCAAGCAAATTATTGGCTTGGCGGGTTAAGAAAATGCAAGCCGAAAGAGCAATTAACAGTATAGAGACAATGTCAGGCGATGTAACAATAGACCCAATTGAAATTAATACCACTTTCAGAAACTTTTATGAACTATTATACAAGTCAGAATATACAGGAACTACTCAACAAGCATTTCTCGATCAGTTACAATTCCAGAGCCTATCTGAAGATGAAAAAGAGGCGTTGGATGGTGCATTAACAGTTGAAGATCTTTATGACACTATGAGCAACATGAACAGTGGGAAAGCACCTGGTCCTGATGGGATACCTATAGAGTTTTATACGAAGTTTAAACAGAAACTTGTGCAACCTTTATTAGATATGTTTAACAAATCATATAAAACAGGAACTCTTCCACTATCATTAAGACTAGCTTTGATGACTGTGATATTAAAACCTGACAAACCACCAACTAGTTCTAAATGATCCACTGCTTATGGAAATGCCCTAAGATTATGTTATTCTGGGAAAATGTAATTAAATGTTTATCACGGATGGTTAAGTGTAATATTCCTTTGATCTCAACACTCTGTATACTTGGAATATACCCTAAGGACTCTGACAGAACAGCAAAGCAATCGAAAATGATTGATTTTGGACTTCTCCATGCAAGAAGAGTGATTGCGATATATTGGAAGAATGTAGAACCACCATCACTGGCAATATGGAAGAAGGAGCTGATGACTTGTCTTGGACTGGAGAGATTGACATACATGGTTAAGGGTAAACAGACAGAGTTTGCTTGTATCTGGGATTCATTTATGTCCTTCTTGACCGATGAAACGGATAACACTGACTGAGAAACAAATGATGTAATGATCCTGCCTTTTATTTTATTTTATTTTATTTTCATTTTATTTACTATTTATTTTGTTCCATCTTATTTTATCTTATTTATTTATTTATTTTATCTTATTTTCTTTAGTTTGATGTCCGTTGTCACTATTCATTTTTATTTTTCTATTTTATTATTTTTGTCTGTGTGGATGTGTGACCGTTTGAGGGGATATATGTATAAAAAATGAAAATGTTTGTACATTTGATACAAAGTTTGATAGGCACTTGAAACTCAATAAAAAAAAAAAAGAAGGGTAAAAAAAGGGTACCGCAAGGTTCAATATTGGGCCTTGTCCTCTTCACTTTTTATATTAACAATGTCACATCCTCCATAAAAAATTGTAATTCCCATCTGTACGCGGATGATACAGTTCTGTATTGTTTTTCTAACACTGCACGCTCTGCCACCCAAATCCTACAACAAGCCTTTGACAACTTGCAAAATGCATTCTGTAATTTAAAACTAGTGCTGAATGCAAACAAAACCAAATACATGCTGTTCTCCAGAGCCAGAGATATTGTTGATACTGCTGATAATGGTTTACATCTAAATGGTCACAGTATTGAAAGGGTATCACAGTATAAATGTTTTGGTATCAGGTTGGATCAAAAAGTTACTTTTAAATTTCATATAGACACACTTGTCAGGAAGTTACGACAAAAAATTGGATATTTGTACAGAAACATAGTGAGTTTTCCCATGTTCAGTAGGAAGCGGATAATTGAGGCCGTCTTCATGTCTGTCCTGGATTATGGTGACACATCTATAGACACGCCTCTACCTCCATTCTTAAACCCCTTGATTCAGTTTATCACTCTGTCCTGAGATTTATTACCGGTGACAGTTATTCTACTCATCATTGCATCCTATATGAAAAGGTTGGGTGGACATCTTTAACAGACATTGGTTTCTATTCATCTACAAAGCCCTAAATGGAAACTTACTGTCATACATCTCCTCCTTATTAAACTGGTCAAATAGTCATTATTCAACTCGCTCAAGTGATTGGCTGACACTCAAAATCCCCCGTGCCAATACTGAGCTTGGGAAAACTGCCTTTAGTTTTTATGCTGCACATACTTGGAACACCTTACAGCAAACACTAAAACTTGATGCACTTGTATCTATAGGCCAGTTTAAAACCATGATTACAAACTACTCCACTCTTGAATGTAACTGTTTTTAACTCTTATGTTGTTTGATTGTTTGAATTGTGTGTGTGATTCATTGTGATGTAGGTGTGTGTGTATGAGTATTTACAAGTGAATGTATGTTTTTTGTCTACGTATGTTTGTGTGTATGTGTATATATATATGCATGCGTATATATTTTTGCTCTTGCTTTGTTTTGTTTTCATATTTATTTTTATTCTAACTGTACTCTCGACATCATTGTAAATGAGGGTGGTCAATGATTTCTCGAGATTAAATAAAGGTTGAATTGAATGAATTGATAGGAAAGTTAAGTGTGAAAGCGGGAAAATAAGAGAGGGAATGACATGCAGCAAAGGGCCATAAGCGGAACTCGAAACCGGGCCGCTGCGGCGATAGCCTTCATTTATGAGGCACCTGCTCGATCCACTAAGCCAGTAACAGCCCCACAGTACTGTGTGTTCTGCGCTGTCATTGTGACAATTAAATTTCAATCAAACAAACAAAGATTATGGGAATAACGCTTTTACACTTAAAAAATCATCAGAACACATATCAGGCAGAAACATGCCTAAATTCTTCACTTTCTGTTGACATGAAAGATGAATGTCTGCTATTTTTTTGTACGTGCAAAGTTTGTTGTCATACGTATGGGGTGCCGTTTGAAAAGTGGCTCACACTGAAATGAACAGCAACATTTTGCCACATTTAGCGTCAAACAACACTTGAAAAAGTGGTGTGAATTTTTTACAGTCACTTTTCACCACATTTACAACAATATTTGAAATATGTTAAATATAATGTCACAGTTAAATTTAAATCTTAAATCTAAATGTTAAATCTAAACCTACATGTTAAATCTAAATGTGCTTGGTGAAGCTAAATATTTAGCTAAAATGCAAATACACACTGCCGGTCACTGGAAGTACCAAAATAAAAGCCTGGGTAGTCAGACTGTGTTTATAGCATCAAATAATGAATTAAAACCAAACTAATCGGAGAAAATGGACACTTGAACATACATCAGCGTGATAAGAACTACCTAAAATGACAGAGACCATGTTTGGGGAAATTTTATTTGACATGGACTTTGAGTTTTTAGTGTCCCATCTGCTTACATGGAGGGTGTGGAACACTGGAGGGGCCGTTTGGGCCGCAATTCAGAATTTCAGCAGTACATCGTTGGTGACAGCAACAGCGACAGAATCCACCATAGAGCTACCACAGCACTCGTTAAGTTTGTTTTCTAACTCGTGCAGCATATGTTCCTTATGTTAATATGTAAACTATATGAAACTAGCTAACGTTAGCCCAGTTGAGATTTGCTACTAGCTACTAGCCTGAAGAGACATTTACAAAATATCAGTGACATTTTCTTTTGTGTGATGTAATATTACGATGTCCACTGGTCAAAAACAAAACAAATGCGCTATGCATGAAGTACATTGATGCTAGTAGCAAATCTCTACTGGGCTAACGTTAGCTAGTTGCTTACATGCAAACATAAGGAATATATGCTATGCGAGTTAGAAAACAAACTTACCGAGTGCTGTGATGGCTCTATAGTGGATACTGTCACTGTCACCAACGTTGCACTGCTGAAATTCTGAATTGCGGCCAAAACGGCCCTTCCGAAGTTTTCAGCTAAATCGCCGGACATGTTGGCAAGCAAGGAGAGCGTGGAGAAAGTGACCTGCAGTGGAGTGTACCCACAGTTTGGTTTTAATTCATTATTTGATGCTATAAACACAATCTGACCACCCAGGCTTTGCAGTGTGCATTTGCATATTAGCTAAATATTTAGTTTCACCAAGTACATTTAGCTTTAACATTTAACATTTAGATTTAGATTTAATATTATGATTAAAAATTTAGATTTAGATTTAAGATTTCATATTTAGATTTAACTGACATTGTATTTAACATATTTCAAATATTGCTGTAAATATGGTAAAAAGTGACTTTAAAAAATCCACACCACTTTTTTAAACGTTGTTTGAAGCTAAATGTGGCAAAATGTTGCTGTTAATTTCAGTGTGAGCCACTTTACAAACAGCACCCCCATACGTCATACAGGGGTGCAAATAGCCCAGCTGAGAGGCCAAGGCTATTTGTACCAGGGTGCAAATAGTCACTCCGCAATGTTAATAGACACAATACAAGCACTATAAAGTTTGCATTTTAAAACATAAAACAGCTAACTTAAACTACTCTTGCTTAGAAGGCATGATGATGGGAAGTGCAGCCCATCACCACAGTATTATAGTGGATGGCCACAAGATAAAACGTCCACTCTGTTTACAAGAAAGGACTTTGATTTCCATACCTAGTCATGTTATTCACCAGTGATTGCTTTATTCTGTAGTCTGTAGTCTGTGTGTCTCAAATCACATAATGCTGTACGAAATGCTTACTATTTTGAGTGCACTAAGTGCATTCACACTGCATAGTCCCTGAAAATGCAGTGTACTATTGGTGCACTCAAAACAGTCCAAAAGTTGAGTGTGGAATAATGGACACTCACCCTCAACGGTTGCCATCTTTGTGACGTAGCTTTTGCTACTTTAACACATGGCAGCTGGGGACAACAAGGAGCCTGATCTGGCCACAGTCAACACCGCCGTGTCACACAGATGTACATGTTTTTTGCACCAAGTACCCATACTGTTGTTCAATAGAGGCCATCAGTAATGTTTGTTGGGTCTGTAATGATTTGGTACTGCGAACAATAATGCAATAGTGCTAGCGTTATCTCGGTAGCTAACATTAACATTTGCTAGCTAGCTAAATTGCTCCTAGCTACAGCAGTACATTTTAATCAGCATTGGCTTTGTAGTGTAAGTTTGGTTTATGTGTGGGTAGAGATAGCTGTCAAATGTTGGCACTAATGCTCCACCACCTGTTTGCCATTTGCTATTTAAAAAGAAGAGGAAGAAGAAGAGGAGGCAGGTAAAACAAAAAAGCCATCGTCACATCCGGTAAGTGCAAAACAGCAGTGCACAATTTGAGACAACGCTACCCTGCTGAAATTAGTGCACCATGCAATAAGTGGAGCAGAGGAAAAAATGGTGGAAAGACAAATAGGTGGGAGAAATAACGCTGAATGACAGTGTATTTATGGAATGCTACAGAATTGATGGTGCAGGGACAATGTTTGTGGTCGATCTCATTAGAGCTCATTATCTCTCACCCAAAACAATAATGCTACAACACCACATATGAAAGTGATTACAACACTAACACATCTGGCACCTGTAAAAATGCAACAGTGCAGCGGTGACTTGGATCTATCTCAGCCTGACAAAGAACAATCTGGCAATGAGAGTCTATGAAGCTGGAATATTTATAGTTGTAGGGAGTAATGAGGCACTGGTGAGAGGCGTTAGCTTGATGAGGTGGGCTTGGTGGATCGGCAGGAGCAGGAGATGTGTGGACAGGTGATAGGCTGGCAGGTAGGTGTGGTGGAGAGGTGGGATGAGTGGAAATTTACTGACGGAGCGGCATGTGTGGCAGGTTGGAAGTACACACTGTGACAGAACCACTGCTCAAGGGACGGCTCCTGACGTCCCAAAAAGTCAATAACAAATTTGGGTGGGTGGAGGGGATTTGGGGGAGGGTTAGTACCCCTGGACGCATCTCCAAGTTCATATTATGAGCCGGGTGGCTGGCAGGGTTCTGGAGGAGGAAATCAGGAATAAATGTTGGCCTGGGAACCTCAGGTGAACAGCCTGGAGGTAGGACAAATGAACAGAACCAGATCTGGAGGGTGGCCGGGGGGATGATCAGATGGGCGGAGCAGATCTGGAGGTTGACCAGGAGGCTGACCAGGTGGGCCAACCACCTCTGAAGGTTGACCAGGAGGCCCACCAGATCGGCAGAGCAGATCTGGAGGGCAGCCAGGAGGATGACTGGCTGGGTGGAGCAGATCTGGAAGTTGACCAGGAGACCGACCAGGTGGGTGGAGCACCTCTGAGGGCTGACCAGACAGATGGCGATGTAGATGGGATGTTACTGGAACTCGGAGACAGGATTCCAGTGGGATTTGGGGTCACAGACTTGGGGTCAGGAGCTGGCAACTGATGACCTGACTGCCGGTCAGATCCACAGAGAGCTGAGCAAGAAGCTGGCCACAGTGAGGCTGAGGTGGAAACTGGCAACAGCCCAGCAAGGCAAGGGTCCTATGAAACCAGGGAACTTGGAGAATGCAGCAGCTGAGCAGGAACAGAAACTTGAGGCCCAGCAAGAACTGGCACTTGGGGTTGTTGTGGCCCAGCAGGAGTGAGGACTTGGGAATGGGCTGCTACGGTGCAACAGGATCTTGGACTACTTGGGGCTGATGCAGCAGAGAAGGAGCAGGAACTTGGTCGAGCTGCGGCCCAGCAGGGACTGCAGGAGGCAGCTGCAGCTCTGAAACTTAGGGCTACTGCTCAACAGGGTCATCTGGGAGCAGAAGCAGCTCAGGAACTTGGAGTTGTCGCAGCACAGCACGAACAGGAACGTGGGAGTGCAGCAGCACAGCACAAACTGGAACTTGGTAATGTAGCAGCTTAGCATGAACAAGAGCTTGGAAGTGCTGTAGCTCAGCACAAATAGGGACTTGGAAATGCTGCAGCTGGGCGGGTGTCGGCTGGGCCACTGACTGGATTTTGGGATGGCTGGGCTGTCGACACCTGCACTTGTGGAAGACCGTGTGTTTTGTCTGGAGGCTGCACAGGAGCAGCTCTGGAGAAAGTGCAGAAGGCCGACAAGACATGTGGAGCACCTCTGGAGGACAACTAGCAGGTCGGCCATGAAGGCTGCACTCCACTGGAGAACAGTCCAGAAGTCAGCAACAAAGATGGGACCCCTCTAGAGAATGAAGATGGTGGCGGCACAGAGACAGAACCCCAACGGAGTATGGAAGGGACCCTGCAGGAGCTTGTTGATGGAACCACACAGGAACTTTGAGACAGGACCCCAATGGAACATGGCCACGGGGACCCCGTTAGAATAAAAGATGGGACCCCACTGGAACTCAGAGATGGGACCTACAGGAAGTCAGAGATAGGACCCCACTAGAATATAGCCACGGGACTCCACTGGAACACGGAGAGGAGACCCCACTGGAACATAGCTCCGAGACTTTAACTGGGACCGGGACAACTGGGGACCAGGCAGAGGCGTCGGCTGTACTGCTGACAGGAAACTGCGATCTGATGTCAGCCAGGTGGCTGACTGAAAATGAGGAGCAGAAGCAGCTGAACTGCTGGCGGGGAACCACGAGCAGGTGTTGGCTGGGTGGCCAACTGGAGACCAGCAACAGGTGACAGCATGACCACTGACTGGAGACCAGGAACAGGTGTTACATTGACTGGGACCCCCAGCTGAGGAACAGGAGACAGAGGCAAGGAACCCTAACTCAGGAACTGACTCAGGAACCGCTGTGGCATCAGCTGGGACCCCCTACACAGGAACAGACAGGATGTTGACAGGACATAGGGTCCCCTAATGCAGGAACAGACAAGATTTTGGTTCCTGACCCTGTCAGTGCTCCTCTTGCTGTCTTGTGTTTTACTCTTTGCAGGTTGCCTGCAGGTAGATGGGTGGAGCCATTAAGTTTATGTGGGTATGCAGGCCTAGGTTATTTAGGCAGGCTCGACATTCTGTTTCCCTCTTTCTCACCATCATCAACCTTGTTTTGGTTTCTTATTAGGGCCCGAGCACCGTCGGGTGCGAGGACCCTATTGAAAATGAAGGAGTTATTATTATTTTTCCTCCAAATGAATTGGCTTTTTGAGGGCTTTATCATATTCAAAAACTCACCAAATTTGGCGGTTGCATCAGTCGCGTGTATTTCGTGTATTATGGTTTGCTGCGATGGGCAGGATAAAATGGCGGGGCCACGGCCCTTAAACAGGGGCCCCGACTGCAGGTTTCACCGACATACACGAAAATTGGTACACATATGCACAAAAATATGCACAAAAAAGTGTTTTGGAGCCATAGCCCAAACCCAACAGGAAGTCGGCCATTTTGAATTTAGCGACCATTTTTGGTGTTTTCCACATGTTGTATTTTAACGAACTCCTCCTACAGGATTAATCAGAATCACTTCAAACTTGCTGTGTACCATCTAGACTAGTTTGTGATCAAAAGTTATTAAAAGATCAGCTACCCGTTGAGGGGCGTATCGGCTTTTTGATGGAGAAGTTTGATGTCTCGCCATGAAAAACAAAATTGCTATAACTTTGGGGTAAATGGTCCAATCTGCACCAAACTTCACTGGAAGAGTCCCGCCCTGAACACGTCTACATGCAGAAATTTCGTATTTGTCATAGCACCCCCTGCTGGAAACAGAAAAAGCGATGTTTTAGACTTTGAGGTGCAGCTCTGAGCACGTTCAGCATATCCAACTCAAATTTGGTCAGAGAGGCCTCAAGACCTTGGTAATGCTATATTATGAAGACTGACGTATCGCCAAACGGCGTTGCGCTCAGAGCACGGCAAAGTCGATGTTGATGCCAATACTTGGTTATTAGCACGGCGCCATCTACTGGCAAAATGACATGTCTTTGTATGATTTGAGAGATATGATGTGTAACTCCTGCGTGAGGGGTCTACCATCGACAGGAATGAACGGCGGCATCAGCCGGCGTCCTGCCAGCACCCTTGAGTTGCGTGAAGGTGCGAGGGCCCGTTCATCGCTGCTTGCAGCTATAATTTGTTCTACATTCACAAAAACACACAAACATTCCATATTACAAACACTGCTCATGTACAGACTGCAGATTCATTAAGCATGTCTTTAAAAATATTGTTTAAAGACTTTAATCTTGTGTGATCTCCCTCTTTGTCTAGTTCACTGAGCCTGGGCTGTGACATATTGGAGATTTGTCCTGTTTTGTACTTGAATTAGGTCCTTGGACTTTTGTCTGTTCAGAGTCGTGGGTCATTAATCATGAATCATGTCCCCAGAGCATGCACACCAAAGTTGACAAAATGCTGTCCTCTTGGTTTTGAGGTGCGCACTTTTGCTATATATGATGCCTCCTATGTGTTGGGCTCAAAATGCTTTGGTAGACCTATGCTCAAATATATAATGCAAATATCTACCAAGTTTTATGATGATTGGTAGAATCTATTCATGAATTATTGCCCATTTCCTGCCAAGTCCCGACCTTTGCGAAGGTTTGTGATTGATGGTGGCCATGTTTTTTTTTTGTTTTGTTTTGTTTTTACCTATTTACAATAGAAATGTGAAAATGTGTATTTTTGTCCTGCAAGGCTGTATGTGACAGGTAAACATGTATCGCTCTTGTGGGAGTTGTGTTGTGAGTGTATGGGGTGGAGCGAATTCAAATTTGTTGTGAGCCAACGGCTGTGAGTTTGGATCTGATTGAAGGCGGTGTGTCTGAGTGTGTCTCCTCACGTTGAGGTTATTTAAGTATGTGCTGCAAAACACTGCTTTCTAGGTATGGTGTGTGTGTGAGGTCTGTGTGAATATTGTATAATTAGTGAAACTCCTCTCTCATTCTGGTTGTGCTCTCTCTGCGCAGGCAAGGGTCTATCTGCAGCGCTGCTGACAAAGGGCAGAGTCAGCCTTCTGATGGCTCAAGTGTTATCAGCCTTGTCCATGGTGTAGCTCAAATATGAGTGCACTAAGTTTGTTGATTTGTGAACAGACTGAGGAAGCAAGAAACCTGTGGCCCTTGACCTTGGACTCCCCCTGCCTCCCCTGCTAAATAGACACTGACACTGACTCTTATCGGTGGAGAGTGGTGGACCTCATTAATATATTTTGCCCATTTGGTTTTGATATGTTTTGCCTTTGCTGGTTGTGGAATCAGAACCTGCAGTGGCAGTGTTGTATGTACCAAATTTGGTGTTAATAAAGTGAATGTGGTCGATTGAGGTCATATTTCTGTGTAAGCCTTTAAGCATCATTGTAACTTATTGGGCCATGTTTCATAGCTCATTCCAGCTCACGGGTAACGGCAGAAATAGCAGATAACTGATAAAAGAAATAATCCGTATATAGCTGATATGGGTAAAGCTGGGTTCTAGTTCTTTTTCAGCCAACAGAAGGAAGCAGCTCAAAGTTTCTCCAAGCTTCTCAAAGCCAAACAAAGTTACTAGGGCTGGTTTATTTTTTTCTAAAGGAGGCAGACCAATCTCACACTTCATCATTACAATGTCTGCCTATGTTTTCACAGTGCCAAAAATGAGTTCCATATTCTTTTTATATGGTGCAACTTATGATGACTTGAGAGAGCTTGTATTCTGTGAAATGTCCCATCTAAATTCTGGTGCTTAGATGACCAAAAGCTAGAATGGTTGGTAAATTTCGATGTTCAAATTTTTTTTTTTGTCGCTAAAGCCTAAAAGGGAAGGCAAGAAAGTTTGTTTAATTAGTACTGATTTGATTTCTTTTCTCAGTTTTACATGATAAATACCTTTGTGAGTGATCCACAATCTTGATCTTCCAAACTGATGATCTGATTATATATGATGCTTTTGCTGCTTCGTTCCATTTTCTTTCCTTTTAATGCTGTCTGAATTTATGTTTGTTTGACTCTGATGCTGGCTTGCTCTGAATCTGTGGTGTCTTGTGAGCCCATGCGGGCTGGGCATAACTACTTGCATGACACCATTACAAAAATTCATTCATTCATTCATATAGTCACTTCTGCCTCCAAACAACAAAGATGGCAATGGCCAAAATACCAAATTCAAGGCTTCAAAATGGGAGTAGGTGGATGATGCACAGGAAATCACAGGCAGCTGAACAGGTAAATTCACAATGTAGAGCTGACTGGTAGTCTCTCCACATAGCCACGGGGAACAGAAAGCAGGGATGTGGAAGCAGAGTGCTTGGTCAAGGACAGAAAGCTGAGTAGTTTACCAGGGAGCAGGCAAAACAGGAGAGTCAAAGACAGGCAAGGTCAGCAATGAGGAAGCAGTCCAGGAATGCACGCTGAGAAGAAAGAACAATCTGGCAACAAGAGTGTGAAACAGGAGTCTTCATAGTGGCAAGGAGCTGAGTTGGCTTGATGATGTGGGTTTGGTGGATAGTAGATATGTGGACAGGTGATAGGCTGGCAGGTGGGTGTGGTGGAGAGGCGGGTGGAAATTTACTGGATGAGTTAAGAGCATGACATGTATGGCAGGTCAGAAGTGCACACTATGACAAAACCTGCATGAACTCAATGGGGTTCTGCCCCTTTGGTGCTTGAACACTAAATATAGCCACAAATACAGTCACACAATTACAAGTTCAAGCCCTTTTTCAGCCAATAGCATGATACAGCTCAATAGCCCCAAACTGAAGCCCAAGAAAGTCACGTAAAGTCTCTTCAGCTTGTTTACTGCTGTCTAAAAAAGTGAGACAAATCACACACTTGTAACAATGTATACATGATTTTGATAACAGCATACTCAATGTCCCACCATTTGCCCTGCCTTAATTGGACTTTTATTGAACGATCTTGGTCTGAATGTTCAAATGTTACTACTAGATATGTCCACCAACTTTAATCAGGATTGCTCTTAGAAAACTTGAGTTATGGCCTATTTCCTTCTAAGCCTCACCCTTTGCAAAGACTTTTTGATATATTGTGACCATTTTTATTGATAGTTCTTGTTCATTCATACTAGGATTGTTTATCTCTGTCCCACAAGACTGTAAAAACAAACAAACAAATTAAACAGGTCAAATGGCTCCTACAAAATACTGTACATAATATTGACATTTTACAGTATTGTGTTTCATGTAGTTTTTATGTATAAAACCAGGGACAGACATGATCTTACCTTGAGTTGTTTGAAGAAGACAGATGTGCGAGCCCACTCCACAATGGAGAAAAGCATCTGGTTAGCCATGCGGCATATCAGGCTGAAGGTGCTGGGGTTCCCATGTTTCTCCCAGCTCGTGTGCTCCTGCAGGAGACGAGCAGTGATCTGAGTCTGCAGCTGTAGCACATCTGGATCACAGTGCAAGAACTCCATCACCAGCTGAGGCATCATGGGGCCTTGTGGAGAGAAATGTCTCAAGCATAACTTGCCTGAATTGATTCCTGCAGTAAAGCCTGGTGAACTTGCACAGTTGTAAATGTGCTCTGACTTGATGGTCCAATTTGAGAAGGAGGTACACTGGAACTGCGTGACACCAGATGAGTTGGATGGCAGAAGTGAACACAGTGATTGAGGCTGGTAGCTCATTTGACTGTTCTGTGCTGAAGGCAGTGGGGTGCTGTGAAGTATGGGAGCTAGATGGAGGTCACCAGTGAAGGTCAAGTCCCTCTGGTGGGTTGAGGAGACCAGAGCTGGGTTGCTGTCTAGTCTGAATCCACTACCTTGAATCAAAGCCTTTCTCTGCAGCTTGAGGGCACGATCACGCTTGTACATGGGGCCAAACTTGTTTCTGCCACCTCGCATCCGATCTGCTCGAACAGCTGAGGAGAACAGTTGATTTGTTTAGATCACTGTTTCAAGCTGATTTTCACTATGATGTGCACACACTGTGCTTACAAACAGATAAGCCCTTATATTGCTCATTCTACATTATGATTGGCATTCACTATAATTTTCATCTTTAGGACCCATTGGGCAAGATGAGTGTAATTAGTTAACACAAAAGGGATATTAATATAATACTGGGTACCTGTCCTAGAAGAAATACATAAATGCATGGTAAGAAGACAAAAGTAGTAAGGGATTAACAACATCTAGTTTAAGAGGGACTTAAAAAAATGACACAGCAAGTATTTTCTAAAACACTGAGTATCTATTAAATAATTACAGGGTACAGTAACATTGTAACTGGCTAAGACAGGAAACGAGAAAAACTGGTGTGACTGTGCTGATTTCACAATGAAATTAGTACTGCTATTATTTATTACATTAAAACATATGATTAAAATAAATTAAAAAAAAAACTTTGGGAAATTACATTGTTAAGTTTTTAAAATATGTACCATTTTTATATGGCTCATGTATTTTTTTCTTTCTCTACCCATGGCTTCTTGGCACCCATTAACACTACAGATGAATCTAAGGAATATCTCACTATACCAGAGTAAATAGCAATGCAGCAGTGCAACTTTGTGGGTGGTTTTTTTATTCATCCATTCACTTTCCTTAACCTCTTATCCTGTTGGGGGCTGGAGCCTAGGCGAGATACACCCTGGACAGGTCACCGGACTATCACAGAGCTGACACAGACAGACAACCCTTTAGGCTCACATTTACACCTACGGCCAATTTAGAGTCACCATAACCTGCATGTCTTTGGGCTTTGGACTGTGGGAGAAAGCTGCAGAACCTGGAGAAAACCCACGTTGACACGGGAGAACATTTAGACTTCACACAGAAAGGCTCCCCCACCCCTGGGGTTTGAACCAGGAACCCTCTTGCTACGAGGCGACAATGCACTGCACCACTGCCTGTCACTGACTTTTACATTTCACATTGTGACGTCTTGAGAGGCCGGGAGCTTTTCTCCTGGGGTCTTGAGGTGTGGGTGCAGGGAAGGAAAACAGGAAGGCCTTGTTTTCCAACTTAAATCAAAACTGAGGTTAACTGTCTCCTTTTCCACAAAATCAAAAAAAGGACTGCTTCTCTCTCTGTCTCAGTCCTGTCTCTTTCACACACACACACTGCACTATCACTGGGGCAATCAGCTCATGCAGTTCAGCTGGGCCACAACCCTTGCCCTGACTGCCCTCCTGATCATGGGCTTTGTAGTCCCTTGGTGGCTGCCATGATGGGTTGTAGTCCTTGTTGCAGCCATCTAGAGGGGATATATCTCCCCTCTATGACGCACCCTCTCATGACATCACATTTCCCCCTCCCCTGGCTTGAGGCCCCTGCAGGGGTGAAAGAGGCCCATAGGACATCTCTTCGCGACAGGGCATCAGCATTTCCATGTTTCCGGCCCGGAAAAGTTAAAGGCTTGGAGACTGAGGAACCACCTCGTTACTCGACTGTTTGTTTCTCTATTTCTTGACATCCATTGCAGAGGGGCATGGTCTGTGAGCAGTGTGAATCTACGCCCTATGAGATAAAACCGAAGGGTTTCAAAGGCCCACTTAATGGCCAGACATTCTTTCTCCAGCGTTGAGTATCGTTTCTCATGGGGCAATAGCTTTCTGCTACAGTAGAGGATGGGGTGCTCTTCACCTTTCTGCACCTGAGAGAGTACCGCCCCCAGACCCACCTCTGAAGCGTCTGCCTGAACAACAAACTCCTTGTTGAAATCCGGGACGGCCAGAACGGGATGGGAACACAGAGCCCTCTTTAGGCCGGCAAAGGCCTCCTCTGCTTTCTGTGACCATTTCACCATTCGAGGCTGCCTCTTAGTCATCAGGTCTGTAAGAGGGGCGATAAGGGCAGAAAAGTTAGGAACAAAGCGCCTGTAGTAGTTCGCCAGACCTACCAACGATTTCACCTGACTCTTTGATACAGGGCGTGGCCAGTCTTGGATGGCCTTCAGTTTAGCATCCTGTGGTTTGATGAGCCCCCGGCCTATTGTGTATCCCAGATACTTGGTTTCACAATAGGCAAGTCTGCACTTGCGGGGATTGGCTGTGAGTCCCGCTGCACGAAGGGCCTCCGGCACCTTCTGTACCCGGGGCAGGTGACTGTCCCAGTCGGTGCTATGTATCACTATGTTGTCCAAGTAGGCTGCAGCATACTCTCTGTGTGGCCGCAGGACCCGGTCCATCAGCCGCTGAAAGGTGGCAGGGGCGCCGTGCAGGCCAAACGGTAGCTTGGTGTACTGGAAAAGCCCCTCACTTGTTGCAAAGGCGGTTTTCTCTCTGGAAGCAGGGGAGAGTGGAACTTGCCAGTATCCCTTTGTGAGGTCGAGGGTTGTGATAAAGCGAGCCATTCCTAACCGGTCTATTAGCTCATCTACCAGGGGCATCGGGTAAGCGTCAAACTCAGACACTTCATTTAGCTTTCTAAAGTCATTGCAGAACCGCGGTGACATGTCAGGTTTGGGGACCAGCACAATTGGACTCGCCCAGGCACTATGGGATTCTTCAATGACTCCAAGCTCCAACATCTTTTTTATTTCCTCTCAAATTGTTGCCTTATGGGCCTCAGGCACTCAGTAGGGCCGCTGGTTGACTATTTTGCCCGGTTTGGTGCGTATTTCATGCTCGATGAGATGCGTGGTGCCTGGCTTGACTGAGAACACGTCTTGATTACGATCAACGAGCTCCATGCACTCTTGGTGTTGCTGGGGTGACAGGTCCGGGCCCAGCAACACGTCCTCTCTTGGGGGTGCCCCGGAGTCCTTCGGGGGCAAACTACTTAACAGAACCTCGGCAGGGTGCCATTTCTTCAACAGGTTCACATGATATGTCTGTTCTGGTTTTCTCCTGCCTGGTTGCCTTACCCTGTAGTTCACTTCTCCCACTCGTTCCTTGATTTCATATGGCCCCTGCCAGGTGGCTAAAAACTTGCATTCAACCGTGGGTACCAGTACAAGAACCCAGTCCCCCGGCTGGAACTCTCGGGGTTGAGCAGGGCGGTTGTAGGACGCTTGCTGTTCCTTTTGAGCTTTTTCCATATGTTCTCTGACAATGGGGTAAATAGCGGCCACTCTGTCCTTCATGGCCTCCACATGCTCAATCACTGTGCGGTGGGGACAGGGTTGTTGCTCCCAAGCCTCTTTAGCTAGGTCAAGGAGCCCCCTGGGTTTGTGAGAATACAGCAGCTCAAAGGGCGAGAAGCCTGTTAAAGCTTGGGGTACCTCTCTTATGGCAAACAGCAGGTAGGGAAGGAGTTGGTCCCAGTTGCGCCCGTCCTTTCCAATGGCCTTCCTCAACATGGCTTTCAGGGTTTTGTTGAACCTTTCTACCAAACCATCTGTCTGTGGGTGGTATACTGAAGTTCTGAGGTGCTTGATCCTTAGGAGCGTGCACAGGCCTTTAGTGACGTGGGACATAAAGGGGGTCCCCTGATCTGTAAATATTTCTTTGGGAATCCCCACTCTACTGCACAGGAGGAACAGCTCTTTGGAGATATGCTGGGCTGTAGCTTTTCTGAGGGGTATAGCTTCAGGATAACGGGTGGCATAGTCTACCAGTACCAGAATGTATTGATGGCCCCGTGCACTTTTGGGAAGGGGTCCCACAATATCTAAGCCTATCCTTTCAAAGGGGACCTCTATAATTGGGAGTGGGATTAGGGGATTCCTAAATGAGGGCCGGGGGGGCGTTAGCTGGCATTCTGGACAGCTTCTGCAATAGTTTTCAACTTCTTTGTGGATGCCTGGCCAAAAGAACCTCTGCAAGATTCTGTCTTTTGTCTTCTCCACTCCTAGATGCGCCCCAAGCAGGTGTGTATGGGCAAGCTGTAACACTGTGGGGCGGAAAGGTTTGGGCACTAGCAACTGCTCTGTCACCTCACCTTGTGTTTTTATTACCTGATATAATAGACCATTCTTCACAGCAAAATGGGGGTAAACTAGGTCACTTCCCTGCCTTTGGTCCACGCCCTCTAACACTCTGACATTTCTTAAAGTGTTTATCAATGTAGGATCGTTGAGCTGAGCTGTACCATACTGGCCTGACAGTGGCGGGGGTCCGTCCGTGGCTGGGCGGGTTTCATCACTTGATGAGGGTAGGCTGCTCCCTTGGGGCTCAGCCCCTTCCCCTTCTGAAGCAGGCCCAACATCGCTGGAGGATTCTGCAGCACCGAGGAGAGCCTTCCCTGGAGGAGAGGTATGGGTTAAACCAGCCGTAGACACATTCTTAGGTCTGCCTTGAGTGGACTGCCTCTTACCTCTTGGTCGTAATGTGTGCCTGGACCGTCTCTCTTGCACTTTCCTCCACAGTCTGTGGAATAGGGGGCAATCTCGTCCTATTAAGACTGAGACTGGCAGGGCATCCAAAACCCCTGCATTGACTTTACACATGCCTTGTGTTGTGATCATTTCCAAGGTAGTGGTAGGATACTGACGAGTGTCGCCATGGACACAAGACACTGGTCGGGTCTCGCCTTGGAGCAGGCTTGTTTCCTCAATAAGGGACTTGTGAACTAGTGTGTATTCACTCCCTGAGTCCAGCAAAGCCTCCACATCCTGGCCATATAGCTTCACAGGACATGTAAAGGCTTGGTCATCTGTGCCCCCCATCAATGAAGCATAGAGGTGTGGGGGCTGGTTGCCAGAGGATTCCGCTGTGGGCATCGGCTCATCCACTTTGTCACACTGCCAAGAAATGTGACCAAGTTCCCCACATCTGTAACATCTCCTGGTCTCCATGTCTGGGATTCGCCGTCTTTGCTCTGGCTCAGCTTGATGTGGCCCTTTTATATTCATCGGCCGGGGGGAGTTACTTTGGGTGGGTTTTGGGGGTGGTGGACGGGAGTTAGCTTGACGGCCAGAGGGAATCGGTTGCTCCCTTTTCCCCATGCGGAGCATTTCAGTAGTGGCCTGGTAATGCTCAACGGCCTCAACCAGGGCACTAGCTGTAACAGGAGCACTGTGGCTGATCACTTTCTTTGCCTCATATGGCAGGGCCCGCAGATATCGGTCCACAACAATGGCCTCAACGATGGCTGCTGCTGCGTTTTTGTCAGGATCAAGCCACTTCTTGGTGATATGAATCAGTTCATGCATCTGTGCCCGGGGGGGTTGATCACTCTTGAAATTCCAGTTATGGAACCGCTGAGCCATCCCAAACTTGGTAAGTCCTATTCGACTCAATATTTCCTCCTTCAGGACATCATAATTATTGGCCACTGTTGTATCCAAGTCTTGAAACGCCTTCTGTGACTCCCCTGACAGGAATGGGGCCAGAATGCCGACCCACTGGTCTTTAGGCCATTTTTCTCTGGTCGCCGCAGTCTCAAAGGCATGGAGATAGGCTTCGGGATCGTCGGTGGGTCCCATTTTAGGAATGAATTCACTGGCACGTACCCTGGGGTTAGTGGCTGGTGGCTCCGCTCCTTGAAGCTGCATCCTCTGTAACTTGAGTTCCTCCTCCTTTAACATATTGGCTCTTCTTTGCTCCTCCAGAAGAGCCCTGCTTGCCTCTATTTGGAGCTGGTTGCTCTGGGTCAGCAGCTTCAACATGTCCTCCATTATGTCCTCCCTGGTGCTCAGTTGTGCAAAGTGCGTAGTTAAATCATCGATGGACATTCGTTCTCACCCACCCCTCTTGCCCGCATTCTCCACCATTGTGACGTCTTGAGAGGCCGGGAGCTTTTCTCCTGGGGTCTTGAGGTGTGGGTGCAGGGAAGGAAGACAGCCAGGCCTTGTTTTCCAACTTTAATTTCACTGTATTGTATTACAGGACAAGGTATTCTCAGACAGTGCAACAAAACAGAAACCAAAAAAAAGTCTTGAATCAAAACTGAGGTTAACTGTCTCCTTTTCCACAAAATCAAAAAAAAAGGACTGCTCCTCTCTCTGTCTCAGTCCTGTCTCTTTCACACACACACTGCACTCTCACTGGGGCAATCAGCTCATGCAGTTCAGCTGGGCCGCAACCCTTGCCCTGACTGCCCTCCTGATCATGGGCTTTGTAGTCCCTTGGTGGCTGCCATGATGGGTTGTAGTCCTTGTTGCAGCCATCTAGAGGGGATATATCTCCCCTCTATGACGCACCCTCTCATGACATCACAACATTAAAACAAATCAATTAAACCGATGCATCCTGTTATTAAAGCGATCCAGTTAATTAATTGTCAGTGAATAAAGCCTACATTATAACCAACTGCTTTATCACCCAGCAAAACTCAATATGCGCACAGCGAAGCTCGCAGCAACCATATGCTACAAAGTCGGAGTCTGTGTAGAAGGTAAATACCCCCTACCTCGCTCCACCTGAATGACACGTTGCATCCATGCCCCATGTATTTTGGCTGTTACCCTTAATATTTTTTCTAATAATAGTAAATAGTTTCATTTCAGAAAAATCAATCAGTTATCAATCAATCAATTTATTTGTCACATGAGATCATATGAATATGATTTCAGTGAAATGCAATCAGTCAGTTCTATCAATTTGTATATCAAAACAGTGTATTAATAATAAAAATAAGTCTTTAGGGGGTGGGGGATGTCTTAGGCAGGGACATCATTTAGGATCCTTGTAGCCCGAAGGTAGAGGCTTTTCCTGATCCTCTCAGTGCTGCCTGGTGTAATCATTACCTTCCTGTCTTTAACAGGGAGAAAATACTGTTAACTGGGTGGTTGGGATCTTGAGCTTATTTTTGCAGCGTCTGATGTAAACATTCTTTGGGCAGGGTAGAGCAGTGCCTATAGTATGTTCTGCTGAATGAACCACTCTTTGCAGGGTCTTGTAGTCTTGTTCGGTTCTGTTTCCATACCATACCGAGTTAATGATGAGGGTGGAAAAGGTGTGCCCGCCCATTCTCACCACCTGGGGTCTGCCTGTCAGGAAGTCAAGGATCCACATGCACAGTGAGTTGTTTAATCCCAGCGCCTTCAGCTTTGTGACCAGCCTGGAACAATGGTGTTAAACACTGAACTGTAGTCAATGAACAGCAATCTCACATAGCTCCCTTTCTTTTTGAGGTGAGATAGGGTGGTGGGAAGGATGTGTGCTATGGTGTCTTCTGTAGATCGGTTGGGTGGAGGCAAACTGTAGTCAGTCCAGTGTGCTGGTTAGTGAGGAGCAGATGTAATCCTTAGCCAGCCGTTCAAAACATTTCATCCCTACAGAGTTGAGACCCACTGGCAGGGGTCAGGTTGGTTTTATTTTCTTGGGCACAGGAATGATGGTAGACTTCTTGAAGCCCATGGGTATGACAGACTAAGCTTGGGATTGGTTAAATGTCACGGTAAACACCAACACTAGTTGGTCAGCGTATAGTTTGAGTACCCACTCACTTACACCATCTGGTCCTGCAGCTTTTTTCATATTCATGTAACAGTATGATATGCTACTGTGACTGAATGCAGGTAAGTCTGCTGCTCTGCACTTTACCTGGTGCATTAGCCAATCAGTACAGAGGGCGAGGGTGTGAAGGAGGCTGTGTCCCTCCCTCCCTCTCTCACTTCCGCTTCCTCTGTTGCTCTCAATGCGGGTAGGTACGCGGCTGCATTGTCCGCAGGTTGTTTTAGCTCTCATTAGCCTCTGTATGAAATGGTTCAACATTGTGTTTTCAGTGGTCCGTTGTGGTTAAGGGGGCGGCGGCGATCTTCTTTGTTCGCCATAGGCACTAGAAGAACAAGCGGATCCTGAACGCATCATTGGCGCACCACAGATGCTCCTGTTAGCACGGAGCAGCGCAGAGCCTGCTCGTCTTTCTCCTCATCGGGAGGACGCCTGCTGATCGGGACCTGTGGCGGAACACTGGACATGAAGATAAGCACAGGTACACTGCTGCTTCGCCTACCCTCGGTGTGCGGTGGCTGTTCGCGGGGGACTGCTCTGTCGCCCTGCTACATAGACTATAGCTGCCGTGCATGCTGCCTTTTGCTTCGCTCTCTGCTGCTTGCTGTGGTGACTGTGTTCTGAAAGTTACTGCTCGGCCCCCGGTCCTCCGGCGTCTGGCCTTGTCCCTAAGCTGCAGGCTCCAGCGGCAGTTGCCCAGTCGGGACTGTGTGGGTGTGTGTGCGTGGATGAGAGTGAGTGTGTGTGTGAGGGGGGGGGTAATTTTATGTTTTTTTTAGTATGTTGTATTCTGAATTAATTGGTTGGTCCTTTATTATTTAGTTTTCATGTCAATTGAATGAGTATGTTCATTTGTTTATTTGGTAACTCTGGCCAGAGACCATTTTTCCTTGGTTACTCTTTTTGTTTTGTTTTCGTTGGTTTAAGTGGCTAATTATGTAAGTTTAATGATAATCTTTATTGAGTTTCAGCCCTAGGGTGTTAATACATTTCTGTGTTGTGATGGCACAACAGTTATTGTATATTTTTTATAAGGGATTTGTCTTAGTGTATATTGTGTTGATTAATTGTGTTCTCCCTCTCCTTGTAGTTGCTGAGAGCCGGTGGTGGTGGTGCCCTGGGTGGTGGTTTCCCTTCGTGTGCTGTGATCCTGGGTTTTGGTTTCCTTTGCACTTCACTTTTTGCTGTGTGTGTCACGTACGAGTGGGGTGCTCCTTCGTTAATTTTGGATTCCTCACCCCGTGTTGCTCCTCACTGTTAAGCCTCAGCCACTACAACAGGGTGTTAATTATTGAGTTCTATTTTTAAAATAATTTTTAACCTATATTGTGCACCATTAAATAAATTTGTTGCTCATTTGTTAAACTTTGAACCGTGTCTCCTGCCTTCCCTTGTATTACTTACCTGCGTGCCTTCCTATTACATTTATATTTATTTAAAATTCCCTGGGTGAAATTCCCAGAGTGGTGTTGTCGTTTTTCTCTTCAAATTTTATAAGCTCCACTTTGTACCATAAGATTGCATCAGCCCTTGTATTGCCACATTCACACGATTGAAAGCCCTCCTGACATCATGCTCAAAGGGAGACAGGTGTCACAGGTGCACCCACCCATCCGTTAACCACTGCTACAGCTGCTTTTGCTTGTTTACTGATGGCCAAAGCATGCATAGAAATTTTTAAGCTCACCTGCCAAAGATGCATCACCACTTGACGAGAGGGGTGGGAGGCACTTGTAATCTGTCATACTTTTTAGACCTTGCCACATGCCTCTGGGATTGCTTTCCCGTAGTCCCTTTTTGCCTCTTTTACTGCTCTTACATTGTAGGCTGCTGCTTTATAATTGTTCATGTTTCCAGACTGCAACTCTAAATTGTAAACCACTATGTGTTTGTTTATGGCATTAAACAGTAACCAAACCCTAAAACCACCTTTTCAGTTGAAAACCAAATATATGGAGCTTATCAGTGTTGATAGATCCAGGTCCACATTTTGACATTTGAGTGCAACGTATTTGAATTCTATTGTGCTGTAAATATCATAGTGACTGCCCTCTACAGGTTTAAACCTGGCTGTTGCAATTAAATTTTGCTATTGGCTGATCTGGAGGCAGTGGAGGCAGCTTTTGTCACAAACATGTCCAGACTGCACAGCTTTCCTGTGGACCGACAAATTAGGCTCTCATGGTTATGTGTAGGCGGGCTACCGGACTGTGATCTCCTGCCTAGAGCTGGAGTTTGCAATGTAGTTAATAAGCACAGTGTCAGGATTACTGGTCTGTGAGCAGTTCAGGTCTTTGCAAAAATCTGACAGGGCATCCTCTGTATTTCCTTGTGGTGGAATGTAGAATGCTCTGATAATGGCTGATATGAATTCCCTCAGTACAAAGTGTGGTCTGCTTTTGAATGACAATAATTCCACACCAGGTGACCAGGAACTGTTACTTGTGGCTGTACTTGTGGGCATTTTTGGAAAGCTTAATGTATGGCCAGTATATCACCACAATAACTGCCACAAACAATATATTTTATATGTCCATCTTAATGTCAAAACAGATGCCAAAGTGTAAACAGTAAGTTGAATGTACAACCCCAATTCCAAAGAAGTTGGGACGTTGTGTAAAATTAAACAGAATACAGTGATTTGCAAATCTCATAAACCCATATTTTATTCACAGCGGAACATAGACAACATATTAGATGTTCAAACTAAGAAATTGCACCATTTTAAGAAAAAAACAAGATAATTTTGAATTTGATGGCAGCAACACATCTCAAAAAATTTGGGACAGGGCCATGTTTACCACTGTGTAGCATCCCCTCTTCTTTTAGCAATAGCCTGTAAATGTCTGGGGACTGAGGAGACCAGTTGCTGGAGTTTTGGGAGGGGAATGTTGTCCCATTCTTGTCTGATGTAAGATTCTAGCTGCTCAACAGTCCTAGGTCTTCTTTGCCAGATTTGTCGTTTTATGATGCGCCAAATGTTTTCGATTGGTGAAAGGTCTGGACTGCAGGCTGGCTGAACTGGCCAACCTCTGCCCATCTTTACTTCTTAAGAGACTCCCACTACGTTTACACGTAGCCGGCTATTTTCATAAACGGACATTTCACCCTCTCCGTTTTCAAAAATAATTGCGTGCACACGTGTCCGTTTTCAGAAAACGCAGTCTACTCTCGTCGGACAGATAATAAAGGGTGCAGGCAACTTTTTTTTATGACACTGACAGGAGTGCGCACGTATTCTAATGCTTACGGTAAATGCATTGACACGGCTGAAGCCTCTCGTGAAATGAATGTAATAAGAAAATAAAACAACTTTCCTGATATCAGTAGTCAAAGACACCTGTACTATTGGACAGAGTACTTCTTGGACAACATGTCCTATTACTATCAAGTACTTTTACTGTGTTCTTTTGCAGTAATCCTATGTCAAAGTCTCCCATATCAACTATAAATATGCTTCATTCACCCCACTGTGATCTTTAATAAAAATCATATTTTCAATAAGTAGTCAAAGACACCTGTACTATTGGACAGAGTACTTCTTGGACAACATGTACAAATAATATGAAGTACTTGTACTGTGTAAATTGTTGCTGCAAAATTGCTGACCTCTGAGTTCTCATCCGTCTCTGCTCCTCAATATAATAGAGCAGCTGTATTTGCAAATGCAAACATACGAAGAGGGCTTGCACCAACATAAATGCGGCTGCTACTCTGAAGGCATCTATGATCACCATAGCAACATGTAAACATAGGTCGCACTTTTGAGGCGAATGCAAGTTCTGTCGCATAATGTGACGTCTGCTGCCTGCGTTTTCTCCATTTTGCTCAGTTTACATGCAAACGTGCAACCGGAGTTTTCCAAGATCTCCACTCTGGCCGGAGTTTTTAAAAAGTATCGTTTTCAGAGGCGAATTCTCCGTTTGCGTGTAAACGAAGGGTGCAAAGAAGGTTTATGTCTCCTTTTCTAAAAAATACCCGTGTAAGTGTAAACGGGGCATCAGCCTCTCAAAGGTGCTCTTTCTATACCCAGTCAACTTGCTGACCTGTTGCCAGTTGACCTAATTAGTTGCAAAATGCTCCTCCAGCTGTGTCTTGTTAGAACCATTTACTTTTTCAGCCTTTTGTTGCCCATTTCCCAACTTCTTTGGGAGGTGTTGCAGCCATCAAATTCAAAATGGGCTAATATTTTGCATGAAATAGTAAAATGTCTCACTTTAAACATCTAATATGTTGTCTATGTTCTATTGTGAATAAAATATGGGTTTATGAGATTTACAAATTGTTGCATTCTGTTTTTATTTACATTTTACACAACGCCCCAACTTTTTTGGAATTGGGGTTGTACAGCGTACAGAATGTTTGTTTGCTTGACTATGTGTGCTCTCAAATGAAATCAAACACCTATGGATAATGTTGCATAAGCCTGGCTAAAAGGTAACGCTGAAACCCTACTGCTCTAATTTGTCCCAAACAAGCCAAGCATGTGTAATTTTAAAATACACAGCTCAAAAAAATTAGGGGAACACTTAATCATTATAGTAAAACACCAAGTCAGTTGAATTTCAGACATGTCAATCTGTCCATTTAGGAAGTGATTGTAGCCAGCTCCTTATCCCCACTGTAAAAGTGACAACAGGTGCAACGGGGAGGCAAAAGCAAGACAACCCCCAAAAAGGGAATGTTTTTGCATGTGGTGGCCACAGACAGATGTACTCTCCTTATCCTTCCTGACTAATTCTTCTTAAGTTTTGTGTTCTGCTAATGTCCTTGTCACTACTGGTAGCATGAGGAAGTACCTCAATCCAACCCAACCCAATAATAAATAAATATGCCGTAGAAGGACATCAACCCGGCAGCAGGACCGGTTTCTGCTTCTTTGTGCAACAGGAGGAGCACTGCCAGCACCCTGCAGGATGACCTCCAGCAAGTCACTGGTGTGCATGTTTTAACTGTAAGAAACAGACTCCATGACATCCTGACATCCTCTAGTTGGACCTGTGGTCACAGCCCAGCACCGTGCAGCTCGATTGGCATTCACCAGAGAGCACCAAAATTGGCAGGCCCATCATTGGCACACAGTTCCCTTCACAGATTAGAGCAGGTTCACACTGAGCACATGTGACAGCGTGAAAGAGTCTGGAGATGCCATGGTGAATGTTATGCTGCCTGTAGCATCATCCAGCATTACCGCTTTGGCAGTGGGTCAGTGATGGTCTGGGGAGGCATGTCCTTTGAGCGTTGCACAGACCTTCATGTCATAGCCAATGGTACCCTGACTGCTGGTAGGTACCGGGATGAAATCCTCAAAACAATGTCAGACCTTATGCTGGTGCAGTGGGCCCTGGGTTCCTCCAGGTGCAGGACAATGCTTGGTCTCATGTGGCCAGAGTTTGTAGGCAGTTCCTGGATGACGAAGGCATTGATGCCATTGACTGGCCCTCTCGATCCCCTGACCTAAATCCAACTGAGTACCTATGGGACATTATGTATCTGTGCATCCAGCGCTGTCATGCACCACCACAGACTGTCCAGAAGCTCACTGATGTTCTGAGAGGATATCCTCCTGGACACCATCCACCGACTCATCACAAGCATGCCCAGACGTTGTCGGGAGTGCATACAGGCACACAGGTGCCATAGACACTCCTGAGTCACATTATGACTTTGTGTGATAAAATTCACACAAGTTGGATCAGCCTGTGATTTCAATCTTTTACTTTGATTTTTGGTGTGATTTTGAATCCAGCCCTCAGTAGGTTGATGATTTTGGTTTCCATTGACCGTTGTTACTTAATTTTGTTCTCAACAAACTATACAGTGTACATCAGTAAAGATTTTCAACTTGAATTATTCATTCATCAAGATCTGATGTGTGATTTAAGTGTTCCCTTATTTTATTATTCAAATGAGCAGTGTATATAGGCTACTGGGCAGCTAAAAGCACTGTTTACAGTGTAATTTATTTCAAGATCCCTCGTAAATGAAAATATATTACCCCTGACCTACTGACCTGTAGGGCCCCATAAGTATTTTATTGGTTGTCCACATACACAAAATAGTTACACTGTAATTTGTGAGCCACTGTCTTAAATATACAGAGAGGGGTTTTACCAGTGGCCCTTGGGCTTAATTACACGATTACCCTCTGAGACTGTTCCTCATCAAGTTGGAGGAGAACAGGTAAAGCACGATGCACAGCAAATCATTAAAGCTACCATTATTATAACCCAGAGAAACATTCAAATATACCAGCCATGTAGCTTAAAATTATGTCTACATCTATTTTCTCACTGTATATAATGTAGCTCATATGTACACTCTCTCTTGTTTTTTACTTTTTGAACATGGTGATTATATGAAAGAAATGTACTGTTGTTATTGAAAGCACTTAGATGTTTTCGCTTTCAATTAAAACACCTATAGTTTCTGTTTGTATTGCTTTTCCTAAGTGGAGGATGACATTTTTTTCCATTTGTATCTCTAAACATCCCAGGACATCATAGTAAAATGCAGGAAGATATTACACCTGTGGTTTAGGCCATAAATAATAACAATAACAATAACAATATTAATAATAATGATACGAAGAATATGGATGGATCTGCCACTGTCTTAACCTGTTCATAGCCCAAATATGTTCCAAACACAATTATTGTAGTGGTGGATTTTTAGTGTAGATTTCTAGTAACCATATCGTCACAGTGTATTATTTATTAATGTAAAATAATAATAATAATAATAATGATGATGATGATGATGATGACCATCGTCATCATCATCATCATCATCACAATCAATGTTATTATTATTATTATTATTATTATTATTATTATTGTTATTTAAGGCGGCAAGAACCAGGTTACAGTTACAGTACATCTGGAACACATATGTGGCATAAAAAAAAGTTTTACATAAGGTTTTCCTTTGTGTTTCCTAACCGGCACACTAACTCCAGAGGCACCACAACTATATGAAAAACTGCACATCTTACCTTCCAGTCGCATGCCAACATGAAGACACTTTTGAAATCTGCAGAATGGGCACCGTTTCCTTTGAGTTATATCAATTCTGCACTCTTGCTTTTCTGCACAGATGTACTTCTTGTTGTTTTGGACAGTTCTTTTAAAAAAACCCTGCAAGTGTTGAAGAAGAGGAAGGATCCACTTGAAGAGGACAGTTCTATTTTCTAGCTGTTTGTAATATAACCATAGCTGTTTGATACGCGCAGCAACTACAGCAGAACCTTTCTACCTAATAGACAGTCCCAGTGCAACATTATAACAGAAAAACTCAATCTACCTTGCAGCTTTCACAGGTGAGCAGACCGTAATGGTAACCAGAGACTTTATCTCCACACACCGGACACAGCTCCTCCAAACACACATCATGTCTGTGCTCCATTCTGAAAAAGGCAACATAAGACTAGTCTCTGTTAGATCCAGGGGCAACAGAGAGTGACTAAATAAAAACTGAACTTTACAGCCATCACATAGATTATAAAATGAAGAGTGTTTAAAATACAAACAAGTGTTCAGGCTTAGGGTTTAGGGGCTGAGTCATGGATTTTGATGGGTAACAGAATTTGCTGTAACAAAAGCACATGGTTCTTGCCCAGATCGGAAACAAGATGATCAAAAGGAAAACAACAAAAACACTTATCTAGTAGTACAATCCAGTGATAAATAGAAAACTTTATTGCCATATCATACCCACAGCGCTTCCTGACCGACCCACCTGCTGAGTCAGTGTTTGGCCTTGGTTAAGTACCGTAATGTTGAGAAAAAACGCTTACAGTACTTAGTTGGTGTAGATGCTGAGTGTTCTTCCAGCTGTAGGTTTGAAGTGGAGCGCAGTGATCAGAACACTGGTCTCATGTCATCATCCTGTCAAATGAGGGACACTCTCCATGGTCCTGATCCTGCAGCTTTCTGAGATAGGCTACTAACCTGGCTCCAGCCAATGAGCATGTCTGTTTATTGACTCACCTGTTTCTGCGATTATATACAATATTAAGTGGTTTACTGTCTGCAGTGTTGGGCAAGTTACTCTTAAAATGTAATGACATATGTCTAGTTTCCTTTATTTTAAAGTAATGTTACTTTACAACATTATGCTCTGTGTAGAGTAATAAGTTACTTATTACAGTACTTTTGCATTACTTTGACCAAAATGAGCTCAGAAGAACTAATTAAATAGATGAGAGTCATATTGTTTCACAGCAGGTAAACAAAGCACAGAAGCTCCAGTTTATTATGTTATATGTTATATGTATTATGTTCATTTCAAATTCAGTGCTGCACAGGTCTGACCCATTCATGCATTCACATACAGTGGTTGCCACTTTGTATTAAAAACCCCTGCTTATATTACTAATAGTGTGATTAGATAGAACAATTAAATAGCCAACATTTTATAATAAATGACCAGCCTTGGACACAGGAAGGGTCAGTCAGAGGATCAGTGTGATAAGATATGGATAAATATTTGTGGGCTTGTGAAATTAAATGAAACACAATAACCAAATATTAAGGTTAGCACAACAAACAGAGTGGCATGCAAGTCAGTCACTATGACGAATGAAATTAATACACTTTAGCTGGAAGACCCACCTGGTGTGCACCTGGTGTGCCAGTCAGCTACTGGAGAAAGAGCTAGGCATAAGAACGGGACTGTGTGCCAGTATTGGCACACAGTCCCCCTACAGATGTAGGGGATGTGTATGGGAACCCATCCAACATATACTAACATCTGCCAGATGTGCCGATCACTGTGACGAGGAAAAAACAAACCGAAGGCCAGCTCCTTATCCCCACTGCTCTCAGGCAGCCTTAGGATGCAAAAGCAGAACGGGATACTTTGTAGATGTTGTGGGTATATTAATGGAAACACACTAAACATGATAACACATAATACAGCATGACCCAGATGTGCCAATCACCAGCACTCTTCTATAAAGTAGTCTGTAATGACACAACGAAATACAGTAACCTTTGAGGGATGTTTTTTCTGGATGATTTTTCAGATGGTAACGTCTTACGTGACATTGTAAATTGCTTGTTGTGTAGATAGGATATTATAACTGAATACATCGTTGTTGTCCTGCCTGCCAGGTGACCTGCAGTGCTATTTTTGTAACTTGTCCTTTAAGGGGGGTCATTCAGAGTTTTATCTTTACAATGGATAACAAAGATCAGGTCAAAATCTGCAGAACGCACGAAAGTCAGTCAGTTTGTTGTCATGCTTGGAAACGGCAGTGTTAAAACATGACAGCTTTTATTTAAATTTGGTATATTTGATTGAAAATTAGATCAGTTGTGTTCATTTTTGTTGTGCAATTAAAGAATTATTTATTATAGAACTAGTGTCTTATGTGTTGATCATAAACTTCAAAGAATAAAAAATGATTTATTTATTTATTTATTTTTCACCAGGGACTTAAAGTCAGGGCATCTCTGCCTCTGCTGCACAGAGTTTGAAATTAGTTTTTAGTCTGTATATTTTGAGTCCCTTGCTGTACAGGAAACAGATAGACCTACTACATTCCTGGAGTATCCATTTAACAACACTATAAATTTATCAGTACTGAGGTTAGTCTCTTTCCGACTTATTACTCTTTGTATAGCAATTCATCTTTTGGAAACAGCAGTAAGCAGGAGCTACAATTATCCACTCATTTTGGAGAGTTGGGGGGGGGGGGGAATCAGTACTTGAGTAGAACTTGAACCTCAATAGCAGCACAGAGGAAACAGTACTATGTGAGGAGGCTGAAGTGTCCTTTGCTGCCAACATCTCTGCAACAACGTGCTTTTGCATATTCATTCTCCACAGTATCAGGAGGATCCTGAGGATCCTTCCTCACTCAGGATGCCATGCAGGTTCTGGTCCAGGCCCTTGTCATCTCACATTTGGACTACTGCAACTCCCTCCTGACTGGAGTGCCTGCATGTGACCTCTGCAGCTCATCTAGAATGCAGCAACCCAGCTGGTCTTCAATCTACCCAAGTTCTCCAACTCTATGTCTCTAGTCTGCACCCTGCGCTGGCTCTCAGTGGCAGCTAGAGTCTGATTCAAGACTCTGGTTCTTGCCAATGCATTCTTATCCCAACTTGTCAAATAAAGCCGACTTGTCAGTGGATTTTTACGTCTAAATATGAGGTGCCAGGTATCCTCCTGTGTTTGTTTTTGACAGTATGGGAACGGATGTCAGTTTATGTCTGATACGTGTATTGTGTCATTTTTAAAATAAACTTTCACCTTCAAAGGAAATGTTTTTGCTAGCTAGATACATACGTACTTGGTAAAACACCAAGTTTTTACATTTATTTCCTTGTGCAACTTAACCATATGGTTAGGTTTAAAAAAACAAAAACATCATGGTTTGGCTTAAGATTTACACAGGAAGCAAACAGCAGGCTCCCACATTAAAGTCTGGGGTTTGTTGGACCCTGTACCACCCCTCCCACCTGCCCTATAGGGACTTAATATTATGTTGTCGTATCATACCACTGCAAAAGGTGCCTTTTTGCAACAGTTTCTAATGCTAAAATCACAAAACAGTGGTATTTGACAAGAAATTATAAAGTATTTGAAATGTCTCAGGCACATCCTACATCCAGAACATGGTCAAACCATGCACCACGTATGTGGAGGGATTTTGTTGTATTATAGCTTTTAGCTTTGGTCAGTAAAGGAAATGGGTGACAGTTATGCCTAAGGTAACCGCAAAAGGCCTAAAAGGGGCCACGAGGTCAGGCTAATTTACTTTTGTTATGAACACACTCCCAGTTCTGGCGGAGGGAGTACAGCTGTCCAGATAAGGGTGCCTAGCTGGCTTCGTTGCCATAGCTCCCAAGGTAAAGAGGAAGGGAGATCGCTTTGTGCCTTAAGCTCAACAGATGACGATCTCTTTTCAGATATGTGCATTTTGTAAGAGACAGTTGAGGTGATTTAGAGTGAGCAAGGTGAGCATGCTTGTTGTTTAAAGTTAGTAACCAATAGAAACTTCACAGAACCATAGATTGGGTAAGAATAACCTTATTTGGGAAAGTGGAGTGACTCACAAGGGAATACTGTTTGGTTTAAATGCAAGAACTGGGCAAGGACATCTTTGGACTCTCTGGACAGCATACACTGTGTTACACTCTGTATGTTCAACTGTGATTCTCCTTAATCGGGTCTTCATTAAATACTGTGTGTAATCCATCAAAGTGTCCTAAGGTCTTCTTCAACTGTTAAATCATCAGTTTTGACATTTTCTTCAACACCATACACTATATACAAAATCATGACTGTTTCCTGTCCTGGCTCCATTATGGTCCAACAAACTCCCCATTGTCATCAGGACATCAGACTGCACCTTGGCCCATAAAATTGAAAGAAAAATAATGTCCCTTAATGAAGTTCTCTGGGGTCATCATGGCATTCTATAGCTAGAGAACATTATTCTTTTTCTTATTACATGCTCTCATTACTCATCATTCACAGCATGAGGAGCTTTCACATGTGTGGCATGGTTGTCAAATGTTCCAAAATCACAACTTATCAATGAGCCATCTCTGCTGGGCTCAGAAGGTGATGGTGAAGATCAAATAGATTCCAGTTTCATTAAATGTATTTTAGCAATTAAGAAAAACTGTATTAAACAAAAAGAAAACATCCATTCACAGGTGAGAGAAATTACTTGCATAATGTGTGGGAAAGTCCTTTGCACAACTCTTTAGCCAGAAAAGATGTCACCTCTGTGTTGCTCTTTGCAAAGACGGCAAAGGTGTGTGAGAAGAGAAAAAGACAGTATTCATTAACAGCTATGTTTCTGAGTATTTCTGAGTTTGGATTACATTCTTTATTGTTTTGTGTGTGTGTGTGAGTGTGTGTGAAAAAGCTGCACTATAATGAATGTTGCAGTATTTTGACAGGTCATCTGAAAAGAATGTAAAAAATGCAGAGTGCAGCAGGGTAGCATATGCTTGTTTTCCCTTTTTCTAGCACACACTATAATTCTGTGAGATACCAACAAATGGCACAGGCATATAGTACAAATTAAGGCTGAACTAGTTCATACTGTTTGCACTTGAAGAAAGGTGTGGCATCTGAGTTTAGGTTGTGAGGATTTAAATTAATTTTATTGAGAGCATGTGTTTGCTGAATGAACACACAGTGCAATGACTGATTTATTTTCCCACTTTAATTTTTGAAAACATTTTGAATATTGAAATGTGTGGAAACTGTTAATAGTTTTGAGAAATGTGACAGTTTTTTGGTAGATGGTGTCATGGTTTGGGATGCTTTGTTGCAGTTTATCTCATTTGCTTGTCTATTCAGAAGTTAGTTTTTCATATACAAACAGACTACCTGTCTGTCTGTTTGTATATGTTACTTTTTTGCATTGAAAATTAAATATAAGACTACAATTGGTAGTAAAATGTACAAAGCAAACAAACAAAAAAACGTGTCGGAAGTACATGTTCAAAGTATTACATGAAAACCTTCACAAGAGAGTTTTATTGTTTGTTTGTTTGTTTCAGGAGATCAAGTTAGTGAGTAAAAACTACCTCTGATGACACAATAATTATTATATATTATATACACAGTAATAATTGTATTATTACTTTATTATATTGCCTGTATGGACTACATACAAAATGGAAATTCATAAGTGAGGTTCCAGCCTTCTACCCCAATTTTTACAGTACAACAGTAGATCTTTCCATATCTGTTTTTTTTTTTATTTGTGCGTGTGTGTGTGTGTGTGTGTGTGTTTTTATATTGTTTTGTTTAAACTGATTTATTAATCTTGTTTGTATTCTTTTGCAATCCAGTGTTAGTGTTAGTATTATGGCGACCCACAGTTCTCCCACTCCTGTCTTGGACGGGCTGAAACTGAAACAAATTTCGTTGCTCTGTAACATGTGCAATGACAATAAACATCATTCATTCATAATAGTATATAACTTCTCATAACAAATACATAGTAAAATGCTCAAAAGAAACAAACAAAAAAAAGACAAACACAAAGAAAAAAAGTGGTTACCTTTTCAAAACAGTTCACAGAGAAATAAACTGAAAGTTGCTGGCTGAAATGGACATCCAGGGCAACCCACCCTGAGCTGTTATGTGGTTGCATCTATTGTCCGTACTTTCAGAAGAACAAACAAGTAATTTGCCTTGTTGTTACTATGAAACATGTAAAGTTGTGGAGCATATTGACATAATCTCCACTTTTAATGTAGTTTTTACCACACTGATGGATGACCAAGGGTCAGTAACTGTGAAGTGACCTTCTATTGGAGTTAAGCAGAGACTTCTCACAGTTGAGCAGGGGACTGGCCTGGTGAATATGATTATTGCCAGTAATGCAATCTGTTTGAGGGGAAATTCAAACCCAGATAGTTGAAGACAAGCTAGTCTACCAGTGAACTGACAGCATCAGCATTTCCACTGGTAATGTGTGTTGATTAAGACACAGAAGGGCATTTTTCCCATGTTCCCTGGCAAGAGCAAGCATAATGGCCTTTCCCAAACCACACCCTGCGCCTGTCCCTACTCTCTTTTACTCTGTTTCCTCGTTGTGGCAGGGTCTGCCACATTGAATGTCATCCCAAACCAACTAGTGAGGAGTGGAAGTAGATTATAAAACCCTCCGACATCGAGCCGGCACTGATGCTGACTTACTGACCATGTGCAATACCGTATTTTGTTCTTCATGAAAGATGCTTTGTGCAAATAAAGTTCTGCGACTACCGTTAGAAACGTTAACTGTTCAAACTTAGATAGACATTTATAGGCCTATTGTCATACAGACGTTAACATCTTAAAAGTTACATTGTATAAAGGATAAAATCTATCCTTCTTTAGTCTCTAGAAAACAGTTGTGTTCATGATTGTAGTGTTGTATATTTACAACAACTGTTACAAAAACTAGGCAGCGTAAAAGGCAGAGTGAAGATCCAAAAGACATATATAAAAAAAGGGGAAAAAAAAAAGATAAACAATAGCAGCACATACAGAATAAATATGAGTGCTACAAATACATATGAAGAACATAAAATGGGAGACATTTTTATTTTTCTCCATCATGAAGAACATAAAACTGGATTAAGCTTTATTTTTCTCCATGGTTATGAATTGTTATGTCAGTTCCTCTTTCTTCTGCAGAGAGGGAGGTTTATTCTAAAGTTTACCACTGTGTTTATTCCCCACACCTTGATGAAGGACCTTCATTCTGTGAAGGTGACTACAAATGGAGTTACATTCCACGACAGATTAGGAGTGGTTATTGGGTTTTGGAAAGGCCCAATGTGTGATGCTGATGAGACATTATGGCTAATCGAAGGAATAGTTCATAGGCCAGTAGATGGAGCTGTTGCATTAAATAACAAACACAACCACAATAGTGTAGCGGTAGTAAGATTTACACTCTACTTTCCTGTACATGCATTGCATAGTTTTCATGCCACTTAGCCACTAAGAAAAAACAAAAGACTATGGTGGTGGATGAAATCACCAGGCTGGAGCAGGAGCATTTCCATGTAAAGGCAATATTGCAGGGGAGCCAAGGACCCTGGATGCAATGGGACGCAACCGGGACAGACGCATCACCTGGGCAGACATCTGGAGGACACCACAATTAAGATTTAGCTTCCTGTTAAAAGCAGCCTATAACACCCTCCCATGCCCCAGAGTCTCACCCAGTGGTTTGGAGATGAAGTAGGCTACCTCCTGTGTGGTAACATCAAGGCAAGCCTCCAGCTCATCTTATCAGGATGCAAAGTGGGGCTGACCCAGGGACACTTCAGGTGGCGCCATAACCAAGTCTTGATGAAGCTGGCTGAGGTACTGGAGAACTGTAGGGTAGCAGCAAACTACACAACAGCAACAGCACAGCCTGCCCTAACAGGCTTTGTCAAGTCTGGCAGCATGCTCCAAGCTCCTGCTCAAAAGACACCATGCTCACGCCCTACAAAGAGTGGAAGATGGTGGTGGACCTCAGACAGCAGCTGGTCCTCCCGAGAGAGATCATAACAACTACTCTCCAGGCAGATATTGTCATGTGGTCTGCAAAAGCAAAGAGGGTCCCCCTCATTGAGCTTACCATCCCCTGGAAAGAGGGCATGACAGCAGCCCATGAAAGAAAGCACCTCCAGTACTTCAAACTGGCGGTGGAGTGCCAAGAGGCTGGCTGGAAAGCCAAGGTTACCCCGTGGAGGTTGGATGCTGCGGCTTTGTTGGCAAAACAGTAGTCCAACTACTCCACAGTGCTGGAATGGCGGAGTCAAATCTGCGAAAGGCCGTGAGGGAGCTAGGAGAGGAGAGGCTGGTTGGGGGACAATACCCCAATAAAGGCAGCTGCAGGGGGCTGGGAGCCACTGGGAGATGTACTAGAGTAGAAGGCAAAACGTCACTGAAAGGTGGCCGCCAGCTGACGACCCTGCAGCTGACCTTATGGCACTGGTGAAAGTGTGACAGGGCAAATGCCGAAGTAGGAAACAACACCTAACCTGTACGAAGAACATGCTGCCTTTATTTGATACATGACAGTAGATAGACAAACAGGAAAAGCTGGAATGAAACTAGGTATGCTATGATTACATATTTAACTTAGACAGGTTATGGGGACACCATTCTTTTAGTTTTCTCTCTCTCTTGTTTTTATATAAACTAAGCACAGAAAGTAAGGAAATTTGTGTTTGGTAGATTACTTCTTTGTTGTAACAAATAAAACTGGCAATAAAACTGGCAATAAAACTTTTAATGTTGTGTAGCAGCATAGAAGTAGGGGTTTTCTATGCATTGTACATAGTGCACCTTGAATGCACCGCGATGGCCTGATAGCCTATCAGTGAGCAGGGTCCACTATTAAAGACGGCCCTCTCCCTTGCTCTTCCCTTTCCGCTTCACTTCCGGATCAGAGGCCGGCTGCCTCATCCGCGATGGCGTGTGCTGCTGTGTGTGTTGCTCCCGTGTTTAGCTGTGGTAAGTGTCCTCTCTTCTCTGCATGTGGTGTTCGCATTCATGTGGCTAATGCTAGTGTGGTCAAAGGAAATGCTGATGTCCTGATCTGCCTCTCTCGTCTGCCCTTCTGTATGAGTGTGTGTGCGCATCCACTTCTGCTGAAGGTATGTTTTGTCCCGCTCGCAACTGCATCATTTTCAGTTTAATTGAACCACGCTAACATTATGTTTTGGTTAGGTGAAACCACAGATCGGACTACTGCTGCTTTGTCTCGGCTCTGTTCCCTGCTTGTCTCCTGCTTCGCCTGCTCTCAGTGGCGTTTTGACTGCCTACTGTCAACTGACAATTTAAGCCACTGACTTTTCTGACTTTTCTGTCGCCTACACCGCTTTTGTGCATGGCATTGCTACGCAGGCTTAGATTGAGCATGATTTTCTGTTTCCTTTTTTTTAAGGTCTTAACTGTAGGGAGGGGTGGGTTGGACAAATTTTGGGTTATTTGCATAGGTTCATTTATTTGTTTCTTTTGGATTCCTTTGATTAATAGTTGATCTGATTTCTTTTTTTTGTTGTTGTTGTTTCTTTGTATTATGTCATATTTGGGGTTGAATTATGTATTCCTTTCAAATTAGATATTTTGCTCAATATTAAGTCTCAGTGGGCAGTTCCCATTTGTAGATTTGTTTGATCTTTAATCATTATTTTGTATATTTTGTTTCTGTGTCCAGGTTTAACTTGCCCATTAATGGTTTTCTTTTTTTTCTGTTTGAGTGGCAACCCCACTAATTGTTTTATCTTTGTTTCAGTTGTCGGAGGCCAGTGGTGGTGGCGGTGCCTGGTGGTGGTGTCCCCTCGTTTTGGCGTGCTGTGCTCCCTGGTGGTGGTTATTTCCAAGTTTCACGTGTGTGGGTGATTCTGTTTTTTTCCCCTTTTTTTTGATTGAATTATTTTATTTATTTTGGGTGAAACACTCCCCGTTCACCAACCACTTGTCTTCCCGGTAAGCCTCTGCTCCTGATTAGCTTCCCTTCTCTTTGTTTTGGACTTTAATGATTTTCTAGTTTTAACTTTTTGTAATAAAATAAATATATTTTTATACCTGGAACCACGTCTCTGCCAATGAATAGAACGAACCTGTGTGTCTATCTTTATAGTTAACCAAAGAACTCTCTGGGTGCAATTCCCAGAGTGGCGTTGTCGGGTAACAGTATACATTTTTGGCAATCACATTTGACTATATCCTCGCCACAGTTGGGAAGCCTGTTTATTTCCCTTTTAAATGCCACATTTGTAAGGAACATGCATTTGTAGGATGAGCAGCAGAGCTGAGTATGTGGGTTGTGCCCATGAAAAATTTGCCAAATCTTCTCTGCCAATGCCAAACAGCTTTTTTTTATGCTGCTGCTACTGTGTTATCAGTAGGTGCTCTGTTTGTTGCCCACTTGTGTTTTTTTTGTATGTGTAGTTGTAGAGCAAATACAGCAGTATTAGTTCTTGAGATTCAACTTCTCATACCATTTTGTGAGGCTTTGGTGCAGCTTTCCCTCTGTCAGCATGGAGGAGGAGGTGCAGCAGCTCAAGGAGCTGGTGTTACAGCTTAAGACGGACAACAAGCTACTTCGTCAGGAGCAGGCTGCTTCCCTGGGGGGCTCTGGTGGGGCTTCTTTCTCTGCTCATGCCCCGTCAGCAGGTGTTGCCGCTGCTGTCACAGAGTGGCTGGTTATCATACCAAGATAGATAGATGGATAGATAGATCTTTATTTGTCTGACCCAAAGGGTGTCAGAAATTTTTCTTTGACAGGGCTCACATCACTTTTCACACACACATATGCATACACACACACACACACACACACACACACACACACACACACACACACACACACACACACACAGAAGGCATTACAAACATTAATACAAGATACTGTAAGTGCTCAATATTCAACGGTAAGACTGGCATTGGGATAGCCGAGTAGAGGAGGTACAGGCATGTGTGCATGCCCACCATCTTTCTGCTGCTGACCAAGCCCTTTTCATTTTTGATCATCTGGAGGGAGAGACAAGGGAGAAGATCAAGAATTGCTGTGCTGCCGAGTGAGAAGACCCAGCTAAGGTTGTCGCCATCCTACGGGAGCTTTATGGCTGTGCCAAGCCTTATGTAACTTCACAGCAGGCTTTCTTTTCTCTGCAGCAACTTGAAGGGGAGACACTACACAGGTTTTCCTGAGCCCTTGTGGCTTTAATGGCACAGCAGTGTGCGCCTGACAAGATGCCAAATGCTGATGTTCTCCTTCATGATCAATCCATTGAGCATGTTCTTGACTGTTTCCTCCAGCAGGAGCTCAAGCAATTTGGTCACCGCCAGCCAACTGCCACCCTGTTGGAGCTATGCAGTGAGATTATTAGATGGGAGAGGGAGGATCCTAGGGATGAATGTGCTTTGTCGATGCTATCGAGAACTCTTTGGTGCATACAGCCCCTCTCTTTTGGATTCGCCCTCTGTTTCACAGGCACCCGGTCCAGTCATTGCAGCCTTACAGAGGTGCCACTAGTCTACCACCCAAGTTCTAGGGAGCCCTACTGGCACTGTGATGTCTGGGTAAAGCAAGCTGTGCGCATACCTGGTGGTGTGATGAAGCTGGTCGCTAGCACCTGTCCTCAGCAGTTTTCTGGTCAAAGTGCACTGTTTGAACCCCCTGAATCAGGTCTACCAGCTGAGCTGCTAGCCTCTTCTTGCCTTGCACAGGTTGTCCGGGGTACAGTGTATGTACCAGTGGTCAACGTGAGGACAACCAAGGTTCTCCTTTACCCATGGACTGGTCCTGGCATCCTGGGCACAGCCCAGGTCATCAGCCAGCCTGCTGGTGTGACTGAGGTGAAGCCTACTTGGCAACTATTTTTTTCCATACAGCTGCCCCCTCAGTGCCAAATAGGATAGAGTCCCTTGATTTGTCCGCATTGACTGAGCAGGAGCAGACAGGTGTAAAGTCTCTGCTGCACAGGTACCAGTCAGTCTTCTCAGCCCATGACGGTGATTTGGGCTGCACCAACCTCATCTCGCATGACATACCTCCGCTTGAAGATGTTTCAGTCAGGCAGAGGTATCGACGCATCCCTCCATCAAAGTATGTGGCTGTGAAGGCTCATATCAATCAGCTTTTTGAGTCTTAGGTCATCAGAGAGAGCAGTAGTCCCTACGCATCTCCCATCATCTTGGTCTGGAAGAAAGATGGGAGTTTGCACATGTGTGTGGACTACCACCCTCTAAACAGCGAGACCAGGAAGGACACCTTTCCCCTGTCTTGCATTGAGGAGAGCCTGGACGCACTGTCAGAGGCCCGCTGGTTCTCCACAATTGATCTGGCCAGTGGCTACAAGTAAGTCCCTGTGTCTGAGCAGGACCGGCCCAAAACTGCCCTCTATACACCTTTTGGCCTTGTTGAGTTTAACTGCATGCCTTTTGACTTGTGTAATGCTCCAAGCACCTTCCAGCCGCTCATGCAGAGGACGTTCAGTGATCAGCAGAGTCAGTCCTTGCTGCTCTTGACGACATTGTTGTCTACTCCTCTTCTATTGAGCAACACCGCCAGTGGCTGGAAATGGTGCTTGGTCGGCTTCAGAAGGAGGGCCTCAAGGCAAAACTCAAGAAGTGCGCATTTTTTCAGCAGTAGGTTGGCTACTTGGGGCATTCGGGTCATTTTGAGCCAGGGAGTTTCCACAGACCCCAAGAAGATCAAGGCTGTGGCTAACTGGCAGTGCGAATCAAGGAAAAAAGGAAAACACGCACACTCCAAAAAATATATTATAGGAAAAGTAAAGAGGTGCACGGCCAAAAACAACGTGTGAAACAAACAGACCAAAGGCCAGCAGCACTCGTGTCGTTTTTCATATATTTAATAAGCACTGGCGTAACACAGACCGGTTTCGACAACAGTCTTCCTCAGTGTGAACAATAACGTAACAGGAAGTGACATTTAACTAGTCAAACCAACACACCTGTCAGCCATCAAAATCATCCAACATTTAGAAATACATAGAAACAAGTGCAAAAGAGCATCAAATCCAGCATCTTCAAAATCTTAGAAAAATATTAGAAAAATATCTTAGAATAATATCTTAGAAAAATACATATATACTGGAAAAATAGAAAAAGTACAAAAAGTACAAAAAATGACGTCCATAATTACAATAAAAGGAGACATACTATCAAGCACAGCGAGAAACAAATATACAGTGCTGAAAAGATGTCACTCCCTCTATAGATAATAAAGCATCTGTGAGATCAACCTTCCTTTCATAAACAGGAGCCCCATAGATAAATAACACAATAGACTAAATAATCAACTTTTCGTATTAGAATTATAGTCTTGCAGATAGCATGAAATATACACAACTCAATACACAACAATATACTTCAATATTATATAGTCTTGCAAATAGCAACAAGTAACAAACTATTATGCTTAAATAATATAAAGCAAAAGCTATAAATAATATAAAGCTTAAATAATATAAAGCAAAAGCTACTGTGTATATATCATTCATTACAGCATAAAGTAAACAAACTGTTATGCATGTATCCTATAGAGCATCCCAATAGTATGAACAAACACTTTAATATGCCTGAATCATATATAGTAGCCACATAGCGTAAAGCACACAAACATTATGCAGTACATATATATTAGAGTATCAGAGTGACAGCGCCATAAACAATTATGCATGAGCACAATAATCGATTCAAATACAAAAACTGCATATACACAAGAAAAATTACATATTATAGAAAACACCCCAACAGTAATTCCTCATTCATCCCTTTAGGGTACTCTGTCTGTAGCGTGTGAATCCAAAACGCCTCACGCTGCAGTAAAAGTCTATCTCTATCCCCTCCTCTCCTTAAAGGTTTCACCTCCTCAATACCTTGAAATCTCAGTGAACAAACATCATGGCCAACACTGTTGAAATGCCTTGCAACAGATGACTTCTCATCATGATTTCTAATACTACTCTTATGTTCTGACAAACAAACTCTGAGCTCCCTCTTAGTTTTACCAACATAACAGAGGCCACATGGGCATTTCAGAAGATATACAACAAACTTAGTCCTACACGAAATTCTGCTCTTAATAGGAAATTTTCGACCTGAATGGGGATGACAGAAAAATTCTCCCCTAATCATGGCATTACATTGTATACAGTTGCGACAAGGAAAATTCCCTTTAGGCAGTACAGACAAAAAATGTTGAGGGCGAGCAGGACAGTCAGCTCTAACCAATTTGTCTCTCAAATTAGGAGCCCGTCTCTGCGCAAATGTGGGGGTCTCCTGAAAAACATGGCCAACTTGAGGGTCACTTTTCAAGATGTACCAGTGTTTTTTGATACATTTCTTAAGATCAACAGTAATATTAGAAAACGTAGTGGCACACACTAGAGCTGGGGACTTAGAGGATCGACTATTAGACTTAAGCAAGGATTCCCTATCAATATTTCTCACCTTGCTTAAAGATTGATCAATGATGTTTTTGTCATATCCCTTTGCTAAGAAGCGATTGCATAATTCACCAGCTTGTACCTCAAAAGCAGCCTCAGTGTTACAAATCCTTCTAACTCTTAATAGTTGACTATATGGGAGACCTTTTTTAAGAGCAGGTGGATGAAAACTACTGTACTCCAAAAAGCTGTTGGTGTCCGTTTTCTTTCTATAAACACTTGTCTCAAGATGTTTTTTCTTGACTACATTGACATCTAGAAAAGAAATGCTATCTTGACTCGATTCAAGTGTAAACTTAATAGATGGCATCCTCGAATTTATATACACATTAAAATCATCAAGTTGAGCAGATGTACCAGAAAAAATGAAGAAAATGTCATCAATATACCTCAACCAACACACCAGATAAGGGAGAAACGGATTATTATTATAAACAAAATCCTCCTCAAATTTACCCATAAACAGGTTGCTGAGGTTAGGTGAACTAGCTGATCCCATGGGAACACCTTGACGTTGTAAATAATAGGAATCTTGAAACTTGAAGTAATTCCTCTTAAGGATCAGTTCAGTCAATTTAACCGAAAACTCAGTAGGAGGAGTAAAGGATTCTCTACGATCCAAAAAATGTTTCAATGCTTCTAAACCCTCGGTGTATGGTACATTTGTATATAAACTCGTGACATCCATTGTACACACAAAGACCTCATTGTTAATGTCCTTAAATGACTCAATTTTGTTAAGAAAATCTGTGGTATCCTTAACAAAAGACGGGAGGCGAAAAACCAACTCCTTAATATGCAAATCAATATATTTTGAGATGGGTTCAGTAAGGGATTGTGTGCCAGCAACAATGGGACGTCCAGGTACAGGCTCAACAATACTCTTATGAATTTTTGGAAGAGTATACAAAACGGGATGCACAGGATGCTTCTGAAACAAAAAATTAAACTCATCCTGAGAAATATAACCATCATCCAGTGCACTCTTCAGAAAACACAGCACTTCTTCACTAAACCTTAGAGTAGGGTCACATGACAAAGGTGTGTAGAATGCAGTGTCGCCAAGTTGCCGTAATATTTCTCCATTGTATGCATTTTTACTCTGGACAACTACAGCCCCACCTTTATCAGCTTTACGTATGATTAAGTCAGAGTCATTGGATAAATCCATTAAGGCCTGCCTTTCTTTCAGGCTAACATTCGAGTGTAACTTCTTCGGATTCTTCAAAGTCAGTCCGTTCACCTCCTGCTCAATGAGTCTACAGAATGTAGCAACAGCAGAGTTGAGGACAGGGGGGACAAAAGTACTTTTCTGTCTCAGCCTCCTGTCCAACGTAGAATCAGGTTGGATAGAAACAGGTGTTGCAGCAGTTCGTGAAACAGGTGACAGATTAGAACCTTTAGCAAAAAAAGCTCTTAATTTGACAGACCTTAAGAATTTAAATATTTCTACTCTGGTCTTAAATGGATCAACTTTATCAGAGGGAACAAAAGAAAGACCTCTAGCGAGGATCGACGTCTCGTCCTCCGTCAAGGGCAACTGGCAGTGCCCCAGTCATGTTTCTGAGCTGCATTTCTTTCTGGGCTTCGACAGTTACTATCGGCACTTTGTAGAGGGCTTTACCAAGCTGGCAGGTCCTCTGTATTGGCTAGTGGCTGAGCTGGCAGGCACAAAGTCCAGGAAGGGGTCAGGTCGGGCTCTGGGTGCTTCATGGACACCTCAGTACAAGGAGAGCTTTGAGGCCTTGAAATCAATGTTGGTTTCAGCCTCAGTGCTGATCTATGAGGTCGACGTCAGCCACTGTGGCTATGGGGGCGTACTCTCACAGGAGATGGGCAGTGGTATTAGACCGGTGGCACCTCTTCCAGTGGGCCAGCTGGTGTACTTCAGGGACAACAGTGTCAGAGGGCACCAGAAAATCCAAGATCTCTGGAACTTAGTGGTCTATAGGGTTGTGAGGGCCCCTGCTGGGGAAGGAGCGTTTTACTCTGTCGCTCCTGTGAATGACTGACACAAGGTCCGTAATGTGTATGGGGACATGCTGAGGGCTATAGTCTGGCCTGAAGCTGCCGACCGCCCACCAAGGGGGCACTCTCTGCCTACCATGGTAACAGTAGATGGTGAGTCCTCCAGTGACAGCAAAGTGTGGTTCTTGGTTCCTGGAACATCTTGTCCGCCACCTGCAGCTGCCCTGGGTGCCTTGTGTCCTACAGACACTCCTGTTGTGGCCCCTCTGCAGTCTGTAGTCTCACACCAGTAAAATCTACATGAAAGTGCCTTACCACCAGCCTCGTCATTGTCCCCAACTGACTAACGTCTGTCATCTTCCTCGGCCTGCCGGCCATCGGAACAACACTGCTGGCGGAGGCCCAGACCATTGTCTAATGCCCAGGTTGCCATTTTCAGGCCTTAGAGTTAGCTTGTGTATCTCTCTTTTCTGTCCATCACTGGGCCGATGATGCAAAAGTGTGGGGTAGATGTGGCAGGTCATCTCCCTCCCTGCCACCATCTGGCGTGGCCGTCACAGCACACAATCTCCTCCCCATTCAGGTAAATCGCTCTGCTAGTCTTCCTTTGTTCATGAGTGTGTAAAACAGGCATTTTGGTGAAGTAATCTCCACTTTTTGTAGCGCGGCTGGCTGCTGGGGCCATGTGGGGACGCATAGCTCCACCAGAAGCCTTCCCTGGGTGCGCTTGCCTGTCCCTTTCAGTAAGTTCATGATTGTCTGCCATCCAATGGCTCTGTCACTCAGTTCCCAGCCGATTATTTCCCTGTGCATCTTTGGTGCAGCTGAGTGATTAACCCGTGGCGCTAAGCCTTTCATCCTCTGGCTCTCTTGGGCATCACTGTGGCTTTGCAGAGTGGTATGTATGAGTTCATTTTTATCTAAAATGTTAGTTTTAATGACAATTATTAATCTACTAAATTGCAGTGTTTGCCTTCTCCTGTAGAGACCTGGGTAAATTGTTTGGCCAGTACTCAGCCACCTTTCCCGGAATCCACGTTGCTGTTTTGGCTCCCTTTGTTTGACTTCCAGCATTCCAGCAATGTAGTGTTTTTTATAGTTCTTTGTATTTTGTTTTTGTTTATTTCATTAATTACTTCTGTTTGTTCACACCAGTATGGCACTTTTGGCATGTTTTAACACATTGTTTTTGTCTTTGGTCAAGTGCTGTGGGTTTGCGGTGGCAGTTCAGTTCATTTGGTGGTTTTCTTCATGATTTTCTTTGGCTGTGTGTGAGTGCAGTGTCACAGGTGCTTAATTGAAGGACCCTCCTTGGTTTGCCCCTGCCACCTGGTAAGCCCCAGCCCTGTCCTTATAGCCCTTCCCTGCCTGGTGCTAATTTTATCTAGTAATGGTGTGTGGCATTTGATTTTCTTCTTTTCAATAATTCATTTAGTTTTGTTAAATAAAGTTTTCCTTCTTTTTAAATTGAAAACAGTCTCTTCTGCCGCTTATCCCCTTGTGGGTCATGGGGAGGTTGGAGCCTATCCCAGCTGACATTGGGCGAGAGGCAGGGTACACCTTGGACAGGTCACCAGACTATCGCAGGGCTGACATGTAGAGCTCACATTCACACCTACGGGCAGAGTACCTGGAGAAAACCCACGCTGACATGGGGAGAACATGCAAACTCCGCACAGAAGGGCTCCTGCACCTGGGATCGACCCAGAAACCCTCTTGCTGTGAGGCGACAGTGCTAACCACCACACCACCATGCCACCCGAAAACAGTCTCTTGCCCTTTGGTATTTTTGTACCTGTGTGACCTTACTCATCTAAAGTTTGCTTAAAAATTACCCAGGGGTGAAATTCCCCCAGGTGGCGTTGTCACAACCCTGTAGATTCCCTCGCTCTCGCCACATGACGTTAAAAGCTGGATGTCAAAAAAGTTTTCTTTAACTGAACTGATACAAAACAGAGATTGTTGTCATTGGACCCCAGCACATTACTAAACAAATTGTGCCTTTGGCTGGTCCCCTACTGGATTATATCAAATCTGTTGTAAGAAATCTTGTTTGACAGTAATTTAAGTTTTGAGCAGCACATCATTAAGCTTGTTTTTATCATCTTAGAAATATTTAAAAAATATCTATTTTAACTTTTAAAGACACTGAGACAATTTTGCACACCTTCATCTCTTCATGCTTGTATTACTGCAACAGCCTCTTTTGTTGCCTGAATAAAAAAATCAATTAATCAACTCTAGACTGTACAGTATTCAGCTACAAGGCCTTTAACCAGAACCAAGATACATGATCACATCACTCCAGTAATAGCCTCTCACCTTTTTTCACCTTTTAAATCCTTTGTAAACAAATAAAATATTAATCTGGTCATTTTGTGACCTGGGTTACAACCTCCCCCCCTAAATCTATGCACGTCCCGTTGCATGCACAACTATGTTTAAATCTTTTACACTACATGAATTTTAGAAACAGGTAAGGGATTTGGTGTAACATCACTTAAAGCATCTGCATAAGCAGAAGACAAACTTTGGAACAGATTCTGAACAACAGAAATTAATGAGTTTCCTAACCTAGAGTATTGTAGTCTCTCAGGTTGGGTTCTGTTCCTACTTGAACGTCTAACAGAAAGTTCATTGCTAATTTCATCATCATCATTTACAGGTTCAGTTTCAGGGTTAGCATCATCATTCCTAGACTTTTCTCCAGGTAAGTCGTCATAAATGGTTTGACTTTCCTCCATGGCTTCCAGTTCAGGTAAGTTTTGTTCATTGACAGGTTCATCCATTAGTTCTCCAGGTGTTTCCTTCATAGTTCCAGGTAAGTCTTCCTTGTTTACAGATAAGTTTTCTACATTAGGTGTTTCCATTCCAGGTTTTTTATTTGTTTCCACAGTTAGTTTTATTGGTTGTACATTTCTCCAGTATCCATTAGTTCAGAGTCCTCATCATAGTCCATATTATCATTTGAATCAGTTTCCATTTCATTGTTTTTCACATACTTCCTTGTTTTTGGTCTTCTAGTAGGGGAAGTATGAGGGGTTTCATCCTCAGTAGTGACAGGAAGAAAACTGCAAGGGAGAAGAAGATCCCTGTGCAGTGTCCGGGTAGGACTCTCTTTGTTTTCTGGTTTAACAGTGTAAACTGGAAGATTTCCTGCACGGTTAACAACAACATAAATATCAGTTTCCCATTTGTCAACCAATTTGTGTTTACCACGAACTCTGACATTTCGGACTAACACTCGGTCTCCAACTTCCAAATCGGAAGTAGTAACTTTCTTGTCGATCGGGTGTTGCGAGAAGCTATTTGGTAGCTCTCCTCAAGTCTGGATTTAAGATTTTCAACATACTGGGAATGACATTTGTTGAGTTTCTCTTTGACAGGTAAACCAAAAGCTAGGTCTACAGGGAGTCTGGGTGAACAACCAAACATGAGTTCATAGGGGGTGAAACCAGTAACTTCATTTCGGGTACAGTTGTAGGCGTGACCCAAGGGTTTGACATATTCTTTCCATTTTGATTTTTGTTTATTTTCCAGAGTTCCCAACATGTTCAGCAATGTACGGTTGAATCTTTCGACAGGATTTCCATGTGGATGATATGGGGTTGTTCTGACTTTCTGGATTCCAGCAACTTCACATAATTCTTTGATTAGTTTTGATTCAAAGTCAGGACCCTGATCTGAGAGTAGTCTTTCTGGAATGCCATAGTGAGCAATGAAGTTATCCCAAAGACATTTGGCTACAGTTTTTGCTTTTCGACTTGGGGTTGGAATGGCAATGGCATACTTTGTGAAATGATCTGTTAATACCAGAATGTCCACTGTGTTGCTGTTGTCAGGTTCCAGACTGAGGAAATCCATACAGATGAGTTTGAGTGGACGGGTTGCTTTGATGTGTACCAATGGAGCTGCTTTTTCAGGAAGTGTTTTCCTGTGCACACAACGATTACATGTTTTGATTTTGTGCTCAACATCGGCAGCCATTTTGGACCAATAAAATCTTGTGCGTACAAGATCAAGGGTACGATCAATGCCCATATGACCCATGTCATTATGCAACCTCCACAACACAAGAGGACAAAGTTCAGAAGGAAGAACAAGTTGATAAGAGATGTTCTCTCCATCTTTACGTTTGCGGTAAAGGATTTCATTATGGAGTTCAAGTTTCCGCCACTCCTTTAACAGCAAAGCAAGTTCAGGAAGCTCTCGTTTTACAGCAGGAGGAACAGTGTTGCCAGATTCCATCTGGAAAATTATTTCTCTTATGCTTGGATCAAATCTTTGTTTTGCTTTTAGATCTGATGAAGAGAAAGAAGGAACAATAGGTAAACCATGTTGGTCTTCTTCAATAAAGTTCAGAGACACAGCGTTAGCTGAATGCGAGACAGACTCCACCAAAGCAAAGGGACAAGAGTTGCATGTTCTAACCAAGACACTTTCGCATATTGCGTCAACAACATCCTCGGAAATGAAAGAGCTGTGATTCAGATGGGTTTGAATGAAACGATTTATACGATCTTGCTCTTTCTGAGAATGTTGATCATTCAGACAAAGACCATGGGGTCGACGTGAAAGACCATCAGTGTCTTGATTTTGTTTACCAGCTCTGAACTGCATTTTAAAGTTGTAAGTAGACAGTGCAGCTAACCATCTGTAGCTGGTTGCATCAAGCTTTGCAGAGGTAAGTATGTAGGTCAAGGGGTTACTGTCTGTAACAACAGTGAAATCACTACTATATAGGTAGTCGTGAAATTTTTCAGTCACACTCCATTTTAAAGCAAGAAACTCAAGTTTATGAGCTGGATATTTGGATTCACTTTGAGAGAGTCCACGGCTTGCGTAAGCAATAACTGTGAGTTTTCCTCCCTGTTCTTGATATAAAGCTGCACCCAATCCAGTCGTGCTAGCATCAGTATGGAGAATATATGGCTGCTTTGGGTTGGCAAAACCAAGAACTGGAGCAGAGTTAAGGTTTTCAATGAGTAATGTGAAGGCTTTTTGACATTCAGGGGTCCATCTGTTTGAAAAGGGTTGTTTGGGGTCAAGATACTGATTGGAGGGGCTTTTCTCTTTCAAGTTTTTCCACTGTGGAGGATAACCACAGGTGAGTTCATTCAGAGGTTTTACTATTGCAGCATAGTTTTTAATGAACCTTCGATAATAGCCGGTGAAATCAAGAAATGATTTCAGTTCTTTCAAGTTTGTGGGAATTGGCCAGGTTTTCAGGGCATTTGTCTTTTCTGGGTCTGTTTCCACTCCATGTTCTGACACAACATGTCCAAGGTAACGAACAGAGGTTTGGAAAAATTTACATTTCGCTGGAGACAGTTTAAGGCCGTACTCCTTCAGACGGGTAAGTACTTTCATCAGTCTTTGTTCATGTTCCTCCAAAGTTGAAGAAAAAACAATCAAATCATCCAAAAAGACAAGTACTTCTTTTAAATTGAGTTCTCCTATGCATTTTTCCATCAGTCGTTGAAAAGTACTTGGAGCAATAGTTATACCTTGAGGCATACGGTTGAACTCCCAGAATCCTAGGGGTGTAACAAAAGCGGTTTTAGCTTTGTCAGCTTCATCCATCTCGATCTGATAATAACCAGACATTAAATCAAGCACAGTGAACCATTTTGAACAGAGGAGGTTTCTTCCAGGTTGGGTAAGGCATATGCATTCTTGATAGTTTGCAAGTTTAGCTTCCTGTAGTCAGAGGCGGTCCTGGCTAGTTTTACGCCCTGGGCGAAATACCCCCCCAACAAAACATACACAACTATATCTTATATTATTTATATTATTTTATTATATATAATCTTAAATACAAAAAAGTAGAAGCAGGAAAGGCTGTTGTTTTTCTCTGAGTAGACTAACCAACTTCAGGGAATCTTTTCACCACTGACTAATGTCTTGAACTGTGTTCTTGAAATACTGGTGATGGCAACTTCTTCCATCCACCTCATTCCTGGGGAAAACAAAGTCAGCCAGTACCTCACTTGGTCCTCTGCAAACCAGCTGTGTCCGAATTCTGTCAGTCAGAACTGAAGGCCAATTAGCAGGGTCAGACTGGAATTCTGGTCGAGGCAGAGTGGTATTGGTCATTAGTATACACGTTATTCACAGCATTTATAGTGTTTACAAAAGTAAAAATTTATGCAAGAATGGACACATATACCCCCCCCTCCACGCATGCGCACACACACACACACACACACACACACACACACACACACACACACACACACACACACACACACACACACACCTGATGAGTCCTGCACAGAACATGTGGCTGAGGAGGTATTTGGCTCCTCATTTTGACCAGTGGGTGTGTCAAAATATTTCAGAAGTGACCCTGAATTTACAATTAAGATACAATATGTAGGTTAGATCACACTTAACATGCAGCCTCTAAAAGCTCATTGAGGTGATTGCGCACAGCCTCAATGTCTCTGGGATGAATGTGTCTGGCACAATGCTTAAATGGTGTTTCATCATGAAGGTTGATGTGATGTTTCACTTTATCTGTGCATCCAAAGTCCAGATCATTTTGAGAAAAAACGTCTGGCATGTCAAGAAGCTTTTCTGTAACACGTTGTTTCCATTCTGATGGGATTGGTGATTCACCAGAGTTGAAGGTAATATCAGGCTTTAGTGGCTTTTCATTGGAAACTTTCACATGCTGTTGAGATACAATGCTATGAAAGGCTCCAAGCTCTGCAATGATGGAAAGAGCTGGAATAAAGATATCTTGCTCGGTTTCATTGGTTAAAACCACAGGAACTTTGTAAGGTGCTTGAGAAGCAAGTGGTACAAGGCAACTTTTAACACAAATGCCACCAGGCAAAGAAGTTTTGGTGGGATGTTCAACAACGGCAAAACGTTCTGCTGAAAGAGGGTTGACCTTGGCAGATTCTTCAAGGACTACACTCTGACGGGCTGGAATACATGTGGGACTTTTATTAAGCATCCTTACAACTCCCACAATGCCATCTTCATTTTGTTGATGTCTCAATGCAAGTGTTTGAATTAATGCTCTATAACCATAGAGACTGGGATAATGACTGGATGAGTCACTGTCAAGATACTCTTTGTAGAGAACATCAAGAGTGTTTGTTCCTATGAGTACTTGAGAAGGATTTTCAGGGTGCACATCAGGAACAACAAGAGCAAGAGTGGGGATTTCAAAGACAGAACCAAGGAAGTCATCAGAAAATTTTATTGTCAACTCGACATAACCCAAATATGGGACAGACTGACCAGCTGCACCTTCAACCTCTAAAAGATTTTCAACCCTTTTTTCAGCAACGAGCACAAGGTTGGGACGGTTATTGCACTGAGGTTTGATATGCCCATCCTCTCCACATTGAAAACAGTATCCAGGTTGTGGCTTTCTTGGTGGGGTTTAGTTCCTTGAGGGTTGTGATTTTGAGAATGATTTTCCAGTTTTTTGTTCCACAGGTTTGCTGTAGAAAGATGGTCTGGGTGAGTAAGTGGTTTTATTTTTCTTCTGAGCTGCAGTGAGAGATGCTAGCTGTTTCTGGATTTCTGCCATCTGCTGGGTAAATGTGGTTATTGCATCACAAACTCCTTTTATGTCACTATTAGTGTGAGTTATTTGAGAGTGAGATGTTACTTTTTGTTTGCTGGCACCGAGATGTTGTTTCATTCGCAGGGCTTTAGCAGCTTCATGATCCTCTTCTGTACTCAGCAGCAACAGCAGCTCAGCAAAAGATGGCAGATTGGATCTCTTTTGTTTTAACTGGAGTTCTGAAATTAAATTGTTGTCCCAACAACCTCTGCAGAATTGACTGAGAAGATTTTTTATTGATGGAAGCAGCAGGTACACCACCTCTTTTTACAGCAAGATTCAAAACATTGTGAAGTCATTGCAGGTTTGCAGAAGGGGTCTCACCTGCATCTTGAAATGTGTCCATGAATTTTGCATAGAGTTCATCTCCATCCTGTACGGTTCCAAATGCTGAGTCAAGTTGTTGGAGATACTTAACAGTAATGTATCTGCACTTAGATGTTTAACTATGTCTGCAGCTGGAGGTAGGAGATTTTCTATGATTTTTCTGGAGCGCTGCAAGTCAGATACAGCAGGATCATTTATGATCAGTTCAACACTTGAGCACCACGTGTCATAGTCTGCCTCTTGAGGAGGTCTAGGAATTTTGCCAGAGAAAACTCTCAATTTGTGTGACATGTGGGCAGCGTTATCACTTTTTACGATTTGTTCCACCACATAGCGTTGAATTTCCGGGGGGTTTAAATCAGGAGGAGGATTAGTTGACTCTGCTCTGTTGGTAAGTGAAGGATTAAATGATGGGAAAAATATTTTGGGTGAACTTTTTATCACACCTGCTGTTTCCTCAGAAGAATCCTCTTCATCTTTGTTTAGCTCTGAGATTGTTTCTCCAATTTGTGACATCATGTCTTTTAACACTACCGCATATTCTTTGCCGGTGAGTTTTGCTAAAGATTTTAGATCACTGAGATAGGACTGAGTCTTTTTGGTGCCTACTTTCTCAGTATAAACACTAGACAAATTGCAAATAATAAACTAATTTTTCTGGTCATCAGTAACAAAAGCAATATTGGCTCTCAATTAACCAAAGCAGTGGCTGAGTTGAGCTCTACTATCAAGTTTTAATCAAACTCTGATTTTGGCTCTTTGACAACCTCAGTTCTGTTAATGGAACCATATTGTTTCAGGAAATCAATTACCTCTTCAACCTTTTCTGAGCCAGCTAGCTTGCCACAATTTATGTAGCACAGGTTTAGTTTTAAAAATAAATTTAGAATGAACTTTTAACCAACATAAGAAATATTAAGGCTAAATTAAATCAGAAAATTCTAAATTCGAGACACAGGAAGAAACAAACTGATACCAATATTGAAACTCAGGAGACTTAAATAAAGTTACTCAAAATTCATGTATTGAAATTTGAAACCACAAATTAAATATTCACAATAAACAACAACATTAGACTTTTTTCAAGCTCTTTTTCTTATTGATTATGAGTTTTCAAAACACTCAATCAGTTCATTAAAACAAAAAAAGAAAAGATAATTCAGTCCTTCAAATTAGATTAAAAAAAGTTCGTTTGTCCTAAGAACACGTGGGGATGACCGATGATGATGATTGGTGATTACTGGTGAGGGGGGGAAGAGGGGAAGTGTCGGAGTTGATTGTCCTGGGGTTAGCTCGCCATCCAAACCTCTGAGGGGAAAAAATCTGGCCTGGTGATAAGGCTAGAACAAAACGTTTTAATAATCTTTTTCAAAATAAATTAGCATTACCTTATTATTCGTTTACCTTAGCATGTGTTTACAAGGGAAAAAAAATTGTTTATAAGTCACTTTTATCATCAAATGCCATTTAGTAATCAAACTGATAATCAGCAGCTGTGGATTATCACTCACCAATTCGCGTACTCGGTTACTCTTAATAAGGTTCCATTGTCGTTTCCAGCGGTCTGTAGTCGAAGTTCAATAACTTAAAGTAAGAGTTTTAATTTACCAAAATAAGTTTAAAGATGGTTCTGAGTTCTTTTTGTTGAAGTTTGAAGAAGACTGTTCAGATGCGTTTCCTCTCTCTCTCTCTCTCTCTCTCTCTCTCTCTCTCTCCCTCTGTTTCTTCTTCTTCTTTTTCTTCTCTTTGTTTCACGGCGGTTGGCATCCAGGTTATTGGTGCATTACCGCCACCTTCTGTTACGGAGTGTGAATCAGACAATAGACTTACAATCTATAACCACAATATTATACACATGTACCCCGCACCCCAAGAAAAAAAAAAAAAAACCCTTATCCTACTATAAATTTCCTACCCATGTAACCAACTACCACCTAGACTCTACCCCACTTATTCCTCAGATTCTATAATAAACACCTGTATCCCTTAAGAAAGCCATCAGTATCCTAACCTATGATCTCTCATTCATACTCCGTAATCCTTTTAATGTAAGTTCCTGCACCCCTAAGTCCCTAATCTTATTCCTCATCACTTCTCTCTGCATATCATATTTCCGACACCTCAAGACTACATGCTCCACTGACTCCTCCTCCTGACACCCCTCACACAGACCTGTCTGGTGTTTCCCTGACAATTTCATTGTTTTGTTCAGTGCACAATGCCCCAACCTTAACCTAGTCAACACAATCTCCTCTCTCCTGTGCCCACTTCCCTTCCTCACACCTCAAACACTTTTATGGACTTGATATAGATGCCTCCCTTTCTCCTCTCTATCCCACCTTTCTTGCCACATTTGATTAACCCTTTCCCAGATTACACATTTAACCTTTGCTTTACTGACACTAAGTTGCATTTCTATATTTCCTTTCTTTAATGCCCTCTTTGCCAACTCATCTGCCCTCTCAATCCCCCTCACCCCTACATGTGCTGGAACCCACAGAAACTTTAGCTGACCTCCCTGATTAACTATTCTTGTGACTGACTAAAGGACTTCATACAGTGTATCTTGACGGCTGTTTGAATGAAAAGACCTTAAACTTGCTAGGACTGAGGATGAGTCTGAACATATCAGCACCTTATTTTGACAGTTATTTTCTATCCACCTTAATGCAACCAGCACCGCCAGCATTTCCACTGTATACACCCCTAACTTATTGGACGTTCTTCTATTTATCCCAATTCCTTTTTCTGGTACTGCCACCCCAAACTCTGTCACCTCTGTGTCTGGTTGTTTGGCACTGTCTGTGTATATCTGTGTGAAGTCACTATATTCTTTCATTACATGATACCTGAATGCACTCACCAAATCAATTGTACCTTTTTCCTTCCTTTTTGCCTCTAACAAGTACCAATCAACCTCAGGCCACACAAGCATCCATGGGGCCATCACTGGATAAACTACTATTGGACTTATCTTCACCTCAAATATTCCAAATTCTTTTGCGGCATCATTTCCTATTCGAGCAAAGTTATCCCTCTGGCTCCTCCCATTCTCCCTTATATGGACTCATACTCCTTTCGTGGGATGAGAATTGTTGTGCCCCTGCAAATTAGCCCAGTAATTTGCCATCAATTGCATCCTTCTTAATTCTAGAGGCAATTCTCCCAATTCTACTTGTAATGCAGGTACTGGTGAAGACTTAATAGCCCCACTACACACTCTCAAAGCCTGCGCCTGAATCACATCCAGTCTCCGTAGAACAGACTTAGCTGCTGACCCATACGCTATGCTGCCGTAATCCACGACAGATCTTATCAAAGCCACATAAAGTTTCTTCAGCGCTGAACAACCTGCTCCCCATTCCCTACCAGTCAAACATCTCATCACATTTATTATTTTTTTTTGCATTTTGCTTCTATTTTCCTTATATGATCTGCCCATGTTAGCCGCGAATCAAATAGAACTCCCAAAAACTTAAACGTTCCAACCCTTTCTAATGCTCTCCCATACATACTCAGCTTCATCCCTTACTCAGTTCTTTTCCTGGTGAAAAATACTGTTTGTGTTTTTTCTACTGAGAACCTGCAGCCCCAATCAAAACCCCATTCCACCACCTCATCAATTGCACTTTGGACTTTCCCGATTGCATGTTCTATGTTCCTTCCTCGTTTCCACAGGGCCCCATCATCCGCAAAAAGTGATCTTCCTATATCTGCCGGCACTTTTGAAAAAACATAATTTATCATGATAATAAAGAGTAACGGACTTATCACACTCCCTTGAGGTGTACCATTTCCAACTGTATACTGACTTGATAATTCTGACCCAATGCGTACCTGGATCTTCCTTTCAAATAGAAAGTCCTTTATCCAGTTAAAAATTCACCAACTCCCATCTTGTGTAGTTTGATTAACAATCCCTCCTTCCACATCATATCATAAGCTTTTTCAATATCGAAAAACACTGCAATAACTGATTCCTTATTTACCTGGGCCTTTCTTATTTCCGTTTCTAACCTTATCACAGAGTCCATGGTATTCCTCCCCCTCCTAAAACCACTCTGGCAACTTGCCAACAGTCCCTTCCTCTCTAGTTCATACGACAACCTTTCTGTTACCATCCTTTCCATTATCTTACATATATTTGATATCAACGCTATTGGTCTATAACTAGTAGGTTTAGATGGATCCTTTCCAGGTTTCCTAATTGGGATCACTACTGCTTCTTTTCAAACTCCTGGTAACCTTCCCTCCTCCCACACTCTGTTATAAAGATGCAGTAACTTCAATAACGCTCCTTTCCCTAAATGTTTTAACATAATGTAACACACCTGATCTTTCCCTGGAGAGGTTGGTCGTGATCTCTTTATTGCTCTCATCATCTCTGCCAAAGTAAATGGCTCATCAATTATGCCAGCTGTATTTTCCCTCCTGTCTAACACACCTGGATGCTGATTCATAGTTTTTTCTCTTCTCTTTCTACCTTCTTCTGACAAATTTCCTGAGCTATGTATATTTACAAAAGCCTTAACCATGATTTCTGCCTTTTCCCTGTTGGAAATTGCTGTTTCTTTCTCTGATGTTACGACTGGATAGTCCCATTCCCTTCTGTCTCCCCCCATCCTCTTTATCATTCCCCAAACCTCTCCAACTGGTGTTGTTCTTCCTATTTTGTCGCAGAAATTCCTCCAACTTGCCCTCTTAGCCTGATGTACTGTTCTTCTCACCACTGCCTGCGCCTTTTTGTACTCAATCAAATTCTGCATGCTATGGGTTCTTTTAACTAGTCTGAATGCTCTATTCCTATTTCTTACAGCCTGATGACACTCTTCTGTCCACCATGGTACCAGTTTTCTGTTCTTCTTGTTATTACTCCTGGGTATAGCTCTGTCTGCTGCCATGATAATTGCTGAAGTTGCCTGTTTATTTAGTTCATCAATGTCTCCAACCATATCTATCCTGTTCATCATAATGATCACTGCCTATTGTTGACGCTGTCCAGACTTCCCAGTTACCTATTCCAGCCAGGGTGTTAGATACTAGAGTTATATCCAGTACTAACTCAGTACCAGCTGTTGTATTTCTCCTTGTTCCTCTACCATCATTCATACAGACCAACTCCCTTTCATCCATCAGATCTTCAATTACTTGTCCATTTGTGTCTGTTTATTATCAACAAGTTAATGGTGTTTCCAGACTTGACTGATTAGTGAGGTTATCCCTCACTTTTTCCCATGTCAGTCCCACTAGTCCCAGATGATGCACTGCTGCTTTAACAGTTAGCTGGATCTTTTTGCTTTTTGACTTCACTTCCACTGTACTGTTAACCACTCCTGCAATGAATGTTACCAAATCCCTTTTGTCCACATACATCCTGTCATTTATTCTTTGTTGCTGTTCTCCACCTCCCATTGCTCCTTGATCATTAGTTCCATTGTGCTGCTCTCTTGACACTCTTACAGCTTCTGCATAAGATATCCCTCTTTCCACTCTTACTTTCTGGATATTATTCTCCCTTTTCATAGCCTCACATCCCCCATATGCCACATTATGGGCTCCTCCACAGTTACAGCACTTTGGTTGCACCCCTGTTCCACACTTCCCATACTCATGATCTCCCCCACACCTAGCACACCTTCTCCTCTCCTTGCAGTTTTTGGCTATGTGCCCAAATCTTTGACAATTAAAGCACCTTAATGGCTTTGGCACAAAAACTCTCACTGAGTAACTCATAATTGGGTACAATCTCTCCTTCAAACTTTATCAGTACAGTTTCGCTATCCCTTTTCACTCCTTCTCTAGTAGTCTTCATTCTTTGCACATCCAATATTTTTCCCCCTTTGACATTTCTCTTAAGTTCCTCCATGCTCACATTCAGTAGCACCCCTGTGATCACTCCTTTGCATCCACCACCATTTCTTGCTCCCACCCTCCATGAGCTTGCCACCTTAATTTTTCCTAGCTCTATCAGTTTGAGTGCCTTCTCAACTTGCTCTCCATTGGCACAACTCGCCAACAGATTGCCATCCTTCAGGACTTTCGCATATTTTATCTCCCCTAGTTTACTTGTCAGAACTGTTGTTAGCAAAAACGCGTTGAGCTTCTTCATGTTTTCTTGTGCCTTTTCATTAAACCTTATAATAACAACACACTTCTCCGGACTCTCCCTCTCAACATGTTCAGGCCCTTCTTCCTCACTGCTATAATTTCCATCACTCTTTTTCTTCCTTTTATTCTTCCCATTATCCCTTCCACTCACTCCCCCTTCAAACTCTTCCTCTCTTCCTTCATCATAATCCATTCCTGCCCAACTGTCTACCTCTGATCCATTCACAGAACAGTCGTGCTCAACCGCCGCACTCATCCACTCCTTCTTCTTTTTCCTCCCCTTGGCTCCCATCAACTGTGTAGCAACTTTTCTCTCCATGATTTCTCCGATCAGTTTTCGCACCTCTCTCTGTTTCTATGTACCACTTCCTGCTTAAAGTGCTGCAGGTCTGCTACCATTGGGTGGTAATGGTATGAGAATAAATGAGATTTGGAAGAAATTCGCTATGGCATTTAATTAAAAGTGTCATAAATAATATTACATTAAACATTTAATAATTCAACATATTTACAATAAATGATTTTAAACACATCAATAAGGTTTTCACAGTTTTCACCTTTTAAATCCTTTGTAAACAAATAAAATATTAATCTGATCATTTTGTGACCTGGGTTACACTGGCTCCGTGTATGTTTTAGAATAGATTTTACTGACTACTTTTACGGCTCTTCATGGTCTCTCTCCCAGCTATATCTCCGACCTCTTAGTGCCATACAAACCAGGATGTACTTTGAGGTCCTTGGGCAGAGGTCTTTTGTCTGTTTCAGAGGCCCATCTGAAAACTAAAGGGGGCAGAGCGTTTGCTGTCAGGGCCCTGAAGCTCTTGAAAGGTCTGCCCGAAGAAATCAGGTTGGCAAAGTCAGTGAGATCTTTTAAATCCCCTCTTAATTTTTTACTGTACTGTATACTGTTTTGAAAAGTGCTTGATAAATAAAGATTATTATTATTAGGGCCCGAGCACCAAGGGTGCGAGGACCCTCTTGAAATGCAAGGAATTATTAGGGCCCGAGCACCTAGCGGTGCGAGGACCCTATTGAAATGCAAGGAATTATTAGGGCCCGAGCACCTAGCGGTGCGAGGACCCTATTGAAACTGAAGGAGTTATTATTAGGGCCCGAGCACGAACCGTGCGAGAGCCCTATTGAAATCATAAAAATTATTCTTATTATTTTTCTTTTAAACCTTTGATCGCATTTTTGAGGGCCTGAACATGCCCAAAAAGTCAGGAAAATTTGCACACTCGTCACGTCTGGTGAAAATTTCGATATTTTATGGTCGTTACAAAGTGGCGTGGCAAAATGGCTCAATGGCGCCCCCTAACAGTTTTCAAAATCGAAGCCCCCTGCTTTAACTTTGCCCTAGGCGTATGAAATTTGGTACACATATGTATCATCCCGGGACGCACAAAAAAGCCTCTTGGAGCGACACCCTAAACCAAACAGGAAGTCGGCCATTTTGAATTGTTTTTTCAAAATAAGGTCATTTTTGGCCATTTCCACACGTTGTACTTGAGCGAACTCCTCCTACAGATTTTATCGGATTTACTTAAAAATGTACCTGTGCGTGCTCGACTACAGTGGGATCAAAAGTTATTAAAAGATCTTCATCACGTCGAAGGGCGCGGTCGCTGCGGAAGGGTCAATTTGGATATCTCGCCAAAAAACACGAAATTATACTACAACTACTACAACTTTGGTGTAGATGATCCTATCTGCACCAAACTTCACATGATGGATAATAGTCCCGCCCTGAACACATCTACATCAAAAAATTCAGTAATTGTCATAGCGCCCCCTGCTGGCAACAGGAAATACCATGTTTTACACTTTGAGGTGCTGCTCTGACCACATTTACCATATTCAACTCAAATTTGGTCAGAAAGGCCTTAACATGTTGGCCATGCTATATTGTGAAGATCATAATGTCTCGTCAAACGGTTTCGCCGTGACGGAGTGGCGAAGGTTGACGTTTCGCCGAAACCCATGAAGTGGCTCTAACTTTGGTGTACTTGGTCGGATCTGCCTGAAACTTCACATGTACGTCACTGGTCTCGCCCTGAGCATATAATATTAATTTCATAAGGGGCGTGGCTAAATGACATGGCCACGCCCTTTAAACACCAGCCCCTGTAGCACGTTTCACCGACATGCATGAAAATTGGTACACACGTATCACACCCAGACGCACAAAAAAGCATCTTGGACCCATAGGCCACACCCAACAGGAAGTCAGCCATTTTGAATTTAATGGTCATTTTTGGCGTTTTCCACGTGTTGTATTTTAATGAACTCCACCTACAGGATGCATCAGAACAACTTCAAAATCATTGTGTGCCATCTAGACAAAGGTGTAATCAAAACTTATGAGCAGATTTTTGCATCATGAAACGGTTTGGCCGTCAGGTGGCGGCGAAGTTTGATGTCTCGCCATAAAACACGAAATTAGTATAACTTTGGCATACATTGTCCATTCTTCACCAAACTTCACATGTTTGTTAACAGTCCAGACCTGAATGTATAGTATGACTTTCATCAATAAGCGTGGCCGTATGGCTTGGCCACGCCCCTTAAAGTGCAGCGTCCCCCATAACAACTTTCACAGACGTACACGAAAATCAGTATGCACATGTATCGTGTCCAGACGCACAAAAAAGCCTCTTGCACGGATAGGCCACACCCAACAGGAAGTCGGCCATTTTGAAATTTACAGTCATTTTTGGCGTTTTCCACGTGTTGTATTTTAATGATCTCCTCCTCCAGAAATGAATCAATTAACTCCAAAACTGGTGTGTACCATCTACACAAGTGTGTGATCAAAACATATTAAGAGAATTGCTCAGCATGGAACGGTGTGGCTGTGACATGGCGTCGACACTTGATGTCTCACCATGAAACACGATATTGCTATAACATGGGATCTAATGGTCGAATCTGCTCCAAACTTCACATGTATGATAATAGTCCTGGCATGAACACACCCACATGACGCTCAGGAGTCAGAGTCATAGCGCCACCCAGTGGAGACGGGAAGTCGCAACGCATTGGTTCCTACACTGTCCGAAGGAGGCGAACATTCAGCGCCTCGTCTGCCGGTCGACCTCTGGCGAGACAGTGGCGGCCGCGCCAGGCCCCGAGTTGCGTGGGGCGCGAGGGCCCGTTCAACGCTGCTTGCAGCTTTAATTAGGGCCCGAGCACCTAGCGGTGCGAGGACCCTATTGAAATGCAAGGAATTATTAGGGGGCCAAGCCCGCGGGGCCTGGGGAACGCGAATGCAAAGCATACGCGTTTCCCAGGACCAGCGGTGCTGGGAACCCTATTGTTTTTGTTCCGATTTTTATTAGGGGGCCAAGCCCGCGGGGCCTGGGGAACGCGAATGCAAAGCATACGCGTTTCCCAGGACCAGCGGTGCTGGGAACCCTATTGTTTTTGTTCGGATTTTTATTATTATTACGCGTTTCCCAGGACCAGCGGTGCTGGGAACCCTATTGTTTTTGTTCGGATTTTTATTATTATTATTATTATTATTATTATTATTATTATTCTCTATTTTTATTCTTCTCCCGGTAAAAGTAGTGCTGCAGGCTAAACCGTGCAAGGGAGGGTGGTGCAATTTGGAGGGTTGGTCCAGACCCCTGCACGTACCTCAGGCGCAAAAAATGACATATGTCAGCCAGCAGGGGGCGCTATAACCAAGGTCAATGCGTTTTGGGCTATAACTCCCACACCGGACGTCGCACATTCAAAAACCTCATATCCCCAGATTCCCTGAAAAGAACTGAATCACATGGCCTGGGCCTCGCCCATTTCCACCCTAATTTTTTTTGGCAAAATAGCGAAAACTGGAAAACCAACTTTTTCGAACTCCTCCTTGGGGTTTTGCCCGATCAGCGTGAAACTTGGCACGTAAAGTCTTCCTCTGGACCTGATCTAAAGTTATCAAAAGAATTTTGTTTGGTTGAAATATGCACAAGTTATTAACGAATAAAATTTTCTAGCTAGCTATAAAAAGGCGAACTGCTGCATATCTCTGTCAAAATAAATGCTAACAACACCAAATCTGAGATCCTTGATTGACATGTGACTGTGAGGGCGTGAGCCAAATTTGGCTAATGTTGGCCACTAGGGGGCGCTGCAAAGCTGAGACATTTATATCTCTTCAATGGCTGCACCTATTTTTACGAAATTTGGTGGGTATGATGCTGCGTCACTCCTGAGGCCATATCTTGAAGTTAATCACGACAGGTGAAAGTGGGCGTGGCTTATTACGAGATAAACAGCAAACATTTATTTCAGCTCAAGTATTATGCTGAGGGCTGTGAAATTCACAGGGTATATATATAACAGCATACCGGCCACCCATAGCAAAAATTGTGTGTCTGCTCCACTAGGTGGCGCTCTAACGGACGCAAACGCATTTTGGCCTGTAACTTCCACATTTTAAATCACATCTTCATAAAGTTTATATCCACGTGTTCCCTAAATAGTTTCGCATCTTCTGACATAGGCCACGCCCACTCCCACAGCATATTTCTTTTTGTAAGTCACTACACATCAAAAACCTACTTTTTCGAACTCCTCTTAGCGTTTAAGCTCCATCTGCACGAAGCTCTGCACATACAATCTCCAGGCTTGCCTGATGAAAAGTTATCAAAAGAATTTTGCTGCTCCAAAAAATGCGGTAGTTACAAATAAACAATTTTTTTTGGCTAGGTAAAAAACACATACCTTTGAATATTTTTGTCAAAGTAAAAGCTATCAACGTCAAACTCAAGTCACTAGTTTCCGAGGTCAGCCAGAGGGTCTGTGCCAAATTTGGTGGAAATTGGCCAATAGGGGGCGCTACAAACACAGAAACATGAAGTGACATGAAAATTGATCAGATTCGCCTGAAATTTGGTGAGGTTGTTGTGGTGTCACTCCTGAGGCCAGAGTCAAATTTTTGTGATGTTGGGTCAAAGTGGGCGTTACTTGTCACAACACAAAAATTCAGCCTTTCGCACTTCCAGTGCTGATCCCATTACAATTATCATACTGCGAGTGAAACGTCGGCCTGCGTCCCGACGCTCGACCCGAACCCTTCTTTCGGTGTCAAGTTCCGTGGGCTCCGCGAGACCCGGGGGCCGAGTCGCGCGGGGAGGCTTGGCCCCCTATTATAACTGCTTGCAGTTCTAGTTAGGGGGCCAAGCCCGCGGGGCCTGGGGAACGCGAATGCAAAGCATACGCGTTTCCCAGGACCAGCGGTGCTGGGAACCCTATTGTTTTTGTTCGGATTTTTATTATTATTATTATTATTATTATTATTATTATTATTATTATTATTATTATTATTATTCTCTATTTTTATTCTTCTCCCGGTAAAAGTAGTGCTGCAGGCTAAACCGTGCAAGGGAGGGTGGTGCAATTTGGAGGGTTGGTCCAGACCCCTGCACGTACCTCAGGCGCAAAAAATGACATATGTCAGCCAGCAGGGGGCGCTATAACCAAGGTCAATGCGTTTTGGGCTATAACTCCCACACCGGATGTCGCACATTCAAAAACCTCATATCCCCAGATTCCCTGAAAAGAACTGAATCACATGGCCTGGGCCTCGCCCATTTCCGCCCTAATTTTTTTTCGCAAAATCGCGAAAACTGGAAAACCAACTTTTTCGAACTCCTCCTTGGGGTTTTGCCCGATCAGCGTGAAACTTGGCACGTAAAGTCTTCCTCTGGACCTGATCTAAAGTTATCAAAAGAATTTTGTTTGGTTGAAATATTCACAAGTTATTAACGAATAAAATTTTCTAGCTAGCTATAAAAAGGCGAACTGCTGCATATCTCTGTCAAAATAAATGCTAACAACACCAAATCTGAGATCCTTGATTGTCATGTGACTGTGAGGGCGTGAGCCAAATTTGGCTAATGTTGGCCACTAGGGGGCGCTGCAAAGCTGAGACATTTATATCTCTTCAATGGCTGCACCTATTTTTACGAAATTTGGTGGGTATGATGCTGCGTCACTCCTGAGGCCATATCTTGAAGTTAATCACGACAGGTGAAAGTGGGCATGGCTTATTACGAGATAAACAGCAAACATTTATTTCAGCTCAAGTATTATGCTGAGGGCTGTGAAATTCACAGGGTATATATATAACAGCATACCGGCCACCCATAGCAAAAATTGTGTGTCTGCTCCACTAGGTGGCGCTCTAACGGACGCAAACGCATTTTGGCCTGTAACTTCCACATTTTAAATCACATCTTCATAAAGTTTATATCCACGTGTTCCCTAAATAGTTTCGCATCTTCTGACATAGCCCACGCCCACTCCCACAGCATATTTCTTTTTGTAAGTCACTACACATCAAAAACCTACTTTTTCGAACTCCTCTTAGCGTTTAAGCTCCATCTGCACGAAGCTCTGCACATACAATCTCCAGGCTTGCCTGATGAAAAGTTATCAAAAGAATTTTGCTGCTCCAAAAATTGCGGTAGTTACAAATAAACAATTTTTTTTGGCTAGGTAAAAAACACATACCTTTGCATATTTTTGTCAAAGTAAAAGCTATCAACGTCAAACTCAAGTCACTAGTTTCCGAGGTCAGCCAGAGGGTCTGTGCCAAATTTGGTGGAAATTGGCCAATAGGGGGCGCTACAAACACAGAAACATGAAGTGACATGAAAATTGATCAGATTCGCCTGAAATTTGGTGAGGTTGTTGTGGTGTCACTCCTGAGGCCAGAGTCAAATTTTTGTGATGTTGGGTCAAAGTGGGCGTTACTTGTCACAACACAAAAATTCAGCCTTTCGCACTTCCAGTGCTGATCCCATTACAATTATCATACTGCGAGTGAAACGTCGGCCTGCGTCCCGACGCTCGACTCGAACCCTTCTTTCGGTGTCAAGTTCCGTGGGCTCCGCGAGACCCGGGGGCCGAGTCGCGCGGGGAGGCTTGGCCCCCTATTATAACTGCTTGCAGTTCTAGTTACGCGTTTCCCAGGACCAGCGGTGCTGGGAACCCTATTGTTTTTGTTCGGATTTTTATTATTATTATTATTATTATTATTATTATTATTATTATTATTATTCTCTATTTTTATTCTTCTCCCGGTAAAAGTAGTGCTGCAGGCTAAACCGTGCAAGGGAGGGTGGTGCAATTTGGAGGGTTGGTCCAGACCCCTGCACGTACCTCAGGCGCAAAAAATGACATATGTCAGCCAGCAGGGGGCGCTATAACCAAGGTCAATGCGTTTTGGGCTATAACTCCCACACCGGACGTCGCACATTCAAAAACCTCATATCCCCAGATTCCCTGAAAAGAACTGAATCACATGGCCTGGGCCTCGCCCATTTCCACCCTAATTTTTTTTGGCAAAATCGCGAAAACTGGAAAACCAACTTTTTCGAACTCCTCCTTGGGGTTTTGCCCGATCAGCGTGAAACTTGGCACGTAAAGTCTTCCTCTGGACCTGATCTAAAGTTATCAAAAGAATTTTGTTTGGTTGAAATATGCACAAGTTATTAACGCATAAAATTTTCTAGCTAGCTATAAAAAGGCGAACTGCTGCATATCTCTGTCAAAATAAATGCTAACAACACCAAATCTGAGATCCTTGATTGACATGTGACTGTGAGGGCGTGAGCCAAATTTGGCTAATGTTGGCCACTAGGGGGCGCTGCAAAGCTGAGACATTTATATCTCTTCAATGGCTGCACCTATTTTTACGAAATTTGGTGGGTATGATGCTGCGTCACTCCTGAGGCCATATCTTGAAGTTAATCACGACAGGTGAAAGTGGGCGTGGCTTATTACGAGATAAACAGCAAACATTTATTTCAGCTCAAGTATTATGCTGAGGGCTGTGAAATTCACAGGGTATATATATAACAGCATACCGGCCACCCATAGCAAAAATTGTGTGTCTGCTCCACTAGGTGGCGCTCTAACGGACGCAAACGCATTTTGGCCTGTAACTTCCACATTTTAAATCACATCTTCATAAAGTTTATATCCACGTGTTCCCTAAATAGTTTCGCATCTTCTGACATAGGCCACGCCCACTCCCACAGCATATTTCTTTTTGTAAGTCACTACACATCAAAAACCTACTTTTTCGAACTCCTCTTAGCGTTTAAGCTCCATCTGCACGAAGCTCTGCACATACAATCTCCAGGCTTGCCTGATGAAAAGTTATCAAAAGAATTTTGCTGCTCCAAAAAATGCGGTAGTTACAAATAAACAATTTTTTTTGGCTAGGTAAAAAACACATACCTTTGAATATTTTTGTCAAAGTAAAAGCTATCAACGTCAAACTCAAGTCACTAGTTTCCGAGGTCAGCCAGAGGGTCTGTGCCAAATTTGGTGGAAATTGGCCAATAGGGGGCGCTACAAACACAGAAACATGAAGTGACATGAAAATTGATCAGATTCGCCTGAAATTTGGTGAGGTTGTTGTGGTGTCACTCCTGAGGCCAGAGTCAAATTTTTGTGATGTTGGGTCAAAGTGGGCGTTACTTGTCACAACACAAAAATTCAGCCTTTCGCACTTCCAGTGCTGATCCCATTACAATTATCATACTGCGAGTGAAACGTCGGCCTGCGTCCCGACGCTCGACCCAAACCCTTCTTTCGGTGTCAAGTTCCGTGGGCTCCGCGAGACCCGGGGGCCGAGTCGCGCGGGGAGGCTTGGCCCCCTATTATAACTGCTTGCAGTTCTAGTTATTATTATTATTATTCTCTATTTTTATTTTTCCGTTGGTAAAAGTGGTGCTGCAGGCTAAACCGTGCAAGGGAGGGTGATGCAATTTGGAGGGTTGGTCCAGACCCCTGCACGTACCTCAGGCGCAAAAAATGACATATGTCAGCCAGCAGGGGGCGCTATAACCAAGGTCAATGCGTTTTGGGCTATAACTCCCACACCGGACGTCGCACATTCAAAAACCTCATATCCACAGATTCCCTGAATAGCGCTGAATCACAGGGCCTGGGCCACGCCCATTTCCGCCTGTAATTTTTTTCGCAAAATCGCGAAAACTGGAAAACCAACTTTTTCGAACTCCTCCTTGGGGTTTTGCCCGATCAGCGTGAAACTTGGCACGTAAAGTCTTCCACTGGACCTGATCCAAAGTTATCAAAAGAATTTTGTTTGGTTAAAATATGCGCAAGTTATTAACGAATAAATTTTTCTAGCTAGCTATAAAAAGGCGAACTGCTGCATATCTCTGTCAAAATAAATGCTAACAACACCAAATCTGAGATCCTTGATTGACATGTGACTGTGAGGGTGTGAGCCAAATTTGGCTAATGTTGGCCACTAGGGGGCGCTGCAAAGCTGAGACATTTATATCTCTTCAATGGCTGCACCTATTTTTACGAAATTTGGTGGGTATGATGCTGCGTCACTCCTGAGGCCATATCTTGAAGTTAATCACGACAGGTGAAAGTGGGCGTGGCTTATTACGAGATAAACAGCAAACATTTATTTCAGCTCAAGTATTATGCTGAGGGCTGTGAAATTCACAGGGTATATATAGAACAGCATACCGACCACCCATAGCAAAAATTGTGTGTCTGCTCCACTAGGTGGCGCTATAACGGATGCAAACGCATTTTGGCCTGTAACTTCCATATTTTAAATCATATCTTCGTAAAGTTTATATCCATGTATTCCCTAAATAGATTCGCATCTTCTGACTTAGGCCACGCCCACTTCCACTGCATATTTCTCGTTTTAAGTCACTACATATCAAAAACCTACTTTTTCGAACTCCTCTTAGCGTTTAAGCTCCATCTGCATGAAACTTTGCACATACAATCTCCAGACTTACCTGATCAAAAGTTATCAAAAGACTTTTGCTACTCCAAAAAATGTGGTAGTTATAAATAATCAATTTTTTTCTGCTAGCTAAAAAAGACATACTGTTGCATAATTTTGTCAAAGTCAAAGCTATTGATGTCAAACTTGAATCAATTGTTTCAGAGCTCAACCAGAGGGTCTGTGCCAAATTTGGCGGAAAATGACCAATAGGGGGCACTATAAACAGAGAAACATGAAGTGACATGAAAATCGATCAGATTCGCCCGAAATTTGGCGAGTATGTTGTGGTGTCACTCCTGAGGCCAGAGTTAAATCTTAGTGATGTTTGGTCAAAGCGGGCGTGACTTGTCACAACACACACATTCAGCCTTTCACACTTCCAGTACTGATCCCATTACAATTACGATACTGCGGGTGGGACGGAGGCCTGCATCCACATGCTCGCCCCGGACCCATCGTCCTTTGGGGCCGACTTCCGTGGCCTCCGCGAGATCCGGGGGCCGAGTTGCGCGGGGAGGCTTGGCCCCCTATCATAACTGCTTGCAGTTCTAGTTATTATTATTCTTCTTCTTAACTAAAATGAATTGCCTTTTTGGGGACCTTAACATGCTCAAAAACTCATGAAACTTCACAGACTCATCAGAAGTGCGAAAACTGGGCAAGTTTTGGGGTTTCATGATAATCTGCAAAGGAATGGCTCAGTAGCGCCCCCTAAAAATTTTCTACGGAACAGCCCCTGAAGGTAGTTTAACCTACGTGTCTGAAACTTGGTAGGCATATGTAACACACCAAGACGTACAAAAAAGCCTCTTGGGCCCATGCCCAAATCCAACAGGAAGTCGGCCATTTTGAATTGAATGTGCAATTTTCATGCATTTTTGGCCATTTGCAGGAGTCGTAAATGAACGATCTCCTCCTAGAGATTTTGTCCGATCGACTTCAAACTTGGTCTGTCCCACCTACATAAGTTGAAGACAAAAAGTTATCAAAAGCTTGAGTTTTCGTCACACCGTGTGGCCGTTGTGGGACCTCAAACTTCGCTACAAACAGGAAGTAGTATTATAACACAGGAAGTAGTTTATAACTCCAGCATACATTGTCCAATCTTCCCCAAACTTCACAGGATTGATGACAGTCCCGCTCTGAAGACATCTACATGTCAATAATTTGTGATTGATATAGCGCCCCCTACTGGTAGTATAAAATGTCATATTTTACACTTTGAAGCACATCTCGTCCAAAGTTGAACACATCAACGTCAAACTTGGGGAAATTATCCAAAAGGCATTGATGATGCTTTCTATTGAATACTGTGAGTTTTCGTCAAAGGGCATGACCTTGGCGTGGCGGGGAACTTTGATGTTTCGCCATGATGACAAAAGTTGCTGTAACTTGACTCTACGTGGACATATCTTTCCAAAACTTCACACATATGATAACAGTCCAGCCCTGAAAACATCTACAGAGGAAATTTGAATCAGCGTCATAGCGCCACCTACTGGCGGCAGAAAGTTACTTTTTTCATTCTTTCATGTCCCTCTTCTACCAGGTTCACCCGACCCACCTTAATTTTGCGGATACATAGTCCCAAGACCTTGGTGATGATCAAACCAGAACCTTTTGAGGTTTCGTCCAACGCTGTCACTGTGGCGCCACCTTATTCGCCATAAAACACGAGGTTCTTTTTGAGGGGCAAGGGATACTTGAAAACTCACGAAACTTGGCACACCCATCACAAGGCCCAAATTGTGTTGTCTGATATGCTTTTTGTGTTTTGATGTGCCAAGATGCCTCAACAGCGCCCCCTACAATTTTTCGATGAAGCAGCCCCCGAAGCTTGTTTCACTTACATGTATGAAACTTGGTAGGCATATGTAACACTCCAAGACGTACAAAAAAGCCTCTTGGAGTTATGCTCCAAACCCAACCGGAAGTCCGCCATTTTGAATTTACTTGTGCCACTTTTGTGCATTTTGGGCGATTTCCAGTAGACGTAAATGAATGAACTTGTCCTAGAGTTTTTATCCAATCCACTTCAAACTCGGTCTGTCCCACCCCAAGACCGTGAAGACGAAAAGTTATCAAACGTTTCAGGTTTTCGTCAAACGCTGTCTCTGTGGCCCCGCCTTCTTCGCCATAAACCACGAAATTGTAACTACTCCTACAGATTTTATCCCATCAACTTCTTACTTGGTCTGTCCCACCTCCAGACATTGATGAAGAAAAGTTATCAAAAACTGGACTTGTTGTCACACCATGTGACCGTGGCAGGGCCTCAATCTTTGGGGACTCGCCACAAAACAGGAAGTTGTGTATGACTCCATCATCCATGGTCCAATCTTCCCCAAACTTCACAGGATTGATGACAGTCCTGCTCTGAAGAGATCTCCATGTGAATAATTTGTGATAAATACAGCGCCCCCTAATGGTAAGAGAAAATTTCATGTTTTATATTTTGAAGTATAACTCCCAAGACTTGGCCAGATCCACCTCAATCTTGGTCAGTCTATCCGTCACATGTAGAAGATGTTTTATTGTGAACACTGTAAGTTTGCATCAAAGGGCGTGGCCATGACGTAGCGGCAAACTTTGATGTTTCGCCATGATAACAAAAGTTGTGTAGCTTGACTCTACGTGGATATATCTTTCCAAAACTTCACACATATGATAAAAGTCCAGCCCTGAAAACATCTACAGAGAAATTTTTAATCAGCCTCATAGCGCCACCTAGTGGCATCTGTAAGTTACTGCTTTCATTCTTTCATGTCTCTCTTCTACCAAGTTAACCACAACCACCTCAATTTTGCGTAGACATAGTCCCAAGACTTTGATGATGATCACACCAGAAGCTTTTGAGGTTTCAGCAAACACTGTCAATGTGGCAACGCCTTATTCGCCATAAAACACGAAGTTGTTTTTGAGGGGTAAGGGATGCTTGTAATGTCATGAAACTTGGTACACATACAAGAGGTTCCGATGTGTGTTGTGTGATGTGATTTATCTGCTCTGATGTGCCAACATGGCTCAACAGCGCCCCCTACAATTTTTCAAAAAAGCAGCCCCCGACGCTGGTTTGACCTACATCTATGAAACTTGGTACATACATGCATCACTGAAAGACGTACAAAAAAGGCTCTTGCAACCATGTGCCAAACCCAACAGGAAGTCCGCCATTTTGAATTTGCTCGTAAGTGGTTCACAAAATCACCATACATGTTCCAATCTTCCCCATACTTCACAGGATTGATGACAGTCCTGCCCTGAACACATCTATTCGCCAATACTTGGTTATTAGTACGGCGCCACCTACTGGCAAAATAACATGTCCTCGTATGATTTGAGGCATATGACGTGTAACTCCAACGTGAGGGGTCTGCCTTCGACAGGAATGAATGGCCGCATCGGCCGGCGTCCTGCCAGCACCCTCGAGTTGCGTGAAGGTGCGAGGGACCGTTCATCGCTGCTTGCAGCTTTAATTAGGGCCCGAGCACGAACCGTGCGAGGACCCTATTGTTTTCCTTAGGATTATTATTAGGGCCCGAGCACGAACCGTGCGAGGACCATATTGTTTTCCTTAGGATTATTATTATTATTATTAGGGCCCGAGCACCTAGCGGTGCGAGGACCCTATTGAAACTGAAGGAGTTATTATTATTATTTTTCTGCCTAATGAATTGGCTTTTTGAGGGCTTTATCATATTCAAAAACTCACCAAACTTCACAGACTCATCAGAAGTGGTGAAAAATTTGATATTTTTGGGGTTTCGAGATAATGTGCAAAAAAATGGCTCAACAGCGCCCCCTACTCATTTTCAACGAAGCAGCCCCCCAAGCTGGTTTAACCTACGTGTATGAAACTTGGCAGGCATATGTAACACACCAAGACGTACAAAAAAGCCTCTTGGGCCCATGCCCTAAACTCAACAGGAAGTCGGCCATTTTGAATTGAATGTGCAATTTTCATGCATTTTTGGCCATTTGCAGGGGTCGTAAGTGGACGAACTCCTCCTAGAGATTTTGTCCGATCGACTTCAAACTTGGTCTGTCCCACCTACATAGGTTGAAGACAAAAAGTTATCAAAAGCTTGTGTTTTCGTCACACCGTGTGACCGTGCCGGGACCTCAAACATTGTTACAAACAGGAAGTAGTATTATAACACAGGAAGTAGTTTATAACTCCAACATACATGCTCCAATCTTCCCCAAACTTTACAGGATTGATGACAGTCCCGCTCTGAAGAGATCTATATGTCAATACTTTGTGATTTATATAGTGCCCCCTACTGGTAGTAGAAAATGTCATGTTTTACACTTTGAAGCACATCTCCTCCAAAGTCGAACACATCAACCTCATACATGGTGGGATTATCCAAAAATCCTTGATGATGCTTTCTATGGAAAACTGTGAATTTTCGTTAAAGGGCGTGACCTTGGCGTGGCGGCCAACTTTGATGTTTCGCCATGATGACAGAAGTAGCTGTAACGTGACTCTATGTGGACATATCTTTCCAAAACTTCACACATATGATAACTGTCCAGCCCTGAAAACATCTATACAGAAATTTTTAATCAGCGTCATAGCGCCGCCTACTGGCGGCAGAAAGTTACTTTTTTCGTTCTTTCATTTCCCTCTTCTACCAGGTTCCCCCGAACCACCTCAATTTTGTGGATACATACTCCCAAGACCTTGATGATGATCAAAGCAGAAGCCTTTGAGGTTTCGTACAACGCTGTCACTGTGGCGCCACCTTATTCGCCATAAAACACGAGGTTGTTTTTGAGGGGCAAGGGACACTCGAAAACTCACGCAACTTGGCACACACATCAGACGGCCGAAATTGTGTTGTCTGATGTGATTTTGTGTTTTCATGTGCCAAGATGGCTCAACAGCGCCCCCTACTCATTTTCAACGTGTTTTGGGCTATAACTCCCAGACCATATGTCGCACTTTCAAAAACCTCATATCTCCAGATTCCCTGAATAGTGCTGAATCACCTGGGCTGGGCCACGCCCATTTCTGCCTATAAATTTTTTTCGCAAAATTGAGAAAACTGGAAAACCTACTTTTTTGAACTCCTCCTTAGGGTTTTGTCCGTTCAGCGTGAAACTTGGCACGTACAGTCTTCGGCTGGACCTGATCTAAAGTTATCAAAGGAATTTTGATTGGTCAAAATATGCGCAAATTATTAACGAATACATTTTTCTAGCTAGCTATAAAAAGGTGAACGGTGGCATTTTTCGGTCAAAATAAAGGCTAACAACACCAAATCTGAGATCCTTCCTTGACATGTGCCTGTGAGGGTGTGAGCCAAATTTGGCTAATGTTGGCCACTAGGGGGCGTTGCAAATATGGGAAATTTATATCTCGTAAATTGCTGCACCGATTTTTACGAAATTTGGTGAGTATGATGCTGGCCCCCTCCAGAGGCCATTTTGTGAAGTTAGTCACGACTGGTCAAAGTGGGCGTGGCTTATTACAAGATAAAAAACAAACATTTATTTCAGCTCAAGTATTATGCTGAGGGCTGTGAAATTCATAGGGTATACATAGAATAGCATACAGACCACCCATAGCAAAAATTATGTGTCTACTCCACTAGGTGGCGCTATAACGGATGCAAACGCATTTTGGCCTGTAACTTCCACATTTTAAATCACATCTTCATAAACTTTATATCCACATGTTCCCTAAATAGAGTCGCATCTTCTGACATAGGCCAGGCCCACTCCCACTGCATATTTCTCTTTGTACGTCACTATACATCAAAAACTTACTTTTTCGAACTCCTCCTAGTGTTTAAGCTCCATCTACACGAAACTTTGCACATACAATCTCCAGACTTGCCTGACCAAAAGTTATCAAAAGAATTTTGCTACTCCAAAAAATGCGCTAGCTAAAAATAAACAGTTTTTTTTCTGCTAGCTAAAAAACACATACCGTTGCATATTTTTGTCAAACTAAAAGCTATCAATGTCAAACTCAATTCATTTGTTTCAGATGTCAACCAGTGGCTCTGTGCCAAATTTGGTGGAAATTGGCCAATAGGGGGCGCTATAAACAGAGAAAAATCATGTGGCATGAAAATTCATCGATTCGTGCAAAATTAGGAGAGCGTGATGTGGAGTCACTCCCGAGGCCAGCTGTAAAGCTTAGTGATGTTTGGTCACCGTGGCAACGCCTTATTCGCCATAAAAGACGAAGTTGTTTTTGAGGGGTAAGGGATGCTTGTAAAGTCATGAAACTTGGCACACATATGACAGGATCTGATTTGTGTTGTTTGATGTGATTTTTCTGCTCTGATGTGCCAACATGGCTCAACAGCGCCCCCGACAAATTTTCTACGAAGCAGCCCCCGATGCTGGTTCGACCTACATCGATGAAACTTGGTATGCATGTGCATCACTGAAAGACGTACCAAAAACCCTCTTGCAGCCATGTGCCAAACATACCAGGAAGTCCGCCATTTTGAATTTGCTTGTAACTGGTTCGCAACTTCACCATACATGTTCCAATCTTTCCCAAACTTCACAGGATTGATGACAGTCCTGCCCTGAACACATCTATAGGCCAATACTTGGTCATTAGTACGGCGCCACCTACTGGCAAAATTACATGTCTTCGTATGCTTTGAGGGATATGCCGTGTAACTCCTGCCTGAGGGGTCTGCCTTTGACAGGAATGAACGTCGGCATTAGCCGGCGTCCTGCCAGCGCCCTCGAGTTGCGTGAAGGTGCGAGGGCCCGTTCAACGCTGCTTGCAGCTTTAATTAGGGCCCGAGCACGTACCGTGCGAGAGCCCTATTGAAACCGAAGGAATTCTTATTCTTATTATTATTATTATTATTTTTTTTTTTATCCTATGATCGCATTTTTGAGGGCCTGAACGTACTCAAAAAGTCCCAGAATTTTGCACACTCGTCACGTCTGGTGAAAAATTCGATATTTTATGGTCATTACAAAGGGGCGTGACAAAATGGCTCAACGGCGCCCCCTAACAGTTTTCAAAATCAAAGCCCCCTGCTTTAACTTTGTCCGAAGCGTACGAATTTTGGTACACATATGTAGCACGCCGAGACGGACAAAAAAGCCTCTTGGAGCGACACCCTAAACCCAACAGGAAGTCAGCCATTTTGAATTGTTTTTTCAAATTAAGGTCATTTTGGGCCATTTTCACACGTCGTACTTGAGCGAACTCCTCCTACAGATTTTATCGGATTGACTTAAAAATTTACCTGTGCGAGCTCGACTACAGTGGGATCAAAACTTATTAAAAGATCTTCATCACGTCGAAGGGCGCGGCCGCTGCGGAAGGTCGAATTTTGATATCTCGCCAAAAAACACGAAATTATACTATAAGTACTATAACTTTGGGGTCGATGGTCCGATCTGCACCAAACTTCACATGATGGATATTAGTCCTGCCCTGAACACGTTTACCTGTGGAAATTCAGTAATTGTCATAGCGCCCCCTGCTGGCGACAGGAAATACCATGTTTTACACTTTGAGGTGCTGCTCCGACCACATTGACCATATCCAACTCATATTTGGTCAAAAAGGCCTCAACATGTTGGCAATGCTATATCGTGAAGATCATGATGTCTCATCAAACTGTTTCGCCGTGATGGAGCGGCGAATGTTGATGTATCGCCGAGACCCATGATGTGACTCTAACTTTGGTGTACTTGAACGAATCTTCCTGAAACTTCATATGTACGTCACTGGTCTCACCCTGAGTATATGATATAAATTTCATAACTGGGCGTGGCTAAATAGCTAGGCCACACCCTTTAAACCGCAGCCCCCACAGCATGTTTCAGTGACATGCATGAAAATGAGTACACACATGTATCACACCGAGACACACAAAAAAGTCTCTTGGACCCATAGGCCACACCCAAGAGGAAGTCGGCTATTTTGAAATTTGCTACCATTTTTGGCGTTTTCCACATGTTGTATTTTAACGAACTTCTCCAACAGGATTAATCTAAACACCCTGAAAATCACTGTGTGCCATCTAGACAACATTGTGATCAAAAGTTATTAAAAGATTTTTCCATCATTAAATGGTTTGGCCGTCAGGTGGCGGTTAAGTTTGATGTCTCGCCATGAAACACGAAATTGCTATAATTCTGGGATACATTGTCCAATCTTCACCAAACTTCATATGATTCATAATAGTCCTTGCCTGAACACATCTACATGAAAAACCTCAGTAATTACCATAGCGCCCCCTACTGGCGACACAAAATGACAAGTTTTAGACTTTGAGGTGCTGATCCCAGCACGTTGACCATATCTAACTCAAATCTGGTCAGAAAGGCTTTAAGATATTGGTAATGCTATATTGTGAAAACCATGATGTTTGGTCAAACGGTGTCGCCCTGACGGTGCGGCGAAGGTTGATGTTTCGCCAAAACACAGAGTGCCATTAACTTTAGTGTACTTCGTCCAATCTGACTGGAACTTCACAGGTTTGTTAACAGTCCAGGCCTGAACATATGGTATGAGTTTCATCAGAGACTGTGGTCGTATGGCTTGGCCACGCCCCTTAAAGTGCAGCATCCCCCATAGCAAGTTTCACCGACATGCACGAAAATCGGTATGCACATGTATCATCCCCCAGAAACGCAAAAAAGCTTCTTGGACGCATAGGCCAAACCCAACAAGAAGTCGGCCATTTTTAGGGCCCGAGCACGTACCGTGCGAGAGCCCTATTGAAACCGAAGGAATTCTTATTCTTATTATTAGGCCACACCCTTTAAACCGCAGCCCCCACAGCATGTTTCAGTGACATGCATGAAAATGAGTACACACATGTATCACACCGAGACACACAAAAAAGTCTCTTGGACCCATAGGCCACACCCAAGAGGAAGTCGGCTATTTTGAAATTTGCTACCATTTTTGGCGTTTTCCACATGTTGTATTTTAACGAACTTCTCCAACAGGATTAATCTAAACACCCTGAAAATCACTGTGTGCCATCTAGACAACATTGTGATCAAAAGTTATTAAAAGATTTTTCCATCATTAAATGGTTTGGCCGTCAGGTGGCGGTTAAGTTTGATGTCTCGCCATGAAACACGAAATTGCTATAATTCTGGGATACATTGTCCAATCTTCACCAAACTTCATATGATTCATAATAGTCCTTGCCTGAACACATCTACATGAAAAACCTCAGTAATTACCATAGCGCCCCCTACTGGCGACACAAAATGACAAGTTTTAGACTTTGAGGTGCTGATCCCAGCACGTTGACCATATCTAACTCAAATCTGGTCAGAAAGGCTTTAAGATATTGGTAATGCTATATTGTGAAAACCATGATGTTTGGTCAAACGGTGTCGCCCTGACGGTGCGGCGAAGGTTGATATTTCGCCAAAACACAGAGTGCCATTAACTTTAGTGTACTTCGTCCAATCTGACTGGAACTTCACAGGTTTGTTAACAGTCCAGGCCTGAACATATGGTATGAGTTTCATCAGTGACTGTGGTCGTATGGCTTGGCCACGCCCCTTAAAGTGCAGCATCCCCCATAGCAAGTTTCACCGACATGCACGAAAATCGGTATGCACATGTATCATCCCCCAGAAACGCAAAAAAGCTTCTTGGATGCATAGGCCAAACCCAACAAGAAGTCGGCCATTTTTAGGGCCCGAGCACGTCCGTGCGAGGACCCTATTGAAATTGCAGGAATTATTAGGGCCCGAGCACGTCCGTGCGAGGACCCTATTGAAATTGCAGGAATTATTATTATTATTACGACAAAAGTAAATCGCTTATTTGGAGGCCTGAACATATTCCAAAACACGCCAATTTTGGCATGCGCATCAGTCGCGGTGTAAATTTAGGTATTTTAGGGTTCGTGGAGGTGGGCGGGTCAAAATAGCTAGGCCACGCCCCTTAAAGAGCACCCTACTCGGCAGGTTTCACGGATCTGCACGAAAATCGGTACGCATGTAGATCATGCTGAGACGCACAAAAAAGGTCATAGGGACACATAGGCTAAACCCAACAGGAAGTGAGATATTTGGCGTTGAACGGCCATTTTTGGCGTTTTCCACGTGTTGCATTTTAACGAACTCCTCCTACAGGAATAATCAGAACGGCTTCAAAATTGCTGTGCACCAACTAGACTAGTTTGTGATCAAAAGTTATTAACGGATTACGTAAACTCCAAACAACCTGACCTGGGCGTGGCGGCGAAGTTTGATGTCTCGCCATGAAAAATGAGATTGCTATAACTTTGGCATTAATAGTCCGAACGGTACCAAACTCCCCAGGATTCATAATAGTCCCGCCCTGAAGACGTCTACATGCAGAAATATTGAAATTTGCATAGCGCCCCCTGCTGGTGACAGAAAAAGCGATGTTTTAGACTTTGAGGTCCAGCTCTGAGCACGTTCAGCAAATCCAGCTCAAATTTGGTCAGAAAGGCCTCAACATGTTGGTAATGCTCCATGATGAAGAATTTTGACTGTCGTCAAACGGCGTTCCATCTGGAGGGCGGCGAAGTCGACCCTTCGCCAAAATGCATAAAAATGGCCTTAACTTTGGTGTTTTTGATGATATCCACCTGAAACTTCATATGTGTGTCAACAGTCCAGCCCTGAATATGTGATATGAATTTCGTCAATGGGCGTGGCCATATGGCTTGGCCACGCCCATTCATATGAATTACTTCCATAGGACGTCTCACCGATATGCACAAAAATTGGTACACATCTCCATCACCCCCAGACAAACAAAAAAGTCTCTTGGACCTCTAGGCTAAATTCAACAGGAAGTCGGCCATTTTGAATGTCATGGTCATTTTTGGTGTCGCGCACGCATCGTATTTTAACGAACTCCTCCTACAGAATTCATCAGAACGGCTTCAAAATTACCGATTACCATCTAGAACACTTCCTGATCAAAAGTTATTAAAAGGTCTCGCAGAATCTAAAGGGCACGCCAGTTGTGGGAGGTTGAATTTTGACGTCTCGCCATGAAACAGGAAGTGGCAATAACTTCACTGTACTTGGTCAGATCTGTGTGAAACTTCACAGGTATATTGACAGTCCAACCCAGAACATATGTTATGAATTTCGTTAATGGGCGTGGCTAAATGGATTGGCCACGCCCATTCACACAAATAACCACCATAGGACGTCTCACTGATATGCACGAAACTTGGTAGACACATGTATAACATCCACACGCACAAAAAAGCCTCTTGCACGGATAGGCCACACCCAACAGGAAGTCGGCCATTTTGAAATTTACAGTCATTTTTGGCGTTTTCCACGTGTTGTATTTTAATGATCTCCTCCTCCAGAAATGAATCAATTAACTCCAAAACTGGTGTGTACCATCTACACAAGTGTGTGATCAAAACATATTGAGAGAATTGCTTAGCATGGAACGGTGTGGCTGTGACATGGCGTCGACACTTGATGTCTCACCATGAAACACGATATTGCTATAACATGGGATCTAATGGTCGAATCTGCTCCAAACTTCACATGTATGATAATAGTCCTGGCATGAACACACCCACATGACGCTCAGGAGTCAGAGTCATAGCGCCACCCAGTGGAGACGGGAAGTCGCAACGCATTGGTTCCTACACTGTCCGAAGGAGGCAAACATTCAGCGCCTCGTCTGCCGGTCGACCTCTGACGAGACGGTGACGGCCGCGCCAGGCCCCGAGTTGCATGGGGTGCGAGGGCCCGTTCAACGCTGCTTGCAGCTTTAATTAGGGCCCGAGCACGTCCGTGCGAGGACCCCATTGAAATTGCAGGAATTATTATTATTATTACGACAAAAGTAAATAGCTTATTTGGAGGCCTGAACATATTCCAAAACACGCCAATTTTGGCATGCGCATCAGTCGTGGTGTAAATTTAGGTATTTTAGGGTTCGTGGAGGTGGGCGGGTCAAAATGGCTAGGCCACGCCCCTTAAAGAGCACCCTACTCGGCAGGTTTCACGGATCTGCACGAAAATCGGTACGCATGTAGATCATGCTGAGACGCTCAAAAAAGGTCACAGGGACACATAGGCTAAACCCAACAGGAAGTGAGATATTTGGCGTTGAACGGCCATTTTTGGCGTTTTCCACGTGTTGTATTTTAACGAACTCCTCCTACAGGAATAATCAGAACGGCTTCAAAATTGCTGTGCACCAACTAGACTAGTTTGTGATCAAAAGTTATTAACGGATTACGTAAACTCCAAACAACCTGACCTGGGCGTGGCGGCGAAGTTTGATGTCTCGCCATGAAAAATGAGATTGCTATAACTTTGGCATTAATAGTCCGAACGGTACCAAACTCCCCAGGATTCATAATAGTCCCGCCCTGAAGACGTCTACATGCAGAAATATTGAAATTTGCATAGCGCCCCCTGCTGGTGACAGAAAAAGCGATGTTTTAGACTTTGAGGTCCAGCTCTGAGCACGTTCAGCAAATCCAGCTCAAATTTGGTCAGAAAGGCCTCAACATGTTGGTAATGCTCCATGATGAAGAATTTTGACTGTCGTCAAACGGCGTTCCATCCGGAGGGCGGCGAAGTCGACCCTTCGCCAAAATGCATAAAAATGGCCTTAACTTTGGTGTTTTTGATGATATCCACCTGAAACTTCATATGTGTGTCAACAGTCCAGCCCTGAATATGTGATATGAATTTCGTCAATGGGCGTGCCATATGGCTTGGCCACGCCCATTCATATGAATTACTTCCATAGGACGTCTCACCGATATGCACAAAAATTGGTACACATCTCCATCACCCCCAGACAAACAAAAAAGTCTCTTGGACCTCTAGGCTAAATTCAACAGGAAGTCGGCCATTTTGAATGTCATGGTCATTTTTGGTGTCGCGCACGCATCGTATTTTAACGAACTCCTCCTACAGAATTCATCAGAACGGCTTCAAAATTACCGATTACCATCTAGAACACTTCCTGATCAAAAGTTATTAAAAGGTCTCGCAGAATCTAAAGGGCACGCCAGTTGTGGGAGGTTGAATTTTGACGTCTCGCCATGAAACAGGAAGTGGCAATAACTTCACTGTACTTGGTCAGATCTGTGTGAAACTTCACAGGTATATTGACAGTCCAACCCAGAACATATGTTATGAATTTCGTTAATGGGCGTGGCTAAATGGATTGGCCACGCCCATTCACACAAATAACCACCATAGGACGTCTCACTGATATGCACGAAACTTGGTAGACACATGTATAACATCCACACGCACAAAAAAGCCTCTTGCACGGATAGGCCACACCCAACAGGAAGTCGGCCATTTTGAAATTTACAGTCATTTTTGGCGTTTTCCACGTGTTGTATTTTAATGATCTCCTCCTCCAGAAATGAATCAATTAACTCCAAAACTGGTGTGTACCATCTACACAAGTGTGTGATCAAAACATATTGAGAGAATTGCTTAGCATGGAACGGTGTGGCTGTGACATGGCGTCGACACTTGATGTCTCACCATGAAACACGATATTGCTATAACATGGGATCTAATGGTCGAATCTGCTCCAAACTTCACATGTATGATAATAGTCCTGGCATGAACACACCCACATGACGCTCAGGAGTCAGAGTCATAGCGCCACCCAGTGGAGACGGGAAGTCGCAACGCATTGGTTCCTACACTGTCCGAAGGAGGCAAACATTCAGCGCCTCGTCTGCCGGTCGACCTCTGGCGACACGGTGGCGGCCGCGCCAGGCCCCGAGTTGCGTGGGGTGCGAGGGCCCGTTCAACGCTGCTTGCAGCTTTAATTAGGGCCCGAGCACGTCCGTGCGAGGACCCTATTGAAATTGCAGGAATTATTAGGGCCCGAGCACGTCCGTGCGAGGACCCTATTGAAATTGCAGGAATTATTATTATTATTACGACAAAAGTAAATCGCTTATTTGGAGGCCTGAACATATTCCAAAACACGCCAATTTTGGCATGCGCATCAGTCGCGGTGTAAATTTAGGTATTTTAGGGTTCGTGGAGGTGGGCGGGTCAAAATGGCTAGGCCACGCCCCTTAAAGAGCACCCTACTCGGCACGTTTCACGGATCTGCATGACAATCGGTACGCATGTAGATCATGCTGAGACGCACAAAAAAGGTCATAGGGACACATAGGCTAAACCCAACAGGAAGTGAGATATTTGGCGTTGAACGGCCATTTTTGGCGTTTTCCACGTGTTGTATTTTAACGAACTCCTCCTACAGGAATAATCAGAACGGCTTCAAAATTGCTGTGCACCAACTAGACTAGTTTGTGATCAAAAGTTATTAACGGATTACGTAAACTCCAAACAACCTGACCTGGGCGTGGCGGCGAAGTTTGATGTCTCGCCATGAAAAACGAGATTGCTATAACTTTGGCATTAATAGTCCGAACGGTACCAAACTCCCCAGGATTCATAATAGTCCCGCCCTGAAGACGTCTACATGCAGAAATATTGAAATTTGCATAGCGCCCCCTGCTGGTGACAGAAAAAGCGATGTTTTAGACTTTGAGGTCCAGCTCTGAGCACGTTCAGCAAATCCAGCTCAAATTTGGTCAGAAAGGCCTCAACATGTTGGTAATGCTCCATGATGAAGAATTTTGACTGTCGTCAAACGGCGTTCCATCCGGAGGGCGGCGAAGTCGACCCTTCGCCAAAATGCATAAAAATGGTCTTAACTTTGGTGTTTTTGATGATATCCACCTGAAACTTCATATGTGTGTCAACAGTCCAGCCCTGAATATGTGATATGAATTTCGTCAGTGGGCGTGGCCATATGGCTTGGCCATTTCCACGTGTTGTATTTTAATGATCTCCTCCTCCAGGAATGAATCAATTAACTCCAAAACTGGTGTGTACCATCTACACAAGTGTGTGATCAAAACATATAGAGAATTGCTCAGCATGGAACGGTGTGGCTGTGACATGGCGTCGACACTTGATGTCTCACCATGAAACACGATATTGCTATAACATGGGATCTAATGGTCGAATCTGCTCCAAACTTCACATGTATGATAATAGTCCTGGCATGAACACACCCACATGACGCTCAGGAGTCAGAGTCATAGCGCCACCCAGTGGAGACGGGAAGTCGCAACGCATTGGTTCCTACACTGTCCGAAGGAGGCAAACATTCAGCGCCTCGTCTGCCGGTCGACCTCTGGCGACACGGTGGCGGCCGCGCCAGGCCCCGAGGTGCGTGGGGTGCGAGGGCCCGTTCAACGCTGCTTGCAGCTTTAATTATTATTATTATTATTATTATTATTATTATTATTAGGGCCCGAGCACGAACCGTGCGAGGACCCTATTGTTTTCCTTAGGATTATTATTATTATTATTAGGGCCCGAGCACGAACCGTGCGAGGACCCTATTGTTTTCCTTAGGATTATTATTATTATTTTTTTTTTTTTTCGCTTGTTCGCATATTTGGGGGCTTTAACATATTCAAAAATTCACCAAATTTGACGTGCACATTCGTCTAGGGGACATTTATGTGTACGCAAAATGGCGAAATGGCGCCCCCTAGAAAATTTCAATCGGCTCCCACCGGCAGCCCGTTTGACCAAATTCCACGAAATTCGGGGAGGTCGTGTATCATCCCAAGACGCACGAAAATGCGCAGTTGGACTTTTTTCTAAAACCAACAGGAAGCCGGCTATTTTGATTTGAATATTCATTTTTTTACCGATTTTGGCGATTTCCAAGAATTCTCTCAGAGCTATCTCCTCCTAGACGGTTCATTGGATCGGCTTCAAATTTGCCGTGCTGCAACTAGACCACATGATGATCAAAAGTTATTAAAAGATCTTTCCCTCGTTAAACGGTTTGGCCGTCAGGTGGCGGCGAAGTTTGATGTCTCAAAAAAAACCCCCCAAAAACCCAGAATTGCTATTACTTGGGCGTGAAAGGTCCAATCGGCACAAAACTTGCTGGGTATGATCGTAGTCCCGCCCTGAACACGTCTACATCAAAAAATTCCCCTGTTCTCAAAGCGCCCCCTGCTGGCGACAGGAAAAGTGATTTTTTACACTTTGAGGTGCAGCTCTGAGCACGTTCAGCATATCCAACTCAAATTTGGTCAGAAAGGCCTCAACACGTTGTTAATGCTACATGATGAAGATTGTGACGTATCGTCAAACGGCGTTGCGCCCAGAGGGCGGCGAAGTCGATGCTTCGCCAAAACGTAGGAAAGTGGCCTTAACTTCAGTGTCCTTGGGCATATCTGCCTGAAACTTCACATGTGTTTTAAGAGTCCAGCCCTGACAATGTCATGTGAATTTCGTTGATGGGCGTGGCCAAATGGCTTGGCCACACCCTTTAAACATCAGCCCCTGCGGCACGTTTCACCGACATGCATGAAAATTGGTACACATATGTATCACATCCAGACGCACAAAAAACCCTCTTGGACCCATTGGCTACACCCAACAGGAAGTCAGCCATTTTGAATTTGACGCCAGATTGGGCGATTTGCACTCCTCATACTTTTTCTATCTCCTCCTACATGATTCATCGGATCGGCTTCAAATTTGGCGTGCATCAACTAGACCACTTGATGATCAAAAGTTATCATACGATTTTCCCTATGTTAAACGCTTTGGCTGTCAGGTGGCGGCGAAGTTTGATGTCTCGCCATAAAACACGAAATTAGTATAACTTTGGCATACATTGTCCATTCTTCACCAAACTTCACATGTTTGTTAACAGTCCAGACCTGAATGTATAGTATGACTTTCATCAATAAGCGTGGCCGTATGGCTTGGCCACGCCCCTTAAAGTGCAGCGTCCCCCATAACAACTTTCACCGACGTGCACGAAAATCAGTATGCACATGTATCGTGTCCAGACGCACAAAAAAGCCTCTTGCACATATAGGCCACACCCGACAGGAAGTCGGCCATTTTGAAATTTACAGTCATTTTTGGCGTTTTCCACGTGTTGTATTTTAATGATCTCCTCCTCCAGAAATGAATCAATTAACTCCAAAACTGGTGTGTACCATCTACACAAGTGTGTGATCAAAACATATTAAGAGAATTGCTCAGCATGGAACGGTGTGGCTGTGACATGGCGTCGACACTTGATGTCTCACCATGAAACACGATATTGCTATAACATGGGATCTAATGGTCGAATCTGCTCCAAACTTCACATGTATGATAATAGTCCTGGCATGAACACACCCACATGACGCTCAGGAGTCAGAGTCATAGCGCCACCCAGTGGAGACGGGAAGTCGCAACGCATTGGTTCTTACACTGTCCGAAGGAGGCGAACATTCAGCGACTCGTCTGCCGGTCGACCTCTGGCGACACGGTGGCGGCCGCGCCAGGCCCCGAGTTGCGTGGGGTGCGAGGGCCCGTTCAACGCTGCTTGCAGCTTTAATTAGGGCCCGAGCACGTACCGTGCGAGAGCCCTATTGAAACCGAAGGAATTCTTATTCTTATTATTATTTTTTTTTTTATCCTATGATCGCATTTTTGAGGGCCTGAACGTACTCAAAAAGTCCCAGAATTTTGCACACTCGTCACGTCTGGTGAAAAATTCGATATTTTATGGTCATTACAAAGGGGCGTGACAAAATGGCTCAACGGCGCCCCCTAACAGTTTTCAAAATCAAAGCCCCCTGCTTTAACTTTGTCCGAAGCGTACGAATTTTGGTACACATATGTAGCACGCCGAGACGGACAAAAAAGCCTCTTGGGCCCATGCCCTAAACTCAACAGGAAGTCGGCCATTTTGAATTGAATGTGGAAGTTTCATGTATTTTTGGCCATTTGCAGGGGTCATAAATGAACGAACTCCTCCTAGAGACTTTGTCCGATCGCCTTCAAACTCGGTCTGTCCCACCAACATAAACTGAAGACGAAAAGTTATCAAAAGCTTGTGTTTTCGTCACACCGTGTGACCGTGCCGGGACCTCAAACTTCGTTACAAACAGGAAGTAGTATTATAACGCAGGAAGTAGTTTATTACTCCAACATACATGCTCCAATCTTCCCCAAACTTCACAGGATTGATGACAGTCCTGCTCTGAAGAGATCTACATGTCAATAATTTGTGATTAATATAGCGCCCCCTACTGGCAGTAGAAAATGTCATGTTTTACACTTTGAAGCACATCTCCTCCAAAGTTGAACACATCAACCTCATACTTGGTGAAATTATCCATAAGGCCTTGATGATGCTTTCTATGGAAAACTGTGAATTTTCGTCAAAGGGCGTGACCTTGGCGTGGCGGCCAACTTTGATGTTTCGCCATGATGACCAAAGTAGCTGTAACTTGACTCTACGTGGACATATCTTTCCAAAACTTCACACATATGATAACTGTCCAGCCCTGAAAACATCTATACAGAAATTTTGAATCAGCATCATAGCGCCACCTACTGGCGGCAGAAGGTTACTTTTTTCATTCTTTCATGTCCCTCTTCTACCAGGTTCCCCCGAACCACCTCAATTTTGCAAATACATACTCCCAAGACCTTGTTGATGGTCAAAGCAGAAGCCTTTGAGGTTTCGTCCAACGCTGTCACTGTGGCGCCACCTTATTCGCCATAAAACACGAGGTTGTTTTTGAGGGGCAAGGGACACTCGAAAACTCACGCAACTTGGCACACACATCAGACATCCCAAATTGTGTTGTCTGATGTGATTTTTGTGTTTTCATGTGCCAAGATGGCTCAACAGCGCCCCCTACTCATTTTCAACGTGTTTTGGGCTATAACTCCCAGACCATATGTCACACATTCAAAAACCTCATATCCACAGATTCCCTGAATAGTGCTGAATCACCTGGGCAGGGCCACTCCCATTTCTGCCTATCATGTTTTTCACAACATCGCAAAAACTGGACAACCTACTTTTTCGAACTCCTCCTTAGGGTTTTGTCCGTTCAGCGTGAAACTTGGCACGTACAGTCTTCGGCTGGACCTGATCTAAAGTTATCAAAGGAATTTTGATTGGTCATAATATGCTCAAATTATTAATGAATAAATTTTTCTAGCTAGCTATAAAAAGGCGAACGGTGGCATATTTCGGTCAAAATAAATGCTAACAACACCAAATCTGAGATCCTTGCTTGATATGTGCCTGTGAGAGAATGAACCAAATTTAGCTAATTTTGGCCACTAGGGGGCGCTGCAAATATGGGAAATTTATATCTGGTAAATGGCTGCACCGATATTTATGAAATTTGGTGAGTATTATGCTGGGCCTGTCCTGACGCCATATCTTGAAGGTAGTCACGACTGGTAAAAGTGGGCGTGGCTTATTACAAGATAAAAAACAAACATTTATTTCAGCCCAAGTATTATGCTGAGGGCTGTGAAATTCACAGGGTATATAGAGAATAGCATACAGACCAACCATAGCAAAAATTGTGCGTCTTCTCCACTAGGTGGCGCTATAAGAGATACAAACGCATTTTGGCCTGTAACTTCCACATTTTAAATCACATCTTCATAAATTTTATATCCACGTGTTCCCTAAATAGTGTCGCATCTTCTGACATAGGCCACGCCCACTCCCACTGCAAATTTCTCTTTGTAATTTACTATACATCAAAAACCTACTTTTTCGAACTCCTCCTAGCGTTTAATCTCCATCTTCACAAAACTTTGCACATGCAATCTCCAGACTGGCCTGACCAAAAGTTATCAAAAGAATTTTGCTACTCCAAAAATTAGGCTAGCTAAAAATAAACAGTTTTTTTCTGCTAGCTAAAAAACACATACCTTTGCATATTTTTGTCAAAGTAAAAGATATCAATGTCAAACTCAATTCACTTCTTTCAGACGTCATCCAGACGATCCTAGCCCAATTTGGCAGAAATTAGCCAATAGGGGGCGCTATAATTAGAGAAAAATCAAGTGACATAAAATTCATCGATGCGCATGAAATTTGGCGAGCATGATGTGGAGTCACTCCTGAGGCCAGCTGTAAAGCTTGGTGATGTTTGGTCACCGTGGCAACGCCTTATTCGCCATAAAACACGAAGTTGTTTTTGACGGGTAAGGGATGCTTGTAATGTCATGAAACTTGACACACATATGACAGGATCCAATATGCATTTTCTGATGTGATTTTTCGGCTCTGATATGCCAACATGGCTCAACAGCGCCCCCTACAAATTTTCTACGAAACAGCCCCCGAAGCTGGTTTGACCTACATCTATGAAACTTGGTACGCACATGCATCACTGAAAGACGTATAAAAAAGCCTCTTGCAGCCATGTGCCAGACCCAACAGGAAGTCGGCCAATTTGAATTTGCTTGTAACTGGTTTGCAACTTCACCATACATGTTCCAATCTTCCGCAAACTTCACAGGATTGATGACAATCCTGCCCTGAATACATCTATATGCCAATACTTGGTTATTAGTACAGCGCCACCTACTGGCAAAATTACATGTCTTCATATGATTTGAGGGATATGACGTCCTGCGTAAGGGATCTGCCGTGGACAGGAATGAAGGGCGGCATGAGCCGGCGTCCTGCCAGCACCCTCGAGTTGCGTGAAGGTGCGAGGGCCCGTTCAATGCTGCTTGCAGCTTTAATTAGGGCCCGAGTACGTACCGTGCGAGAGCCCTATTGAAACCGAAGGAATTCTTATTCTTATTATTATTTTTTTTTTTTATCCTATGATCGCATTTTTGAGGGCCTGAACGTACTCAAAAAGTCCCAGAATTTTGCACATTCGTCACGTCTGGTGAAAAATTCGATATTTTATGGTCATTACAAAGGGGCGTGACAAAATGGCTCAACGGCGCCCCCTAACAGTTTTCAAAATCAAAGCCCCCTGCTTTAACTTTGTCCGAAGCGTACGAATTTTGGTACACATATGTAGCACGCCGAGACGGACAAAAAAGCCTCTTGGGCCCATGCCCTAAACTCAACAGGAAGTCGGCCATTTTGAATTGAATGTGGAAGTTTCATGTATTTTTGGCCATTTGCAGGGGTCATAAATGAACGAACTCCTCCTAGAGATTTTGTCCGATCGCCTTCAAACTCGGTCTGTCCCACCAACATAAACTGAAGACGAAAAGTTATCAAAAGCTTGTGTTTTCGTCACACCGTGTGACCGTGCCGGGACCTCAAACTTCGTTACAAACAGGAAGTAGTATTATAACGCAGGAAGTAGTTTATTACTCCAACATACATGCTCCAATCTTCCCCAAACTTCACAGGATTGATGACAGTCCTGCTCTGAAGAGATCTACATGTCAATAATTTGTGATTAATATAGCGCCCCCTACTGGCAGTAGAAAATGTCATGTTTTACACTTTGAAGCACATCTCCTCCAAAGTTGAACACATCAACCTCATACTTGGTGAAATTATCCATAAGGCCTTGATGATGCTTTCTATGGAAAACTGTGAATTTTCGTCAAAGGGCGTGACCTTGGCGTGGCGGCCAACTTTGATGTTTCGCCATGATGACCAAAGTAGCTGTAACTTGACTCTACGTGGACATATCTTTCCAAAACTTCACACATATGATAACTGTCCAGCCCTGAAAACATCTATACAGAAATTTTGAATCAGCATCATAGCGCCACCTACTGGCGGCAGAAGGTTACTTTTTTCATTCTTTCATGTCCCTCTTCTACCAGGTTCCCCCGAACCACCTCAATTTTGCAAATACATACTCCCAAGACCTTGTTGATGGTCAAAGCAGAAGCCTTTGAGGTTTCGTCCAACGCTGTCACTGTGGCGCCACCTTATTCGCCATAAAACACGAGGTTGTTTTTGAGGGGCAAGGGACACTCGAAAACTCACGCAACTTGGCACACACATCAGACATCCCAAATTGTGTTGTCTGATGTGATTTTTGTGTTTTCATGTGCCAAGATGGCTCAACAGCGCCCCCTACTCATTTTCAACGTGTTTTGGGCTATAACTCCCAGACCGTATGTCACACATTCAAAAACCTCATATCCACAGATTCCCTGAATAGTGCTGAATCACCTGGGCAGGGCCACTCCCATTTCTGCCTATCATGTTTTTCACAACATCGCAAAAACTGGACAACCTACTTTTTCGAACTCCTCCTTAGGGTTTTGTCCGTTCAGCGTGAAACTTGGCAAGTACAGTCTGCAGCTGGACCTGATCTAAAGTTATCAAAGGAATTTTGATTGGTGACAATATGCGTAAATTATTAACGAATAAATTTTTCTAGCTAGCTATAAGAAGGCGAACTGTGGCATATTTCGGTCAAAATAAATGCTAACAACACCAAATCTGAGATCCTTGCTTGACTTGTGACTGTGAAGGTGTGAGCCAAATTTGGCTAATGTTGGCCACTAGGGGGCGCTGCAAATATGGGAAATTTATATCTCGTAAATGGCTGCACCGATTTTTACGAAATTTGGTGAGTATGATGCTGGGCCCCTCCCGAGGCCATATCGTGAAGTTAGTCATGACTGGTCAAAGTGGGCGTGGCTTATTATAAGATAAAAAACAAACATTGATTTCAGCTCAAGTATTACGCTGAGGGCTGTGAAATTCACAGGGTATATATAGAATAGCATCCAGACCACCCATAGCAACAATTGTCTGTCTACTCCACTAGGTGGCGCTATAATGGATGCAAACGCATTTTGGCCTGTAACTTCCACATTTTACATCACATCTTCATAAACCTTATATCCACGTGTTCCCTAAATAGAGTCGCATCTTCTGACATAGGCCACGCCCACTCCCATAGCATATTCCTCTTTGTAAGTTACTACACATCAAAAACCTACTTTTTCGAACTCCTCCTAGCGTTTAAGTCACATCTTCACGAAACTTTGCACATACAATCTCCAGACATGCCTGACCAAAAGTTATCAAAAGAATTTTGCTACTCCAAAAAATGCGCTAGCTAAAAATAAACAGTTTTTATCTGCTAGCTGAAAAACACATACCTTTGCTTATTTTTGTCAAAGTAAAAGATATCAATATCAAACTCAAGTCACTTCTTTCAGACGCCATCCAGACACTCTGTGCCAAATTTGGCAGAAATTGGCCAATAGGGGGCGCTATAATCACAGAAAAATCAAGTGACATGAAAATTCATCGATTCGCACGAAATTTGGCGAGCGTGATATGGAGTCACTCCTGATGCCAGCTGTAAAGCTTGGTGATGTTTGGTCACCGTGGCCACGCCTTATTCGCCATAAAACACGAAGTTGTTTTTGAGGGGTAAGGGATGCTTGTAAAGTAATTAAACTTGGCACACATATGATTGGGTGCGATTTGTGTTGCCTGATGTGACTTTTGTGCTTTGATGTGCCAACATGGCTCAACAGCGCCCCCTACAAATTTTCTACGAAGCAGCCCCCGGAGCTGGTTTGACCTACAGCTATGAAAGTTGGTACGCACGTGCATCACTGCAAGACATACAGAAAAACCTCTTGCAGCCATGTGCCAAACCCAACAGGAAGTCCGCCATTTTGAATTAGCTTGTAACTGGTTCGCAACTTCACCATACATGTTCCAAACTTCCCCAAATTTCAAAGAATTGATGACAGTCCTGCCCTGAACACATCTATACGCCAACACTTGGTTATTAGTACGGCGCCACCTACTGGCAAAATTACATGTATTCGTATGATTTGAGGGATATGACGTGTAAGTCCTGCCTGAGGGGTCTGCCTTTGACAGGAATGAACGGCGGCGTGAGCCGGCGTCCTGCCAGCGCCCTCGAGTTGTGTGAAGGTGCGAGGGCCCGTTCAATGCTGCTTGCAGCTTTAATTATTATTATTATTCTTAACCGAAATCAACTGCCTTTTTGGGGGCCGTAACTTGCTCGAAAACTCATGAAACTTCACAGACTCGTCAGAAGTGGTGAAAATTTACATATGGTAGGGGTTTCATGAAAATTAAAAAAAAAATGGCTCAGTAGCGCCCCCTACTAATTTTCAACATATTTTGGGCTATAAGTTCCAGACCATATGTCGCACATTCACAAACCTCATACCAACAGATTCCTTGAATAGTGCTGAATCACCTGGGCGGGGCCACGCCCATTTCCGCCTTGAAATTTTTTGCGCAAAATCGTGAAAACTGGAAAACCTACTTTTTCGATCTCCTCCTTGGGGTTTTGTTCATTCAGCGTCAAAGTTGGCAGGTCGAGTCTGCGGCTGGACCTGATCAAAAGTTATCAAAGGAATTTTGATTGGTCAAAATTTGCGCAAATTATTAATGAATAAATTTTTCTAGCTAGCTATAAAAAGACGAACTGTGGCATATTTCGGTCATAAAACATGCTAACAACACCAAATCTGAGATCCTTGCTTGCCATGTGGCTGTGAAAGGCTGAGCCAAATTTAGCTAATGTTGGCCACTAGGGGGCGCTGCAAATATGGGAAAGTTATATCTCATAAATGGCTGCACCGATTTTTACGCAATTTGGTGGGTATGATGCTGGGTCACTCCTGAGCCCATAACTTGAAGTAAGTCATGACTGGTCAAAGTGGGCGTGGCTTATTATAAGATAATCAACAAACATTTATTTCAGCTCAAGTATTACGCTGAGGACTGTGAATTTTACAGGGTATATAAAGAATAGCACACAGACCAACCCTAAAAAAAATTATGTGTGTACTCCACTAGGTGGCGCTATAACGGATGCAAATGCATTTTGGCCTGTAACTTCCACATTTTAAATCACATCTTCATAAACTTTAAATCCACGTGTTCCCTAAATAGACTTGCATCTTCTGACAGAGGCCACGCCCACTTCCACTGCATATTTGTCTTTGTAAGTCAGTATACATCAAAAACCTACTTTTTCGAACTCCTCCTAGCATTTAAGGTCCATCTTCACGAAACTTTGCACATACAATCTCCAGACGTGCGTGACCAAAAGTTATCAAAAGAATTTTGCTACTCCAAAAAATGCGCTAGCTAAAAATAAACAGTTTTTTTCTGCTAGCTAAAAAACACATACCATTGCATATTTTTGTTTCACGAAAAGCTATCAATGTCAAACTCAATTCACTTCTTACAGACGTCATCCAGACGCTCTGTCCCAAATTTGGCAGAAATTAGCCAATAGGGGGCGCTAAAATCTGAGAAAAATCAAGTGAAATGAAAATTCATCGATTCGCACAAAATTTGGCGAGCGTGATGTGGAGTCCCTCCTGAGGCCAGCTGTAAAGCTTAGTGACGTTTGGTCACCATGGCAACGTCTTATTCGCCATAAAAGACAAAGTTGTTTTTGAGGGGTAAGGGATGCTTGTAACGTCATGAAATTTGACAAACATATGACAGTATCCGATGTGAGTTGTGTGATGTGATTTTTCACCTCTGATGTGCCAACATGGCTCAACAGCGCCCCCTACAAATTTTCTAAGAAGCAGCCCCCGTTGCTGGTTTGACCTACATCTATGAAACTTGGTACGCACTTGCATCACTGAAAGACGTATAAAAAAGCCTCTTGCAGCCATGTGCCAAACCCAACAAGAAGTCCGCCATTTCGAATTTGCTTATAACTGGTTCGCAACTTCACCATACATGTTCAAATCTTCCCCAAACTTCACAGGCTTGATGACAGTCCTGCCCTGAACACATCTTTACGCCAATACTTGGTTATTAGTACGGCACCACCTACTGGCAAAATGACATACTTCGTATGATTTGAGGGATATGACATGTAATTCCTGCGTGAGGGTTCTGCCTTCGACAGCAATGAGCGGTGGCGTGAGCCGGCGTCCTGCCAATGCGCTCGAGTTGCGTGAAGGTGCGAGGGCCCGTTCAATGCTGCTTGCAGCTTTAATTATTATTATTAGGGCCCGAGCACCAAGCGGTGCGAGGACCCTATTGAAATGCAAGGAATTATTAGGGCCCGAGCACGAACCGTGCGAGAGCCCTATTGAAATCATAAAAATGATTCTTATTATTTTTCTTTTAAACCTTTGATCGCATTTTTGAGGGCCTGAACATGCCCAAAAAGTCAGGAAAATTTGCACACTCGTCACGTCTGGTGAAAATTTCGATATTTTATGGTCGTTACAAAGGGGCGTGGCAAAATGGCTCAATGGCGCCCCCTAACAGTTTTCAAAATCGAAGCCCCCTGCTTTAACTTTGCCCTAGGCGTATGAAATTTGGTACACATATGTATCATCCCGGGACGCACAAAAAAGCCTCTTGGAGCGACACCCTAAACCAAACAGGAAGTCGGCCATTTTGAATTGTTTTTTCAAAATAAGGTCATTTTTGGCCATTTCCACACGTTGTACTTGAGCGAACTCGTCCTACAGATTTTATCGGATTGACTTAAAAATTTACCTGTGCGTGCTCGACTACAGTGGGATCAATTTATTATTAAAAGATCTTCGTCACGTCGAAGGGCGCGGTCGCTGCGGAAGGGTCAATTTGGATATCTCACCAAAAAACACGAAATTATACTACAACTACTACAACTTTGGTGTAGATGATCCTATCTGCACCAAACTTCACATGATGGATAATAGTCCCGCCCTGAACACATCTACATCAAAAAATTCAGTAATTGTCATAGCGCCCCCTGCTGGCAACAGGAAATACCATGTTTTACACTTTGAGGTGCTGCTCTGACCACATTTACCATATTCAACTCAAATTTGGTCAGAAAGGCCTTAACATGTTGGTAATGCTCCATGATGAAGAATTTTGACTGTCGTCAAACGGCGTTCCATCCGGAGGGCGGCGAAGTCGACCCTTCGCCAAAATGCATAAAAATGGCCTTAACTTTGGTGTTTTTGATGATATCCACCTGAAACTTCATATGTGTGTCAACAGTCCAGCCCTGAATATGTGATATGAATTTCGTCAATGGGCGTGGCCATATGGCTTGGCCACGCCCATTCATATGAATTACTTCCATAGGACGTCTCACCGATATGCACAAAAATTGGTACACATCTCCATCACCCCCAGACAAACAAAAAAGTCTCTTGGACCCCTAGGCTAAATTCAACAGGAAGTCGGCCATTTTGAATGTCATGGTCATTTTTGGTGTCGCGCACGCATCGTATTTTAACGAACTCCTCCTACAGAATTCATCAGAACGGCTTCAAAATTACCGATTACCATCTAGAACACTTCCTGATCAAAAGTTATTAAAAGGTCTCGCAGAATCTAAAGGGCACGCCAGTTGTGGGAGGTTGAATTTTGACGTCTCGCCATGAAACAGGAAGTGGCAATAACTTCACTGTACTTGGTCAGATCTGTGTGAAACTTCACAGGTATATTGACAGTCCAACCCAGAACATATGTTATGAATTTCGTTAATAGGCGTGGCTAAATGGATTGGCCACGCCCATTCACACAAATAACCACCATAGGACGTCTCACTGATATGCACGAAACTTGGTAGACACATGTATAACATCCACACGCACAAAAAAGCCTCTTGCACGGATAGGCCACACCCGACAGGAAGTCGGCCATTTTGAAATTTACAGTCATTTTTGGCGTTTTCCACGTGTTGTATTTTAATGATCTCCTCCTCCAGAAATGAATCAATTAACTCCAAAACTGGTGTGTACCATCTACACAAGTGTGTGATCAAAACACATTAAGAGAATTGCTCAGCATGGAACGGTGTGGCTGTGACATGGCTTCGACACTTGATGTCTCACCATGAAACACGATATTGCTATAACATGGGATCTAATGGTCGAATCTGCTCCAAACTTCACATGTATGATAATAGTCCTGGCATGAACACACCCACATGATGCTCAGGAGTCAGAGTCATAGCGCCACCCAGTGGAGACGGGAAGTCGCAACGCATTGGTTCCTACACTGTCCGAAGGAGGCGAACATTCAGCGCCTCGTCTGCCGGTTGACCTCTGGCGACACGGTGGCGGCCGCGCCAGGCCCCGAGTTGCGTGGGGTGCGAGGGCCCGTTCAACGCTGCTTGCAGCTTTAATTATTATTATTATTATTAGGGCCCGAGCACCTAGCGGTGCGAGGACCCTATTGAAATGCAAGGAATTATTAGGGCCCGAGCACGTACCGTGCGAGAGCCCTATTGAAACCGAAGGAATTCTTATTCTTATTCTTATTATTATTAGGGCCCGAGCACGAACCGTGCGAGAGCCCTATTGAAATCATAAAAATGATTCTTATTATTTTTCTTTTAAACCTTTGATCGCATTTTTGAGGGCCTGAACATGCCCAAAAAGTCAGGAAAATTTGCACACTCGTCACGTCTGGTGAAAATTTCGATATTTTATGGTCGTTACAAAGGGGCGTGGCAAAATGGCTCAATGGCGCCCCCTAACAGTTTTCAAAATCGAAGCCCCCTGCTTTAACTTTGCCCTAGGCGCATGAAATTTGGTACACATATGTATCATCCCGGGACGCACAAAAAAGCCTCTTGGAGCGACACCCTAAACCAAACAGGAAGTCGGCCATTTTGAATTGTTTTTTCAAAATAAGGTCATTTTTGGCCATTTCCACACGTTGTACTTGAGCGAACTCCTCCTACAGATTTTATCGGATTGACTTAAAAATTTACCTGTGCGTGCTCGACTACAGTGGGATCAATTTATTATTAAAAGATCTTCGTCACGTCGAAGGGCGCGGTCGCTGCGGAAGGGTCAATTTGAATATCTCGCCAAAAAACACGAAATTATACTACAACTACTACAACTTTGGTGTAGATGATCCTATCTGCACCAAACTTCACATGATGGATAATAGTCCCGCCCTGAACACGTCTACATCAAAAAATTCAGTAATTGTCATAGCGCCCCCTGCTGGCAACAGGAAATACCATGTTTTACACTTTGAGGTGCTGCTCTGACCACATTTACCATATTCAACTCAAATTTGGTCAGAAAGGCCTTAACATGTTGGTAATGCTCCATGATGAAGAATTTTGACTGTCGTCAAACGGCGTTCCATCCGGAGGGCGGCGAAGTCGACCCTTCGCCAAAATGCATAAAAATGGCCTTAACTTTGGTGTTTTTGATGATATCCACCTGAAACTTCATATGTGTGTCAACAGTCCAGCCCTAAATATGTGATATGAATTTCGTCAATGGGCGTGGCCATATGGCTTGGCCACGCCCATTCATATGAATTACTTCCATAGGACGTCTCACCGATATGCACAAAAATTGGTACACATCTCCATCACCCCCAGACAAACAAAAAAGTCTCTTGGACCTCTAGGCTAAATTCAACAGGAAGTCGGCCATTTTGAATGTCATGGTCATTTTTGGTGTCGCGCACGCATCGTATTTTAACGAACTCTTCCTACAGAATTCATCAGAACGGCTTCAAAATTACCGATTACCATCTAGAACACTTCCTGATCAAAAGTTATTAAAAGGTCTCGCAGAATCTAAAGGGCACGCCAGTTGTGGGAGGTTGAATTTTGACGTCTCGCCATGAAACAGGAAGTGGCAATAACTTCACTGTACTTGGTCAGATCTGTGTGAAACTTCACAGGTATATTGACAGTCCAACCCAGAACATATGTTATGAATTTCGTTAATAGGCGTGGCTAAATGGATTGGCCACGCCCATTCACACAAATAACCACCATAGGACGTCTCACTGATATGCACGAAACTTGGTAGACACATGTATAACATCCACACGCACAAAAAAGCCTCTTGCACGGATAGGCCACACCCAACAGGAAGTCCTCCATTTTGAATTTAATGGTCATTTTTGGCGTTTTCCACGTGTTGTATTTTAATGAACTCCACCTACAGGATGCATCAGAACAACTTCAAAATCATTGTGTGCCATCTAGACAAAGGTGTAATCAAAACTTATAAGCAGATTTTTGCATCGTGAAACGGTTTGGCCGTCAGGTGGCGGCGAAGTTTGATGTCTCGCCATAAAACACGAAATTAGTATAACTTTGGCATACATTGTCCATTCTTCACCAAACTTCAAATGTTTGTTAACAGTCCAGACCTGAATGTATAGTATGAGTTTCATCAATAAGCGTGGCCGTATGGCTTGACCACGCCCCTTAAAGTGCAGCGTCCCCCATAACAACTTTCATCGACGTGCACGAAAATCAGTATGCACATGTATCGTGTCCAGACGCACAAAAAAGCCTCTTGCACATATAGGCCACACCCGACAGGAAGTCGGCCATTTTGAAATTTACAGTCATTTTTGGCGTTTTCCACGTGTTGTATTTTAATGATCTCCTCCTCCAGAAATGAATCAATTAACTCCAAAACTGGTGTGTACCATCTACACAAGTGTGTGATCAAAACATATTAAGAGAATTGCTCAGCATGGAACGGTGCGGCTGTGACATGGCGTCGACACTTGATGTCTCACCATGAAACACGATATTGCTATAACATGGGATCTAATGGTCGAATCTGCTCCAAACTTCACATGTATGATAATAGTCCTGGCATGAACACACCCACATGACGCTCAGGAGTCAGAGTCATAGCGCCACCCAGTGGAGACGGGAAGTCGCAACGCATTGGTTCCTACACTGTCCGAAGGAGGCAAACATTCAGCGCCTCGTCTGCCGGTGGACCTCTGGCGACACGGTGGCGGCCGCGCCAGGCCCCGAGTTGCGTGGGGTGCGAGGGCCCGTTCAACGCTGCTTGCAGCTTTAATTATTTTTTTTTTTATCCTATGATCGCATTTTTGAGGGCCTGAACGTACTCAAAAAGTCCCAGAATTTTGCACATTCGTCACGTCTGGTGAAAAATTCGATATTTTATGGTCATTACAAAGGGGCGTGACAAAATGGCTCAACGGCGCCCCCTAACAGTTTTCAAAATCAAAGCCCCCTGCTTTAACTTTGTCCGAAGCGTACGAATTTTGGTACACATATGTAGCACGCCGAGACGGACAAAAAAGCCTCTTGGGCCCATGCCCTAAACTCAACAGGAAGTCGGCCATTTTGAATTGAATGTGGAAGTTTCATGTATTTTTGGCCATTTGCAGGGGTCATAAATGAACGAACTCCTCCTAGAGATTTTGTCCGATCGCCTTCAAACTCGGTCTGTCCCACCAACATAAACTGAAGACGAAAAGTTATCAAAAGCTTGTGTTTTCGTCACACCGTGTGACCGTGCCGGGACCTCAAACTTCGTTACAAACAGGAAGTAGTATTATAACGCAGGAAGTAGTTTATTACTCCAACATACATGCTCCAATCTTCCCCAAACTTCACAGGATTGATGACAGTCCTGCTCTGAAGAGATCTACATGTCAATAATTTGTGATTAATATAGCGCCCCCTACTGGCAGTAGAAAATGTCATGTTTTACACTTTGAAGCACATCTCCTCCAAAGTTGAACACATCAACCTCATACTTGGTGAAATTATCCATAAGGCCTTGATGATGCTTTCTATGGAAAACTGTGAATTTTCGTCAAAGGGCGTGACCTTGGCGTGGCGGCCAACTTTGATGTTTCGCCATGATGACCAAAGTAGCTGTAACTTGACTCTACGTGGACATATCTTTCCAAAACTTCACACATATGATAACTGTCCAGCCCTGAAAACATCTATACAGAAATTTTGAATCAGCATCATAGCGCCACCTACTGGCGGCAGAAGGTTACTTTTTTCATTCTTTCATGTCCCTCTTCTACCAGGTTCCCCCGAACCACCTCAATTTTGCAAATACATACTCCCAAGACCTTGTTGATGGTCAAAGCAGAAGCCTTTGAGGTTTCGTCCAACGCTGTCACTGTGGCGCCACCTTATTCGCCATAAAACACGAGGTTGTTTTTGAGGGGCAAGGGACACTCGAAAACTCACGCAACTTGGCACACACATCAGACATCCCAAATTGTGTTGTCTGATGTGATTTTTGTGTTTTCATGTGCCAAGATGGCTCAACAGCGCCCCCTACTCATTTTCAACGTGTTTTGGGCTATAACTCCCAGACCATATGTCACACATTCAAAAACCTCATATCCACAGATTCCCTGAATAGTGCTGAATCACCTGGGCAGGGCCACTCCCATTTCTGCCTATCATGTTTTTCACAACATCGCAAAAACTGGACAACCTACTTTTTCGAACTCCTCCTTAGGGTTTTGTCCGTTCAGCGTGAAACTTGGCAAGTACAGTCTTCGGCTGGACCTGATCTAAAGTTATCAAAGGAATTTTGATTGGTCATAATATGCTCAAATTATTAATGAATACATTTTTCTAGCTAGCTATAAAAAGGCGAACGGTGGCATATTTCGGTCAAAATAAATGCTAACAACACCAAATCTGAGATCCTTGCTTGATATGTGCCTGTGAGAGAATGAACCAAATTTAGCTACTTTTGGCCACTAGGGGGCGCTGCAAATATGGGAAATTTATATCTGGTAAATGGCTGCACCGATATTTATGAAATTTGGTGAGTATTATGCTGGGCCCGTCCTGACGCCATATCTTGAAGGTAGTCACGACTGGTAAAAGTGGGCGTGGCTTATTACAAGATAAAAAACAAACATTTATTTCAGCTCAAGTATTATGCTGAGGGCTGTGAAATTCACAGGGTATATAGAGAATAGCATACAGACCAATCATAGCAAAAATTGTGCGTCTACTCCACTAGGTGGCGCTATAAGAGATGCAAACGCATTTTGGCCTGTAACTTCCACATTTTAAATCACATCTTCATAAATTTTATATCCACGTGTTCCCTAAATAGTGTCGCATCTTCTGACATAGGCCACGCCCACTCCCACTGCAAATTTCTCTTTGTAATTTACTATACATCAAAAACCTACTTTTTCGAACTCCTCCTAGCGTTTAATCTCCATCTTCACAAAACTTTGCACATGCAATCTCCAGACTGGCCTGACCAAAAGTTATCAAAAGAATTTTGCTACTCCAAAAATTAGGCTAGCTAAAAATAAACAGTTTTTTTCTGCTAGCTAAAAAACACATACCTTTGCATATTTTTGTCAAAGTAAAACATATCAATGTCAAACTCAATTCACTTCTTTCAGACGTCATCCAGACGATCCTAGCCCAATTTGGCAGAAATTAGCCAATAGGGGGCGCTATAATCAGAGAAAAATCAAGTGACATAAAATTCATCGATTCGCATGAAATTTGGCGAGCATGATGTGGAGTCACTCCTGAGGCCAGCTGTAAAGCTTGGTGATGTTTGGTCACCGTGGCCACGCCTTATTCGCCATAAAACACAAAGTTGTTTTTGACGGGTAAGGGATGCTTGTAATGTCATGAAACTTGACACACATATGACAGGATCCAATATGCATTTTCTGATGTGATTTGTCGGCTCTGATATGCCAACATGGCTCAACAGCGCCCCCTACAAATTTTCTACGAAACAGCCCCCGAAGCTGGTTTGACCTACATCTATGAAACTTGGTACGCACATGCATCACTGAAAGACGTATAAAAAAGCCTCTTGCAGCCATGTGCCAAACCCAACAGGAAGTCCGCCATTTTGAATTTGCTTGTAACTGGTTTGCAACTTCACCATACATGTTCCAATCTTCCGCAAACTTCACAGGATTGATGACAATCCTGCCCTGAATACATCTATATGCCAATACTTGGTTATTAGTACAGTGCCACCTACTGGCAAAATTACATGTCTTCATATGATTTGAGGGATATGACGTGTAAGTCCTGCGTAAGGGATCTGCCGTGGACAGGAATGAAGGGCGGCGTGAGCCGGCGTCCTGCCAGCACCCTCGAGTTGCGTGAAGGTGCGAGGGCCCGTTCAATGCTGCTTGCAGCTTTAATTATTATTCTTTTTCTTAACTAAAATGAATTGCCTTTTTGGGGACCTTAACATTCTCAAAAACTCATGAAACTTCACAGACTCATCAGAAGTGCGAAAACTGGGCAAGTTTTGGGGTTTCATGATAATCTGCAAAGGAATGGCTCAGTAGCGCCCCCTAAAAATATTCTACGGAACAGCCCCTGAAGGTAGTTTAACCTACGTGTCTCAAACTTGGTAGGCATATGTAACACACCAAGACGTACAAAAAAGCCTCTTGAGCCCATGCCCTAAACCCAACAGGAAGTCGGCCATTTTGAATTGAATGTGCAATTTTCATGCATTTTTGGCCATTTGCAGGGCTCGTAAATGGACGATCTCCTCCTGGAGATTTTGTCCGATCGACTTCAAACTTGGTCTGTCCCACCTACATAAGTTGAGGACCAAAAGTTATCAAAAAAATTGACTTTTCGTCACACCGTGTGACCGTTGTGGGACCTCAAACTTCGCTACAAACAGGAAGTAGTATTATAACACAGGAAGTAGTTTATAACTCCAGCATACATTGTCCAATCTTCCCCAAACTTCACAGGATTGATGAAAGTCCCACTCCGAAGAGATCTACATGTCAATAATTTGTGATTAATATAGCGCCCCCTACTGGTAATAGAAAATGTCATGTTTTACACTTTGAAGCACATCTCCTCCAAAGTTGACCACATCAACGTCAAACTTGGGGAAATTATCCATAAGGCCTTGATGATGCTTTCTATTGAATACTGTGAGTTTTCGTCAAAGGGCGTGACCATGGCGTGGCGGGGAACTTTGATGTTTCGCCATGATGACAAAAGTAGCTGTAACTTGACTCTACGTGGACATATCTTTCCAAAACTTCACACATATGATAACAGTCCAGCCCTGAAAACATCTACAGAGGAAATTTGAATCAGCATCATAGCGCCACCTACTGGCGGCAGAAAGTTACTTTTTTCATTCTTTCATGTCCTTCTTCTACCAGGTTCACCCGACCCACCTCAATTTTGCGGATCCCTAGTCCCAAGACCTTGGTGATGATCAAACCAGAACCTTTTGAGGTTTCGTACAACGCTGTCACCGTGGCGCCACCTCATTCGCCATAAAACACGAGGTTCTTTTTGAGGGGCAAGGCATACTTGAAAACTCACGAAACTTGGCACACCCATCACAAGGCCCAAATTGTGTTGTCTGCTATGCTTTTTGTGTTTTGATGTGCCAAGATGCCTCAACAGCGCCCCCTACAATTTTTCGATGAAGCAGCCCCCGAAGCTGGTTTCACCTACATGTATGAAACTTGGTAGGCATATGTAACACTCCAAGACGTACAAAAAAGCCTCTTGGAGTTATGCTCCAAACCCAACCGTAAGTCCGCCATTTTGAATTTACTTGTGCCACTTTTGTGCATTTTGGGTGATTTCCAGTAGACGTAAATGAACGAACTTGTCCTAGAGTTTTTATCCAATCCACTTCAAACTCGGTCTGTCCCACCCCAAGACCGTGAAGACGAAAAGTTATCAAACGTTTCAGGTTTTCGTCAAACGCTGTCTCCGTGGCCCTGCCTTCTTCGCCATAAATCACGAAATTGTAACTACTCCTACAGATTTTATCCCATCAACTTCTTACTTGGTCTGTCCCACCTCCAGACATTGATGAAGAAAAGTTATCAAAAACTGGACTTGTTGTCACACCATGTGACCGTGGCAGGGCCTCAAACTTTGGGGACTCGCCACAAAACAGGAAGTTGTGTATGACTCCATCATCCATGGTCCAATCTTCCCCAAACTTCACAGGATTGATGACAGTCCTGCTCTGAAGAGACCTCCATGTGAATAATTTGTGATAAATATAGCGCCCCCTACTGGTAAGAGAAAATTTCATGTTTTATATTTTGAAGTATAACTCCCACAACTTGGCCAGATCCACCTCAATCTTGGTCAGTCTATCCGTCACATGTAGAAGATGTTTTATTGTGAACACTGTAAGTTTGCATCAAAGGGCGTGGCCATGACGTGGCGGCAAACTTTGATGTTTCGCCATGATAACAAAAGTTGTGTAGCTTGACTCTACATAGACATATCTTTCCAAAACTTCACACATATGATAAAAGTCCAGCCCTGAAAACATCTACAGAGAAATTTTTAATCAGCCTCATAGCGCCACCTAGTGGCGTCTGTAAGTTACTGCTTTCATTCTTTCATGTCTGTCTTCTACCAAGTTAACCACAACCACCTCAATTTTGCTGAGACATAGTCCCAGACCTTGATGATGATCACACCAGAAGCTTTTGAGTTTTTGTCAAACACTGTCACTGTGGCAACGCCTTATTCGCCATAAAACACAAAGTTGTTTTTGAGGGGTAAGGGATGCTTGTAATGTCATGAAACTTGGTACACATACAAGAAGTTCCGATGTGTGTTGTGTGATGTGATTTATCTGCTTTGATGTGCCAACATGGCTCAACGGCGCCCCCTACAATTTTTCAAAAAAGCAGCCCCCGACGCTGGTTTGACCTACATCTATGAAACTTGGTAAGTACATGCATCACTGAACCACGTACAAAAAAGGCTCTTGCAACCATGTGCCAAACCCAACAGGAAGTCCGCCATTTTGAATTTGCTTGTAAGTGGTTCACAACTTCACCATACATGTTCCAATCTTCCCCAAACTTCACAGGATTGATGACAGTCCTGCCCTGAACACATCTATACGCCAATACTTGGTTATTAGTACGGCGCCACCTACTGGCAAAATAACATGTCCTTGTATGATTTGAGGGATATGACGTGTAACTCTAACGTGAGGGGTCTGCCTTCGACAGGAATGAAGGGCCGCATCGGCCGGCGTCCTGCCAGCACCCTCGAGTTGCGTGAAGGTGCGAGGGCCCGTTCATCGCTGCTTGCAGCTTTAATTATTATTATTATTCCTTTTTTGATGTTTCGCCACGTTCACAAAAGTTGCTGTAACTTGACTGTACGTGGACATATCTTTCCAAAATTTTGAAACAGCGTCATAGCGCCACCTACTGGTGGCAGAAAGTTACTTTTGTCATTCTTTCATGTCCCTCTTCTACCAGGTTCCCCCGAACCACCTAAATTTTGCAGATAAATACTCCCAAGACCTTGATGATGATCAAAGCACAAGCCTTTGAGGTTTCGTCAAACGCTGTCACTGTGGCGCCGCCTTATTCGCCATAAAACACGAGGTTGTTTTTGAGGGGCAAGGGACACTTGAAATCTCACGCAACTTGGCATACACATCAGACGGCCCAAATTGTGTTGTCTGATGTGATTTTTGTGTTTTCATGTGCCAAGATGGCTCAACAGCGCCCCCTACCCATTTTCAACATGTTTTGGGTTATAACTCTCAGACCATATGTCCCACATTCAAAAATTTCATATCCACAGATTCCATGAATAGTGCTGAATCACCTGGGCTGGGCCACGCCCATTTCTGCCTATAATGTTTTTCGCAACATCGCGAAAACTGGAAAACCTACTTTTTCGAACTCCTCCTAGCGTTTAAGCTCCATCTTCACGACACTTTGCACAGACAATCTCCAGACTTGTCTGACCAAAAGTTATCAAAAGAATTTTGCTACTCCAAAAATTGCGCTAGCTAAAAATAAACATTTTTTTTACTGCTAGCTAAAAAAAACATCACGTTGCATATTTTTGTCAAAGTAAAAGCGATCAACATCAAACTAAATTCACTTGTTTCAGACGTCAACCAGAGGCTCTGTGCAAAATTTGGCGGAAATTGGCCGATAGGGGGCGCTATAAACAGAGAAAAATCAAGTGACATGAAAATTGATCGATTCGCACGAAATTTGGCGAGCGTGATGTGGAGTCACTCCCGAGACCACCTGTCAAGCTTAGTGATGTTTGGTCACCGTGGCAACGCCTTATTCGCCATAAAATACGGAGTTGTTTTTGAGGGATAAGGGATGCTTGTAAAGTCATGAAACTTGGCACACATATGACAGTATCCGATTTGTGTTGTCTGATGTGATTTCTCTGCTCTGATGTGCCAACATGGCTCAACACCGCCCCCTACAAATTTTCAACGAAGCAGCCCCCGAAGCTGGTTTGACCTACATCTATGAAACTTGGTACGCACGTGCATCACTTAAAGACGTACAAAAAAGCCTCTTTCAGCCATGTGCCAAACCCAACAGGAAGTCCGCCATTTTGAATTTGCTTGTAACTGGTTCATAACTTCACCATACATGTTCCAAACTTTCCCAAATTTCACAGGATTGATGAAAATCCTGCACTGAACACATCTATACACCAATACTTGGTTATTAGTACGGCGCCACCTACTGGCAAAATTACATGTCTTCATGTGATTTGAGGGATATGATGTGTAACTCCTGCGTGCGGTGTCTGCCAGCTCCCTCGAGTTGCGTGAAGGTGTGAGGGCCCGTTCATCGCTGCTTGCAGCTTTAATATTATTATTATTATTTTAGGAATTAACACTTTTTACAAAACTGAATCAAAGTAAATTACAAATAAGTTTGCATCTGAGGCTGGGTAGGGGTAGAGGAAGGGTACTCTCAGAGATGCAATTATAATGATTTTCTATATTACACTTGCTCTATCTTCTATAACCAGCTATAAGGAAGTTATACACGTTATCACTTTCCCAAGTAGCTTTAAATGTGAACCATATTCTGCCCTAGTGAATGCTTTTACTTTTCTGTCCCATTCTCCAAGTCATTTTAATGCTGTTACTTCCTGTGGTGACATAATTTCCTCTTGTCTATTTCCTCTAAAGCAGTGGTTCCCAGCCCTTTTCTTGAGGGATCCATATTTTTACCTGTACACATGTTACACATGCCCGTATCCTCACAACACATATTTGTAAAATGTTCTGTACTCATTTATTTATTTAAATTTAATAAGCTTTTAATATAACCCTTAAATGTATTTGTTTTTGACACATAAATTAATTGAATTTTGACACATAACACATTAAAATTATTACGCCCCTTAAAATCAAGAGGCCTTTGCAACCCCCCCCCCCCACCCTTGTGGCTCTTTGGCGCGCCCCCAAGGGGGTCCTGCCCAACTGGTTGGGAACCACTGCTCTAAAGGTACAAGCCAAAGCAGAAGTTCAAATGATCTCAACCTTTCTGTATTTACCAGTGATTGCAGGGAACTTGTACCATATGACTGCATATTTTGAGCACTGATGTGATCTATAATTGAACACACTGTATAGATTACACCAGTATATTTATGGACACCTAAATCATCCTCCAAACTTTCCAATTTGCCTATTTGGTTGTCTGTCCCTGCATGCTTTGAGATATGAGGTTGAGAAACAGGGGAAGAAAATGTTTTTTGATAATTTAGGTGGAGTGACTTTTTATGACCTGCCACCTCAATGCAGTGGAGGGGTTTACGTGTCCCTGTGACCCTGGAAGCTACATTGTTGGGGGCAGTAGCTCCATCTCTCAAGGTAAAGGGGTCCCAGGGGAGGGACCAGACTAAAGGCCTTTGTAAACTGAATCTGTATTTTTCATCCAAAGTTGTTGCATGTCTAAAAATAAATATGACTTCACGTTGTGTCGATCACATTTGCACACTGAAGCTTTAATCCGTCATTAAAATTTTAAAACAGGTTTGATTTTCTACATTTTTCCTATCTGTCAGAAGCCTTTAGAGAGCTGTTTGACCTATTGTCAGTGAAGAAAATGACAGAACACAGCAGACAGCAAAACAGAGGAAAGGGACCCACAGAATCATGTCATATGAATCAGCCACAAAGAGTTATAGCACCTCACCTGAAAGGGAAACTAGAATGCCCTCCTCTGGGCTCACGACTACACATAGCACTGATTCTGGAACCAAACTCCTCAAGAGAGAAAGGGCTCTATCTTTTTTTGGAATTGCACAAGGTGAGGCGCCAGGCACATATGGGGAAACCCAAGAGCCCCCAGGCTGAGCACTGCTGTGTTGGAGTTCTCCCGTTGGAACAAGAGGGTTGCTTCCATTAGACTGCAAGCTGCTGGAGGGGAGTCTCTGGCTGTTGTTTGTGCTTTGCACTAAACAGCAGTTAAGGGTACTTAAATATTGGTGGTGCTCTGGAAGGGATACCATCTGTGGACTGTAAATGCACTGTCCTAATAGGGGAACTTCAACGCTCACACGGGCAATTGCGGAGAAACCTGGACATGCGTGATTGGGTGGAACAGATGGGTGCTGGACAGACCAGGTAAACTGGTTTTCAACTTCCAGCTGTGGAGAAATTTCTCATGCATCCCAGGGGATTTTGGAAACATGGAATCTGAGTGGGCTATGTTCAAGACCTCCATTGTGGAGGGGCTGCTAGGAGATGTGGTTGGTAGGTAATTGGTGCCAATCTTGACGACAACTTAAGAACCTAAGAACTAAGGAGGCTGTTAAGTTGAAAAATGACGCCTATTTGTGTTTGGTTGGCCTTAGGGGTCTCCTGAAGCAGCAGACAGGCACTGATTACCCTCAAGGGCTGCAGCTTTGGTGGTTGCTCAGGTACGAGAAGAGTTGATTTCAGTTCATCTCAATTCCATTTACTGGTCAGATGAAAGTCCACTATCATCTCCTGAGTTTTGCTGATGTTTGCTAATGTTCAGGTCCTACCTCTCTTAAGTAAGCCTTTTCATTTTTTATCTGTGATCAGGCCCACCACAGCTGTGTTGTCAGCAAACGTGAGGGTGGTGGTTTTGGAGTCTGAAGTAGTTACACAGGGAGTACAGGGAGTACAGCAGGGAACTTAAAATAAAGCTCTGGGGTGCTCCGATGTTAAGAGATCAGCCAAGAGGGAACTATGGTGTTAAACACTGAACTGTAGTCAAAGAACAGCAACATCGCTCTGCTCCCTTTTTTTTTTTTTTTACAGGTAAGACAGGGTGGTGTGCAGGATGTGTGCTGTGGTGCCTCCCATAGATTGTTTGGGATGGTAGGCAAACCATAGTGGGTCCAGTGTGCTGGTTAGTGAGGAGCAGATCCTTAATCCTTAACCAGCCATTCAAAGCACTTCATCACTACAAAAGTAAGACCCACTGGGTGGTCCTCATTCAGGCAGATTGGTTATCTCTTGGGCACAGGAATGATGGTGGACTTCTCAGAGCATGTTGGTGTGAAAGACTAAACCAGTAGCAGCTGGAATTTCATTGTAAACATAAGTGCTAGTTGGAGAGCTTATAGTTTGTGAACCCGCCCACTGAAACTGTCTGGTCCTGCTGCTTTCTTGTTCACACACTTGAAAGCCCTCCAAACATTATGCTCAGAAATGAAGATAGATGTGAAAGGTGAACTGACCCATCATCTAACCTCTGTTTCAGCTGATTTTGCATGTTGATTCCCAATGTCCTCCAGGGAGGATATGGAGGATGACTCTGGGTTGGCGACATCAAAGCTTTGGTAAACCATTAAATGACTCAGGAAAGGAAAGCAGGGCTTGCCTCAGGCTGTGTTCAGCAAGGGAAGAGTCCCTGACCAGGGAGTGTCGAGCAATGAAAAGAGCAGTGAAAATCCTCCATGAAAGATCCTCCTGGCGACATCGAAGCTTTGGTAAACCATTAAATGACTCAAGAAGGGAAAGCAGGGCTTGCCTCAGGCTGTGTTCAGCAAGGGAAGAGTCCCAAAACATCCTATCATTTTATAGTTACAGTTAACTAATATATGTAAATCTCTCCATGGTATGAACAGTGGCTACATAAGCCTATAGAAACCATTATCACATAACCTGGCTGAAATGAATATATATAAACGTTTGAAGAGCTACTCATTAGTACAAGTGTTATAAGTCTACATATAAAAAGTAAAGTAATGGTTAAAGTTGTGAAATTTGAGGTGTGTTGAGTGAGTTACGTCGTAAACTCATGCATTGAGTAACATTACAAATAAACGTTCCACCAAAAAAGTTACCGGCAGTCAGCCCGGTGAAATAAGTTTGCTGCGGCCGGCAAAACATCCTATCATTTTATAGTTACAGTTAACTAATATATGTAAATCTCTCCATGGTATGAACAGTGGCTACATAAGCCTCAAAACCAACCACAACTACGCCCTGAGCAGAGTGACCGTCCACTATTGACCAATCAACAACAGAAGGGGTACCAAAAAGGGGGACGGTATGGAACAGTACCGGTATGGAACACATTCAGTCTTTTCATCCCCTTTCTATCATATTCAAGAGAAGGCAGACACATCTACAGCTGATATCACCAACACTCAGCAACTCACACTAAAACAATCTAGATTTATAAGTAGAACTACAGAACGGTCGCAAGTGAAGCATCACAGGGGACACCACCAGTATTAGCCGGGAGGCTAACCGAGACGCTACCAGCATTAGCCGGGAGGCTAACCGGTGCACCACCAGCAACTGCGGCCCCAAGCAGAGTCGCGCCCACGGCGACCAGCCTAGCAGCTCAGGGACCGCAGGCCGGGTTGCAAACCGAGACACCACCAGCATTAGCCGTGAGGCTAACTGAGACTCCACCAGCATTAGCCAGGAGGCTAACCGAGGCACCACCAGCATTACGCTACCCGGTCAAGCTAATAGTGTCTGAAACTATTATGGATGTATGTATGGACTGTAAGCTGGCCTACTCACAGTTGAAGGACAATATTCACCGGCTGAAGTCCGAGCTCCGGAAAAGGGATGTGATGATCGGAGAGTTTGTTTCCGTAGCCGCTGCCCAGTCAAAGCAGATTTCATATTTGCAGTCATCCGTCCTGGCTACTCCAACAGCCCGACTGTCCTCCTCCTTGATGTCCCAGACGGTGTCGGACTCTGCGGCCACTCTCCCCTGGTTCGCCTCGATGAATGCCGGCGCCTTACTGGTCCGCCCTGAGGCTCCGGCGGCACCCGGACCTGAGCCAGGGGCAATGAGCGCCGCCTCTGCTGCACGGGACCTGGCGGCTACAACGCCGCCGCAGGCCACCCCGACGGCCCCAGTTGATCCTTGGGCTCGAACGGGGCCAGGCCGAAGGCCCCGCTTCACAGCTCCACACCAAACAGAGACGTCTCATGGTCCCGGCCGTCCTGGACGGAGGTGGTGCGCCGCGGCCGAAAGAGGGATTCAGGTGAGAATTCACTTTGCCCACTCCTTGGTCTCTCTAACCGCTATACAATCCTGCGGGATGCGGGCTCCGATCCATTCCGACGATGCCCGTCCGGCCCTGATTCAATCTGGTTCGGACCTGTCCACGACAGCGGCTCCTCCCGGCGCCGCTGCTACCTCACCGCTGTCAGCCACCGTGCCTCCTCCGTCTCGAGTTGCTCCACCTGCCGCCGCCGAGCCTTCTCCACCTGTGGCTTTCCCACCTGCGGTCGCTGCTCCATCTACATCTATGGCTCCTCCATCCGCGGCCGCGACGCCTTCTCCGCTCTCTCCACCCGAGGCCATCATCAGTCCTGGGGCCGGTGTTGGTCGGGCCGCTCGCCGCTCTTCCTCAGGCAGGGACCGACGTCGGATGCTGAAGGAGGCTGTCATGAGGCATTCGGGGGGGCATCTTCGAGACTCCTCGTCTGCGCACACCTGTCTGTCCACGCAGACCGGTCCAGACCCAGCAGCGGCAGAGATAATTAAACATCCCCTCTCCGCCTCAGGCAGTCCACCCGCATCTTCAACTCCACGTCCTCTCTTCCCCCCAAACACTTTAATTATCGGTGACTCCATAACCAGGAACGTCCGCTTCATTAATGCTGTCACACACTGTCTTCCCGGTGCCACCGTCCCCAACGTCCTGGATAAACTCCTCTCCCTTCTGCCCTCACTGCCCTGCTCTATTAAAAGAGTTGTGGTGCATGTGGGAACAAATGACACAACCCACTGGGAGTCGGAGTGCACCAAAAACGATTTTAACCTCCTCTTTGATGTTTTAAAGGACTGTGGAAAGACTGTTTTTATTTCTGGGCCAATACCGACATTTGGTCGCGGAGCCGGCCGTTTTAGCCGACTCCTCAGCCTTCACACTTGGCTCCAGGCCGCCTGCAGGAAGCTCAACTTTGGTTTTATTGACAATTTTAACTTGTTTTGGGACCGCTCCTCACTTTTTAACAGAGACGGTATCCATCCGAACAGACGAGGTAGCCAAATGCTGTCGGCTAACCTGCAGCACACCGTGCAGCAGCAGTCAACGGACTGACTGTTTATACCGGAACCCCCCCCCCTCTTCTTCAACATCGATTCCACACTCTGACCCCTATCACAGCTCCCCCCACCGGTCGCTCACCTCATCACACTCCCTCCAAGTGGAAATCCTCAAGTCAACACCAGCATCATCCCTCATCTCTGCACCCCACCCAGGTCTCACAAACAGGACACTACTTCCAAACGTCATACCTACCATCATTTCATATCAGAGACAAACCATACGTCCACCAACACATCCTTCTGCTACTAACTCAAAGAACCTAATCATAGTACCTCGGCAACCCATGTTAGCTTCCACTCCAAATTTTTGTCCAAATTTTACCCCAGTACAGTTTGGCCTTTTAAACATTAGATCTTTAAACAGTAAATCCTTTTTATGTCATGATTTTATTACTTTTAATAAATTAGACTTTTTTATAATCACTGAGACTTGGCTTTCTGAAGGTGACTGCAGCCCTCTCATTGAAGCAACGCCCCCTGATTTTACATACCTTCATCAACCCCGGCTGACAGGCAAGGGAGGGGGGGTTGCTGTTATCTTCAGAAAGGTTTTTAAATGCTCTCCCATCTCTCAGAGTGGTCTTACTTTTACTTCATTTGAACATCTTGGTTTTACAATAGATTCTAAACACCCAGTGCTGATTTTAATAATCTACAGACCGCCCAGGCCAAACAATGTTTTTATCCAAGAGTTTGCCGAGTTACTATCTGGTTTTATTTCAAAGTTTGAGAGAATTCTTATTTTAGGTGATTTTAACATACATGTGTGCTGCCCTTCTCAGTCTCTTGTTACTGATTTTATGGATACACTGGACTCTTTTAATCTCACACAGATTGTTCAAGAACCCACACATTCGAAAGGTCACACACTTGATCTAGTTGTTCATCTCGGTCTCAGTCCTGGCAACCTTGGGCTTAAGGATATCTGTGTGTCGGACCATAAAGCAATTTTATTTAATGTAATCTTATCCCAACCACCTTTTAATCGCAATTTACCCGTCTGTCGTCGTGTTTTTAACTCTATGTCTGCCGGTCAGTTTTCTGAACTTTTTAATGTTGCTTTTTTAACTGCTTTTAATCCAAATTTTAACTCAGAGGAGCTGGTCTCCCTTTTTAACCTAACCTGCCAGACTGTTCTAGACTCTGTGGCTCCATACAAAGTCAAAAAGTCCAAGAGTTCACCACAGCCCTGGCTAAATGAGCCTATTGCCGAATTGAAAAGAGACTGTAGGAGAAAAGAAAGAAAATGGAAGAAAACAGGCTTACATATATTTTATGAAATCTGGAAAGATGCAATGAAAAACTATCAAAAAGCAGTTAAGGAAGCAAGAGCATCTTTTTATTCAAACCTAATTTTAGCAAATCATTCCAATCCCAGAATTTTATTTAACGTCATGGACTCTATCACTGCCCCCTCTCCCTGTCATTTTACTGATGCCTCACAAGACACATGTGAGGAGTTTTTGAAATTCTTTTGTAACAGAATCAAGGACATTAGGCAACAAATCACCCCCCCAGACCGCGTTTTACATACAAGTAGGGAAATTTTTAGTTATTTTACTAATTTTGAACCGGTTTCACTGACGTTTTTAAATGATATAATCTCTCATATGAAATCAGCTACATGCAGCCTTGATGTCATGCCAACTAAATTTCTTAAAGAGGTTTTAGACACAGTTGGACCCAGTATTTTATTGATTATTAACAACTCATTAACACAAGGAATCTTTCCCACTTCTTTTAAACATGCTGTGGTCCAACCTCTTTTAAAGAAACCAACCCTTGATCCTTCTGTTCTTAATAATTTTAGGCCAATTTCTAAACTTCCGTTTTTATCAAAAGTTCTAGAGAAAGTGGTTTCAACCCAGCTTTTAGCTTTTATGTGTCATAACAATCTCTTTGAGAAATTTCAATCAGGTTTTAGAGCTTTGCACAGCACAGAAACAGCCCTCCTCAAGGTAACCAATGACCTTCTTTTAGCAGCCGACAGAGGAGAGAGCGCAATTTTAATTCTTTTAGACCTAAGTGCAGCTTTTGACACTGTAGATCACGAAATTTTAATTGATCGTCTTAGAACCTGGGTCGGCATCAGAGACACTGCACTTAGCTGGTTTTATTCCTACCTTTTAGATAGAACCTTTGCGGTCACCATAGGCAATCACACATCCTCTAAAACCCAGACTGCCTGTGGTGTACCGCAAGGTTCAGTTTTAGGTCCAATTTTATTCTCTATTTATATGCTCCCACTCGGCCAGATTATTCAGCGCCACAATATATCTTTCCATTGTTATGCGGACGACACACAGATATACCTGCCCCTGAGACCAGATGAATCAAGAAGCCTAGCTGCTGTGTCAGACTGCCTCAGCGATATAAACTGCTGGATGGCCCAGAATTTTCTCCAACTTAACAACTCCAAATCAGAAGTCATACTGTTCACTCCACCAAATTCTACCATTCCCATCAAAAATAGCCTCGATCCCCTAGCGACTAATATCACGTCCACTGCCAGAAATCTCGGAGTAATATTTGATTCAGATCTCACCTTCCAAACTCATATCAAGAAAGTTGTCCAATCCTGTTTCCTCCATCCACGTACCATTTCAAGAATCAAACCACTGCTCCCACAATCCGACCTGGAAACAGTCATTCACTCATTCATATTCTCCAGACTCGATTACTGTAATTCACTCCTGTCCGGCATAAGCCAAAAATCCCTCTCCCGCCTCCAACTGGTCCAGAACGCAGCAGCTAGGCTTCTCACTGGTTTGAACAGACAACATCACATCACCCCAATCCTGGCTTCACTCCATTGGCTTCCTGTGTGTTTTAGAATTGATTTTAAGATTTTACTGATCACTTTTAAAGCCCGGCGGGGTCTGGCCCCTACCTACATAGCTGACATGTTGACCACTTATGAGCCAGTACGCAGCCTTAGATCCTCGGGCAGGGGGCTTCTAGTTGTTCCGAAGTCGAGGCTTAAATCTAAAGGTGACCGCGCTTTCTCCATCAGGGCCCCTCGACTCTGGAACGACCTGCCCGAGGAGATAAGGCTTGCAGAATCAGTGACATCTTTTAAATCACTTCTTAAAACCCATTTTTATAGACTTGCCTTTATGTGATGTTGCCTCTTATTTATTTATTTATTATTATTTTTAATATTTGAATATTTAACTTGAGCCTCTTTTAATGCTCATTTACATTGACATTACATGATTTTGTCTTATTCCATTATATTTAACTTTATTCTTTGCATCATGTTTCTCTAGTTTACTGTTCTTATCTATTTTACTCTGTTGTGTTGTTTTTCTATGTTTTAGTGTCTCTGCTTGTGTCTTGTTTTACTTCAATTTTAGCTGAATTCTGTCCTCCTTTGTTTGGCCCTCTGTTGTTAATTTTTGACTCCTGGGTATCCTGCTGTTGTGCCCTTCTGCTTTGTCTGTCAAAGCACTTTGTAAACTCAGTTTTTAAAGGTGCTATATAAATAAAGTTATTATTATTATTATTATTATTGGTACCATCCACAACTTTTCACAGTGGAAACGGAAAAAAAGTGTAACTAACTGGACTGAATCGTACCGTACTGCTTACTTTGGGGCTTAATTTCACCCCTGTAAACAGGCTGGTCAGTTGTGGTGGCTCTCTGTAATGTAACACTTATCTTGAGAGCATGAATTAGCCAAAATGAAAAAATGAATTATATCTCTAAGTGCACAAATGAACCAAAATGAGGGAATGAATTAAACAATCTCAAGGCCACGCATTAGTAAAGCAATGCCATGCAATAGCATCTCAAGCACTCTATTTAGTAAAACGGCAATTTTTTTTTTCTCTCGATGGAGAGCCCTTTGGGCTCTGTAATTTACTTAGGTTTTGTTATTGTGAACTTGGCCTGCATCATGACAACTCATAATGTGTAAAATTGTGTGAAATCTCTTAATTGAATTTTCCATAACAGAGGTAAAAATGCATTGAAAGCAATAAACACCTAAAAGAATTTACTCCCCCCATTTGTCATTGATCATTCCCAAACCCCAAATTGCTCACGATGACTGTTCTATCGGTGTGTGAGTGCAAGGGAATGGTTACTGGGTAGCAGATGGCACCTTGTATGGTAGCCTCTGTCAAGGAAGTAGAATTGTTTAGAGTGAGACATCTTCACTTAGAGAGTGGATTTAAAAAACAAGAAAGTGGCTGCAATATCCATACATTGTAAGTCCTCTGCAAGTTCTGTAATAAAAACAAGTATAAAGAAGACAAAGGTCTCTTCATTAGTTGACAGCCTCGGCCACCAGTGTGTGAAAGTGTGTGTGAATGGGTAAATGTGACATGTAGTGTTAAAGTGCTTTGAGTGGTCATAAGTCTAGAAAAGCACTATACAAGTGCAGTCCATTTGCCATTTACAAAGTGGCAAACTTGAACATTTCTAATAAGATGCAAATTAGGTAGATTGATTTTTGAGAGTTTCGAAAAAATTCAAAAACCCTGTCAATGTATAAGTCCCCAGTTGTTTTGAGTCCTTTTCTTTTTCAGCCTCTAAATAATTCATCCTTTGAGAAGGGAGAGAATAGGGGATTTTTGACTAAGGGTGAAAGAATTGAGATGGATTGTAGACTTAGGGTGCATTCACACCAGGATAGTCCTGGCGACTTGATTCAATTGGGCGGGGAATGCCAAAAAATTTCACACATTCATTTGGTTCAGTTTACTTTCACACTGCAATTTTTAGAGCGGACCAAAGAACGTCACGTAGTTACAACAGCTGCTCGTTTGGGGGTGGTATTGCCACTGACCAGTAAGAAAAAAAACATGAGGAAAAAGAAAACCAAGCTCATCCACTGGCCCAGACGGAAAATGGAAATCCATCCCCTTCAGTCACGGAGCTTAATATACTGGTGTCGCAGTTTTTTTTTTTTTTTTTACCTTGATGCAACACTGATTAACCATCAGATTAAATCTGTATGCCGCCATCCTCTCGTTAAACAATTTAAATACTGCCTTCGCGCTGTGTGCTTTGTTTTTTTTCTACCCAAAATGCACTGCGCTCTATGTCACTTACTCTCTTTGGTTCACTTCCTCTCTTTGGTCCGCTGGATAGCCTATTTGCATTTCCCACTGTAAGCTAACTTCACTAGGGTTCACTGTAAGTGAACTGAGACCCCCAGTTTTCAAGCGGGCCAGGGTTCACTCATTTGGTCCACACTAGAGTTCGAATGAGTGTTCACACCACTCCAAATGAAACGATCTATCCGTGGAAGCAGACCAGGGCTCGTTTAAAGCAGACCAAATAGCACCATTGTGAATGCGTCTTAAAATTTCTCTTAAACTGAAGGGAATGATTCATGATAGGGTTTCAGCTTGTCCAATCAGAAGCTAGAGGAGGAGAGGAGGATAAAATAGCAGAGAAACTGGCAGTTTTACAAGATGCTTCCTCTATTCCAACCCAGGCAGGATCCCACTCAGAGTCTTTGATGGCCTTGAAACAAATGAAGAAGACTATGAATGTTGGCTGGCCAGTAATAAATCTGAAAGTTAGGGAGCACTAAGCCATCAGAAGTTTTAGGTTTTTGAGGAGGAGCCTTACTGATTCTAGCAGGAGTATTATTTAAAAGAAATGCTAAGATATGCTAATCAACTAGCCTAAAATGATTTAGGAATAAAGATTGGGATACTTTGGAATAAATAATATAACTTTGGAACACGACCTGTGAGTGAAAGCACTAGGGAAGACCATCTGGTGAAGTCCTCTTTAACCTGATCTAGGAGAGATGAGAAATTAAGCTTGAGGAGGTTGAATAGAGATTAGAGATTTCAGCACCTAAGTATTTCAAATTTTCAGGGGTTGTCTTAAATAGGCGATTTTAATCTGTCATTTTTCTCAGGGTTTCATTTTTAATGTCAAAAAGTTTGCTTTTTCAGCTCACAATTATTTACATAGGGCCGGAGCATCTTGTCTGCATAACATCCAGGAGAGTGGAGGGATAACCGGCCTTGGGAAGGCTGGTTATCTCGGGGAGCCAATGAAGATAAAAATTGTTTTGGGGCAGGCAGACACTGCAATTTCCATCTGCCTTGAGTCTCTGAGTCTCCTGGTGGCTTTTGCTTCAAATATGTCCGAATTCAGTGACCAATTTCAGCCGAGCCGAGCTGGCAACTTTCTCCAAGTTGACATCCATCTTGCGAAGGAGTTCAGGAATCGCATCCAGCCTGCGATTTTGATCAAGAATCGCATCCTGCTTGCGATTGAGCTCACATATTGCTTGAGTCTGAGTGTAGACAACCCTGCACATTCCCTCAGAACTTTGTGATAAATCAGGAAGCTGCTAACTCCAAACAGCAGAATGCCTGTTATCATAATTCCAATTATGTACACTTCAACATCCTCAACGGAAAGGATTGACAGACACACGATCCTCCACTTCTCCCAGGAGTCCATCGTGTATACGGCTGCAAACGTTCCGTCAGGGTAGGCGGGTACCAAGAATGCCCATGGGCGTTCTTGGTACATTTCATTGACCAATCTTTAAGTTTTTCGCAGGGGATGCTGGGAACCCTGCCATTTTGCCATCAAAACGTGTTCCACGCTGACTTCTGCCTCCCAGAGAAAACATGATTACCCAGTGAGAGGTTATGTCGGTAAATTGATTATTATTATTATTTGACAATGTGTCACTGTATAACTCTTATGTTGTCTTTATTGTATCCGAATCCGATATTAATAATAGCGACAAGCATGTCTCAGGAGCAGCTAATGTCTTAATGTCGTTGGTCCATAAGCAACGCGGCTATTTGTAGTTATCAGCTAAAGTTTGCAGCGACGACTTGTAACGTTAGGCCTATAACCAAGTGGGCTTTGTTAATTCGGATGTCATTGTTTTATATTAAATAGATAACGGTTTGTGGACGTGTTTTTTTTTTTCAAACAGTCATGCAATACTGACAACGTTAAAAATTAAAATCCGATATTATTAATAGTGACAAGCATGTCTCAGGAGCAGCTAATGTCTTAATGTCATTGGGCCAAAAGCAACGCGCCTATTTGTAGTTATAAGCTAAAGTTTGCAGCGATGACTTTAAGGCCTATTACCACAGTGCATTGTTAATTCGGATGTCATTATTTTATTTTATATAGATAAAGGTTTTGTGGACTCTTTTTCAAACAGTCATGCAATACTGACAAAGTTAAAAATTAAAACACGGGGTGTATCATTTTATGAATGTGTGTGAATGTAGACATGTAGTGTACAAGCGCTTTGAGTGACTGCAATGACTACAAAAGTGATATGATACAGTGTTAGAAGGGTGAAGATATCTAAATTGAGACTGACCAATTTATTCCATATGTCTATTATGTACAGCTAACGTTACATCTGTCGATTTTGTTAAGCGGCCAGAGGCCCAAAGCAACAAAATGCCAAGAGGAAGGATGCGAACTTCTTCACTGCCCCATTTGCCCTCTTTATAAGGGTGATTTTTCAAAAGTGGAGACACATCTACAGTCTCATCTTAAAACAGTGGTACAGCATGGCGGTATGTTTACTGCTTGCTCATACATTGCTGTAGAATAATCACCTTTTATTATTATGAATCAAACAGTGGTCAAGAAAGCATGTATTTGTACCAGATATTAAAGCCATTTTTTTTGTCTTGTCTTTGTTCTTTCAGATCTAGTAATGTATACATGCAGACTGGGATGTAAAAAAGAATCCCACTACCACTGCTGTGCCTGCAGTCTGCTGTTTTCTAAGAAAAACAAACTGCTTGACACATCTCAGCACCTGCCACCCTCAGCCAGCACCAGGTCAGTTGCCTGCAGAAGGACCACTGCAGCCAGCACAGCCTCCCTCTCTATCAACAGCAGGACCACTGCAACCAGCACCAGCACAGCCTCCCTCTCTATCAACAGCAGAAGGACCACTGCAGCCAGCACCAGCACAGCCTCCCTCTCTATCAACAGGAGAAGGACCACTGCAGCCAGCACCAGGTGAGCCTCCCTCTCTATCACACGCACTTGAAGCCTTAGAAGATCAACTAAACCCTATGGATGCCACAATAGAAACCCAGCTGCAGCCACCAAAATCTGTTGGTCAACATTCAAGGGTGAGAAAGGTTAAGTGCACAAAGTGCAATGCAATAATGAATAAAAAAAATTTAAAGCTACACATAAGACGACGCCACACAACATCTGTCAAGGACATAACAGTCAATCATCATCTGGCATGCCAGGCAGTAGATGTTGAAAGGGGAATATTTGCTGTAGTTAAGTCCTTCAGCAGCAATAGTGCCCCCATCCATGTACAAAAGCGGACATCGGGGGCAACCCATCAAATCCACTGTGAACTGGACGCCTGTGTACGTAACATGGAAATCATGCACAGGAGTGGATTTGTAGGATTTGATTGTGTGCACTTGCAGTCCATCCAATACTGCCCGCCATCCCTCAGCCCTCAGCTGGAGTTGAGGGAAGATGTACTGACTCATATTGTCAGTAGCCGGTGGTTTAGTGAAGAGAGAAAGAGGGCTTGCATTTAAAAAAAAATGGAAGCAAAAGCTGAAGGGATCCCTCTCAGTGTTGAGGTGAAGGTGGGAAGCTCTTCCTCCAGGAAATATGTGTCAATTTTCAATGCCAATCTTTCATATTACAATAAATTTGGGAGAGTCATGGTCATGTTTGACTCAGTGAATAACACATGGCATTGCCATTGTATGAAAGGCAAACATTCCTGTGTCCATAAAGCCATTGCCAAATGGCACTTTTTCCAAACCAAAAAGGATCTTTTCACTGGAGATGAGAGTGAGGACACTGAAGAGAGTCAGGACCCAGAAGAACAGTTGGAAAGGGTTTCCACACATTTGCGGTATCCTCCTCAAGGTGAAAACTTGAGAAGAATGATCAACTACATAAATCAACATAAAAGGCTTCCAGCGGAGTTGCCTGTTAAGTTCCATGGATTGGATAGCGAAACAAAGATTCCAAAACATTTGACACCCAAAGAATGTGTCTGTCCAGAGTGTCCTGGTGACCTCCCCCTTGAAACATTCATCATAACAAACACTGCAAAAATAATCACCGTAAAAGGGATTATTGAAGGTAGGCGTAACATTTAAATTAGTATTGATAGTTATTCATCCTTTCTCGTTGTACCACTACATACTCTGATGATCTAACTATTGAATTCAGGTGTGACCACTTACGGCAAGAAGTGCAGTCAGTGTGAAATGGTTCTGCGGTACCAGGAATGGGAGGATGGAGTCCACAACTTCAATGATAAAATCCTTCTAACCCTCCATTTCTGCTTATATCTTCGGAACTGCCTCCTGGTCAAAAGTTCAAGAATTCTGTAAAATTGTTTTAAAATGTTAACTATACTGCATCTCAAATATGCAACTTTATATAATGGTGTACAGTAAGTAATTTATTAAGCAATTAAGTTAAGCTTAAGGTTCTAACGTCACAATTAGACCATATAATGATAATTATTGGCCTAATGATAATTTGTACTTACTCAGTTACACATTTGAATAGAATTATATTTTTTTAATTATTCATTGTTTTATTCCAGACTCATACAGCTCTTGGTCGAGCCATTGAGACATGGGAGCTACATCCGGACAGAAGTACCCAAACACCAATAGCATAATACATGGATACCTACATTTTGAAGCACTGACAGACCATGATTATGGTTTTTTCTGTGTCCGGTGTGGCCATCACCCTCCTGTGGTGGTCATGGATCTCCACAAGAGCTGTGTCTTCAGCTTGGCAGGTATGATTCAGGTTTTATTGGCATGTTGAACCCCTCCACCCTTCCACATGTATTTTCTACCCACAATATATTTATTTCTTTTTATTCTAGTCAGTGAACTAGAGGATCCACCGGATGAATATGATGGGGAGGTGAACATTGAAGAGTTGTGGGACACCATATGTTTAGAGAGGATTGCACGTGGTTTTGTTCCAAGTAAGTGGCCTTTAAAAAAAAAAAACATTTCGCTGTTGCCCAGCGAAATGTACATAATTTTTCTTAGAAACCTTTATCTGAAATTAATTTCAAGCCCTGAATACATACTGAATTTCTGTCTTTCAGGTGATTGACAAAATCCTTTTGCCGTTAAACCTACGTACCACCACTGGGCCTCGTGGATTGGACCTCACACCCGCAAAGGCAACAAGGTCCTCAATACAGAACATGAAAAGGTCCACACAACAAGGCACCCCAAAGAGCCCTCATGAGGGTAGGTTGTTGGACCCCAGCGACGAAAACGTAGAGTGGGCATCCAGTGGAGGGAAGGTTAACTTACCGTGGCTCAAGACCAGAAAAACTGTGTCAGACCCAGGTGCCCATCCACTGACTGGGTCAGCAGAGCACTACTGTTTCTATGACACTTTTCACAAGGGGAACACCAAAGACCCAAAAGATGTCCTCCGGAGAATAAAGATGGTTCCTGAATTGGCAGGGAGAATCAACAGCCAGGTTGCAGAGCAACTATTTTCCACCATGAAAAAAAACCAATTACTACATGAACATGCTCTCGCCATCCGCTCATGTTTTTATGATGCGCAATGTCATTCACAATCTCCGGAGGAACCAGAAGATCAAAGAGGAATTGAGGAATCTTGTGACCCCTGAAATTCCGCTGCATCTGAATCAGTATGGTCAGGCAGAATTTTGTGCCTCTCAGCCAGCAGAGCCTTGCCCTGACCCAGTTGTTTCATCCTCCTCTATCCCAGCAGAAATAGAGTCTAGCTCGGACCTCGATCTTTCACCACCATCTAAACGTATAGAAATTTTTACATATTATATGCATTGTATTAGTGATAATGTATTTGTATCCAAACACATTTGCCTTGATTTTTGTCTTGAATTAGGTGCAAAGTTACAGTTGCTGTCCTCAGCTGTTGATGATACTCCAGTCAGTGACTGGAAAAAACAGCCAAACGCCAAAATGTGTGAATTGGTAAGTTTGAGAATTTATTTTATTTTTTTTTTAAATATGCATGCATTCATAATGTTCTTTGATTTTTCATCATAGCTGCGCTATGTATTGGACCCTGAGGGTGACCCTGAGGAGGGAATAATCAGAGCCCATAACTCAATAATCAGAAGATCAGACTTTTGGACCCCGGGCCTAGAAAGAGATGTTGAAGCAACGGTATTTTTTTTTTTACTCTGCTTCCCCATGATATTGGCTTATTGTCTAATCATTGTTTCCTTTTTAGATTGCAAACTGTTGTTTCAACATTATTGTTGAGATTGCAAATGCACATGTAAGTAGCATTATGTAACATTCTTTAGAATCATGCTTCCTGAATGTATACTTTTATGTAGCCTTCACAAAGTGTATTATACCTCTGTTTTAAAATAAAGGGCATTGCAACCGTGGCCGTGGATGCATATGAGGTCTTAACCTGGCTACCTCCATATGATGGCTCTCCTATGGCTGAAATGATCGTAAGTAGTAATGAGTAGTCATTTTGCAGAAATAGTTCCTCAGCTTTAGCTTCATGTTTCAAGCTCATTTTGAACTCTTTGTTTTGCTCAGTGTGACTTGATTTGATTTTGATTTGATTTGATTTATTCACACATCAGAATGATACCTATATCATTCAACAGATACATCACAAATTAGGATGTGTGAAGGGGACACCCCAAGTAAGCTACCCAAAGCTTTTAGAAGGGGGCCCAACATAAAAACAATAAACAATAGACATAATACACAAATAAACAAACAACCCCAGACACTACATCAGTCCGATATTACCATAGGTAAAATTGTTCTGAACATATATTCAAGCATACATCCTCATCAGACGTATCAAAGAATACCAGAAGGTATCAAAAGGTATCAAAGACTATCAAAAGTCTCAAAAGTATCAAAAAGTGCCAAAAAGTGCCCCAGAGACTCCAAGATCGGGTACCAACAAACAAAACATCAGCATATCAATAATGTAAAAATTACAAGATACAAATCAAATTAAAGCTGCAAGCAGCGTTGAACGGGCCCTCGCACCCCACGCAACTCGGGGCCTGGCGCGGCCGCCACCGTGTCGCCAAAGGTCGACCGGCAGACGAATGTTCGCCTCCTTCGGACAGTGTAGGAACCAATGCGTTGCGACTTCCCGTCTCCACTGGGTGGCGCTATGACTCTGACTCCTGAGCGTCATGTGGGTGTGTTCATGCCAGGACTATTATCATACATGTGAAGTTTGGAGCAGATTCGACCATTAGATCCCATGTTATAGCAATATCGTGTTTCATGGTGAGACATCAAGTGTCGACGCCATGTCACAGCCACACCGTTCCATGCTGAGCAATTCTCTTAATATGTTTTGATCACACACTTGTGTAGATGGTACACACCAGTTTTGGAGTTAATTGATTCATTTCTGGAGGAGGAGATCATTAAAATACAACACGTGGAAAACGGCAAAAATGACTGTACATTTCAAAATGGCCGACTTCCTGTCGGGTGTGGCCTATATGTGCAAGAGGCTTTTTTGTGCGTCTGGACACGATACATGTGCATACTGATTTTCGTGCACGTCGGTGAAAGTTGTTATGGGGGACGCTGCACTTTAAGGGGCGTGGCCAAGCCATACGGCCACGCTTATTGATGAAACTCATACTATACATTCAGGTCTGGACTGTTAACAAACATGTGACGTTTGGTGAAGAATGGACAATGTATGCCAAAGTTATACTAATTTCGTGTTTTATGGCGAGACATCAAACTTCGCCGCCACCTGACGGCCAAACCGTTTAACTGTGGAAAAATCTTTTAATAACTTTTGATCACAACCTTGTCTAGATCACACACAGTGATTTTGAAGTCATTCTGATTAATCCTGTAGGTTCGTTAAAATACAACATGTGGAAAACGCCAAAAATAGCATCAAAATTCAAAATGGCCGACTTCCTGTTGGGTATGGCCAGTGGGTCCAAGAGACTTTTTTGTGCGTCTCGGTGTGATACATGCGTGTACCAATTTTCGTGCATGTCGGTGACACGTGCGGCAGGGGCTGATGTTTAAAGGGCGTGGTCAAGTCATTTGGCCACGCCCATCAACGAAACTCATATCACATGTTCAAGCCTGGACTGTTAACACACATGTGAAGTTTCAGGCAGATATGACCAAGGACACAGAAGTTAATGTCATTAAAGCCATTTTCAACGCGTTTTGGCGAATTTTCGACTTCGCCGCCCTCTGGGCGGAACACCGTTTGACGCCTAGTCACAATCTTCATAATGTAGCATTACCAACGTCTTGAGGTCTGTCTGACCAAATTTGAGTTGCATATGGTGAACGTGGTCAGAGCTGCACGTCAAAGTCTAAAAACATCGCTTTTCCTGTTGCCAGCAGGGGGCGCTAGGGTAATTACAAAATTTCTGCATGTAGACGTGTTCAGGGCGGGAATATTATGAATCATGTGAAGTTTGGTGCAGATCGGACGATTAATGCCAAAGTTATAGCAATTTCGTTTTTCATGGCGAGACAAACTTCAAACTTCAAACTTTGCCGCCAAAAAGCCGATTCCGTGTTCGACGGGTAGCGGATCTTTGAATAACTTTTGATCACAAACTTATCTAGTTGGTACACGGCGATTTTGAAGCCGTTTTGATTAATCGTGTAGGAGGAGTTCGTCAAAATATGACACGTGGTAAAACGCCAAAAATGGCCGCTAAATTCAAAATAGCCAACTTCCTGTTGGGCGTGGCCTATGGCTCCAAGAGACTTTTTTGTGCGGCTCGGCATGATCTACATGTGTACCGATTTTCGTGCAGATCCGTGAAAATTGATGAGGAGGGCGCTGTTTATAAGGAGATTGCTCTTTAATGGGCGTGGCCTAGCCATTTTGACCCGTCCATTGCCGCAAACCCTAAAATACGTAAATTTACACCGCGACTGATGCGACCGCCAAATTTCAGGAGTTTTTGAGCATGTTAAAACCTCCAAATAAGCGATTTACTTTTGTCGTAATAATAATAATAATAATTCCTTCAATTTCAATAGGGTCCTCGCACGGTACGTGCTCGGGCCCTAATAAGAACATCTGGGGCATGAGTTCAAGATTCCTCATATGTAGATAATAGCTTCTTTTTTAGGTTCTTTTTGAAAAGAAAGACAGAATGTGACATTTTAATGTGATCTTCTAGCTCATTCCATATCTGCGGTCTTCTGCTCACAATGCTCAAGCTGCATCCAAAGATGTGGTGCTTCTCCCTGCCTGGCATCCTGGTCACTGGACATTGTGTGTGAGTAAATGCACTTTGATGTGACTTTTTTTTTTTAAGAAATACTATGTTATTATTGAACCCTCAGCCATGCTTAGCTGGCATAACTCATGCATGACATCAAAACATTTGATATGCATAACAATTTCATGTCTAAAGATCTAACCAAACCTTCTCTGGATCAACAGCAAACTCTCCTTGCACACTGTTTTGGGTTGTATGCTGAGGGGAAAACACACGCCCCCCTTACAATGAAATGTTTTTGGCCACACTCTAAATATATATACAGTACAGGCCAAAAGTTTGGACACACCTTCTCATTCAATGCGTTTTCTTTATTTTCATGACTATTTACATCGTAGATTCTCACTGAAGGCATCAAAACTATGAATGAACACATGTGGAGTTATGTACTTAACGAAAAAAGGTGAAATAACTGAAAACATGTTTTATATTCTAGTTTCTTCAAAATAGCCACCCTTTGCTCTGATTACTGCTTTGTACACTCTTGGCATTCTCTCCATGAGCTTCAAGAGGTAGTCACCTGAAATGGTTTTCCAACAGTCTTGAAGGAGTTCCCAGAGGTGTTTAGCACTTGTTGGCCCCTTTGCCTTCACTCTGCGGTCCAGCTCACCCCAAACCATCTCGAGTGGGTTCAGGTCCGGTGACTGTGGAGGCCAGGTCATCTGCCGCAGCACTCCATCACTCTCCTTCTTGGTCAAATAGCCCTTACACAGCCTGGAGGTGTGTTTGGGGTCATTGTCCTGTTGAAAAATAAATGATCGTCCAACTAAACGCAAACCGGATGGGATGGCATGACGCTGCAGGATGCTGTGGTAGCCATGCTGGTTCAGTGTGCCTTCAATTTTGAATAAATCCCCAACAGTGTCACCAGCAAAACACCCCCACGCCATCACACCTCCTCCTCCATGCTTCACAGTGGGAACCAGGCATGTGGAATCCATCCGTTCACCTTTTCTGCGTCTCACAAAGACATAGCGGTTGGAACCAAAGATCTCAAATTTGGACTCATCAGACCAAAGCACAGATTTCCACTGGTCTAATGTCCATTCCTTGTGTTTCTTGGCCCAAACAAATCTCTTCTGCTTATTGCCTCTCCTTAGCAGTGGTTTCCTAGCAGCTATTTGACCATGAGGGCCTGATTCGCACAGTCTCCTCTTAACAGTTTTTCTAGAGATGGGTCTGCTGCTAGAACTCTGTGTGGCATTCATCTGGTCTCTGATCTAAGCTGCTGTTAACTTGCGATCTCTGAGGCTGGTGACTCGGATGAACTTATCCTCAGAAGCAGAGGTGACTCTTGGTCTTCCTTTCCTGCGTTGTGTAGCGCTTGATGGTTTTTGCGACTCCACTTGGGGACACATTTAAAGTTTTTGCAATTTTCCGGACTGACTGACCTTCATTTCTTAAAGTTATGATGGCCACTCGTTTTTCTTTAGTTAGCTGATTGGTTCTTGCCATAATATGAATTTTAACAGTTGTCCAATAGGGCTGTCGGCTGTGTATTAACCTGACTTCTGCGCAACACAACTGATGGTCCCAACCCCATTGATAAAGCAAGAAATTCCACTAATTAACCCTGATAAGGCACACCTGTGAAGTGAAAACCATTTCAGGTGACTACCTCTTGAGGCTCATGGAGAGAATGCCAAGAGTGTGCAAAGCAGTAATCAGAGCAAAGGGTGGCTATTTTGAAGAAACTAGAATATAAAACATGTTTTCAGTTATTTCACCTTTTTTTGTTAAGTACATAACTCCACATGTGTTCATTCATAGTTTTGATGCCTTCAGTGAGAATCTACAATGTAAATAGTCATGAAAATAAAGAAAACGCATTGAATGAGAAGGTGTGTCCAAACTTTTGGCCTGTACTATATATATAATAATAATAATAATAATAATACATTTTATTTATAGGCGCCTTTCGAGACTCTCAAGGTCGCCTTACAAAAAAACAGTCAAAATACAATAAAACAGTAAAATACAAATAATAAAACAGTGCAAATGCCAGTCTGAACAGATATGTTTTGAGATGTGACTTGAAGGTTGCCAGTGTTGTCAGAGTTCGGAGGTCCTGAGGTAGTGTGTTCCAGAGCTGAGGGGCAGAGCGGCTAAAGGAACGTAATCCCATTGTGGCTAGATTGGCAGAAGGGGTGAAGAGGAGAGAAGCAGAGGAGGTCCTAAGTGTACGGGAAGGTGTGTATATTTGAAGGAGTTCGGTGAGGTATGACGGTGCAAGGTTATGGAGGGCCTTGAATGTAAGGAGCAGGATCTTATAGTCAATACGGAGGTGGACTGGAAGCCAATGAAGCTGTTTGAGCACAGGAGTGATATGGTGTGTGGATGGAGTTCAAGAAATGATGCATGCAGCCGAATTTTGGACCAATTGCAATTTATTGAGGGATTTCTGTGGCAGACCATATAGAAGAGCATTGCAGTAATCAAGGCGGGATGTGACAAGGGCGTTAACCAAAATGGAAGTGCTATTGCGGGAGAGAGATGGGCGAAGGCGATTGATATTACGAAGATGAAAATATGCAGACCGGGTGATGTTATTGATGTGGGCAGTGAAGGAGAGTGAGCTGTTAAGGATGACACCCAGACTCTTGACCTGGGGGGAGGGACAGACAGCGGTGTTATCAATGTGTACTGAGAAACTGTTGAATTTTGACAGTGTTGATTTAGTGCCAACCAAGAGTAGTTCTGTTTTATTTCCGTTGAGTTTGAGAAAGTTGTGAGAGAACCAAGTTTTGACATCTTGCAGACAGTCAAGGAGGGGGGGTGGAGGAAGAACGGAACCAGCTTTGCAGGTGAGATAGAGCAGAGTGTCGTCTGCGTAGCAGTGAAAATTGAGGCCATGATTCCTGAAGATATTGCCAAGGGGGAGTAGGTAGATGATAAAAAGGAGGGGGCCCAGGACAGAGCCCTGTGGCACACCACAAGTGATTGGGGAAGGTTGGGAATGGTAGTTCTTCAGCTGTACAGACTGTGTGCGACCAGAGAGGTATGAGGTGAACCAGGAAAGAGTGGTATGAGTTAGTCCAATGGAAGTTAGGCGGTATATATATATATATAAATTTTTTATTTTTTTTCTGTCCCACAGAATGGGTAAATAATAGCACTCAGTAAATGCACTATTTACTGTAACTAATTTTGCATCAAGTATGATTTGGGTCTGTAAACAACCCTTATCTTGCCTTTCCATGAAATAAAACTTTACAGGTTCTCAAACCCAGACAGATTATGAAGTATTTTGATTCAAGACACCCTAGTAGCTTTGGAGATGGCCACTACCTAGATATCTTCAGGTTTTTCATAGAAAGCTGATTACTGGTTCCCTCTGTTCATATCTAACTCTGGGTCTTACAGCAGTAACAACAGTAACAATCTACCTTCATGCAGTGTTTTCCCACACATTGACGAAACCATGGTGGCCCGTCATAGTCTCAGTCCGGCCACACAGTGCAAGTACGCACTTGATCCGCTTGATATTACGTGCGTTGCCTAGGAGGGGAGACAGAGCGGTCTGCTGTGTGCACCCCCCCCCCCGGCTCCGCCATAGTCTCCAAAATTTCTGGGAATCACTGTCATGGTTACACCCTTAAACATTTGAAAGACCACCAAAATACTGCCTTGAGAACCCAAGAACTTATATGTGATGTTTGGGGGGGGGGGGTTTTGGAAGTATGGTAGTTCTGTTTTAGACTATACTTCCTTTTCTGTTTTTTGGGGTTTTTTTTGTTCTGCATGTATTGTTCCTACTGTTCATATGTTCTTACTGTTCATATGTTGCATGTATTGTAAAAACCCTATTAGTTCAAACCCAATTTTATACCATGCACTTAGGGCTCAAGGTAAGTGTAGTCATGGTAGAGAATCAGCAATTTCCAAACGGGTTTAATGTGACATTTTAAATACAGGAATTGCAACTTACGCATCTTCCAAACCTTTTCAGTAACCTGGCAAATGCTATCTCCGAAGGACCATGGAAGGCATCTTTCTTGGCTGACGAGGTAAAACTTGCGGCTGGTATAGAATTCTTTGCACTTAGTAGAGTAGTATACACATAGGCAGGCTTCTTGCTTGATTTGATAACAATGTCCTTTTACCACCACAGGGCGCACCTCACCAGCATCTGAGCAACAGCTGTGGGGTTTTTATGCTGATGGTGAGCTGCTGTACATTCAGAAATGATGACTGTTAACTGAACCACTAACACATTTTGTATTTTTATTTCAGTATGCATTGCATACAACACTGCAGAGAGCATATGATTTCAGTGAGGTGAGTTCTTTCAACTCAATTGGATATGTAACTTTTTTGAGATTTATAGTTTTATTGTAATTTTCCAATACATTATAAAACATAGAACAGAACAATACATAAACTATACAGAGCAACCTCTTACAAAGGATAATCGTTAAATAAAATAAATTTGTATCAAATGAAATTAGGAAGGCATGAGAAATTATTTGCAGCACAAACAGAGCCTAAAGTAGTAACAGCGAAGTAACAACAAAGAAGGGAAAAAAAAAAAAAAAAGGGGACAACAAAACGGTTAAAATATGAAAATAAATAAATGACTCTACAGCGGTACACAGTAAGATGGAGAATACAAGGGTTTACACATGAATCAAACTTCTGGCTGGGACCTTAATGTGGGTTTCCCAGTTGTTCCATTTCAACATGTAGAGGTCTACTTTATTCATTAGTCTGAATGTCAGCTTTTCCACTGCTGCAAGATAACCGAGCTGACTAAACCAGGTACTGACTGAGGGAGCATTGGAGGCTTTCCATTCACACATAATTAGTTTGCGTCCCAACATGAGTGCTGTCTGAATCCACTCTGCATCTGGGGGACTGAGACCTTTAAGAAGTGACGGGTCCCCTAAAACAAATAGACGTGAAGAGAAGGGGATTTTGTATTTCTGAATGCCTTCTATCTGGGTGCTAATTCCCATCCAAAATTCATGTACTTTTGGACAGTCCCACAGCATGTGCATCAGAGTGCCCTCTCCTCCCAGGCATTTCCAGCATAAAGGGCTGTCCCTTAGTTTAACCTTGTACAATTTTAGTGGTGTCCAGTAGACTCTGTTCAAGATCTTAAATTGAATGAGTCTGGTTTTAAGATCTCTGGACATCTTTTTGAAATTTCTTAACATTAGAGTCCACTCCTCCACTGTATATAATATGCCTAGATCAGACTCCCACACCCCTTTAAGGGCAGAGGCAAAATTGTCTGAACTGCGTAGAAGCATTGAGTAGTAACGGGATGCTTCATGCCCTGTCCCGAATATCTTCAGTATTTGGATGAGAGTGTCTGCAGTGGGGGGTGGCGTGGAGGGAGAACCAAAAGTCTGGACGAGAAGGTGTCTCATTTGTAAGTAATGCCAGAACTGATGTTGAGGTAATGCAAAAGAATCCTTCAGATTATTGAAAGACCTAATAGTGCCCTCCTCATACAGGTCTCCCAGTTCCCTAATTCCTCGGTCAGCCCACAGTTTATATACACAGCTTGCGGTTTAACCAGATAGAGGCTGTAAGATGGAGGTGTGGGTCGAATTTACATATAGCAGCAACTCTCTTCCACAGCCATTGCATATGAGACAAGATTGGGTGAGATTGCTTATCGGCTGTCAGCTTGGTTGTGAGAGAGTGAATAGGATGAAGTGGTTTACATAGGGAGGTCTCAATGGCATACCAGGGAGGTGCTCGTTCTGGGGGTAAAGACCAGTGAAGCATGTGCCGGAGGCCAAAGGCAAGATGATATAATAAAAGGTTTGGAATCCCAAGTCCACCCTGATCCACTGGTCTCTGTAGCTTACTCAATTTTAGTCTGGGGCGTTTACCACTCCAAAGAAATATATTGCACAATCTGTCGAATTGTTTAAAATACTTAAGGGGGATGTTGATTGGAAGTGCCTGTAATAAATAATTAAATTTTGGTACGCAATTCATTTCGAGAACATTGGCTTTTCCCCACAGGGACAGATGAAGGGGGGTCCAACGCTCAATGTCATTCTTAAATTTTTCCAGGAGAGGATCAAAATTGATACGCACGAGATCTGACAGCTGTGGGGGGATTGTGAGGCCAAGATATTTAATGCCTATAGTGGGCCATATAAAATCACCAAGTTTAAACAAGTTTTTGGGGCAGTAGGCTGTAAGAGGGAGTGCCTCAGATTTTTCCCAATTTACCTTGTAGCCTGACAATTTAGAAAAATGATCAATGGTAGTAAATAGAGATGGGAGAGACCGTTCAGGTTCAGTTATCAGGACTAGCGTATCGTCCGCGTACATCATTAATTTATGTGTGGACTCACCTATCTGAATACCAGGGAAGTTAGGGTCTTTTCGTATGGCTGCCGCCAGGGGTTCGAGTGCAAGAGCGAAAATCAGGGGAGTTAATGGACAGCCTTGTCTAGTGCCCCTGCCAAGCTCGAATGGCTGTGAGAGAATACCGTTGGTTAGAACTGATGCTCTGGGGTGGGTATACAGAAGACTGATCCAACCTAAAAATTTTGTGCCAAAACCGAAGAACTCCAGGGTGGAGAACAGAAACTGCCACCCTGTCAAACGCTTTCTCTGCGTCTAAGGAGAGAGCAGCTGCAGGGGAGTGGTCACTGCTAGAGGTCCACATTATATTAATTAAACGTCTGAAGTTGTCGGCAGAGCTGCGAGAGCGCATAAAGCCCACTTGGTCTGGGTGAATCAGTGTAGTAATCACTTTACTGAGCCGGGCTGCGAGAATTTTAGCTAAGATCTTGCTTTCGCAATCAATTAGGCTGATTGGCCTGTAGCTTTTGCAGTCAAGAGGGTCTTTGTTTTGTTTTAGTATCAAGGAGATGACAGCGTTGGACAGTGAGGGGGGTAAGCTACCCCTGTCCATAGCCTCACAGTACATATCTAGGAGTAATGGGGATAGCTCCTCCATATAAGTCTTATAAAACTTGGCCGTAAAGCCATCAGGACCAGGGGCCTTACCGGACGGAAGATTTTGAATAGCATCAGCTATCTCCTTTATAGTGATTGGCTGTTCGAGTAAAGCCACCTGATCCTCTGACAATGTGGGAAGACCAAGGGGAGTCAGAAATGCATCAATCTCCTGCTTATCAACATGAGACTCTGATGAATATAGGCCCATATAGAATTCCCTGAATGCTACATTTATCTCATTGGGGTCAGTTAGTAGTACATCTCCCTGAACTCTTAAAGCTGGGATGGAGCTTAGGGCTTGTTTTTGTTTGATGTACCTAGCCAGCATGTGTCCGGCCTTGTCCCCCTCTTCAAAGAATTTCTGCCGAGCCCTAAACAATGCAAATTCAGCTTTACGGGTTAGAATAGTGTTTAGTTCATATTTGAGTCTAGTTAGAGTGGTCAAATTGGTAGAGGATGTGTCTTCCTTGAAAGCTCTCTCTGCTATTTCAATTTCTTTCTCCAACTCGAGTTGTTAAGTAATGCTAGTCTTTTTTTTAAATGAAGCATGTTGTATGATATGGCCTCTGGTGAATGCCTTTAAGGCTTCCCAAACTGTGCCAGCAGAGGGCGCTGAGGGCAAATTAGTTTCTTTGTAGAGATGAATTTGAGCCCTTAGAGACTCTTTAAAATCCAAATCAAGCAGGAGGCTGGAATTGAATCTCCATCTAGGGAAACAAACTGTTTTATTAAAGGGGAGCATGCTAAGAAATACAGGTGCGTGGTCTGAAATCATTATGTTACCAACAGTGGAGGATACTGCAGAGGACATGACAGAGTTCGAGATTAGAAAAAAATCTAGTCTTGACATGGTGCCATGAGGAGATGAGTAGAAAGTGTAATCTTTCGTAGTGGGGTGTAGCAAACGCCAAATATCAACAGACCCTGACTCCTTGCAAATGTCCTGTAGGGTCCTAGCCGATCTATGTATATGAGAGGCAGGAGGGTTCCGGTCTAAAATATGATCTAGAACTAGGTTGAAGTCCCCCCCCATTTTAACTGGACAGCTCCCTAAATCACTCAGCTTAGACTCAAGTTTGCCAAAGAAGGCAGGATCATCAGTATTTAGACCGTATACATTGGCTAGTATTACAGTTTTCAGACAAAAGAAGTAAAAATCGCCCAGTTCTATCACTGACCTCTTCAAGGCATTTGAATTGCAGATGTTTACTAATTAAGGTTATGACACCCCTGCTTCTATTGCTCCCACATGGGCAAAAACGTGACCAACCCAGCCCCAGCACAGCTTTTGGGCTTCCTCTGGCATTAAATGTGTTTCCTGCATAAACACAATGTCGCATTTCTGGGATTTGACGAAAGACATAACCTTCCTTTTTTTGATCGGGTGATGCATTCCCCTTATATTGCACGTCATCAGGTTTAGCCCAGTTTTATTGGTTGTTTGCATTCTGTGACCTGTTGTTGAATGTCCCTGAATTATAATAAAAAAGTAAGGTGGATTTAAACTGAATTAACCATATGTGTACCACTATAAGGACATAGGAAAATGAAGAAAAAACGAAAATTAATATATTAAGAGAGGGGTGCTTGGAGAAAGCAAAAATAAACTCTGGATGAACGCAGCAGAACTTCACCCATGGGCGCGTTAACGGCGCCACTTCCACAAAAAGAAAAAGAACACTAGGGTCCGTGATTCTCGACAGTGACAGCCTTCAAGGACAGCTGCCTAGCAGTAATTGTCATTACAATAATTGGGTGAGATTTAAGTAAATTATAACATCTCTCTTATGTTGACAGAGGAAAAAGTAGACAGGAAAGGACTCTTAACCGCATATGAAACAACTAACATATTCTAAACAGGAATGCCTAAGGCAATCAGAGGACTTAAATTTTAACATTTCTACCCTAAACTTTCTATCTACTTTCTATCTAATCTACTGAGTAACTGAAATGTTTACAGTCTTCTTTATATGAAGTCGATCAAACAGTTAAACTCTTCTGCTGATGAAAGTGCCATAACACTTATGTATAACAGTACAGTCTGTAGCCTGAGCACGTCAGGAGTGAGACCTCACCAGCATTCCGAAGATCATCTATGGAGAGCTGCCGGCCGTGGGGAGAGAGCGAATGTAGCCGATGGCTTTCGAAGAGTTGTCAAACTCGCGTCGGCCCTCGGCTGTCTTTATCACCAGTACAGCAGGATACATAAGTGAGAATTTGATGCGCCGTTCATGCAACAGCTGCTTGCCCCTAGTTAGGCTGACATAGGCCTAGTCTGCCGGGGGACCTCCTATAATACAGCGAGCCCCTTCTCTCCTTCTCACTCTCTCTCTCTCCCTTGCTAGTATTCATGTCCTGTTAATGCATCTCTCTAACCCGGGCCTACTGCATGTTACTAACTCGGCTTGTTCTCCGGAGCCTTTGTGCTCCACTGTCTCTCAGGTTAACTCGTACTGCAGCTGTGCCTGGATGATGTGTCGTGGTTGTGCTGCTGCCGTGGTCCTGCCTGATGCCTCCCACTGCTGCTGTTACTATTAGTCATACCTGGACTATTATACACATATCATTATTGTCACATACATATATAATCATATTATTAATATAATATCTGTTTCTCCTTATGTCTCATTGTGTCATACGGATTACTGTTAATTCATTATATTGATCTGTTCTGTACAACATCTATTGCTCGTCTGTCCGTCCTGGAAGAGGGATCCCTCCTTCAGTCGCTCTTCCTGAGGTTTCTACCATTTTTTTCTCCCCGTTAAAGGGTTTTTTTTGGGGGAGTTTTTCCTTAGCCGCTGTGAGGGTCCTAAGGACAGAGGGATGTTGTATGCTGTAAAGCCCTCTGAGGCAAATTGTGATTTGTGATATTGGGCTTTATAAATAAAATTGATTGATTGATTGATTGATTGCACTGGTTGAACTTGGAGCGCATCTCCACGACCGATCTGGAGTAGTCCGGGAAAACCATGATATGGTGACCCTTCCATGTCACTCTGCCCATCTTACGCGCCGCCGCCGCAATCCGCTCCCTATCCTGGAACTTGAGGAATCTTGCAAGGATGGCTCGTGGTGGGAGGTCACCATCTGGTCGGCGCCTGGCGATGGTCCTGTGAGCCTGGTCGATCTCAACTCAGTTGGGGTAGTCCAGATGCAGGAGCTGTGGGATGGTGTCACGCAACAAGGACAGTGCATCTCGGCCCTCACATCCCTCAGGAAAGCCAACAAACCGTAAGTTATTGCGCCGGCTCCTGTTTTCTAGATCGTCGATCTTGCGGCGGAGTTGTTCAACCTCGGTCTTGGTGGCTGGGGGGTCAGTTTCCAGAACTTTATGAGCATCCTCAAGAAAGTCCAGTCGAGCCTCTGCATTGCCAATACGTGTAGTAATTTCTGCTAGCTTGCTTTCGACGGCCTCGGTCGCACGCTGAATGATGTTAAGCTTTTCCTCTTGCTTCTGCGACGTTTCTTTCAGTAGTGCGTACATTTTAGCAATGTCCGCTGCCAGTGAGGCATTGTCCACATCAGGCTTGCTAGACGTATCGTCAGGGTTAGCTTGGCCCGTTGTTTGACTAGCAATGGTAGTGTTAGCTAGCCCAGACTTTGCCGTGTTTGAGCAGTTTCTCATTGGAATAGCTGGAGTTTTTGTTTGATTAGGCATCTCTGTCGGTCCTCAATGAATTTCCGAGTAAAGAGAGGTTACTTAATTTAAAGTATCTCAATCTCACATGAAGTATACTGCATCGGCAGCCCGTGCTCCCTCTCAAGCCGCCATACTTGCTGCCCGCCTCACGTGACTCCCCCAGCACAGAGCCAATTGGATATGTAACTTAATATTTTGATCATTAACATGGACCAATGGGCCATGCACCTAACTTTTTCTGCAGGTTTTCAACTTCCTGGAGGAGATTACAGCATAGTTGACATCAATGAGTGTACAGTATTATAACATGTATTTGTATCAAACTAAAACACATTTAAAGCTTAAGTTTACTTTACAGGTGGACATGCTCTCTATTAGGAGGTGGTGGTGTGCACAGCTCCTGGAGATATTTATGCCTGAAAGGCATAGGCGGAGTTTGAAATTTGTGCGGGGGGGGGCAAGCATTTTTTTTTTTTTTACTGACATGAGTTCACCTAGTCCAGTTATTGCACGTATTACGCATACTGTAACAAAAGACGGCCGTGCCAAGCTCTCCATAGTCCAACAACATCGCATAAGATTAGTTTCTTGCCACTTTGTGATATCAGACAGAGGCATTCATAGTGTCGGCAGCATGGTCGACACTGTCGGCTATTCGTCTTTCGCACATGAGCGCACATAACTGAGGCGTACTCAACCATGAAGCAAAAGTTTCTTTAAAGCGAAAAATCAATTTGTTTAGGCCTATATCACACGGCGGCTCTGCTGGTTGCTGCAAAGATGGTCCGGGTGGCGGCTCCGCTGGGGAGAGTGCTGACGGTCCGGGCGGCGGCTCTGCTGGGGAGAGCGCTGACGGTCCGGGCGGCGCCGGCGGCTCTGCTGGTTGCTGCAAAGATGGTCCGGGTGGCAGCTCTGCTGGGGACAGCGCTGACGGTCCAGGCGGCACCGGCGGCTCTGCTGGTTGCTGTAAAGATGGTCCGAGCGGCGCCAGCGGCTCTGCTGGTTGCTGCAAAGATGGTCCGAGCGGCGCCGGCAGCTCTGCTGGTTGCTGCGGAGATGATCCGGGCGGCAGCTCCGCTGGGGACAGCGCTGATGGTCCTGGGAGCGGCGGTGGTTTTGCTGTGGATGGAGCTGACGTCTCTCTCTAGCCCTGCAGGACAAGCTGAGTCTGCCACTCTCAGCCACAACCTCCAGGACAGGCCATTCTTACCACCAGAAGTCCTGCAGCGCATCATTAGACCCTGAGGATGGACATGGCAATGCTTGGAGTCTTCAACAGAGTGTCCCAATCATTCCAAGATCTGGCAAAGCCATTCCACCCTTCCATTTACATAAATGATGATTTGGCAGAGAGGCTCAAAATAGGGAAAGAAAGTACAGTGTACATGAGAGTGAGGAAAATTTATAAGACTGCAGGTCCTGGCAGTGGCATTGCATTGCGCCTAAAAAGTTTTTCTCAGGAGGAACTGGCCAAGTGCACGCTTGGTTATGCTGCACATGTCTTATGGAAGATATGAAATTGTTGATATCTGCCTGTAGACTCAAGTCTTCTGACATCAGGTGTTAGAGAGAAATATTTTTTTTCCAGTGTTCTGTTTTATTTGATTCTGTTCAAGAGTAATATATTTCCCAGTGTTCTGTTTTGATCTGTTTTATTTGATTCTGTTCAAGAGTAATATATTTCCCAGTGTTCTGTTTTTATAAGTTTTATTTTATCATGTTAAAATGTTGCATTGTTCTAGAGAAATCTTTTTTCCCCATATTTAAAAATTGTTAAATTGTTTTTTTTTATTTGAAATTTGTTCCAGAGAATTATATTTCTGAAAATGTTTAAAAGTTGTTTATTTATTTAAATTGTTTGAGATATATTATGATGTGCTCATTGCATACAAACATGGCAAAATAAATGAGCCCTTGGAGTGAAATACTGTTTAAACCTTCATTGTGTCTGGTAACTGCCAGTGTCCTATTTTTAAACACCTTAAATACAAGCAAATCACTTAGATTTAGTCATTTTCTCAACTGCTCTTGTAGAAAACTAACATGTATGCTTGCTGCGCAACACCAACATTACATGAATCTGTAAACTCCAGCCTAGCTTGTAATTATGCTCAAGTTTTACACATAACAAATGAATCAAACGTAAGCTTGTTAAGATTTATTGGCGTTCATTTAGCTACTTTTTTTAGCTTACTAATGGTACGTTAGTTAATAATAACATTTTATTGGTGTCACAGTTACTCAATCCAAATGGCAACTTGTGCTCATATGCAGAATTCATAAGGAAGTATAATTTTCCAGTATCTGAACATACCATCAGGTTTGTTAAAACTGATGCAAGGTACCATTTCACCGATATTAATATTATTTATAATATGGATCTGATGATTAATGGTGTAAACATCAAAGACAAAAAATGTTCAAATAAACTGTTTAGGAAGATGTGTCAAACATATATAACACCTCTAGCTAAACATAAATGGATCATTGAATTTGGAAGTATTAATTGGAAAGCTACTTGGAATTATAATGATAGGTACTGCGTCTCCAATAAAGTAAAAGAGGTCTCTTTTAAGATTATTCATTTGATTTATCCGTCCAACCAACTGTTGTTGAAGAGATTTAGAGTCGATGTTAATGAGAACTGTTCCTTTTGTGATGATTGCATTGAGTCTATTAGTCATCTTTTTTATGAATGCATTTGTGTCCGCTTTTTTTGGCTAGAAATTGAATATCTATTTAATATGTTCTACAGTAAAAAAAAAATACAGCTAAGGAAAAAGGATGTAATCTTTTTTTATGAGAAATGTGATGTTGCAAGCTAAAGAATTTTTATTTTGAATATCTTTATCTTATTTGGAAAATATTTTATTCATAAATGCAAGTGGGCCAAGAAAAAGCCAAGGATACAGGAATTTAAAATTGAAATGGATCTTTATTTTAAAACTTTGCAAGGTTTAAAAAACAAAAAGGCTACAAAAACCCTGGACAATTATAAAACCTTGAATCTGTCTTTATAATTTTTCTCTTTCTTTTCTTTCTCAATAATAGTGTCATGTACCCCTCTGTTTGTTATCTTTTTATTTATTTTATTTTTTAAATGTTCTATTGTCACTTCAAAACGAAGTTTGTATGGTGTTTTTTTCACAGTCTGTTGTTAACTGTATGACTGGAAACATACAATAAAGATTGATTAAAAAAATAATAATAATGGTATGTTAGCTCTATGCTGTAAACGCCATCCTAGCTCGTGTAATAATGCTCTCGTTTTACACGTAACACATGAATCAAACGTAAGCTTATTAAGATTTGTTGACGTTCATTTACTAATGGTAGCTCTATAATTGTTTTTGAAACTTTCGAGAAAAAAATAGCTAGCGGACATTGCTAACTAGCTAGCGGATGTTGCTATGTTTAACCCAGATAGTAACCCGGATGTTGTTGGCAAGCGTGGGGAGGTGGGGAGGCCCAGGCGAATAAGAAGGGGGCGTTCCAGTCTCCGAACCGGGAACGCCCGTCACAACGGGAACGCCCATTTGTGTCCGCAGCCGGAGCATATTGCGTTGAGAGCCAGAAGAAGAGATTACAGACATGTGAGACACTAAGTTGAATCCAAGCATATCAGAAAGTTCGTGTTGCATTAACTTATCAGAACAACTCCTTTGTGGTGACCCCATTATCAGAGGTTCATAAAAGCAGGAACAGTGAAGATACAAAGATGATCAGGCAGCAGAACATGTTTTAACTTTTGGTCATTCCAGTGTGGATCCTGAATGGATAGCTGAAAGGTTAAGCATCTGGATACAGTTCACAGGCAGTCCGAGCATCTGCTGGGATATAGGGCAGCTTTGCATGATCCAGGAGCTCAGGGTGACTGCAGGCCCTTTTGGCAGGAGCTAAGGTAACTAGGCTGCTCCAGTTCCTGCACAAGTATATCCAAGCTTTCTTCACTGGCTTTAGACAAAGGTAAATGTGCTCCATTTGTCTGACCATGGAATTTAAGCAGAATGCTACTGCAACCAGCATGGTACTAATCTAATATTTAATCATGTCTATCAGTTGTTTGGCTACATTTATTACTAGGTTTAAAGTTATGGACTGGTTTTCCTAAAGGTGACTCAGTCCAAAGAATACTGTGTAGCTTATTCATTTTACTTAAGGATCCTGTCTCATGTGTCTGAGTGTAACACAAATACAGAACAGACAGCCCAACCAATCATCTTACATCATTACACAATAAAGTATTTCCAATTGTTTGAATTGAGTGCATCTTTTCATCTTTCATCTGGCTTACTCACCAGATCCATTTGCAGTGTTGGTCAGTAGTGAGCTACAAGTTATTTAAGTTGTAATTTAACTACATTTTGCAGTAGCTTGCTGGTAGCTCAGCTACGTTCATATTGCATGGTGATTCAAGTAGTTAATTTTTTGGTTACGTAACTACTGAAATTAAAACAATTTTGACGATTTTTTTTTTTTTTTGCTTTTTTGCTTTGCCATAATTGGACCCCCTTTAACCACAATAAGTCAGGAGTATTTATTATTGCTATTCATTAACAAATGTTCAGAGAAGTTGTTGCATGCTACTTTACAAGTTACTTGGCTAACTGAGCCATTCTACTTGGTGCAATCTCCTCTACCTGGAATGTTTCTGAAGGCAGCTCACTAACTGATGGACATTGCAAACAAAACCAAAACTAATATGTCTTGTACTTTCCTATTAATTATTGTTTTGGTTTTTTTTTTGGTTTATGTATGACCTGTGAACAAGTGTGCACACTTTTCAATAAACTCAATGATGTGGCTTTTTTTTTTGTTGGTATGTGACTTTTTTGTATGTTTTGTTATAATTTCACATTACATGTACATTGTAAATATGATCAATTTCATAGAGTAATTTGAACTAGTTTTCAGGTAGCTTTAGTAAACCAAACTAGATTTTACCTGTAGCTTTGCTGTACGTCAACTTCCTCCAGTGTTAAATAATTGGTAGTAGCTTCATCAGTGCTGTCACTTTACCTGCCCCTGCACAGTCATTTTAAAAGAAACAACATAAAAAGGATGAGCACTGTTTTGTTATCTAAGGAATATAAGTGTGTTGAATTTGTTTGTTTCCTGGCCTGGACTCATCTTTTTAGGGCAGTCCACACATTTGTTGAATTTAATCATTTCTACGATGCATCGCGATGTGGATGTGGACGATTCTGCATCGATGCAGCGACAAAACATAATCAATTATAACATAGTAATGTTGTTTCTTGATCTTCCAGCAGTGGAACAATAAAGTCCTCAAGTTCAAAATAACAACATCAAAGCAACGTCACATTGAATTGTGGGTGAGTGGAGCTAGTGCAATATGGCAGAGGGAGGTGAAAACCAAGAGCAAGTGATAAAAAACGCACCCAGTATTCTGAAAGCTGACATTTGGGCCCATTTCGGATTTTATGAAATGACTGGCAAGCACAAATTGGACAAGACGCACGCTATTTGTAAAGCCTGTCACACAAAAATTAAATACCTCAGAAATGCCACTAATTTGAGGAACCACGTTAGCCATCTTCACTCGGAGAAGCTAACGCCTGCCACCGTAAAGGAAACAGCAGACTCAGCCCTACCAAGAATTTATGAGACGCTGTCAACTTTGCTGCCTAACAGGCTGTGACAGCTTTCATAGCTTGGGATCTACGGCCTTATTCCCTCTGTTGAAGACGTTGGAGCCATGGTATAAGCTACCATCACGTAGCCACTTTACAGAAAAGGTCATACCTGCACTTTACAATGAAACCAAAGCCCAGGTAATGTCATCAATGAGCCAAACTAGTTGAGTAGCCATAAAATGTGATTCCTGGACTTCTGTTGCGACGGAGTCCTATGTAACAGTAACGGTACATTACGTTACAGAGGACTGGCAGATTTTGTTGCATGTTCTGCAAATGAGAGCTATTTATGAGTCTCACACAGGTGCTCATCTGGCAGAGCTATTGTCTGATGTTGTGGAAGGATGGCAGCTATCAGAGAAAGATGTAGTGCTTGTGACAGACAACATGTCTAATATGGTCATTGCAGCTCAAGTCAGAAAATTCCCTCATGTAAAATGCTTCGCCCATACACTGAATCTCGCATCCCCATCCACGCTCTCTAGACTCCTCGGCAGAGTCTGAGGGATATCAGCATTCTTCCACTGCAGCACTACAGCAAACCACACTCTAAAAGTGAAACAAAAATGTCTGGGCCTGAAACATCATAAGTTGATAACTGACGTTGCCACAAGGTGGAACAGCGCATATGACATGCTCGAGAGGTTCTTAGAACAACAACCTGCAATCTCTGCCACCTTGCTGTCTCCAGAAGTGAGAAAAGGACAGTCAGACCTTGGCACTCTCAGTGAAACAGATGTGACAAATGCAGAGGATGCTGTGAGTGCATTTAAGCCAATGAAGGATTTGACCACACTGATGTCAGAAGAGAGCAATCCAACAGTGTCTCTCATTGCTCCAATAAATGTACAACTCCTCCAGAACATGACAGACACCATTGCAGACTCACCCATGATCCACGAGCTCAAGAATGCAATCAAAACAGATCTCCTGAAGAGGTACAACACTGAGGCAGAGAAGAAGATCCTTGATCCAGCCTCTGCCCTGGATCCCCATTTTAAGGGACAGCCCTTTCAAACAGAGGAGGAGAGACTGAAGATCTACAGAGGAATGACTGAGGAGGCTGCATCATTGGAGGTAATTTCACCATGTTTCATGTAAAACTTAAAATGCTCATAAAAATATTGATAGTAGCTGCAATGAGTGAAAGACTGAGAAAAAAGTTATCCTACTATGAGCTGTTGCATTGACTGAGAAAATGCTGACTGCTAGTTTAATGCTATTTTCTCTTTCCTATTCTTTTGTTAAAACACAGAATGAGAGGACATTCAGGAGGACTGAACTGAATGAAGCACCTGGAGGAACAGGAACTCAAGAAGACGAAACAGGCCTGCCCCTCTGCTCCCAAAAGGAAGGCCTCATTGCTGCTTGTGAGTTTGCTAGGACAGTCGTTCACTGACACTAAAGGTACAGTAGAACCCAAGACCCCCTATGCCAGGGCTGAAGCGGAAATGGGGAGATACTGTAAAGCCCCATCTCTCCCTATAACTGAGGACCGCTTGAACTGGTGGCGTGTCCATGAGATCACTTTTCCCCTCCTCTCCCAGCTATCAAAGTGATACTTGCGTATCCTAGGCACAAGTGTGTCTGCAAAGCGAGTTTTCTCCACTGCAGGAGATGTGGTCACTGCAAAAAGCAGCACTCTCAAACCAGAACATGTGGATCAACTAGTGTTCAAATTCCCAAATGCTGAGCAGTGAGTCATGTTTGTGATATCTGACAGATTTAGGAAGTCCCCTGTGCCCAGTGCTGCTATTTCAAAACCTTTTTGTAGTTTACAGCACTGCAGAATGTTTTGTTTTTGAGGACAGACTGTTTTCACACAATAGGTAGGCTTGGCCTATACTATTTATTTCAGTTTACAATTTAATTTAATGGTAGAAATTTCTGTTAACATTTTGATATTATAAACCAGTACATTACACTATATAAAATAGTTGTCAATGCTACATGTTGTCTGCTGTGTTTGGATTTGCTGTGACGTTTTTGTACATTTGGGAAGTGCCCTGTTTTAGAGCAGAAGAAAGATTTATGTTTTGTTGTGTGTGGATGGGCCTGTAATATTAATTTTGGTTTACAATTCAATTAAATGCTTAGACATTTATGTTAACATTTAAATATTTTCTTTTATGAAGTACACTGCACTGTATTGATGTCATTTTAGTATTTACTGTTGTAAATACACCTGTTGTCTGCTGTATTCAGACTAAAGTCATGTTTATGATGTTTGTCACAGTCAGGACATTCAGATGGATTTCTGAAACATTTCTAAATTAAAAGGGAGTTCATATTTATCTGACTGCTTGTATTCATTAATGGAAAAAGTAGCCATGTGCAGTAATAAAGAAAATTGAGGATGCAACACATAGTTATGCACTGTGATGCTTCATGGAATCGAATCGTATCGAATCTTTGACAAGATAATCGTAATTAGATCAAATCGTGAGACCAGTGTCCTGTTGGAAACCCCAGTTCCATCCAAGTTTTTACATTTGATGAGATGGTTTTATATTGTCCAGAAGAATTTGCTGGTAATCTTTCCTTTTTATTACTCCATATGCTTTGTGCAATGCAATAGTTTTACTTTCAACAAAACAGCCCCAGTGCATGGTACCTATATTTGACAGTAGGTACAGTGGGCCTCATTCACCAACTTTTTTCTTAACAAAAAATTATTCTTAAAACCCAAAATCAATTTCTCCATGTTTTCAAACACTTATAACAACAATTTGAGCCTGTCAGTTGCACAAACAAGCACTTTTGATGCACTTTTAATTACCTTGAAGACTTACACTGCAGCCCATTTTGCAGCTACAGCATAATATGTAGACATGAAAGTTCACTGACCAAGCAGCCATACAGTATGTGATGAGATGGGAGTGAGAATGTGTTGAACAAACAGGCAAACTGTATTGTTCCTTCATTATGTTGGGGTACGCTACAGAAAATAACTATGGGGTACATCTGTGCATTTACTTCTTAACAAACCTCAATGACAAACTTTACATAACCTACTACACTTGACACTCCTTTATGGCCTTGTGGCTCTGTCTGTCAGCATTACAGCCCCTCAAGGTGCAAGCTCTCCATTTTTCAGTTCTGTGCACAGCCTCCTTTTATACCAGGAAATAAATACAAATAAAGCAATATAAAACACCAGGTATGAATCACAACATATATACTGTACAGGGTGAAAATACTTCTGACAGAAAACTGTGTAGGTTATTTAGTTTACCTTTAGTTTAGTTTTAAACATCTAATGACCATATCTATAACACATTATAAGGCAATTCATAAATTATAATGCATTTATAATGCTCTATTCATTCATTCATAAACACACATAATGCTTCCTGATGCACTATATCAACAGTCTTAAAACATAATAGATGTGACTTATTAATTTTAAGTGTCTTATGGATGTTTTTGACTAGCTATAAACTAGAGGTTTACTGATGGGCCATGATGCATTATGAATAATTAAAAAAAAAAAAAAAACCCATACACACTTTAACAATCAACTGTAGTAAAGACTCATAGAATGTTACAATAGTCCATGCAGTATCATAAGTTATCACTGTATGTGTTAAGTGGTGTATGTGTGTAAGTAAAATGTGATGCATTTTCATGTATTTAAAATAATCTATGCTGCTTCATAAGTGATTAATGTCTATCTTACACTAGCATACTTTGAAAAACTTTCAAAAGACTTAAGTCTGACACCCTTTCACAACTTCAGACAATGTGTCATGAGTCAGAGAGTTTTTAGTCACAAAATAAAATTAGTAAAAATAATAAAAGATTATGAGCCTCAAAAAGAAAAAAAAGGGGAACAGAAATTGTTGCAGCCTTCAAAATCCCCAATGACCGTGATATAGCTAGCTAACCACTTTCCCCATTTTGAACAAGGTTGTATGAAGGCTAATGTTAGCTACTCAAATGTTTGAAGTAGCCCATGAGCTACCTGTACACTTAATCTGAAGATTTCTAGTAATATAAATGTTTACATTATGTAATTTTTGAAGCTAGCAGGCTTCAGCTGACACATACAGCTTTAGCATATAGCATACTTACTGGGGATTTCAGGAGCTGCAGCATTTTCTGTCCACTTCTGTCATTCTCCACTCTCTCATTTGACATGCCCCCACATATGTGAGGACATATCAAACAGACACTCCTGTTCATTCCACAACTCTGCTTTTTCCTTCTTTTCCACAGTCTAAAACAAATGTAGTTAAATATGCAAATTTAAACAGTTCAATCAACCTAGGTGGAAAACAAGCATTATTACAGCTGCACAGGCTAAGCAAGACTGTTTAACTTGTTGATTGTCATCTATTTCTGTTTATTGAGTCATTGTTGTGATTGTTTGCAGTGAGGTCATTGGTAAGTGTTCAGTTACACCCAAGTACACCCAAAGGGGCAACTTAAAGTTCTCGCTTCTTCTCCTTTGTCTTTGTCTTGACCACACTGTCAGGCAGACTTATCTGAAGCAGCTTTGATTTGGCCATCTTGCAGCTCTCTGTTGTCAGCCATTTTTTTTGTAGGCCAAACAGCCCTTTGTTTCACACACCCGCTTTTGTCTCTCTCTCGCACACGCACGCACGCACACACGCACACACACACACACACACACTCATGCTTGTATGTAGTTAGATAGAATTTGTGTGTTTCGCTTGCTTTGCTTTCTTTATGAATAAACATATTTGGAATCACACCTACTCTCTGTTTAATATTGAATGTGAATAGAGAATGAATAGTCAACCTCTGCTATGTCAAGAACTCCAAAACCCTTAATTTATTTATTAATTAAATTCCAAATTGATAGTTTAGTGAACTTTATGAGACTGATATCATTATCTAGCTATCATTTTTCCCTTCTTGGGAATGGTGGCCCACAAGCTGATTTAATGTAAATTAAGCCACATTATTTATCATAATTAATAATCATTATTAATAATTATTAATTATTTCCGATAGCCATTTACCTACTTCAATTAGAAATCTGTTGCAAGGTCAGGCCCATGTTAAGGCTTAGTCCCAACAATATTGCTGTCATGTGAAGCATAGTTTTGTTGTCATTCACAACAAATGGTGCTGCCGTGTGATGCATAGTATTGTTGTCATTCCCTACAAATGGTCCCCTTCAGTGAGGCATAGATCACAACAAATGGTGCCACTGTGTGAGATGTAGTATTGAGGCCATTTCATACATGTAGTTTATTTATTTATTTATTTTATGTTATATAGAATAAGCATATAATTTTGCTATAGATTGCTAGTGGATCACATTCAATCCACTAGCAAGTTCTGCTTGGCCAGGTCAGCATGTGGAATCAGTAACGGATGGTGAATGGTGAATGAAATCCCTCTGATTGGCAGTTAAGCTCAGTGCATTAAATGTAAAACAGAAATGAGGAAAGTAAACAAAAAGCTAAAGTCAAGAGGCAGTGAGACCAAAACAAACTCGTTCTATAAGGTCAGATTATTTTTCTGCAAGGGTTCAAGGTTCAGTTTAATGTCAAACATTAAAAAACATGACGGAACGAAATTTGTTACCCAGGTCCAGCAGCATACAAAATAAACAACATTTAAGATAGACCTATGATCAATAAGTTAATAACCTAAAAGACTATAATGAATACAACATATATGTGGCGAGCGGGGGAGGGAAAAGGGCGAATGATGGAAAGAAGATTTAGTTATTTTAAAGAAAATTTTGATCAGGCCAACCACGCCCAAACAGCTAATAGGGAAATTATTATTGTCAAATTAATTACTAGTTGCCAACAATGCCACACCAGGAATTTCACCTGGAGAATTATATTAACTCCTTCCACAGTGGTTAAGGCACACAGGTTTGTTACTGATGAAAGCTTGAGACTGGGTCCAGCGTACAAATTCAATTAATTTTATTTAACAATATATTATTTTGTTTAACACAAGTTTTCAATAAAATGGTTCCTACACACACTCACACACTCACCTCTAAACAACCCACAAAATACACAAAGAAAGGGCAAATAATTAAATTGGGTTTTAAATCAGGGTTAAATTAGTGAACCCCACATAACAAAAACCCAACAAATGCAAACAAAGGAAAACTGTCAGGCAAACCACAGCAAATAAACAAAAATAATCAGAAGTAATACTGAATTTATCAAGACTGATAAACCCAAATAAACATGTAAAGCAAGCAAAACAAAGAAAATAACTAACTGAAAATAATTAAGCCAAAAACATGCAAAACAATCCAAACATAAAGCAAAAATAATAACTATCAGAAGTAATTAAATCCCACTACACATGCAAGCCAGGAATAAAGAAAAAGAAACACTGTTACTAATCAAAATCAGTCCATCCGTAGTTTAAAATCTTCAGCCACCTTACTGTGTGCCAGCAACAGCACGGTTGGAGCTGTAGAGTTAGATAGGTGTGCACACACAGCCACGCAAAACAGCAGCCAGCTGACAGTGGCGTGAGAGGGGGGTTAGTGCTGGTAGCAGCCGACCGCACACACGTTAACCCTGCCATAAAAAAAAGACACATTTTAGAAGCTAAACAATAACTATGCCTACTTGGCATCATCACATCCACATACCGTCAAGTGTTGGATGAGCATCACAAGGGTGAGGAAGAAGAGCACTCCACGCCACAGCGGCACAATTACAAGTGTAGCAGCAAGTAACAGCTGATTACTCCCCGCTGCAGCACGCGTAATGAGGTACAGTGGAGAAACACTCACAGTCCTGCGACCGACTCCGATGAGGGAGAGGGAAGATCCAAGTCCAGGTACTGTATGAGGGACAAAAGCCAAGTTTGATGACGACCACAAAACTTTAGAAAAAGCACACCGTACCACGCAGCAACTGCAACCTACCCGGAACAGCGAGCCAAGCAACCCGGCCGCGAGGCCATCAGGTGAGGCGACCAGCCGTCTGTTCCAATACCCATACTTTCTGTACTTACCGTACCTACTTTGGGTACAGAGAGCGTTCACATTACAATTGCGGCGAAAAAGAAGTGTACCTAAAAGACCCAGATGTGTACTCATAACAGCCAAAATTGAGAGTGTGGAACAACATTGCACACTTTTCGTACTCAACGGCCGCCATCTTAGCTACGTAGCGGAAGAGGCGGGACCACTTACAGGTCAGTGGGCGAAACCACTGACCTGCTGTCTGTTCCAGTTTGTTGGCAGGTGACGTCACTGACGAGTCACAGCTGTAGTCGTGATCATAACATCCGGTAAATGCGCCATAGAGTAATGAATCGGAACAGCACTTACTCGGACAGTGTACTGTGTGTAAGTGTACTCATGGCAGTATGGATTTCGGAACATAGCCCAGGTGTGGCGACTAGAGCTTCAAGGAAGAGGGCTCCCGGTGCACAACCACCCACCTTTATAGACTGCGCCCCCAGCAGAGACAGACTGATACCGCAGCACTAATTAAGGCACCGCACACTTACAATCCCATACTGCTACATATAGTTAAAAAAAACAAACAAGCAGCATGTTAGAGTACGTAATGGTGCTTCAATAGCCGCACACAGTTGCAGCAGTACAAAGTGCAGGGGACAGACTTTAAGCCAGAGCATTCATAAGCCTAATATCCCCTGGGAAGAAGCTGCACTTAAGCCTTGTTATTCTGGCTTTGAGGTTGCACAGCCCTCTGCCTGAGGGAAGGGGGGGATGAACTTTTTGTCTGCCTGGTGGGTGGATTCCTTCATGATACATGACGCTCTGCTTCTGCACCTGCTGACATAAATATCCTCCACGGAAGGGAGGCTGCCGCTGGTTATTTTTTGAGCAGATTTTACCACTTTTTGCAGCACCTTCCTGTCAGCCGCAGAGCAGTTCCCGTACCAAACAGTGATGGAGGATGTCAGTGTGCTCTCCACCGCACACTGGTAAAAGGAGGTTAGGACAGCAGGGCTGAGGCCGGTCCACTTCAGCCTCCTCAAAAAGTACAGGTGTTGGTGGGCTTTCCTTATGATGCTGGCTGTGTTGATGGCTCATGTAAGGCCGTTGGAGATGTACAGGCCAAAGTATTTAAAGTTGGATATCATCTCTGTTATGTATTTGCAGTAGAGCACTTAAAAGGAAGCACGGGACAGAGGATAATGTTTCATGTTGCTTTACTGCTAATAGCATGTCACATACAACAACACTGCTAAACTTTCTTCCTCTCTTCTTCTTCACTGGCAGTATATCAACAGTTGCCTAGCGCCACCTATTGGCCTGGAAAAGCATTAGCTTTCAGGACACAACATCTCTCCCTTTCTTAAAAAGGTTATTTCTGTCCTAAGACAAAATGAGGAAACAGCGGCAGTTAAGGCAAACATCTTCTGTAGTTACAAACTGGATTTTACTTCACCAACAGTGAGGGAACAGTCTTTACCCTTTTCTCTTTAGTCACTGTTACAATAACAGACTATATGTAATTTTTTATATGTATTTTTTTATGTGACATAGTCTTTGATCCAAGCTAGCTGTTTTCTGTTTCGCCGATACTGTACATTGCCACTTGTGGCAGGCTCCGTAGGCCTCTGTTCCTCAGCAGGAAGAGTGAAGGTCTCCGGCAACACAGACAGGTGTGAAGCGTCCCAAGTCTTCCCATCAGTCAGTGTGTAGCTGTGAGGTCCTTTCTACTGTGTCACTTTCAGAGGTTCACTGAACTTGGACTTTCCTTTCTTGACATGCACTGGATTTCTCACACACACCAGTCTTCCTGGGTGCAGTTTTGGAGTCTTGGCATCTCTCTTGGCATCAGTGTATATTTTCATGTGCCACTGTTTCTTTGCAACTCTCGGTGCTTGATCATGAACAGTTGTGAGCTTTGGCTGGACAGAGAGTATGGTCCTCATTTTTCTTCCACACATGAGCTGGAATGGTTATATTCCCATGGTTGCATGTGGTGTAGCTCTGTAGACTTGAAGGAACTCAGTGACGTGCGCTTTCCACAGAGCTTTCTCTCTTTGAGCAGTAAGGATGCATTCTTTTAACACCCTATTGAGCCTCTCCACAGCCCCATTTCCCTCTGGATGGTAGATTGTAGTCCTGATGTGTTGGATATCTTGTTCCTCCAGGAAAGAGGAGAGCTCTGAGGAAGTTAGCTGTGGACCATTGTCCGTCACCACAGTCATGGAATTTCCTTTTTGACAGAACATAGATCTCAGGAAGCTAATCACTATGGCAGTGGTGCACTGTGGAGCAAAACACACCTCTGTCCACTTTGAATAGTAGTCCGCCATGGTAATAGCAAACTTGCAGTCAGCAGGGCCAGTCTCAAATGGGCCAACAATGTCGAAGGCAAGCTTTTGCCAGGGTCCATCAGGCAAAGGGACTGGTGTCATGGGTGCAGGGGCAGTTCTTGTTGTCTTGTCATTCAGCTGACAGGACACACATGTAGCAATGACAGACTCTACCAGCACGTCCATCTTAGGCCACCAATACAAGTCTGAGTCTCTGTTTTGTACGTACGATGCCTTAGTGGCTCTCATGCGCTAGGTGTATCATGTGGGAATGTAGCTTTACTGGCACCACTATTCTGTGAGTCCCTCTCAAAATCAGCGACTCGTACACTGACAGTTCATTTCTCACCTGGTAGTAAGGCATCATGTCTGCCGGCAGGCTTTTGGATGATGCAGGCCACACTTTAGTCATGTAGGTGCGCAGCTTGCTTAGCTCTGGGCAGAGAAGACATCTGTGAAGTCAGACATGGGAATGGCAGTTAGAAGGGTGGAAATGGCAGCCACAGTCTCTGGTTTCATGTTTGGGGAGCCATCGTCTTCGCATGGCAGTGGTGAGCTGCAAACAGAGTAGCCTGGCAGACCAGCGTGTTATTCTCATACCGGCTCTTCCGATGCCTTTTGTAGCCAGTAGTGTAGTTAAAGCCTGGTGGTCAGACCGTAAGGTAAACTTTGTTCCCCATAAGTAGGTTCTCCAGCGTTCTGCAGCCCAGACAAACGCCAACGCCTGCTTGCGGGAAGCGAAAGCCACTGTTCTTTCCAAGTTGTCTGGGTCACCGCAT